>JASAUF010000078.1:0-1392534 GCA_030180095.1 Magnolia changhungtana
AAACTATTCACGCTTAGAAAAAACTTATATATCCTTTGGATTTAATGTTAGGTCAAATCAATACACCCCTTAGAATTGCCTTTCCAAAGACTTATTACAAACGGGAACACGGAGTAGAGAACTATATATAAGCGAGGTATTCACGGTTTGAATTGAATTCTCAATCCTGGTAGTTACCAATGAAGTCTATGCTCTGATTAAGCAAAAGATCGGGATCAACTAGGATTAAGAACTAATACAACAAATTTTCTATCCTCGTGAGGCAGAAGGTCTATGTATCCAGCTCAGACCCACTATACAACTTTCCTTCCGTGTTTACCCTACCACTTATACCAAAAGTTTATTACTTCATCTTTGAGAAGTGTTAAGAATATATGGCCAATAGAGATTTTTCTTTTTAGGCCCAAGAAATTTCTCAAATGGACAACAGACAGTTAAGAATTGTCCTGAATCACAGACCATTCTAGCATGCATATTGTGTATATGAACTTAGAAACATAGTCTGCTCGTTAACCTATTTTGCTCAAATTCATTATGTACTAATAATGTATAGACTATCTTAGAGTATTAAACTGGACATGATTAAAGAAGGTAAGTCGGGACCGTGGCAAAAGTCCTTCTTTAATAGAATTAGGCATCTTACCACAAACTCACACCCGTCCCAGAAATCAACTTCTACACACATCATTTTAGCTCCTTTCTATAACCATAAGTACCAATGACATAGCACACATCATCGATGGGAGGAAGACCAACATGTCAAGGATAGGTCCTAAATTACACCTTGTTCCGTCATACGGATTAGGACATAGATCTTGAGCCTTGAGAGTAGAAATAATTTTTAAGGGGGGTAGAATATTATGAGCCTAATCTAGGTAGGTCAACTAATACATCCGTTTGACTAAAGTGACACAACAGAAGCGTGGTGGGCCCCTGCCCCACTAGCCCAGGGTCGAAGGAAATTGATCCAGGTTATACGTAAGGTTAGGTCATTAAATATGATCTGAATCTTCCTTAGAAAGTCAATAATGAAGTCTTTAAAGGAAAATAATTAGGGTTTAAGTGTTAAACCAATTCATATTACAGAATAGGCATAACAATGGGTACGAACTGAATTACAATAACCAAGGTCAGTGTATCTACAACTGTACTCGTTGAATACGAACTTAATAGGAGCCTTAACCAATTTTAGGGCGAAACAATTTTAAGGAGGGTAGACTAAAATGAGTCAGATATCATTGATATTATACACCCTATCATGCATATAAACTTGAAGTCAATAAAACTTAGGCAAAAGAAATAATAAAATCTTTACTCATTACCCTTAGCAAATTTCGGTGACAAAATTATTTTTAAGGGGGGTGGATTGTAACACCCTGGATTTTTGCCAACTTGGAGTTAGACGTACTTAGGAAATGGGTCGATCCTAACACCTTAATTACTTCTCAAAAACTCAATCCTAAAGTCTCAAATCCCCTTTCAACTCATTTCCGTAAAAAATCTCACCTTTCATCACCTTATTCTTCAAAATTTTCTAAGGACTTTCATATTAGACACAAATCTTAACATTTAGGTGATGAAGAACAAACATAAACTAAAAATCACTATGAATAGTAAATAAATAAATAAAATAGGTTTTTAGCCATTAACCTTTTGGAATCTCACAAAATAAGTAGGTTAGTTGGATAGACCAGCTTCTCTTACCCTAAAAACATATATTTCATGTCAAATAAGTCATTCTGGTTTGTAAAACACACCCATTTCAAATATCAGGTGGCGAAACCACCTAGATAGTGCAGCGACTAGTGAGGCCTCGTCCGTACAGCAAGCCTGGTTGGGCCGGGCGGTCCGTTTTTCACAAATTTCTACAAATTTTGTCTAACTTTGAAAAATCATCTCCCTCATTATAACTCTAATTTAGGTGATTCAAAAGCCAAATTGAAGCTTGATAAGTCTAGTTTCATATACAAATAAGTGAAAAATATAATAAAATATTTAATATAGTTAAAAATAGGTTGTTGTGACAACTATCTAAAAATTATTAGTTGGACAGCTGCTGCTTCTAGAATTTTTAGAATTTTTTTACAACACGAAATCTAATGAAATTTGGTAGAGATGGAGTAAACTTGATGACGAACTACTAGAAAAATAATTCAAATAATATTCTAATAAAAAGTGCCAGAAAATAGGTGTAGAACTGCCCTAGGACCATATTTTGTCGTAATTAGGACATAATTTAGTTAAGTACTAAACTGAATACTCAGTAGAATTAGCTTGAACCACTTTTAATACGAACTACAAGACCTAAAATGAGTAGAATCATTAACGCTATATTACCCTATAACATAGGACTAATCTCATTACCCAGTTGCTCTCGGGAGCATCACGAAACTTCATATCGGATCAAGACCACGAGTCAAAAGTCTGATTACAGCGAAACTAAACGAGTATGACCGCATTACTAAGCTTAACAAGCATTTCAAAAATCAAGTCCTGACTATATCTAGAAATGCACAACCTGAGCGTGGAGCGAAGTGTATGAGAAACGTGAATATTTTAAGAAATATAATCCAAACTTAAGTAAACTAAGACGTGTCACTTGCGGGCTAAATATAATGTTTCAGACCATCAGAATCTGACCCAAATACACCGTCAGATTAGGAGAAATTTCCCACACATGTCAGTACACTTGTAGCCTTGATCGAGTACTGGTGACCGTTGAACTGAAACTGGTCTGCTACAGACGATTTACAAATCCGATCGGACCGAAAACTTAACTTGACCTAGATCCAACGCCAAGGAGCCTAAGTTTGACCGCACACAAAAAGGGGGCCTACAGAAGTGCTTTGTTGAGCTGAAATAGATGGGTTTTGGCTATAACCTAAGTATATCATGGTCCTGGGCCCATTCCAAACAATTTTGGGCCTATATAAGGACCTAAAACCCTCACTCTCTCATGTCATACGAATTTGGGAAAACCTAGGAGAGAGAAGAGAGAATAGAGAAGGAAAGAGAGAGGAAGTGAGAAGGTGTACTGGCGTTTGTACTTGGAATTCAATCCCGCTGCTCCACACATCTAACTATGTTGAGGGTCAAATATTGCATATCAGACCCCATTTATTGCCTGGATTTACAAGCCTAATACTATTTAACGTCTCGACTTAACTATGTTCGTGATACAGGGTTTATTTGAGAGCACGGACTACAAAAAGGTGTTAAACGCGTGAATTTGACACTCTGATATCACCAAGGCAAGGGACAGACCCCAGGGGACCAAGATCAACGGATTTACACACCAGAAATCTGGAAAAAATTGAGAAACTGAAGCTCAAGTGACCCAAAAATCGTCCAGAATACAAGATCACGGGGTTCTCACCATCCGTTCTACTTGAAACTATATACATGGCTTAAAGATCATAAATTAACCGTACACGTAGAATTTCAGCCGTTAGACCCCCTTGGAAGTAGCCTAACGGACAGATCAGCCCTCAAAATCTGGAATCTAGGCACACCTGATCTCTGGATATGCTTCAATTTTGGTCTCAACCGTTAAAATGAGGTGACAAAGTTAATGAGCGAATCGGATTTCTCACAAACATTACAGTGGACCCCACATGTACACATGCGTGTACATAGTAGAGGTTCACCGGCCGCACGCCGGTCTTCAATAGCTGGGTCAGCAAGCGCTGACCGAGATATTCTTTTTTTAAAAAAAAATTCCAAAAGCATCTTCGTTGCCGACGCCGGTTACTCTCAGTGGGGCCACTCCTCATCCAAATTCTCAATCTGGACTGTCCATTTTGTGAAAATGGGGGGTGTTAACGTCACCAAGGTGGCTTTTTGAGATCATGCAAGTCATTGTAAAATCATAGCCGTTAAACTTCAGATGGACAACAGAATAGATAAGTTTGTGGGCCACACCAATTTCACTTGAAAAATACTCCTTCCAGACTGGTTTTTTGCCAGGATTTCAATGGACGGGGTGGATTTCTCCATAGACATCAAGGTGGGGCCCACCAATCGTCACAGAGCTACTACGCAGCTCTGTTTCGCGTCCGAACTTGTGGACGAAACTTGTGGGCCACCATCACGGCTGCAAGTGATAAATCCGGACCGTCCATTCATTTTAGAAGGTCGAACCGACTGTACAGAAGGAGTTTCTCCAAACCCATGCACACACACTCAGAAGAATCTCGATCAGATACAGTTCAGATGGTAAAATAACATTCTTGATGGGCCACACCAAATGTGACCCAAATAGCATCAATCTCAACCTGTTTTGCGTGACCAATCCAATGGTCGGAATGGATTTTTGGTCCGACGATTGTTCCTCAGCCGCATCATGAATCAGCGCAACCAGAGCATGCGTTAACTCTGTTTCACAACCGACTGCTGAACGGACCCTTGTGCGAAAGAGTCTCACCAACACCGAGCCTTCTGTACCATCTTAAGCTGCAGACTAACCTCCGTGCCTATAAGAGAGAGAGGACGTGAGAGAGAGAAGAGAAAAAAGGGAGGGACGGTTGGGAGCTTGGGGACGTCAAGAGAGAGAGAGAGGCAGGGAGTAAAGAGTTTAGTTTTAGTTATTTATTTATTTTTTTCTTCTTTCTTTTCTCTATTTTATTATGAGATTTATCCCATTCATGTGTGGCTAAACATCTTAGCTAGGGCTAAGAGGTGAAGCTTGTAGCATGATGGGAGGACCTGTTGCTTGTGCCTTTTGTTTAAGACTGAATTAATGTTAATTTTTGTGTGATTATAAGGGAAAGTTTTTAGTCTTTAATGGTCTGTTGTGACTGAAATTACAATGGGTCTGCGATGGCTTTGAGCATGTTCTTTTCCTCTTTATGTTTATGATGTCAGGAAGCCCTGTTGTTCACCATCGTCTCCTGGGCATGGTCGGATGACGGTACTCTTTCTAACCTTCATGGCATGTTGATTGGTTGGTAATTAGTTTAATTCTGTTGTTTACTTTGTCTCCTGGGCATGGTTTGGTGATGGAATCCATTCTAATCCATAAACCTTTCATCTCTTGAAAACTATATCAAGTAAGTTCAGTTTAATATCCATGAAGCAGGCATAAGATCTCCCTGATCTCTACAAGTGGATCCTCTGAATCCCTAGTTTCCTTCCTCTGAATTCTCTTAAGTTTAGATAATTATTTCACCATTATTCTTTAAAATTGATTTGATTTATTTTTCATCTTAGTCTAGTTCTAGTTCTACTTAGTTTCAAAATTCGTACAGGTTTCAGTCCCTTGGGATTCGACCTCGGTCTTACCGAGTTTATTACTACATCACAACCCTGCACTTGGGGAGTGAACAAGTTTTTGGCGCCGTTGCCGGGGACTGACGGCTACGATTTTCTGAAATTAATTGGTTTTAGAGTTAGTTTAAGATTAGGATTTTACTAATTTTAATTTTTTTTGTTTTCTATTTGATTCATAGAACTAACCTATTTCCTATTTTGTAGGTTGTTAAGATAGAACTTCTAATTTGGTAAACTCTTTCTGATTTTCTAGATTTTCTAACTCTTTAGATTTGGTTTGCTTTAGGAACTTCTTCTATTTATAAACTAACTTATTTTGTTTTGTTTTGCAGGTCTTTAGCGTAGAGACTCCAATTTGGTAATTTCTTTCCAAACCTCTCTTTCTTTCTACATTCTTATTTTCTTTCTTAGGATTAGGTTTAGGATTTGATTGAGGGCTGCGAGTGTTTCATGCCCAAGTGGGCCCGTGACGACACTCGACGTCTCTTGACTGAAGGAGAATTAGTTGAGGGGTTAACTGTCCATTGCAGGACTAGACACTGCTCGAATTCCCCTGAATTAATTGAGGATATGGCTGGAAATTAACCTTTTCTACCCCAACCTAGGGTAGAAGATGTCCAGGATGAGAATGAGGTGCATCAAGTACCCCCGCCTCGTACATTGCGAGATTACTTACAACCGGCGGGGGTGAGTACGCCCTCATGCATGATTTTTCTTGAAAATACAGGACAAATGGACATCAAGCCAGGGGTTATCCAACTCCTTCCTAAATTCCATGGGCTTGAATCAGAAAGTCCATACTTACACTTGAAAGAGTTCGATGAGATTATAGTCACCTTATACTTTCCTAATATATCCGAGGATACAATCAGGCTGAAACTCTTTCCTTTTTCCTTGAAAGAGAAGGCTAAGACGTGGTTGCATTCACTGCGTCCTAGATCCATTGGCACATGGAATGATATGCAGAGGGAATTCATAAAGAAATTTTTTCCACACCATAAAACGATTACCCTCAGAAAAGCAATCATGAACTTCACCAAAAGGAAGATGAAACATTCTACCAATGTTGGGAAAGGTTCAAGGATCTTGTCAGTTCATGCCCACAACACGGTTTTAAAATGTGGCGCATTACAAATTTTTTTATGATGGACTGACATCTTCTATGCGCCAACTGGTTGAGACAATGTGTAATGGAGAATTCATGAATAAAGAGGTCGATGAGGTATGGGATTATCTCGATAGACTTGCCAAAAATGCACAATCATGCGACCATTACCCAAAATCAAACACCACGTCTAGGCCAACGCAATCTAAGGAGAAAGGTGGAGTATATCTCCTGAAAGAAGAGGATGATTTAAATTTTAAAGTGACTAATCTCATACGAAAAGTCGAGGCCATGGAAGGAAAGAAGGATAAGGTTAATGAAATTGTTTACGGCACCTGTGACTGCAACATTCACACAACTGAAAATTGTCCTACAATATCTGCTTTTCGAGGAGTGTTGAATGAGCAAGCTAATGCCGTAAATAACTATTAAAGACCTTTCAATGGATCTACCCCTAATACATACAATCCTGGTTGAAAAAATCATCCAAATTTTAGTTGGAGGAATGGACAAACTGCTACCCCTCAAAATTTCTTCAATCAAAATCCAAATCAGGGGAAACCTCAAGAAGAACCGGTTCAAAATTCCATGCAAGAGCTGGCCCAGATAATACGAGATTTTATGCAAAAAATGGATTCACGCATGACGGTTATAGAAAAGGGGATGTTTCCTGCACAACCGCTCCCCAATCCTAAACCGCAATACGAGATAAATGATCCCAGCTCTTCAAATCAAATGGGGCACGCTAAATCCATCACCACTCGTAGGAGTGGGAAGATCATTGATAAAACCCTTCCGGTTAGGCCTGAAAAGCCTCAAGAACCAGAAGAGGGCAACAATGATGGATCTTGTGATGCCCCACAAAAATTAGAACTGAAACTTTTAGAAAAACCAGTTGCTCCATTTCCCCAACGGTTGGTCGCACCAAAACCTCTTTCTAACTCTCAGGATATTCTGGAGGTGTTGAAATAAGTAAAAGTCAACATTCCTCTACTTGATGTCGTAAAACAGATTCCCTCATATGCCAAATTTCTGAAAGACCTTTGCACGACCAAAAGACGGCAGAGTATTCAAAAGAAGATCTTCTTGACTGAGAAAGTGAGTGCCATCCTGAAGCAAGACGTGCCGCAGAAATTCAAGGATCCCGGTAGCCCAACCATATCATTTGTAATCGGGAACCATCGAATTGATCATGCACTTCTTGACTTAGGAGCGAGCGTTAATCTGATTCCCTACTCGGTATACAAACAGTTAGATTTGGGTGAACTAAAACCCACCCGAACCACACTACAACTTGCTGATCGCTCTGTTCGTGTACCAAGAGGGATAATTGAGGATGTGTTAGTCCAGGTCGATAGATTTTACTACCCTGTAGATTTTATCATCCTGGACACCGAACCCATCAATAACATGAGCACTCAGATTCCCGTCATCCTTGGTCGCCCATTCCTTGCCACGTTAAATGCAGTTATCAATTGCAGGAATGGTGTCATGACTATGTCTTTTGGGAATTTGACATTAGAGTCAAACATCTTTTTCAATAACGACAGCAACTCAGAGGATGATGACGATGTCCATGACATTAACATGATCGATACTTTCATGGAAGATAGGACACCCCTTACCTTATCCTCTGATCCTCTAGAGACGTGCCTGGCCTACTCCCATGAGTTTGATGATGATATGATTAGGGAGACATGTGCCTTGCTTGATACTGCACCGATACTTGAAGTTAACCGGTGGAGGCCACAATTTGAAGAATTGCCACAAACCGATGTAGTGCCTCTACCGTCTAACCTCAATCCACCGAAGCTTGACCTAAAACCTTTGCCCTCTGATTTGAAATATGCATATTTAGGTCAAGATGAGAATAGGAGAGTATGCTCATAGCTACTCTCATTAAGCATAAGGGAGCCCTTGAATGGACGATCGCGGACCTCAAGGGAATTGACCCCTGGATTTGTACTCACCACATATATCTTGAGGATAATGCGAAGACCGCTCGGCAACCACAACGTAGACTAAATCCAAACATGAAGGAAGTGGTTAAGGCCGAGGTTCTTAAACTATTGGATGTGGGTATCATATACCCTATATCTGATAGTCAATGGGTGAGTCCAACTCATGTGGTTCCTAAGAAGTCCGGAATCACCATCGTAGCCAATGCTAATAATGAACTTGTGTCAACTAGAGTCACTACTGGTTGGAGAATGTGCATTGACTACAGAAAGTTGAATACCATCATAAGGAAGGATCACTTTCCTTTGCCCTTTATTGATCAAATCTTGGAAAGGCTAGCTGGTCATTCCTATTACTGTTTCCTTGACGGGTATTCGGGTACAATCGATTGAAATCGCCCTTGAGGACCAAGAAAGACCACATTTACATGTCCCTACGGCACCTTTGCTTACCGAAGGATGCCATTTGGACTATGTAATGCCCCCGCCACCTTTCGATGTATCTTTGAGTATCTTTTCGATATGGTGGGGCAATATCTAGAGGTCTTCATGGACGATTTCTCTGTCTATGGTTCATCTTTCGGCGAGTGCTTGGAAAGTCTTAAATGTGTCTTTGAAAAGATGTGAAGAAAAGAACTTGGTACTTAATTGGGAGAAGTGTCATTTCATGGTTCATAGGGGATTGTCCTTGGACATATCATCTGTCCAAGGGAATTGAGGTAGATAAGGCAAAAATCGATCTTATCTCTAACCTACCTTCACCCAAGATCATCGGGGACGTGCAATTCTTCTTAGGACACGTAGAGGATTTTACGAGCGATTCATAAAGGACTTTAGTCTCCTCTCTCGTCCTTTATGTAATCTTCTTCAAAAGGATGCTCCATACGAGTGGGATCGAGCAATGCCAAGAAGCTTTCACCAAGCTTAAAGGCACGTTAACCCTTGCACCCATCATGCGGCCACCCGACCGAGCCTTCCTTTTGAGCTTATGTGCGACGCTTTTGATTATGCTCTTGGAGCGGTTCTAGGCCAGAGAAAAGATAAGAGGCCCTACGTCATCCATTACTCGAGTAGGACTTTAAATCCTGCCCAAGTGAACTACTCGACTACGGAAAAGGAACTCTTAGTCGTAGTGCTCGCCTTGGATAAATTTAGGTCCTACCTGATCGGATCCAAGATCATTATCTATACAGATCATGCGGCACTGAAGTATCTTCTTTCTAAGATGATTCTAAGCCCCGCCAGATACGATGGATCCTTCTACTCCAAGAATTTGATTTAGAAATTAAAGATAAAAAAGGAGTAGAGAACGTAGTGGCCGATCACCTTTCTCGCCTTAATACCTCTGATGCCCTTGAGGTGACCCATATCAACGACATATTCCCTGATAAACAACTGTTCAGAGTCTCCCATTCACCTTGGTTCGTTGATATTGCTAATTATCTTGCTACAGGTTCCATACAACACATTGGACTGCATAAGATAAGAAGAAATTTTTTACCGAGGTGCGCAACTTCTTCTGGGATGATCCATACTTGTTTAAATATTGCCCAGACCAAATCTTGAGGAGATGTGTCCCAGACGATGAGCATCAGAGTGTCATCTCCTTCTGTCACTCACAGGCCTGTGGTGGTCACTTTTCTGCAAAAAAGACCACGGCCAAGATTCTGCAGTGTGGCTTCTATTGGCCCACTATGTTCAGGGACACTCATGAGTTTTGCAAAGCTTGTGAGCGTTGTCAGAAATTGGGAGCATTGTCCCATTGAAATATGATGCCCTTGAATCCCATTCTTATCATAGAGGCATTTGATTGCTGGGGCATCGATTTCATGGGGCCATTCCCCCAATCTTTTGGGAATTTATATATTTTGCTTGCCGTGGACTATGTCACTAAATGGGTCGAAGCGATTCCGTGTCGAACTAATGACCATCGCACGGTCATTAAATTCCTAAAAGAAAACATCCTTTCCCGATTTGGAACGCCTCGAGCCATCATTAGTGATGGGGGCTCACACTTTTGTAATAGGCCATTCGAGAGTTTAATGAAGAAATACGGTATCTCTCATAAGGTGAGCACCCCATACCACCCACAGACAAGTGGGCAAGCTGAGATTTCTAATAGGGAGATCAAGCACATTTTGGAGAAAACGGTTAACCCTGATCGTAAAGACTGGTCAATCCGATTGACCGATGCCTTATGGGCTTACCGTACTGCTTTTAAAACCCCTATTGGAATGTCTCCCTTTAGACTCGTCTATGGGAAGGCTTGCCACTTGCCTGTGGAGTTGGAACATAGAGCCTACTGGGCGATCAAAAATCTGAATTTCAATCTGAACAACGCTGGCTCGCTACGCAAACTTCAATTAAATGAACTTGAAGAAATCCGGAACGACGCATACGAGAACTCGAGAATTACAAGGACAGGATGAAGGCGTTTTATGACCAACATATTCTACAAAAATCATTCACGCCAGATCAGAAAGTCCTTTTGTATAATTCTCGATTACATCTCTTTCCGGGTAAGCTTCGATCTCGTTGGACCAGCCCTTACATTGTTGTTACTGCTTATCCTCATGGAGCCGTTGAAATAAGAGATCCCGACAATGGCAAGGAATTTAAAGTAAATGGACATCGATTAAAACCATTTGTCAAGAAATTTGATTCAGAGGACATGTCCATGCCTCTGACTGATCCTGTTTACCAGGATTGATCTCCTAGTCTGATGGAGGTATAGGTAGGTTTCCTATTTGCATAGGACTAGGGTAGTTGCTTTGGTCTGGCTGAAGACGTTAAACTTAGCGCTCCTGGGAGGCAACCCAGCTTTTCAATTCATTTCATTTTCCTAGTTAGTTAGTTCAATATTTGTGGGTAACATTGCTGTAAACCCTCACGAGACTACAATTCGTCCACTAGGGGCAACCTAGGGGTTTAAAGGCTTGTTGCATGCGCTAAATGTAATCGAGAGCACCTGCGAAAGTGGTATAGGTAGGATTTTATTTTTGTTAGTTTTGTGTTGCTTTCTCTCTCGTGCTAATTGGATTCCATGCTGCGATCTCTTGGAAAGTCTTTCACGATTAATCATCCAGGTACTATCTCCCCATCACTTCACATTTACTGTTGTTGTCCCATGTGCATTCCATGCTCATATCTTTTACATTGAGGACAATGTAGATTTTAAGTTGGGAGTGGGAGATTAGGTTTCCTAATTAGTGTTTTCTTGGTCCTGAGCAAAAATTGTGAAATTTTTTAATTTTTCTGGAGTTTCTTGTGAATTTGAAGTGATTTTTTATGAACATGTTGGTGATTTATGACTCTTGGATTCAGTTATCGGTTAGATTTCACAGTTAAATTTAAATTGTTAGTCCATGGTTAGAGGTTTTAAACATTGATTGAGTCATGATTTCACATGTCACATCTCGCTTACACATTAAGATTTCAGTTTGAAACTGAAGGGTTAATTTGGTGATTAGTAAGCATAGAAGGAACCAACTTGAACAATTGCCCATTATGATAAATTGAAAGGAAAAGATACCATTGAAAAAGTTTAGGCGAAGAATCTTCACCATAGGTTTGCTCCCTATAGGTGTGGATTTCATTCCCCATGGATAATATGAGAAAAGGTTTGGGTATACAGTCTTCATCATAGGTTTGCTCCCTATAGGTGAGGATTTAATTCCCTTTCTTGGTATTACTATTAATGGAAAGCTGAAGGAATGGAAAGATGATCTGTGAGGCAAGTTTTTGTTATCACGATTTCTCTTGTTGGTTACCAATGATATCCTGAAATGGAGAATTGAATCCTAATGTTATAAGCCAAGACTACACTATACACCCATGGAACTCAATGTTTAGGATTGTTCTAATTGATAGATTAATACTTTAAACTTAATTATGAAGTTTACCGTGTGCTTAAGTACAAGAGAAAGTAATGCCCAACATTCATGAATCTTAAAATTTCGACTCCGGTATCTGATTTGTTTTTCACTCAAGTACATATAAATTATCTTGTAGTTCTCAACTTACTTTTCGCATATTTTGGTCGGGACTAGCAAAATGCTGGTTGGGGGTTGTGTTGAGGGTCAAATATTGCATATCAGACCCCATTTATTGCCTGGATTTACGAGCTTAATACTGTTTAACGTCTCGACTTAACTGTGTTTGTGATACAGGGTTTACTTAAGAGCACGGACTACAAAAAGGTGTTAAACGGGTGGATTTGACACTCTGATATCACCAAGGCAAGGGACAGACCCCAGGGGACCAAGATCAACGGATTTACACGCTAGAAATTTGAAAAAAATCGAGAAACTGAAGCTCAAGTGACCCAAAAATCGTCCAGAATATAAGATCACGGGGTTCTCACCATCTGTTCGGATTGAAACTATATACATGGCCTGAAGATCATAAATTAACCGTACACGTAGAATTTCAGCCATTAGACCCCTCTAGAAGTAGCCTAACGGACATATCAGCCCTCAAAATCTAGATTCTAAGCGCACCTGATCTCTGGATATGCTTCAATTTTGGTCTCAACTGTTAAAATGAGGTGACAAAGTTGATGAGCGGATTGGATTTCTCACAAACATTACAGTGGACCCCACATGTACACATGCGTGTACATAGTAGAGGTTCACCGGCCCCACACCGGTCTTCAATAGCTCGGTCAGCAAGCGCTGACCGAGGAATTCTTTAAAAATAAAAATAAAAATTCCAGAAGCGTCTTCGCTACTGACGCCGGTTACTCTCAGTGGGGCCCACTCCTCATCCAAATCCTCAATCTGGACCGTCCATTTTGTGAAATTGGGGGGTGTTAACCTCACCAAGGTGGCTTTTTGAAATCATGCAAGTCATTGTAAAATCATAGCCATTAAACGTCAGATGAACGGCGGAATAGATAAGTTTGTGGGCCACACCAATTTCACTTGAAAAATACTCCTTCCAGACTGGTTTTTTGCCAGGATTTCAATGGACGGGGTGGATTTCTCCATAGACATCAAGGTGGGGCCCACCAATCATCACAGAGCCGCTACACAGACTCTATTTCGCGTCCGAACTTGCGGACGGAACTTGTGGACCACCATCACGGCTGCAAGTGATAAATCCGGACCGTCCATTCGTTTTAGAAGGTCGAACCGACTGTACAGAAGGAGTTTCTCCAAACCCATGCACACACACTCAGAAGAATCTCGATCAGATACAGTTCAGACGGTAGAATAACATTCTTGATGGGCCACACCAAATGCCACCCAAATAGCATCAATCTCAACCTGTTTTGCGTGACCAATCCAATGGTCGGAATGGATTTTTGGTCCGATGATTGTTCCTGAGCCGCATCATGAATCAGCGAAACCAAAGCATGCGTTAACTCTATTTCACAATCGACTGCTGAACGGACTCTTGTGCGAAAGAGTCTCACCAACACCGAGCCTTCTGCACCATCTTAAGCTGCAGACTAACCTCCGTTCCTATAAGAGAGAGAGAACGTGAGAGAGAGAAAAAAGGGAGGGATGGCTGGGAGCTTGGGGACGTCAACAGAGAGAGAGAGGCAGGGAGTAAAGAGTTTAGTTTTGGTTATTTATTTATTTTTTTTTCTTCTTTCTTTTCTCTGTTTTATTATGAGATCTAGCCCATTCATGTGTGGCTAAACCTCTTAGCTAGGGTTAAGAGGTGAAGCTTGTAGCGTGATGGGAGGACCTGTTGCTTGTGCCTTTTGTTTAAGACTGAATTAATGTTGATTTTAGTGTGATTATAAGGGAAAGTTTTTAGTCTTTAATGGTCTGTTGTGATTAAAATTATAATGGGTCTGCAATGGCTTTGAGCATGTTCTTTTCCTCTTTATGTTTATGATGTCAAGAAGCCCTGTTGTTCATCATCGTCTCCTGGGCATGGTCGGATGACGGTACTCTTTCTAACCTTCATGGCATGTTGATTAGTTGGTAATTAGTTTAATTCTGTTGTTTACTTTGTCTCCTGGGCATGGTTTAGCGATGGAATCCATTCTAATCTATAAACCTTTCATCTCTTGAAAAGTATATCAAGTAATTTCAGTTTAATATCCATGAAGCAGGCATAAGATCTCCCTGATCTCTACAAGTGGATCCTCTGAATCCCTAGTTTCCTTCCTCTGAATTCTCTTAAGTTTAGATAATTATTTCACCATTATTCTTTAAAATTGATTTGATTTATTTTTCATCTTAGTCTAGTTCTAGTTCTAGTTCTACTTAGTTTCAAAATCCGTACAGGTTTCAGTCCCTTGGGATTCGACCTCGCCTTACCGAGTTTATTACTACATCACAACCCTGCACTTGGGGAGTGAACAAGCTACCACCTCTGTGTCACAAATCCGACGATTCCAACTCCGTACTTGGGTAGGAAATCCTAACCCTAACCTGTTTTAGGGTTTCCAAATAGTGTAATAGATGAATTAGCTAACCTATTCCCTGTTATAGGTTATTGTGGTGCCGTAGACAAAGACTTAGCATTTCGTTTTGCGTCTACCGGCAAAAGGTGTAGACTATAAACGTATTGGTTATGGTTTTTAAGGCTTTCAATGTCGGTTTATGGTTTATATCTGACGTGGGTGCTATTTCACTTGCCAAATGCGATGTTTGTTTCGTTTTTCATATATATATGAACTATGTTGAGTTTAGAGTATTTCATGTGTTTGTAGAAATGATCGTATACGTAAGAAATTTAAAATTATGTTTGCCATGATTATATATATGCTAGATGTATGTATAACAACTCCTTGGTGAAAGGATTGGCCCCAGTACATGTTATGCCAACATATGTCGTGTATGTTATAATGTGTAGCTTAAGTGTTTGTGAAAATGTCTGAATGAGTATAGGGTTTGTATTCGTGCTTGGCATGACTAACTGGTGTGGGTATATGATTGTTGCATAGACGACAACCCCCTGACGAAAGGGTTTGCCCTAATACGTATTATAACCAACATACAATATGTATGTTGAGATGTGTAGACTAGGTGTTCATAAAAATGTCTGAATGAACTAGTATTAAGTAAATTGTACTTTGTGTACGTGTTGAGATATGATTCTCAACTACGTTAATGATGTGTATGATTTCCTCCATATATGTTATATTATGATGTCTATTATATTTATGGAATGAATATGTGCGAATTCATGTTTATGTTGCTTTTTACAACATGCTCAAATGATTGTAGGATTGGAATTATTTATTCATTATGGTTTAACTATGTCATATGATTACTTGTAGGAATTGGATGTGTTTGGGACTACAGTATAGTCCAGGCAATCAGTAATAGATCCTGATTAGGTGGCTGATGTTCTTTCGCCACATAGGACGTGCCTGACAAATCCGAGTTATACTTCGGTTGGCCACAGTGGTTAGGCTACACGGAGTGCTTATGCACTTCATGTCGATCAACTCGATGTGCGCTCGTGCTAGTCGAGCCTGTCAAATAACCCGATTGGCCCGATGTATGATCACCTTTTTTGGACACTACTGCTTGAACCTAGGGTACCAAACTCACTAGTCGAAACCCCGTTAACCTTGGTACCTTGATCCGCTAATACACATGAGCCAGACATGGTGGTATGGGATACTGTGGTCGAGTTGTCGGCCTACGTGTTAGTGCTATGATTTCATATCCCTTGGTTGTCAAATTTTGTAGTGCCAAAACCTATATGTCTTGTACTTCTTATGTTTCTTGTTTGTGACTACACACTGCTTCAAGACAAGATCATGAATGGAGAATGTTTTCAAGACAAGATCATAAATGAAGAATGTTTGCAAGACATGTTATGGATGAAGTCTACATGAATAGAAGACTTCAAGTTTGCTTCTAACAAGTTCAAGATTAGAAGACTTCATCAAGACAAATTAAGAAAGTACCAAGCTCTAGAAAGCCGCCAACTCGATTCAAGCTTCTCTTTCAAGATCATCTGAGAATACAGACCTTCAAGACTTCAATGTTCATCTCACTTCAAGGTTTGTTTGACCTTAGATTGACCTTAGGTTGGTTTGTATGATAGGTCATTCTGGATACATAATCCGAATATTTTAATATGCTTGTTATGACTGTTCTAAGACCAGTCCTAGAAATCTTAAGACCAGTCCTAGCTTTGCTTCGACCAGTCTTAGGTTTCTCAGGACCAGTCCTAAGTTGTTACAAATTTTTGAATTTTCCTGGTTGTCCTTCGACCAGTCCTGGGAAGTTCTACGACTCATCCTTCGACTGGTCGTAGTCATATGACTCGAACTCCAGCGACCTATCTAGGGTCCTACGACCAGTCGTAGGTGACTCACGACCAGTCATAGGAGGCCCACGACCAGTCGTAGGTTGCCTAAGACTAGTCGTGAGAACAGCTAATTTAATCCCACGGAAATCTTTCAAAATCTTTGAAGCTACGATCGGTCCTAGGGATCCTAAGACCAGTCGAAGATGGGATTTTTCAGGCTATAAATAATGCACGAATTTCAGAGTTTATTCATTCCGTTTCATTCAATTCAAGCGATTTAAAGCTATACTCTGAGATAAGTTGTGATTATTTTTTTAAGCTATTGTGCATATTTAATATTCCTTTTGATAGCATTATTCTATTGTGATTTTGATCCACATTACAATCTCATTTAGAAAAGAGGAATTTGTGATATTCCTTTTTTTAGGATCAAAATCAAATAGACCTTACTCTTCTTGATTTAATCTAAAATCAATTAGACATAGAACCTTTCTTTAAGTGAGTATTGGACATTGAACGACGTATCATACATCTACTCTGATTGGTTTTACTGGGCTACTTTAAAAGGAGATCCAGGTATTTTACTTTGTAATTTACTTTCTCTGGTTTTGTTTGAGATTTGCCAAAAAAATCTCATTGTATTGGTTATTTGAGGAGAGCCAGAAAACTCAGATTGTGGGGGTTTTTGGATTATGTAAGCCTGAGATAAAAAGACACAATTGTGAAGGTTTTGGGTGAACCTGTGAAAACCTATTTTTGAGAGTGCATGCTAATATCCCCTGTGTGAGGATATTAGGAGTGGAGTAGCATTATGTGTGGTGTTGGCTAACAGGTTGGTGAACACACAAGGCGAACCACTATATATCGTTGTGTTGTGGATGTGCTTGATTTCTTTATTCATTTATTCCTTTAGTATTGTGGATTGCTTTTGTGGATGAATGTTGTAATTTTCATTTCAAGCAAGTGTGGTTGAATGGTGTAATAACTTAGGATTTATTTCTGTAAGTTATTCTTGATTTATTTTCCATATCATTTGTGATTTCTAGTTTCTTCTAGAAATAAGGTTGTCCTACCATAAGCCATCGGTTTTTGGTGTAAGGTTGTCCTTAGAACAAGATTTAGTATCATTCTCATATTTCATGTGCTTTGAGATTGTTATTATTTCAGCATTATTATTTATATCTTTTATTATTCCGCTTTTTTAAGTTTTATTTGGCATTGCCCTATTCACCCCCCCTCTAGGGCATATAGTTAGGCCCCTTTCAAGTGGTATCAGAGCCAAATAGCTCTTGCTTATTACGTATTTATTGGATTTATTTCCTAAGCATGAAGATGGTTCAAAATCAATGAAAGTATTTATGGATTTACCACACGAAAAGTGAAGTATCTGCAAAAGCACTAAATATTAAGATGTCAAATTTTGAATTCAAAAGAATCATCTCATCATGTTAGACCATGGGATCCTTTAGAAATGACACAAATTACATCTATTGTCAAAAAGCAAGGATGAGAACTAAATTTGAAGAAATTCAAATCCATGGATGAAATGTGTATGGACTTCACACTAGATTGAATGGACATTGTAAACTCAATATGGGGTCTTGGTGATGAAGTAGAAAGTAAAGTGTGATGAAGATGGTTTAAAATCAATGAAAGTAATATCTTATGAACCCTTTGGACCACACTTGAGGAAAAGTGAGAGTGAACTTTAAAGCTGCAAAAGAACTCAAATGCTCTCAAATCATCTAAAAATATTGCATTGTCACTTTGAAAATTCAAAAGAATCATCTTGTAAAAAGGTTTTGAAAATGCTAAACAAGCAAGGGATTTTTAGAAATGACACACGATAAGAGACATCTAAATTGTCAAGAAATCTAAAGTTCAACTCCTCACAACTAAATTCCTGAAGAAATACATATGGAGGAGAATGAAATGTTTATGGACTTTACACTAGATTGAATGACATTATAAACTCAATGTAGGGGTCTTGGTGATAGAATCCCTAAAGTATAAAAGAGTGTGCAAAGATACTACGCTTCACTTCAAAAACGTTTAAATTAAAAAAGTAGTCTCTTGTTTTAGAAAGAACTTCATGATTTCTAATTTTTTTGAAAGACAAATGTGATTGAGGAATCAAAACCTCCCAAGGTTCTTTGAACCTAAGAATTGAACTCAAAAAAAGCTCTAAAAGGAAGATTAATTGATATGCTCAAATCATCTAAATTAAAAATATTCCAGGATCAAGAAAATGAGATCGACAGTTGGACTATTAAGAAAACCTCTCCTAAACAAGATGATATGGCACTTTTGTGAAAAAGGTTTTATAAAATAGGTTTCAAAAATAGGACCCTTCAAAAACCTAAAAAAGTAGATTTTCAAAAAATCCTTTGGTTAAAAAACGATAAGAGACAATCTAAACCTAGGTCATTCGAAAATCTTTGAAAATAGTCCAACTACACTCCTAAACCCAAAACAAGATTCAAATTAGTTCCTAAAGTATGGGCACTTGGTTGCTACACTCGCTTTCAAAGCTACAAGCCATTCAAATGTCCTAGAAAAGGACAAATCAAAAAGGAAGATAGTATGTTGGCTACTTGGGATGAATCAAAATCGATTTGGAATCCTTATTTAAAAATTATAAGTTGAGGGCTTGAAAACAGTCGGAGATGATATTAAAGCCCTTATGTTTTCTAATCAAAGTCATTATTAATAAAGAGAGTTTTTCGCAAAATTATGATGAACTAATCGTGTTAAGAGAATGTACACTACCGGAACTTGTTTAAATAGTGATTACCCAAATTACAAAAAGTAAACAAAATATGCGGTGAATGAAGATGAGCTCTCACAAGAGTGAACCTAATACAATGCCCTTTATAAAGAGAGTTGTAAAATTGTTATCGTAGATGACTTTACTAGATTCACTTGGGTAAATTCTTAAAAGAAAAATTTTCTAAACTTAAAGAAGATTATGAGTCATCTTGAATTCAAAAGAAAAAGTTCTCAAGTATATTCATGGATTTTTGAAAAGAGTTTTGAGAAGTGTGATTTAAAAATCAAAACCTCCCAAGTATGATGAATTTGAAACTCCTCAACAAAAGTATAGTTGAGAGAAAAACTCAGGATATGGCTAAAATGAAGTAGCTCCCCAAAAATCTTTTGAGTTTAAAAGACACTTGGAGATATGCCCAAGGTGATCCTAAATTAGAAAAATTGTTAAATACTTTCAAATTTTTGGCAGTAAGTGTTATATTTTACGAGATCGTGAAAATTTGGGAAAATTTGATACGAAGAGTGATGAAGGTATTTTCCTTGGATATTCCTTAAACAGTCGAACTTATAGGGTTCTAAATAAAAGAACAGGTGTGATTCAAGAGTCCATCAATGTGGTCATTGATGATCATTTGAATACACTTGCTCCGAGTTCAGATGATGATGAAATTCTTATAATCGACAATCAAGATACCTCTTCATCTCAATATGAACCTAGGACTGTCAAAGATCATCCAACCAATCAAATCCTTAGAAACCCTCTCACTGGAGTTCGTATACGTAAACAACTTGAAAACATATGTAATTATGTTAGTTTTACATCCCAAAAAGAACCGGTCAATGTAAAAGAAGCTCTTTCTGACGAAAATTAGATAGTAGCTATGCAGGATGAACTTAATCAATTTATTCGTAATGATGTCTGGTATCTTGTCCCTAGACCTAAAGATAAACACATTATTGGAATAAAATGGATCTTTAAAATTAAGTCTGATGAACTTGGAAATATTATACGAAAAAAGGCTAGACTGGTTGTACAAGGGTACACTCAGATTGAAGGCATCGATTACAATGAATCCTTTGCTCCAGTAGCTCGCCTTGAATCTATCAGACTTTTTATTTCCATCGCTTGCTTTAGAAAGTTTAAAATTTATCAGATGGATGTAAAGAGTGCTTTCTTAAATGGCGATTTACATGAAGAAGTTTATGTAGAACAACCCTCAGGGTTTGAAGACCCTAAGCTTTCTGATCATGTATTTCGTCTTAAAAAGGCTCTCTATGGTCTGAAACAAGCGCCCAGGGCATGGTATGAAAAATTGACTAAATTCTTACTTAGTCATAGTTTTCAAGTGGGAAGTGTCGATATGACGTTATTTGTTAAGAAGCATAATAGTGAGATTTTAATGGTTCAAATTTATGTAGACAATATTATTTATGGATCAACTTGTTCTAACATGTCTATTGAGTTTGCAGAGTTGATGAAATCAAGATTCGAAATGAGCATGGTTGGTGAACTAAATTACTTCCTAGGGTTACAAGTAAAACAACAACCTAATGGAATCTTCATTTCTCAAACCAAGTATGCTACAAACTTGGTTAAAAGGTTTGGATTTGAGAATGGTAAAAAATTTGATACTCCTATGAGTACAACCTTGAGACTCTCAAAAGATTCTACATGTAAAGATGTAGATCCAAAGCTATATCGTAGTATGATTGATAGTTTATTATATCTAACTGCTAGTAGACCTGATATCACTTTTAGCGTTGGTATTTGTGCAAGATATTAGTCTAATCCTAAAGATTCACATCTCACTGCTGTCAAACGGATTATTAGATATGTCGCAAGTACAACTAAGTTGGGTCTTTGGTATCCTTTTGATACTAATGTTAAATTAGCTGGGTATTCAGATGCTGATTGGGCTGGTAATATTGATGATAGAAAATCAACCAGTGGTGGTTGTTTTTACATTGGAAACTGTTTGGTTTCTTGGTTTAACAAGAAGCAAAGTTCAATATCGCTTTCCACTACTGAGGCTGAGTATATCGCAGCAGGATATGCATGTACTCAACTCGTATGGATGAAACGCATGTTAAGCGATTATGGAATTAATCAAGATTCAATGATCTTACATTGTGATAATTCCAGTGCTATTAATATTTCCAAAAATCCAATTCAGCATTCGTGTACTAAGAATATTGACATTAGGTGTCATTACATTAATGAATTAGTTGAAGAAAAAGCTATCTCTTTGGAATATATTCCAACCGATGTCCAACTTGCCGATATATTTACTAAACCGCTCGACAAAAGCAGGTTTACTAAAATGAAATTTGATCTTGGTATGTGCATTTTAAATTGAATATACTTATCTGGATGTATCATAGTGTACTATATTTTAAATTTTTATGTGTATAAATTTCAATTTTTACATAAAAATATTTATTCTTGTCGATGCTCGACCGGCTCTTGCCAAACTCGACTGGCCCTGACTCGACCAGTCGTAGACTGCACTCGACCGGTCGTGGAGATCGTGAGCATCTTATAATTTGGAAAAATCACCTTCTTCTTCATTTCCTCTTCTTCCTTCGACGAGTCGTGGCTCGACCAGTCTTGAGAGTTCGTGATTTTCTTCAAGATAAGTCATTTTTCTTCATTTTTATTGAAGATTTATGCTTTCTATGCTTTGATTTGCTTATTCCATAAGCTAGATCTCGTCTTTTATTGATTTTTTTTGGGTTTCCTCTCTAAAATTTTTGATCTAGAGAAACCCACCACTTCTAGTGGTCTTTGTGCTTGCTCCTTAGTAAATCTTGTTGAAAATGGATGTTAGAGGGAAAAAGAAAACATCCCGTGGTCCATCTTTATCTAGATCTACATCTATAACAAAATGGCACCTTCGGTCACCTGAAGATGATCCCAATGATGTACGAGATTTACGTGGCCGTAAAGTTATTGTTGAGCGTCCTGTAAGTCTCAATCACATTGGACAATTTGGGATTGCCCCTCTCCTTAAATCTGTTGGTTGGGCTAACATTTTATTTTGGGGTGGGCCTGCATACCAGTCCATTGCACAATCTATGGTTGCATGTATCTCTGATTTTTCCCTTGATAATTTAACGTTCTCAATTGCTACTAGAGAAGGGAAATTTTTAATAGATCGACAATTGAGATCAGGTATTATGGATATACCTGTCAAGGATGACGGTATTCCGATTCATACATTATATGACAAACCATCAGAATTGGAAAAACAAATGTTGATAAGAGATTTATGTAATATGGAAGTACAATGGACGCACAAAGGAAATGCGCTCCCCTCAAAATTTTTATTACCCAGATACAGAGTTTTACACCGGATCTTCATCTCAAACGTGTATCCTCGGTCCGGCAATAAAACCGAGTTGACTGCTTTTATGGTTCGGGTATTGCACTCTGTTGTGTCCGGAATCGTTGTCTGTTTAGCTTCTTTGATATGTCATTTTATCATTCAGTTTTGTCTTCATCTGGGTCATAGTGATATTTCATTTGGTTATCTTATGACTTGTTTAGCCACAAATATACTTGTTGCTTTACCTAAGAATGAGGCACCAATTCATCATCTTTCATTCAATAATACTAATTTAAATAAGATGAAGTTGGATTTGCTTCTGGTCGATTCTATGAAGGTGGTGGTGAAGGTCTGTGAAGCGAGAAAATGAAGGGGAAGTCTTGATCTTCCTCCACAGGCTGATATAAATATGGATGATATATTTGAAGACATTGAAACTGACTCCGAAAATGATCCTGATTACGATCCCTCTTCTAGTTATGATGCATGTCTAAGTGCATTGGAGGAGAAGGTTGATAACCTGAGTGTAGCCCATGATATACAATTTAAATATATGCGAAAATATCTTCGTCGCATTAATAGGGGCTTACTTCAGATTGATCCAACCATCCCTGCTCCTTCATTTGGATCTGATTAGGTGGATTATTTTTTTTGGTTTGTTTTATATTTGAATATGATGGATTCTGTATTACTATTACGGTTGATGACTTTGGTTGTATGTTTGGTTTTATTGTATATCCTTTATTTGGATTGATGACATTGAAGTGTTCTACTAATTTGATAATTAATTTTGACTCTTCATATGGTGTTCTCTTCTCTCATTTGGCCTTCCCTTGTCATTTTGTGAAAAAAAGGGGGAGTAGTATGGAAAGGGGGAGAAAGGGAGAAAGGGAGAGAGTAATTGAAGTAATTGAAAGAGGGAAAATGTGGTTGATTGTTTCTACTCACTTAGGGGGAGTAGAGTATTTTTGATGGCTCATGGCTCATGATTCTTTTTTTATTTTACTCTTATATTAATAAATGTGTTTTGTCACAAATTTGATAAAGGGGGAGATTGTTAGTGCTATGATTTCATAACCCTTTGGTTGTCAAATTTTCTAGTGCCAAAACCTATGTCTTGTACTTCTGGTGTTTCTTGTTTGTGACTACACACTGCTTCAAGACAAGATCATGAATGAAGAATGCTTTTAAGACAAGATCATAAAAGAAGAATGTTTGCAAGACATGTCATGGATGAAGTCTACATGAATAGAAGACTTCAAGTTTGCTTCTAACAAGTTCAAGATTAGAAGACTTCATCAAGACAAGTCAAGAAAGTACCAAGCTCTAGAAAGCCGCCAACTCGATTCAAGTTTCTCTTTCAAGATCATCTGAGAATACAGACCTTCAAGACTTCAATGTTCATCTCACTTCAAGGTTTGTTTGACCTTAGATTGACCTTAGGTTGGTTTGTATGATAGGTCATTCTAGATACATAATCCGAATATTTTAATATGCTTGTTATGACTGTTCTAAGACCAGTCCTAGAAATCTTAAGGCCAGTCTTAGCTTTGCTTCGACCAGTCTTAGGTTTCTCAGGACCAGTCCTAGGTTGTTACAAATTTTTAAATTTTCCTAGTTGTCCTTCAACCAGTCCTGGACTTACTTCGACCAGTCCTGGGAAGTTCTATGACTCATCTTTCGACTAGTCGTAGTCTTACGACTCGAACTCCAGCGACCTATCTTGGGTCCTACGACCAGTCATAGGTGACTCACGACCAGTCGTTGGAGGCCCATGACCGGTCGTAGGTTGCCTAAGACCAGTCATGAGAATAGCTAATCTAATCCCGCGGGAATCTTTCAAAATCTTTGAAGCTACGACCGGTCCTAGGGATCCTAAGACCAATCGAAGATGGGATTTTTCAGGCTATAAATAATGCATGAATTTCAGAGTTTATTCATTCCATTCCATTCAATTCAAGCGATTTAAGGCTATACTCTGAGATAAGTTATGATTATTTTTTAAAGCTATTGTGCATATTTAATATTCCTTTTGATAGCATTATTCTATTGTGATTTCGATCCACATTCCAATCTCATTTAGAAAAGAGGAATTTGTGATATTCCTTCTTCTGGGATCAAAATCAAATAGGCCTTGCTCTTCTTGATTTAATCTAAAATCAATTAGACATAGAACCTTTCTTTAAGTGAGTATTGGACATTGAACGACGTATCATACATCTACTACGATTGGTTCTACTAGGTTACTTCAAAAGGAGATCCAGGTATTTTACTTTGTAATTTACTTTCTCTGGTTTTGTTTGAGATTTGCCAGAAAAATCTCATTGTATTGGTTATCTGAGGAGAGCCAGAAAACTCAGATTGTGGGGGTTTTTGGATTGTGTAAGCCCGAGATAAAAAGACACAATTGTGAAGGTTTTGGGTGAACCTATGAAAACCTATTTTTGAGAGTGCATGCTAATATCCCCTGTGTGAGGATATTAGGAGTGAAGTAGCATTCTGTGTGGCTGTTGGCTAACAGTTGGTGAACACACAGGCAAACCACTATATATCGTTGTGTTGTGGATGTGCTTGATTTCTTTATTCATTTATTCCTTCAGTATTGTGGATTGCTTTTGTGGATGAATGTTGTAATTTTCATTTCAAGCAAGTGTGGTTGAATGGTGTAATAACTTAGGATTTATTTCTGTAAGTTATTCTTGATTTATTTTCCATATCATTTGTGATTTCTAGTTTGTTCTAGAAATAAGGTTGTCCTACCATAAGACATCAGTTTTTGGTGTAAGGTTGTCCTTAGAACAAGATTTAGTATCATTCTCATATTTCATGTGCTTTGAGATTGTTATTATTTCAGCATTGTTATTTATATATTTTATTATTCCGCTGTTTTAAGTTTTATTTGGCATTACCCTATTCACCCCTCTCTAGGGCATATAGCTAGGCCCCTTTCACTACGCTGTGGCGACGAGCCTCCCCGTAGTGACCAGTGAATAATACTGCCTTGTGACCCGAATACGGTGGTATGAGACACTGTATTCGAGCTGCTGCCTACACTGATCAGGTGTTGAGCCCTTTGTAGTGACCTCGAGTATACTCTGAGACTGCATTGAGGTGATGAGCCTTTTCGTAGTAATTAAAGTATAAACTAGGCCTGCACTGATCAGGTGATAAGCCCTTTGCAGTGACCTAGAACCGCAACTTCGTATGAGATTTACTATGACTGACGACCCTAGAATGGATCATTGTTTGGGTATTGATATAAGGGAGGTACCTTAGTTTTCCAATCCTGCTTTATGAAAAGGACTAATAAGAACTTGGTAATCATGCTTATGCACCGCACTGCATGTGCCGTTTGACGTTGAGTAGAGAGCACTGAGGAAGTGACTAACATGTGCGACCGTTAGATGAAGATCGTAGAGGGAGTGGAGGCGAGAGCATGCATCATTTATACATACCATTCCTACATTAATCAGAGTACTTATGGATGTTTGATTGTATTGTTTTATCATTACTACTTGACTGAATTGATAACATGTTAACCTTTACTTTATTGTTCTACTGAGTTGATCACTCACTCCCACGTTCTTGGACGATGTTTTAAACACCAACCAGACTCTATCTTAGTTACAGATGGAGACCCGACTGATGAGGTAGAGCCAGACTTCGCAGACAATGAGGATGCTTTCTCCTATATGCAGCTATCAGGCGGGTCTATGTAAACCATGTTCTGATCGACGGAGTTACAGGGATGTTGATTATACGCTATTACACTTGTTATTTTACACTTTTGGAGCACCATGTATATTCTTTTTGTTCATTTTTGGAGTATACATGTATATATTTAACCTGGTAACATATTCACACTCTGGAGACTTACAACCGTTTATATATTTTAAATATCTTACACAGTCTTCCGCTTGCGTAATTTAACTGTCTTTAGAGTATGATATGTTGTTTTAGTATAATCCCACTCATGTTTAATGTACCAACACAAACAATATTTAATCATCATTTTCTATATTGCATAAGTGATGCATTGGAACTCGGGAGTTGGGCACCTGCTCAACCCCCGATTTTCAGGGCGTTATAAGATGGTATCAGAGCATGATTTGGATTAAACTAGGCCTGGGTTATGGTAATATGATACACACTGATACACTCTGATTTAGGAAGGGGGCGATGGAATGTAGAAACACAAAAAACTTTCATACAAAAAACTGAAAATGCAGCACAAATGGCTGAAAAATCTGCTGCTTCAGGAAATAACACAAGAAACACTCCTGTTTGTCACTTACGTGGTGATTCTGGACATTATAAGTTTGATTGTATGTCTTCTAGGAGGACTCAATATAATTCTGGTAAAACTCATACTAGTAAATTCAAACTAACCAGAGAAATACGAAATGTCAGGAGTCCGCCTAGGAATATGAATAGATACACACATCCATCACCACCTAGAATGACAAACGGAATGAAAGTAGTGGCTGAACCAAACAAGAAAACTGAATCTACCACAAGTAAAAATCCTGTCTCCAAAATGGGTTCTAAAAGAAAAGAAACATTGCCTTATTACTCACTCAAATTATATAACAGGCAATGATAGTAAGTGGTACCTAG
Organism: Magnolia changhungtana; assembly: GCA_030180095.1. NCBI lineage: Eukaryota > Viridiplantae > Streptophyta > Magnoliopsida > Magnoliales > Magnoliaceae > Magnolia > Magnolia changhungtana. The sequence goes on from JASAUF010000078.1 coordinate 27,270, forward strand.
ATAGTGGTTGTTCAAGACATGTCATAGGTGACAAATCTCTTTTTACAAATTATTCGGATCTTAATGATGGGATAGTCACCTATGGAGACGGAAGCACCACTAGAGTAATTGGATAGGGAATTATCAAAGGAATAAAATCGCTCAAAAATGAGAATGCCTTTTGCATAAAAGGATTAACAGCTAATCTTCTGAGTATTTCTCAAATATGTGACAATGGGCATGTGGTTACATTCAACAATCAAGAATGCAAAATCCTTAACCTATCAAGTAAATCAATGATGAAGGGTTGTCACACAAATAACCACTGCTATGTTGTCAAAGGCAGAGGAAGGGATGATCTCTATACCTAAAATATTGAGCAAAGAAAAACAAGTCCGGTTCATGCATCGAGATCTGGATATTTACTAAAACGATGCAATTTTGCTGAGCTCCTAATGATACATCTGAGGCTCCTCACCTCAACTTTTTGTATATATAAACATCTTAATGTTTATACATTTGATCAGTACATTGATTGTACAAAAATTTTGCTGTGTATATTATTGATTCAAAGATATTCTATACTATACATGAAAGTTTTTCGAACTGCGGAAAAAAAATATTATGCACCTTCAATATGTCTGTCGATAAGTCATGTGGATTCTCGATTAATCGATCAAGGGTCGATATCATCGACGCCTCTTTGGAAGGGGAAGAGTCATATCATCAAGAATGATATCGAAGACAGTTTTGATAATATCGAGTGAGGTCTCTTGATATCATCGAAACACTGATCGATGATATCGAAGATTGTCGCCCGATATAAGGCGGCTGAGTGGAAAAAATTACATTTTTTTATCAAAAAGACATTTTTCTTTCTTCTTGCTCGTCTCCTTCTGTCGGCTCGCTCAAAAATTCATCAAAGATTCATCGACATTCCTTAAAACCGGTATTACCCCTTCCATTCCCTCTTTTCAAGATTTCATCTTGCTTTTGGATTTGATATTTTCAGATTTACAAGAGGAAATTTTGTCCGATTATTCCCAAATCTCTCAAGTCTCTCTCTATGAGAGTCATTACATGGGAAAGGACAAAGGAAAGGTGGCCGGTCCCGGAGAGTCTTTTAGAGCCTCTCAACAAAAAGTTCTTACCTCAAAAGAAAGGGCTCCTGAACGTGGGACTCGTACACACCAACGCACTAGACAGGCGTCACGTGGCAGGTCCCAATCCGAGGCACAGAGTCCTCCTCTGCCTAAAGTAAATCTATCTTTAGCAAAGTATACCAGTAGGAAGCTTATCCATGAGAGAAAGGTTGACAGGGACTGTCTAATGCCGTATAATTTGGAATCCCTTTTTGCTGAAATCGACTGGTTGCTTGTTATGGACTTTGGTGGGCCATGCTACTATGAATAGACGTACAATTTTTTCGCTTCTTGTCATTCTCCTGTGTTTGATCCGCTATCCATTACTATGTCTATTGATGGTGACGACATGGAGATCACACTTAAGTCTATTGCAGGAATCTTTGGTCCTACCCTGTCACCAATCGGTCTTCCAGATATGGATCTTGAAAATCCTGAAACTCGATCCATGGTCACTAAGTTTTTTTGTCATGGTCGTGACATTCCTTGGTACCAAGGCAATGCATTAAAATCCAAGTTCATTGAACCTCGGTTTTGCATTTTGCATGGTATTTTTACTTCTAACATCTATCCTAGAAGTACCAACCATTTCGATCTCACTGGGTTTATGACCATGATAGTATATTCCCTAGCCTCTGGGACCAGGATAGTATATTCCCTAGCCTCTGGGATCAAAGTCTTTCTGCCTACTCTCATTGTGCACCAATTAGTCTATGCCATTCATACGTCTAGGGATGTTCACTTTCCCTATCCCTGGATTATACACAATGTGTGCAATGCCATCGTCTTTCCAACTTCCAATGATCCGGAACTCCCCTTACATGTCTTCAACAAGAACAACATTCGAAGGATGGACTTAAAATTCCACAAGTATCCCGAGGATCCACCAGAGGAAGGAATTCGGGAAGAAGGAGAAAGAGGTTAAGGCGATGCTCCCACTGAAGGGACTGAAATGGCTGGGAATGAACCTCCTGCGCCCCATCAAGCTTCGACCACATCAGAGCCAGGGCATGCGAAAAGGTTTAACCTCCATTAAGATCGAATTGGAGCAATACAACACGATGTCTCCCATCTCAAGGAATCAGTGAACGCAAGGTTTACTGTCTTGGAGCGCCTGGTAAATAGAGTGCAAAAAATAGTGCAGCAATTGGTTAATCTACTCACCTGCCGGCGTGACGACCCTGCATCGTCCTCCTCTGCACCTCCTCCATGAAAAGACAGTCTGAGTGCTGCCTCATACACTCTAATCTCATCTCAACGTAGGGTCATGGGTATCTTTTTTATGCCCTATGTTTGCATGAGTGTATGTGATGGCTCGCTAACCTGCATAATCTGACAGTTTTTTTTTGTCTCTTCTGTTGTGTTATATATGCCCATAGATGGGCTAAATACTGATGGTTTTTTTTTGGGTGCCCATGAATGTGCTTGGTATGTCTTTTGGGATAACTATTATACTGCTGCCAATCTTGGGCAGTATATTTTTGGATATTTTTTTCTATGATTAGTTATAATTCATATCTGCCTTACTGCCATCCCCCGTTTTATCTGGCTATAGCTCAAATGGTGTGGAATGCATGCGCTGTCTTGCTTTTTATATTATCTGCTTACTATTCTGCTTTATTTGATCTTCTTCGATGTATACATGGTTGCTGAAATGCGATGTTTTACATCTACCTATTATATGCATATGATCCCTGAATGATGGTTCTCCAAATTTGATTCAACTTCAGTCAATATCAACTGCTATATTTACCTTTGCCAATGATTGACAAAAAGGGGGAGAACAAATCAAACACCCCAACGAAAAAATTGTGTATATCTATTTGTGAATGTTGATGAAGGTGTTAGGGGGAGCAGCTACACTAAGATAGGGGAGAATACTATTAGGGGGAGCAACTTCTGCATGTGTGTGTGCTTCACTAGATAAAATTGTAAAATTGTTTAAAGTGCATGTACACACAATTTAGGGTGTTTGTCTAGATGTTGTTTTAGGGTGTTTTGGTATTTTGTCACGTAATTGACAAATGGGGAGATTGAAAATGCCCTAGTTTGTCAATTAGCGTGAGTGTTGAGTCTGCTAGACAGAAGAGCCCCATAGGAAGATGAATCAAGCGTCTGCCTCAACTGAATGTGTGCCAAACTCGCCATAGGTAAATCTAAGTCTCACATCACATGTCCCAAAACACTAGGTAATTAAAACCCTTAAAATTAATTAGAATATCATAGGGTTTTTGGGTAAGAAAACTTTTTCAAAACTTCAGAAAATCTCTAAGTTTTCTACCTCTGCCAATTTATCGATAGACTAATCGATGTAATCGAACAGTGTTGTCGATGTCCTCGATGACCAATCGATACCATCAAAATGAGGACAAAAGATGTCCAACAACCACATATATCTCTGGACAGAATTATCGATGTATCAATATACCCATCGATATCATCGATCTTTGAATCTCGAGTCTATCGAGTATCTCAATGGATGTGTCCCTATTTTTCTAAGGAAAATCATAAAAACTTCGATATATCGAAGTTCTCCTCGATATCCTCGGAATTCAAACATCGATGATATTAGAAGACCTTTGATGATATCGGACTTGGACACTCTTTTTTCCAGCAATTGTTTTAGGTTGTTTATTCTTGGATCGAGGGTCAATTGATAGAATCGATATTCAAATATCGATGATATCAAGGCCAGGTCGATTGCATCGAGTATGGAGATAAATTGTCTAGCCAGCTTTCTGGAAAATCCTTTGGATTTATCGATGCATCGACACTGCCATCGATATCATTGACATTCAAATTTCGATGATATCGAGTGTACCTCGATTATATTTTAAACCTGAAATATTTCAAAGGCATGTGGTTCACATTTTTCAAACGTTGAGGAATCGAACCTCGTATCGATGAAATTGGAGTTAGAAATCTGATGACATCAACGCATGTTTGATATCCTTGACCAGGTTGGCAAAAGGTTTCAAAAGCGTGCGACATTTGAGTTCATGTCATTAAGCAGCCGGTCGATGCAATCGAGAGTATACGCTCGATGATATTGAACTCCATCATAAATGTGACCGTTTTATATTCGTTGGAACCTTTTGCCTATTTAATGAGAGCTTGCCTTTAGTTGCTAGCAGAGAAAGAACAGAGTGCTTTTGAGTGTTTAACCTTAGATCATATACCCAAAGCCCTTTCTCTCATGGAAGTTGATCCTCCAATCCACCCTTATCATTGTCATTCAATAGAGTGGATTGGGGAATGGACTTCCGCATTCAAGGATCCTCTAGCTACCATCTTAATGGCAAATCATTAAGTTGGGATGCCTTTAATGCATAGATGATTGAAATCGCTCTATCTCCCTTATAGGAAAATATTTGAGAGGAGGATTCCATCATAACCTTGACCCAACTCATCGCCATGTATTGGTACATCTTCTGAGTTGCGGTTCAAGGAAGAAGAAGATTCTTCATCAACAAAGGAGGAGATCTTCGACAACACGCTGAATGGGGCTCATCTACTTATCTGTAAGTCATTAGAGTCCAGAGGACCCTTGTGATCATTCCTTTGTAGGATTGGGTCTAAGGTGTTTCTCACCCATTGCAAGTCCTCTAAGAGGCCTCCGGCGGGAGTGTACATGGTGGGTTGATGTTTTATTTAAACCAATATGATTTAAATGATTTTTAAACTCGCAAGTATACGAATCAGATGTAGATATGTAGTACGTGAGGTTTACGAGATCGTTCCCACGAGACTACATTGGTCGTCACAATTCAAATCTGTGATTCTCCTTAATTAATCCAACAAATAATGGAGCGAATTACTAAGCACAATTCTATAAAAAAAAAAATAATTGAGAATAGGGAAGAAAATTCAACCAGAGAAAGAGCACTAGGACTTTCGAATCCACCCCTAATTATCCTAACCCTTGTTTTGTCTGTTGATTCACCTTAATCTAGATTGATACCACTTATATAGAGAAAGCACAATTTGTGTCCTTAATTGGGCATACAGAATGTCTAATTCCTTTAAGCAATGCCATGAATAATATATCTTATGTCCTTGGTCGGGCACATGGAATGTACAGTTCATTAAAGCACCATATTTCTTCCTCTATAGGAAACTTGTTCATGATCAGACACAAGTACCTAGAATAAGCATCCAAACAACATCCATATATATACTTTGGTCAAGTTCATAGATGGAAAAGTACAGAATTCAAACCAATCAAGCCCACTTAGAGAAAGAAACAAATCAATCAAGTTAAAGTAAATTCAACAAATAAAAGAGATAATCAAATTAGGGGCTTCATCTTAGCCCTAGCTGAGGGATTAGTAACCCATAAAATCCATTAAAAAGATGGATAAATAAAATTCATAAAAAGGGAACATCAAATCAATCTCTCTCTCTCTCTCTCTCTCTCTCTCTCTCTCTCTCTCTTTCTCTCTTTCTTCTTTTCTCTGGATCTGCTATTTTCCTTTGGATCTGGAATTCTCCAATTTTGGATGCTCTTCCTCACGTTTTGCAACTCTTTTTATAGTTGATGGAGTGGCTGGAGTGGTGAAAATCGGATTTGGAAAGCTGTCGCACGCGCAGCGAAAACCTTTGAACATACGCCCAGTTGAGGCCCTCGAAACATAGCATTTTCCTCCCTCAAATTCCAAACAAACACCGATTTCCCCTAAGACTTTCTTGGGTCCTCTACATGATGTATGCGTTGAGGATCTACCATATGATCAAAGATGGTGGCCCACAATCGCCTGGAAAACTGGATTTCCTAATATGTGCGAACCTTTCGCGCCCCTCACTGTCGTGATCGGTGGGCCCCACATAAGTATTTTCTGGAAAATCCACCCCGTCCATTGAATTCAGGATGAAATTTTAGTCAAGAATAGGTAGTTTTGAACGTCCATTGATGCGTCCCAGAGAAAAAAAACAAAAAGATCAGATTTGAACATTGCAGGGCAGCCATTTTGTGGCCTCTATATCACACACATGTACACGCATGGTTGCAAAGTAGCAACATAGTTTTGTAGTATTCGTGGCCATCTACAAGATGAACGGCTTGGATTGTGGAGGACGAGACAGGGTTTGTGGGGCTCACTGGCATGGTTGATATTGTAAAACGGACTGTTGAAGTTGCGGCCCGTGCGGTTGCGTGGACCGCACACGGATGGTCCTGTGGTGATGGTGGGGTCCGTGATCAAAACCTTTAGCGAAATGCCTAGCCCACTGTAATCACCGAATTTCTATCGAAATTTCGGTTGAAATATATAATTTTTCGGGTGGCGAGGACGTGTGGCACATGCCTCGACTTGAGCTGTTTGTGGAGGTCCATTAGTTTTCAACTCACCGTCAACTTTACCATTGAATGGTTGAAAAACTAGTCTTCATTGTATTTTCCATTTCTGTCACCTTGGCGTGGATGAGAGATACCTAGGGACTCTGATGGACGGTTTAGATTGTCCATTTAGGCAATGGGTGGGGCCCATCAATTTGGTCATGAATGACGGATGTCCGTTTGCAGGGTGGACGCCTCGGAAAACTTGTTGCGCAAAACCATGGTGAGGACATTTGAGAGAGAGAGCCGCGGGTCCCATGCACGGCGGGCGTGAATGTGCATGGTGTACATGCATCACGTACGGGGCCCACTGTAATGTTTTCGAGAAATCCAAGCCGTCCATCCTGTTTCTCATATTATTTAAACCATCTAAGTAAATTTTCAAGAAGGTCCAGATATCAGGTGGGCCTGAAATCAACGGTTTGGGGGCTGATTTGTCAGTTGGAGCACTTTCCAAGACATCAAAAGGCTAAAACTTAATATGTACGGTTGATTTTTGGTTATCATCACATGTATGCGCCATTTCGGGAGCCAATCTTTATATTTGGAATCAATGTGATCTTGCATTCTGGACCAGTTTCGGGCCTCTTTAACATGAACGACTTGATTTTCTTAGATCCCTGGCGTGTAAATTCTTCATTATTGGTCCTATGGAGTCCGTCCCTTGCTCTAGTAACTTCGGAGTGTCAAATTCACGCTTTTAATACTCTTTTTCAATAAATGCTCCTTATTACATCCTGCAACAAAAACATGATTAAAATACGATGTTTGGCATTATCATGTACGTAAAATAAGGTAATAGTCGGGGTCTAATATGCAATATTCGACCCTCATCACAACCCCCAACCAGCATTTTGCTAGTCCCGAGTAAAACATGCGAAAAATAATTTCAGAAATAAAAGACAATTCCTATAAACTCAAGTGACTTGTGAACAGATAGTTGAGATGTGAAAATTCTAAAATTCATGAATAGTGAGAAGATTTTTCTCCTGATATCAAGCTTACAGTAAACTTCATAATCAAGTTCAAAATATTAATCCATTAATTAGAATAATTTTAAACATTGAGTTCCATGAGTGTATAGTGTAATCTCGGCTTACAATCATTAAAAGATCTAATTGTCAATTTCATGATATCATTAGTAATTCGTGACAACCTAACTTGAAACCAACACTAGCATTTTAGATCATCTTTTCGTTCTATCAGCCTTTGATTTCCTTTATAAACAGTGGTGCCAAGGAGGGGAATCAAATCCGCACCTATAGGGAGCAAACCTATGGTGAAAACTTATCGCCTAACTCTTTTCTCATGTCAACTATGGGGAATCGGATCTTCATCTATAGGGAGCAAACCTATGATGACGATTATGCGACTTACTCTTTTAATTCTTCTTTATAAACTAATGTTAAAAATTTTGTTTAGGCTGCTTCCTTTCATGCTTAGTGATTACTAAGTTAATCATTTAATTATCGAACCAGAAAACTTAATGTGTAAGCGAGATCTGATATGTGAAATCATGGTTCAATCAATGTTTACAACTTCTAAGCATGGATTATCAATTCAAAATTGACTGTGAAATCAAGTAGATGGCCGAATCCAAGAGTCATAAGTTACTCATATTCTCGACTATCCGACAAAATCACTTTGAATTCATCAGAAATTCCAGAAAAATTTTAAAAATTTTCACAATTTTGCTTAAGACCAAGAAAATACTGATTAGGTAACCTAATCTCCCACCCCAACCTAAAATCTACATTGTTCTCAATGTAAAAGAAATAAGCATGCAATGCACATGGGACAACGAGAATAAAAGAGGAGTGAGGGAAAGATAATACCTGGATGGAGAATCAAGAGGCTTTCTCAAAAATATCAATGTAAAAATGAGTCAATATAAGAGAGAAATCAACAAAAGCAACATAAAATCACCAAAAGAAAATCCTACCTATACCACTTTCGCAGGTGCTCTCGATTGCATTTAGCGTATGCAATAAGCCTTTAAACCCCTAGGTTACCCCTAGTGGACGAGTTGTAGTCTCGTGAGGATTTACAGTAATGTTACCCACAAACATTGAACTAACTAACGAAAAGAAAAGAAATGGAATAAAAAAGTTGGGTTGCCTCCCAGGAGCGCTAAGTTTAACGTCTTCAACCAGACAAGAACGGACCATGAATTAACTAACCTTTATAATCAGGATCCACCAAGAAATTACCTCAACACCTTGATTAACCAATCTCAGACAAGTGATGTGAGTTCCCATGAACTGTGCTATCTGAAATGAGGTAACTGATACTGTCGTCAAATAATTTAAGGACTTCTGCTCGAACGACTTCTTCCATGTTAGGATCACGCTTCCTTTGCATTTCACGCGACATTTCCACAGCATGATCCATACATACAGTGGGGCATACTCCCTGTATTTCCGCTATCTTCCATTCAATTGCTGCCTTATATGCTCTAAGAACATTAAGGAACCTGCTCTCCTTTGCCTTCTCAGAGTTGGAAACTGTGCTGTCAGGAAGAGTCTCAGAGGGATGAAGAGGTTCCACTTTCGCTCTCCATTTTTCGGTCTTGATTTTCTTAGATCCCCAATATGTAGAGTAGAGTCAGTGTATTGACTTCATGGATGGGACTATCTATGTCAAAATCCATGCCATATTGTGCTAAGCAGGTCTCAAGTGGATCTTCAAAAGATTTACGGAAGGAGTCCTGCACTAAACTCTCGATCATGTCCACTTCAGATATGTCATCCAAATCTGCGGATTGTTGTCTTGCATTAAAGACATTAAGTTTAATACTCATGTTACCAAAGGACAACTTCATAACTCCATTTCGGTAATTTATAATAGCATTAGATGTGGCCAAAAATGGACGACCCAAGATGACTGGGATCTGATTATGAGGATTCTGGATAGGCTGAGTATCTATAACTATGAAATCCCTGGAAAATAAAATTTATCAACTGGATTAGCACATCTTCAATAACACCCCGGGGCACCTTGACAGATCTATCAGCTAGTTGTAATGTTATTTTAGTCAATTTCAACTCACCAAGTCCTTGCTGCTCATAAACCGAATATGGTAACAAATTGATGCTCGCCCCTAAATCAAGCAATGCCTTCCCGATCTTATGATCTCCTATGCCGCAAGAAATAGTGGGGGCTCCTGGATCCCTAAATTTAAGAGGGGTGTTATGTTGAATCATGGAGCTGAGTTGCTCTGCAAGGAAGATTTTCTTATGAACATTCTACTTATGCTTTTGAGTGCATAAATCTTTAAGAAACTTAGCGTAAGCAGGGACTTGCTTGATAGCGTCAAGCAATGGGATGTTGACTTGCACTTTTTTAAACACATCCAGGATTTTATCAAAGTTGTTTCTTTTCTTTATTGGTGCCAGACGTTGAGGAAAGGGTGCTTTGGGCACGTAGGGTGGCACATTAGTAGCTCGTGGAGAGTCAGAGAGCTTTTGGACTTTGGATGCATTAGTGTGTCTCTCTGCTCCATCTTGATCTTCTGCTTTAGAATTTGATTCATCCCTAGGCATCTCTATTCTGTTGTCAATCTGTTTGCCTGACCTAAGGGTAGTGATCGATTTGGCTTGCTCATGATATTGCCCTTGGTTGGAATTAGAGCCAATCTCATACTATCCCTTTGAATTAGCCACAGGTTGGCTAGGGAACTTGCCCTTCTCTCTCTCACTCAATGTGATAGTAAGTTGACCCAACTGTACTTCCAACTTGGCAATGGATTGCGCATTTGCATGTAAGCTTTCTTTGGTTGGCTAGTAAGGTTTGTTGGGTGTCTTTTGGAATTGGAGAGAACTCGCATAAAAAGATTGAGTGTATCCTCAAGAGATGGTTTCCTTGATTGTGTAGGCAGTTGTTGATATTGTGGAAACTGTTGAAGTTGTTGACTGCCATCTTGGGGGTGCGGTTGCATGGGAGGATTTCCAGATGGTCCTCCTTGTTGTGGTCCTTTTGCCCAAGAGAAATTTGGATGCCTACCCCAACCTGGGTTGTAAGTTTCTGAGTAAGGATTATTCCTAGGTCTTTGAAAAGTGTTCATTGCATGTACTTGTTCAGAAAGAAGTTCTGGGGATGCTGCACCAGATGGACAAGACTGCATAGGATGGGCAGGACTAGAACATATGGCACATGCCTCAACTTGAGCTGTTTGTGGAGGTCCATTATGCAACATCAGAGCATCAACCTTCTTTGTCTGGCCATCAATCTTGGCATAGAGATCTGGCATGACTCCTATCTCATATATTCCACTTCTCTTCTGTGGTTAGGGACTTCTGTCACCTCTATTTGAATAGTCCCATTGGTGAGAATTTTTGCACAAGGTTTCAAAGAAGTTCCACGCTTCGACATCACTTTTGGTCATGAATGACCTTCCACTGGTGGCATCAACCATGCGATGGTTCTGGGGTGTCAAACCGTCATAGAAGTATTGAACCTGTTGCCACTTTTCAAAACCATGGTGTGGACATTTAAAAAGTAAGTCCTTCCATCTTTCCCAACATTCATGAAAGTGCTCACCCTCTTTTTGTGTGAAATTGGTAATTTCCCTACGGAGAGCATTAGTTTTGTGAACAGGGAAGAACTTGTTTAAGAACTTCCTAGACAATTGGTCACATGTAGTGATAGACCCTACTTCTAGAGAATTAAACCATGCTTTCACCTTATCCTTAAAGGAGAAAGGAAACAGGCGTAGGCGGATCGAATCGTCTGAGAAGTTTTGGAACTTAAAGGTAGAGCAAATGTCTAGGAATTCTTTCACATGATGATATGGGTCCTCCTTGTCTAAACCATAAAAGGAAGGCAACAACTGTATGACCCCAGTCTTGAGTTCAAAGTGTGCAGCCGTGGTGGCGGGCAACACTATGCATGAAGGCACATTGAATTGGACAGGAGCTGAATAATCTTTGAGAGCTTTAACTTCATTCTCATTCACCATTTCAACAGGATTATTTCTCAATCTTTCACGAAGTGTTCTTTCTATTTCAGGATCAAACGGTGCTAGTTCTATATTCAGAGATTTACATCCTAGCATAAACTAAGTTACTACAATGTAAGAAAGAAAACTAAACTAAGATGCAACCTAAGAGAAGTAAAACTAGAACAAGATAAGATTATGTAAGCAAGGATTGGAAGAAAGAACCGAAAAAATGAGACGATCAATGTCTGAAGGATAGGGAGCTCCTCCTTCACTTCCAATTTGGAGATCTATGTTAAAATCCTACAAAAGAAAACAAAACAAGTTAGTTTCTAAAACAGAAAATCTAAAATTAGAAATTTTCTAAAGAACAAAAAAAGAAGAGTTAGTTTAAAGAAATCCTAGAATTAGAAAGTTACTAAAAATAAAAAGCTAAGTTAGTTTCTAAAAAGGAAAAAAAATTTCTAAAACTAGAAAATAGAAAGTTACTTAAAAGAAGAATCCAAATCTAAAAATAGAAAATTGAACAATTCAAAAAAGAAATTCTAGAATTAGAAAATTTCTAAAAAGTAAAATCCTAATTCTAAAAATAGAAATTAGAAAGAGTAGAGAATTTAGAACGGGATTACCAACTTAGAAATTTATGTCAGGACCCTACAAAATAGGAAATAGATTAGTTTCTAAACAAAAACTCTAATCTAAAGTTAGTAAAATCCTAAGACTATGAATTATGATAAGAGAGAATCTTAAATCCAATTTGGATCGAAACAGTCCCCGGCAACGGCGCCAAAAACTTGATGTTTTATTTAAACCAACATGATTTAAATGATTTTTAAACTCGCAAGTATACGAATCAGATGTAGATATGGTACGTATTACGAGATCGTTCCCACGAGGACTGGTCGTCACAATTCAAATCTGTGATTCTCCTTAACTAATCCAACAAATAATGGAGCGAATTACTAAGCACAATTCTATAAAAAAAAATTGAGAATAGGGAAGAAAATTCAATCAGAGAAAGAGCACTAGGACTTTCGAATCCACCCCTAATTATCCTAACCCTTGTTTTGTCTGTTGATTCACCTTAATCTAGATTGATACCACTTATATAGAGAAAGCACAATCTGTGTCCTTAATCGGGCATACAGAATGTCTAATTCCTTTAAGCAATGCCATGAATAACATATCCCATGTCCTTGGTCGGGCACATGGAATGTACAGTTCATTAAAGCACCCTGTTTCTTCCTCTATAGGAAACTTGTTCATGATCAGACACAAGCACCTAGAATAAGCATCCAAACAACATCCATATATATACTTTGGTCAAGTTCATAGATGGAGAAGTACAGAATTCAAACCAATCAAGCCCACTTAGAGAAAGAAACAAATCAATCAAGTTAAAGTAAATTCAACAAATAAAAGAGCTAATCAAATTAGGGGCTTCATCTCAGCCCTAGCTGAGGGATTAGTAACCCATAAAATCCATTAAAAAGATGGATAAATAAAATTCATAAAAAGGGAACATCAAACCAATCTCTCTCTCTCTCTCTCTCTCTCTCTCTCTCTCTCTTCTCTTCTCTCCTTTCTTCTTTTCTCTGGATCTGCTATTTTCCTCTGGATATGGAATTCTCCAATTTTGGATGCTCTTCCTCACATTTTGCAACTCTTTTTATAGAAGATGGAGTGGTGAAAATCGGATTTGGAAAGCTGTCGCACGCGCAGCGAAAACCTTTTCGCAGCCCAGTTCGGGCCCTCAAAACATAGCATTTTACTTACTCAAATTCCAAACAAACACCATCCCCTAGGACTTTCTAGGGTCCTCTACATGATGTACGGTTCAGATCTACCATATGATCAAAGATGGTGGCCCACAATCGCCTGGAAAACCGTATTTCCTAATATGTGTGAAATCTTTCGCACCCCTCGCTGTCGTGATCAGTGGGCCCCACAGAAGTATTTTCTAGAAAATCCACCCTGTCCATTGAATTCAGGATGAAATTTTAGTCAAGAATAGGTAGTTTTGGACGTCCATTGATGCGTCCCAGAGAAGAAAACACAAAAAGATCAGATTTGAACGTTGCAGGGCAGCCCTTTTGTGGCCTCTGTATCACATACATGTACACGCATGGTTGCAAAGTAGCAACATGGTTTTGTAGTATTCGTGGCCATTTACAAGATGAACGGCTTAGATTGTCCGGACGGGACACGTGTGGGGCTCACGGCTAGCCGCAAAATGGACCAGCGGCGTCCGTTACAGGGACTGCGCACGGATCGCTGTGGTGATGGTGGGGTCCGTTATCAAAACCTTCAGCGAAATCCACTCCGTTCACCGAATTTCTGTCGGAATTTCGGTCGAAAATATATAATTTTTATCCATTTTTGTGTAGCCCACAGAGTTTTCAACTCACCGTCTGTTTTACCATTGAACGGTTGAAAAACTAGTCTTCATTATATTTTCCATTTCTGTCACCTTGGCGTGGATGAGAGATACCTAGGGACTCTGATGGACGGTTTAGATTATCCATTTGGGCAATGGGTGGGGCCCTGGCCCAGCGACGACCAGACGTCCATTTTGCGGACGTTGAAACCAAGAAGCGCCTGCTTTTTGAGAGAGAGAGCCGTGGGTCAAGTCGGCCGGCTATGGCCACCATTTGGCGATCCCATGCACGGCGGGCGTGAATGTGCATGGTGTACATGCATCACATACGGGGCCCACTGTAATGTTTTCGAGAAATCCAAGCCATCCATCCTGTTTCTCATATTATTTAAACCATTTAGGTAAATTTTTAAGAAGGTCCAGATATCAGGTGGGCCTGAAATCAACGGTTTGCGGGCTGATTTATCGGTTGGAGCACTTTTCAAGACATCAAAAGGCTGAAACTTAATATGTACAGTTGATTTTTGGTTATCATCACATGTATGCAGTTTCCAGCCAATCAGATAACTGGAACCATGTGATCTTGCATTCTGGACCAGTTTCGGGCCTTTTTAACATGAACGGCTTGATTTTCTTAGATCCCTGGCATGTAAATTCTTCATTATTGGTCCTATGGAGTCCGTCCCTTGCTCTGTAACTTCGGAGCGTCAAATCCACGCTTTTAATACTCTTTTCAATCAATGCTCCTTGTTACATCCTGCAATAAAAACACGATTAAAATACGATGTTAGGCATTATCATGTACGTAAAATAAGGTAATAGTCGGGGTCTAATATGCAATATTCGACCCTCATCATGGGTGCATTGTGTTGACCCTTACTCTGTGAGGAGCATAAACACTTAGGTTCCTTGTGTGGATCCTTGGCCAGTGTGCCTAAAATTGGGTGCTCGGGAGCATAAACTGTCAGCCTAGGAGTAGGTTGTACTGGTTAGAGGTGAACCTGATTTAAAACCTTGGGTTTGAGGTGAACCATGTGAAACCTTCTTAGTGAAATACGGCACACTTAAGGGTTGAGTGCGTCTGTCGGGAGTGGAGTAGACAAGTTGTCGAACCACTATAAAAATTGACTGTGTTTGTGATTGATATTTGTCTTTCATTACTTGTGTGATTTCTCGAAATGCTTTCATATTTGATCACACCTCACACATAGTCACATCCATCATGAACTCTGATTTATATCTTGTTTTTTTGCAAAGTAGTTCTATGATTGAATCCTCTAGTTGGCTTAGAAGCCATTAGAGTTACTCTGATGAAATCCTGATTTATTCATATTTTCTCAGGATAGGTTTGATAGGATTTTAAATAATCATAAAATATTTTAAAAAGTCCTACTCACCCCCCTCTAGGACATATTGGCATATTACTACATCACCTTAAGCGGTCATTACCATAATTTCAGCACTCACCCCAAGGTGGGTCCCATTGTGATGTTCATGAGAAATTTGCTCCGTTCATCTGTTTTATCATCCCATTTAACGGTTTGAGACCGAAATTGAAGCATATCCATATATTAGGTGGGCCCTAGATGAGTGATTTATGGGCCGATATGTTCATTGGGCCACGTGTACGGTTAATTTATGGTCCTCAGGCCAAATATAAAGTTTCAAGCCAAACGGATTATGAGAACCCTATGATCTTGCATTCAGGGCGACTTTTAGGTCCCTTTGGACCCAATCACTTGGTTTTCTCGAATCTCGGGCATGTAACCTCAATGATCTCAGTCCCTTGGAGTCCGTCCCTTGCCTTGGTGATTTATGATCTTTAAATCAATGCTTTTAGGACCCTTTTCCAGTCTAAGCTCCTAAATACACCTTACATCACAAACACGATTAAAATAGGGCATTAAATGGTATCATACTTGTAAAATCTGGTAATAACTGGGGTCTAATATGCAATATTTGACCCTCAACACAACTCCCAACCAGCATTTTGGTAGTCTTAAGCAAAGTATGCGAAAAATAAGTTAAGAACTACAAGATAATTTCTATGAGCTTAAGTGATTTTTGGAAAACATTCCGGGTACTAGAATTCTATGATTCATGAATGTTGGGCATTACTATCTCATAGATTCAAGCGCACTGTAAATTTCATAGTCAGGCTCAAAGTATTAACCCATTAATTAGAAACATTCTAAACATTGAGTTTCATGGGTGTATAGTGTAATCTCGGCTTATCATTATTAAGAGATTCAATTGTCAATTTCCATGATAACATTGTTAATCAAAAGAGCATTCAAGACAATCAAAACCTAAAACAGAATTTGCTTTATAGTTTTTTTTTCATTCTTCTAGCTTTTGATTTTTCCATCGACGGCTTTCACTTTATGTCACCCTTTTACAGGTAATTCCAAGGAGAGAAATTAAATCGTCACCCATAGGGAGCAAACCTATGGTGAAGACCATTCATCCAACCTTTTCCAAATGTCAACCAAGAAGGAGAAACAAATCCTCACCTATAGGGAGCAAACCTATGATGAAGACCATTCACCCAACCCTTTCGACGACAACTATTTTTTAGCTGGGTATATATTATTATTATGTTTTCTTCTTTTCATTCTTATTGAACATGACGACCAAATTCCCAGGTTGGTTCCTTCCATGCTTAATGATCACTAACTTACAATTTCATATCGAACTGAAACCTTAATGTGTAAGCAAGATGTGTCCTGTGAAATTATGATTCAATCAATGGTTAAAACTTCTAATCATGGGTTAATAATTCAAACTTAACAGTGAAATCTAATTGATAACTGAATCCAAGAGTCATGGATTACCAACATCACGTATCTTGTAATTCTAAATCAAAGATGGTTGTCAAAATCACTTCAAATTCACAAGAATTCCAGAAAAATTTTCACAAATTTTCACATATTTTTTTTGCTCAAGACTAATAAAAATACTGATTAGGTAACCTAATCTCCCACCCCCAACCTAAAATCTACATTGTCCTCAATGTAAAAGATATGAGCATGCAATGCACATGGGACAACGAAAGTGAAGGAAAAGTGATGGGAAGATAGTACCTGGATGAAGGAATCGAGAGGCTTTTCCACAGAGATCTAAGCACGAGAGCGGCTCGGCATAAGAGTGAAACTAACAAAATCAAACTATCCTAAAATAATGTAGGAAGCAAACTAACCTAATTTCATAAAACTATCGAACCTAGAACAGCATAAAGTAAACTACCCTATTCCTATGAAAGCAGGGAAAATGTAACGCCTCGAAAATTAAGGGGCGAGCAGAAGCTCAATTCCTGAGTTCCAACGCATCACTTATGCACCATAGATAATGATGTTTAAATGTTATCCATATTAGCGTATTAAACAAGAGTGGGATTATACTAAAACAACATATCATACTCCAGAGATAATTAAGTTAAGCAAGTGGAAGACTGAGATAGGTATATAATGTATATAAGTGTTTCTCCATCCCCAGAGTATGAGTATGTTACTGAGCTGAATATATATAAATGTATTGATCCAAAATTTATAAAATACAAAATGTAAATGTCCAACTAATCCTTATAGTCCTTGTAATCTTGTCGATTAGTACATGGTCTACATAGACTCGCCTGATAGTTAAATGTAGGAGAATTCTTCCTCCTCGTCTATGACATCCCAATCAACAGCGTAGACATCATCACCACTTGCATCTACAACAGAGTCTGGTTGGTGTTTTAAAACACCGTCCTAGTATGAGATTGAGTGATCAACTCAGTGGCACTATAAGGCAAAGGTTAACATGTTATCAAATCAGTCAAGCAGTATGATAAAGCAGTACAATAGTCGTGTCCTAAGTACTCTTGTTAATGTAAAAATGGTATATTATAATGATGCATGCCCTTGCCTGCACTCCCTCAGCGACATCATCTGACGATCGCGCATGACAAACTACCTAAAGGTGCGTTTCCTCGCCAAAGCACATGCAATGTGGTTCATGATCGTTTTAGCCAAGTAATTTTTTAGGCTTATTCATACAGTAGATTTTGGAAGCTAAGGTACCTCCTTTTATATTATTTACCTAAACGTTGATCCTTCTAGGGTCGTCAATCCTAGTTAATCATATACAATAGGCAAGTTATAGGGCAACATCATCCCTAATTTAAAAGCAGTGGATAGGCAACTTCACGAGTTTACACTCGAGGTCACTACATAGAGGCTCGTCACCTCAACGTAGGCCTAGTTTATACTCGAGGTCACTACGAGAGGCTCTTCACCTAATCGTATGCCGACAGCTCGAATACGATGTCCCATACCACCGTATTTGGCTCACGAGTTTGTATTGCTCACAGGTCACTACGAGGAAGCTCATTACCCCAGCGTAGGCCAACAGCTCGACCACGGTGTCCCATACCACCCTGCCCAGCTCATGAGTCTAGTGGATCGCGGTACTAAGGTTAAAACGGGCTTCACATTGGTAACTAGTATATTAGATTCAAGCAAGAGAGTCCATACATAGTAAACATACAATAGGCCAATCGGGAAATTTGACAAGTTCGACTAGTACGAGCACATGCTAAATTAATTGACATGAAGTGCATACGCACTCCTCGTGGCCTAACCACTATTGATAATCACCGTACGACTCGAATTCATCGAATGTATCCTTTGTGGCAAGAATAGTTCGGCCACTCGATCGGAAGCCACTACCGATTGCCTGGACTACGTAGTAGTCCCATTCATACTCAATGCAATAGGTAGTAAAATGTGATAATCATAACGATATTTAGCAAAAAAATTCAAATACAATATTCATTTGAGCATGTTATCAAACACATAAAGCATGTTACTATACATAGGCATTTTTATACATAAATCACATATGTGAAATTATGGTTACATGAGGAAATTTATACATATAGATAAGGTAGTTGAGAATCCTATCTCAACACCCTTAATAATTACAATTCATCAAACAATTACTCATTCAGACATTTTATCAAACACTTTGCCTACACATTACTACATACATGCCCTAACTTAGTTATAGCATATATTATAGAAAATCCTTTCATAAAGGAGTTGTCATACATACAATGAACTTGTATTCTGGATTAATAGTCATAGCAAGTACAAATCATGATAGTGATTTCATTCAAACATTTCAACAAACACATGGAATGCATTATATATTCACATAGTTCACATAGAAGTATTATCTATCGAATACATCGTAACTAAGATCATATGGTGGCAAACAACAAAAATTATTAGCTAACATTGAAAGCCTTAAAAACTAGAACCTAAATGTTTATAGTCCGCACCTTTCGTCGGTTTGCTCGTTATGAACTCAGTTTGTACACTACATCTCCATCTATAACACAACGACTACCTAAATCATGAAATACGTTAGCTATTTCACCAATTCCTCCTTTTAGATTCCTAAAATGAGATTAGGGTTAGAATTTCTTACCCAAATCGGAGTTGGAATCTTTCATGTAGCAATGGTGGGGAGGCGATTCAATGTGTGGAGTAACAGGGAAGAATGACTACAAAACTCCAAAGATCTCCCTTCACTCTCCACTCTTTTCTCCTCCTTTCTCTCTTCTCTCTCCTAGGGTTTGGAGAAAATTCGTATGAAATAGGAATGGGGTGGTTTAAGGTGTTTAAATAGGCCCAAAAGTGGTGTAAATGGCCCCAAGGCCATGGTATGCTTAGGTTATAGCCAAAAGGCATCTGTTTCGGGTAAACGAAGCTCATTCGGAGGTCCATTACCTGCATACGGTCTGGAGCAAGTTCCCTGGCGATTGATCTAAGACAGGTTATGATTTTGGTCTGATCGGATTAGTGGATCAACCGTGGAGGACCTGTTTCAGTTCAATGGTCATCGTCACTCGATCAGGGCCACAAGCATACCGACATGTGCAGGAAAATTTCCTTGATCCATGGGTAAAGTTTGGTCAGAATCTGATGGTCTAAAGTCTTTAATTTTGCCTACAAGCGAACGACCTAATTTACTTAAGTTGGAGTTCATTTTTTAAAGATATTCGCATTTCTCACACACTTTAATTAAGGCTCTAGTTGTGCATTTCTGGATACTATTCGAGTTTGATTCCTGTGATGGTTGTCAAGCCTAGTAAGGCAATCGTAACCATATAGTTTCGTAGCAGTCGTACTTTCGACATGCGGTCCAGGTCCAATACGGAGTTTCAATACGGTCCCAAGAGCAACTGGGTTTTGAGATTGCTCTTAGGTTCTTGGGTAATGTTGAGTTACCGATTTTAGTGGTTTTGGGTCTCACAGTTCGTATAGATAGTGGTTCAACCTAATGCTATTGATTATTTAGTTTAATACTTAATTAATTTTCATCTAATTTCCACAGAATTTGGTCCTTGGTGATTTCTGCCTGAGGTGGTACTCGGGTCTTTGTACAAATTTTTTCGAGACGTTACAATCTACCCCCTTAAAGAAAAACTTTGTCCTTGAAATTAGTACCTTTTTGTACTCCTTGAGAATCTGAGAGTAGTTCTTATGGACCTCGGCTTCTGTCTCCCAAGTAGCCTCTTCCTCGGTGTGGTGAGTCCACAATACTTTCATGAGCGGAATCACTTTGCTGCGTAATACTTGTTCCTTCCTATCAAGGATACATGTTGGTCGCAGTACATAGGTAGCATCTTCACTCAACTGTACCTACTCTCATTTGATAATGTGGGAAGGGTCAGGAACGTATTTCTTCAGCATCGATACATGAAATACGTTGTGCACGCCTGCAAGTGGTGTAGGAAACGTGAGACAGTATGCCACAACACTCACTTGGTCTAGGATCTAGAATGGACTAATAAATCATGACGTAAGCTTTCCCTTCTTGCCAAAATGAAGGACTCCCTTCATAGGAGAAACCTTAAGAAACACATGGTCCCCAACCTCAAATTCTAACTGTCGTCGTTGTGTATCGGCATAACTCTTTTATTTGCTCTGTGCTGCAAGGAGTCGATGCCTGATAATGTCGATCATCTCTGAGGTTACCTGTACTAACTCTGGGCCAATCAGGCTCTACTCGCTAACTTCTGCCCAATAATGTGGTGCTCGACATGGGCACCCATATAATGCTTCATATGGAGTCATGACAATGCTTGCTTGGAAGCTATTGTTATACGCGAACTCAGGATAAGGAAGACAGTCATCTCGACTGTCTTTGAAATCGAGCACACATGCCTGCAACATATTTTCTAACACATGATTCACCCGTTCCATCTACCCATCCGTTTGTGGGTGGAATGCGGTACTGAACTTCAGTTTCACTCCCATTGCCTCCTAGATTCGAGTCCAAAAGATAAATGTGAATCGCATGTCTCAATTCGACACAATCTTTGTAGGCACTCCATGTAGACGTACTATCTCCTTGATGTACAGCCTAGTTAAATCATCTACTGAGTTTGAAACTCTAATCGAGAGGAAATGAGTCTATTTCGTCAATCGGTCTATAATCACCCAAATGAAGTCATGTCCCTTGCTTGTCTTCGGTAAGCCTGAAATGAAATCCATAGAGATGAAATCCCATTGCCATTCAGGCATGGGCTGAAGTAAACCAGGAGGTCGGCGATGTTTGGCCTTGACCTGCTGGCACGTGAGACAACGGGATACAAAATCTACTATTTGGGCCTTCATGTTGCCCCACCAGTAAGAACACTTTAAATCCCAATACATCTTTGTACTACCGGGATGCATTTCCAATCTCGAATTATGTGCAGCTTCCATGACCTCCTTCCTCAAGTCATAGAGATTCGGAACGCACAGACGACCATGATATCTCAAACCATCATCTAGACCAACCCTCCATTCGGATTCTTCGCTGTCACTTGCTTATTCTCTCATCTTCACCAACAGTTTGTCCTCTTTTTGAGCCACAATGATCCAATCATCGATCAGTGGTTGTACGTGGATGTGTGCGATGCTCTCGAATGGCTCTTCTACTGTAAGCTTTTGTTCAAAGTCTTGCACAAATTCGACCGTATTCCATTCTTCTATCATTAGTGCTGTCGTAAATTCTATTGTCTTCTTGTGGCTCAACGCATCTGCCACAAGGTTGGCCTTGCCAGGATGGTAGAAGACCTCAAAATTGAAGTCTTTCAAGGTTTCCATCCATCGTCGTTGCCTCATATTCAAGTCTCTTTGTGTGAATATGTACATAAGGCTATTGTGGTCGTAAAAGAGCTCGAACTTCTCTCTTTAGAGGTAATGTCTCCAGAGCTTTAATGCAAAGATAACTGCTGCCAATTCCAAGTCGTGCGTAGGGTAGTTTTCTTCATGTTTTCTCAACTGTCATGACGTATAGGCAATCACTCTATCCTTCTACATAAGAACACAACCCAAACTAACACAAGACACGTCAGTGTATATCGTATTTTTGACCCCTTGCTCTGACAATATTAGCACAAGGGTGGACGTTAGCTTGTCCTTCAATTCCTAAAAGGCTGCTTTTGCCTTCTTGTTCCAAGCAAACTTAAGATCCTTCCACGTGAGCTGAGACAACGACCCGACTATCTTGAAAAAATCTTTAATGAATCGACGATAATAGCCAGCAAGTCCCAGAAAATGCCTCACTTCTGTAACCGAACCTGGCTGCTCCCAGTCCTGAACTGCGATCACCTTAGCAAGGTCCATAGTAATACCTTCCTTGGACACCACATGTCCTAGGAACTTGACTTCTTCCTTCCAGAAGTAGTATTTCTTGTACTTAGAAAATAACTGGTTCTTCTTGAGAGTATCGAAGACGGCTCGCAGGTGCTCTTCGTGATCTTTTCGGCTCTTAGAGTATATCAAAATGTCATCTATAAATACGATGACGAATTGGTACTGGTAGGTCAAAACACCCAATTCATGAGGTCCATGAACACTGTCGGTGTATTTGTGAGTCCAAACGACATTACAAGGAATTTATAGTGCCCAAAATTGGTTCTGAATGCCATTTTCTGCACGTTTTCATCCTTGACAAGCAACTGATGATATCCAGACTGTAAGTCAATCTTTGAGAAATATCGTGCCCCTTTCAACTGGTCAAATAGATTATCTATCCTGGGCTTCTTAACTGTCACTTGGTTCAACCTGCGATAATCAATATACAATCACAGTAATCCATCCTTTTTCTTCACAAACAATATAGGTGCCCCCCAAGGAGATACACTCGGTAGTATGAAACCTAAATCCAATAAATCATCGATCTGTCTCCTCAATTCCTCTATTTCACATGGAGGCATGCAATACGTGGGTAAGGAAATGGGTGTCGTAGTAGGCACAAGGTTGATATTAAAGTCGATCTCCCACCGAGGAGATAGTCCATGTATAGTCCCGGATACGTCTATGAAATCTTGGACTACAGGGGTGTCCCCAAGTGTCTGACCATCAATATTTTCCAATAAGGAAGCGTAATAACTAATGTGATAATACCAACTGACCTGAACTAGAAAAGTAAAGGTCGTGCCCTCAGGTCCATGGGCTGTCACCACTTTAGTATCGCAATCGATCTCTGCCTTTATCATGGTGAGCCAGTCCATACCGAGGATGATATCATAATGACATAGCAGGGCAACGATCAAGTTAACGATTGATGATTTATCATGGTGAGCCAGTCCATACTGTTCTGCTTCCTAAGTCTATCGAACAACTCATACAAATCCTGGTAGTGTCTGAGAAGGTCCCTATGGGGGTAAGGAGTCTCACCCCAACCATAGGAGTAGTTTCCAATACTAGTCGCTTGATCACTGCGTATGACATTATTGAAATAGTGGACCCGATGTCCACCAATAGGAAGACCGGTATACCTTGATGTGGGAATTGACTTCAAAGGCTAAAGGCACTGTAGTTGCTAACTCAGACGCTTGAGCTGCAAGCCCATGTACTCGCGCCTGTTGAGAATGGTTCGTTTGCGGTGTCATAGGTCCTTGAGGTGGCCTAAATCAAGGTGCAGGTGGCCGGTAAGATGGCTGTGTAGGTAGTGCCGATCATAGAGGTGGAGCTGAGATAAGTTGTGGCATCTGACAGCTGACTTTTAAGGAGGCGTGGAGCCGTTGTCCCTTATCTTAGTAAAACAATAAGTATCTGTATGGCCTGACCTCTTGTAGTAGGTGCACCATAAATTTGATCGCATCAGCTAGGTCGGTGGAGCCGTAACTCTAGAGGCAAATCTGGACGTGGCCTCTTACAGAGGAACGGTCTGTTCGACAAATCAAGTTGAGGCCTCAGACCCATGGGTACACGTGTATGGGATAGTCTATCCATATGCTACTCAGCTCAAAGGGACTTGTTCACTAGCTCAGTATAGTTGGGAATGCTAGCACAACACATCTTTGTAAGGATATTGGGCCACAGACCATCTGAGAAACGCTACATATTTATCGGCTCATTTGCTATGATCAAAGGAGTGTATCTGGTAAGGTCTATAAATTTGTTCTCATATTCCGACACAGTCATCCCTCCCTATTGGAGGCTAAGAAACTTTCCCTCCTTTTCGTTACCATAAGTGAGGAGGAAGTACTTCCCATGGAAACAAGTCTCAAAAGCTTCCCACGTCCATACGTACCTAGCAACAACTGTCCGTAGGATGCTGTCCCACCATAGGCTAGCCTCCTTTTCGAGCATATATGTAACCAACTCAACCTGCTCTACCTCAGTGTAGTACAGCGACTTCAACATCTTACAGATGCGGTCAAGTCAGTATTCAGCCTCCTCGGGTCTGTGAGTGTCCGCAAATATGGGAGGTCGGAAACACTGGAAGCGCTCAAATAGACTGTTAGCATTCATATTCCCAGCCGAGTACACATGTGGTGCAAGAGGGACCACATTCATATTTTGGGCAAGGGCTCCCGTAATAGTGGTCTAAATCTACTGCTACTGCTACTGCTGCATAAGTAGGATCATCTACTCCAACCTATCAGGAGGAGAAGCCGCCTGAGGCATGTGTGGCATCGACGAAGACACACGGTTCTGTTCCAGAACTAGTGGTGCAAAAGATGTTGCCCCATTTGTGGGGCCAATGGCCGGCTGAGAATCCGGCATAGTCTCATGATTCAGGCCTAAACTGGAGTCCGTTTGGCTATCGCTTAGGGGAGGTGCCCCGTCAATCGATTAGGCAAGTGCAAGACGTGTCGTACTCTGAGTGCTCTTAGGTGGTATTCCCTATATACAACATAGGGTGCAACTCGTGTAAGATTTTGAATGACAATATTCAAAATTTTCCAAGCATTTTACACATTCCAAATCAAAAGAAGCTTCATGCATTTCATTTAACCAAAATTATCACAATACATGAGATGTAGTCTTACATGAATCATGACAGAAAATGCATATAAGTTAACCTAACAAAAGCTTTAAAACTAATTACTAATATCCAACTATGCCAACAAGGGCTATTACATGGAAAATAAGGAATAAAAAAAAAAACCAAAAGACGACTACAACATACGACTAGTCATCCAACTCTGTTGAAGACCGAGGGGCGCTCTTGTCCTGCATACAGTATAGGAGAGCCTTCAAAGTGTGAGACATCTTCTTAAATTTCTATTTCAGATAAGCATGATTCTCTTAAAGCTTTTGCTTCAATTTGGCCTGGGTCTCCTTGACCTCCTATCTCAAGGTGACCTGGTTCTCTTCAATCTGAGCCAGGCGGGCTTCCACCGTGGCTCGATCATGGTGATGCTAAGGTGTAGCAGTAGGAGGTCCCCCATCATAATCTTGGGCTTCCTCCTCTTCCTCATTTCCTTCTTCCTCACTTCTTTTATTTCATTCTCTTCCTCTTCTTCATTACTTTCTTCCTCTACTTCATCACTTTCTTCCTCTTCACTCTCTGTCTCGCCCCCATACTCATCGAGTCGGGCTTGACGCTGTCGAGGGTCAATTTCCATGTTGTTGAGCGTAGTGTCATTAATGAAGTGGATCGACGCATGCTCATCCATGTTAAGTCGGTAGCCGAACTCTCAAGCAATCTTGCATATAGGTCGGCCAAACGGGAGTGAAACATCTCTCCTAATAGAGCGTGTGCTTTGGATTATCTGTAGTAGGGTGAATGTAGGTAGACACAGCTTGTCTCCTTGCCCAGCTCTTTACAGGAAGTCTACCATCAAATGTGTGCATTCGGTACGGTTGCTCCACCTAGGATACATATTGTATGTGAATATATGGTAGAGTAGGTAGAAGTCATGAGTCATCTTGGTCGATGGGAGGCAATTGTCTTACTTCTAGGGAATCAGTCGGCCACAAAGAAACCGCGTGCTGCGATCTCTTTCTCTCATACTCTTGAGATGTGACTCATCAGCATGCACTTCACCACGTGTAATTCCCATAATCCGGGCCATCACATCTGCATTGACTATAGCCTCTCACCTTCTTACAGGGATAGTGAACTGTAAAGGCTCCAATAATGGATCCTGTATGTGGGCATAGAAGGCTCAGACAGTGCTTTAACACGCATGAGACTTGCCTTCAAATATGGGACCCCACCGGGATTCTGACAGGAGGTTCATCACTGAGTATAGCCTAAATAGCCTTTCGTCAACATGTGCTTTAAACACAACTTACGGTCATGAAACTTACTATGTCCGATGCCCAGCGGTAGAGATCTTTTAAGTGAAATCTGGGGATCGAAATCTCGCTTCATCCTCTGCTCTCGTGTGGTGCTTGTACTTGCTTATGTGCCCACTTTATTCCTTGGACGGGTTGGGTGGCTAGGCCCAGCTTCATCTGTGGAC
This sequence comes from Magnolia changhungtana, assembly GCA_030180095.1. Lineage (NCBI taxonomy): Eukaryota > Viridiplantae > Streptophyta > Magnoliopsida > Magnoliales > Magnoliaceae > Magnolia > Magnolia changhungtana. Next base: position 53,781 of record JASAUF010000078.1, read on the forward strand.
GCCCTTCTCTTTCCCATGAGGAAAAGGAATGTGGAAACGGAAAAGATGGTAGCCACTAGCTCAAAAAGAGCCATGGAAGTGAAGAAAACTTAAAGGAGGAGGTGGGTTGGTGGTTTTTGGAGTTTATGAGACACAAAGGTGGACTTATGTGCTTCAATGAGAGGAAATAAGGGAGGTAGGAGGTGGTAGGAGATGGGTTTTGAGGAAAATGGTGGAAGGTGGCTATGTAGTGAAGAAGACAAAGAAGATTTGAGAATAGAAGGGAGATTTGAGAAGAAAAATGAGATTTGGAGAGGTTTAGAAGCTAAGTGGGGGTGAAATGAAGTAAAAAGGGGAAAATAGAGGGCCCCACACGATTTTCGTGGCCCCACACATGTGCCAAGGGGCGACGGGTCCCCGGACCCATGGCCCGCTGAGTGGACCGCGATGCACTGCGGTCAACGCAGTGGAGCCGTGGTCTGCTAGACTGTGGGCTATGGCCTCCCCCTCCTAGGGTGCCGGAATGATGTGGGACTTGCGGTTTGGGCCCCCGTGTCCATTTGAGGTGGTTTTGGGTCCCATCTCGCTCATATTCACACTTTTTAGGTCATTTGAGTGTGGGATTCACTAAATTATCATCCAAACCCATTGATTGACAATCTAGAAGGGAATCGAGATCATCTCCCATGATCACAAATGCATACGGGTCACATCCAACGGTCAGTTTCGCCCGTCGGTGAAACTTGGGATCCTATGATCATTTCTACGTTTTATCGCCTCCTCCTAAGTCAAAGTACGTTAGTGTGCGTGGTATTACCATAATCTAAGTCCAGTTTAATCCAAATCATGCTTTGATACCAACTTGTAATGCCTCGAAAATCGGGGGTCGAGTAGAAGTTCAACTCCCGAGTTCCAATGCATCACTTATGCAACATAGATAATGATGTTTAAATGTTGTCCATATTAGTGCATTAAACATGAGTGAGATTATACTAAAACAGCTTATCATACTCTAGAGATAATTAAGTTAAGCAAGCGGAAGACTGAGATAGGTATATAATGTATATAAGTGTTTATCCATCCCCAGAGTATGAGTATGTTACCAAGCTGAATATATATACATGTGTTGATCTAAAATTTACAAAATACAAAATGTAAATGTCCAACTAATCCTTATAGTCCCCGTAATCCCGTTGATCAATACATTGTCTACATAGACTCGCCTGATAGCTGAACATAGGAGAATTCTTCCTTCTCGTCTATGACATCCCAATCACCAGCGTAGACATCGTCACCACCTACATCTACAATAGAGTCTAGTTAGTGTTTTAAAAAACCGTCCTAGTGTGGGAGTGAGTGATCAACTCAGTGGCACTATAAGGTAAAGGTTAACATATTATCAATTAAGTCAAGCAGTAATGATAAAGCAGTACAACAGTCGTGTCCTAAGTACTCTTGTTAATGCATAAATGGTATGTTATAATGGTGTATGCCCTCACCTGCACTCCCTTAGCGACATCATCTCACGATCGCACAAGGCAAACTCCCTAAACGTGCGATTCCTCACCAAAACACATGCAATGTGGTGCATAATTGTATTAGTCAAGTAATTATTTAGGCTTATTCATACAGCAGATTCGGGAAGCTAAGGTACTTCCCTCTATATCATTTACCCAAACGATGATCCTTCTAGAGTCGTCAATCCTAGTCAATCACATACAATAGGCAAGTTATAGGGCAACATCACCCCTGATTTAAAAGCAGTGGATAGGCAAGTTCACGAGTTTATACTTGAGGTCACTACGAAGAGGCTCGTCACCTCAGCGTAGGCCTAATTTATACTCGAGGTCACTACGAGAGGCTCGTCACCTGATCGTAGGCTGATAGTTCGAATACAGTGTCTCATACCACTATATTCGGCTACGAGTTTGGGTTACTCACTGGTCACTATGGAGAGGCACGTCATCCCAGCGTAGGCCGACAGCTCGACTACGGTGTCCCATATCACATGCCTGGCTCATGAGTCTTAGTGGATTGATGTACCAAGGTTGAAATAGACTTTACATTGGTAAGGGGTACCTGAGATTCAAGCAAGAGTGTCCATACACGACAAACATATAATAAGCGAATTGAGGTATTTAAGAAGTTCGACTGGTACGAGCGCACGCTAAATTAATCGACATGGAGCTCATACGCACTCCTCGTGGCCTAACCACTGTCGATAATCACGGTACGACTCGGATTCATAGAATGTATCCTTTGTAGCGAGACTAGTTCGGCCACTCGATCGGAAGCCATTACTGATTGCCTGGACTACGTAGTAGTCCCATTCATACTCAATGCAATATGTAGTCACATGTGATAATCATAACAACATTTACCAAATAATTCAAATACAATATTCATTTGAGCATTTTATCAAACACATAAAGCATGTCACTATACATAGACATTTTTATACATAAATCACGTATGTGAAATTAAGGTTACATGAGGGAATTTATACATATAGATAAGGTAGTTGAGAATCCTATCTCAACACCCTTCATAAAATAATTACTCATTCAGACATTTTATCAAACACTTAGACTACACATTACTACATACATGCCCTAAATTAGTTATAGCATGTATTATAGTAAATCCTTTTATAAAGGAGTTGTCATACATACAACGAGCATGTATTATAGATTAATAGTCATGGAAAGTACAAATCATGATAGTGAATTTATTCAAACATTTCAACAAACACATGGAATGCATTATATATTCACATAGTTCACACACAAGTATTATCTATGGAATACATCTTAACTAAGATCATATGGTGGTAAAAAATTCAGACATAAATCATTAGCAGACATTAAAAGCCTTGAAAACCATAACCTAAACGTTTATAATCCGTACCTTTCATCGTTTTGCTCGTTACGAACTCGGTTCATACACTATGTCTCTATCTACAGCACAACGACTACCTAAATCATGAAATATGTTAGCTATTTCACCGATTCCTCTATTTGGATTCCTAAAACAAGATTAAGGTTAGGATTTTTTACCCAAATCGGAGTTGGAATCGCTCGTGTAGCGATGGTGAGGAGGCGATTCAGTGTGTGGAGTAACACGGAAGAATGACTGCACAAACTCCAAAGATCTCCCTTCACTCTCCACTCTTTTCTCATCCCTTCTCTCTTCTCTCTCCTAGGGTTTGGAGAAATGTATGGAATGGGGATGGGGTGGTTTAAGGTACTTAAATAGGCCCAAAAGTGGTGTAAATGGCTCCAGGGCCATGGTATACTTAGGTTATAACCCAAAGGCGCCTGTTTTGAGTAAATGAAGCTCATTCGAAGGTCCATTACCTATATACGGCCTGGTGTTTCAATGGTTGTCAAGCCTAGTAAGGTGGTCATAACCATATAGTTTTGCGGTAGTCGGACTTTCGACGCACAGTCCAGGTCCGATACGGAGTTTCAATGCGCTCTTGTGAGCAACTGGGTTTTGAGATTGCTCCTAGGTTCTTGGATAATGTTGAGTTAATGATTTTAGTGGTTTTGGGTCTTCCAATTCGTATAGATAGTGGTTCAAGCTAATTCCACTGATTATTTAGTTTAGTACTTAATTAATTTTCATCTAATTTTCATATAATTTGGTCCTTAGTGATTTCTGCCCGAGGTGGTACTCGGGTCTTTGTACAGATTTTCCCGAGACGTTACAGAAAAACTACACAATCATGCTACAAGGTTCCTCTTCCGTCCAGTATCTTGATAAGTTTCTCAGTAAGTTCCTCAATAGGATCATCTAAAAGCCCTTTTTGTAATAGGCTTAGATGCCCTAGAGCATGACTTTCCAGAGAAACTTATGTACCTCATTAAAAAAATTTCGTTGAATTGCTTGAGGTATTCAAAGTATATATGATTCACCTGTGACAGAAGAAGTTTCAACGTTAGTATCCCATGGTGTATCAGAGACTACAAGTAGATAAAGTTCAGAAAACTTCTCAGGAAGTGATGTAGTCTCAACACATTCCGAAGTGTCAGACTTCGATTCCATTGTCAGCTCCTCCTCCTTTAATGGTAAATAGTGAGGATCTGGGGAGAGAGGGGCTTCAGAGTAAGGGTTCTCTCGATCCGTGACAACTACCGAGATGTTGTCTTACAAGGTATTCACTATGTCTCTTATCATGGGATCATTTGAATCTGCAAAGTGTGCCAAGCAATCATCCAAAGATTTGGGAAATTTAACTGAGAGTGACTTGTTCTCCATATTGATGCTTGTGATGATCTTTCCAAGGATTCCATTGTCTTTGAAAGTGGATTGACGCATGCTCTCTTGTTCTAGCCCTGCACAAACTGATTGAGGGTCATTAGACGAAGCATTGATGTGAGGACTCTATTCATTAATACTACTCATAAGAGGTATTGAATCGTTAAAACTTGACAGTTCAGATGGTAGCATCAACTGGGTGGTTTCAAATTCTAGAGTCGTATCGAGCAACTCGTCCATCTCCCGAATCATATCATCATGCAATTCAAGAGAATCATCCAAAATGTCTCACAAGAGATAGAAGGGTCCGTTGTAAGGAGCTCATCTACTTTTAAATCAGACATGTCAAGTGAGTGGAGTAGCTCATTATAACCGCTCCCTTTGTGTACTTCTTGATCATTGACCTGGACCAAACTTGAGATTAATTCCAGGGGAAGGGGGGCTGCACATTCATGATCGTCATCCCAATACTCATCATATTCTAGTTCAGTGTAGTGCACATTTGGGATGGGATCACTTTCCTCATATTCTATTCCCAGATTGGGTTGAGGTTCACATAAACCAATCTCTTCCTCATCATTGAAATCTAGTTGTCCTGTGAGTGGAGTGTATCATCATCATTATATTTGAAAGACACATATGTCTCTTCACCATTCTTTTGAACCGTCATCGAGATTGACTCATCGAGAAATTGAACTGTATGCTCATTAATGGAATTCAACTCCTCATTCCAAATTTTAGAGTTCTCCACAATTGCATCATGTGAACTCTCCTGTTGAATATCTTTTATAAGTTCTTGTAGTCTTTGGAGTGTATTTTGCTAGCTGAGCTCTACAGTTTGGAAGGAATTTTGAATTGAATTCTCTTGAATTGTTTCTGATTAGATCTCAAAGGTAGGGGATCCAAGAGAATAATCATTATAACATGTTGTTGGTTCATCTTCCCAATCTTAATGTTTCCACTGGTTATAGTTATATTGATCATACATGAGAGAATATGATGGTTAATAATAATCCTCATTCCAATAATTATGATCGTATACGAACCTATTAACCCATGGAACATAACGTTCTAGTCGGTTCTCAATGTCGGTTCTCGATGGAGAAAAATCTTGAGGTTTATGTTGAATTCCAAAACCCTCAGGCATTCTCCAAAACCGCTTATCCATCTCAGCATAGACACGTACCCAAGCTTCCATGGTGAACCCTAATTCTGAGTCTAATCCTTAAAAAAAAATCCTACAGTAGTATAGAAAGTAAGAGGAGAAGTTAGAAAGGTGTTACCAAATAAAAAGTTCCTATGTTAAGATACTGTAAAACAAAACAAATGAAGTTAGTATCTAAGAGATAAGACCTAATCTAGAGAATAAAGAAAGTAAAGAAATTAGGATGAAGTTACCAATTTAAAAGATCTATCAACAACCCTGCAAAACAGGAAAGTTAGTTCTAAAAATCAAATAGAAAGAAAAATCTAAAACTAAAGTAAGTAAAATCCTAATCTTAAACTAATTCTAAAACAAATTAATTTCAGAGAATCTTAGCCGTCAGTCCCCGGCAACAGCGCCAAAAACTAGTTCACACCCCAAGTATAGGGTTGTGATGTAGTAATAATCTCGGTAAGACCGAGGTTGAATCCACGGGGACTGAACCTTGTACGTAATCTAAAAGTAACTAGAACTAGAACTAGGCGAAGATGTAATCTAAATCAAGTGATTTTAAGAGAATAATTGTGAATGATTAAACTAAAACTATAAATTTTAAGGTGGTAACTAGGGTGCCAAGGATCCACTTGTAGCAATTGAGAAATTACCTTGCAATGATTCAAGGACACAACTGGAATCAGAGTCCTATCTTATCTAATTGGCAAGAAGAGATTTGTCAGATCTTTGAACTTCTCATGGATATAATCATCAATAGATAAGAATGGTGAAGATTTGGAAGTGATTCTGTCACTGAACCATGCCCAGGAGACTATGGAAAACAACAACAATTTACTAATCTCAAAGCCAATCATAGGAGAATTGTGAAAGTTAGGAAGGGTTCCATCACCCAACCATGCCCAGGAGACAATGTGAACAACAGGGCCTCCTAAGTTTACAATCTCATAATGAAAAGAACATACTCAAAGCTATTATATCTCTACTGTAATTTGAGTCACAATAAACCATTAAAAACTAAAAGTATTCCTTAATAATTAAACTAGAATCCATAAGAGTTCAATAACCATGAATCAAAGCAAAGCCACCTTTCTAATCACGCTACAAGCTTCACCTCTTAGTCCTAGCTAAGAGGCTTAGCCTATCATAATCATGATGAGGCTAAAGTCTCTAAAAAGCATTGACGAAAAGGAAAAATGAGAAGAAGAAGGAAGAAGGAGTGTCGGCCACTTCTCTCTCTCCTCTGCTCGCGTCCAAGCTCCTGTGTCCAAGATCGCCTCCACGGCTGCCCAAAGGTAAGATGATCTTTCTCTCTCCCTATCTCTTCCTTTTATAGACTGATGGAGGTCGGCTATGTGCATAAGGGGTGGAGTCGGTGCGTGGAGGATGCATAATTGTTGTTTACGCACAACAGTGTGCTCGCAACAGAAAAACAGGCAACCGATTGCATCTGAATGGGATTCAAGGCTAAAGGAAACTCCAAGTGCGCGAACTAAGCTATTCTGACTGATGGCTCTGGTCGATCCCCCCTTGGGATGATTTTGAACGGCTAAGATCATTGAACCGATCCTGTCCATGATCGCTAAATGGCTCAGATCAACCAATCCTGAAAATTAGGGGTCGAGTAGCAACTCAACTCCCGAGTTCCAAAACATCACTTATGCAACATATATGCTTATGATTCAATGTTGTCTGTGTTAGTGCATTAATCATGAGTGGGATTTTACCAAAATAGTAATTCATACTCCAGATCAAGTTATAAAATGTAAGTGGAAGACAGAGAAATATAAATAAACGTATGTATGTCAAAGATCAGAATTGGTCTCTAGAGTATGAATATAACACCGAGTCACTGTGTACATGAAGTATTACATAAAATATTACAAAAGTCAAAATATCAAAATGGTTCAACTGTAAATAAACCCTGTAGCCCCGTCAAACAGGAGAGCCTATGCGAATCCATCAGAGAACTGCATGTAAGAGTACTCATCCTGATCGTCGTAATAATCAGGCTCTGCCTCGGGAGTCACGCCATCATCTGAAATCAAGACAGAGTCTGGTTGGTGTTTAAAACACCGTCCCGTAACGTGGGAGTGAGTGATCAACTCAGTGGAACAATAAAGCATAGGTTATCATGTTATCAATTCAGTCAAGCAGTAATGATAAGTAGTAAATCACATATTCATAAGTACTATTGTTAATGCAAGAATGGTATGGATGTATGATGCATGCCCTCTCCTACGCTCCCTCAGCAACTTAATCTCACGTTCGCGTATGAGAACACTACCTCAGTACTTAAACTGCAACCCCTGAACGCACGCGTAATACGGTACATGCATATGATTACCAAGTCTTATTAGTCCTTTTCATACAGCAGGATTGCAAAACTAAGTTACCTCCCTTATTTCATTTCCCAAACAATGATCCATTCTAGGGTTGTCAGTCCTAGGAAATCTCATACGATGTTATGGTTCTAGGTCGCTACAAAGGGCTCGTTACCAATCAGTGCAGGCCTTATTTATACTTTAGATGCCACGGAAAGGCTCGTCGCCTCTACGCAGACTCAAAGTATACTCGAGGTCACTACAAAGGGCTCGTCACCAATCAGTGTAGGCCACCGACAGCTCGAATACAGTGTCCTATACCACCGTATTATGCTCACAAGTCTGGGTTGCTCACTGGTCACTACGGGGAGGCTCTTTGCCACAGTGTAGGCCGACAGCTCGACCACGGTGTCCCATACCACCATGTCTGGCTCATGAGTCTTAGCGGATCGAGGTACCAAGGTTAAACGGGATTTCACTGGTGAGTTTGGTACCTTAGGTTTAAGCAGTAGCGTCCATACATGGTGAACATACAATGGCACATCGGATTACTTGACGGGCTCGACTAGCACGAGCACACATTGCATCGATCAACATGAAGTGCATAAGCACTTCGTGTGGCCTAACCATTACCGACGACCAACACATGACTCGTGTTCGTTAAACGTGTCCTACGTGGCGAATGAATCTCAGCCACGACTTCAGGCCTGTTACTAATTGCCTGGACTATAACATAGCCCCAATCACATTCAAACCTTAACTAGGAAGTATGTATAGTAGTCAAAGCAGAATTAACAAAGCAAGTCAATATGTGAATAAGCATGTTATAAAACACAATATAAACAGGAAATACAAACACATACATTTCATAAGTAAGCGAGTAAACAAAACAACTAACATGGACGAAATCATACACATCACTAAGGTAGTTGAGAATCCTATCTCAACACCTACCCTAAGTAATATCATCTAAGTACTTACTCTTACAAGCATTTTCACAAACACTTAGAATACACTCATTTAACATACATAACGTATATTAGCCAAAACATGTATTAGGGCGAATCCTTTCGCCGAGTAAGTATTAAACTCATATATAGCATATACATATAGTAATTTATCATAGCAAACACACTTTTATATTTTATACATATACGGTATTTTCTACAAATATACAGAATACACTAAACGCCATAATTCGCATACGTAATTGAATCACAAAACAAACATCGCATTTTACATGTACAATAACACCCAGATCATGAATCTATCATTATCTGACATTGAAAGCTTTGAAAACTATAACCTAAGCGTCTAAAGTCTGCACCTTATGCTGTAGAAGCGAGTAACGGACTCAGTTTAACACCAAGTCTTTATCAACGGTTAAAACGGCAACCTATGACATGAAATAGGTTAGCTATTTCATCACTTACACTAATTGAATCTCTAAAACTGATTAGGGTTAGGATTTCTTACCCGAAAATGGAATCAGAATCGCCGAAAAAGCGATACAGTTGTAGTGGATAGGCACGTAGGATAGCAGGGATCGATTCCTAGGAAGGATACTAACTTCTCACTCACTCTCTCTCTTTACTCTCTTCTCTCTCCTAGGGTTTTATCAAATTCGTATAGTGTGAATGAGAGAGGGTTTAAGGTCCTTATATAGGCCTAAAACTGATGGAAATGGCCCTAGGGCCAAAGTATACTTAAGTTATGTCCAAAGGGCATCTGTTTCAGCTCAACGGAGCATTTCCGGAGCTCCCCCTTGAGCCAAAGGTCGAACTTAAGCTTCCTGACTATGGATCTAGGTCAAGTTAAGTTTTCACTCCAGTTGGGTATCCAGATCACACGTGGCGGGCCAATTTCAGTTCGACGGTCACTGGAACTCGATCAGGATTAAAAGTACATGGACATGTGTATGAAATTTCCCCTGACTCAAGGGTGTATTTGGGTTAGATTCTGACTGTCTGATTACTTATATTAGGCCCGCAAATGACAGGTCTCAGATTACTTAAATTAGGTTTAATTTTTAAAGGAATCCACATTTTCTCACACTCTTCACTCTAGGTTCAAGTGAATAGCCCCATGACACAATCTGGATTTGATTTCCGACATGGTTATCAAGCCCAGCAAGGCAGTCCTAAATGCTTAATCTCATGGTAATCGAACTTTCAACGTGTGGTCCAGATCCGACTCAAAGTTTCAATGTGCTCCCGAGAGCAACTGGGTCATGAGATTGATCCTAGATTTCAGGATAACCTAGCATCACTGATTCTACAAGTTTTTGGTCTTACAGATCATATTTAAAGTGGATTAAATGAATTTCGTAGCTAATCTAGTTTAGCACTTAGTTAACTTTGTCTAATTCCTAAAGGATTTGGTCCTGCGTGATTCTTTCCTGAGGTGGTACTCGGGTCTTTATACGGAATTTTTCGAGATGTTACAATCTACCCCCCTTAAAGAAAAATTTTATCCTCGAAATTAGTACCTTTTCGAACTCCTCGAGAATCTGAGGGTAGTTCTTTCTGACCTCGGCTTCAGTTTCCCAAGTAGCCTATTCCTCTATCTGATGTGTCCACAGTGCTTTCACAAGTGGGATGATCTTGTACGCAACACATGCTCCTTCCTGTCCAGGATATGCGTCGGATGCAGTACATACTAGTGTCCTCTCTTAACTGCACTTACTCCCATCTGATGATATAGGAAGGATCAGGAACGTACTTCTTTAGCATGGAAGCATGAAACACGTTATGCACACCTGCACGTGGTGTGGGCAAAGCCAGGCGGTATGCCACCACACCCACTCGGTCAAGTATTTGGAATGGGTCAATGAACCGCAACGTAAGTTTCCCCTTCTTGCCAAACCAAAGGACTCCCTTCATGGGGGAAACTCGGAGGAATACATGGTCTCCAACCTCAAACTCAAGCGGTCGATGCCTCATATCGGCATAACTCTTCTGTCTGCTCTATGCTGTAAGAAGTCGACGCCTGATAATATCGATCTTCTCTGAGGTCGCTTGTACTAACTCTGGGTCAATCAAACTACGCTCACCGACCTCTGCCCAACAATGCGGTGCTCGGCAAGAGTGCTCATACAAGGCCTCGTAAGGAGCCATACCAATACTTGCCTGAAGCTTTTATTGTAGGCGAACTTTACATATGGGAGACAGTCATCCCAACTATCCTTGAAGTCCAAAACACAGGCCCGCAGCATATCCTCTAAAATCTGATTCACTCGCTCCGTCTGTCCATCGGTCTGTGGGTAGAACGTGGTACTGAACTTCAACTTCACACCCATTATTTCCTGGATACGAGTCCAGAAGATAGATGTGAATCGCGTATCTCTGTCCGACACAATCTCCAAAGAAACTCCATGTAGACGCGCTATCTCTTTAATGTACAATCTGGCTAACTCATCTGCAAAGTTTGAAACTCTTATCGGAAGGAAATAAGCCGACTTAGTCAACCGGTTGACGATCACCCAGATGGAATCATGTCCCTTCCTCGTCTTCGGTAGTCCTACTATGAAATCTATAGAGATGAAGTCTCACTTCCATTCAGCTATGGGCATGGGTTGAAGTAATCTAGGAGGTCAGCGATGTTCAGCCTTGACCTGCTAGCATGTGAGACAACGGGAGACATATTCTGCTATGTGGAGCTTCATATTATCCCACCAATACGACCGCTTCATGTCCTGATACAACTTCGTGATACCAAGATGCATCACAAACTTTGATCTGTGGGCAGCCTCGAGAATCTCCTGTCTCAAGTCATGAATGTCTGGGACGCATAGGCGGCCACGGTATCGTAGGCCCCCATTTGTACCAACTCTCCACTCGGAGTCTTCGTCATTGTTAGCTTGATCTCGAAGCTCAGACAATCGCGCATCGCCCTTCTAAGCTTCAATAATCTTATCATCCATAAGTGACCGTACCCGAATGTGTGCAACACTCACGAATGGCTCCTCCACGGTGAGTTTCTGCTTGAAGTCTCATACGAACTCCACCATATGTCATTCCTCAACTATCAGTGGAGCCGCAAATACTATCACCTTCTTGCAAATCAATGCATCCACCACAAGGTTGGCCTTGCCAGGATGGTAGGAAACCTTGAAATTGAAGTCTTTCAAGGTCTCCATCCATCGGCGCTGCCTCATATTCAAGTCCTACTGAGTGAATATATAGCGAAGGCTCTTGTGGTCATAGAAAAGCTCGAACTCCTCTCCATAGAGGTAATGTCTCTAGAGCTTTAATACAAAGATGACGGCTTCTAGTTCCAAGTGTGTAGGGTAATTCTCCTCGTGTTTCCTTAACTGTCTCGAGGCATATGCAATCACCCTGTCCTTCTGCATAAGGACACAGCCCAAACCAACGTGAGACGCGTCGGTGTATATAGTATACTTAACCCCTTGCTCTGGCAATACTAGCACAGAGACAGACGTTAGCCTGTCCTTCAGCTCCTGAAAAGCTACTTTCGCCTTTTCATTCCAGGCAAACTTCAGATCTTTCCGTGTCAACTGAGACAACGGTCTGGCTATCTTCGAGAAATCCTGAATGAATCATCGGTAATAGCCTGCCAGACTAAGAAAACTCCTCACCTCGGTAACCAAACCCGGCTACTTCCAGTCCTGAACCGTGCCTACCTTTGCAAGGTCAACTGATATCCCTTCCTTGGACACCACATCTCCCAGGAACTTAACTTCCTCCTTCCAGAAATCACACTTCTTGTACTGTGCGAACAACTGGTTCTTCTTCAATGTATCTAAGACGGCTTGTAGGTATTCCTCGTGCTCTTCCCAACTCACAGAGTATATGAGGATGTCATCGATAAATACGATGACAAATCGGTATAGAAATGGCTGAAATACCTGGTTCATTAAATCCATGAATACAGCCGGTACATTCGTAAGACCGAATGACATCACAAGGAACTCGTAATGCCCAAAACTGGTCCTGAAGGCCATCTTATGCACGTCCTCTTCCCTGACGCGCAACTGATGATACCCCGACTGTAGATCAATCTTCGAGAAGTAGCGCGGCCCTTTCAACTGATCAAACAGATTGTCTGTCCAGGGAAAAGGATACTTGTTCTTCACGATCAATTGATTCAACCTACGATAATCAATACATAATCGTAGAGATCCATCTTTCTTCTTGATAAATAACACAGGTGCTCCCCAAGGAGACACACTGGGTCATATGAAGCCCTTCTCTACGAGTTTGTCAATCTGTTTCCGCAGTTCTTCCATCTCACATGGAGGCATTCGATACACAGGTAATGAAATGGGCCTCGCACCGGGCACAAGATCAATAGTAAAATCGATCTCGCGCCGAGGAGGTAATCTAAGGATCATCCTGAACACATCTGAAAATTCCCAAACTACTGGCATGTTTCCTAATGTCGGCCTATTAACATGCTCTAATAAAGCGGCGTAATATCCAACACGACATGGCCAACTAACCTGTACTGGAAAAGTAAAAACCGTGCCGTCAGGTCCGCTGGCTATCATGACCCGATTATCGTAATCAATCTCTGCCTTCATCTCAGTGAGCCAGTCCATACTGAGGATAATGTCGTAGTGTCATAGTGGACCGATAATGAGGTCAACAAATACCGTCCTGCTACCCAAGTCTACTGAGCAACCCTCACATGCCCGTGTGATATCTGAAAAAGTCCCAGTAGCAGTAGTGAGTTTCACGCCCTTCCTGGGGGTAGTATGTAAAGCTAGATGCTTAACTGCCACACATGAAATGATGGAGGTAGTGGACCCAATGTCCAGCAATAAAAAGATAGGAGTACTTTAAACATGTGCAGTGACCTCAAAGGCCATAGGTGCTATCTCTGGCTCTTCTGTTGTGGGCGCATGAACACGTGCTTGCTGTGGTCGATTGGGCTGAGGAACCATAGGTCGCTGAGGCGGCCTAAATCGAGGTGCAGGGGGTCGGAAGGATGGATATGCAGGGATAGTACACAGGGGTGGTGCTGAAATGGCCTGCGGAAGAATGCAATCGATCTTCTACGGCGGTTAGAATTCATTGTCTCTCATACGCGCGAAGTAGCTCTCCGCTGGGTGGCCTAGCTTCCCACAGTAGGTACAAGTCACACCCGGTCGCTACATCGGAGCTGGTGGTGCTAACATCCTGGGAGGAGAATCTGCGTGAGGCCTCTTGCCGAGGAATGGCCTGCTCAGCATATCTGGTCGAGGCCTAGGGACCATAGGCCCACGAGAACATGCCAACCGATCCCCGTCCTACTCGGCTCGCATAGACATCTGTACCAGCTTAGAATAGGAGGGTATGCTAATACAGCACGTCTTCGAGCAAATATCAGGGAGTAGGCCCTCAGAAAAGCGCTGCATCCGCATCTGTGCGTCAGTAAGGATCGTAGGAACATAGCGGCCCAACTCCGTGAACCGATGCTCATACTCAGTCATTGTTATGCCTCCCTACCTAAGGCACAAAAACTCATTCTCTATCTCGTGTAGGTACGTCTGGGGATAGTACTTCTCGTGAAAGCGGAACTCAAAATTGACCTAGGTCCAGATATAGCCAACCGCAACAGTCCGCAATACACTATCCCACCATAAGCTCGCCTCCCTTTCAAACATAAAGGCGGCTAACTCGACCTGCTCCTGCTCAGTACAATGCAGCATCCTTAGCATCTTGGAGATGCGGTCGAACCAATATTCTGTCTCCTTGGGTTTGTAAGAACCCGTAAAAGTAGGAAGCCTCAAGCGTTGGAATCGCTCGAGTAGACCACTCATACCCATATTCCCCGTAGGGCATGTAGCAGGTGTACGAGGAGGCACACCCTCATCCTGATCAGAAAGCCCTACTGTCTCAGCAGGACGTACAAATGGTGAAGGTGGAGCAGCACTTCCACCTTGGGTTAGGGCCCCTGCAATGGTAGCCAAGAGCTATTGGTGCACGCTGTCGCATCATCATCATCAATCGCCAACTTATTCACAGGGTGGGACAGGCTGAGGCACATACTGCATCGAAGATGATGCACGGTTCTGCTCACGAACCGATGGTGTGTACGGTGGCGGTCCAACTGCAGGACCAAGAGAAGGGTGAGACTCGAGAATTGTCTCACGAACAGGGCCCAATCCGGGGTCCGTATGACCATCCCTCTGGGGAGGTGCCTAATCCATCGTATTAGTGAGTGCAAGGGGTGTTGTGCTCCGCGTGACCTTCCGTGGCATGCCCTATATGACATAGGGTGCAACTTGGGTCAGATTTGGTATACACACAAACTTATTACGTAGCATTCATACACACTTCATAGTAAAAGGAACTGCATGCATTTCATTAACTAAAATTTATCATAATTATATGGATTACAGAGTTTACATGAATTATGACAGAAAATGCATACGAACTAATACAACCCAAGCTTCAAACACTGAAATAACTACTACATTACTAGATCCAGCAACCAGAACACAAACATAACCTAAAGCAGTATCCAAAACAAGCTGCAGAACAACGCCATGGATGACTAGGCATCTGAATCTGGTGAAGGAGAAGGGGCACCCTTATCCTGCAGATAGCACAGGATGGTCTTCAGTATACGAGTCACTTTCTTAAACTTGTGTTTCACAAGGCCCCGAAGATCCATAATATCCTATCACAGGACCGCCTGACCATGTCGTAGGGTAGTATGATCCTCCTCAAGTCGAGCTATACGAGCATCCCTAGTAGCTCGTTCTGTATCCTGCTCCGGTGGTGTAGGAGGAGAGCTCTCCTCCGTATCCTGGGCCTCTTCTTCTTCCTCGCTCTCTTCTTCTTCTATTTCCGCTTCGCCTTCATCCTCACTTTGCTCTTCTTCATTCTCTGTCTCATCCTCACTCTCTTCGAGTCAGGCTTGTCATTGTCATGGCTCAATTTCCATCCAATTGAGAGTGTTCTCATTGATGAAGTGTTGCGGCACTGGAAGTTCTGTGCCAAGACTGTAGCTGAACTCGCGTGCAATCTTGCATATGATTCGGCCAAAGGGGAGCAAATCAATCCTTTTGTTTGAGCATGCGGTCAGAACGATCTGTCACAAAACGTATGTAGGGAAGCATAACTTCTCACCCAGTCCCGCTTGGTACAGAAAGTCTACCATCAAGAGTGTACACTCACTGCGATTGCTCCACCTGGGGTAGACATTAAACGTGCAGATATGGTGGAGTAGGCAAAAATCATCCTTTATGTTGGTCGCTAGAAGGCTACTATTCAACTGACATTTAACCAGTCGACCACAAAGGATACGCGTACGGCGATCCCTTTCACGTGCACTCTTCAAATTTGTCTCACTCGTGTGAACTTAGCCAAGAGGTATTCCCATGAGTCGAGCTATCAGGCCAGCATTAATTGTGGCCTCCAGACCTCGTCCCGAGGGAATCTTGAACTACAAGGGATCCATCATCGGCTCTTGAATGTGGCCATAAAATGCACGGACAGTACCCGCATTCACCCGATATGTTCCCTCGAACACAGGGCCCTAACTGGCCTCATTTAGGCTCTCCAACAACAAATACTCTCCAAAGAGTCGTTCGTCCACATGAGCTTCAAGGAGGACACTGCAACCCTCATATCTTCCATGGGATAACTCCACCATTAGAGTTCATGGGAGAGGAGCTTGGAGATCGAGGTCCCATTTAGTGCACATCTCGCGGTCAATGCCCGTGCTTGTGGTGGCACCTCGCGATCTTCTCGAACGAGTAGGGCGGCTAGGCCCGGCTTCATCCGCGACACCCTTTCTCTTTCCCATGAGGGAAAGAATGGTGGAAATGAGAAAATGGCTGCAATAACTTTGAAAAGGGCCATGGAGAAAGTGAAGAAAAGGGAAGAAAGAGATGGAGTCGTTAGGTCTCCAGAGATTTGAGCCTCTAAGGGACGTGTAAAGGATCAAATGGAAGGAAATGAAGAGGGAAAAAGAAGAAAGAGGATGGGTAGTGGGTGTACACGAATTTGAGCCTCAAATAGAGGATTCAAGAGCTCAAATCGTAGAGAATGGAGAGGGTAAGGGGTAGGTATTGCTGTAAATAATGGAGGTGTATGGGTTGTGACAGGAAATGATAGAATGTGTGATTGGAGGGGCAATTTTTTTAAAAAAATTGAAAGTTTGCAAGACAAAGGAGAGCTTGAGAGGGTGATTTGTGAAGAAGGGTTGTGTTTGGGAGGGTTTTAACTGAAAAATATTGGATAGGTGGGCCACACTAGACCCTAAATGCCATCGGCCTGAGCGTCCCACCCGGCCTGGCCCGTTAACCGGCGAGGACTCGCTGAACTGGTGAGCCCCTCGCCGGTCTCTAGACTATTTGGCGAGGGCTCACCCATGGGGCGAGGTCCTCCTGCCCCCTGGGTCCCAAAAAGGTGTGGGGCCCACTCTATGTCCCCCTAGATTTGTGTGGTTAGGCCCCTTACTCCGTTTTGCTTCACTTCAGGTCCTCTCAGGTGTTTTTCTGATGCATAGCTACATCAGTACATTATTGAGGGCTGGGAGGGGGTGATTTACTGTCTAAACCCATCGATAGACGGTCTAGGATAGGTCCGGGGTCACCTCAATTGACCACGGAGGTGCACAGACTCGATTTTGGCGATCGATTTAGATGAACTTCGCCAAATGGCAAAACTGCAAAACCCTACTTTTGTTTCTAGCTTTTTCTCTCACCCACCTAAGTCGAAATGCTTCAGCGTAAGGTGTGTGACCATAACCCACGTCCGGTTTAATCCAAATCATGTGCTGATACCAACTTGTAATGCCCTAAAAATCGGGGGTCGAGTAGCAACTCAACTCCTGAGTTCCAAAACATCACTTATGCAACATATATGCTTATGATTCAATATTGTCTATGTTAGTGCATTAATCATGAGTGGGATTATACCAAAACAGCAATTCATACTAAAGATCAAGTTATAAAACGCAAGTGGAAGACTGAGAAATATAAATAAATGTATATAAGTCAAAAGATCAGAATCGGTCTCTAGAGTATGAATATAACACTGAGTCACTATGTACATGAAGTGTTACATGAAATATTACAAAAGTCAAAATATCAAAATGGTTCAACTGTAAATAAACCCTGTGGCCCCATCGAACAGGAGAGCCTATGCGAATCCATCAGAGAACTGCATGTAAGAGTACTCATCCTGATCGTCGTAATAATCAGGCTCTGCCTCGGGAGTCACACCATCATCTAAAATCAAGACAGAGTCTGATTGGTGTTTAAAACACCATCCCGTAACGTGGGATTGAGTGATTAACTCAGTGGAACAATAAAGTATAGGTTATCATGTTATCAATTCAGTCAAGCAGTAATGATAAAGCAGTAAATCACACATTCCTAAGTACTGTTGTTAATGCAAGAATGGTATGGATGTATAATGCATGCCCTCTCCTACGCTCCCTCAGTAACTTTATCTCACGTTCGCGCATGACAATACTACCTCAGTGCTTGACCTACAAACCCTAAACGCATGGGTAATGCGGTGCATGCATATGATTACTAAGTTCTTATTAGTCCTTTTCATACAGCAAGATTGGGAAACTAAGGTACCTCTCTTATTTCATTTCCCAAACAATGATCCATTCTAGGGTCGTCAGTCTTAGGAAATCTCATATGATGTTATGGTTCTAGGTCACTGCAAAGGGCTCGTCACCAATCAGTGTAGGCCTAGTTTATACTCTGGATACTACGGAAGGGCTCGTCACCAATCAGTGCAGTCCAACAGCTCGAATATAATGTTCCATACCACCGTATTTGGCTCACGAGTCTAGGTTGCTCACTGGTCACTACGAGGAGGCTCGTCGCCATAGCATAGGCCAACAGCTCGACCACGGTGTCCCATACCACCATGTCCGGCTCATAAGTCTTAGCGGATCGAGGTACCAAGGTTAAATGGGATTTCACTGGTGAGATTGGTACCTTAGGTTCAAGCAGTAGCGTCCATACATGGTGAACATATAATGGGACATCGAGTTATTTGACGGGCTCGACTAACACGAGCACACATTGCATCGATTAACATGAAGTGCATAAGCACTTCGTGTGGCCTAACCACTGCCGACGACCAACACATGACTCGGGTTCATCAAACGTGTCTTACGTGGCAAATGAATCTCAGCCATGACTTCAAGCCTGTTACTAATTGCCTGGACTATAACATAGCCCTAATCACATTCAAACCTTAACTAGGAAGTATGTATAGTAGTCAAAGCAGAATTAACAAAGCAATTTAACATGTGAATAAGCATGTTATAAAACACAATATAAATAGGAAATACAAACACATACATTTCATAAGTAAGCGAGTAAACAAAACAACTAACATGGACGAAATCATACACATCACTAAGGTAGTTGCGAATCCTATCTCAACACCTTCCCTAAGTACTATCATCTAAGTACTTACTCTTACAAGCATTTTCACAAACACTTAGAATAAACTCATTTAACATACCTAATGTATATTAGCCAAAACATGAATTAGGGCGAATCCTTTCGTTGAGTAAGTATTAAACTCATATATAGCATATACATACAGTAATTTATCATGGCAAACACACTTTCATATTTTGTACATATACGGTATTTTTTTATAAATATACAGAACACACTAAATGTTATAATTCGGATATGTAACTGAATCGCAAAACAAACATCACATTTTACATGTACAATAACACCCAGATCATGAATCTATCATTATCTGACATTGAAAGCTTTGAAAACTATAACCTAAGGGTCTAAAGTCCGCACCTTATGCCATAGAAGCGAGTAACGGACTTAGTTTAACACCAAATCTTTATCAACAGTTAGAACGTCAACCTATGACATGAATTTGGTTAGCTATTTCATCACTTACACTAATAAAATCTCTAGAACTGATTAGGGGTCGGATTTCTTACTCAGAAACGGAATCAGAATCACTGGAAAAGCGATACATTTGTGGTGGATAGGCACGTAGGATAGCAGAGATCAATTCCCAAGAAGGACACTAACTTCTCTCTCACTTTCTCTCTCTTTACTCTCTTCTCTCTCCTAGGGTTTTCTCAAATTCGTATGGTGTGAATGAGAGAGGGTTTAAGGTCCTTATATAGGCCTAAAACTGATGGAATGACCCCAGGGCCAAAGTATACTTATGTTATGTCCAAAGGGCTTCTGTTTCAGCTCAACGGAGCATTTTCAGAGCCCCCCTTGAGCCAAAGGTCAGACTTAAGCTTCCTGACTATGGATCTAGGTCGAGTTAAGTTTTCACTCCAGTCGGGTTTCCAGATCACACGTGGCGGACCAGTTTCAGTTCGACGGTCACCGGAACTCGATCAGGGTTACAAGTACACGGACATGTGTATGAAATTTCCCCTGACCCGATGGTGTATTTGGGTCAGATTCTAACGGTTTGATTGCTTACATCAGGTCCGCAAACAACAGGTCTCAGATTACTTAAATTAGGTTTAATTTTTAAAGGAATCCACGTTTTCTCACACTCTTCACTCCGGGCTCAAGCAAATAGCCCCAAGACACAATCTGGATTTGATTTCCGACATGGTTATCAAGCCCAGCAAGGCGGTCCTAAATGCTTAATCTCGTGGTCATCGGACTTTCGACGTGCGGTCCAGATCCGATTCAGAGTTTCAATGTGCTCCAGAGAGCAACTGGGTAATGAGATTGATCCTAGATTTTAGGGTAACCTAGCATCACTGATTCTACAAGTTTTGGGTCTTGCAGATCGTATTTAAAGTGGATCAAGTGGATTTCGTAGCTAATCCAGTTTAACACTTAGTTAACTTTGTCTAATTCCTAAAGGATTTGGTCCTGCGTGATTCTTGCCTGAGGTGGTACTCGGGTCTTTATATGGAATTTTTCGAGATGTTACATCCACCTAGAACTGAGTGAGAGGGGCCACGTAAGTCACATGGACGGTCTGGATCAATTGTCCAGGCCAAGATGGAGGCCCACAGAGATCATTCGCAGGCTCTGTTTGAGCGTTTGCAATGCGGGAGTCCGGATTTCTGAATCCGGTGGGTTTGTGTAGGTCAGAGCCCGCTAACCGTCTGACTCATTTCAATGCACTGGAAGATTAGGTGCGCTGGATGTGCACTCACCCCAAGGTGGGTCTCATCATGATGTTCATGAGAAATCTACTCCGTTCATCTGTTTTATTATCCCATTTAACCGGTTGAATCCGAAATTGAAATATATCCAGATATCATGTGGGCCCCAAATGAGTGATTTATGGGCCGATCTGTCGGTCGGGCCACTTCCACAGGGATCTAATGGGTGAAATTCGACGTGTACGGTCAATTTATGGTCCTCAAGCTAGATATAAAGTTTCAAGCCAAATGGATGGTGAGAACCCTGTGATCTTGCATTAAGCTTTCAGGTCCCTTTGGACCTAATCACCTAGTTTTCTCGAATCTCGGGCATGTAACCTCTACGATCTCGGTCCCCTAGAGTCTGTCCCTTGCCTTGGTGACTTATGATCGTTAAATCCATGCTTTTAGGACCCTTTTCCAGTCTAAGTTTCTAAATACACCTTGCATCACAAACACGATTAAAACAAGGCATTAAACGGTATCATGCTCGTAAAATCCGGTAATAACTGGGGTCTAATATGCAATATTTGACCCTCAATAGAGAGTTGTGAGGTTTAAAATGATTCCATCACAAAACCATGCCCAGGAGACAATGGCTCACAATAGGATATGCTAATCCCACAACCAAACATAAGAGAATCATGAAGATTAGAAGGGATTCCATCATCTAACCATGCCCAAGGGACGATGGTGAACAACAAGATTTCCTAATTTCACAATCTCAAAACATGAAAAGAAGATACTCAAAGCTATTGTAGATCTACTATAATTTGAGTCACAATAAACAATTAAAAACTAAGAGTAATCCTTAAATATCAAATTAGAATCAAAGTAAGTCAACATAAACATGAATCAAAGCAATAACAACATCTCATCACGCCATGAGCTTCACATCTTAGCCCTAGCTAAGAGGCTTAACTAACATCTTAGATCTAAAACCCTAGCTAAGAAGGCTTAACTCTCCAAACATAGACTATGATTAGATCTAAAACCCTAGACTCCTATTTAAGAAAACATGAAAACTGAAAAAAAGAAGAAAGAAGAAAACGTTCGATGAAATTGAACTGACTTGGATGTCATTGAAGGTGCCTTTTTTACGTGCTTTTTCTGCACTTTTATAACTCATCAGGACCCCTTCGATGTCATCAAAGGTGCCTTGTGATTTGCTCCTCCAAAAGCTAGATTGATGCCTAGAGTGCCAACAATAAATTCATAAATCGATGTCATCAAATGTCCGATGGTCCCTTTTCTTTCCAAAATCTAGAATAAATCTAATTTCTTCAATAAATTCGAATTCGATGTCTTTGAGCCTATTATCGAACATGGTACCCAATGTGTTGAAGCGAAAATCCAAAGAAAATTCACATCCTCTTCGCACGGACTTGAAAAAATCGAAAAATGTCTTCAATTTATTCAACGACTAACTCGATTTTCTTTCATAAATTCGATGTCATCAACCCGTGTTCGATGTCATTGAATGTGTCTTCAATGTCATCGAACGGTGATCGATGACACTGTCAATGTGAATTCTGCACTTGTTCTTTCCACTTCGTTCCTTCTCCACTTGGTTTTCTTGAATCTTGAGACCTTAAAATCTTTAATCTTTGTCTCTTACGATCCAATCCTTGACGATGAAATGAGTGAATTCATGCTTTTAGCACATTTTGGATCCAAGTCATTGTAACACAAACATGAGTAAAATAGGACAAAGCATTATCATGTTCATAAAACTAAGATATAAATGGAGGATAATATGCAATATTTGACCTTTAACAATAAGCTATCAAAATTTGACAATATAAAAGCTCTAGATCTTTTAACTCAAGGAATTTAATCCAAAAACCATGAGCAACTTGGCTCTAATACCACTTGAAAAGGCGATCTTAAGAAGTCCTACTGGGGGAGGGGGTGAATAGGAATATGCCAAATAAAAATAAAAGTATTGAAATATTAAATAAATAAAAAATCTCAATCGTACTAGTATTAAAAAGTTGATTCAAACTAATTTGTAGGACAACCTACACCCAAACTAAGTTTAAGTAGGACAATCTTATTTCACGAATGTTTGTAAGAATTAAGTAACGAAAGAAAAAATCTATCATTTTCATCTTTTGCATAAAGAAATTACAAAACAAATTCAAAAGTAAACATTCACCACAACACTAAGAGTTATAGTGGTTCATTGTGTATAACAACTGGTCAAATAGCCACACCTACTCCAAAAATCACTATCCAGAATAAGTCGAGGGTCATCTTAAAAACATTAGCCTACACTAGTCGAGATTTTAAGCTCATTAAAACCAAAATACAAAAGCATAAATATAAGCATAAAACCCATTTTAAGTTATGTTTTGAAAGTACCTAAGCCTAAGGTCTTTATAGTAGGTTTGTTCAATGTTTAGATATGACAAAACTTTAAAAGATTTAACAAAGGTGACTTGTTTGAACTTCATGGATCTTGTATAAGATTCAGAAACTTGAGACCTTAAAATAAATAAAAAAAACTATTAAAAAATATTATAAATACCTTGTAAAGTTGAAGATGGAGACTTAATCTTTCTCTTGATAAACTACAACTTTAAGTAGAACTTGAAGTTGTTAGTCAAGAACTTGAACTTTCCATCTTGATAAAATAGACTATTGGTTGAAGGACTTCGAACTTGACTAGTCCAAAGAAGGACTTGAACTTTCCATCTTGATCCACATTAGAAGGCCCATCTTCTTACAATCTGTTCGACCGGTCAAAGAATAAGAAAAATCTATTTTTTTGTTTAAAACGTCGAAAAAATATTTGACAAAACAAAGTGTGCTTTATACTAATATACATAAACACATTTATAAGATATTATTCTCGATATGACAAAACTTTAAAGTAGAACTTCATGGAGTTCTTTATGAACCTTTGAGCTTGAATGAAGATGGATAACACTACAAAGTAGAAAGTGAACTTTCCATTTGATCCACTTTGAAACTTCAAGGTAGAGGAACTTTCCATCTTGATCCACATTAGAAGGCTTACTTCATAAGTTATTTTGTCTAAACGAAATTTGACAAACAAAGGTGTGCTTTATACAATACAACACTTATAAGATATTATTCTCGTTCTAGTTCTAGTTATTTTCATAATACATACAAGTTAAGTCTATTTGGATTCCCCTACACTTGGGTTGTGAACAATTGTTTATTCAATAACTCTTGAAAAGCAAGAATTATGGGGAAATCCTGAGTTACATGTATGTTAATAGCACAAATACTGCAAACAACTTCCAAAGCCTCCTCGGGTTTGATAGTTTCTACCTTCTTAAGTTCCATGGCTTCAACTTTCCTTGTGAGATTGGCCACCCTCACACTCATGTTGTCTTCTTCTTTTAAGACATATGTTCATCCCCTTTCTCATGATTGGATAGGCTTAGAAGTGGTGGGTCTTAGGGAGGTGTCCCATGATTACGTGTTTTTTGCAATTAGATCAAAATAATCACACGCATCATTAGCCTCCTTATTCATAAATTCGCTGTTACACATCATCTCTACAAACTGACGCATGGGCAAAGTTAATCTATTAATGAAAAATCTTATTACTTGTCATATCTCATAGTCATGATGTAGACACGAATTTATGATATCCTTGAATCTCTCCCAACTTTGGAAGAAGGTCTCTTCCTCTTTTTGGGCGAAATTCATGATCGGCCTTCTTAAACAATTTGTTTTGTGCATCGAGAAGAAATTTTTAAGGAACTCCTGGTTCATCTCTGCCCATGTGTCGATAGATCGTGGTTTTAAGGAGTGAAACCATGACTTAGCCTTCTCCTTCAATGAGAAGGGAAACAACTTTAGTCTTACTGTGTCTTAAGACACATTTTGAAAGTGCAATGTGGCGATTATCTCATTGATTTCTTTAACGAGCAAGTATGGACTTTCAGAGTCTAGTCCATGAAATTTAGGAAGGAATTGTATCACTCTCGGTTTAAAATCCACATTTCTTGCATTAAGTGGAAATACCATCTAGGAAAGTGCACTTACCCTCGCAAATTGTAAGTAATCTCGTAAAGTACAAGGTGGGGAAGCATGATGTACCTCATTCTCATCTTGATGTTGAGATTGATTTACATCCATTATTTAGATTAACTTAGGGGATCTCAAGTGGTGTCTAAGCCAGTGATGGACAGACAATCCTTTGACTAATCCTCCTTTGCTCAAGAGATGTTGAGTGTTGTCACGAACCCACTTGAGCATGAAACACTCATAGCCTCCTAATTCTAAAACAACCTAATCATAGAATAGAAATTCAGAAAGTAGAGAAAAGAGAAGAGTTAGAAGGATGTTACTAAAGAAGAACCGCTAAGTTAGATGCTATAAAACAACAAAATAAGTTAGTTCCTAAAAAAAATGTAGAAAATCTAAGAAAAATAGGCAAAAAGTTAATACTAACTAATTCTAGAACTTAAATAATTTAGAAAAATACAACACGTTACAATCCTTGGCAACGGTGCCAAAAACTTATTCGCTTATACCCCAAGTGTAGGGTTCCAATGTAGTAATAATCTCGGTGAGACCGATATCGTACCCACAAGGATTGAAGATGTGTAATTTCTTTGAACTAATTAAGAATTAGAACTTGAAACTGAACTTAAAACTTGAGATTGAAGGGATATTGTGAATTGAAACTATCAGATTATGGGAAACTAGAGCACCAAGGATCCACTTATAGTTGCTTTAATGCATCCTTACTTGATTCAATCAATGCTTCAACTAGAATCGAAGTCCTAATCTATCTAGTTGGATGATAGAGTAGTTAAAACATCATAAATTATTCCAAAACAGATTCTGAACATCCATAGTAATGATCCATGCATAACAGTCTTGTTGAATTGATTGTAGAGAGTTTTAAGCATCTACCAAGCCCGTAATCAATGTTAGATCAAAGAATTCTACGGATCAAACAACCATAAATAGAAGGAAATCATTCATGATGTTCCTAAGCATCCACTATGCCCGAAGTTAATGATAGATCAAAGTAATAATATAAAATACTTCTTTAATTCAAACCAAAACTATGAAATATTCAACATAAACTTCATGAATGTAAGAAGAGAATTAAAAACTAGCTACAAGATTTACCTCTTAGTTCTTGGTAAAAGATTATCCAAACAAAGACATGATTAAGTTAAAACTCAAATAGAAAAACATGAAATACCAGCAAAGGAAGAAGAACTAAGAGGTGAATCTTGTAGCTAGTTTTTAATTCTTTTCTTACATTCATATTGCAGTTTTGGATTGGAGAGAGGTTGAGCAGGAAGCATCCCCTTTCCCCCAATTGCTAAGTGTGACTCTATCCTTTGAACAGACAATGCAAGCGTTCCAATCGCTGATCTAATATCTTGGATTGCTTGTGCCAAATTCCGATTAAGTAGCTCTTGGTCTTGAATATATTTTAGAACCGGATCCTCTTAAGGTTTCTCTTGATTTCAAATTTGATTGAAGAAACCTTGAGGAGTAGCCGTTAGTCCATTCCTCCAACTGAAGTTTGGATGATTTCTCCAACTAAGATTGTATGTATTGGAGGTAGGTCCATTGAAAGGTCTTTGGTAATTGTTCACAGCATTAGATTCCTCATTCAACACCTCTCGAAAGGTAGGTATTGTTGGGCAATTTTTAGTTGTATGAATGTTGCAAGCACAAATACCGCAAACAGTTTCCTTAACCTTATCCTTCTTTAGTTCCATGGCCTCGAATTTCGTTATGAGATTAACCACTTTAGCATTGATATCATCATCCTCTTTCGAAATGTATAATCCACCCCTTTCCTTTGATTGAGTGAGCTTAGAGGTGGTGCTTGATTTGGGGGAGATGTCCCATAATTGTGCAGTTTCTTCGAGTTTGTCAGAGTAATCCCACACCTCATTGACATTTTTGTTTATGAACTCCCCATTGCACATCATCTCGATGAATTGGTGCATGGAAGATGTCAACCATCATAAAAAAAAAGTGTGTAATGCGCCACGTTTCAAAACTGTGTTGTGGGCATGAACTAACAAGATCCTTGAACCGCTCCCAACATTGGAAGAATGTTTCATCCTCCTTTTGGGCGAAGTTCATGGTTGACTTTCTAAGGGTGTTCATTTTATAATGTGGAAAAAATTTCTTTATGAACTCCCTTATCATGTCATTCCATGTGCCAATAGATCGGGGACATAGCGAATGCAACAATGTCGTAGCCTTCACTTTCAAAGAAAAGGGAAAGAGTTTCAGCTTGACCGTGTCCTTAGACACGTTAGGAAAGTATAAAGTGGCTATAATCTCGTCAAACTCTTTCAAGTGTAGATATGGACTTTCATATTCAAGTCCATGAAATTTTGGAAGGAGTTGGATAACCCCTGGCTTAATATCCATATGTCCCGTATTTTCTGGAAAAACCATGCATGAGGGCGTGATTACGCCCACCGGTTGTAAATAGTCTCGAAAAGTACGTGACGAGGGTGCTTGATGCACCTTATTCTCATCCCGGACTTCCTCAACCCGAGGTTGAGGTTATCTTTCTTGTTCATTAACCAGTCAATTTGCAGCCGTAACATCAATTAACTCCAAGGATCTCAAGTGGTGTCTAATCCTGTGATGGATAGATAACCCCTCAACCAATCCTCCTTCACTCAAAAGATGTTGAGTGTTGTCACGGACCCACTTGGGCATGAAATACTCTCAGCCCTCAATTTCATATTCTAACTTCAACCTAAAAGAGAGAAGGGAAATAGAAATTGAGAAATAAAAAGAGAGGGAATTAGAAAGAAGTTACCAAATTAGAAGTTCCTAAATTAAGATCATGCAAAACAAAACAAAACAAGTCACTTTATAAAAACAGAAATTCTAAAATTAGAAAGCTCCTTAAAAAATAGAAAGTTCCAAAAAAAAAATGAAAAAGGAAAGTTTTTTAAAAAGTTACTTTATAAAATAATTCAGAAAACCCTAATCCTAAAAATAGAAACTAGAAAAACTCTAAGTTTAACCTAATTCTAAAACTAGCTAATCTCAAAAAAATGCAACTGTCAATCCCTGGCAACGATGCCAAAAACTTGTTCACAACCCCAAGTGTAGAGTCGCGATGTAGTAATAATTTGGTAAGACCGAGGTCAAATCCACTGGGATTAATCTTGTGTATTTATTCTGAGAGTAATTAGAATTAAAACTTGGAGAAGATCTAAACCTAAAACTGGAATATTTGGGAGATTTAATGAAAAAATTAATAAGTTCAAAAGTGAGAAACTAGGGTTTCCAAAGATCCACTTGTAGGTTCTCGGGATGCCACCTTGCTTGATTCAAGGACGAAGAGATTTGTCAGATCTCTAAACTTCTCATGGATCTAATCATCAATGGATGAGAGTTGTGATGATTTGGAAGTGATTCCTTCACCTAACCATGCCTGGGAGACAAGGTAAACAACGGGATCTACTAATCACACAACCAATCATAAGAGAATCGTGAAAGTTAGGAAAGATTCCATCATCCAACCATGCCCAAGGGATGATGGTGAACAACAGGATCTCCTAATTTCACAATCTCAATTCAGGAAAAGAAGATATCTCAAGCTATTGTAAATCTATCGTAATTTGAGTCACAACAAACCATTAAAAACTAAAAATATTCCTTCATAATCAAACTATAATCCAAGAGAGTTCAATAAAACATGAATAAAAATAAAGAAAACATCCAAACCACACTACAAACTTCACCTCTTAGCCCTGCTAAGAGGTTTAGCCAACCATAGACATGATTAAATTAGAAACTCTTAAGAACAGCATAAAAATAAATAAGGAAAGGGAAGAAAAACTCTTGGCAATGGCTTCTCAACACTTTTGCTCTACTCCAAAAACCCTAGATGATGCCTAGGGATGCCCTAGGGACCCCTATTTATAGTTTTAGGGCTTAAACTTTCGCATCCTATGAAAATTTTTGGAAACTGTCTCGAATTTACGCAATCCACGTAACTTTTGCATAAGTCTTCGATGTCATCGAGGACTAACTTTGATGTCATCAAAAATGTACCCAAAACAATCCAGTGAATTGCTTTAATTTCTTCAATAAATTCGATGCGAGCAGATTTCGATGTCATCGAACATATCTTCGATGGATCGAAAAGAGCACCCAATATGTCCAGTAATCAACTCAATTTTTTTTGTAATTCTTCGATGTCATCGATCAGCCTTCGATGTCATCTAAGCACAAATCCTGTGAATTTCTGCACCAATTTTTGCACCAATTTCTACACTAATTTCTGTACTTCCTTTTCCACTTGATTTTCTTGAATCTTGGGGTCTTGAAATCTTCCATCTTGGTCTCCAAAGATCCATTCTTTACTTAATGATTCTTGAGCATTAAATCCATGCTTTTAGCATTCTTTTCAATGCAAGCTCTTAAATTTACCTTGCAATACAAACACATGTAAAATATACCATTAAGCCATATTATGTTTGTAAAATCAAGAAATACATGGGGGATAATATGAAATATTTGACCCTCAATATCTCTTACAATCTTTTACAAGACACTGAGTGATGGGAAGCTCTTTATCTTGGTATTGTATGTTAATGACATGCTTATCACTAGTCATAACATGTCTGAGATCGACATACTGAAGGCTCAACTATCAGGGATATTCATGATGAAAGATTTGGTGGTGATAAATAGGGTTCTCGCCATTTACATACATAGAGATAGGAAGAAGAGAAGGCTATCGTATCTTAGGTGGATTACCTTGAGAAGGTATTGACGAAGTATGGGATGGAAAAGCAAAGTAGGTCGATGTTCCCTTTGTGGATCATTTTAAGCTTTCTTCTGAATAGTGTCCTAAAATAGATGGAGAAAAGAGTCGAGTATTTAAACCAAAATGATATGCTATCAATGCTAAAGAGGTCAGCAAGCTCCTTGAAGTAGGTTTTATTGAAGAGATCTACTATCCTAATTGGATCACCAACGTCGTCTTGGTAAGAAATTCTACTAGGAAGTGGCGGGTTTGTGTTGATTACACCGACCTGAACAAATCCTACCCCAAGGACAGTTTCTGAAAGTGCCCTAGTTTGTCAATTAATGTGATGGTTGAGTTATTCAGTTCAGTGAGCCCACATGAAAGAACTACAAGATGTAGACTCAACAAAGTGGATGAATCAAGATTTTCAAAGGTAAATTAAACCTCACATCCCATGACCAAAACACCTCAGGTATATAATCCCCATTAAAATATTCTAATCTATTCCAAAAACAACAAGGAAATCATGTTTCATAGATTAGATAATAGAAAAATAAGTTGGAAAATCATGTGAAAAATCTTATAAGTTTTCTGCATACTTCGATCATTGAATAGGTCTCGATGACATCGAACATACATGTTCTACATTGATGACATCGAATAAGAGTCCTCAGATGTCCAATAACCAAATAGATTCTAAACCGAAATCTCGAGTCATCGAACAAGTTTCAATGACATTGAAAATACATGTTCGATGACATCGAACCTGTCTCGATGAGATAAAAGAAGAACTCTTAAACGTACAGCAACAAAAATGAAACAACTCTTATATCATCGAACAGGCCTTAATGACAGCAAACTTTCATGTTCAATGTCATCAAAGCTGTCTCGATGACATCGAAAATGTGACTCTCATGTCTAGCAAGCTCAGGTCAAAAAATCACTTAAAAGCTTCGATAACTCAAACCATGTTCGATGAGATCGAAAACCAAAATTCGATGATATCAAATCTATGAGTTCGATTGGAAAAACATCGATGAATATAAACTTGATTGATTACATCTAATATGGACTATATTTGTTCAGAGTGATTTAAAGAAAATCAACTAGACTCATCGATTTCATGGAACCACCTTTGATGACATCGAAATTCAAATTTCGATGACATCGAACAATGATATGAGAGTGTCCAGCAAGCTTCAAATATTTTCTATGAAAATCCTAGTGTCATCGAACTCCTACTCGATGACATCGAAGGTGACCTTCGATGACATTGAACGCAGACATAATCTGTTCGTTTTTTTATCGTTGGGATTTTTCCCTTTATATTCAGAGGCTTAGTTTATGGGTTTGTATTGAGAAAAATAGTGAGATCTGAGAGAGTAATTGTTACCTACCATTATAAATCTTTTTTTCTCATGGAAGTTCATCCTTCAACCCCTTAAATGCAATCATTGAAGATAAATAGATTGGATTGGAGAATGAACTTTATCATTCAAGGATTCTCCAACAACTCACTTAATGACAAATCATTATGCTGGAATCTCTTGAATGCATAATACCCTGGAATCTCTTTGTCACTTAAAGACCAACATTCATTAGAGTAGATTCCTCTAAATACATTGACCCAACTCCAGCGACTTGCATTCGGAGCATCTACAGTTGTTGCAGATCAAGGGAGCTGAAGATCATTTGTAAAAAAGGGAGATTATCTTCACCATGTGCTAGAAACGGGGCTCACCTACTTACAGGTAAGTCATTAGAGTCCATAGAATCTGAAGACCTTTCCTTTTGTAGGATTGGGTTTCAGGTTACATCTCACAAACTTGCTAGACATTTTTACAAAACTTCGACAGGAGAATACGTATATAATCCCTGTGTAGGATCTATAGTGCCTTGTGTAGGCATGATTGATTGCCTTGTGTAGGCATGTATGGTTGCCTTGGATAGGCAATTCTTTGTGTAGGATATATCTGTCTTATGTAGATAGTACCTTGTGTAAGTTGTGAAGGTTTATGGTTAACCTGATTTAAAACTATCGGATAGTATAATCCGGCACACTATAGGGTGGAGTGCGTCAGCCAGAAGTGGTGTAGGCACGTAGCCGAACCACTATATATCGTTGTGTTTGTGATTATTCTTGTCACTTGGATTGATTGTTGAAATGCTCACTTATGCTTCATTTATGTTTGATAAAATGTCGCACTTAGATCTCTTAATGTTTTAAAATGTCAATGTGAATGATTGTTTAATAATCCTACTCAACTAGTCTTAAATTGGTAGATATTATAGCGTAGTAGGATTAGAGAATTTTTAAGTCCTATTCACCCCCTTTTAGGACCTTGGTCATACATTCATACTTCAATAGTAAGGTCTAACCACAATTTTAGTTTTCCCCTTCCACGGATTGACCAGCTAGTCGATAGTATGGCTGGGCACGAGCTCCTAAGCTTCATGGATGCTTATTTGGGCTATAACCAGATTTTCATGCATCCCAATGATTAGCAGAAGACTGAAAAGGCCAAGCTATAAGTCCTAGAGGGGGGGTGAATAGGACTATGCCAATTTTAAAATAAAATCAGTAGAAATAAAGTAAACCAATATCCTTACAATTATGAATCAATTCACAATGCTAAATTTAAATCACCTTGATAAATAAGTATTGAGAGATTGATACAAATTCAATTCTAAGGACAACCTTACACCATAATAAACAAGGGCTTATGGTAGGACAACCTTATTTCTAGATCCTCTTTTGGATCAAGGACTCAATTTTAATATAAGTAAAAGAAATAGCAAGGAATTGAAATTAAATACAGAAGTATAGATCTAAATTATTACAACAATCCCCACACTTGCTTGAAATGTAAATAGTTACAACATTCACATCCACTTGTACATTCCACACAATCGAATGATAAAAGATATGAAAATTAAGCAAGCATTCAATCCACAAGGCAAAGAGTTATAGTGGTTCGCCTGTGTGTACACCAACTGTCTTTCAACAGCCACACAGAATGTCAAGTTAAATTTTTAGTCCAATCGAATTTCCAGATCGACCGTGGCGGACCAGTTCCAGTTCAACGGTCACCGACACTCGATCAGGGCCACAGGCACACTGCCATGTATGAAAAATTTTCCTTGATAGGAGGGTGTATTTGGGTCAGATTCTGATGGTCTGAATCCTTATTTTTGGTCTGCAAGTAACACGATTCAGTTTACTTAAATCCGAATTTATTTTCTAAAGATATTCACGTTTCTCACACACTTCGCTCTGGGTCCAAGTTGTGCATTTCTGGAAACAATTAGGACTTGATTTCTGAAGTGGTAGTCAAGTCCAACTAAGCGGTAATAACGATATAGTTTCGCAGTTGTTGGACTTTTGACGTGCGGTCCAGGTCTAATACGGAGTTTCAATGTGCTCCCGAGAACAACCAGGTATAGAGTTTGATCCTAGATTTTAGGGTAACTTAGCATCAATGATTCTACAAGTTTTGTATCTTACAGATCGTATTTAAATTAATTAGTGCTAATTTCACAAGTAAACTAGTTTAGCACTAGTTAATTCTCGTCTAATTTCTAAAGGATTTGGTCCTGAGTAATTTCTGCTTGAGGTGGTACTCGAGTCATTCTACGAAATTTTTCGAGTCGTTACAAAAACATCCCATAGGTCTAGTAAAGTAAAATCCCAACCCTTAGGGTCATTTACACCAAATCTGGCATTATAAGACGGCCTCATTTGGGCACCCCCTCTTCTCATACAAATTTGCCCTAGAAGAAAGGAATGGAGAAAGAGAGAAAGAGAGAAAGAGGAGAAACGAGGAGAAAGAGAGAGGGAGAGCTTAGAAGCATGAGGGTTTGTGCACCTTCACCCTCTCATATCCTCTATATCAACCTTGTCCTTCATTAGTGTCGATTCGGCGACAATTGAAGATAAGTATGGAGTTATGTTTGTAGGTTTAGGTCTTGGGTTAAATTTCTTTCAATTCTTACAAGCTTATATGTTTATTTAGGCATTTCAACAATGATTTCCTAACACCATAACCCTACGGGCACTGTGGATCGAGCAGTTCGTCACAAGGTGCGGACTATTATCATTAGGTGGCCTAGCACCAATATTATTATGAGTTTAATGATTACGAATGTTAGGATGATGTGCTTAAATAATCTAAAGAGAACCTAACCAAAACCCTATATGATAGGTTCTCCTAAATTTCATGAAATGAATAAGTGTTGTTTATTTGTTCTTCAACATGATTGGGTTTGATTTCGTTGTGGCATATTCATCCTATATATGATTTTACTAAATTCTGTGACATGATTGAGTGTTGTTTATGTGCTCTCCAACATAATTAGACTTGATTTGGTATGGTATGTTCATCTCATATGCGATCCTAGCATAACCCTTCTAGTGGCATGCATGATTGCATTAATCCTTGTTGTATGTTTATCTTATGAATGATGTATAGTTCTTAGTCTCTTCGTAACCCCACTCAACACACACACACACACACATTAATGTCATATTTTGTTAATAGTTCTATTGTAGAAAAATCTGAATCTATATGTTGGATGTATGAGTGCATGACTTTACTTGCATTAGAAGACGAATCTGAAATTTTTCGAATATTATTGAATGTCATCAAACCCCTAGGTTGGTCAGGGAACTGAGGTGAGAGAACGTGGTCCCGTTGGTAGGACCATCCTGCAACTAAATTAGCAGATTTGGACGGATGCAAATGGGTTACAGTAGTTGGACTACATGGGTCGCTTGTACTCGATGTCGTCCGTCACGTATTCGCTTGAACTCGCACGGTCTAGTTCACTCACTGACCAACCATGTTTGTTAACCATGTCTGCTCACGCCTTTATAGAACCTGAAACACTCTTCAACCACTAAAGCTTATTAATAACCATTTGAAATCGATCCATTGAATCGAGAGCCGGCATGGTGGAATGGGACACTGTGTCCCAGCTGTCGGCCTACGCTGGGGTGACGAGCTTCCTTGTAGTGACCGCGAGCGATATCTCTTCTCAGCACTCTCCATGTTCTTAAAATCGGTGATGAGAAACCTTATAGGATCAAGGATCATGGGGTCATGGCCCCACACATTGAGGGGCCTTCGCCTCGTAACCAGTTGAGGGTAATGATACATAGGGTGTACCAGTTTCTCCAATCTACTAAATGAACAGAATTAACTAAATATTCAGGTAATATTATTTACACATCGCATTAGCTAGGATTTGGTGACTCGGTAGTTGAGGTCGTAATGAGGGAGTGTTGGTCATGCGCGATCGTTAGACGAATTCGCTCAAGGGAGTGTTGTTGCGAAGTCATGCATCATATCATAATGCATACGCATGCATTAACAAGACTAGTTTGGGATCTGTGAATATATGCCTTTCATTAAATTCATCATATAATTGTTGCTTGTTGTAACTTAAGGCTAATAGTAACCACTAAGTTAGCTACTCACTCTCACACTGGAACGGTGTTTTAAAACACCAACCAGACCCTTTTACTATATGCAGGTGAGGTGGAGCTTGACTAGCTGAGCGAGGTGAGCATGGATGAGGTTGAGGAGCTTCCCTGCTTCTAGACTTTCAGCGGATCCTTTTTGTTTGGGTTCGGGCTACCGCGGGGTATGGACCAGGGCTCTAGTCGCTTTGGGTCATGTATGAGAGAGACAAGTTCCCAACTTAGATGACTTGAGACTTGTGGTTTAGATACTTTTATATTTAGTGGCACTCAATACTGCTTTATGATTTACGTACGCTGCATGTCTTGCTAAACTCTCCGTTGTTTATGTTATCATCCAAATGTAATTAAAATCTGAAGCCCATTAGGGCACCCATGGCACCTAGGAATTTGGGAGCTGAGTTCCTACACGGCCCCTGAAAACTCGGGGTGTTACATGATGCACGTGTGAAGATGCAGGAGTGCCAAAACTGATTGGGTCTAGTTCAAACCAAAACAATTGACCCTTAGCATCAAGATAGAGTAGTGCTTGGTCGGGAACACGACCTGTCATCTTTTGAACCAACTATCAAGTCCAATATCAAGTGAATTCCAGAGGCTGGGGATACTCCTCCAATGAGTCATTTTTTACCTTGAAAAACCAAGGTCTTTCAAAGGTGGAACAATTATGTATTTGAGTGGAAATAAGTCAGAAATGGATGCGAAAAGGGTGAACTTACCACTAAAGTCAAAAACACCGACTTGGCTAAGAGCAGTGGAGTGCTTCGTGGAGCAATACGTTGATGCATGAGCAAAGATCAATTAACACCAAAGATTACAAGTTATTGTCAACCCATCGGATGAGTGTAGGTGGACGATTCTTAAAATTAAGGTCTTCCTTCAGGTCTAGGACACGTGTTCAAATGGAAGGAAATTACATTTACGACTACTCCTAAAAGTTAAAGGATAAAAGCAACTGAGTGCTTATGATTGGATTAAGTTATTATGGATTTTTCTCTTCGTACCTTCTTCTACTATTTATAGAGCTCATGACACTGTCATAAGAATAATCATTGCCTATGTGACAATCTCTGATATCTGATATAGCCAGATGTAAAGTAGTAGTTATCTCATTTTGATGGTATTAACCATTTGTCGAAAGCATTATTATCTTGTCGATAACTTCCTGCACGTTCTCTAATACTGACATATATCGTCCTGAAGATCTCAAAGTCAAGTGCATCGCACGCCTCTTCGGAGATCACCCATAGGTGAGCTGTCTTCTTTATATTTTACTCGTAACGTAAAGATATCGTGTGTCCCACGTGACCATATTTACACTGTTCATCCAGTGTTGCCCAAATCATGCCCAAACAATGGGGTTGAGTTGGTTCGGGTCAATTTAGGATAGAATATAAATGAATTCAGAATGGGCATATGTTCAGTACTTGCAAATTAAGGAACAAAATGCACCAACAAGAAAAGAAAAATAATAGGTGGTGTGCTCCCACCTCCCTCTAAAGAAGAAGAAGAAGAAGAAGAAGAAGAAGAAATGATACGATAGATTCATTAAAAAAAAGAAGTTAAAAGGTTCATTCATCAGAGAAAGAACCTCACAACTAACTTTTATTTTAAGAAACCAACTAAACTAAAAGCACATGCTCTCCTCACAAAAACATGAATGAAACTAAGTACATACAGACCCATAATCACATAAACTATTTCATATGCGAAGAAACACACGACTTTTTAAATACTTAGGAGTCTGATCACGTACGAACGACGGACAGACATAGAGAGTCTAAAACTTATTACACACATACATGAGCTGCGAAGTCTAAAACTTATTACACACATACATGAGCTGCGAAGACGGAGACTCTTAAAAGAGATGGTGGTGCTTCTTTCCGTGAGACTTTTCTTCCTCCTCCTTTGATTCTTTCTTCTCATGATGCTCGTGGAAAGCAAATCCTCCAGTGCCTACAGCAACAGCGGCAGCGATTTCTTCTTCGATCTTATGCTTGTGTGCGTTTTCGGGATCTTTCTTCGATTTATGCTTCTCATGCTAATAAAATCAAACAAAACCGACCACAGAATGTAAGTTGACATGAAGTTATTATCTAAAAAATGAAAACTTGTTCTAATTTTTAGAGTAGACTATTGGATGATTCGCCAACACTTTCTGGAGAAACAAAACTCATACTATGATCATAAATCATTTGATTCATGCATTTAGTTTTAGAATGATAGCGGTTGAATTTTTAACAACCTAGTAGATAGTCGTCAGTAATAGTGTATCTTCCACACTGGGCCTGTATGAGATTTGAATAAGGGAGATTTTAACTTCATCCCTTTGGCCGGCATGAGGTTTGGACAAGGCAGATTTTTTAAAAGGATTCGATGGAAGATTATAATATACCATGCTGTCCCGACACACAAACCAACAGTTGGCTTGTCAGGCCATCTCTATCGTTCCCTATGGTGTGGCCCTCCTGAGTAGTGGAACTGGCTATTTTTTAGACCGTAGGCCTAGCATGAAAGAGGAGACTTGAAGGACGGAGTTGATTTCACATATACAACATCACGGAGGGAAAGAGGAACAAGTATCATAGAGGATTGGAGGACTAGAAATTAAGTACTGTGTGGTGGTGGGGTTCCGGTTCAGTGTCAGGCTGGGCCAGCGAGAGCCATGACTCACCCGTTGATTGACGGTGGGTTGTGACACTACCCATTGCCAAACCTACACCTTAGGTACCATGAACCACACATTAATGGATAAAAAATAATTTATCTATGCTTCTCTAACTTTCTGGTAAAATACAATGGTTGTGTGTATAGAGCATCCAATCGGCCCACCGTGAAAAAGTGAGGCCCCAAAAAGATCATGCCCATCCAGTCATCAGCTGGCCCATAACATAGAATTTAATATAAGAACACTCAAAAATCTCCAAATTCAGGTGGTAGCCCACATAATAGTTAATCAACGTAATTTTGGAAGACGACCTTGATGGACAGATTGAATGCCATACACATGGATGAGCCCAAAAAGCAACAGATGTGGATTGCCTGTGAGTGGGGCCACTGTGATGTTTATGAGAAATCTATCCCATCCATCGGTCTTTTCGGATGTTGTTAGGACATGAGCCTAGATATGAGGCAGATCCAAAACTTGAGTGTGCTGCATGACTAAAATAGTGAGGATTGAATGTCCAATGCTAAAACATTCATAGGGCTATAGTAGTTTTGGATCAGTCAAAAGTTTTTGCTTTTGAGTTCATAGGAATGAACTCATGAACAATTTGGATGCATATAAACACCTCACTGAACCAGTGAACCATAGGAAGGTTCACATAGTTTGGGTGATGTGGTGCCACAGGGATCTCCATGTCTTTGTTTGGGATCCTCAAATAGTGGGGCTTATTTTGACTGGTGGAGAACATTCACATGTAGGGCCCCGATGCATGATGAACCATGCATCAAAAGGCACCTCGTTAACAGTGGGACAATCCTATTTCTTTTAATCTGTTACTTGGAAATAGATGATTAAGAAGTGAAATAGAAGATAAAATCCGATCATTTTGATTGAAAAAGAAGAAGAAAGAAGAGGAAGTGATACTTAAATAATAATAATAATAATAATAATAATAATAATAACAATAATAGAGAAAGAACCGTCCTAACCAGGTAAGCATCCTGTAATTATCGATTAAACAAATAATAATAAGCATCCATCCCAATAAAGCGCTGGGCAATAGAAAAAGCTATGTGGTCCCCACATGATGTCTAATATCTAACTAGCGCCAAACCACGTTAGGCCACATGAGGCTCGATCCAAAAATTTAGGCCACACAAAAGGAAAAAAGTAGAGACAAGAGCATTCACCAGGTCTTCCCGGGACCCCACCATGACGTTTATATACCATTCACATCA
Organism: Magnolia changhungtana; assembly: GCA_030180095.1. NCBI lineage: Eukaryota > Viridiplantae > Streptophyta > Magnoliopsida > Magnoliales > Magnoliaceae > Magnolia > Magnolia changhungtana. Next base: position 92,711 of record JASAUF010000078.1, read on the forward strand.
GGATGAAGGTTAATACATTGAAAAAATAAAATAAAATAAATAGCATACAAATTTGAAACTTTTGTGTGCACCAGAAATCTTTCAATGGTGGGTGTCCAACCCAGTGGCCTTATTGAGTTTTGAATCTACATGATTTTTGGAGTCAGGTCCTGTTGAGTTTTGAATCTACCTGACTTTTGGAATCAGGTCCTTAGTTAAGCTGACGCATGATATATGAAGTGGATTTCACACCGAAATCACAGTCAGCCCTTGAGAGCTCTCCCTACTAGATATACCTCAAGTTCCAGATGGGAAGCAGATTAAGTCCGGCCCTGCCTCACCCAAGACGGTGTGGCTCTTACCATGGGACCACCTTGATGTATATATTTTTTATCTATTACTTTCATCCACTTTTCTAAATCATTATAAGACATGAACCCAAAAATGAAGTAGATCTAATTCTCAAGTGGACGATAGCATGGGAAACAGTTGTGATTGGCCATTACTAGGTCACAAAAGTATTGGATCTAAGTACTAATATTTGGGTTTTCTACTTATCTAGGTTTACTCGAGATTACAATAGCAAATAAACATTATTGTGGGCCCTAATAGGGTTTAAATAATAGGGCATTCAATCAAGACTTTCCAATTTTGGGTCACATCATGCGTGATGAGTTCTAAAAATTTTCTCACGAAATCTGGTGGGAATCAGTGCGTCTATAAGGTCGAGCTCAGGGAAACTTCCCATGAGGTCGAGCTATGTGTGCCCCACCATGATGTCTTCCCCACTGCAAGCTTACGGTGGTACTGGTACCACCGGAATCATTCCTCCAAAATAAACAACCATATAAAAATAGAGACTTTTATCCAAGATCGCACAAGTGGCCTGTATACGCAAGACGACAGTAATCAACTTATGGAATGATCTTTGCGGCTGCTTAGAGGACCTTTGAATAAAGGTAAGTTGACGGTTAAGAAAGAGAAATGACCAAATGATGGTCAACGTCGGTCAATCAAAAGTTCTCTAACCGGTTTGATTTGGACGAGGATTGGGTACTACCCAGGGTTCTGATGGACCACCCTTATCTATAAGCTCAATCCACACTGTCCATCCAGTTTTCCATATCATTTTAATGCATAAGCCTAAAAATAAAGCAGATCTAAGGATCAACTGGATCACACCATAGGAAGTAATGGTGATAATGACACCCACCGTCAAAACCTTCCTATCGCCCACCGTGGTGGTTAATTTCCATCCAAACTGTTCATAATGTCACATGACCTGGATGAAGGGAAAACAAAAACATCAGCTTGATTCAAAACTACTGTGCCCCCTAAAAAGTTTTCAACGGTCAGTGTTTAATTCCCACTGTGTGGTCCACTTGAGTCTTGGAACTGCCTTTTTTTGTAGATTTGTAGCTAGAATGATATGGAAAAATGGATAGACGGTGTGGATAAAACCCATATATCACGGTGGCCGTTAGAGCCCATGTCCGTTACTAGCCAGGAAAGGGCGGGATAGTACATAATCCACGTCCGTTTGATTTTTGGCTTACAGCTCATCCATGTCAGAATCCAAGAGACGAACGGTGTGGATCTGAAAGCCAATCTCGATCATAACCATGATAAGCAATTTTTAACGGGTCATTATCATAAAGAATCAGATCAAAAGATCAATCAAACAAACGAAGTAAAAATTCAACAGCCAAGCAGTTGAAAATGTGCAACAACAGCACCATCAATACCCACTGCGTAAGATAGGTAGAGAATTACCAGAGCGAAAGCACCGGCAGCAACAGCGCCGAGCTCGCCGAGGTGCTCCTTGTGCTTGTGGTGCTTCACTTCTTCCTCATAATCGACTTCGGTTGTCTCGGTAACGAATTCTGTTTTTTCAGCAACTCCGGCGCCGTAGCCGTGGCCTGCTTTTTTAGTTACACCGGCGCCGTAGCCGTAAATTTCGTCGTCTCCGTAGCCGGTTTTTTCAGCAACTCCGGAGCCGTAGCCGTAGCCGTCGCCATCTCCGTAGCCGGTTTTTTCAGTAACTCCGGCGCCGTAGCGGTCGCCGTCGCCGTAGCCGGTGGTCCCCGAGTAAGCTTCGTGGGAGGGCTTCTCTTCTTGCTTATCGTGATGAAAAAGGTGGTGGTGGTGTTTCTCCTCAGCCATTGTTAAAAGGAAGAAAGAGGGATGAAATACCAGAGATTTGCAAGTAAGAAAGAGAGACTCAGGAGGATATGTTTTGAATGATTTTAGTGGAACCAAGGAGGGGTTATTTATAAAGAGAGAAAGGAAGAGAGTCCTCTTTACGCTGCATACTTTGCGGAGTAGAATCTGATCTGTTAGTTTTACACCATTTAAAAAACAATCCGTAAAGTTACAACTCTTCAAACATGCAGCTGGCATAGTTGTACGGCAATCCAGCCCGTCCACATAGTTGCAGTATCTATGGATGAAGCATAAGTATATTAACAGGCGAGTGCGTTTTTATTTTTTTTACGATCCATTTGATGACGTTTAATGAATGGCTCGGATTGCTTGATTAGTGTTGTTTTGGGTGGAAGGGATTGCTTTGCATAAGTGCCTCGTACGATGAGTCTTACTATCTTAATTGGTGCTAAACTAACACATAGGTGTTTCCTGTTTTCCTGTGGGGCACACCTTGATATAAGTGTTCTTTTATCATATCATTTTACGCTTTGATAATACCAAATGAGGTAGGTCCACGGATAGTGGAATTCACGAAAGGAACACTCACCGTTGAAACCTTTCAAAGGGCCACCGTCATATTTTTCTACCATCCAACCTATTCATGAGTTCATGTAGACGTCGATGAAGCGAAAAAGCAAATATAAGCTTGTTCCGAAACTTCTTCAGCTCCCAAGAACTTTTTAATGGTGGACGTTCAATCCCCACTGTGGTTCACTTAAGCTTATACCTTTCACATTTTTTGCATAATATCTTAAAATGATATGAGGAAAAGGATGAACGGCGTGGATAAAACACTTACATCATAGTGGGCCCCACAGAACCCTCCGTCCGGGCGTCGGTAGGACGCAATCCGCGTTCTTTCCGCGGTGGCCTGGATCAGATGGGCGTGTTTTCTCGGACGCGGATCGCGTAGTGAACCTGATAAGTTTATTTGTCCTTTTCATGGCCACAGTGATATTTATTTGCCAACGTTTTCGTAAGGTCACATGGACCATTAATGAAGGGAAAACGCAATATCAGCTTTATCCAAAGTTTATGTGGTCCTCTCCACCTTTACCTATGGTGTGGTCCACTTGAGTTTTTGGCATGCTTCAATTTTAGGATGATGGCTTAAAATGATCTGACGGCACGGTTAGATGGCATGGATAAAGCACATATATCACAGTGGGCCCTGCAAAGTCCTGCCCTGGTGGAAGGGTTGCTTGGTGTGCAGACTGATATATGTGCCTCATCCATGCAGTCAATCCATGTTCGTTCTTTCTACGTGTGGGTAGGGCGGGACCTTGACTAGTTGAGTGCTCGAGGTCGATCCACGTAGGTTCTTCCTGGGTATAAGATTGGAAAATGGCCTTCACCAGCTGAGTGCTTCCGTCCCAGCTGCGAGCATTGACCGTATGAAGTTCCTACGGTGAAGTTAAGGTGGGGTTTAAAGTCATGGTTGTGTGAAATCCATCTTATTCAGTCATTTTTTGGGCTCATTCTTGGAGACACGAGCATATATATATATATATATATATATATATATATATATATATATATATATATATACATATATATGCTCAGCTGCGAATGATGTGAAATAGATGGGGCGCGGATTAGCTGCGGACAGGTTGAGTAGCGAGACTGCTACTGAAGTGAGGTCACGTTATGTAGGCCCCACCATGATGTATGTTTTGTATCCAAGCTGTCCATCCATATGGAGAGATCATTTTAAGGTATAAGATGCAAAGAATGAGTCACATCCAAAGCTCAAGTGGACCCCACCACAGAAAACAGTGGGGAGAGTGATACCACGGTTAAAAACTTCTAAAGGGCATAAAAGTTTTTGATCAAGCTGATATTTGTGTTTTCCCATCTTTAATGCCTTTGTTAACTTTTGAACGATTTTGAAAAAACATCATGGTGGGCCTCAGGGACGTTTCAACAGTGGGCATCAATCTTCCCGCTGTTTTCTTTAGTAGGGTCTACTAAAGCTTTAGATCTGCATCGTTCCATGGGTCATGCCTTAAAATAATATCTTCAAATGAATGGACGTAGATGGTATAGTAGACAAAGCACGGAAACGGATTGATTGGTGTACATCAGCTGTATATCAGCACGTTAGTAAGTTCTGTGAGTCTAATCATGAGATATGTGTTCCATCCAAACCATTCATACATTTGGTGAGTTCGTCTTAAGGCTTTGATGAAAACCAAGACAGATGTAAATATCAAGTGGACTACACTGCAAAAAGGAGTAGGGGATTGAATGTCTACCATTGAAACCATTGTTGCGGTCAGGAAAGTTTTGGATTGATATGAAATTCGTTTTTCCTCTTCATTCAGGTATTTGTGACCTTATGAAAAGATTGGATGGAAAATAAACCTTATGGTGGGCCCTATGAATTTTTTTATAATGAAAATCGTAATCTCCACCGCTATTTGTGGTGTGGTCCAGATGATGTTTGGTTATGATTCATTTTTTTTGGATGATGCTCTGGAATGATATCTAAGAATAGATGAATGGTATAGATATAGTAAATACATTACTATAAGGCCCATGTAACTTTGATATCCTTTGAACCGTTCGTACAACTCGGAGCTTCAGGAGTGTCGGAGTGTCAGTGCTCGTCTTCGCACGACACGTACCTACAGCAGCTATATAGTGTGTGGTACACTAAGCCAATCGGCTTCCATAAAACACGTACATCACCGTGGGCCCTGTATGGCAAAGGTTACTCTCCCTCCCATGCAATGAGATGGGCAATAATTAGGTACTACCACAGCCTCTCCCGAAGTCGGCACCGGAATGGCGTTAATGGCGGGATTTAGTTGGGTTGCATGCAGTGACAAATGGAGTGGATTGGGCGCGGATTGGATACTGCCAACTCGCTACTGAAGTGGCGTCACCAAGCTATGTGGACCCACCATGATGCATGTGTTGTATCCATGCTGTCCAACCATTTTTAGAGAACGTTTTATGGCATTAAAGAGAGAAAGAAATAGAGCTAAATTTCAAGTGGACCCACCACATGAAACCATGGGAGCAGTCATACCCACCGTTGAAACATTTATAGGGCCCACCGTGATGTATTTTTGAGATCCAACATATTCATAAGTTAACATATAGATAGATTAAGTGAAAAAATAAAATCAGCTTGATTGGAAACCACCGTGGCCCCTCAAAAGTTTTGAACGGTGGATATCATTGTCCCCACTATTTTCTATAGTGGGGTCTGTTTGAACTTTAGATCTATCTCATTCTCATTGTAATGCCATAAAACAGTCTCTAAAAATGGTTGGACGGTATGGATACAACACATGTATCATGGTGGGTCCATAGAGCTTGGTGACGTATCCAATCCGCGCCCGAGCGTATTAGTTATGCTTTGGACTGGGCGCTGATTTCTTGCGAAAACCGGATGCTGGCTGGGTCCCACCTTGATATTTGTGAGAAATGCGCCCTGTCCATCCGTTTTCAGAGCTCATTTTAGTACGTGCAACCAAAAATTAGATGGATCCAAACCTCAAGTGGTCACACGAGAGAGAAAATTGGGGAAAGAAATGTCTACCGTTGAAAACTTCCTGGGCTCCACCTTGATTTTTTTATGCCATCCAAACCGTTTATAAGGTCATTCACAATGGGGTGAACTAAAACAACTAAAGGTATAGACTGATATAGACTGATACAAAACTTTCATGACTATAAGAATGTTTCAACAATGAATTAACACTGTTTACTCTCTTGCAGCCCACTTTAGTTTTGGATCCACCCAATTTTAGTTCATATGTCTTAAACTGATCTCTAAACATCACAGTGGCCCCACCCAGCAAGGAAATCGGCATTTATTTATTTATTTATTTATTTATTATTATTATTATTATTTTATTTTAACAAGTGCACACACTCACGCTAGTGGAATTTCACCACCTATGGATGCTTGAACCCTTGACCGGGTGTTGAAACTCCTGAGAGTCTACCATCAGAGAAAGGATGAGGATCCAAATTGGCTTCCCTTTGGACTTGCCAAACTCGGAAGCCGACTGGTTGGTGTACTGTACGCCACCGATTTGGCTGGTGTGTTAACGTCACCAAGTTCTATGAGTTCTTGAGGTATGTGTTATATCCCAATCATCCCTTTATTTGGAGAGCTTGTTATAATGCTTGAAACTAAAAATAAGATAGATCAAAAAGTCAAGTCAACCACATTCCAAAAAGTCGTGGAGGAACATCTACCATTGAAACCCTTTTAAGGTAATAATAGTTTTGGATCAATATTTTATTCATTTTTCCTCTTCATCCAGGCATGTGTGACCTTAATTATGAACAGATTAGATGGAAAATAAATGCTATGGTAGGCCATATGTATGTTTTAACAGTGGTAATCATTATCCACACTGCTATTTCTAGTGTGATACACTTAAGCTTTGGATATGAATCATTTTTTGTATTATGCTGTAAAATGACTTCAAAAAATAGATGAACAGTATGAATATAATAAATACATCATTTTGAGGCCATATAACTTTGACCTCCATGAACAACTTATCTTTGCATGACAGTACCCACACCAGCCAGATCGCTGATGTGAAGTACACCAGTCATATATATATATATATATATATATATATATATATATATATATATATAGAGAGAGAGAGAGAGAGAGAGAGAGAGAGTCATGCTCCCCTGCGCACCTACGCACGTGCGCACCTTTGCACACATGCCATGGGTGTCTAATATGAACGGTCCATGTGATGCGGAATCCCATAAAACCTTAGATGACACATTTTCACCCCGATCTAAAATTCTGGTGGGCCATAGCAAAGAGAAATGAAAATCAAGGGAGGAAACTGTTTTCACTTTTCATGGCCCATCAAAGTTTTAGATCAAAGTAAAACTTGGGCTTGGGGGGTTTCACGAGGTACTGCTTTGCATGAACGGTTCAGATTTTAGATCCACATCACGTATGATGGGTTCTCAAAAAAGTTCGTACGTAGTATGTAGGTACTAGTTGGCCGTTTTCGTGTGTGTGTGTGTATATATATATATATATATATATATATTTCAGGCATGAGATTACACATAAGTATATCCAAATCTCAAATTTAACCAAACTTAGGAAACAGTGGTGAGTGGCCATTAAGTATATTGAATCAAGCTGATATTTGTATTCTCTCTGCATCCAGATCTGACCTTGTCAACAGGCTAGATGAGAAATAGACACTATGGCGGGCACTCAGAGGTTTTTAAATATCCATTCAATCACAACTGTTTCATGAGCGTGGTCCACTTGGTAAAGGGATTTCTTTCAATTTTTTATCTCTTGCCCTAATGCGAGGTGTAGAATCGGATGAATCGTTGTGGATATTTTACATATACATTAACGTTGGCCCATAGTCAGTGCCGCACCAGCCGCACCTAATCCACTCCCTTGTAAGAGATAAGGCCATGTAAGCATGTTTCAAAGCTGTGGGTCCAGCCAATCAAATCCCTCCACCTACCGACTTGTGTACAGGGGCACTTTCCAATCCGCATCGCTTTCTCGTTAGTCCACACAAAAGGAAGTGGTTGAGATGTAACGTGCACCATTAGTTTTTTTTAATATATATAGGACCCATGTGTTTATATTTCATCCTATCCATTCATTTAAATCACCTCATTAGGATGAAAGCATTCCGTAAAAATCAATTTATTTCAAAATATAGGTGGGTCACAATGCATGAATATAAAGGTTTCAGGCGTAATTCCTGTGGGGTGGCCCACATGAGTAATGAATCAGATTTATTTTTCGGTTCAAGTATAAACAAGAGGCATTGTACCTGATGCACGGTGTTGATCTCATGTTATTCAAGCTGTCCCACTTGCAGAATCCCTAGACAAGCTACCTACGCAAGTCCGCTGCAAAGCAATTGGTCATCAAAACGTTCCATGTTTAAAAGGATAGAGTGAGAGTTCGATCATCTGGATGTTGATGATGTATAGAGTTAAGTCCATCATATAAACGGTCCGGATCATTGAAAAATGGGACGACGTGGAACGGATATAGTTGCTACACATCATACAGGATTAGTGGTCACAGATAAGGGAATTCACGCATTTAATAAAATATAGTTGAGAGCGGTGGTAGATCACCATAATGCCTCTATACTTTATGCAGCGGATTTCTCCGTAGAAATAGGTTCACGTTATCCATACTGACAAATCTCGTTCCCACTGAAAATAAAATATTTAAAAATATTTATGATAAATTAATAAATAATTTTCAACTTTTCAAACATTAGAAATTAATTAGTTTAATTTTCAATATTTATTATGTTAAAATCACGATAATATCCCAATAAAATCCCGAAAAATTAAAAGATGCCGACATATTGAAAATCTGAGATATTTCACGATGATACCTTTTTATAAAATTTCCACGTGAATATCACGACATTTTCGAAATCTCTATCATATTTGTCGCAATGCCTGTTTGCCGGACTCTACCGAGAGCCACGTCTTCCAACCGGCAATTATCCGTGGAAAATCTGAATCGTGCGTCGAGTTGGGGACGCGGATTTCCTGCCAGAGCCTTTTCGCTGGAAGTTCCTCGTTAGGGTCACCGTCATGTTTGTGATAAATCCACCCATCCACCCGTCTTGGGAGCTCATTTTAGGACATGTTATTAAATTTTATGCCTATTGAAACTCAAGTGGGATACATGAGAGCAAACAATGAGGATTGAACGACCACTTTAAATGTACATATGACCTTATAAACGGTTTAGATGGGATATAAACATTAAGTTAACCCAGGAAGGTTTCAACCGTAGAAATTTATTTCCTCCGTTTTTACCGCATGTTCTAAAATAATTGGCAAAGCCGATGGATAGGGTGGATTTCTCACATACATCAAGGTAGGCCCACCGGCTTGAACTTACTTCAAAAGGCTTATTGGAAAATCCGGGTCCTTGAGCGGGATCCGGTAACAGATGATCTGAATAAAAAAAAACCCACCATTCAATGATGGAAGTTGGTTGCCTGCAACAAACAGTTTGGCTAGTTACCCAACACTAGAGCCGGTAGGTGTCAAAGCTCCGTGGGCCCACCATGATGTATGTGTTTTATCCACGCTACCCATCCATTTTCCAAGCTCATTTTAGGGCGTGAGGCGGATACAAATCTCAGGGGGACCACAACACAGAAACGGTCGAGATTGAACCATAGTTGAAAACTTTTTAGGGGTACAGGAACGAGTTGATATTTGTGTTTTCCCTTCATCCAGATATGTGTGACCTTATCAACAGGTTGGATGGTAAATAAGCATTACAGGTTGGACAAACTACTGCAAACGATAATAGTGATTTGTCTAGCATCTCACAATTTCTAAAAAATAATCATACATCCCTCCTTATAAGTCAAATCGGGGTGATCATATGCTTTTAGAAAAATAGTTAATAAACATACAAATGACTCTAGAATCATTGCATTTGTAGACCATTTGATGTTTTGAGAGTAGGCCTAAAACAACAATCGTAGTTTGAACAGCCCTGATGGCAATTTTTCAGTATGACGTGGTCTCATGAAAACACTTGTAACTCTCTTATTACAGGTGAGATCGGGGCAATCTCATGCGCGTTCGAAAAATAATTAGACAAACTTTCGAATAGCTCTTGAATCATCTCATTTGGAGATTAGTTGAACTTTTAAGAATGAGACAAAACATTTATCATGGTTTGGACGAAGCCTCGATTGTGATTTTTTCAGCATCATGCAATCCCATGAAATTTCTCATAACTTTTTCATTATAGATTAGATCAGGCGATCTTGTGCTAATTGAAAATATAATTGTTGAGAGTGAAATAGTGTATACTTCCCCCTTGTTATGCATTAGTTTTATGAACATAAATGTGTTTCATTGATCTAATTACATATGTTTTCTCTTACAAGATGATTTTGAAAGGTAAGAAGAAAATGATATTTAAAGCATAGATTTAATGCAGAAAATTTAAGCGAAGAAGTAAGAAAATCAAGGAGTCAAAGTGTAGAAAATTGGAAGTGTAGAATTCGACAATTAAATTCCATTGATGACAACTTCGATGCCATCGAAGAAAGTGTCCATGTCATCAAAGCCACTTTGATCCCACTGCAAAAATAAAAAATAAAAAATAAAAAATGATTTTGTTGTTGAATATATTTGAGCATTCTTCGATGCCATCAAAGCCAAGTTCGATTCCATCGAAGGAGGTTCCATGACATCGAGAAAATATGTAATTTTGAAAGTTCGTTGCTGGACAGTTTTCCAATTTCATCTGGACTCTTCGATGGGAGCTCGATGTTATCTAAGATGACATCGAAGCTGCGATATCAACATAAAATCAAGTCAATTTTGAAGTCGGTGCGAATCAAGCTTATATAAAGAGATGTTTTTAGAGTTTTTAACGACGAATTAAGGTAAGAGTAGAGAAGGGAGTTGTGGTACTTCAAGGAGTCCTCTCCCCTCTTCAATCCTTCGATTTTAGTCAGTTTTTACATTTTTCTTTGAAAGTTTTAGCTCGATCATGTCTATGGTTGACTAATTTCTTAGCGAGAGCTAAGAGGTGAAGCTTGTGATTTTTCTTAACATTTATTTTACTTTGATTCAAGTTATTTGATTTTCATGTTGAACAATTTATGGATATTGGTTTGAATGAAGAAGTACTTCTAGTTTACTTTGATCCATTATTAACTCCGGGCACTTTGTATGTTTAGGAAGACTATTGATATTTTCTTACATGTTTTGCGATCGTTTGATCTGTAAAATCTATTGATTTATCATTAACTCCTGGCACGATAGATATTTTGAATTCTCCGCGATCAATACGTTGATGCTTTATGGGAACCAATTCAATGAAGTTCAAATCTGTGTTGATGAATGAATGATGATTTAATTGCTCCATTATCCGGTTGGATAGGATAAGACATCGATTCCAGTTGTGTGATATAATTGAATAAAGTAAAGTAACATTAAGGAAGTTGTAAGCGGATCCTTGGCACTCTAGCTTTTTATCTTTGATAGTTTCTTCCATAACTACTTTTTTAATCCAGATTTTTGTAGATAGTTTAAATTCTAGTTTTAGTTCTAATGTATTTTACAAATCGCACAATAGCAAGTCCCTGTTGATACGACCTTGGTCTCACCGAGTTATTACTACATCGTAGCCTTACACTTGGGGTTATCATAACAAGTTTTTGGCATCGTTGCTGGGGACTTCGTTTGCATTTAGTATTAGAATAGGTTAGGATTAGTATTTTTCTTTTTTTTTGTTTGTGTTTTTTAAGATCAAGTTTTTTTGAATTATTAGATACTAACATTATTTTTCTGTTTTGTAGAAACTGACATGGAATTATTGATCCGGTAATATCATTCCAACTGGTCTTCTTGTTATAGTGATTTCATATTTCTTATTTTTTTTGTAATTTTCTTTTTAGGTTTTAGTTTAAAATTAGGATTTAAAGTGTTTCATGCCCAAGTGCATACACGATAACACTCTGCGTCTCTTAAGTAAAGAAGGATTAGTCGAATGTTTGCATATCCCAATACAAAAAAGAGGGTTTTTACCGACGAAACTTTAGCGACGAAATTTTTTTTCGTCGCTAAAAGTGACCTTTAGCGACGAATTTTTTTTTGTCGCTAAAGGGTGTTTTGATTTTTTAAAAAATAAAAAATTGAGAAGTTTCCCTTTAGCGACGAAATTAATTTCATAGCTAAAGGTGACTTTTAGCAATGAAAATTTTTTTCGCTAAAGGGTGTTTTGAATTTTTAAAAAAACAAAAAAGTCAAGAAGTTTGCTTTTAGCGACGAAATTAATTTCGTAGCTAAAAAGCCACCTTTAGCAACAAAAATTTTTGTTGCTAAAGGGTGTTTTGATTTTTTGAAAACACAAAAAATTGAGAAGGTGACTTTTAGCGATGAAAGTTTTCGTCTCTAAAGGTATTTTGAATTCAACTTTCAGCAACGAACATTTTCATCACTAAAGGGTGTTTTGAATTTTTGAAAAAAAAAATTGAGAAGGTGACTTTTAGCGACGAAAGTTTTCGTCGCTAAAGGTGTTTTGAATTCGACTTTCAGCTACGAACATTTTTGTCGCTAAAGGGTGTCTTGAATTTTTGGAAAAAATTTGAGAAGGTGACTTTTAGCGACGACAATTTTTGTTACTAAAGGTGTTTTGAATTAGACTTTTAACGAAACTTTCCGTCGCCAAAGGGAGTTTTGAATTTTTGAAAAAAAATAAAAAATCGAGAAGGTGACTTTTAGCGATGACATCGCTAAAGGTGTTTTGAATTAGACTTTTAGCGACGAATATTTTCATCAGTAAAGGATGTTTTGAATTTTTGAAAAAAATAAAATCGAGAAGGTGACTTTTAGCGATGAAAATTTTTGTCGCTAAAGGCTGTAAACAATATTTGAAAAAATTGAAAGGTTTACTTTTAGCTACGAAAATTTTCGTAGCTAAAAAACGTGGATAAGACTTTTAGTGATGGAAATGTTCGTCGCTAAAGGCTATAAACAATTTTTCAAACAAATCGAAAGGTTTACTTTTAGCTACAAAAATTGTCGTAGCTAAAAAAAGTGGATGAGACTTTTAGCGACGAAAATTTTCGTCGCTAAAGGCTGTTAACAATATTTGAAAAAATCAAAAGGTTTATTTTTAGCTACGAAAATTTTCATAGCTAAAAAACATGGATGAGACTTTTAGTGATGGAAATGTTCGTCACTAAAGGCTATAAACAATTTGTTTTGAACAAGAAACAAATGTGTTTGATTTGAGAGATTATCTTATTCAAACATAACAGAGAAAGGGTATTTAAAATAATCATCACACTTTATTAATATTGAGTTCATTTACATCCTTCTAGCATCTCTTGATTCTAAGATAGATTATTTAGAATAACGGAAATATTACAGGTGCAATTGTTATAGTCAAATATCAAATTCGATAGCATTTCGTCAGTGATTTCAGTCATCTCCTAGGACTTAGAAGGAATATGCTCTTCTGCTGATTATTTTGCTTTAGACTTGAATAGAAGAAACTTGAAGACTCCAACCATTTCACCAGCATAACGGCCCTTTGTCTTCACAGACTGCAGAGCAGTCTGGTTGCGCTGACCGCACAATGGATATCGGTTGTGCAGACCCACGCAAACCATCGTTGTCTGCTCTCTCACCTTCGATCTTCCTCTTTACTCTGCTTCCTCTCAAAAATCTTTAATCCGTCTAAATGAAGGAGGGGAGGGGGTATTTATAGGCCTTCGCATGTGTGACACCTCGATTTTGGTGCCATGGGACCCACCTTTCAAATGCTTTAGATCTTTTTACAAAGAATCGGTTCTAAATTTAATTGTGCGTACTTGCGCAACGTATATTCTGGTTGCGCAAACTGTTGAGGGTCAAATATTACATAGCAGACCCTAGTTATTGCCTACATTTACGAACATGATACTATTTAACAGACTATTTTAAACATTTTGTGTTGCAAGGTGACTTTAGGAGCTTCAATTTGAAAAAGGGTGCCTAAAGCATGGATTCTTTCGATGACACCAAAAGCAAGGGACGGACTCGAGGGGACCAAGATCAACGTCGAAATCTAAGGAAATTGAGAAACCGAAGCTCAAGTGTCGTAATGAAAGATCACGGGGTTCCCGCCATCAGATCGGCTCGAAACTTCACACATGGGATGTGGGCCATAAATTAACTGTACATATTGAATTTCAGCCATTGGAGATCTCGAGAAATAGGTCAATGGACAGATCAGCCGCTTAATTCATTAAGTGGGGCCCACCTGATCTCTGGATATGCTTCAATATTGGTCTCAACGTGTTAAATGGGATGAAGAAAGGAATGGACAGAACGGATTTCCTACATACATCATGATCGGATCCCATTGACCATGGCTGTGCACAGTGCACAAGTGCACTCTTTGTACACCGGATCTAGGCGATCGGTCAGCTTCCGCTGACCCGATCCGTCTCGCAGAAAACACAACAGCGTAAACGCTGTCATCCGCCGGTTTTTTTCAGTGGACCTCACACATCCTCCTTTCAGAATATCTGGATAGTCCAAACTCTCCTAAGATGGGATATTACCCTCGTGTAGGTGTCAGTTTGACCCCATGCAATCTATCAGAAGGTCCTAGCCGTTAAAAGAAGATGAACGGCGGAATGAAGATTTTCGTGGGCCACACTAAAATTGCTCCAAAAACATCCCTTTCCGGACGGTTTTTCACCCTGAAGACAATGGACGGCATAGATTTCTCAGCTGATTTGAATTGTGGGCCCCGCCAACAGCTCAGTGGAAGAAATTGTTTCTTTTCTCTGTTGCTGCGAACAGAGCCACCGACTCGTTGCAGTGGGCCACCATCTTGATTCGAAGTCCCAATCAGGACCGTCCATTCCGTCCAGGGGGTGGGAATAACCCCACCCAAGATCTTCTTTTGCTCCAATGCATGCCCGCACAGGCAAATCTCATATAAACGCAGGAATGGACGGTAAAGTAAAAAATCATGATTGGAAGCACCAAACTCGACCAAAATTACACATTTTTGATGGAATTTTCGCCACGATTCTAATGGACGGGTTGGATTTCTCTTTTATCACCAATCATGGGCCCCACCAACGGACAGAGTTACTCGCGTAAGCTCTGTTACGCGTCCGTGAAAACCGGTAATTTCGGGAGTTTTTGATCCACCGTCTTTGATCGATTCGAAAATCCAAACCGTCCATTTAGCCCAAAAACGTCCTAAGAGACGGTATTCTTTTTGACAAAATCACAGGAACAAGGGAGTTTTGGAGGTCCAATTTTGGCTGCGGAAGCACTACGCATACGGCCGATTTCTGTCGCTGCAAACGGGTTGCACTCAGACTCCAGCAAGGTCTCCTTCGTGCTCTATAAAAGGAGAGGGAGAGAGGGTATGGAGGGATTATTATCTACGGTTGGAAGCTTGGAGACGTGAGGAGAGAGAGAGAAAGAGAGAAAAAGAGTTTGTTTTTTTTTTTTTAGCTGCTTTATTTATTTATTTTATTTTGAGAGATCTAGTCCACTCATGTGTGGCTAAACCTCTTAGCTAGGGCTAAGAGGTGAAGCTTGTAGTGTGATGGGAACTCTTTGCTTGCCTTTTGTTTAGATTGATTTGATGTTGATTTGGGTTTAATTAAGGGAATGTTTTTAGTCTTTAATGGTCTGTTGGACTGAAATTACAATGGGTTTGCAATGGCTTTGAGCATGTTCTTTTTCTCTTTATGTTTATGACGTCAGGAAGCCCTGTTGTTCACCATCGTCTCCTGGGCATGGTTGGATGTCAATACCCTTCCTAACCTTCATACATTGATTGGTTGGTAATTAGTTTAATTCTGTTGTTTGCTTTGTCTCCTGGGCATGGTTTGGTGATGGAATCCATTCTAATTCATATACTTTTCATCTTTTCAAAACTACATCAAAGGAAGTTCAGTTGATTTTCATGAATCAAGTATAGTTCTCCCTGATCTCTACAAGTGGATCCTCTGAATCCCTAGTTTCCCTTCTCTAAATTTTCTTCTCAGTTTAGATTAATATTTCATCATTATTCTTCAAATTACAATCGATTTAGATTTCATCTCATTCTAGTTCTATTTCTACTTAGTTTCAGATAACGTACAAGTTCCAGTCCCTTGGGATTCGACCTCGGTCTTACCGAGTTTATTACTACATCACAACCCTATACTTGGGGAGTGAACACGAACCAACGCAACGAAGATCAGTTGCGCGGACCCGCGTAACCGCTTTCCACTATTTCGGATCCTTCTCAGAAAACAAACCCTGTAAGTCAGTTGAATGATCCTGCGCAACTGGTATTTTGGTTGCATGGTCCCGCGCAATCAATATCTCTTGCGTGGTCCTGTGCAATCAATATTGTTATTTGTGCAGCCGACGCAATACTAAGCTATTCTTTCTTCTCTTCTCCTCAAATCAATACATGATGGAGACTTTGCACATTTTTTGTATACCAATAGATGCCCCCTCGATCCTTCTTTGATTGATTCCTAAAATCAAATGGAGGATCGATCTTCCTCAACGTGAAGAACTTGAATGAACTACAACTGAAGGACGACCGAATGATCATTCTTAACCAGAAGACTGGAAGGCTCATATGGAGATTTACAGCTACAAGCATGTTGTCCATTCATGATTTTTATAGTGCCTAGGCTCGTGCCGTCGTCCGGAAACATACCACCATACTGGAGCAGATTATGCTTTCTGATGCAATCATAGCCACATCAGAACATGTTCACACGGATGCTACTATCCTCAGATGCCTTCTTAATCATTGGTCTCCAATCACCAATTCATTTCACCTTCCCCTAGGTAAAATGAGCATCACTTTGTGAGAGCTATTTTGTATAGCTGGTCTTCCCATTATGGGCGATATCTTCGACGCATATATACCCTTCAATGAAGAACTAACTCTTACATCTATGGAAGGAGGTATTTTCAAAATTTATAGAACTACTCTTGAACTCTTTAGTGCACTGACTGCCTTCCCTCATCCAAATCGCATCTCTTCTCTTGAATGGTTGACTCACTTTTCTCGAAAACTGTGGTATATTGCTTTCCTCTCACCTTCTTTTCTTCATAATCCCTTTCTTTTCATGGTCTTTGCTGAGGTATTGTATTGGTTGAGCTTGGTGATATTCCCTGATCTTGATTAAGCGGATACCATTAGGCGCTCATTCTTTGTGGTTGCAGGAGCGATGGCGGAAGGCCAAAAATATTCGTTAGCTCCTCCAATTCTGTGTTCTCTCTATCACGCCTTCGGAGATGTTATTTTTGGTCCAAAAGATCCTGTTCCTGAAGCCTTTTTTTTGTGCTCCTTGGCATTTCTTTGTAAGTTGGCTTTAGGAGTATACTTTCCTTAGACGTTTGCTGACTCTGGAAGGGCATACTCAAACCCCAATCGTCTTCCTCTCCAACATTTCCAATTGAGAGATATGATTAAGGAATCAAGTGGATGGATTTCTAGAAGAATAAAAAGCGATGATCCCATCGATTTTCACCAATTTCCCTTGTTCAGTCACCCCGAAGATGTAAATGCTATTGATAATGATTCTATCTCATTCAGTGAGCGTTCTTTCCTTGTTTCTATCAGATCTAGTACTCTTCCATGGAGAGAAGGTAGCATATTCTGGCGAGAACCGTACTACCCTAGTAGGTTTGCTCGTCAATTTGGCTTTGATCAAGCCGTACCTGAAACTCGTGACATTGTCACAAGAACGATGAGGAGTTATGGCGTTGGGCCATATAATTAGGCTTTGATATGGAAGCAGCTCTTAATCGTTCGGACTGGATCACATTTCATGATTCCTGGCTACAATTATCCATCTAGCTCTTCCTACTGCTAGATGCGATGGTGGGTTCACCAACATTACTTGGTAGACAATTATCATCCAGTAGATCATGTAATGTGGATTCCCCCTCCTTGCCTTAGGGATTATCAAAAAGATCTGGGCATCCGCTATTTTGAAGAAACAAGTCCTCCCCCCTTTCCAGATCAACTTGGTACAAGGATCTCTTTAGAAGATGCCATTTATGAAGCAAAGCCTGCTAATGTCCTTAAAGGATGAATAACTTTTAGTACTCCTCTGACGAGTACTCATGAATTCCCTGCAAAGAATAACGATCCCTCACAGTTCCATTCCCTCTGCCTTTGCAGATATTGTGCAATAATTCTCATTCATCAGAAAAGCAGGAACTGTCAGACCATTGTCATCCACCTCGGAAGGATAAGTGTATTATTATCGAAGACTCGTCTTCTTCGGAAGAATAAATATATTCTGAAATATTTGGCTTTAGATTAAAGGATACCAAACATTAAATACTTTGCTCTAACTTAATACAATTGTTTTTCTATTTACTATAGCAGAAATACATTTTGCATATGAAACTTTAGGATTCTTGTCATTATATCAAATGATTGACATGTCTTAACATACTTTAATAATAAGAATGTATATATGTTCATTTACATGCAGAATTATTCCTAACTCACATTTTTGACAACTTTGAAGTATTCATAAATTTTCAATTCATGATAAATTTCAAGCATATTTATCTGTGCAACAATCCTAACATAAATAAGGAACTAATTATAACTCTTAGCATTTTATGCTTATCAGTGCGGGACTTCCTATATGATTTTTGTTTTAATTAGCGGTACTAAATTAAGGTGAGTCCCATCCCACATGTGCAGCACGTGTGGGGTGGGCCCCACATGTCTAAAAATGGACGGGTGGCTATGGATGAAACACATATATCATGATGAGATCACGGAACTTGCTGGCATCAATTGTAGCCATAGCTGCTGGCCATATGGATGGTCTAGATAAAGCTACTGATATTTGAGTTTATCCCATCCAAAGAGGCCTGTGAGGCTGCTAAACATCCAACAACATGGACAACAAGGACGTCCAGCAAATTTGGATGGTTGGACGTCACGCACACATCAGGTGAGCCACACTCCTCATCATCATCATCACCAAAAGAAAAAGAAAAGGAGAGAGAGAATGAGAGAGAGAGAGAGAGAGACAGGGAAAGAGAAAAGTGTGATGGAGGGACCCCGCCACTATGGGTCCCTCATTACATGCATCATACACCATACATCAACATAGATAATAAATCTGGACAACAACATAACATAAAAATATGAGGTGGGGACACCATCCCCACCATGCAAATTAGGGGTCTAGATGACCCTTAAAGGCATGGATTAGAGTAGAAATCATCATGGTAGGGTCCATGGAGAATGGACCCACATGGGTCATGTATGGAAGAAGATGGGCCAAGGGCCACATTAAGGAGATCATGGAGGATCTCCACCATGGATTGGTGGGTCCTTCAAGTCCCTAAGAAAAATAAAAGAAGGAAATCAAAGGAGATGATAAAATCTAGATCTAGAGTGCACCCACCTAGGATTATTGAACTCCTTCCACCAATGGCTTCCAATGCTCCAATGGGTGAGATTGAAGGTTTGAGATTAATTTTTGAGGGTTGGATTGAAGGAAATGAGTTTGGAATGTGGCTGGATTTTTTTTAAATTTTTTCTTAGGAGATTCTTTTCTCTCTTACAATGGAGGATGAAAATGAGGAAGAAAGAGAGGGAAAGAGAGAGATGAAAGAGAGAGAGAGGGGGGGGGGGGTAATGATGGTGGCTAGCCTCTCTCTCCTAGCTAGGAATGATTTGTTGTAAGATGGCATGGCTCATGGGAAGAAAAATAATCATTTCTTGTAAGATGTAAGAGGTAGGGTGGCTAGGTGTAGGGGTGATGTCATCCTCATAATGACCTAGGGAAATGATCCGTGGGTTAGGTGGGTCCCACAACGTGTGACCCACGGCCATGATCATGCGTAGCCCACATCTCATGATCTAGACATCGAATTGGTGCATGAGAGGCAGTGACGGTGCGGTCGCAATGGTACAGGTCTCGGGTTGTGTTGA
Source organism: Magnolia changhungtana (assembly GCA_030180095.1). Classification (NCBI taxonomy): domain Eukaryota; kingdom Viridiplantae; phylum Streptophyta; class Magnoliopsida; order Magnoliales; family Magnoliaceae; genus Magnolia; species Magnolia changhungtana. The sequence continues at coordinate 112,362 of JASAUF010000078.1, forward strand.
CTCGAGTTTACAGGATATGACTTAGGGTCGCGCGCAAATGAAATCTATGGGTCATGGGTCACCAGAATTTGACCGAACGGACCACAAGATCCTAATGAACGAAATGGACACTAGGACACGGGTCTGACAAGTTCGAGGAAGATGGATCATATAGAACACCCTAACAATAGGGGGTGTGAGGGGGAGGAGGGTATCCCCCCACTATTCGGAGCTAAGGGGGTCTAGGGAGGCAGTGTCATGCTAGGTGAGCGCCCCCTTTTATGGGGGTTCAGGGGCAGCACTCCCGAAGCATAGATTCATGTCTAATTATGTGCAAAAATGCATTATAGACCTATTGTCCCCTGCTTTACAATCATATAATTAATCCAAAGATATTGTTGTTTTATAGTCGAGCAAAATAGTTTGGTTAAAATTAGTGAAAAAAGACATTCTTAGTCGAGAATTGACAGTCTTTGAGCGAAATTGGTCAAGATTGGCCATATTTGGTCAAAATCACCCGCCTTGGTTGAAGTCACTCGTTTTGGTCGAGATCGACCATATCTGGTTGAAATCACCTACCTTAGTCAAGATCAACCATATTTGGGAAATCACTTACATTGGTTAAGATCAGCCATATCTGGTCGAAATCACTCGCTTTGGTCGATAATCGACCATCTCTTACTGAGGATTTTCGCATTCGACCAAACTTGTGTAAGATCATTATCTTTTAGCTTATCCTTCCTCATATTCATATAAATTGTAGAATCGACCACAAGTGCAATGTGGTTGTAGGATGGTGTGGCCTAATGGTTTATTTGCATAAAAGATACGTCTTTTTTGTCACATCTAGAAAACACTAAGACATCATTCTCGTTCGACTATTAAGAAAGTTAATGTGCAATTAGATCTCTGCATTCGTTAATCGACAGAGTCTTTGCATATATTCAACATCTCATGTTTTGTGATCTAACTAGATTTACGTTTGATGTATTCTACATTAAGGCAGAGAGAGAAGGAGAGTTAGAGACCATAGTCATTGTTATGCCCATTTCGTCGTGTCTCTCTTCGTTTTCCTCTCTCTCCTTCTCAACCACTATCTAACTTTCTTTCTATCAATCTGCTTGTAACTTGGCAATCGACTGTTATCTTAACCGCAATTGGCAGCCATGGATATTGGTTGCAACCTGTGATGGTAAAAACTCAATTCACCCATCCATTTAGGGATTTAATTCCATTCTCGATCAAGTCCCGGTATTAATAGAGAGAGAGAGAGAGAGAGAGAGAGATGGAATCCATTTGTTTTCAAAATTAAATGGAAAGTGACGAAGGTGCACCTATTTGTTGCTCTAATACCAATGTTAGTAAATTGTTTACCTCATTTTTTGGATCTTCCTGGATGTGTCTCATGTCATCGGAAATAGGTTACACTACTTTCATTAATGTAAGAAGAGGTTTAAAGGAACACTCTTCTTCATGTAAGATCCACATAGTAAATTGTATGGTAGTGATAGAACCCAACTTCTTAATCTCAGTTGATCTCTCTACAACCCAAATTGGTGTTTGAGATCTTTTCTCATTATCTCTAGCTATTGAATCCATGGGGCATTTTATACAAAAAAAAAATAAAAATAGTGCAATTATCAAACCACATGAAAAACTACTCATGCAGTTTCAAAACTGCCAGAGTAAAATGGGCAATCAGTTACCTTGTAACCGCTACATCTCAATCCTCTCTTCTTGTGGGTGGGGCCAACCTGGACAACCCATATTGCAGTTACATCTTAGTTACAACTGCTTCTACAATTTAATCTAAATTAATGGTGTTAAGAGTAGAGAGAGAGAGAGAGAGAGAGGAAGGGAGTGCTTTTTTATCATGGCGTATAGAATTTTGTATTAGGTTGAAAGTTGGGCTTGTGTGGTTTTAAGAGGTGCCGCATCATGTAGACCATTCAGATTTTGTGCCCATGACACGTATGGGTGATCAGGTAAGGTGCACATAAGGTACACAGGTGAGCATTCCATATATTTTATATATATATATATATATATATATATATATATATATTGTAACACCCAGCCCAAAACTGGAGCAGTGTCCTGAGGCACTCACGTGCGAACTGACGCAGGATCATACAATTTGGTCGCATGTGTGGGCTTATTACCCATAAATTAATCATGATTAAGCCAGTAATGTGACTTGATCAAATTATATTTAGGCCGAACACAGGCCAAAGGGTCAGACGACCAAGTCTCACTTGGCGACTGTCTGTACGAGCCGTGTACCGCCCGAGGAAGGACCAAAAATTCCGAAACTCTGGGAAGTTATATGCCTTATTGGGCTTGTGGTCCCTCACGGACTACGGGCTCAGATGGTGCCCAGAGATGGATAGACCATGCCATCCAATCGACACATCGAAATCACAAATCGCCAGGCCTAAAGAAGGAAAATCTAAAAATTTAAATCAATTGGCCCTGTTTCTTGGATTAGATAATCTAGGCATTCCAACTGTCGGATCTCTTCTAAATTTACACCGAAGGCTAGAAATATTTCACTGCCCTCGCCCACAAATTTTGATCGTTTATCAAAGGTCGGTAACCATTGATCACAAATTAGACCGTTGCGGCAAAACCCTGCATCCGTTTGTCGTCAAATTTTACCCGGCCCTTCATCAGACCATAAGACACCTTATCCATGAATTGGATGGGCCAGGGGTGCATTAGGGTGGCCCCAATAGCAAAAAATGGGCCCTATAGAGCCATTGGAGACATATTATCGAACTCAGGGTTAAAGGATCTAATTCCAGGGTATATATGGCCCAACCCTCTCTCATTTGCTGATTTTCCAGCAACTGAAAATCCAAGAGAGAGAGAGAGAATAGAGAGAAGGGGAAAGAGAGGAGAGAGAGAGAGAATAGAGAGAAGGGGAAAGAGAGGAGAGAGAGAGAGAGAGAGGAAGGGAGTGCTTTGGTGCTTGGGGATCGCATTTCCCCCGCACTCACGCCCTTGCAACCTTGCAGATCTTGATCCTACCGCCGTAAAATCGAGCTATGCCCGATCTAAGGTGAGAATCGAACTTCAGCCCATTTCTCCCTAATTTCCGCCCACATGCATGCACAGGGCCCTGACGGGTCAAGTTTGCAGATCCGGCGACATTAAGACGATTTCAGCTGTTTCCAGTCAACCATAGGTGCGGACCATTACCTTTAGGTGGCCGATTATCGTGCTTAGAGTAGGTCTAGTAAATGTGTATGGCGCATTGCTATCGCATGTTGCTGAAATTTCCTTGGGAGTGCATGAATGGGACTATAGACTAGGGATTTCTCAAATTCATGGAAAGGGGGTTTGAGGTCCTAATACCCCGATGTATGAATTGTTGATTACATGTTCTTGTAGGGTATAAGCGATTAATTTTCTCCAAATATTACTGATTTTGAATGAATCACTGTTACATGTCAAATGTGCTAGGAGAGAAGGCATGAATTGTTGACAACTTGCTGATTTGTTGAATTACTTGCACTTGATCCTCTACATACAACTGAATTACATGGTTTATGTTGACCCATGAAATACTGAACTGTTGTGTATGGGTGCATGGCTATCCTTATTATTGTATATGTTGAAACACGTTGAATATGGTCCATATGGTTAAGCTGAATTTGGTTTATTGCTGTCCATGTAGTTGAATTGCTGAATTATGCTTGTCTTATGTGACTTATCCCTGAATCTGATGATACATGCTATTTATCTAGTGCATAGACCCTTATGGATTGGCTGATTAATTGAATCACTTGGGTGACCTTCTGTTGGGCCTACCCACAAGTAAATTTGGCCCGATCAATTAAGCTGTGAATCGGCGGTCGTAGTTGGACTACATGAGACATCGTTCTCAGACCGTTCGGTTTACGGTGCGACTTATGGGGGGCATTGTGGCTCACAATCAACCATCCTTGTGTGTTAACAATGATCACATGCCTATGTAGGAACCCGAGATGCCCCGAGACCTTTGCGCCCACTGTTAATTATAATATTCAGCCCACGAGACTCATGAGCCGGGGATGGTGGTATGGGACAATATGCCTGTGCTGTTGGCCTACGCTAGGGTGACGAGCCTCCCCGTAGTGACCAATGAGCACCAAGACTTATGAGCTGGAGACGGTGGTATCAGACACCGTGCCCGTGTTATCGGCTCATACTGGGGTGACGACCTCCCCATAGTGACCGCAATCTGGACTTGTGTAACACCATGAAAATCGTGGGTTGAGCAGGAGCTCAACTCCCGAGTTCCAACGCATTACTTATGCAACATAGATAATGATGATTAAATGTTGTCTGTATTAGCACATTAAACATGAATGAGATTAAACCAAAATAGCATATCATACTCCAGAGACGATTAAGTTAAGCAAGCGGAAGACTGTGATAGATATATAAAGCGTATAAGTAATCATACATCTCTTGCGTATAATCATAGTACCAGGTCAATAATTTATATATAAAGTTTCAAAATATACAAAATATGTAATGTCATCTAATTGGCAACCCTGCAAGCCCTGTCAATCAGAACATAACTCACATGAACCCGCCTGATAACTGCATATAGGATAATGCCTCCTCATCGTCCTTGAAATCTGGCTCCGCCTCGTAGGCATCACCATCACTTGCAGCTAAGACAGAGTCTGGTTGGTGTTTAAAACACCATCCCAGAACGTGGGAGTGAGTGATCAACTCAGTAAAGCTATAAAGCAAAGGTTAACATGTTATCAATTTAATCACCTAGTAATGATAAGGCAATACAATCAAGCATTCCTAAGTACTCTTATTAATGCAAGAATGATATGTATTAATGATGTATGCCCTCGCCTGTACTCCATCTGTGAACTTCATCTCACGGTCGTGGCATGCACCCCTTCCACAGTGCTCAACTCCAACATCAAAGGCACATGCAATGCAGTGCATGAACGTGATTATCAAGTTCTTATTAGACCTTTTCATACAGCAGGATTGGAAAGCTAAGGTACCTCCCTTATATCATTTTTCAAACAATGATCCATTCTAGGGTTGTCAGTCCTAGTAAATAATATACGATGTTGCGGTTCTAGGTTACTACAAAAGGCTCATCACCTGATCAGTGTAGGCCTAGTTTATACTATGGTTACTACGGAAAGGCTTGTCGCCTCAACGCAGTCTCAGAGTATGCTCGAGGTCACTACAAAGGGCTCGTCACCTGATCAGTGTAGGCCGACAGTTCGAATACTGTGTCTCATACCACGGTATTTGACTCACGAGGCGGTGTTGCTCACTAGTCACTACGGGGAGGCTCATCGCCCCAGCGTAGGTCGACAGCTCGACCACGGTGTCCCATACCACCATGTCCGGCTCATGAGTCTTAGCGGATCAAGGTACCAAGGTTAAACGGGCTTCACTGGTAAGTTTGGTACCTTAAATTCAAGCAGTAGCGTCCATACATGGTGAACATACATTAGGCCAATCGGGTTACTTGACAAGATCGACTAGTACGAGCGCATGTAGACTTAATCGACATAGAGTGTATAAGCATTCCGCGTGGCCTATCCACTGTCGTCAAGCGACGTACGACTCGAATCCGTCCAACACATCTGTCATGGCTGAAACAGTTCAGCCACTGGTCATAAATCATTATCGATTGCCTGGACTACAGCGTAGCCCCAAACACACTCCAGATCAATAGCATTCAGATGTAATAGCCAAGACAGCATGTAACAATACAATCAAATATAGATCCTATATCAGCATTCCAAAGAACACATAAAATACATGTTAACATACATGAGCATTTAATTCACAAATCACATAGTAGTAAAATAGATTGCATGAAGGAAACTGCAACTGTAACGCCCTGAAAATCGGGGGTCGAGCATAAACTCAACTCCCGAGTTCCAACGCATCACTTATGCAACATAATGGATGATGATTGAATGTTGTCTATATGAGTGCATTGAACATGAGTGAGATTAAGACAAAACAGCATATCATACTCCAAAGACAATTAAATTGTAAGCGGAAGACTGTGATATATAGAAAAATATATAAACTATAGTAAGTCTCCAGAGTGTGATAAGGTTACCAGGTTAATGAATTATAGGTACAATTTCAAAATATACCAAAAGTGTAGTGTCATCTGGACATCTCTGTAATCCTGTCGATCAAGTCACGGCTCACATGAAGCCGCCAGCAAATAGCATACACGAGAAAACATCCTCGTCGTCACAAAAGTTTGGCTCCGCCTCAGAAGTAGCGTCTCATCTGCAATCAGACAATGTCTGGTGGGTGTTCGGAAAGCATAGGTTAACATGTTATCAAAACAGTCAAGCAATAATGACAAAGTAGTACAATCAATAATTCTAAATATCTTATTAATATAAGTATGAATGCAGTCATGATGTATGCCCTCACCACACACTCCCTCATGCGACACCATCTTACGTTCGCGGCATGCTTGCATTCCTCAGTGCTCCACATCTTCCAGGCACATGCAATGCGATGATGAGCATGATTACCGAGTTGTTATTAGTCCATTTCAAACAGCAGGATTGGAAACTAAGGTACCTCCCTTGTATCATTCCCAAACATGATCCATTCTAGGGTTGTCAGTCCTAGTTAATCTCATACACTAGTGTATTTCTAGGTCGCTGCAAGGGCTGCCAGGACTGTTACAGGGAACCGTTACACCACTCCCCCATCACCTTTTTAACGGTTCATCACTAAATTGATACAGGCTTAATTCATACTCTATTCACCGCGGCAAAACTCGTCGCCTCACCACAAATTCAAAGTATGCTCGAGGTCACTACAAAGGGCTGTCAGGGCTGTTACAAGCATTCGTTGCACCACTCCCCCATCACCTTATTAATATAGGCCGACAGCACGAATATAGTATCCCATACCACCATAATCGGCTCACAAGTCTGGTTGCTCACTGGTCATTACGGGGTGGCACGTGGCCCCAGCGTAGGCCGACAGCTCGACCACGGTGTCCCATACCACCATGCTCGGCTCATGAGTCTTAACGGATTGAGGTACCATGGTTAACAGGATTTCACTGGTAAGTTTGGTACCCTAGGTTCAAGCAGTAGCATCCAAACATGGTGAACATACATTAGACAGATCGGGTTACTTGACGAGCTCGGCTAGCTCGAGCACACAACAAGCTGAATGATATGAAGCGCATAAGCACTTCGTGTGGCCAGCCACTATCGCCAACCGAAGTACGACTCGGGTTCGTTAAACACATCTCTCGTGGCGACTGAATCTTGACCACGAATTCAGTTTCGTTGCCGATTGCCTGGACTATACAATAGCCTCAAACATAATCAATCCTTTAATCATAAGCATGTAGAGTAAAGCAGAATAAACGAAGTACTTTAAGCATGTTAACAAACATGACATAAAGCATGTTACAAGCACAATATAAACAAGAAATAAAAACACATATTTTTCATAGTAAGCGATTAACTGAAACAACCAACATGGAGGAAATCATATACGTTTCTAAGGTAGTTGAGAATCCTATTTCAACACCACTATTAAATTTAGTTCGTCACATAATTTCTCGCACAGGCATTTTATCAAACACTTAAACTACACCACTCCAACATACATGACGTATGTTGATTTCAACATAGAATAGGACAAATCCTTATAGCAAGGAGTTGTCGCATACACATCAATCATGTTCTTACATTCAATACATATGGCAGGCATAAATCATAAATCCATATTTACTTAGTCATTGCAACAAATACGTAGACTACATACATCAACATACATGACGTATGTTGATCACATAGGTATAAGGCTAAATGCTTTCACTAGGGAGTTGCCCCAATTATAACACGCATGCACCCACGACGGATAGTCATGGCAATTCATTCAGTCATTTCCACAAACACTTGGGCTACACATTTTAACATATGTAGCGTATAGTGGCTGTGGCGTGATTTAGGGCAAGTCCTTTTGTCAAAGGGGTATCGCCTATACAACAATCATATATCCATGACAAGTAGTCATGGCAAGCACGAATGCGAATTCTATACTCATTCGGTCATTTTCACAAACACTTAGAATACACTATTTTAACATACATAATGTATATTAGCAAAAACATGTATTAGGGCGAACCCTTTCGCCAAATAAGTATTATACACATATATAATATGTTCATACAGCAAATAATCATGGCAAACACATTTTCAAAATTTATACGTATACGGTACTTTCTACAAATACCTAGAATATGTAAAATTTCATATTCTACGTCTCTAATCAAAACAGAAAACAGACAGCACTTTATACATGTGCAATTGCATGCAGATCATGAATCTATCATTATCTGACATTGAAAGCATTGAAAACCGTAACCTATACACCTAAAGTCCGCACCTTTGTCGTTGAATCGTAACGGATCCGATAGGTTTGTTAAGCTTTCGTATTCGGCAGTTTGGTAACCTATAGAATGAAATAGGTTTGCTATTTCATAACCTACAACTATCAACATCCCAAATCAGATTAGGGTTAGGATTTCTTACCTAAGAACGGAGCCGAAATCACTGGAAAAGCGACTAGATAGGAGTGGTTGAGCATGCATAATGACAGGGAAGCATGACAAGGAGATCCTCCCACAACTCCCACACTTTCTCTTTTTTCTCTCTTCTCAATCTCAAATTCGTATGACTGAATGAGAGAGGGTTTTAAGGTCCTTATATAGCCTAAAAACTCACCAAATTAGACTCCAGGTCAAGGTATACTTAGGTTATAGCAAAAGTGAGGTTGTTTCAGCTCAACGGAGGACTTCTGGCGGCCCCTCTTGAGCCAAAGCTTGGACTTAAGCTCACAGACTCTGGATATAGGTGGAATTAAGTTTTCGTTTTAGTCGGATTCCTAGATCATGCATGGCGGACCAATTTCAGTTCAATGGTCAATGGATCTCAATTGGATATTTCGAGTACATGGATATGTTTGGAGAAATATCCCTGATCCGAGGGTGACGGTCTGGTTGCTTAATACTGACCCGCAAGCGACAAGTCTCAGATTTCATAAATTTGTATTTTATTTTTAATTAATTTCATATTTCTCACACTCCCCGCTCCGAGCTCAAGCGAATAGCGCTGGGACACATCTGGATTTGATTTTTGAGATAGTTGTCAAGCCCAGCAATGCGGTCCTAATTCCTTAACTTCGTGTTAATCGGACTTTCGATGTGCGGTCCAGATCTGAAATAGAGTTTCAATGTGCTCCCGAGAGCAACTGGGTAATGAGATTGATCCTAGATTTTAGGATAACCTAGCGTCAATGATTCTACAAGTTTTGGGTTGTAGATCGTATTTAAAGTGATTGGTGCTAATTTCACAGGTACTCTAGTTTAACACTAGCTAATTCTTGCCTATTTTCTAAAGGATTTAGTCCTGTATGATTTCTGCCTTAGGTGGTACTTAGTCCTTTGTAGTAATATTTGGTTTAAGTATTGTTCTTCATCACCTAAACTTTAAGATAGTGTTTAATGTGAAAGTACTTATAAGGATTTAAAGATCGAGGTGGTGAAAGGCGAGATTTGTGAAAGAAATGGGTTAAGTAGCGATTTTAGACTGTGGGATTGATTTCTGACAAGTTAATAAGGTGTCAGGAGCTACCCATTGCCTAAGAACGTCTAATTCCAGGTTGACAAAAATCCGGGATGTTACAGCAACCCTAGATAAGGGGACTGAGAATCCTATCTCAACACCCTCGTTCAGCACATTACAACAAGCGTTTTCTCATTCAGGCATTTTATCAAACACTTAGACTACACATATTACATACATGTAGTACGTTAGTTAAAACACATATAGTAGCGAATCCTTTCACCAGGGAGTTGCCATGAGTGCAACGATCATGCATTAGCAACCAATAATCAGGGCATGCACCAATCATAAATCCATACTCATTCAAACATTATAACAAACACTTAGACTGCACACTTTAACATACATAACGTATGTTAGTCATAACATGTATGAGGGCAAATTCTTTCAACAAGGAGTTGTCACATATACAACAATCATGTATCCACGATGGATAATCATGACAAGCACGAATCCAAATTCCATATTTATTCAAACATTTCAACAAACACATGAGTTCCACTATATTCAACATAATTCATATATATCTGTAAAGCAAGGAAAATGACGTATCTAGCATGTGAAACGGCAACCAAGTCAGTTATAAATCATTAACTGACATTGAAAGCCTTGAAAACCATAACCTAAATGTTTATAGTCCGCACCTTTCGCCGGTAGACTCGTATCGAACTCAGTTTAAACACCAAGTCTTTTTATACGGCACAACGGCAACCTACAGTATGAAATAGGTTAGCTATTTCATCCCTTACACTATTTAAAACCCTAAAACAGATTAGGGATAGGTTTTTCTTATCTAAGAACGGCGTCGGAATCGTTGGAATAGCGATACAGAAGTGATATTTAAGCACGTAGAGTGGCAGGGATGAATCCCTACAACAAACTCTAACTCTCTCCCTCACTTTCTCTCTCTTTCCTTCTCTCTTTTCTCCTTTCTTTCTCTTAGGGTTAGAAATTCGTATGGCATGAGAGAGAGAGAGAGAGGGTTTAAGGCCCTTATATAGGCCCAGAAATGATGGGAATAGCCCCAGGGTCATCCTATACTTAGGTTATAGCCAAATAGGGGTAGTTTCGATCCAACGGAGCACTTTTGGAGGCTCCCTTTCTGCGTGCGGTTGGACTTAAGCTCCTTGACATTGGATCTAGGTCGAGTTAAGTTTTCGGTCCGATCAGATTTACAGATCGACCGTGGCGGACCAGTTTCAATTCAACGGTCACCGATACTTGATCAGGGCCACAAGTACACTGACATGTGTATGAAATTTTCCCTGATCCGAGGGTGTAATTGGGTCAGATTCTGACCGTCTGAAACCTTATATTTGGCCCACAACCAAATGGCCCAAATCACTTAAATCTGAGTTCAATTTCTAAATATATTCGCGTTTCTAACATACTTCGCTCCGGGCTCAAGTTGTGCGTTTCCGGAAACTATCTGAATGTGATTTCCGAGATGGTTGTCAAGCCCAGTAAGGTGGTCATAAGTGTATAGCTTCATGATCAACGGACTTTCGACGAACGGTCCACGTCCGATATGAAGTTTTAAGGTGTTCCCGAGAGCAAATGGGTTTAGAGATTAATCCTAGGTTTCAGGGTAATGTAGCGTTAATGATTCTACAGGTTTTGAGTCTTGCAATTCGTCTTTAAAGTGGTTCAAGCGAATTTCATAGCTAATCTAGTTTAACACTTAGTTAATTTTGTTTAATTTATAAAGGATTTGGTCCTGAGTGATTTCTGCCTGAGGTGGTACTCGGGTCTTTGTATGGATTTTTCCAAGACGTTACAACTTGAAAGTCCTAATTGACTTCGTATGAGCTTAAGAGTTATGGGATTATTGAACCCATGAGGGCTAAGGATCGCGAGAGCCAATCGGCCACAGCCTTGAGCCACGCGATCAGGTTAGGGCAATGTTCTACTAAGGGTATTACAGTTTTCCCAACCTGTTGAATAAATGAACCTAATTAATCAACTCGGCTAACATGATCCATAACATTACATTTCTTACTTTGGCAAATAAGGAGTCGAGGTCGCACTGAAGGAGTGTTGGTCATTTGCGATCGTTAAATGTTGTCGTTAGAGGGAGTGTTGGTAGAAAGAGGCATGTATCATATCATAAACCATGCATTTCATTAATAAGAGTATTTAGGAATATGTGATGTATGCTGTTTGTTAAATCTATTATATGCATGATTATTTGTTCTATCTATTGCTAATGGTACCATTGAGTTGATCACTCACTCCCACTCTGGGATGGTGTTCTAAAACACCAACCAGACTCTGGCATAGACGCAGGAACCCTGGAGCGAGACACATTGTACGATGTCGATGTGGATGACGACAAGGAGTTAGCATAGTTCCAAACGTTTGACGGACCTTACTAGCGCGATGGATGATCTCAGGTCTGGGCCATAGCCCAACTTTCTTTAGGAGAGACGAAAGGATGGGACTAGGTCCCTAATGGATATTTGTTTCTTGAGATTATGAGGTTTTATACTGGTTCATAACTTTATTAGTAGCACTTGGATTGTGGATGGTTTATATTTAATTTCCGATGATTAGTTACCCTATGTTGATTTAATCTTTCTTTGACTTCTTGATATCCATATTTACATGCATATGAGGCCCGTTAGGGTACACGTGGCACTCGGGAATCCAAGAGCTGAGTTCTTACTCAGCCTTTGAATTTTGGGGCAATATATATATATATATATATATATATATATATATGAAAAGGCCAAGCTATATGTCCTAGGGGGGGGGGGGTGAATAGGACTATGCCAAATTTAAAATATAATCAGCGGAAATAAAGTAAACCAATAACCTTACAATATAAATCAATTCACAATGCTAAACTTTAAATCACCTTGATAAATAAGTATTGAGAGATTGATACAAATTTAGTTCTAAGGACAACCTTACACCATAATAAACAAGGGCTTATGGTAGGACAACCTTATTTCTAGAACCTCTTTTGGATCAAGGACTCAATTTTAATATAAGTAAAAGAAATAGCAATGAATTGAAATTAAATGCAGAAGTATGGATCTAAATTATTACAACAATCCCCACACTTGCTTGAAATGTAAAAAGTTACAACATTCACATCCACTTGTACATTCCACACAATCGAATGATAAAAGATATGAAAATTAAGCAAGCATTCAATCCACAAGACAAAGAGTTATAGTGGTTGCCTCCATGTGTACACCAACCTGTCTTTCAATGACCACACAAAATGCTACTCCACTCTAATATCCTCACGAGGGGATATTAGCATTCACTATCAAATCGGTTTTCAGTTCACCAAAAACCTTTACAATTATGTCTTTTTCACTTGGGCTTACACAATTCAAAAACCCTCTTTTACGAGTTTTCTCGGTTTTCCTCGGACAACCAAAACAATGAGATTTTTTCGCTCAACCTCAAACAAAACCAGTACAATGAGATTTTTCTGGCTTAACCTCAAACAAAACCAAAAGTAAATAAATTTTACGTAATTGTAAAATACCTGGATTTCTCCTTTTCTTAGCAGCCCGGTAGAACCAATCGGAGTAGATGATTAAATGTCAAAGTTCAATTTCCAATACTCACATTCATAAGGTTCTAGATTCTAATAGATTTTAGATTTAATTCGTTGGGCGTAGCTATATTTGATTTTGATTCCAAGAAGAAGGAATAAGATAATTCCTCTTTTCAAATAAGATTGGAATATAGAAACAAAATCAAATTAAATAAGCTAGCAAAAAGGAATATTAAATAAGCACAATGTAGCTTAAAATAAACACAGACTTATCTCAGAGTGATCACTTGAAAATTCTTGAATTGAATCGAGTTGTAGTATCAAAACTCTGAATTTCGTGTTCAATTTATAGAAGCAAAAATCGTTCCTACGACTGGTCTTAGAAACCTTGGACTGGTCGTAGCTCTAACAGATTTTTGAAATATTGAGCGCGATCTTTGAAAGTCGTTCCTACGACTGGTCGTGAGTACCCTACGACTGGTCGTAGGTCACCTACTACTGGTCGTAGATCCCTACGACTGGTCGTAGGACCATAGATAAAGTTGCTGGACATTGAGTCGTAGATCCACGACCGGTGGGACGCAGTCGGCCACACCTACGACCGGTCGAAGGACCTCCAGGACGTGGTCGTGGGCGTACCAAAAAATTCCGAAAAATCTTCAACAACTTAGGACTGGTCATGAAATTTCTTGGACTAGTCGAACCAATGGCAGGACTGGTCGAACAAGAGCTAGGACTGGTCGTAGAATAGACCAAACTTATGTAAAATAAATATTTGATTTATGTATCCAAAATGATCTACTTAAAGGGTCAACCTAAGGTTATTCAAACCTGAATCATGTCGTATGGACATTGAACTTCAACCATTCAACGAATGTAGTTTGTTTGAACCATACCAGGCTTGAGATCTTGAACTTGTTGTAGCTTCAAACTTGAGATTGTTGTAGCTTCAAACTTGAGATCTTCATCAACATAACAACTACTTCATGCATTGCTTATTAGTCTTGAAGTCATGAGTTGTTTCTTAAGACTTGAACATCAACATTGTAGCTTCTTGAGACTTTAACATGTAGCTTCTTGAACTTCAATATGTAGCTTCTTGAAAAGTTCAACTTGTAGCTTCTTGAAGTATTTAGCAGTGTCTTGAATTCATATCAATCATCATACAAGCACAAGATATAGATAGATGTCTTGACACATCACAAATTTGACAACCAAAGAAGCATGAGACACTTACAATCTCCCCCTTTGTCAAATTTGTGACAAAACATCCAAGTAATAATAATACTTCAAATAGACATCAAAGAGAAGTAAACAATAGAGAAGCATGCATAGTTATATAGATATGATACCCTAAGAAGCTTAACTCCCCCTGAGTAATAGGAGGACATCATAACGATTAAATGTAAATAAATCATCAAAGACCAAAACCTCTCCCCCTTTTTGACACAAAATGACAAAGGAAGAAGAGCATCTATCTGTAATAGCCTGAGTTAATGCAAGAAAACATAGTGCATAATCCAAAAAGTCAGTAAGCATGGAAAGTTAAAAAAAATATTACAGACCCATTAAAAATTCAGTCAGAACCAGAAGAAGGTGCAGGATTAGATGGATTAATTTTGTGTAAACCCTTAGCAATCTGCCTCATATATTTGCGTAAATATGAAAATTGTGTCTTGGGTAACACGAATTTGAGCCACCTGCTCTTGAAGTGAATTCAATCTTTCATCAAAATCAGAAGGCTGAAAATCAGGATCATCAGCCGAGTCTGATTCAAGTTCTTCAAATAAATCATCCATATTCACGTCTTCAGGAAGATCACTAGCTTCAGCATTTTTCGTTCAGATTCTGAGAGACTGTCATGTAAAATATTAATTGGAATGCTCTCATCATTGACAGGTATTTCCATAATGTCAGCAATCAAATGTCGATCCACTAAAAACAATCCTTCTTGAGTATCAACTTTAAAAGTAAAATCCTCAAGAGAAAAATCACAGATACATGCAAACATGGATTGGGCAATGGACTGGTATGCAGCTCCACCCCAATGTAAGATGTTCTCCCATCCAACAGATTCCAACAGAGGAAGGATACCAAATGAAGCAATGTGATTAATATTAATATGGCGCTCAACAATAACATTGCGCATACGCAAATCCCGAGCATCAGAAGGATCATTTTCAGGAGAGCGAAGATGACGTTGTACAATAGAAGCTGATCTAGATGATGAGGGACCTCGAGTAGTTTTCTTTTTACCTCTAGCATCCATTTTTAAAGAAGGATTTCAAGGAAACAACAAGATGCAAGATAGAAGAAATGAGGTTTAGATAGAACAGATTTTTCAAGATAAAACCCCAATCTTGCAATGAATGACCAAATAGATTCCACAAGAATGAGATTTGAAACACTGATAGCAAGAATCTACAAAGAAAATGCAAAAGAACCACTAACCTTGAAGTACTATGAAGGTGGGTTCGACCGGTCGTAGCTAGAACCGTTGGTGAGAAAAAGAAATGAAGAAGAAGAGTCAAAAACCCCCAAATTAAAGTGAAATCCCATGTTTTACGACTGGTCGTGTAAATGCTCGACCGGTGGTGTCACGACCGGTCGTGTACACTCACGACTGGTCGAGTACGACATAAAATTTGTAATTTTTTTTTTAAATAATTTTCAAATTTAAGCAAATAAAACATCAAATTTATGTACATTATGATACACCAAATCATGCAAATTCAATTTAAATTGCACATACCGAGATCAAACTTTAATTTATTAAACTGCTTTTGTCGAAATGTGTTTAGTGAAAATGTCCGCAAGTTGAGTCTCGGTTGAAATGTAATCCAAATATATTAATTTTTCTTCCACTAATTCACGAATGTAATGAAATCTAATGTCAATATGCTTAGTACGTGAATGTGAATCTGGATTTTTAGAGATATTTATTGACCTTTGGAATTATCACAAAATAAAATCATAGAATCTGAGTAATTCCATAATCGCTAACATTCGTTTCATCCAAACAAGTTGAGTACATGCATTTCTAGTAGCAATGTATTCAAATTTCACTGTTGATAGCGATATAGAACTTTGCTTCTTGCTAAACCAAGAAACAAGACAATTTCCAATGTAGAAACATCCACCCCTGGTTGATTTCCTATCATCAATGTTTCTGCCATCAACAAGATCTGCATCAGGCTAATTGAACATTAGTCTCATGTGGATACCAGAGACCCAGTTTAGTAGAACTTGCGACATATCGCATAATCCGCTTAAATGATAGCAGCTTAAGTGAGATTCTTTAGGATTTGATTGATAACGAGCACAAATATAACACTCAAAGCAATATCCCGGTCTACTAGCGATCGGATAAAGCAAACTACCAATCAAACTACGATACAATTTAGGATCCACATCATTACCGTAGAGTCTTTTGAGAGTCTCAAAGTTGTACTCATAGGAGTATCATAATTTTACCTTTCTCAAATCCAAATTTCTTAATTAAACTCGAGCATATTTGGTTTGTGAGATAAAAATTCCATCAAAGTTGTTGTTTTACTTTGCAACCCTAGAAAAAGTTTAATTCTCCAACCATGCTCATTTCAATTTAGACTTCATTAAATCTCGCAAACTCAACAATCATGTTAGTACAGTTGATCCATAAATAATATCACAACATATATTTGAACCATCGAATATCATCGTTATGTTTCTTAACAAAGAGCGTCTTATCAACACACCCCATCCGAAAATTATGACTCAAGAAAAACTTAGTCGCTTTTTTCGTACCATGCTCGGGAGCTTATTTCAGACCATAGATAGCCTTCTTAAGACGATACACATGATCAGTAAATTTAGGATCTTCAAACCCTGTAGGTTGTTCAACATATACCTCTTCATGTAAATCACTATTTAGAAAGGCACTCTTTACATCCATTTGGTAAATTTTAATCTTCCTAAAACATGCAATGGAGATAAAAAGTCGATTGATTCAAGACGAGCTGTGAGCAAATGTTTCATTATAGTCAATACCTTCAATTTGTGTATACCCCTCCTGTACAACTAGTCTTGCTTTATTTCGAATAATATTTCCAAGTTCATCGATTTGTTTTTGAAAATCCATTTTGTTCCAATAATATGTTTATCTTTAGGTCTAGGAACAAGGTGCCGGACATTATTTCGA
This sequence comes from Magnolia changhungtana, assembly GCA_030180095.1. Lineage (NCBI taxonomy): Eukaryota > Viridiplantae > Streptophyta > Magnoliopsida > Magnoliales > Magnoliaceae > Magnolia > Magnolia changhungtana. The sequence goes on from JASAUF010000078.1 coordinate 129,691, forward strand.
CAACCGCTGATTAAGTTCTTCTTGCATCGCAAGAATCCATTTTCATCCGAAAGTGCTTCTTTTACATTAACCGGTTCAATCTGGGATGTAAAGCATACGTAGTTACATATGTCCTCTAATTGTCTACGAGTGCGCACACCAGTGAGAGGGTTTCCAAGTATTTGAGAAGTTGGATGATCTTTAACAGTCCTTAATTCTGGATTAGTTTCACTTGATGAAATTTCTTGTTTTTCAAGTATAAGAACTTCATCATTATTTGAACTAGGGACAGGTGTATTCAAAAGATCGTCAATCACAACATTTATTGACTCTTGAATCACACCCGTCCTGTTGTTCAGAACCCGATATGCACGACTGTTTAAAGAATATCCTAAAAAGATCCCTTCATCACTTTTAGTGTCGAACTTTCCCAAATTTTCACGGTCACGCAAAATATAGCACTTGCTGCCAAAAATTCGAAAGTATTTGACAGATGACTTTTTCTCAAACCACATTTCATAAGCCATTTTATTATTAGATTTACAAATATAAACACGGTTAATAATGTAGCAGTCAGTCGTATTCATCGCTTCAAATTGCAGTAGATTCTTAGGGAGCTTCATGCTATTTAACATAACATTTCTCATTTCTTGAAGCACTCTATTCTTCCTCTCGACAATTCCATTTTGTTGAGGAGTTTTAGGTGCAGAGAATTCATGCGATATTCCCGATCGCTACAAAATTTCTCAAACCGCTATTTTCGAATCTCGGATCCATGATCACTACTGATCTTTCATTGACTTGAGAACATCATTTTTCAGTTTGAATCCGTTTTATAATCTTTTTCACTTCATCAAGGGTTTCTGATTTATCTCTCAAGAATGAAACCCAAGTGTATCTTGTGTAATCATCTACAATAACTAAGATGTACTTTTTGCCACCTCGACTTTCCGTTCTTGTTGGTCCTATAAGATCCATGTGGAGAAGCTCGAGTGGTCTTGTGGTGAAATTGGAGTTCACTTTTTTGTGAGAGCTCCTAGTTTGTTTACCATACTGGCATTCACCACAAATCTTGTCTACTTTTTGCATCTTAGGTAGTCCTCTAATTAGTTCACTTTTGCTCAATCTGTATAAATTTCGGTAGTGTACATGTCCAAGGCGTTTATGCCATAATTCTGTCTCATCGGTATGGACCATGTAGCACGTTTGTTCAGATGAGCTACCATTGCTTACTATATAGCAGTTTTCGAAGTTCTAGCACACCGTTAATATTACTAACCTTTTTCATTTATAATTTCACAACCTTGATTAGAAAATTTAACATTATGGTTGTTATCGCATATTCGAGATATGCTCAATAGGTTGTGTTTTAAACCCTCAACATATAAAACATTTTTAAATAAGGGAAGGTTATAGAGTTGAACCGTACCTTTGCCTATTATCTTGCAGTTGGTACCATCACCAAATGTGACTGACCCATCACTCATATCTTTAAAATCGGTGAATAGAGCTTTGTCGTTGTCTGTCATATGTCCGAGCATCCACGTGCCAGGTACCATTTCGAATGGCTTGTAGCTTTGAAAGCAGTGTGAGCAACCAAACAAGCAACCTTAGGAACCCATTTCAGTACTGTTTTGGGTTTAGGAGAATAATTGGTCTTCTTTTGTTTATAGTTGTAAGAGAGACCTACTGAGTTAGATTTTAATAGCTCCTTAAGTAAATCAACAATTTTTTCAGCTAGTGGGTTTCGAATCTGATTTTTGAAATTTATATAGCTGCTTTTGTGTTTTTGAAAAGTTTTTGTATTTTTAGAAAAAACTTGACTAGTACCTTTTCCTTTTGAGTTAGAAGTCTCTCCTTTCACAAAATTGGAAGGAGTATTCTTCTGTTTAGGAGATGTGTTTTTATCATAGCCCAACCCGGATCGATCACCACATTTTCTTGATCCGGATAATAATTTTTCTAATTTTGGATCACCTTGAGCATATCTCCATGTGTCCTTCAAACTCAGAAGAGAAGATACTTCATTTTTCAGTTTCTCATTTTCATATTTCAAATTTTCAATTAGGGAGGTTTTGAATTCTAGATCACACTTTGATTTTTCAAAACAATCAAATTTGAGATTTTTCTAAACAAGGGTTTCAAAACATCTTTAAGTTTAAAAAACTTTTCTTTTTGAAGTTTAAGTTTGACAATTTTACAACTTTCCTTATATAAGGCATTGTAAGCATCTTGAAGATCTTCATCATTTTCATGATCACTATCCAAATTTTCTTCACTTGTTGAATCATCGTGATCGGAAAAGGTAAACTTGGCTAGAGTCATAAGGGCCTTAAGTTCATCGCCCGACTTGTTTTCAATTTTCTCGATTCGGAAGAGGCTTTAATCGATGATTCATCCCAAGTAGCCAACATACCCTTCCTTTTGGATCATGTCCTTTTAGGACATTTGTTTGCTAAATGCCCATATTCTTGACAGTTGTAGCATTGACTATCTTTCAATGATTTCCAAGTTTTAGACTTAGGTTTAGTACGTTTCTTTTCATTTGCTTTTTGAAAGTCGACTCTTTTCTTACTTTTGAAAATCTTATAAAACTTTTTCGCCAAAAGGGCCATATCATCTTCTGAATCTGAATTTTCTTGAGTAATACTTTTAGATGACTTCAAAGCAATAGATTTACCTTTAGGATCTTTAAAACTTAATTCATAGGTTTGCAAAGAACCAACTAATTCTTCTACCTTCATATTGTCCGTATCACGAAGTTCCCGGATTGCGGTTACCTTAGAATTGAACCGATTCAGAAGAGAGCGTAGTATTTTTGCACACACTTTACTTTCTGGGATCTTATCGCCAAGACCCCACATTGAGTTAACAATGTCATTCAATCTAGTGAAAAAGTCCATAAACATTTCATTTTCCTCCATATGAATTTCTTCAAATTTAGTTGTGAGGAGTTGGACTTTAGATTTTCGACAATTGATGTACCTTCTGCGTGTGTCATTTCTAAAATATCCCTGTGCTTGCTTTCCGAGATCACAGATATGATTCTTTTGAACTCATCCTATGATAGTGCTAAGTGATTGCATTTAGTGCTTTAGCATTAGCACTACTCTCATTTTTCTCGAAGTGTGGTCCATTAGTAATACGGTGTAATTTTCATAGATTTTGAACCATCAACACCAAGCATTACTTCCATGGTAGGAGGATTCCATTCACTATGGCTTACCACACACTTTCATCCATTGATTTGAGGAAGATCCTCATTCGCTTTCCAATGGCATAGTTGGATCCATCAAAAGGTGGAGGCCTAGTAATCTGAAAGGCTATCAAAATTTGACATCTTTTATATAGCTTAGACGTTAGCTCAAGAAATAAATCCAAATAAAAAGCAACAAAAATGAGCTATTAGGCTCTGATACCACTTGAAAAGGCCAAGCTATATGTCCTAGAGGGGGGGGGGGGTGAATAGGACTATGCCAAATTTAAAATATAATCAGCGGAAATAAAGTAAACCAATAACCTTACAATATAAATCAATTCACAATGCTAAACTTTAAATCACCTTGATAAATAAGTATTGAGAGATTGATACAAATTTAGTTCTAAGGACAACCTTACACCATAATAAACAAGGGCTTATGGTAGGACAACCTTATTTCTAGAACCTCTTTTGGATCAAGGACTCAATTTTAATATAAGTAAAAGAAATAGCAAGGAATTGAAATTAAATGCGTAATATAGATCTAAATTATTACAACAATCCCACACTTGCTTGAAATGTAAAAAGTTACAACATTCACATCCACTTGTACATTCCACACAATCGAATGGTAAAAGATATGAAAATTAAGCAAGCATTCAATCCACAAGACAAAGAGTTATAGTGGTTCGCCTGTGTGTACACCAACTGTCTTTCAACAGCCACACAAAATGCTACTCCACTCCTAATATCCTCACACAGGGATATTAGCATTCACTATCAAATCGGTTTTCACAGTTCACCAAAAACCTTTACAATTGTGTCTTTTTCACTTGGGCTTACACAATTCAAAAACCCCTCTTTTTCGAAGTTTTCGGGTTTTCCTCGGACAACCAAAACAATGAGATTTTTCCGCTCAACCTCAAACAAAACCAAGACAATGAGATTTTTCTCGCTTAACCTCAAACAAAACCAAAAGTAAATAAATTTTGCTAATTGTAAAATACCGGATTTCTCCTTTTCTTAGTACCAGGTAGAACCAATCGGAGTAGATGATTAAATGTCAAAGTTCAATTTCCAATACTCACATTCATAAGGTTCTAGATTCTAATAGATTTTAGATTTAATTCGTTGGGCGTAGCTATATTTGATTTTGATTCCAAGAAGAAGGAATAAGATAATTCCTCTTTCAAATAAGATTGGAATATAGAAACAAAATCAAATTAAATAAGCTAGCAAAAAGGAATATTAAATAAGCACAATGTAGCTTAAAATAAACACAGACTTATCTCAGAGTGATCACTTGAAAATTCTTGAATTGAATCGAGTTGTAGTATCAAAACTCAATTTCGTGTTCAATTTATATAAGCAAAATCGTTCTACGATCGTCTTAAAACCTTGACTGGTCGTAGCTTCAATGCAATTTTTGAAATATTGAGCGCGATCTTTGAAAGTCGTTCTACGATCGTCAGAGTACTCTACGACCGGTCGTAGGTCACCTACTATCGTTGTGGAGATCCCTACGACCGGGTCGTAGGACCATGATAAAGATTCTTGGACATTGAGTCGTAGATCCACGATCGGGTCGTGGACGCAGTCGGCCACACCTACGCCTAGGTCGAAGGACCTCCAGGATCGGTCGTGGGCGTACTCAAAAATTCCGAAAAATCTTCAACAACTTAGGACGGTCATGAAATTTCTTGGACTAGTCGAACCAATGCAGGATCGGGTCGAACAAGAGCTGGGGACCGGGTCGTAGAATAGACCAAACTTATGTAAAATAAATATTTGATTTATGTATCCAAAATGATCTACTTAAAGGGTCAACCTAAGGTTATTCAAACCTGAATCATGTCGTATGGACATTGAACTTCAACCATTCAACGAATGTAGTTTGTTTGAACCATACCAGGCTTGAGATCTTGAACTTGTTGTAGCTTCAAACTTGAGATTGTTGTAGCTTCAAACTTGAGATCTTCATCAACATAACAACTACTTCATGCATTGCTTATTAGTCTTGAAGTCATGAGTTGTTTCTTAAGACTTGAACATCAACATTGTAGCTTCTTGAGACTTTAACATGTAGCTTCTTGAACTTCAATATGTAGCTTCTTGAAAAGTTCAAGTATTTAGCAGTGTCTTGAATTCATATCAATCATCATACAAGCACAAGATATAGATAGATGTCTTGACACATCACAAATTTGACAACCAAAGAAGCATGAGACACTTACAATATATATATATGGGAAATGGTTCTATGAGGTCCACCTCATGGGAACTTCCCATGAGGTCGAGTTGTGTGGGCCCACCGTGATGCACGTCGAACATCTACACCATCCGTCGGATGCACCATTCCATGGTGGGCCTCAGGCTTGAAAATCAAGTCAATCCATAACTTGTTTGGGCCACACCACATACAAAAGTTGAGAGGGGTTACCCTCCCATTAAAAAATTCATAATCACTTATTGATACCACCAAGTTGTGGTTCACAAATCCAGCCTATCCATTATGTGTGTCCCACTTGGATGAGGGGTGAGACCAAGTTTTAGGCGCGCGCACACACACACACATATATGGGAAATGGTTTTATGCGGTCAAACTTTCCATGAGGTCGAGTTGTGTGGGCCCCATTGTCATGCGTGTTGAACATCAACACCGTGCATTTGATGGGTCCCCTTTAAATTATGGGATATCCCAAAAGTCAGCCGTATATGGAACTCAGGAGGGTCATACCATATAAAATCATGTGAAGACATGCCTAAAACATATAAAAGCACTTGGTGGGGCCCACTTGAAATTTGGATGCATCTGAAACTTGGTGTAACCCCTCATCCATGTGGGACACACATAATGGAGGGGCCAGATTTGTGAACCATATCTTGGTGGGCCCAATGATTGACTATGAATATTTTAATGGGAGGGTAACCCTCTCAACTTTTGTATGTGGTGTGGCCCACAAAAGTCATGGATTGACTTGATTTTTAAGCTAGAGGCCCACCATGAAATGGTGCATCAGACTTATGGGGTAGATGTTCGACACGCATCACGGTGGACCCACACAACTCGACCTCATGGGAAGTTCCCATGAGCTCGACCACATAGAACCTTTTCCCTATATAGAACCTTTTCCCACACAACTCGACCTCACAGGAAGTTCCCATGGGAGGTCGAGTTGTGTGGGCCCACCGTGATGTGTGTCGAACATCTACCCCATCAGTCAGATGCACCATTCCATGGTGGACCTGGGGCTTAAAAATCAAGTCAATCCGTGAATTTTGTGGGCCACACCGCATACAAAAGTTAAGAGGGGTTACCCTCCATTAAAACATTCATAATCATTTGTTGGGCCCACCGAGATGTGGTTCACAAATCCAGCCATCCATTATGTGTGTCCCACTTGGATGAGGGGTCAAAACAGGTTTCAGATGCATCCCAGTTTCAGGTGGGCTCCACCAAGTGCTTTTATATGTTTTAGGCATGTCTTCACATGATTTTAGATGCTTTGGCCCACCTGAGTTCCGTATACGGCTGATTTTTGGGATATCCCATAATTTAAAGGGGACCCATCAAATGCACACGCATCATGGTGAGGCCCACACAGCTTGACCTCATGAGAAGTTCCCATGAGCTCGACCGCATAGAACCTTTTCCCATGTGTGTGTGTGTGTGTGTGTGTGTGTGTGTGTATAAAGTAATGCTCACACACAAGTAGTTGGATGGTCCAACTAGTTGCCGATTTGAGTGCTAATGAATGCTAATAAATAACAATGACGAGAAAGTTATTTCGAAGAGTAAACGAGTTGATAGCCTGGGTGGGCCCACCATAGCATTAATGAGAAATCCACTCCAACCATTAGGTGAGTCACACCACGTTAGACCTAGAGACTAGAAATAATCCCCATCCGTAGGTTAGGTGGACCACATGATTGGAAATAGTGTACAATGAAAGCTCACCCTCGAAATGGTTTCCCTTGGTATAGCCTCGTTGAACCATATATGGGCCTGATTTTTGGGAGTCAAGACTAAAGTTTTATGTGGTATATAATGGTTGGAGTGGATTTCACATAATCATCACGGTGGGCCCTATAAAAATTAAGGGTGGACGTAACTCTCCAAATTATTTCCCTTGGTATAGCTCACTTAAGTCACAGATCGACTTTCTTTTTTAGCTCATGGACCATCATGGGATTATACATGTAATGATTGGAGTAGATCACACATACATATCAATATATATCCCATAAAAAATCAAGGTTAAGTGTACATCCTCAATCCGTTCATCCCTAGGTTACCGTAAAAGTGATACGTTTCTAAGAGAAATAGTCGTTTAGTTAAAATTAGTTGGGCTATAATCTACTGTTAAGTGTATGATAAATTTTAAAGTATTAAGTGCCTATAAAATCTGACCCTTTCAATAATTTAACCCCAACATGAGGATCATTCATTACAATGATTGTTAGTATTTACCTATTAAGTAGTCCACACCATATAAAACAATAAGTATACGTTGATAACTGATGACCATACAACTAGATATTAAGGAGTTATGAAAAAAGGTGATTCTTATGATGGTTAACCTCTTAGAGGGTTTAGATGTCATATAAACATGAAAGGTTGGAAGTTACTAGTGGTTGAACCTTGATATATAGTCCAAACCGTTAGACATGAAACTTTAAAAAAGGACTCAGATTCGGTAGTGTTGTTTAATTCCGAAGTCGGCACTAGAGGTGCTCTGTGGCCCATTATAATGCATGTGTTTTGTCCACGTGGTCCATCCATTTTTCCATATTATAGTGGGACATGATCTTAAAAATAAGCAGATCTAGACTCCAAGTGGACCACACTATAAGAAATAGTATTGATTGAATGCTCACCATTGAAAACTTTATAAGGCCCATTACAATGTATATTTTCCATCCAACTAGTTGATTTGGTCTCACAAACCTGGATGTGAGGAAACACAAACATCGGCTTGATTTTAGAGGATAAATAAATTTTTAAAAAAAAAAAAGAAAAAGAGAGAGAGAGTAAGGCTCATGGATCATGGTGATCCACTTATGCCTTAGATCTGCCTCATTGGGTTCATGCCCTAAAATAATATAACAAAATGGATGGTCAGCTTGGAAAAAAATCCAAAGATCATGGTGGGCCCCACATAGCCCTTTCTAGGCTAAAGACTTGATTGGTTTCCATACCCAAGGGATAAAGCATTAAACAGGTTTTTTTTTTTTTTTTTTTTTTTTTTTTTTTTTTTTTAAGCATTAAATGAAGAGAGAGAAAAGACGAGAAATATTTAAAAAGAAAATGGGATGACTAAAGAAGTTATACATATGTAATATATTCGGTTAAGCACCACATATCCCATGTGAATGATAAAATATTATTTTTTTTTAATGATAAATAATATGATATTATCTACAAGAAAGGTGAGCTGTTAGAAATCTATTCCAATAGTCCAGATTCAACTTACAAGTGTGGCTCTGGTGGTGATGATTATTTACTAATTTTTAGTATATAAAATTTTATTAGTGGGCCCTATTTGATTAATAGATTGGATTTATGACACATAATTCTCATCATACTTATGTAAGACTCAATGTCACGTATCCCCACATGTGATGCATTACATTTTGATGAAAATAGTAAATTTTTACATTTAATACACAACTAGTTAGACCAATTTGAATGGTCAAACTAGTTGTGTGAGCATCTCTCTCTCTCTCTCTCTCTCTCTCTCTCTCTCTCTCTCTCTCTCTCTATATCTATATATATATATATATATATATATATATATATATATATATAGAAAAGGTACAATGCACTCGAGCTAACGATAAGCTCCCGTGAGGTCGAGGTGTGTGGGCCCCACCGTGATGCATGCCCACCATCAACACTGTGCATTTGATAGGTCCCCTTTAAATTATGGGATATCCCAAAAATCAGTCAGATATACTGAACTCGTGTGGGCCATACCATCTAAAATTATGTGAAGACACCGTTAAAACATATAAAAGCACTTGGTGGGGCCCACCTGAGTTTTGCATGCACACCGAAACTTGGTCCGAACCCTCATTCAAGTGGGACACACATAATGGATGGGCTGGATTTGCAAACAACATCTCAATGGGCCCTCAAAAATGGTTATGAATGTTTTAACAACCTCTCACTTTTGTATGTGGTGTGGCCCACACAAAATTGACTTGAGTTTTACCTGCCCACAATGGAATGGTGCATCCTCGATGGGGTAGATGTTCAAAATTCATCACGGTGGGGCCCACAAAGCTCAACCTCATGGGACAGACTCGTGAGGTCGAGTGCATAGTACCTTTTCCCTATATATATATATATATATATATATATATATATATATATATATATATGTTGTCATGTGTTTGATTGTGACGCAGGGGAGGAAGTGAGGTCGAGCACCGTCTTCCTCAAGAGGATAACTATTCTGAATCCACGGAACTTCTCTGGACTCCTCACAGAGACTTCTCGAATCCACGAGGAAAGAAAGTAGAAAATAAGAATAAATTCTAATAAATTCAAACTTGATTAATGAATAATTGATAATTCTCTAATGTGTCTCCTTACACCATTAATAAAGAAAAAAATAAACTAAAATTTGTAATTACCAAAAATAACAAAATTCTAACACTAATAAAAATCCTAATTCTTAAAAAACTCTTCTAATGCCTAATTTCTAAAAATAAAAATTCCAAATAAACTTTCTCTAGAAAAGTCCTAGTATAACTAAAAGTCATTTCTAAAAAGGAAGAAAATCTAAAACTCTAAAAATAGAAAAAAATATTAAATCGGAATTACTAAAAATAGTAAAAATTTCCTAAAAATTCGTTTTTGAGCTGAAAGCGCGCGTTTTTTGACAAAATGGACATGCGACCCACGATGTGGGTCGATTAACCTCAGATGGCCCGTTTTAGTAAAGATTGATAGGTTGTGCGCCCTGTAACAATACCCGGATCAAAAGTTATGGTCAATTTACGGTCAATCTTCTTTTGGCCTAACCATGCTAGGAACATATTTGTGACACGTTCTACATCAGACCCCTCCACTTGAAAAAAAAAAAAAAAAACTCATCCTCGAGTTATGCAAGAGACCTGGCACATGAGTTTGAGATGACTTCTGACGTTGATGTTCATTAGCCATTTTTTTGTACTTGACATTAAGCTCTTGAGTTGACATAATACATGTACTCATGATTTCCTTGATTTGATTAATATCGATCGGTTCCTTCACATCTGCCTTCAAGATCTCATATTTTTTCTGATAATGTGGGCAATTAGGCAGACTTGCCCCTGAGATGGGATCAACGTGATTTTGTATATCTAGTATGGGAGGTAATTTATTAGGGAGTTCATTGAGCACAACCCTCTTGAACTCCTGCGATACTGGTTCCAAATCCTCTAGGATATTCATGGGCTTCACATATTTTTTCTTTTCAACTAATGGATATATATTTTCCATTTCCTCAGATTGTTTAACAAAGGCTTGTTCAGTGATGAAATATTGTCCCTCCACTTTAGAAGTCTTGAATTGGTTCTTCATTCCTATAGAGGTCACATATTCACCACTGATGAATCCTGTGGTCTGTTGCAACTCCGTTTTGATGAAGTCATTTCTCGCAGACCAATAGTAGGATTTTTCTGCGTAACCTTTTACTGATCGACTATCCTGATAATAATTTTGGTTTTGTTTGAATAATACATGATCGTAATCTCGAGGGAGGAATTGCATGCACAATAACTTCTTCATCCGCGACCACGTGCGGATTGACGCCTTCATCTGTCTCGCCCACTCGAGTTGAAGTTGTTCTCATCAATCCGAAGCTCTGCCCATCAACTTGTATACCACGAGTTTAACTTTCTTTTCTTTTACGATGTTCATGTAGTCGAAGAAAAGTTCGACTTTAAGCAACCAATCGAGGAAGTCCTTGAAGTAGAGTTGGCCATTAAAACTAGGAAGATCGACTTTCATCTTAAATTCTTGAACCATCCTGTGGTTCATTGATAACATCGCCCTACGATCAGTATAATTACAAATTCCAGCAATTGCTGGTGGTGGATCACCACCATGAACACGGAGCTGCCCTAGGCTTTCTACCAAGAGATCTACTATGCGGTCGATGGAAGCCTGCAGCCCTTTCATGGCTTGCCGATTCTCTCATTACGCTGCTTCGAAAGCTGCCACTGTTAAAGGTAAATTTTCTGGAGCACCGCTCATGGGATTGTTCCCCAACCTGTCGTTAGAAGCCATCAATCCGAGGAGAAACCTCGCTCTATTACCGAACAGACGCAGGGGAGGACGTGAGGTTGAGCACCATCTTCCTCAAGAGGATAACTATTCTGAATCCACGGAACTTCTCTGGACTCCTCACAGAGACTTCTCGAATCCACGAGGAAAGAAAGCAGAAAAAAAATTCTAATAAATTCAAAATTAATTAATGAATAATTGATAATTCTCTAATGTGTCTCCTTACACCATTAATAAAGAAAAAAATAAACTAAAATTCGTAATTACCAAAAATAACAAAATACTAACTCTAATAAAAATCCTAATTCTAATAAAACTCTTCGAATGCCTAATTTCTAAAAATAAAAATTCCTAATAAACTTTTTCTAGAAGAGTCTTAGTATAACTAAAAGTTATTTCTAGAAAGAAAGAAAATCTAAAAATCTAAAAATAGAAAAAAAAAAAATTAAAAAATCGGAATTACAAAAAATAGTAAAATTTTTCTAAAAATTTGTTTTTGAGTTGAAAGCGCGTGTTTTCTGATGAAACGGACAGATTCAACACCTCGGATGGCCCGTTTTAGTAAAGATTGATAGGTTATGCGCCCTGTAACAATACCTAGATCAAAAGTTATGGTCAATTTAAAGTCAATCTTCTTTTGGCCCAACCATGCTAGGAACGCATATGTGACACGTTCTATATCAGATTGCGTGAGCAGGTGCATTATGCATAGTAAGCTGCCAGAGTATCGGTATCTTCCAGGATTCAATAAACATACTGTGATTGTGGATCATCATGACATCATTGACAAAAGGAGTATAAAAACATTATAGATAAAGGCGATCACTCTCTTTTTCTTTGTTCTGTTTTCCCTGAAAAAATTATATGATGCTTGACTTGATGATATGTGGACAGTATCCTTGAGTTCTCAGTATGTGCCATTGACAGAAATGGGTCCCTGATCTTGACCATCTATGTGTTGGCCCCAAGGTGGATGTCACAAGTCCCGAAAGAAATCAGATCGGAAGGCCAAATCATCAATTTTTATTTATTTATTTATTTATTTTTGGTGTTTTCAGTTGCTGTACTCGTCATCTGAGCCGTCTACTTCCATTCTACCAAATTTTAGGACTGTTCGACTAATTTGTGGTTCATATCACTGGACCATTAGGCCCACTTGTATCAACTGAAAAATATGAATACAATATGCATATCTTCGGGTTGTAGATGAAGCAATCCCTTCTCAACGGTTGGGGTTGGGCTTATCCAAAGGGAGCTGAACGGTAGGAACTGTGTCGGCAATAGAATGATGCTTTGAATATTCCCACGGTCCCACCCCTTCCACAACGGACGCGGACCAGGTGGTCTGTTGACGTGGCAAATTTCTGGGCTTCGCCATTATGTATTTGTTATATCCACACTGTTCATCCATTTTGAGAGATCGTTCTAAGGCACAGGACGAAGCATAACGCAGATCCAAACCTGGAGTGAGCCACACCACATAAAGCAGTGGGGATTGAACACCACCAGAAGTTTTGGATCAAACCGATATCTGTGTTTTCCATTCATCCAGTTGGATGGCAAATAAACATCATGGTGGGCCGTAGGAAGCTTTCAACGGTCGGCGTCATTGTTCCATTCTTTTATGGGGTGTGGTTCACTTGAGCATTCGATCTGCCTTATTTATTTTTTATTTTTTATTGTGTCATGCACTTAAAAATGGATGGACGGTGTGGATATAGAACATATATTATGGCTAGGCTAAAAAAACTTTGCCACGTCAACACACTACCCAGGTAAGTGGTGTGTGCCACACCACGCAATCCGCGTTAGCCAACCGAAAGCTACGTGGGTGGCACTTTGATGACGTCCACCCGCTCCTTTAAAATTAACAGTCAGGTTTCCTGTGAAATCCAAGACGATATGATCACCCAACACTCAGAAAACAACTAAGATGAGACGCTCACCGTTAATTTTATATGGGGCTCCCAGTGGTGTTTATACGCCATCCAATCCCATCCATTCATGTTATGTGCTATGATGAAAGAGTACCAAATCACTCTATTTGAAAACACAGGTGACATACCACCTCAATTTAGATGTTTTAGGTATAAGTTTATGGTGCAGCCCACCTGACTGTTGAATCAGCCGGATAATTGGGATCAAGACCAAACAAGGGGTGGTGTACCTGATAGACGGGGTGGATTTAGTGCATGGTAAGTCTCTTACCCATTTTCGAGAAATTAACCCCTGTGAGCATGGTACACATGCGTTTCCCCATAAAAAAATGTTATTCTTTTCGTTTAATCTCGATAATCATGTTTCAAATGTGGAGCCCGCCTTGATTTGGACATGCACTTGCATCTAAACAGGAGGATTAAAAAAAAAAAAAAAAAAAGTCTGAAAGAGTATGATGGATGATACGCAAGCCCTTAGAAATGACCTGGGACTGTTTGATTTCTATTTTACAATGTAAACGCATTGTAAATAGTCATCACATTTTGCACTGCTATTTCCTTCTCTTATTTCATAGTTGACATTGACAGGTTAAAAGTTGTGGCACAAAATAGAGGTAGGAAAATTTTGGGATGCAAAACCTGTGGGGGCCACCATGATGTATAGACCATATCCATGCCATCCATCCAAACGACCATCTTATTTTAGGGCAATTATTAACCATAAGAGTTCAATTTTCACTAAAAAGTTCTCTTGAGCTCTAGATCTGCCTGGTTTTTAGGCTCATGCACTCATGTTTGGACATATGCCCTAAAATGGGCTTGTGGAACTGATGGACGACATGAGTATAGCATATTCATCATGGTGGGCCTTCATATATTGTGAGCGTATATAAATACACAGAATTCAATTAAAATTAGCACAATTTTCGAGGCAGTAATTTTTCAAAAAACTATTGTAAAAGGTAATAATGATCCATTTACATTGCATTTATGGGTAATTAGGAAAATCAAATAGACCCTCAGGAATTGCATGTTTTACAAATAATCCAAATTAAGCTGTCCAAATTATGAGTATAGTTTAGATTTACTAGGACCAAGAAAATTTAAGCTTATTTTGTTGTCCATTGAATTGGTGGACATTTATTAGACAATTAAAATTTAAAAATAAAATATCTCATCGTCCCGTTTTAACAATCCAGTTTCCACAAATTAGCGGTTAGGATCATTCAACCAGTCGGATTTTAGGGTCGTGACTTGCAGACTCTGTTTCACTATTTTTTGGGGTCTGATTTTGAGTCGATGCATGCTCAGCCAACAATTTTTTTAGTGCATATGTATTAATTCTACTTTGAGTGGATAGTGTTACCTCTCAGCTTGTGATATTTGCAAGCGTGCTAGAATCAACAGTGCTACTCGATTCTAACCGAAGAACCCAAGTGCTAAGATAAGCTGATACGTCAGACTTGACTGTATATGACCGAGACACGAGAACACCGGTCGCCTATTCAGCCACTTGTAAGATGTGGTTTAAGATGATCAATGGATCATCGAAGGGTAGAATTCATTCTCTGAAAATGGGTTACACCTTGGCTTCTGAAAGGATTTTCATATATAAAAGAAAATAAAAAGGAAATACCTACAGTCGACGACGACAGGGAGTAATTCTGAAAGAATTGCTTGTATTATAGTAGAAATTATCTAGTGTATGAGTGTAGAATTAGTTTACCGCTAAGAATTACAGCTACTGGATTACCGCTACTCCCAATGTAGGATTAAGCTATTGGTTACCCTAAGGAATGTAAAAAGACCTAAGGAACATAAATGATACTTCATAGATTTGATTTGTTTGATTGGGTTGATATGAGACACTTTGCTTCATCGAATACCTTTACTATTCATAGAATTTCTTGAGATAGTTATTAAGATGCTTCTTCCCACGTTTAATCGGCTACAACAATTGCTTCAACACCACTACGACCTTTCAGACTAGTCTTTGAAACCTGTCTTAGTAACCACTTTAGTGCCGCTTTTCTCTCGACCATGTTCCGTCTTTCACTGCTTGGTCACGTTCTGTCTTCGGATGATGTGGATTATCCAACCAGTGCTAGGTGTTATTGTAACGCCCGTTTTCGAGACCCGAGTATATCACTCGTCTCCTGAAAATCCAGGTGTTAATTGATAACCAAAAGGATAATCAAACACAAATCAAAGTGCGATTAATGGAACTAAGTGTAGTATAGATAAAATCCAAATAGTAATAATATCCCGGTCCACTCAGCTGAGGCCCATATATAAAACCTTAAGTTTACTTAAACCTCAATGCACTGAAAATAGGATGAATGATTAAACTACTGGTTTAGCCCATAGTAGGCTGTCACCTCCTGTTGCGGTTCCTCATCATATGGCTCATCCTCGACCGCCACTGTCTCCAGGTCTGTAGCGTATTCAATGTCTCCTGTACCTACTCCCTCTATACGGTTGAATATTAATGAATGAGTAGCCAACTCAGTGTGATCTCCCGCTAAGATTACACACTACTGCCCTAAACAAGGAATAACATAAAAGCATACAGACAATCTGAAACACAATAGATGTAATCTTTTTAAATGTATGGATGTATGAATGCAATCGTCGGCCCGGGTAAAACGTCCAGACGACTTATGTCCCGGGAAAAACATCCGGACGGACATGGGGGTCGTCACCCAGGGATAAGACTGGTCATCAGTGCAACATTCAGTGTAATCGTAGGGTATGATAATCTGAGTCAATATCACAATCGAATGACTGGTCATAAGCGCAACATTTAGCGTAATCGCAGGGCAGAGTGATCCAAGTCATTGAAATATATTATGTATGCATGACTTGTCAGCCCATTATTAGTCCATTTGCAATCAGCCAATTTAAGTAAGCTCACGGTCACTACGGGGAGCATATGACCCAGTGTAAGCCGACGACTTGGGCATAGTGTCCCATTACCACCATCCCCGGCCCATGAGACTACCGTCTCAGGATGTGTGTAGCACCCACTAACATGTGGCCAATCAATTCAACATAAAAGGGGCTACCACAATGCTGACTAGGGGTGAAATATTTGAAATTACCAAAAGTGACGATTTAAACATGTTGGCATGAATGATTCAAAGACGGGTAAAGATCGGTATTTGGAAAGGTTGTGGAGTCCATCCCAAGTCAGTTAGGTGAAACTACACATAGATGATAAACTTCATGGTCAAGTGCTACAACCAAAACCTCTATGTCAGGGGCTTACTTATGTCACAATCAATCTAGTCACACCCCAAGTATGGACTCTCCTTTGCTAGGACTTCCCATGGAGAGATTTTAACAGTATGTGTGTCATAACAGCATATATTACGATATGAAAGGAGAATAAGGAACGACACATGTATTCCTATCAATATACAATAATTGAATATATATATATATATGTATATATATATGACATAAATGACTGGATTATTCACTTAGGCAGTTCAAGAACATAAACAATAGTAAGCATGAGAATTATCATATTTAACAGATAAATCAAGTAAATACAGTTTATTTCTCCACACAGTTTATCATTAGTCTAGCTGCCATTTCTGGTCTAGTTAAGGGTGGAAAGCTTAAGGGAAAGAATCATCACCAGATACGTTGTAGGGTGTCCTTTGGTGTGAGCCCTCTCGAGAAGCTAGCGTCTCTGCGTCACTTGAATAGATTTCTAGAGAAATCCCTTGCATTAGCTAATAAGTTCTAAGATTCTAGGACGCCATGGTTGGTCGAAAGGCCCAAATCATGATAGTCTAGTCCTCATTTGAGAGGAGCCTAGGCCTATCGATACTTATCCTAATGAGTGGGCATAATATACAGTTACCTAATGGGTGGGGTCCATGGCACAAATGTGCAGATAAGCATTTATATGATGGTGGGACCCCCGTACATGGCCCACCGCCATATGGATGGGCTAGCACACTACATCTATTATTTATACATCACATAGTGTATCTAGGTGTACTTTATGCATACGGTATTCATATATACGTTATATGCGATTTCCAACTACAACATCTATATTATAGGTCCATAAGATGTACAACATGAATACACTAAGAAACCTGGACAATGGGTACAAGGTGAATGTGGGTCCCACATGAGCATGGGTGTCGAATTGGAATCCTAAGAAACCTTAGGGGGTGAATTTTCACCCTGATCTAACATTTCGGTGGGCCATAGCAAAGATAACTTTAAATCAAGGGAAGAAACTGTTTGCATTTTTCAGGGCCCACCGAAGTTTGGTTCAAAGTAAAAATTGGAACTAGGGGGTTTCGTGAGGTCCTACTCCATATGGACCACTCATATCTTCCAGAATCATCAGTCATGATGAGATCTCAACATTTTGTAATCAGTTCACGTGGACTGATTGACAGGCGAGCGTCCCTTACATGCACCATGTATTTTCTGCACAGGTGGGTCCCATGTGATTGGTAGGCCTTACGTATGCAGAACAAGGTGGATCCCATCCACACGTGGGTTCCACACGGGGCTAGGGACTCAGCTGCCATGTGAGATGGCCCGACCATGCAGCTCACCTTGGTGTTTTAAGTGAGGCCCACCTGCAATTTGCAGGGCCCAGGCGGGTAGACAGCCCACTAACTGTAATGCAAAAGAAAGGAAAAGGAAAAGAAACGGCCATTGTTTGAAGCCACCGCTGGTCCCGATTTCTGGCACCGACCGGACCCGTGCATGGACTGGAACCAGGGTCTACTCGAGGCCCGATCCCACGTCCATATCGTGGCCCACAACATTCGTGCAGGGCCCACCTGCCCTTTAACGTAAGAATAGGCCCTGTTCCAACTGATCTTTGGCTTTGAGAATGACTCCGCTCTCAATCTGTTTATAGCTCAAACAGAGCTTCGTTTCTACCTGCTCGTGGCCTGACGCATGACCATTGTTTGGCCAGGTCCTGGCCTGAAATATGAGCTACACTTGGGTCCAATCTTAGACCGAAACAGAGTCATTAATTGACTCAGCTTCAGGTTGAACACAGGGACTCATTGCAATGGTGTTCTCAGTCCACCGTGCAACCATTGCTTGGCTCAGGTTCCGGACTAAAATGGAGTCTTTCTCCTAGCCTGCTGCTACCGTGTTTGGCTTGCACCCTAAGCTGTTTCAAAGCTCTACAGAGAGCTCAAAACAGACCTCAACTGGGGCCTGATTGTGGTCTGAAACGGCCATTGTTTGGCTTGTTTCCCCAAGTCTATTTCAAAACTATAATGAGAGCTCTAAAATAGAGCTTTGCATGGCCATTATTTGGTCCTAGCTTCAACCCTCCAAACATTGCCATTACTGTGTCGACTCTCAGCCATTGCTTGGCATGATGTTGGCCCAGACAATGCTATGATTATCTTAGCTAAAACTCCTAAGGAGGGGGAAGAAGAAAGATCACCTGAGGTGGGTGGACATCGGCCCTGCACTCGAGCTACAACATGAGAGACGACTCCTTGTTTCTCTCTTTCACTTATACTCTCTTTCTTCTTCTCTCGATACAAATTTCCTAGGGCTACAGGACCCATCTTATAGAGGGAGGGGACGACTGAGATTGTTTTCCCCAATGGACGATTGAGATTTATTCTCCCTAAAGAGGAAGGGTGGTTCTCTCTTCCTTTCCTCCCACATGCGCTCGTCGGGCTGTCTTTGGCATAAATTGAACGGTGGCATTCGATCTCCTTCGTCCGATCACAAGTGATCAAACAGCTATACCATTTTGATTGTGTGGGTCCCATGAAGGATTCAAACGATTTAAAATGCCCAGAAAGCGATCGTGGTGGCCCACTTATAGGGTTGAAGTAGGTTGGTTTAAAACAGAGGAAAGGCGGGAAGAAGATATTTCAATCTCATTTGAGAGGTGCTCGGTCAAAACCAGTTTGACCGAGCCAATAGTTTAGTCCACTTCGTGCACAAGTACTCTCAGTGCTCATGCATAGTGTGAGGGCCTACTAAAATGTGACTATTATAATTTATTCTGTTCATTTGTATTGAGGGACATTACCCAGAGATCCTGGGCCACTTTGGGTTGATGGTGAGGCCCAGGTGGCCCGTTACACACATCCCTGGGCCATCATTGGCTCATACGTCATGATCCGTTGATCTGGTGGGTCTGATAGACTTTTTCAATGGTTAATATAGGGTATTAGTTATGATGAAGGCTTCGTTTGTCACCAACTAATTCTCAAGTGTTGGTGACAAGTGTTTTGCAACAGTATTAACTAACATAACAGCTTCAACTTTAGGATGTGCAAGTAGCCTTACCTTTCCGATTGTTGTAGGGCGTGTTCTGACTCTTAGAGACCCTGAGGGATGACTTTAATGTCAACCAGAATCCCTATCCTGTGTATGTCGAGATAAGTTTTTTTTTTAATTAACCTAATCTATTTTAGGTTAATGTGGGTTTAAAAGGTAACACTCATGTAATGAAGGTACGAGGTGTTATGGTTATTCCTGCAACACAGGCTTGAAATATCTTCACAAATCTTATGTGTGTTATATACTTCTCATGCAATGATATGTGTCTTTTTCGTTATACCATATTTCCGACCTTTTTTGAAAAATCCAATTGGAAATGACACATGTTATAGCAAAGGAAAGATATAACATGCTAATGATATTCAAGGATAATTGGAATGTTTTTTTACGAAATCACAATTGATAGGATGACAAACCATGTACTAGTTGAAAGGTATTTAAAAGCAAACCAAGTAGTCAAGAGGCATCTAAGAGGTGTGCCCGAAAAGTGTCTAAAAGTAGACCGAGTGGGCGAGAGGTGTTCAAAAGCAGAACGAGCGGCCGAGGGAAGCCAAGAAATGGAATGTGGTCGAGAAGCTTGGTTGAGCGGTGGAAATAGAAATATGCGGAGAGCGATCGAGTGGAACACGGGCGAGCAACCGATAAAAGTGATGTAGTTGATGTGTAGTTGAAGGGTGAGTGATAATCGAGAGAAACAGAACTTAGCTGAGTGGAAGAGGAATAATCACAAAAGAATGATCTAGAAATTTTTTTTTACTTCCATAACTGTTGTAGTAATGAAAGAAGGATCTAGAAGAATAAGTTGCAACAAAAGTCGATAAATAGAAGAGGAAATCAATAGATCAAACTATCTCAAAAAACAACCAACCAATAACAATTAATCAAATCAATCAATTTATCTTTTATATCAGCTTATCCTAGGAGTAGCGATAATTCTTAACTATAATCTTTAGTTGTAATCCAAGTCTAGGCTCATAAGTCAGATTTGTTCTTTATCTAATATCAAACCATTCTTTTAAGAGATGTATTCTTGCAGTTGCTCCTAGTGACTGATTGTGAGTTTTTCCTTTTGTTTGATTTGCACTAGTATTCTAAAAGTCTTTTCTTGTGGAAAATACAAAGTAACCATTTTCGAAGGAAGAACCCCACCCTTCGATTATCACCTGATCGTTATAAACTTTTGCAAGTGGTTGAGTAAGAGACCGATCTTCTTAGAATCTAGTCATGTATGTTCATATTGGACACATCTAATTATTTTGGCATTTGATGTCAAAGTTAATCTATTTGGATTGAGCCACTGTATCAATTTTGTCATGCCCACACAATAGAAAACAAATTAAGTAGCCAATATTTTTTTGTACGCCCTGCGGGACTCTGATTACGGGTAATCTTACCATGCATTAATCTTGTGAATTATGAGTCGAAGTGTAACACCCCGTACTTTTCAGTACTCAGGTGTTACCATAAGAATCTAAATCAATTTACACGTGTATGGGAACACACATAGCTTTCCTTACACATCAACACCCAGTGATCCTCAAATCATCCATCTCAACCGTCTAGTACAACATTCATTCGTGTAACAAGCCATCCATCCGATTGATTTTCAAATTAGTCCACCATATCTTCAGAGCACCTATTTGAAGATCTCAATCACTTTGATAGACCAATTAAACCATTTATTAGGTCTACAATCTTCCCTTGTACGGTCCATCCTTAGAAAATGCAGATCGGATCGTTTGGATTCATATTCAACTACTAGGTCTCACCTAAAGGGTTCTTTAGGATCCCAAGGGGTTATTGACAATTGAACGTTAGTCAATCCAATCGTTGGACTGTTTAAATAAACCATGACTTGGTAAATTAGAAACTCATGTGGTGGCTCACTTTAATGCAAATAACCCTAATATTAGTGTTTGTAGCTAAAAGACACATAACGAGCAGCCCTACATCTTACATGTAGGAATTTTTTTTTTTTTTTTTTTAAAGATGAATAAATCACAATGTACATACGGTAATAATAATAGCAGTTAAATATTTAATAACACAAGAGAATGAAATGAATGGTACTAATGGAGTGGGGCCATGACACGACAATAAATATATATATATATATATATCTATATATATATGTGGGAAAAGGTACAATGCGCTCGAGCTGATTTTAAGGCCCCATGAGGTCGAGCTGTGTGGGCCCCACCATGATAAGTTTTGAACATCTACCCCATCCGTCAGCTGCACCATTCCATCGTGGGCCTAGGTCTCAAAAATTAAGTCAATCCGTGACTTGTGTGGGCCACACCACATACAGAAGTGGGGAGGGGCCGTGCACCATTAAAACATTCATAACCATTTTTGAGGGCCCACCGAGATGTAGTTTGCAAATCCAGCCCATCCATTATGTGTGTCCCACTTGAATGAGGGTTCAGACCAAGTTTCAGGCGCATGCAAAACTCAGGTGGGTCCCACCAAGTGCTTTTATATGTTTTAACGGTGTCTTCACATAATTTTAGATGGCATGGCCCACCTGAGTTCCGTATACCGCTGATTTTTAGGATATCCCATAATTTAAAGGGTACCCATCAAATGCACGGTGTTGATGGTTGAAACACATCACGGTGGGGCCCACACAGCTCGACCTCATGGGAGCTTATTGTCAACTCGAGCGCATTGTACCTTTTTCCTATATATATATATATATATATATATATATATATATATATATAGACACACGCAGTAATAATGAAATAAAATAAAATTATTATCATTATGTGGATGGTAACAAGTCTTGAACATACAAAAGATCCATTGAAACCTTCTAACCGTTGATAGTTAGATTGTGATCAATTCGACCGTTGGATAGATGAAATCGGCACCCAAAGGCTTTGATTTAGTTATCATGGCCCACCTAAGATCTGGATCTTCCTGATTTCTATTTAACGGGCCTGATTAGGGCCTCCCAGAGTGAATGGACGGAGTGAATTTATCACAAACATCCTGGTGGAGTCCACACAGAGTGCGAGTGCACTGAAACTGCCCGTGCATGAACTGCATGGGACATCACGAGCTGGTTTGACCAGCTCTGACCGAGCCTCTTTCAAAAAAGAGGACGAAATCCTCCCACCCGTTCACACTTTCAAACTGACGGACGTCAGCTTCCGCTGTGACCCACCTCGGCCACTGAACGGCCAATCCAAACCGTCCATCAGTCATGTGAACCCCGAACGACCAAACCCTAGTGGTCTGTCTGGATCCATACAAAGACACACGGGCTCGGGTTGGTGCCGATCGGAGCCATGTGATTAGCTTGGTCAAGAAGGATGGGCCGAACTGCTGCCACGTAGGTGATCCACATCCGCCCTAGCCTTTGCATCCCAGCCATCTGTCCTGACGTCAAATCACGCCTTTGTCCTATTGCCAAAAACGGGCAGGCAACCGCCTGCATCAATAAAAGGAAGAGGAGACAATACCGCTTTTGGAAAGGGCAGATGGTTCGATCCGAGCCCTCCATGGGCCACGCGCGCTAACCCCGACGGTCCCTTTTAGGGTAGCAACGTCTAAGAGCGAGAACCTTCTCGTCTCATGAGAAAATGACGAGAATGGATGTATCTCATGAGATACTTTGAAACTTGGATAAAATGGCCCAAAAAGTGAGCCCCGTAGTGATCAACGGTCCCATCTGATTCGTTCAAAGAGAGCGGATTATACGAAAATACTATGTACAAAAATCGGCCATTGATGGCCAGGTCATCTTCCTCGTTTACACGTCCAACCCACCATACCAAGATGTGTTCCACCGTAAGTGAAAATGTACTTTTCTGGTGGGCCTGGACAGCAGAAGGGCATCCCCGGGGTCAGATGGACCCCATGCAAAGCAGTTTCCAAAAATGGCCAATGCTAGAACCAGTTTATCTCAGCCGTTGGTTGATTCAGACAGGTTCTCTCTCTCGATTATAAAGGCTGATAGGTCGCCCTAGGATTCACACCAGAGAGAGGCAGGGAGAGAAAATAGTGAAGAAACAGAGGGAGAGAGTGGGCGTCATGCCGCACTAAACTAGTTGACCGCACCAAGTCAGCGTAGCTAGTCTAAACCAGGCCGACCCTGGTAGCACGAGTTGGGTCGAGTCAATTCAACTCGCTGTTTAGATCCAGCAGCGAGTGCCGCTGTCCACATCCCTTCCACTCCATTCCCCTCCTCCTAGCAATAGCAAAGCTGTTGGAGTTGTAGCCTTCATCATGGCAATGTCTTGGTCTGAAACCAGCCTTTACCATGGCTATGTTTTGAGCCAGAAATAGGTCTAGTAGTAGCTCCATTTTGGGTTCAAAACAGGGCCTCTAGTCTGGCCATAGTCCATGAGAAAAATAGCCTCTGGTCAGGCCATGTTAGGAGCTGAAAATAGCTCTCAAACAAGGCTAGATATGGGCTGAATTTAGGCAAATGATGAGTGCATGTTGGGTCAAAACCATGCCAACTGATGGCTGGATTTTGCACCAGAAACATGCCAAACGACAGTAGTGTTTTGAACTGAAACAAGGCCAATCAATGGCTGTGTTTTGGACCTAAGGCTAGGGCCTTCATGCCAAGCCAAGATGAGCTTTCAGCTGGATTAAAAATGAGCAGAAACCAGTCCTCCAACAGGCTGTGTTTTTGGGTAGGGAAATAACTCTCAGATAGATTTAATTTGAGCTCTCAGTCGAGCCTTGAAGTAGGCCTAAAAACTGACCTCAGTTGGGCTCTCATTTGGGCCTCAAAACCAGCTAAGAACATCCTAAGGTAGTGGTGAAAATCAGCCCCAACTGGACCATGTTGGGTGCAGAAGTCATTGATCAGTTGGGCCATTAGTGGGGCTGCAACTGGTCCCTGTATGAGCCTTCGATCAAAGCTAAAATCAGCCTAAATTGGTCCTATAATCAGGCCACAGGCCTGTGCAAACCCAAGCCCTGCACACATGTAGGTGGCCCACATCCCATGATCAGGTGGGCAACACCTTACAGTCAGGTGGGCCAAACTTTACAAGCTGGTGGGCCATATCCCACATCCTGGTGGGCCGCACCACACATCTAGGTGGGCCGCACCATATTACAGTGGGCTGCACTTGAGTGTAAATCTCAGTGGGCTGCACCATATTACAATGGGCCTCACCATAAAAACGCAGTGGGCCTATCCCTTTCAGCCGTACTGCCGGGCAGGGACGAGCCCAGCCTAACAACTCTTTGGGGCCATGCGGATGAGCCTTAAGTGGGGGCAGCTATGGGTTACCCAACTTCACTTTTGGGCTCGAACTGGACCCAACAGCTGGGCCAAAGCGAGGCCTAGTTCGACCCTTGGTTAGGTGTAATTCCAAGCCCAAAAATTCAGCCATATGATGGATGAAACCTTTTGGGCCTAGACGCCCTAATGCGGGTCCAACTAACCTTGTACATAGGTCCTTTCAACCCCCTCCTCCCCCCCCCTCTCTCTTAGCTTCAATACGTAGTGAGTTAACGTCTTGGCAACACCCTCTAATATAAATTCTTGGGTCGGAATCAAATCTTAGGTGATCAACTATACAGTGTTGGATCGTTACTTAACCGCAGAAATCTAAATTTAAGGAGCTACAAATCATCAGGTGATGATTCTTCCCCTTGAGCTTTCCATCTTCTCATTAGCTTAAGTTATAGTTTTTATTTAAATTCATAATTGATATCTCCCTTTATAATCACATGTGTTAGCTGGTGAAAATTAAATTGTTGTATTACATGCTTTATGATTATCCTGTATAATTGTTCATGCTGGTGGATTTCTTTTTGTGGATTGCTTATAGAACTTAAACTGGTACATTACGTGGAAATTCCCACATATGAATGTACACCCATACTTAGGGATGTAATTTGACTAGTTGTGATCGTAATGGACCTTCGAATTGGTGGTTATTGAGTGGTGGTTTAGATGGATCATTGATGCGGGCCTACTATCCAAGGTTGTTGTGCTTAATAGTTTTTAAGGATGGTCTTTATCGTATGGTTTTGATATCGGCCCTATGTGGCATATTTTGATACTCGCCCTACGCGGTTTTGGTTTGGTACTTGCCCTAGATGGGTTCGATGTTTTATATAGTGCAACCATGCGATGTTAAGCCCCGTATACTATAATATGATTGGCCACTAGTCGATGGGTTTCCATTAAACATCCTAAGATGGTAGCCTCATGGGCCAGGGATGGTAATGATATGATACTATGCTCGAGCCGTCGGCCTACGCTGGACCACAAGCTCTCCATAGTGACTATGAGCTTATTTTAAAATGGCTGAGTATAGTATGATGGCTGAGTATAGTATGATGGCTGAGTTCGACCAAGTCGACTGACTTGGATTAATAATGGACTGACTAATCATGCATACATCGTACAGACCAACATCTATTGCAATTGTTCGTGATGCACATATTGTTCCGACTGGATGATGTGTCCCAGGTTTAATGATTGCATGAGTGATGTACGTGTTGTTTCGACTGGATGATGTGTCTTGGGTTCAATGACGAGCCCATTGTTCGCACAGATGAGCATCCCCGGGGCGATGATTGCATACTTCATGCATCCATGCACATAATAAGACCTGCATCATATATTATTTTGTATGCTTTATTTTATAATTATGCTTACCTAATGCAGAGATGTGTAATCTTGAGGGGAGTTCACACTAAGTTGGCCACTCATCCATCAAATAAATATAACCGTACAGGTAACACAAGTGGCTTAAGTGATTTTCAGGTTTGGGCTGATGAGGAGCTTGGTTTAAGTGCCAGAATTGCATGACTGTATCTGCCTTGAGAAGTTGAGGGGTCTTGCGGCTTAAATTTACTTGCATTCTATTATTTCTCATGTATTGTATCATGTAATTCTTGTATTTGTTAATTTTGGAGACAATATTGGTTTGTATAAGTCATTATGGGCAACCACTTATATACTCTAAATGTAATTAAAATTTCCTTTTATGCTTACTGGTCCATTTTACGCTCATTTGTTTACTCTGATGAAAGATAAAAGAAAAATATATACTCGACTTTGACCATCCTTTAAGGTGAATACTCGAGTTTCTGAGAAACGAGTCGTGTACTCGGGTCCTGAAGATTCGGGGCGTTACATGAAGACAGGTTCATTAAGAATTTGAACAATTAAGTTTGCCACTAAATTTGGTACCCTTTCCACTAAAATCGAGTAGGGCATCATCATCTTAAGTTGATCGTCTTGAGTTTTATCAGGCGAAATGCTCGATATGCAAGAGGAATTCAACATATCGCTAAATAGTCACGAGTTTAAGCTGAAACTTTAGGCAGATGGATCATCAGTAATGCTATAAACATGAATCGGATGATGACTCTCTTTGCCAAAAGAACACTTATGGTGCCTCAGCAACCAGTCAATACTAATTTTTGTCAAAAATTTAGCATTGGCACCACCAATAGAACCCGTGGAGCCAAGACCACAACCGACACTACAAGTACCTATTTCATAATGAAATATGCCTCTTCAAGTATTGGAAGTGTGGAATCTTCTACCACCTACTGAATTTAGGCAACTAGAACAGGAAGTTAGGAATGTTGTTCCTAAACAAGGAAAGTAGGGTATACCTTAGGAGTAGTCTTTCCTTGGGAATCCACCGTATCATGAAAAACAGAACTAGGTAGGTCCTAACCACCACCAGTGGCTAAACCACACCATTTGAATTGTAACCAAAGCATGCAATTAGTTCAAGAGGTGGCAGACCAAGATCTCGGCTGTATTACTACATTAGTCAACAATTAGAAATAGATTGAATGACAGTCTCCATTGTTACGACCAACTTTGCCATTTTTCAATTAAGACGACCGAGTTTGACTAGGACGACTGAATTTGTTATCTCTTGACCAATATGGCCAAGTTCAACCAAGATGGTCGGATTTGTCGTTTCTCGATAAATATGATCGAGTTCAATCAAGACAGTTGAATTTGTCATTTCTTAATCAAGACAATCGAGTTCAATTAAAATGGTCGAATTTGACTTTTTTCAATGATAGTGTTCGACCAAGACGACCGAATTCGATTTTTTTTGACCAAGATGGCCGAGTTCGACTAAGACGAATGAATTTGATATTTTTTTTACCAAGATGGTCGAGTTCGACCAATACAACCAAATTTGATATTTTTTGACCAAGATGGCTGAGTTCGACCAAGTTGACTGACTTTAATGTTTTCCAATAAAGATAGTCGAATTCGACCAAGATGGCTGAAATTAATATTTTTACACGGCCGAACAGTCACATTTATTATGCAAAACAATGAATCAACATCGTATTCACCTTTTACTAAAGGTGAAACAATGAGGGGGTAATGTTGTACCCTATTTCTGATAATACTTGGGAAACCCAATTGGAAAAAACACGTGTTATATCAAGGAAAAGATATAGCATGCTAAAAATCTTCAAGGATGCTTGAAATATTTTTTATAAAATTACAGCTGATAGGATGACAAAGCAAAGAGCAATTGAGAGGTATTCAAAATCAAACCAAGTGCCTGAGAGACATCCAAGAGTTGCGATCGAGAGGTGTCTAAAAGTAGATCGAGCGACTAAGGGAAGCCAAGAAATGGAATGTGGCTGAGAAGCTTGATCGAGCGGTCAAAACAGAAAGATGCAGAGAATGGTCGAGTGGAGCACGAGCGAGCGACTGACAAAAGTGATGTGGACGATGTGTGGTTAAAGGGTAAGTAGTGATCGAGAGAAATAAATCTTGACCGACTGGAAGAGGAATAATAACAAAAGAAGGATATAGATAAGAGAAGGATTTAGAAAGACTTTTTGACTGCTATAACTATTATATTAATGGAAGAAGGATCTGGAAGAATAAGATGTAACAAAACTCTATTAATAGCATATAAAATCAATAGAGCAAATCATCTCCAAAACCAACCAATGATAATCAATCAGATCTATCAATTTATCTTTTATCCTAGAAGTAGTAATCTTTAGTTATAATCCAAGTCTATGCTCATACGTTGGATTCGTTCTTTATCCAATATCAAACGGTTCTTTCAATAGATGCATTCTTTGCATTGGTATTTTAAAAGTCCTTTCTTATAGAAGGCACAAAGTAGCCCATCTTTGGAGGAAGAACCCTACCCTCCGATCATTGATCGCTTGATCGTTATAAACTTCTATAAGTTGCTGAGTATATGACCAATCTTCTCATAATCTGGACATATATGTTCATACTGGACGTATACTTATTTTGGCACTTGGGGTCAAAGTTTATCGGTTTAGATTGAGCCGTTATATCGATTCTAGCACGCTATGACAATAGAAAACAATCGAGCAACCAACACTTCCCTAATTAGCTCTTTCACGAACGGTAAAAAAATAGGGTACAACAGGTTTTGATGCATCTTATAATTACAACATAGTGGAAAATCTCATTCCCATCAGTTGATCAGCCTTAAATAATTTCTTTTTTTTCTTAGGATATTATTAGAATTTATAAAATAAAATTTTAAAAATATTTAAAATTTAAATATTTATTTATACAATGAATTTTTTAAGGTTTGTTTTACCCTTTTTTCAAGTTATAATTGTGATAATATTGTTTAATGTTGTTGGCGTTGGTTTTCAGCAATTGGAATGTGGGTGTTCCAAAATTGAATTTGCGGTTCAATTCAAACCTAACAACTATGACCCCAAGCACTGAGAAAGGTAGACACACGGTGTATGACTGAGATTGGATGAGATCAACCACCTATTCAGCCACTCGCTTAATGTTTAAACAGGATCAGGCAATATTCAAAGGGTAAGGTTTGTCCTCTGATGATATATTACACATTTGCCTTCCGTTCAAAAGGACTTTCTGATACAAATAAAATAGAAATGAGAAAATGGATTCTTATATTCATTCGCGGTGGACAACTACAAAACACCTCTCCTGATGAAGAATTGTAAAAGGACGAGTGTAACACCCCATACTTTCAGTACTCGGGTGTCACCTTGGAAATCCAAATAAATCGGACGTACGTGGGATCATGCATGACTCACCTTACACATCAGTGTCCAGTGGTCCCCAATCTATCCATCTGGGCTGATTAGGATGGTCTTCATTCATGTATCGAATCACCTGACCGTCAGTCCTCAAGAACAAACAATCTTCTCATCCCAAAAGTAACATTAGTCTTTAGGAAACCCCTGTGTTACTAAGACCCAAATGACAATGGAAGCCTAACCCCACCTTATTTGGTAGATCGAGCCATACATTATAAATCGTAGGCCTTAGATTGTCAGATCCACCATTCATTGGATCCGTAACATCCAACTTATAAAGCTGCCACTTGGTCATTCACAATCAAACCATTAGACCACCAATTCAACCATGGGTCTTCATCTAGACAAACCCTACGACCCTTAATGCAATTGGTAGGGATCTCCACCCTTAAGTCAAGTGATCCTACTGTTGAATCAAACAAATCAACCGGATGTCAAAATTGGGAATTAGACGACCGCTTGGAGCGACCCACTATAATGTAAAGTAACCCTAATATTTGAACATGTAACTAAGGGACGCATAATGAGTAGCCTCACATCTTACATATAGCTAGGATAAAAAGGGTAAATAAATAAATAATAATGTACAGGTGACAATAATAATGATATTAATAATAATACTAATAATAATGATAATAATAATGATGATGATAATAATAATAATAATCATAATAATAAAAATAATAATACCAAGTGATACTGGTGTAACATGATAATGGGTCACATGGTCCATAAGTTGGCCATAGATTCCTAGCTTGATGGCCCCTTGGACTCTTCCGATTGTTAACATTCAACTTTGGAGTCGATCTAGACATAGCAGGGTTAGGAAACGCCTTTTATAGTGCACAAAGGAAGTTTTGTGGCCACCTGAGCTTCAGACCCACTTGATCTTCAGTCAGAATCTATGATTGGGCCCACCAAGAGAAGTGGATGGAGTGGATTTACCAAACACATCGTGGTGGGCCCCACACTTGTAATGCACATGCACCGGGGTGTGGTGCACCCACTATGCACGGGACTTGCTAGCCGGGTCAAACACGGCTGACCCGCAGTCCCTTTAAAAGGGAAAGAGTCTCCCTCTCTCCTTGCCTGCAACAAGGGACGGACGGACGTCCATTTTTATTTCCAGTGGCCCACCACGTGTGATCATGTGCATGATCCAAACCATTCATAATCTCCAGAGTATGGGTCCTACCAATCCCTGTTAATATCAGCCGTTGGATCGTATTCGCGTGCACACCATCTCGGCCACAGAACGGACCTACAAGCACATAGTTTCCATTTCTGGAAACTGTCTTCCGCAAAAGCTGTCGGCGATCCGCGTGAGCGAGCATAAGCTCATCTAGACCGTACGAAATAGAGTAATCTGGACCGTTCAAGCTAGTTTTTCGTCTAAAAACGGGAGAAAATGAGAGAGGGGAAGGAAATCAGCCGCAGCCATCTATCTCCATACCCATCAACAAAACCTTCTCCAAACTCCAAAGAGGCTTATTTACGAGCTTTCTGAGGTCCTTAAGGACTGTCTGAAGGAAGCAAATTGAAGTGAGATGTGGTGATGGCGAGGACACCATTAATGGCATCGTCATCTTCCTCGCCGATCCACCACACCCGGTAACTCAAATCGAGTCGAGTCTGGCCAGATTGGCGTCCTCTGTGGGAGGTTTTTAACTGGGAGAGAAAGAAAGAGAGAAGAAAGGAGAAAGGGAGAGAAAGCAGGGGAGAACGAAGGAGAGAAAACAGGAAAAATGAGGGAGGTGCGCCTGCGCTACACCGAGTCTGCCGAGTTGGGCAGCATCCAGGTTAGTTCTGCACCTCTGGCAGATAGGAAGAAAATAGAAAGAAGGGAGAAGGAGGGAAAGAAGAAAGAAAAAGAGATTGAGAGAGGAGTGAGGCAGACGGGTGGTTGCACCCTCCGAGCTGACCCGACTCGGCTGCTGACTCAAACCGAGTCGAGTTGCGTGGGTAAGGTCGGGCCTGGTTCGGTCCAGCCCACCCCAGGGTAGAGGGAGGGAGAAATCAGAGAGATAGAGAGGAAGAGAAGAAAAACAAGAGAAGAAGAGAGAGAGAGAGAGAGAGAGAGAGAGAGAGAGAGAGAGAGAGAGAGAGAGAGAGAGAGAGAGAGAGAGAGAGAGAGAGAGAGAGAGAGAGAGAGAGAGAGTTGGCTCGATGGTTGCTACCGAGTTAACTCGGTTGAACCCACCGAGTCCAGCTAGGTTTACCTGGGTTTGGAACTGGTCCAAACATCGTTGGAGTCCCAGCAAAAAGGGGAAAAGAAAACAGAGGGAAAAAGAAAGGAGAAGAAGGAAGAGAGAGAAGGAAGTAGGGGAGAGTGGGCATGCCGAGTCAACTCACTGAGTCAAGGCTGACCTATATCCCATGCCATTTAGGGACCGTGCCCGGTCAGCAGACCAACTACGTTGGGCTCCCAGTCCCGATCCTAGTGATATGCATCATTGTCAGGTAACATTTCCAACCGAATCCAAATCAGCTGAGTTGATTCAATGAGTCAATGTTTTCTTTCTACGACTAGATGGGTCTCATTGCATTAATATTATTGTCACACTCTTATTATTAGGATTTGCTAACATCATATAGGATTAGCCATTAACGAATAATTTATGCTAGGACTATATATTATAAATGACATTACAATTAGTGAATGGTTGTATTTTACTTACCGTTCTTAAACATTATCATGATAGTAGATCATAATATTAATTAACATCATAATGGTTAATATTAACATGTTACGCTAATATTAGTTATTATGAATTAAACCACCATTAATGTTATTAGCATGGTATCCATCACTTAAGAATATTATCTTTAATAATAAGTTGTACCATTTTATTACAACTGTAATGATAATCATTACATGGTCACGAATATTAGCTATATAATTAACGTTAAACTGTAACCAACCATATTATTATTATATTGTCTTTAAGCTACACATACATCATAGTTATACTCCTAGAACTAAACCGTATGGTGAAAACCCTAAGCCTTACACAATACCCTAGACTTGGGTAATCCAACCGCTAGGTTAACCCTAAATAGTGTGTAAGCTTGGGTCTAATTGTACAACTTTGCAATTGATGGTAGGAATTGATTCCAAGGAAGCACGTACTTCTTAACAATAGTGCAGGCGGTTCAAACATAAGGTGAGGACTCACCCTTTGAGCTTCCCACTTAATTTCATCAATCTGGATATAGATGATGGGATTATTCCTCTATTGAATTACTCACCTTACTATTGAATAAGCTAAATGGTTGTGTTAGATGGTAGACT
This sequence comes from Magnolia changhungtana, assembly GCA_030180095.1. Taxonomy (NCBI): domain Eukaryota; kingdom Viridiplantae; phylum Streptophyta; class Magnoliopsida; order Magnoliales; family Magnoliaceae; genus Magnolia; species Magnolia changhungtana. The sequence goes on from JASAUF010000078.1 coordinate 162,714, forward strand.
CTCTCTTTAATTATAACATGCATAAATGATTTGGTGATAACATGCTATCTTTAGTCGTACCTTGTAAATTAACTATATGTCTGTCGTTGTGATTGAGTGATGTAATGAATGAGACCTGTCATGAACTCACTATCTTACGATCCATATTTGACTTACACGACTTGGATAGCGCATCCTTACATGTCTTGGACTGCATATTTATCCTACGTGGCTTGGATCATTTGTTTGCCCTTCGTGGCTTTGATGGGTCGTTGGTGCCCTTTTGTGGCTTGATGGTTATATTCGCATATCTTATTGTTTCCTAGCCATCTTATGGTGTTCGATCGTATTGTAATTTCCGGGTGGAGCAGGTGTTCGCTTGGTGATTTCCTAGCCATCTTGCGGTGTTCACGTATGATACGATTTTCAGGTGGTATAGAGTTTATATGTTGATTTTCTAGCCATCTTGAGGTGTTCAGTCGTACCATGAGTTCCGGGTGGAGCGGGTATTCGCTTAGCGATATCCTAGCCATCTTGTGGTGTTCACGTACAATATGATTTCTGGGTGATCTAGAGTTTATGTTGTTTGTCTCTTCATCTTGCGGTGTTCAGTTGTACCATAATTTCCGGGTGGAACGGGTGTTCGCTTAGCGATTTCCTAGACATCTTGCGGTGTTCACATACGATATGATTTCTGGGTGAAATAGACGTCGGTATGTTGTTCTCTCTTCATCTTGCAGTGTTCAGTCGTACCATGATTTCCGGGTGGAGCGGGTGTTCGCTTAGCGATTTCTTAGCCATCTTGCAATGTTCACGTATGATATGATTCCCAACTGAAGGAGAGTCTAAAGGTTGATTTTCTATTCACCTTATAGATTTCACTTGTACTATAATTTCTGGGAGGAGCGGGTGTTCGCTTAGCGATTTCCTAGCCATCTTGTGGTGTTCACATATAATGTGATTTTTGGGTGTAATAAAAAGTCGTATGGTTGATTATTCGATTACCTGAACATATATCCTTATATTGCGCTTGCGATTGTGATTGTGTTTGCTTATGATGAGATTCTGTTAACTGGCTTGGTTTTTGAGTGTATGATCAAGATTATGAATTGTCCTGTTCAATATATCCATCTTTATGACTTGCGACCTGTATTGGAATATGAATGATGAGTGAGTAATCTTAGAGGGGGTTCCTCACTGCGATAGCCATTGACACTATCAAACTGTAATAGTTGATGTAGGTGTATGTTCACTCCCCAAGTATATGGTTGTGATGAAGTAATAAACTCGGTGAGACCGAGGTCGAATCCATAAGGAATGAAACCTGTACGTATTCTGAAACTAACTAGAACTATAACTAGAATGAGATGAAATCTAAATCGAGTGAAATCATGGGAATAACGATGAAGTATTTGTCACGCCCCAAACTTGGAAACCAGGCTCACAAAATTCCCAATCGCCGAATCCCGCGCTGACAGCCTCCGTAGTACTCCATTCTCAGCTCCCAGCGCCAATATGCCAGATTCTGATCCTGGGATCCTACAAGGAGGATTTTCAGTATAAATTTTTATTTTTTTGTAATGAAGCATAACCACAAGTATACCCAAATCATAAAGGCAACATCATCATCACATATCCACTAATATAATCGTTTGAATACACTGCTGAAAGGGAAATACATATATCGAAATCAAAACTCCAAAAGCTCTAGAGGTCAGCTGCATGCTCCAAGCTCAACGCTGCTGCAATCTAATGTTCACTCCCCAAGTATAGGGTTGTGATGTAGTAATAACTCGGTAAGATCGAGGTCGAATCCCACGAGGACTGATCGTCACAATTCAAATCTGTGATCCTCCTTAACTAATTCAACAAATAATGGAGCAAATTACTAACACAAATTTATGGAAAATAACTATTGAGGATAGGGAAGAAAATTCAATAAGAGAAAGAGCACTAGGACTTTCGAATCCACCCCTAATTATCCCAACCCTTGTTTTGTCTGTTAATTCACTTTAATATAGATTGATCTAACTTATCTAGAGAAAGCACAATCTGTGTCCTTAATCGGGCATCTGATTGTCTAATTCCTTCAAGCAATGCCATGAATAACATATCCCATGTCCAAATCGGGCATATGGAATATGCTGATTCGAGTAAAAGCACCACTGTTTCTTCCTCTACAGGAACACATTCATGATCAGATACAAGCACCTAGAATAAACATCCGGACCACATCCATCCATAGACTACGATCAAGTTCATAGATGAAGAAGTATAGAATTTAAAGCAATCAAGCACACTAGGGAAAGAAACAAACCAATCTAATTAAAATAAAATCAACATAGAAAAAGAGGTGTTCAAATTAGGGTTTCATCTCACCTAGCCGAGAGATTAGTTACCCATAAAATCCATTAAACATATGGATAAATAAAATTCAATAACAAACATCAAACCAATTTCTCTCTTTCTTCTTTCTTCTTTTTCTTCTCTCCTTTGCTCTAGATATGGAATTCTCCACTTTTTCCAATTTCTGAATGCCCTTCCTCATGTTTTGCAACTTTTTTTATAGCTGATGGAGTGGTGAAGTGGTGAAATTGATTTGGGAGGTCAGCCACGCACGCGTTAAAAAATTCCTTTTCGCGGCCCAAGTTCGGGACCTCAAAACACCATACTTTCCTCGTTCAAATTCCAACAAACACCGTCCTTAGGACTTTCTTGGGTCCTCTACATGATAGACGGTTCAGACCGCCATATGATCAAAGATGGTGGCCCACAACCGCCTGGAAAACCGGATTTCCAAATTTGTGCAACACTTTCGCACCCTTTTTGTCGTGATCGGTGGGCCCCATGGAAGTGTTTTCGGGAAATCCACCCGTCCATTGGATTCGGACGAAATTTCAATCAAGAATAAGTAGTTTTAAACGTCCAAGGATGCGTCCCAGAGAAGAAAACACAAAAGATCGGATTTGGACGTTGCGAGCAACCCTTTGTGGCTCTCATGCGCACACGTGTGTACGCATGGGAGCAAAGTAGTAGCATGGTTTTGTAGTGCCCGAGCCCATCTACAAGATGGACGGATTGGATCGGCCAGAAGGGACACGTGTGGGGCCCACTAGCAAATCGCAAACGGTGACGGTCCGTCATTGCCAGAACTTGGCAGCGGATTGCCGTTCGAGAAGGTGACGCGGGCGGCTCCTCTGCGTAAATGGTGGGGTCCACCATGATGTTTTGTTGAGAAATCCACGCCGTCCATTAGTCTCTTCGTCACAAATCGTTCCAAGATGGCTGGTTTTAAAGTGCTGGTAACGTGGCCCATGTGATATTTCACCAGCCGTTCAACTGCATTCGAACGGCTAGATTTTACTCCTGACGACCGTTCGCAATTCTTCCACCTAGGCAATGTTAATATAGGCCATTTAGACCTCATGAACGGTCCTGATCACACATTTGGGTAATGTGTGGGGCCCACAATCGAAACCCAAATTGAGACAGGGAGACGCTGTTGCGTTCTCTCGTCTTGAGAAGAAGAGTCGGTCAACAACGCCTGACCAACTTTCAGATTTTTTTGATGCACGTCTTGTGCACATGTGCACTATACACATGCCACCTTAGGTGGGATCTACTGCAATGTGTACGAGCAATCCAATCCAACCATCTGTTTTGTCCCCTCAAATAATGTATTGCAACCAAATCTGAGGCATATCCAGAGACCAGGTGGGCCCCAAATTGAAGATTAATGGGCTGATCTGTCCGTTGGACCACTTCCCGAGATCCTCAATGGCTGAAATTTAATATGTACGGTTAATTTATGGCCCTCATCCCATGTATGAAGTTTTGAACCGATCGGATGGCGGGAACCATGTGATCTTGCATTCTGGACCCTTTTCGGGCCTCTTTAAACGTGAACGGCTTGATTTCTTCGGGTCCCTGGCATGTAAATTTTTCACCATTGGTTCTCTGGAGTCCATCCCATGCTTTGGAGACTTTGGATCATGAAATCCAAGCCTTTAACATCAATTTTCAATTAACGTTCCTGATTTCGTCCTGTAACGAAAATATAATTAAAATCCAGCATTAAACATTATCATGTATGTAAAATCAAGTAATTTACTAGGGTCTGATATGCAATATTCGACCCTGATCATCTAACGCCACCTGCACGCATCTATCGTGCATAAGCTTACAAAAGCTTAGAGGGTGGTGGAAGTGTGTGTAAGGTAAGTGCTAAGTATCAATAAAGCACATAATTCATACATCATTGGGATAAACAGAAATACTAATAAGATCATGAATCATATGACATCGAGTAAGCGAAAGTATACTGGTAAGTCCATGAATGTTATCACCAGTAGTACAAGCGCAATGCGATGCAAAACATAATAAGACAATAATGAGATCTTTGAGAATGCAATGCAATATACAAATCTGACGAGCCACGAATACCATCAACCCCATCTAGGTCATATAAGTGCAAAAACATATTAACCCAAAATGCTAAGCATCATGCGGATGCAATGTAATATGCGGTGCGAATGAAATGACCATGCGGCAGAACGTGAAGTCGGGATGATAGTACAAAGTATCACAAAGCTATGGGGTCCATCACAAGGGACTTCTATCCAAACCAGTCCCATACCTAAATTTCGATAGTCAGACACAATGTGGTAAACTCCTGATCTCAGGTTAGTCGCGCGCCCAACCGAAATCCTGGCCATGCGATGATATACGTAACAAATAGTTACGCACCACCAGCCCGAGTGGATAGTGAATGAATGAATGAATGGGTATGCAATTCCTGCTCAATAAGTCTACGTATCAGTACGGTTCTTCTCTGGGATCATCACCGGGGTCTATTACACTCTACGCCAGCTTGCCGCCCTTATCCGAGCGCACAACTGGGCAAGTGGAAGAGATCTCACTATCCTCATGCCAATATCGGGCCCGGCTCGTCGATAGCGGACCCATTCCGCAAGCTGGTCAAACTCAACCTAGATATTGCCCCCTCACTCAGGCGGGTAAGGTCACACCCCTTCTCAACCGATCACGACACAGTGGGAGACGCGACCTCCTGGTATTCGGCCCTCGTGCGCTCATATATTCACTCGGTCTCGACGTTGGAGTCATCTCCTGGCCACGGAGGTTCAGGGATTTTCACCCAGGGACATCTATGGCGCCCATATACTAGAACTAAACATTTTCGGTATCCCGTCTGGCCATCCACGATATGCCTGTGGAAGCCACGGCCCTGATGTCGCTAGGGCATACAATGATCAAGTAACATGTATGCGAGATGCATGAATCACACCGTATAAACATGTAGCCATCTCGGGCGTACCATGCGCTCATGTTGGGCACTCCATCTCATATGGAGTCCCGTAAATGTCTCAGCCCAACGGCTCATGTTATAACCAAATATTCCTCATATCAAGCATACATATGATGCATATGGGTATGAATCATGGAGCTACACTAAGCATGTTGTAAGGTGATGAACTATCCTTACAACTCAGATAGGCCTAGACGGCCTGCAGAGTACAAGTATGGGCCTATCAGTGGACCTTAAGGAGTGTGACAATGCGGACATTTAACCAACATTATCCTTACAATGTGGACGTCAAACCAACATTGTTCCCAAGGCATAGCCCACTATAAAGTATCTTTACACAAACCATAGGGAATCACACATTGCAATGGACCGATATACATCTCATTGGGCCTCGACCCAAAGTCCTCAAATACATCAAATGGGCTGCCTCGTATGGGCCTTACATAAATCAAGTGGGCCGCATTAGTGGGCCTTATGTACATTGCAATGGGCCATATCCCATGGGCCTTTGAAAACATCACAATGGGCCTTATAATATGGGTCTCATGTACATCAAAGTTGGCCTTAACAACGGGCCACGAATACCTCGAATGGGCCTAATCACATGGGCCTTATGTACATCAAGGTGGGCCTCAACAATGGCCACAAGTACACATCGAAGTGGGCCTCAACAACGGCCGTAAATACACATCCAGGTGGGCCTCAACAACGGCCACAAGTACTCATCCAGGTGGGCCTCAACAACGGCCATAAATACACATCAAGGTGGGCCTCAACAACGGCCACAAGTACTCATCCAGGTGGGCCTCAACAACGGCCATAAATACACATCAAGGTGGGCCTCAACAACGGCCACAAGTACTCATCCAGGTGGGCCTCAACAACGGCCATAAATACACATCAAGGTGGGCCTCAACAACGGCCAAAAATATGATAAGGTGGGCCTAAAACACTTGGGCCTTATATAAACCAAGGTGGGGTCCACCATATATATATAATACAATATATATAATATATATATACAATATTAATAATATAATATTATATATATATATATATATATACTCATATACACACATACACTCTCACACACATGCTCACACACATGTGCACACTCACACACACATGCACACATGTGCACACTCGCACACGCATGCACACACACGTGCATATACACACACACACATACGTACGCACACCCGCACACACACCATCCAGGAGGACGGTGTGGATAGAACATATACATCATGGGGAGCTCTCCGTCCACCGTCAGTGGACGGTGAGAATGAAACACGTACATCACTGTGGGTCCCACGTGGGGCCCACCATAGTGTTTATCTTCCATCCAATCCGTTCATAAGACCACACGGGTCTGAAAGAAGGGGAAAAACAAATTTCAGCTTGATCTGAAACTTCAGTGGACCCCAAAAGAGTTTCAATGGTAAACGTTCATTCACACTGTTTCCTATGATGTGGGCTACCTGAGCCATGGATCAGGCTGATTTTCGGAGGGGACCCACCTCAGGGGGTGGTCCACCTCATGGACGGTGTGGATACAAAATATACATCATGGTGGGGCCCACGGCTAGAGCCGTGGGACCTGCTGCCATGCGCCCGTCCCCGATCGATAGCGCAGTGTGCGCGCCTTGCCGTCTTGTCGAGCAGCAGCAGCGTTGCTGCACTCTCTTTTTTTTTCCACGGTTTTTCCCGTGTGGGGCCTGCATCCGGGAAATCCATTCCGCCCATTGTCTTCTACGGCTCAGGACTGTCCTAAGGAGTCTAATATGCCGTATTTTTGGCGAATAGAAAGATCAAGATGGGCTTTTAATGGTAATGTCACTATTTTCTATAGTACGGCCCGCCCGAGAATAAGATTGATCTCAAATCTTGGCTCAACGTCATAAATGAGCTGAGGAAAGAAATGGACGGCTTGGATTATAGCCTTATATCAAGGTGGGGCCTACATGAGCACCCACTCCAAAGCTTGGTAAACCAAGCAAATATTTTTGTTTTCCATTGCAGTTTACGTCCAGCGTCCCAGAACACATGCATTCAAGGTGGGCCCCACTCAGGTGGGCCACCAAATGATTTGATGGTGTGGGTACACACATATGAAGTGGACCCCACTTATAGATGGCTTGGATAAAAGTTATGCCTTGTGGTGGGGTCCATCCAAGTGGGCCATAAGGCCATAATATCATACAAAATAACAAAATAGAAAGATAGTGGGACACGCGTGATGGAGGGACCCCGACATTATGGGCCCTCCGTTTCAAACATCCAATCATACATCAATGGGTCCCATTGCATATGGGCCCTCCAAATAAAAGATCAACGGTGGAGATCCCTCTCCACCCAAAATGAACGGTCTAATTGACCTCTTTATGCAAGGAAATATAAACATCACGATGGGGTCCATGGAGAATGGCCCCATCATGGAATGATCATGAGGATCAAGGTGGGCCATCGGCCACACTTAGGGTCCCAAGTGAGATCCACACCATTGATCGGTAGGCCCCACTTGGCCCATTATAAAAACATGGAAAAACCTATCCTATAAAGCACCCACCGGTTGATCTCTTCGGTCCGTTGGAACGCCACCCTCCTTGTGCTCCTCTTTGATGGTGGAGATGGGAAATGGATGGCTAGGATGATGGGTTTGGAGTAGGAAAGGTGGGCCACAAAAACAACTCTTCTCTCATGGAAACCATGGACGTGTGGGCTCTCCCTCTTGCTTGGAAATGGTGTGAGAAAAGAGGGAGAGAGAGAGAGAGAGTTGTAAGGAGAGAGGGATGGGAGATGTGAGGTGAAAGGGTGAGTGATGTGTGATGTGTACTTGACATGTATGGTGGTGTAAGAGAGAGGGTGAGAAAGAGTTGACTTTGGAGAGAGAAAGCATGGGTTGCTTGTTGTAACGACTGAAAATTTCCGTACATTGGGTCGAGTACCACCTCGACCAGAAATCACGTAGGATTAAATCCTTTAGAAATTTAACAAAGTTAACTAAGTACTAAACTCGATTTGTCGTGAAATCCGTTAGGATCGATTTAAATACGATCTGCAAGACCCAAAAGTTGCAGAATCATTGACGCTAGGTTACCCTAAAGTTTAGAACCAAACTCATTTCCCGTCTGCTCTCGGGAATGAAACGAAACTTCGTATTAGGTCTAGATCGTACATCGGGAGTCCGATTAACCCGAAGCTAAGGAACTAGGACCGCCCCTTGGACTTAATAATCATCTCAAAAATCAGCTCCATCCAGATGTTCCATGGCCATTCTTTTCGATTCGGAGCGAGGAGTGTGAAAACACTATTCCCATCCAAAAATAAATATACGGAATAGTGATCGGCATCATTCGTTGACGCGTCAATATTAAGCAACCCGACCGTCGAGAATCGGACCAAATTACACCCTCGGATTAAGAAAAATTTCGGGAACATTTACATGTACTTGGAATTTTCGATCGTGGCCCACCGACCGTCGAAGTCGGGCGAAAGTGGTCCGCTACGTGCGATCTGGGTATCCGATCGAGTCAAAACGTAATCCCACGTAGATCCATAGATGGTGAGCTTAAGTCGACGTTTGGTTCAAGGAGGGCCACAGAACTTCCCTTTTGAGTGGAAAAGCGACGAAAATCCTATATTAGCGGTACCCCTTGAACACGAGTCTAATTTCGTAATGTTTGTGGCTATAAAAGGAGCTTAGAACAGCCCCTCTCACAGCCATACGAATTTTGGAGAAAACCCTAGAGGGAGAGAGAGAAAAGAGAGAGAAAGACTTGGAGATTGTTGCCGATTTCCCTCCTCCTCTGCTTTGGCTTGTTACACGGCCTACACCGCCCTATTCTAGGCATTTTCCGGCGTTTTCCGTCCCATTTGAAGGTAAGAAACCCTAACCCTAGGTCGATTTGAGGTGGGATCGATGTAGGATGTGTGACTAGCAGATTCCGCTCTTTAGGCTAGAAATCTCCCGTAGACGGAAGTTCTACGCTACCCTTGCTTGATTCGTTTGCGTTTCAAAAGGCAAAGGTGAGGACTTTAAGTGTATAAGTTACGGTTTTCAACGCTTTCAATGTCGGATAATGGTAGATTCATGATCGCTTGCAATTGCACATGTACAAAGTGCTTTAGTTTCTGTTTCGATTAACGTTGTGAAATATGGAATTTCACATATTCTAGGTATACGTAGAAATACCGTATACGTATTTTTTTTGGATAAATGCTTGACATGTTTATTTAATGTATGATTATATAATATATGAATAAAATACTAGTTTGGCGAAAGGAACCGCCAAAATATATGTTCACTTGTAAATGCGACGTATGTTGAAATTATGTATTTTAGAAATACCGTATACGTATTTCTTTTGGAATAATGTTTGACATATTTATTTAATGTATGATTATACAATACATGATTAAAATACTAGTTTGGCGAAAGGAATCGCCGCAATCTATGTTCCTTTGTAAACACTATGTATGTCGAAATTGGGTATACGAGGAAGTACCCTATACGTATAAAATTTGCTGATGTGATTGCCATGTTTAATTGCTGTACGAATATGATGTATATGTATAAAATACTAGTTTGATAAAGGGACAATCCTAGTACACGTTTCTCTAGCATACGTCATGTATGTTGACATAGTGCATTCCAAGTGTTGGTGAAATCACTTGTGAGTATAAGTGTTTAAGTGTTAGAACCTTAAGTAGGTGCTGAGATGGGATTCTTAGCTACCTTAGAGTCACCTATGACATCCTCCATGTGGTTGTTCACTCTAACCACTCACCTATGAAGTATGAGTATTTGTTCCCCTATTTGCATAATGCTTTATAACATGCTTTTGAACATGCTTTGTGAGTTGTTTATTAACATGCTTCATGATATGCTTTATATTATGATTGCTAGTGTTCTTGAATTACCATGTTATCATGCTGTATCTCATGTGTTATAGTTAGGATTTGACTGAGCTTGGGACTATGTTCATAGTCCAGGCATCCGGTATCAGACCTGAAGATGTGGTTGGAATTCGTTCCGCCACGCATGATGTTTTGGTGAACCCGTGTCGTACTTCGGTTGGCGATAGTGGTTGGCCACACGAGGTGCTTCTGCGCTTCATATCGCCCAACTTGTTGTGCGCTCGAGCCAGCCGAACACGTCAAGTAAACCGTGTGTCTTATGTATGTTCACCATGTTTGGTCGCTAATGTTTGAACCTAGGGTACCAAACTTACCAGTGATAATCCCGTTAACCATGGTACCTCGATCCGCTAAGACTCATGAGCCGGGCATGGTGGTATGGGACACCGTGGTCGATTTGTCGGCCTCTGGCTGGGGCTACGTGCCTCCCGTAGTGACCGGTGAGCAACTCAACTCGTGAGCCGATTATGGTGGTATGGGACACTATATTCGCGTATTTGTCGGCCTACATTGATAAGGTGATGGGGAGTGGTGCAACCTTTGTGCGTAACTTGACCACAGCGACCCTTTGTAGTGACCGCGAGCATATTACGAAGTTGCGGCGTGCCTTAGGGTTCGCCGCGATATATAGAGTATGAACTAGGCTGTTTACGTATAGTGATGAATCGTTTAAGGGGTGATGGGGGAGTGGTGCAACCTTTGTGCGTACGACCACAGCGGCCTCTGCGGTGACCTAGAAAACACACCATCGTCGATATTAACTAGGGCCCGCGACCCTAGATTGGATCATGTTTGGAAATGATATAAGGGAGGTACCTTAGTTTCCCAATCTATTTGTTTGAAATGGACTAATTAAAAACTCGGTAATCATACTCATCATGCATCGCATGTGCTGGAAGATGTGGAGTACTTGTGGGATGTAAGCATGCGCGAACGTGAGATGGTGTCGCATGAGGGAGTATGTCGGCGAGGGCATCCATCATACTGCATTCATACTTGCATTAATCGAGTAACTAGGAGTGTTTGATTTATTGCTTTATCATTCTTGCTTGTATTGATAACATGATAACTTATGCCTTATCGTTCCACTGAGTTAGCTACTCACTCCCACGTTACGGGACGGTGTTGCGCACACCAACCAGACTCTGTCTCAGGTTTAGGCTCCGACTACTCTGGAGGCGGAGCCTGATTATGACGAGGACCAGGAGGAGTTCTCGTATATGCAGTTCGCTGGCGGCTTCGACTAGGCTGCCGGGACCGATGGGATTTACAGGGATTGTACCTAGTTTATTTTGACATTTTGTTTATAAACAGACATGTATATTGTGACTCAGAAGGATTCATACTCTGGATAATGAAACGTTTATTTTGTTTCTTTACATACACATATATACAGTTCAGTCTTCCGCTTGCTTTTATACAATTGATCTGGAGTATGAATTGCTGCTTTGGTATAATCTCATTCATGTTTACTGCTCTAACACAGACAACATTCAAACATCATTAAACATGTTGCATAAGTGATGCGTTGGAACTCGGGAGTTGAGTTACACTCGACCCCCGATTTTCAGGGCGTTACAAGTTGGTATCAGAGCATGATTTTGATTAAAGCCGGACATGAGTTATGTCCCCACTACGTACGCTGATGCATTATACTTAGGAGGGTGCGCAAAATCTAGCAACGATCTTAGGGTCTCCCGATTCGCCGTTCGGCGAAGTTCATTGCACATGGACGGTTTGATCGAGTGCGTACTCGATCCAGGACCACACTTATGGACCCCAAGTCACTCTAGGCCGTCTATTGACGTGTCAGGGTCACAATCCACCAAAATTAGTCGTTAAAAATCGGGAAAAATCGGATTATATCGAAATGTCTGGGAAGCGGACCGATTGGAGGCGAAATGAGTCCGTGGGCCCCCACGACTAATCCGTTAAGGGTTCAACCAAAACGGGGTGCATTTGGCACCACGGGAGTGTGGCAAACGAGGGTCAAACCGCGGCGGCGCGCGGTTCCGGCCAAGCCGGCAGCGCGCGGCGCCGCATGCACCGGCGGCGGACCGCGGTCCGGTTGCTTTCCGGCGTGGGTTTTCAAGCATGGGGTGGTCGGCCCGACCCCCTCTACCCCATGGCACGTGCCATTTTGCATTTGGTTGGGATTTAAGGGGTGGAGCACCCTTTTCTCTCATTTCACCCTCTTTTCAAGCACCTCCACTCCCATTCCGATTTTTCTCAAAAACCCATCCCTCAAACCTTCAATCCTTCCATTTCCTTCCATAACTCACACACCCCTACCTTCCACAACAGCCCTAGCCTCTTCCTTTCCCCATTTTCACAAGTTGGAGCTCTCATAACCTCCTTGGAGCTCAAAATCGGGTAATCTCCTAACCCATTCCATTTTCTTTTTGTTCCTTCTTCATTTTCTACCTCTAGGGCCCCTTTCACACCTGTTGGATTGTTGATTGAGGAAGATAAAGGAGATCAGCCCTTGATTCCCCATTTTGAAAATTTTCCATGGCCCTCCTTGGTGTGGTGGCTACCATTTTCTCCATTTCCTCCATCCTATCTTTCATGGGAAAGAGGAAAACCGCGGCCGATGACGCCGGCCCAAGTAGGCCGACCCATACCCGAAGAAGATCCGATGTTGGGGCCGGCACAAGCACCGTGCGGGAGTTTAGGTCGAGCGAGACACGGATCACGACCACCCTTGAGAAATGCTTATCCAGATAGGCATGGAATATGGGCGCTTCGCGGCCGCATGAGGTTGTGTTTGAAGCTCATGTGGATGAAAGGATGTTTGGCCTACACCCGATGATGGACCACTTGGTGGATATCGGATGGAATTCCATTTTTGAAGGCGAGTCTCCCGCATGTGAGAACACGGTTCGCGCTTTCTACGCTCACATCGTGGACTCATCGATAGAGCCTCTTCGGTTTACTGTGTCTGTGAGGGGCATAAGGCGCACAATCACTTGTGGATGAGGTGGTTCGAATCACGAAGATCCCGCTTGGTCAAGTCTGACCTAGTGATGACTTCTCTAGAAGTGCGGGAAAGGGATCGTCGCACGCGATTTCTCTGTGGTCGCCGGGTTACTTGGAAGCGAGGAAATTGTATTGCGGCGACAAAGATGTCAGAAGACTTCCATTTGCTCCATCACATCTTCACATACAATGTATACCCACGGTGGGGTACCGCGCACGGAATGTACTAGGGTGATGGTGGACTTTACGTACAAGATGGGACGCGGGGACAACATATGCACGCCCACATTCATCCTATCCCGGATAGTTAATGTTGTTCGTTACGCCAGGAACGATCTTTCGCTCCCATTTGGCCGCGATCTGCGGGATGGCTCGTGATGTAGGCTCTGATTGAATATGGAGGATCTTGCACCGGTCAGGAGTCATAAGTGAAGCGACACTCGGGAATATGAAGATCGGCCCTCAACGGCGGCAAGCAGGCTCGATGAGTCCGGAGATGAGTCGGATAGCGCCGGTGAGGAGAGTGTTGACCTCCGGTGAGAGCGATGAGGAGCGCGGTGATGACATACGGGAAGAAGAACACGAGGCTCGGGACACGAGGAGAGTTCACCCCTGCGGCTCGGGAGCGGGGTGTGGATCGAGATGCTTTTGATGCGCGATTGGCCCGTCTTGAGGAGGGCAAGCCGCCTGCTGACAAAGAGGTTGGACAAGTTCGGTGAGATTGGTCAAGTTCGAACCAAACTTGAAGAGAATGAAGCCTACATGAAGAAGAGTTTCAAGAAGATGTCCGTACGTTGAAGGCCATCGTGTCGTGCGCGAGGATAAGAATGCTCCTCCTCCACCGCCTACTTCGGATGCTTAGTCATCCATGTTGTTGTATGTTGTGTTTGCTTTGGTTCGCGATAGGCGGTTTGTGTTTTAAATACGGATGTTGTATTAGGTAGTAGCGTGTTTAGGTGTTTAATGTGTGGATGTATTGGCTATCATGTGATTTCCGTCATGATTCATGTAAACTCTGTAATCCATGTATTATGACTAATTTTGGGTAAATGAAAGGCATGTAGCCCCTTTTGTTTTGATTATGTGTGGAATGCTTAAAGTGCTTTATGATGTGTGTTATCTTTGTATCTCACCAATCTTTGTACCCTGTGTTGTATAGGGCATGCGCGCGGCAATTATACGCGGAGCACGGCACATCTCCGTCGGCGGCTCTATGGACGGACTCATACAGTAGTAGCGGTCCCGGGCCGTGGGTTAGGTTCGATCAGCCCCCTGTTGGTCTGCTGGTGGATTGCCACCTTACACGCCCCCGGTCCGTGAGCAGTTTCGGCCGTCATCTTCTGCGCAGCATGACTCCCAGGCTGCTCCGCCGACTGATAGATTTGAGCAGCTGATGTTGATGATGCATCAGCAGCGGTCTGACGAAGCAGCAGCAGCACCAGCAGCTTATGGCCACTATCGCTGAGGCCTTGTCCCATGGTGGTAGTGCGACTCCACCTACGACTTCTGCTTGTCCTGCCGGGCACCCGGAGCCTCCTGCTCAGTGTGAGGATGTGCCTCTGCCTTCACCCGTGGTGCCTCCTACTGGAGATGTCAGTACACGCGGTCTACTCGAGCGATTTCAGCGCTTGAGGCCTCCTTCATTCATGGGCACTCATGGACCCAGGAGGCGAGTTTTGGCTTGACGCATCTCTAAGATGCTTCGGATCTTTGCATTGCTCGAGGCGGAAGCGGTAGAGCGGCCGCTTTCATGTTTGAGAGGGAGGCCGGTTTATGGTGGGATAGTGTGTTTGCGGTCTGTCGCGGCAGGACTACGTGTGGACTGGGAGGCTTTCGAGTTCGGTTCCATGAGAAATACTACCGCGGACTTATCGACATGAGCGGGAGGATGAGTTTGCGCCTCGGGCGGGGAGGCATGGCGATTGAGTACGAGCACCGCTTCACGAGTTGGGCCGCTTTGTCCCGGCTATACTAGTGGACGGAGCGGATGCGGATGCGTCGTTTTCTTTGGGCTTGCGGCCAGGAGATACGGTCGAAGATATCTTTGCCTCGGTATACCTACTATGCAAACCTTGGTTCACATGTCTATGACGGCAGAAAGCGGGATGTGGGCCGGTTGGCCCGATCTCGTGGTGCTATGGTTGCGAGGCCATGACGGGAGATACTGAGAGCGGGCCTATCTAGGCAAGAGGCCTCGTGTTGACTCGCCTCCCTAGGATCGCGGCGCCGGGGGCTCGGGTGAGGCGCCTGTTGTGACTGACACACGTCTTTGCGGGAAACGGGGTCATCTTATTGGGAGTTGTTTCGCGCGGATGAAGGATAGTGGTTTCTCTCGCCACGGATGTTGGGCCGTTCTCGCCCACGGGCCATATCGGCTCCACCGCTACGGCGGCTCCGCACATCCTTCCTTCCAGGCCTCGTGCCGCGCTTGGGCCGCCACGGCGACCCTTGGCTCCTCGGCCGACCGCCGCGGCGACGGGCTCGCGTTCATACTCTTGTGGTGAGGCACACGAGACGTCGGTTTCGGCTCGACGGCTTCGAGAGGTACGGCTTTTATTCATGGCACTCCTGTTTCTTTGTTGGTAGACTTTGGGTCCACCACTTCTATTGTTTCTTGTGGGGCGGTGAAACGCCTATCTTTGCATACGATTCCCACTAAGGGAATGAGACTCACTACGGCTCACGGGACTGTTCGGATGTCACACGATTATGCGAGGGTTGCTCGGTAGTTTTGGGTAGCGACACGGTGCTCGTCGACCTCATTGTTGCTCCACTATGGCACTACGACGTTATCCTTGGTATGGATTGGCTCACCGGGATGAGGCGGAGGTAGGTGCGATACTCGGATCGTGACGGCCTATGGACACGACGGTGCGGCTTTCACGTTCCCGGTGCGGGTCGGTTGGCCTGTCGAGTTGATTGTTATCTTTGCTTTGCTTGTGCCGATTGATGGTCGACGGTAGATAGTACGCGGTGGTTCGAGAATTTGCGGCGTGTTTGAGACTATCCTGGTTTACCTCCTCGGCGTGAGATTGATTTCACGATTGACCTTACGCTGGTGCGACGCCCATCTCGTTGAGCTTATCGTATGCCTCCATGTGAGATGGAGGAGCTGCGGGAAGCAGTTGACGTACTTGCAGAGAGAGGTTTTATTCGACCTAGTGTGTCTCCTTGGGGAGCACACTGTGTTGTTCGTGAAGAAGAAGGACGGGTCGCTACGGTTGTGTATTGATTTAAGTAGGTTGAACCAGTCACGGTGAAGAACAAGTATCCTTTGCCCGGGATTGATGATCTGCATTCGATCGGTTGAGGGGGCGAAGTATTTCTCGAAGATTGACCTTCGGTCGGGGTACCACCAGTGCGCGTGAGAGAGGAGGACGTGCGAAGACGGCCTTCGGGACGTGCTTTGGGCACTATGAGTTCTTGGTGATGTCGTTCGGTCGACGAACGCACCGGCCGTGTTCATGGATCGATGAGCCGGGTATTTCGGCCCTTCCTTTACCGATTCGTCATCGTCTTTATCGATGACATCTTGATATACTCCACGAGTCGGGAGGAGCACGAGGAGCACTTGCGAGCGGTATTGGATACACGAAGAAGAACCGGTTGTTTGCGCAATATAAGAAGTGCGACTTACGCGCGGGAGGAAGTCAAGTTCTGGGACATGTAGTGTCCAAGGATGGGATAGCGATGGACCTTGCTAAGGTAGGCTGCGGTTCGGGATTGGCGGCGGCTGAATCGGTTCTTGAGGTGAGGAGTTTCCTTGAGTGCAGGTGGGTACTACTGAGACGTTTCATTCGGGATTTCTCGAAGATCGCGGGCCATTGTCTCGGTGACTCGGAAGGACTGAAGTTCGCCTGGAATGAGAAGGCGGAGGCGGCTTTTAAGGAGGTGAAGGACAAGTTGACGTCCGCCCCTGTGCTAGTATTGCCGAGCAAGGGTGAAATACACGGTGTATCTTGTGACGCGTCTCGCGTTGGTTTGGGTTGTGTCGATGCGAAGGATAGGGTGATTTCGTATGCCTCGAGACAATTAAGGAAGCACGAGGAGAATTACCCTACACATGACACTGGGTTGGCGGTGTCATCTTTGCATTGAAGCTCGGAGACATTACCTCTATGGTGAGGAGTTCGAGCTTTTCTGCGACCACAAGAGCCTTAAATACATATTCACACGGTGGGATTTGAATATGAGGCAGTAAGCCGATGGATGGAGACCTTGAAGGACTTCAAGTTCGAGGTTTCCTACCATCTGGCAAGGCGAACCTTGTGGCGAGACGCGTTGAGCCGCAAGAAGGCGATAGCATTTGCGGCACCGCCGATGATAGCCGAGTGGGACATGGTAGAGTTTGTGCGGGACTTCGGCGGAGACTCACTTGTCGAGGAGCCATTTGAGTGTGTTGCGCACGTTCGGGTGCGACCACTTATTGTGACGACGGGATTGTTGAGGCCCAAGAGAGGCGATATACGGTAGTCGAGCCGAGAGCGAGGCTAGCGACGCCGTGGACTCAGTGGAGAGTTGGTTCGATGGGGGTTTACGATTTCGTGGCCGCCTATGTGTTCCGGATGTGCGACTTGAGACGCGAGCTTCTCGAGTACGCCCATAACTCGAAGTTTGCGATGCATCTGGTAGCACGAAGATGTACCGGGATATGAGACGGACGTATTGGTGGGATAACATGAAGGCCCACATTGTTGAGTATGTGTCTCGATGTCGACGTGCCGGCGGGTCAAGGCGAACATCGCCGGCCTCTGGTGCTTCGGCCCATGCACATGGCGGAGTGGAAGTGGGACTTCATCTCCATGGACTTCATATCGGGGTTCTTAGAAGACGAGGAAGGGGCACGATTCCATTTGGGTGATTGTGGACCGGTTGACCAAATCGGCCCATTTCCTCCCTATCGAGTTACGAACTCTGCGAGCAGGCAGCTGGGTGTACATCGGGAGATCGTCCGTCGCACGGGGTTCCTTTGGAGATCGTGTCGGACGAGAGACACGCGGTTCACATCTATCTTACGGACTCGTATCCGGGAGGCGATGGGTGTGAAGTTGAAGTTCGATCTGGCGTTTCATCCTCGGGCGATGGGCGGACGGAGCGGGTGAATCGATTACTGGAGGATATGTTGCGAGCATGTGTGTTGGACTTGAGGACGGTTGGGATGATTTGTCTTCCGTACGCGAGTTCGCCTACAACAACGGCTTCCGGGCGACTATTGGCATGGCGCCATATGAGGCTCTATATGGTCGACCTTGTAGGGCACCGCACCTTTGTTGGGCGAGAGGTTGGAGAGCGTAGCACTGATTGGCCGGAGTTGGTTCGGGCGACTACGAGAGAAGGTAGACATTATCGGGCGTCGATTACTCACGGCGCGGAGCGAGAGCGAGAAGAGTTACGCCGATACGAGGCGGCGGCCGTGGAGTTCGAGGTCGGTGATCATGTGTTCCTTCGGGTTTCCCCTATGAAGGAGTCCTTCGGTTTGGGAAGAAGGGAAGCTCACTGCAGGGTTTATCGGTCCATTTCGAGATCTTGGATCGAGTGGGTGATGTGGCGTATCGTCTCGCCTTGCCTACACCACTTGCTTCCGTACACAACGTATTTCATGTATCTATCTTTGAAGAAGTACGTTCACGATCCTTCGCATATCATCGGATGGGGGCAGTACGGTTGAGCGAGGATGCTACATATGAGTTGCGCCGCCACGCGCATCCTTGACGAGGAAGGAGCAGTCTTGCGTAGCAAGGTCATCCCACTTGTGAAGGTGCTTTGGACACATCATTCGAGGAGGAAGCTACTGGGAGGCGAGGCGAGGTCGGGAAGAACTACCCTCGGATTCTCGAGGAGTACGAAAAGGTATAAATTTCGAGGACGAAATTTTTTGTTTAAGGGGGTAGATGGGTGTAACGACACGAAAATTTCCGTACATTGGGTCAGTACCACCTCGACCGACCGAAATCACGTAGGATTAAATCCTTTAGAAATTTAACAAAGTTAACTAAGTACTAAACTCGATTTGTCGTGAAATCCGTTAGGATCGCTTTAAATACGATCTGCAAGACCCAAAAGTTGCTTGAGAATCATTGCGCTAGGTTACCCTAAAGTTTAGAACCAAACTCATTTCCGTCTGCTCTCGGGAATGAAGCGAAACTTCGTATTAGGTCTAGATCGCACATCGAGTCCGATTAACCCGAAGCTAAGGAACTAGGACCGCCCCCTTTGGACTTAACAATCATCTCAAAAATCGGCTCCATCAGGATGTTCCATGGCCATTCGTTTCGATTCGGAGCGAGGGAGTGTGAAAAACACTATTCCCATCCAAAATAAATATCTGGAATAGTGATCGGCATCATTCGTTGACGCGTCGGTATTAAGCAACTTTGACCGTCGAGAATCGGACCAAATTACACCCTCGGATTAAGAAAAATTTGGGAACATTTACATGTACTTGGAATTTCGATCGTGGCCCATGGACCGTCGGGCGAAAGTGGTCGCCACGTGCGATCTGGGTATCCGATCGAGTCAAAAACGTAATCCCACGTAGATCCATCGATGGTGAGCTTAAGTCGACGTTTGGTTCAAGGAGGGCCACGAGAACTTCCCTTTTGAAATTTGGAAAAGCGACAAAAATCCTATATTAGCGGTACCCCTTGAACACGAGTCTAATTTCGTAATGTTTGTGGCTATAAAAGGAGCTTAGAACAGCCCCTCTCACACCATACGAATTTTGGAGAAAACCCTAGAGGAGAGAGAGAAAAGAGAGAGAAAGACTTGGAGATTGTTGCCGATTTCCCTCCTCCTGCTTTGGCTTGTTACACGGCCTACACCGCCCTATTCTAGGCGTTTTCCGGCGTTTTTCCGTCCCATTTGAAGGTAAGAAACCCTAACCCTAGGTCGATTTGAGGTGGGATCGATGTAGGATGTGTCCGACTAACCGGATTCGCTCTTTAGGCTAGAAATCTCCAGTAGACGGAAGTTCTGCTACCCTTGGCGATTTGTTACGTTTCAAAAGGCAAAGGTGAGGACTTTAAGTGTATAAGTTACGGTTTTCAACGCTTTCAATGTCGGATAATGGTAGATTCATGATCGCTTGCAATTGCACATGTACAAAGTGCTTTAGTTTCTGTTTCGATTAACGTTGTGAAATATGGAATTTCACATATTCTAGGTATACGTAGAAATACCGTATACGTATTTTTTTGGATAAATGCTTGACATGTTTATTTAATGTATGATTATATAATATATGAATAAAATACTAGTTTGGCGAAAGGAACCGCCAAAATATATGTTCACTTGTAAATGCGACGTATGTTGAAATTACGTATTTTAGAAATACGTATACGTATTTCTTTTGGAATAATGTTTGACATATTTATTTAATGTATGATTATACAATACATGATTAAAATACTAGTTTGGCGAAAGGAATCGCCGTAATCTATGTTCCTTTGTAAACACTATGTATGTCGAAATTGGGTATACGAGGAAGTACCCTATACGTATAAAATTTGCTGATGTGATTGCCATGTTTAATTGCTGTATGAATATGATGTATATGTATAAAATACTAGTTTGGTAAAGGGACAATCCTAGTACACATTTCTCTAGCATACGTCATGTATGTTGAAATAGTGCATTCCAAGTGTTGGTGAAATCACTTGTGAGTGTAAGTGTTTAAGTGTTAGAACCTTAAGTAGGTCTTTGAGATGGGATTCTTAGCTACCTTAGAGTCACCTATGACATCCTCCATGTGGTTGTTCACTCTAACCACTCACCTATGAAGTATGAGTATTTGTTCCCCTATTTGCATAATGCTTTATAACATGCTTTTGAACATGCTTTGTGAGTTGTTTATTAACATGCTTCATGATATGCTTTATATTATGATTGCTAGTGTTCTTGAATTACCATGTTATCATGCTGTATCTCATGTGTTATAGTTAGGATTTGACTGAGCTTGGGACTATGTTCATAGTCCAGGCATTCGGTATCAGACCTGAAGATGTGGTTGGAATTCGTTCCGCTACGCATGATGTGTTGGCGAACCCGTGTCGTACTTCGGTTGGCGATAGTGGTTGGCCACACGAGGTGCTTCTGCGCTTCATATCGCCCAACTTGTTGTGCGCTCGAGCCAGCCGAACACGTCAAAGTAAACCGTGTGTCTTATGTATGTTCACCATGTTTGGTCGCTAATGCTTGAACCTAGGGTACCAAACTTACCGGTGATAATCCCGTTAACCATGGTACCTCGATCCGCTAAGACTCATGAGCCGGGCATGGTGGTATGGGACACCGTGGTCGGTTTGTCGGCCTCTGGCGGGGCTACGTGCCTCCCCGTAGTGACCGGTGAGCAACTCAACTCGTGAGCCGATTATGGTGGTATGGGACACTATATTCGCGTTGTCGGCCTACATTGATAAGGTGATGGGGAGTGGTGCAACCTTTGTGCGTGCTGACCACAGCGACCCTTTGTAGTGACCGCGAGCATATTCGAAGTTGCGGCGTGCCTTAGGGTTCGCCGCGATATATAGAGTATGAACTAGGCTTTACGTATAGGCGTATAGTGATGAATCGTTTAAGGGGTGATGGGGAGTGGTGCAACCTTTGTGCGTAATGACCACAGCGACCTCTGCGGTGACCTAGAAAACACACCATCGTCGATATTAACTAGGGTGACGACCCTAGATTGGATCATGTTTGGAAATGATATAAGGGAGGTACCTTAGTTTCCCAATCTGCTTGTTTGAAATGGACTAATTAAAAACTCGGTAATCATACTCATCATGCATCGCATGTGCACTGGAAGATGTGGAGCAACTTTGTGGGATGTAAGCATGCGCGAACGTGAGATGGTGTCGCATGAGGGAGTATGTCGGCGAGGGCATCCATCATACACTGCATTCATACTTGCATTAATCGAGTAACTAGGAGTGTTTGATTTCTTGCTTTATCATTCTTGCTTGATTTGTATTGATAACATGATAACTTATGCCCCTTATCGTTCCACTGAGTTAGCTACTCACTCCCACGTTACGGGACGGTGTTGCGCACACCAACCAGACTCTGTCTCAGGTTTAGGCGATCCGACTACTCGGAGGCGGAGCCGATTATGACGAGGACAGGAGGAGTTCTCGTATATGCGATTATTTGGCGGCCGACTAAGTGCCGGGACCGATGGGATTTACAGGGATTGTACCTAGTTTATTTTGACATTTTGTTTATAAACGGACATGTATATTGTGACTCAGAAGGATTCATACTCTGGATAATGAAACGTTTATTTTGTTTCTTTACATACACATATATACTGATTCGGTCTTAAAGCTTGCTTTTATACAATTGATCTGGAGTATGAATTCTTGCTTTGGTATAATCTCATTCATGTTTATTGCTCTAACACGAGATAACATTCAAACATCATTAAACATGTTGCATAAGTGATGCGTTGGAACTCGGGAGTTGAGTTACAACCTCGACGAGAAATTAATTAGGATTAAATCCTTTAGAAAGTTAACAAAGTTAACTAAGTGCTAAACTCGTTTAGCCATGTGATCCGTTGGGATCGCTTTAAATACGATCTGCAAGACCCAAAACTTGC
Source organism: Magnolia changhungtana (assembly GCA_030180095.1). NCBI lineage: Eukaryota > Viridiplantae > Streptophyta > Magnoliopsida > Magnoliales > Magnoliaceae > Magnolia > Magnolia changhungtana. The sequence continues at coordinate 185,513 of JASAUF010000078.1, forward strand.
AAAACAAGTGACTCTAGGTTACCTAAAGTTTAGAACCAAACTCATTTTCATTTGCTCTCGGGAATGAAACGAAACTTCGTATTAGGTCTAGATCGCACATCGGGAGTCCGATTAACACGAAGCTAAGGAACTAGGACCGCCTCCTCTTGGGCTTGACAATCATCTCAAAATAGGTCCAACCGATGTCCCACGGCCATTCGTTTCGATCCGGAGCGAGGGTGTGTGAAAAACACTATTCCCATCCCAAAATAAATATCAGGAATAGTGATCTGGCACCTTTCGCTTGCGCGTCAGTATTAAGCAACCTGACCGTCAGAATCCGACCAAATTACACCCTCGGATTAAGAAAAATTTCAGAACATTTACATGTACTTGGAATTTACGATCGTGCCCATGTGACCGTCGGGCGAAAGTGGTCCGCCACGTGCGATCGGGAATCCGATCGAGTCGAAAACGTAATCCCACATAGATCCATAGGTGGTGAGCTTAAGTCTGACGTTTGGCTCAAGGAGGGCTACCAGAACCTCTCTTTTGAGCTGGAAAAGTGACGAATATCCTATATTAGCAGTAACCCTTGAACCTGAGTCTATTTTGGGAATGTTTTTGGCTATAAAAGGAGCTTAGAACAGCCCCTCTCACAGCCATACGAATTTGGGATAAAACCCTAGAGAGAGAGAGAGAGAGAGAGAGAAAAGAGAGAAGAGCTTGGAATTTGTGGGTGATCTTCCTCCTACTGCTTTCGGTTGTCGCATACGGCCTACACCGCTCCTTTCAGTGTTTTCTCGGCGGTATCCATTCGTTTGAAGGTAAGAAACCCTAACCCTAGGTCGATTTGATGTAAGTTCGTTGTAGGTTATGTAAAGGCTAACCGATTCCGCTCTTTAGGCTAGAAAACTCCGTATACGGAAGCTCAACGACCCTTGTTGATTCGTTGTGATTCCAAGGGCAAAGGTGAGGACTTTAAGTGTATAAGTTACGGTTTTCAACGCTTTCAATGTCGGATAATGATAGATTCATGATCGCATGTAAATGCACATGTACAAAGTGCTTTAGTTTCTGTTTCGATTAACGTTGTAGAATATGGAATTTCACATACTCTAGGTATACGTAGAAATACCGTATACGTATTTTTTGGAAAAATGTTTGACATGTTTATTTAATGTATGATTATATAATATATGGATAAAATACTAGTTTGGCGAAAGGAATCATTTGAAATACATGTTCGCTTGTAAATGCCTAGTATGTTGAAATTGTGTATTCTAGAAATACCGCATATGTGTAAAATTTTGAAAATTACAATTGTAATGATTATTTTTGTATGATTATGATATACATGGGTAAAATACTCACGTGGCGAAGGAATGCCCTAACACGTATTTTGCTAACATACATCATGTATGTTGGAATAGTGTATTCTAAGTGTTTGTGTAGATGCTTGTGTGTGTAAATGCTTGAGTGTTAGTGCCTTAGAGAAGTCTTGATATGGGATTCCCGACTCCCTTAGAGACATGTAGGATCCCCTCCATGCGGTGGTTCGCTATAACCACTCACTTGTGATGTGTATGTAATTGTATCCCTATGTGTATAGTGCTTTACAACATGCTTTACAACATGCTTTACTTCATGCTTTACTTCATGCTTTATAACATGCCTGCTAACATGCTTGTATTGCTTGTTTATCATGCTTTACTCCACATGCTATTGATGAGAACTGTTTGAGTTTGGGACTATGATTATAGTCCAAACATTCGATACAGACTTGAGATTGTGGTGAGATGCATGTCGCCACAAAGGATGTGTCTGGCGAACCCGAGTCGTACTTCGGTTGGCGATAGTGGTTGGCCACACGGAGTGCTTTTGCGCTCCATATCGCCCAACTTGTGGTGCGCTCGAGCTAGTCAGGCTCGTCAAGTAAACCGAAGTGTATATGTGTGTTCACCATGTTTGGTCGCTACTGCTTGAACCTAGGGTACCAAACTTACCAGTGGCGATCCGTTAACCATGGTACCTCGATCCGCTAAGACGCATGAGCCGGGCATGGTGGTATGGGACACCGTGGTCGAGAATTTTGTCGGCCCTGGCTGGGGTCATGTGCCTCCCGTAGTGACCATTGCGCAACTAAACTCGTGAGCCGAATACGGTGGTATGGGACACGTATTCGAGTTTGTCGATACTACGGCGAGAGCCGAGTACGGTGAGACACTGTGCTCGTCTTTGACGGGCGACGAGTCCTCCGTAGTATCTTCGAGTATACTCCAAGTGTCGTGATTGGCGACGAGTCTTTTCAACAACTAGAGTATGAGTTGAGCCGAGTACGGTGAGACACTGTACTCGAGTGACGGCTAGTGATTGAGCCAAGTACGGTGAGACACTGTACTTGAGTGACGGCCAACAATTGAGCCGCATACGGTGAGATCTGTATCCGCGCTGACGGGTGATGAGCCCTTTGCGATGCCTTCACTACGCTTCTCAAACCATAATATCGTATGAGAATAGCTAGGATTGACGACCCTAGAATGGATCATGTTTGGGAATGATACAAAGGAGGTACCTTAGTTTCCCAATACTGCTTTGTTTGAAATGGACTAATAATAACTCGGTAATCATGATCATCATCACACCGCATGTGCTTAGTAGATGTGGCGCCTTGAGGGAGTTAAGCATTCGTGAACGTAAGATGATGTCGCTTGAGGGTGGTTTGGCAAGGGCATACTGACATCATGTCATTTCATTTTCGCACTTAATAAGAGTAGTTAGAATTGTTTGATTTGTCTTGCTTTATCATTCTTGCTTGATTGAATTGATAACATGTTAACCTATGCTTTATTGTTCCCTTGAGTTAGCTACTCACTCCCACGTTACGGGACGGTGTTTGCAACACCCACCGGACTACTTCTGTCGCGCGGTATAGATGGTGCCTCGGTTCGGAGAGCCGGAACCCGACCGAGGAGGATCGGGATGAGTTCTCCTTTATGCGGTACTCGACGGCTATGCTTAGGCCGAGCATTTGCATCGTGGGATTCCAGGGCTTATCTATGGGATTGTATTTTGAATTTTTGACTTAGAAACAATACATGTATATTGGTACTCAGTTACTACTCATACTCTGGAGTTCACAAAATTTTGTTACTTTACATACTTCGAATATAAAATTTCAGTCTTCCGCTTGCCTTTATACAATTGAACTGGAGTATGATTTACTGTTTTGGTATAATCTCATTCATGTTTATTGCTCTAACTCAGACAACATTTAACCATCATCGTGTATGTTGCATAAGTGATGCGTTGGAACTCGGGAGTTGAGTTCATACTCGACCCCCGATTTTCAGGGCGTTACAAGTTGGTATCAGAGCATGATTTTGATTAAAACCGGACCTGAGTTATGTCCCCACTACGTACGTTGACGTGTCATAACCTAGGAGGGTGCGCAAAAATTTAGAAACAATCTTAGGGTCTCCCGATTTCACCGTTCGGCGAAATTCATTAAAAACGAACGCGTTGATCGAGTCGTACTCGATCCGACCCACTTTTATACGGACTCTAAATCACTCCTAGACCATCTATTGACGTGTCCAGTCACTATCCACCCAAAATCGGTCTTCAAAAATCGGGAAAAATCAGATTAGTTCGAAATTTTTGGAACTAACCGTTCTGAAGCGGCGAGTTCGGGGGCCCCCCACGTTAATCCATCAAGGGTCCAGATCGAACCAGGGTGCATTTGGCACCCTGGGCATGTGGGAAGCAGATCCCCACCGCGGCGGCGCGGCTCCGGCCAAGTCCGGCCGCGGCGGCGCCGCGGCTCGGGCGGCGGACCGCGGTCCGGTCGGTTTTCCGGGGTGGGTCCAAGGCTGAGGTTGGTCGGCCCAACCTCCTACACCCCCTGGCACGTGCCATTTTGGCAATGGGTTGGGTTTTAAAGGGCTGGAGCACCCTTCTTCCTCATTTCACCCATTTTCAAACACCTCCAAACCCATTTTCGATTTTTCTCTAAACTCATCCCTCCAAACCTTGCAATCTTCCATTTTCTTCCATAACCCACACACCCCAACCTTCCACAGCCCCAGCCTCCTCCTTTTCCCATTTTCTCGTGTTGGAGCTCTCATACCCCTCATTTGGAGCTCAAAATCGGGTAATCTCTTAACCCATTCCATTTTCTTTTTGTTCCTTCTTCCTTTCCTACCTCTAGAGCCCCTTCCACACCTATTGGATTGTTGCTTGTGGAGGATCAAAGAGATCGCCCCTTTTCCCCATTTTGGCATTTTTCCATGGCCCTCTTTGGTGTGGTGGCGACTATTTTCTCCATTTCCTCCATCTATCTCTCATGGGAAAGAGAAAACCGCGGCCGATGAAGCCTTAGGCCAAGTAGGCTTGACCCATTCTAGAAGAAGATCCGACGTTGGGGCCGGCACTAGCAGGATTCGGGAGTTTAGGTCGAGCGAGACACGGATCACGACCATCCGTCGAAATGCTTATCAGATAGGCATCGAATACGGGCGCTTCGCGGGCGCGAGGTTGTGTTTGAAGCTCATGTGGATGAAAGAATGTTTGGCCTACACCAGATGATGGACCACTTGGTGGATATCGGATGGAGTTCTATATTTGAAGGCGAGTCTCCCGCATGTGAGAACACGGTTCGCGCCTTCTACGCTCATATCATAGATTCATCGTTGGAGCCTCTTCGGTTCTTGTCTCTGTGAGGGCATAAGGCACTTGATCACTTGTGGATGAGGTGGTTCGAATCACGAAGATTCCACTTGGTCAAGTGCTTCCTAGTGACGACTTCTCCAGGAGTGCGCGAGAAAGGGATCGCCGCACGCGATACCTTTGTGGTCGCCGAGTTACTTGGAAGCGAGGAAATTGTATTGCGGCGACAAAGATGACCGAAGACTTCCGTTTACTCCATCACATTTTCACATACAATGTATACCCACGGTGGGGTAACCGCACGGAGTGTACTCGGTTGATGGTGGACTTTTTGTACAAGATGGGACATGGGGACAACATATGCCTACCCACTTTCATCCTATCCCAGATAGTTCAGGTTGTTCGTTCTGCCAGGAACGATCTTTCGCTCCCATTTGGCCGCCTGATATGTAGGATGGCTCGTGATGTCGGCTATAGACTCAACATGGAAGACCTTGCACCAGTCCGAGTCATAAGCGAGGCGACACTTAAGAATATGAAGATCGGCCCTCAACAGCGGCAAACACGACTCGACGAGTCTGGAGATGAGTCGGATAGCGCCGATGAGGAGAGTGTTGACCTCGGGCGAGAGTGATGAGGAGCGCGGTGATGACATACAGGAAGAAGAACACGAGGCTCGGGACACGAGGAGAGTTCACCTCTGCGACTCGGGAGCGGGGGTGTGGATCGGGTGCTTTGGATGCACGTTTGGCCCATCTCGAGGAGGGTCAAGCCGCCTGCTGACAGAAGAGATTGGTCAAGTTCGAGCCAAGCTTGAAGAGAATGAAGCCTACATGAAGAAGAGTTTTAAGAAGATGTCCGTACGTTGAAGGCCATTCTGTGGTGTGCGCGAGGATAAGAATGCTCCTCCTCCACCGCCTGTTTCGGATGCTTAGTCATCCACGTTGTTGTGGTTGTTGTTTATTTTAGGTTGCCGTGATAGGCGGTTTATGTTTTCATGTAGTTGATGTAATAGATAGTAGCGTGTTCTAAGTGTTTAATGTTGTGGATGTATTGGCTATCATGTGATTTCTGTCGTGATTCATGTAACTACGTATTCCATGTATTATGACAATTTTGGGTAAATGAAAAGCATGTAGCCTCTTTTGTTTTGATGATGTGTGGAATGCTTAAGTGCTTTATGAAGTGTATTGTGCCTTATCTCACAAATGATCTACCCTATGTTGTATAGGGCATCTTGTGCAGTACACACGAGCACGGCACATCTTCTTCGGCCGGCTCTATGGACCGGACTCATACAGTAGTAGCGGTCCTACGGGCCGAGGGTTGGGTTCGATCGGCCTCTGCTTGGTCCTCCCGGTGTTTGCCACCTTACACGCCCCCGGTCGTGAGCGTGTCGGCCGTCTTCTTCGCGCGGCATGACTCCCAGTGCTGCTCCGCCTCGATAGGTTTGAGCGGTGATGTTGATGATGCATCGGCGACGGTGCGCGGCGAGCGGCATGCAGATCTGACGGCACGGCCGGCGGCTTATGGCCACTATCGGCGAGGCCTTGTCCGTGGTGGTAGTGCGACTCCACCTACGACATACGCACATCTTGATGAGCCTTGAGCCTCTGCTCGGTTTGAGGATGTGCCTCTGCCCACATCCGTCGCACCTCCTACTTGGAGAATGCGGTACACGCGGTCTACTCGGCGATTTCGGCGCTTGAGGCCTCCCTCATTTATGGGTTCTCACGGACCGAGGAGGCGAGTTCGGCTTGACCGCATCTCTAAGATGCTTCGGATCTTTGCATTGCTCGGAGGCGAGCAGTGGGGTGGCCGCTTTCATGTTTGAGAGGGAGGCCGGTTTATGGTGGGGCGTGTCTTTGCGGTGAGTCGCGATAGATTTCGTGTGGACACGGGAGGCTTTCGAGTCTCGGTTCCACGAGAAGTACTACCCGCGAGACGTATCGGCATGAGCGGGAGGATGAGTTTGTGCCTCGGGCGAGGAGGCATGGCGGTGACGGAGTACGAGCACCGCTTCACGAGTTGGGCCGCTTTGTCCCAACTATCTTGGTGGATGAGCGGATGCGGATGCGTCGTTTTCCTTGGGTTTGCGGCCGGAGATACGGTCGAAGATATCTTTGCCTCGGTATACCTACCTACGCGGCATTGGTCCACATGTCATGGCCAGGCGAGCGGGATGTGGACCGATTCGCCAGATCGCGTGGTGCTATGGTTGTGAGGCCACGCCGGGATTCTGAGCGAGGCCTATCTTAGGCAAGAGGCCTCGTCTTCGATTCGCCCCCCGGGCCGCGGCACAGTTGTTCTGTGAGACGCCGTTGGTGACTGCACGTGTGCGGGAAACCGGGACACCTTGAGAGTTGCTTCTCGCGTATGAGGGCTAGTGGATTTGCACCACCGCGAGATTGGATCGCCCTTATCCACGAGGCCATATCGGCTCCACCGCTCTGTTGCTCCGCACATCCTTCCTTCCGAGCCTCTGTGTCGCGCTTGGGCCGCCACGGCGACCTTGGCTCCTCGCCGAACCGACGGACGACGGGGCTCGCGTGCACACTCTTGTTGCCGAGGCACTGAGACGTCGGTCTCGGCTCGACGGCTTTTGAGGGTACGGCTTATATTCATGGTACTCCCGTTTCCTTATTGGTGGACACTGGGTCCACTACTTCTATTGTTTCTTGTGGGGCGGTTAAACGTCTATCTTTGCCTACGATTCCCACAAAGGGAATGAGACTCACTACGACTCTTTGGGACTGTTCGGATGTCACACGGTTATGCGAGGGTTGTCCGATAGTTTTGGGTAGCAGCACAGTGCTCGTCGACCTCATTGTTGCTCCACTATGGCACTACGACGTTATCCTTGGTATGGATTGGCTCGCCAGGATGAGGGCGGAGATAGATTGCGATACTCGGATCGTGACGGCCTATGGACTGACGGCACGGCTTTACGTTTCCAGTGCAGGTCAGTTGTCCCCTGCCGTGTTGATTGTTATGTTGCTTTACTTGTGCCGATTGATGGTCCGACAGTAGAGGGTACGCCGGTGGTTCGAGAATTTGCAGGCGTGTTTGAGACTATTCCTGGTTTACCTCCTCGACGCGAGATTGATTTTACAATCGATCTTACGCCGGGTGCGACACCCATCTCACTGCCGACTTATCGTATGCCTCCATGTGAGATGGAGGAGCTGCGAAAAGATCGACGATCGGTAGACAAGGGTTTTATACGACCTAGTGTGTCTCCTTGGGAGCACTTGTGCTATTTGTGAAGAAGAAGGATGGGTCGCTACGGTTGTGTATTGATTACCGTAGGTTGAACCAGTCACGGTGAAGAACAAGTATCCTTTGCCCAGGATAGATGATCTATTCGATCAGTTGAGGGGGCGAAGTATTTCTCGAAGATTGATCTTCAGTCGGGGTACCACCAGTTGCGCGTGAGAGAGGAGGACGTGCAGAAGACAGCCTTCAGGACGTGCTTTGGGCATTATGAGTTCCTGGTGATGTCGTTCGGCCTTACGAACGCACCAGCCGTGTTCATGGATCTGATGAACCGGGTATTTCGGCCTTTCCTGTACCGATTCGTCATCGTCTTTATTGATGACATCTTGATATACTCTACGAGTCGGGAGGAGCACGAGGAGCACCTGAGAGCGGTGTTGGATACCTGAAGAAGAACCAGTTGTTCGCACAGTACAAGAAGTGCGACACGGCAGGAGGAAGTCAAGTTCCTCGGAAATGTAGTGTCCAAGGATGGGATAGCAGTGGACCTTGTTAAGGTAGCCGCGGTTCAGGATTGGCAGCAGCCTGAATCGGTTACTGAGGTGAGGAGTTTCCTTAGTCTGATTGGGTATTACAGACGCTTCATTCGGGATTTCTCGAAGATCACCAGGCCATTGTCTCAGTTGACTCGGAAAGACCTGAAGTTCGCCTGGAATGAGAAGGCGGAGGCAGCTTTTAAGGAGCTAAAGGACAAGTTGACGTCCGCCCCTGTGCTAGTATTGCCAGAGCAAGGGGAGAAATACACGATATATATTGACGCGTCTCGCGTTGGTTTGGGTTGTGTTCGATGCGAAGGATAGGGTGATTTCGTATGCCTCGAGACAATTAAGGAAGCACGAGGAGAATTACCCTACACATGACTGGAGGTTGGAGAAACATCATCTTTGCATTGAAGCTCGGAGACATTACCTCTATGGAGAGGAGTTCGAGCTTTCTGCGACCACAAGAGCCTTAAGTACATATTCACACGGCGAGACTTGAATATGAGACAACGCCGATGGATGGAGACCTTGAAGGACTTCAAGTTCGAGGTTTCCTACCATCTGGCAAGGCGAACCTTGTGGCGGACGCGTTGAGCCGCAAAGCGATAGCATTTGCGGCACCGATGATGGCGAGTGGGACATGGTGGAGTTCGTGCGGGACTTCGGCAGAGACTCAGCTTTGTCGAGGAGCCATTTGAGTGTGTTGCGCACGTTCGGGTGCGACCACTTATTGTGACGGGATTGTTGAGGCCCGGGAGGGCGATATACGGTGTCGAGCTTCGAGGAGCGAGGCTAGCGCACGCCAGAGGATTCGAGTGGAGAGTTGATTCGATGGAGGTTTACGATTCCGTGGCCGCCTATGCGTTCGGATGTGCACGACTTGAGACGCGAGCTTCTCGAGTCGCGCCCATAACTCGAAGCTTACGATGCATCTGGTAGCACGAAGATGTACCGGGATTTGAGACGGACGTATTGGTGGGATAATATGAAGGCCCACATCGGCGAGTATGTGTCTCGATGTCGACGTGCCGGCAGGTCAAGGCGAGAACATCGCCGACCTCTGGGCTGCTTCGGCCCATGCCATAGCGAGTGGAAGTGGGACTTCATCTCCATGGATTTCATATCGGGGCTGTAGAAGACGAGGAAGGGACACGATTCCATTTGGGTGATTGTGGACCGGTTGACCAAATCGGCCCATTTCCTCCCTATCGAGTTACGAACTCTGCAGGCAGTAGCTGGGATTGTACATCGGAGAGATTGTCCGTCCGCATGGAGTTCCATTAGAGATCGTGTCGGACAGAGACACGCGGTTCACATCCATCTTACGGACTCGTATCCGGGAGGCGATGGGTGTGAAGTTGAAGTTCGATGCGGCGTTTCATCCTCGGGCGATGGGCGGACGGAGCGGGTGAATCGGTCTGGAGGATATGTTGCGAGCATGTGTGTTGGACTTGAGGACGGTGGGATGATTTGTCTTCCGTACGCGAGTTCGCCTACAACAACGGCTTCCGGGCGACTATTGGCATGGCGCCATATGAGGCTCTATATGGTCGACCTTGTAGGGCACCGCCTTGTTGGGCGAGAGGTTGGAGAGCGTAGTACGATTGGCCGGAGTTGGTACGGGCGACTACGAGAGAAGGTCGACATTATCGGGCGTCGATTACTTACGGCGCGTGAGAGGCGGGAAGAGTTACGCCGTCGAGGCGGCGACCGTGGAGTTCGAGGTCGGGGATCATGTGTTCCTTCGAGTTTCCCCTATGAAGGGAGTCCTTCGGTTTGGGAAGAAGGGAAGCTCACACCGAGATTTATCGGTCCATTTCAGATACTGGATCGAGTGGGTGATGTGGCGTATCGTCTCGCTTTGCCCACGCCACTAGCATCTGTACACAACGTATTTCATGTATCTATGCTGAAGAAGTACGTTCCTGATCCTTCGCATATCATCAGATGGGAGCAGGTACAGCTGAGCGAGGATGCTACGTATGAGTTGCGCCCGACACGTATCCTGGACAGGAAGGAGCAGGTACTGCGTAGCAAGGTCATCCCACTTGTGAAGGTACTTTGGACACATCATTCCGAGGAGGAAGCTACTTGGGAGACTGAGGCCGAGGTCAGGAAGAACTACCCTCAGATTCTCGAGGAGTACGAAAAGGTATAAATTTCGAGGACGAAATTTTTTGTTTAAGGGGGGTAGATTGTAACGACCTGTAAATTTCCGTACGTTGGCTCGAGTACCACCTCGACCAGAAATTAATTAGGATTAAATCCTTTAGAAAGTTAACAAAGTTAACTAAGTGCTAAACTCGTTTAGCCATGTGATCCGTTGGGATCGCTTTAAATACGATCTGCAAGACCCAAAACTTGCAAAACAAGTGACTCTAGGTTACCTAAAGTTTAGAACCAAACTCATTTCATTTGCTCTCGGGAATGAAACGAAACTTCGTATTAGGTCTAGATCGCACATCGGGAGTCCGATTAACACGAAGCTAAGGAACTAGGACCGCCTCACTGGGCTTGACAATCATCTCAAAAATCAGGTCCAACCGATGTCCCACGGCCATTCGTTTCGATCCGGAGCGAGGGTGTGTGAAAAACACTATTCCCATCCCAAAATAAATATCAGGAATAGTGATCTGGCACCTTTCGCTAACGCGTCAGTGATAAGCAACAACGACCGTCGAGAATCCGACCAAATTACACCCTCGGATTAAGAAAAATTTCAGGAACATTTACATGTACTTGGAATTTACGATCGTGGCCCATGACCGTCGGCGAAAGTGGTCCGCCACGTGCGATCTGGGAATCGATCGAGTCGAAAACGTAATCCCACATAGATCCATAGGTGGTGAGCTTAAGTCGACGTTTGGCTCAAGGAGGGCTACAGAACCTCTCTTTTGAATTTGGAAAAGTGAGAATATCCTATATTAGCGGTAACCCTTGAACACGAGTCTATTTTGGGAATGTTTTTGGCTATAAAAGGAGCTTAGAACAGCCCCCTCTCACAGCCATACGAATTTGGGATAAAACCCTAGAGAGAGAGAGAGAAAAAGAGAGAAGAGCTTGGAATTTGTGGGTGATCTTCCTCCTACTTGCTTTCGGTTGTCGCACGGCCTACAGCTCCTTTCAGGTGTTTTCTCGGCGGTATCCATTCCGTTTGAAGGTAAGAAACCTAACCCTAGGTTGATTTGATGTAAGTTCGTTGTAGGTTATGTAAAGGCTAACCGATTCCCCTCTTTAGGCTAGAAAACTCCCGTATACGGAAGCTCAACGACCCTTGTTGATTCGTTGTGATTCCAAGGGCAAAGGTGAGGACTTTAAGTGTATAAGTTACGATTTTCAACGCTTTCAATGTCAGATAATGATAGATTCATGATCTGCATGTAAATGCACATGTCTAAAGTGCTTTAGTTTCTGTTTCGATTAACGTTGTAGAATATGGAATTTCACATACTCTAGGTATACGTAGAAATACCGTATACGTATTTTTTTGGAAAAATGTTTGACATGTTTATTTAATGTATGATTATATAATATATGGATAAAATACTAGTTTGGCGAAAGGAATCATTTGAAATACATGTTCGCTTGTAAATGCCTAGTATGTTGAAATTGTGTATTCTAGAAATACCGCATATGTGTAAATTTTGGAAATACAATTGAAATGATTATTTCTTTGTATGATTATGATATACATGGGTAAAATACTCACGTGGCGAAGGACATGACCCTAACACGTATTTTGCTAACATACATCATGTATGTTGGAATAGTGTATTCTAAGTGTTTGTGTAGATGCTTGTGTGTGTAAATGCTTGAGTGTTAGTGCCTTAGAGAAGTCTTGATATGGGATTCCCGACTCCCTTAGAGACATGTAGGATCCCCTCCATACGGTGGTTCGCTATAACCACTCACTTGTGATGTGTATGTAATTGTATCCCTATGTGTATAGTGCTTTTACAACATGCTTTACAACATGCTTTACTTCATGCTTTACTTCATGCTTTATAACATGCACTGCTAACATGCTTGTATTGCTTGTTTATCATGCTTTACTCCACATGCTATTGATGAGAAGCTTGTTTGAGTTTGGGACTATGCCTATAGTCCAAACATTGATACTGAGACTTGAGATTGTGGTGAGATGCATGTCGCCACAAAGGATGTGTCTGGCGAACCCAGTCGTATTTCGGTTGGCGATAGTGGTTGGCCACACGGAGTGCACTGCGCTCCATATCGCCCAACTTGTGGTGCGCTCGAGCTAGTCGAACTCGTCAAGTAAACCAAATTGTATATGTGTGTTCACCATGTTTGGTCGCTACTGCTTGAACCTAGGGTACCAAACTTACCAGTGCGCGATCCCGTTAACCATGGTACCTCGATCCGCTAAGACGCATGGAGGGCATGGTGGTATGGGACACCGTGGTCGAAATTTGTCGGCCTCTGTTGGGGTCATGTGCCTCCCCGTAGTGACCATTGCGCAACTAAACTCGTGAGCCGAATACGGTGGTATGGGACACGTATTCGATTTGTCGATACTTACGGCGAGAGCGAAAGTACAGTGAGACACTGTGCTCGTCTTGACGGGCGACGAGTCCTCCGTAGTATCTTGAGTATACTCAAGTGTACGTGATTGGCGACGAGTCTTTTCACGACAACTAGAGTATGAGTTGAGCCGAGTACGGTGAGACACTGTACTCAGGCGTGATGGCTAGTGATTGAGCCAAGTACGGTGAGACACTGTACTTGGAGGCGACGGCCGACAATTGAGCCGCATATGGTGAGATATCGTATCCGCGGTGACGGGTGACGAGCCCTTTGCGATGCCTTCACTACGCTTCTCAAACCATAATATCGTATGAGAATGCTAGGATTGACGACCCTAGAATGGATCATGTTTGGGAATGATACTGAGGAGGTACCTTAGTTTCCCAATTGCTTTGTTTGAAATGGACTAATAATAACTCGGTAATCATGATCATCATCACACCGCATGTGCTTAGTAGATGTGGGCGCGGGAGTTAAGCATTCGCGAACGTAAGATGATGTCGCTTGAGGGTGGTTTGGCAAGGGCATACGACATCATGTCATTTCATTTTCGCACTTAATAAGAGTAGTTAGAATTGTTTGATTTGTACTGCTTTATCATTACTGCTTGATTGAATTGATAACATGTTAACCTATGCTTTATTGTTCCATTGAGTTAGCTACTCACTCCCACGTTACGGGACGGTGTTTGTAACACCCACCAGACTCTGTCGCGGTATAGATGGTGCCTCGGTTCGGGAGGCGGAGCCCGAGCCGAGGAGGATCAGGATGAGTTCTCCTTTATGCAGTACTCTGACGGCTATGCTTAGGCCGACTGCATCGCGGGAATTTCAGGGCTTATCTATGGGATTGTATTTTGAATTTTTGACTTAGAAACAATACATGTATATTGGTACTCAGTTAGTACTCATACTCTGGAGTTCACAAAATTTTGTTACTTTACATACTTTGAATATAAAATTTCAGTCTTCCGCTTGCCTTTATACAATTGAAATGGAGTATGATTTACTGTTTTGGTATAATCTCATTCATGTTTATTGCTCTAACTCAGACAACATTTAACCATCATCGTGTATGTTGCATAAGTGATGCGTTGGAACTCGGGAGTTGAGTTCATACTCGACCCCCGATTTTTAGGGCGTTACATTGATTGATTAATGTGATTAATTGATTGATGGGGATTGATTTGACATTTTGTAGAGATTCTCTTGGGATCGAGAAAGCGCGGCGTTTCTTCGAAATAAACGCTAACTCACATCTTCTGGTCAGGGTATCGGATCGATGTGTGAGTCGTGGCGTTGGAACCGCGGCGACGGTGTGGTCGCAATGATACAGGTCTCGAATTAAACTGACTCGAATCTAAAGGATACGACTTACGATCGATCGTAATGTCGATTATCAGTCGCGGATTGCCGGACTTCGACGGAAATGATCGCAGGATTCATCGGAACAGTACGAACTAGGATACGGGTCTTACAGTATTAATCTAAAACTTAGAGAATTCAGAGGTAGGAAACTAGGGTACCAAGGATCCACTTGTAGAGATTAGGGAGATCTATGCTCGATTCATGAACTCAATGGGACTTCAAGTCCCATCTTCATCCAGTTGGAAAATATAACCATGAAAATTAAATCTGAACTTCATTTAATCTAGTTTTCAAGAAATAAGAATGATATAAATTAGAATAGATTCCATCATAAAACCATGCCCATGAGACAAAGCAAACAACAAAATTAAACCAATTCATAACTAATCTAAGAGATGTATGATTGTTAGGAAGGGTTCCATCATCTAACCATGTCCAAGGGGCGATGGTGAACAACAAAGCTTCCTGACTTCATCATCATAAAAAGAAAAAGGAAATACTCAAAGGCATCATAGATATATTGTAATTTTAGTCACAACAAACGATTAAAAACTGAAAGTATTCCTATCAATCAAACTAGCATCAAAATCAGTTTGACATGAATCAAAACCGTAGACAGAATCCCATCACACTACAAGCTTCACCTCTTAGCCCTAGCTAAGAGGTTTAGCTAACCATAGGGAGGCTAAAACACTCAAAATTTAAGAAAGAAAACATTAAAGCAGGAAATAAAAGCAAACTCTCTCTCTTTCTCTCTCTTGCACTCCATGGCTGCACAACTTCCCTCCTTGGATTCTTCCCTCCCCTCCCTCTCTTTCTTCTCTTCCTTTTATAGCAGGAGAGGGCGGTGGAGACTGTCCCTGCTGGAGTTGGTGGACAACTGTTTACATATCACTTTTTGCAGCTAAAGGCAACTCCCCTGCGTAGGCTTTGTTACACAGTCACAAAGACAGCGCCAAAACTCCCACTTTCCTTGCTTTCTTTCCAAGTAAACAACATCCCTTGGGATGTTTTGGGGTGGATTACACGATGGATGGTTCAGATCGGCCATCCGATCATCGATGGTGGGCCAAGAAGATTCGAAATGTCCGGTTCTTATGGACTACGAAACAGAGCCAACGCTTCTTGTGCTGGCTATCGGTGGGGCCCACTCCTTCCATTGTCTGCGAAATCCACTCCGTCCATTGGCTTTAGGACGAAAAACCATTCGGGCTTGCCGAGACCAGGTTTATTTCGGTGTGGCCCAGAAGACTTTTCATTCCACCGTCCATCTTGCGTTTACTCACTATCAACGTGCGTACACTTGTATGAGGTAAAAAAGGCCACCTAGGAGAGGGTTGAAGCTACCCTAAGAACATAATGGATAGTCCAGATTGATGATTTGAATGAGGAGTAGGCCCCACTAAGAGGAACCGGTGGATCAGGTTCATCCGCTGAAGGTTTTTACATAAGAAGGCAGGTCGGCGAATGCTGACCCGTTTTTCGCTTTTGGTGCACGGCCAGTGCTGTGTACATGATGTACATGCACTGGCCATGTGGGGTCCATCGTGATGTATATGTACAATCCATTCCGTCCATCTCTTTTCTTATATCTTTTTAACAGTTGAAACCAACTTTGAGGCGTATCCAGATTGCGGGTGGGCCCAGAACCCGGATTTTATGGGGTACTCCGTCCGTTGGGCCACTTCCTCAGCGATCCAATGGCTAAAACTTGATATGTATAGTTAATTTAGGGTTCTCAGGCTACATATCAAGTTTCGAGCTAAACAAATGGTGGGAACCCTGTGATCTTACATTCTGAACGAATTTCGGGCCACTTTAGTTTCAATTTCTCGGTTTTCTTGGATTTTTGGTGTTGATCTTGGTCCCCTGGAGTCCATCCCTTGCCTTGGTATCATCAGAGTGTTAATTCCATGCTTTTAGCACCCTGTTTCGGTCCAAGATCCTAAACACACCTTGCATCACAAACATGATTAAATTGGGTCGTTAAACAGTACCATGTTCGTAAATCTAGGTAATAAATGGGGTCTAATATGCAATATTTGACCCTCAACACAACCCCCAACCAACATCTTGCTAGTCCCGTGCACGGTATGCGAAAAATAAGTTGAGAATTAGAGGACAATTTTTATAAACTCAAGTGATTTTTGAAAACAATCCAGATATTAGAAGTCTAAGATTCATGAATGTTGATCATTAATTTCTCCTAGATGCAAGCGCATGGTAGACTTCATATTCAAGTTCAAGGGTATTAATCTATCAATTAGAAAAATTCTAAACATTGAGTTCCATGAGTGTATAGTGTAATCTCAGCTTATCATCATTAAAATTCATTTCGCTATTTCATGATACCATTGGTAAGTAACAAGGGCATTCAGAACACCCAAAAACTAAACATGCCTCACAGATCATTCTTTCATTCTTCCAACTTTTGACCTTTTTTTTTATAATGCCGAGGGGAATCAGATCTTCACCTATAGGGAGCAAACCTATGGTGAAAACCAGTAGCCTAGCTATTCCGAATGTCAACCTTGGGAAATCAAATCTTCATCTATAGGGAGCAAACCTATGGTGAAGATTATTCGACCAACCCTTTCACTTTTTCTTTATAAACTGATGCTAAAAATTTTCAGGCTAGTTCCTTTCATACTTAGTGATTACCAAGTTAATCATTCAATATCGAGCTGAAACCTTAATGTGCAAGCGAGATGTGTCTTGTGAAATCATAATTCAATCAATGTTTAAAACTTCGAATCATGGATTAACAGTTCGAACTTAATTGTGAAATCTAATAGATAACTGAATATAAGAGTCATGGATTACCAACATCACGTATCTTATAATTTTAAATCAAAGATGGTCATCAAAATCACATCAAATTTACAAGAAATTTTAAAAAAAATTTTAAAATTTTTCACAAATTTTCCTCAAGACTAAGAAAACACTGATTAGGCAACCTAATCTCCCACCCCCAACCTAAAATCTACATTATCCTCAATGTAAAAGATATAAGCATGCAATGCACCTTGATATATCAGAGACTACAAGTAGATGAAATTCAGAAAAATTTGTAGTACGTTGTGTAGTCTTCACAAAGTTAGTACACCATGATGAATCGAGACTACAAGTAGATGAAAAGTTTGTAGTAGGTCTTTGATTCATTCTCGAAGGCTCCTCCTCCTTTAATGGTAAACATTCAGGATCTGGGGGGAGAGGTACTTCGAAATAAGGGCTCCCTCGATCCGTGACAACTACTGAGGTATTGTCTTGTAAGGCATCCACTATTTCTTGTATCATGAGATTGTTTGAGTCTATAAAGTGTGCCAAACAATCATCCAAAGAGTCAAAACATTCAGTTGAAAGGAGTTCCTTCATCCTATCGAGATCTGTGATGATATGTCCAATAACTCCTTTATCTTCTTCGAGAGTAGAAATGAGCATACTCTCTTGTTTATTCTCAAGGTGAGATGAAATCACCACTGATGTCTCTTCTTGACCTAAATAGGCATATTCTAAATCAGAGGGTAAACGTTTTAGGTCAAGCTTCGGTGCTTTGAGGTTAGACGGTAGAGGCACTGCATCGGTTTGGGGCAACTCTTCAAATTGTGGCCTCAACTGGTTAACATCAAGTACCGGCGTAGTATTAAGTAAGGCACACACCTCCCTAATTGTGTCATCATCCAAGTCATGGGAGTGTGTCAGCAAGCACGTCTCTAGAGGGTCAGAGGTGTTCTATCTTCCACGAAAGAATCAATCATATTAATGTCGTGGAAATCGTCATCATCCTCAGAATTTCTGCCGTTATCCAAAAAGATGTTTGACTCCAATGTCATATTCCCAAAAGACATGCTCATGACTCCATTCCTGCAATTGATAATTACATTTGAAGTGGCAAGGAATGGGCGACCAAGAATAACGGGAATCTGAGTGTTCACGTTACTGATGGGTTCTGTATCTAGGATGATAAAATCTACTGGATAGTAGAATCTATCAACCTGGACCAACACATCCTCGATCACCAATCTGGGTACACGAACTGAGCGATCAGCAAGTTGTAATATGGTTGCAGTGGGTTTTAATTCACCCAAACCTAGCTGTTTGTACATCGAGTAGGGAATCAGATTTACGCTTGTTCCTAAGTTAAGAAGTGCGTGCGTAATTTGATAGTTCTCGATTACACATGATATGGTTGGGCTACTGGGATCTTTGAATTTCTGTGGCACATCTTGTTTTAGGATGACACTCACTTTCTCAGTCAAGAGATTTTCTTTTGAATATTTTGTCGTCTTTTGATCGTACATAAGTCTTTCAGAAATTTGGCATATGAAGGTATTTGTTTTACGGCATCAAGTAGAGGAATATTGACCTTCACTTGTTTCAACACCTCTAGAATATCCTGAGAGTTAGAGAGGTTTTGGTGCAACCAACCGTTGGGGAAATGGGGCAACTAACTTTTCTTGAAGTTTCGGTTCTAATTCTTGTGGAACAATGCTAGGTCTGTCATTGTTATCCTCTTTCGGGTCCTTAGGCTTTTCAGCCCTAATCGGAATAGTTTTGTCAATGGTCTTCCCACTCCTAAAAGTGGTGATAGATTTAGGCTGCTTTATTTGATCCAAAGAGGTTGGATTACTTATCTCATATTGTGGTTTGGGATTGGGGAGAGGTTGAACATGAAGCATCCCCTTTCCCCCAATCATTATGTGTGACTCTATCTTTTGAATGGATGATGTAAGTTCCTATTGTTGATTTGATATCTTGGTTGAATAGCTCTTGGCCTTAAATGTGTTTTAGAACTAGATCCTCTTGAGGTTTCCCTTGATTTAACATTTGATTGAAGAAACCTTGATGGGTAGCAGTTTGTCTATTCCTCCAACTGAAGTTTGGATGATTTCTCCAACTAGGATTGTACGTATTAGAGGTTAGTCCATTGAAAGGTCTTTGATAATTATTTATGGCATTGGATTGCTTAGTCAGAACCTCTTGAAAGGCAGATATAGTTGGACAATTTTCAGTTGTGTGACTGTTACAACCACAAATACGGTAAACAACTTCTTTACCCTTATCCTTCCTTAATTCCATGGCCTCGAATTTCTTTATGAGATTAGCCACTTTAACATTGATATCATCATCCTCTTTCAGCAGGTATACTTCGCCCCTTTCCTTTGATCGAGTGGGCCTAAAACTGGTACTTGATTTTTGGTATGTGTCCCATGATTGTGCATTTTCAGCGGGTCCATCCAAGTAATCCCACACATCATCGATATTTTTATTCATAAATTCCCTATTGCACATCGTCTCAACCAATTGGCGCATGGAGGATGTTAGCCCATCATAGAAAAAGTGCATAATGCACCAAGTTTCAAAACCGTGTTGTGGGTAAGAGCTGACAAGATCCTTGAACCGCTCCCAACATTGGAATAATGTTTCATCCTCCCTTTGGGCAAAGTTCATGATTGATTTTCTAAGGGTGTTCGTTTTATGATATGGAAAAAATTTCTTTATGAACTCCATTTGCATATCATTCCATGTGCCAATAGATCTAGGACGTAGTGAATGTAACCACGTCTTAGCTTTCTCTTTCAAGGAAAAGGGAAAGAGTTTCAGCCTGACTGTGTCCTCAGACATGTTTAGAAAATATAAAGTGATTATAATCTCATCAAACTCTTTCAAGTGTAGATACGATTTTTCAGATTCAAGCCCATGGAATTTAAGGAGTTGGATCACCCATGACTTGATATTCATGTGTCCCATATTTTCTGAAAAAACCATGGATGAGGGCGTGCTCACCCCTACCGGTTGTAAGTAATCTCATAAAGTATGAGGCGAGGGTGCGTGATGCACCTCATTCTCATCATGAATGTCCTCCACCCTAGGTTGGGGTAGAAGAGGTTGGTTTGTGGCCATCACTTCAATTAACTCTGGGGATCTTAAGTGGTGTTTAGTCTTGCGATGGATAGTCAACCCCTCAACCGGTCCTCCTTCAGATTCTAAACTTAAACCAAAAAGAGAATAAAAGAAATAGAAATTTAAAAATAAAGAGAAAAGAGTTAGAATGAAGTTACTGAATTAGAAGTCCTAAGTTAAGATCCTGCAAAATAAAACAAAACAAGTCAGTTTTTTTAAATAGAAAGCCTAAGGTTAAAAAATAAACTAGTTCTTAAAAAGGGAAAATTCCTTTTTTTAAATAAATAAATATATATATATATAGAAAAAATTTCTAAAAACAAATTAGGAAAGTTCTATACCTAAAATAGAAAGAAAACTAGTTTCTAAAAAGAAATCCTAGAATTAGAAAGTTTCTAAAAATTGAAAATAAAGCCTAATCTAAAATAGAAAACAGAAAGATTAGAAAATTAGAAAGATATTACCAATTTAGAATGTGTATGTCAAGGTCCTACAAAACAGGAAAAACAAGTTAGTTTCTATAAATCAACTAGAAGAACCTAAGCCTAGAATTAAAACCTAACCCTAAACTAATCTTAAAACTAGTTAATCTCAGAAAAATGTAACCGTCAGTCCCCTGCAACGGCCCCAAAAACTTGTTCACTCCTCAAGTATAGGGTTGTGATGTAATAATAAACTTGGTGAGACCGAGGTCGAATCCACAGGGACTGAAACCTGTATGTATTCTGAAACTAACTAGAACTAGAAATAGAATGACATGAAATCTAAATCGAGTGAAATCAAGGGAATAATAATAAAGTATTAATCTAAAACTTAGAGAATTCAGAGGTAGGAAACTAGGGTACCAAGGATCCACTTGTAGAGATAAGGGAGATCTACGCTCGATTCATGAACTTAACGGGACTTCGAGTCCCATCTTCATCCAGTTGGAAAATATAACCATGAAAATTAAATCTGAACTTCGTTTGATCTAGTTTTCAAGAAATAAGAATGATATAAATTAGAATGGATTCCATCACAAAACCATGCCAATGAGACAAAGCAAACAACAGAATTAAACCATTTCATAACTAAAGAGATGTATGATTGTTAAGAAGGGTTCCATCATCCAACCATGTCTAAGGGGTGATGGTGAATAATAGAGCTTCCTGACTTCATCATCATAAAAGGGGAAAGGAAATACTCAAAGCCAACGCAAATATATTGTAATTTTAGTCACAACAAACCATTAAAAACTAAAAGTATTCCTATTAATCAAACTAGCATCAAAATCAGTTTGACATGAATCAAAACCGTAGACAGAATCCCATCACACTATAGGTTTCACCTCTTAGCCCTAGCTAAGAGGTAACCATAGGGAGACTAAAACACTCAAAATTTAAGAAAGAAGATATTAAAGCAGGAAATAAAAGCAAACTCTCTCTCTTTCTCTCTCTTGCACTCCACGGCTGCACAACTTACCTCCTTAGATTCTTCCCTCCCCTCCCTCTCTTTCTTCTCTTTCTTTTATAGCAGGAGAGGGTGGTGGAGACTATCCCTGCTAGAGTTGGTGGACAGCTGTTTACGCATCACTTTTCACAGCTAAAGGCAACTCCCCTGCGTAAGCTTTGTAATGCAGTTACGAAGACAGTGTCGAAACTCCCACTTTCCTTGCTTTCTTTCCAAGTAAACAACGTCCCCTGGGACGTTTTGGGGTGGATTACACGATGGACGGTTCAGATCGGCCATCCGATCATAGATGGTGGGGCAAGAAGATCGGGAATGTCTGGTTCTTATGGACTACGAAACAGAGCTAGTGCTTCTTGCGCTGGCTGTCGGTGGGGCCCACTCCTTCCATTGTCTACGAAATCCACTCCATCCATTGGCTTTAGGATGAAAAACCGTTTAAGACAGGCCAAGACCAGGTTGATTTTGGTGTGGCCTAGAAGACTTTTCATTCCACAGTCTATCTTGCGTTTACTCACTATCAATGTGCGTACACGTGTATGAGGCTAAAAAGGCAACCTAGGAGAGGGTTGTGGCTACCCCAAGAACATAATGGATGGTCTAGATTGATGATTTGAATGAGCAGTGGGCCCCACTGAGAGGAACCGGTGGATCGGGTTCATCCGCTGAAGGTTTTTATGCAAGAAGACGGGTGAGCGCATGCTGACCCGTTTTTGGTTTTTGGTGCACGGTCAGTGCCGTGTACATGGTGCACGCACTGGCCATGTGGGGTCCATCGTGATGTATATGTACAATATGTTTCGTCCATCTGTTTTCTTATATCTTTTTAACAGTTGAGACCAACTTTGAGGCGTATCCAGATTGCAGGTGGGCCTAGAACCCGGATTTTATGGGGTACTCTGTCCGTTGGGCCACTTCCTCAGCGATCCAATGGCTAAAACTTGATATGTACAGTTAATTTAGGGTTCTTATGCTACATATCAAGTTTCAAGCTGAACAGATGGTGGGAACCCTGTGATCTTGCATTCTGGATGAATTTCGGGCCACTTTAGTTCCAATTTTTCAGTTTTCTTAGATTTCTGGCATTGATCTTGGTCCCATGGAGTCCATCCCTTGCCTTGGTATCATCAGAGCGTTAATTCCATGCTTTTAGCACCCTGTTTTGGTCTAAGATCCTAAACACACCTTGCGTCACAAACACGATTAAATTGGGCCGTTAAACAGTATCATGTTCGTAAATCTAGGTAATAAATGGGGTCTAATATGCAATATTTGACCCTCAATAGCGTAGAGCAAGCCGATGCTGTTCACAAGGTTACTACAGGGTTTTACATCCCAAGATTATTGTAAATTATTTTATTTCACATGTAATATTATTTCATTTTGTAATCGTAAGAGTGGGGGCATTGGTTTGTATAAGTCATTATGGGCAGCTTCTTGTATATTCCAAATGTAAATGAAATTTTCCTTTATGCTAATTTGTCCACTCTATGCTCATCTACTTACTCTGAACAAATAAAAAAAATGTAAACTCAAATTTGACCATCCTTTAAGGTTAACACTCAAGTTTTCGGGAAACGGGTCATATACTCGGGTCCTGAAAACACGGGGCGTTATAATGAGCTATAGATGTCCTAGAGAGGGGGTGAACAGGACTATACAAAATAATTCGATATAATGCAGAATAATAAAATAAATATTCTCAATCGCTTATAGTATTAAAATCTTGATTCCAAATAGTTTGAAGGACAACCTTCACCTAAAAGATTTAGGCAGGACAACCTTATTTCACGACGTCTTTGAGATTCAAATATCAAACTTAGAATGATACAATCAATCACAATGAAAATAATAAATAAATAAACATTCACCACCACTGCTCAAGGAGTTATAGTGGTTCGGTGCTTAACCCCACACTTACTCTACTAACAAAATTACTACCTTCTTAATTTTGGCTTTCACTATTTCAAAGATTTCACAGGTTCACCTTAACAACCTAATACATTTTTTGTGATTTTCATAGGCTATCACAACAAAACCCATTGTGATTTTCATGGGATCACCACAAAACAACCCACTGAGATTTTTGGGCTATCTCAGAAAAACCTAAAAGATAATAAAATAAAACACAATACTTATCTTCTGATATCGAGTCGAAGGCGTAACAGCAGCTTTGATTGCAGCAATCTTCTTTCTTGGGATATTGATGTAACGCCCCGGTTTCTAAAGCCCGAGTATGAGACTCGCTTCAGAAACCTGGGAGTTCATAAATCAAAGATCTAGCAGAAGTATGAATTCAGAGTGCGATATCAAAATGAAGCATAGATAATTATTCAAACCCAAGTATTTGACCCACACAACTGGGGGTCTTAGTTACAAAATTTCATAAGTTCTGAAATGCTAAACTACTAAAATTAAAATACTGATCTACTGATTTAGTCCGAAATACACCACCACTTCTTGTTGCTGCTCTCATCATAGTATCATTCCTCAGGCTCCATAGTCGTGCCATCAAGGCTAGCACTGTTATCTTCTGTACCTGTCCCTGCATACTCTGTACGATTGGATAGTTGATGAATGAGTGGTTAACTCAGTGTGAATTCCCCTCAAGATTACACATCGTCGCCTCAACAAACATAGTTTAAAGAAAACTAGACAATAATCCAAAACAGGCAAGCTGTAGTCTTATTAGATGTATGGATGTATGAATGCACATCGACCTGGGGATGTGTGACGCCCTGGTCATTGCTTCATGTGGGCGGGTCCCCAGGTGTGGCTGGCAGGCTACTGTACTAGGTGAGCTACTGTTGCAGTTAACTGTAGTGTAACTTGTCTCACATCGGAAGAGTTGTCTGGAGTTGTGGTGGTTATATGTTGGGTTTCTCCCTTAACAGACATGACGCGTTTTAAAGCCGTGAGCTTCGGCAAAGCGGACAATATCATGTGCTGTGGGGGTGGGCCTTATAAATGGTATCAGAGTCGAGGACGGCTGGATAATGTGACGCCCCGGTCACTGCTTCATGTGGGCGGGCACACATGTGGGCGGGTCCCAGTGCGTCACGGTAGGCTACTATGTGTTGGCAGCTCTTGTCTTTGGGCGAGCCTCTTGTTGCGATTGATTATCATGTAGCGTAACTTGTCCCACATCGGAAGAGTTGTTTGAAGTTGTGGTGGTTATATGTTCGGTTTCTCCCTTAACAGACATGACGCGTTTTAAAGCCATGAGCTTCGGCAAAGCGGACAATATCATGTGCTATGGGGGTGGGCCTTATAGGATGCTCATCCGGTCGGACTTGAGCTCATTACCCATGTAATCATCGACCTAGGAATGATCATCCAATTGGAACAGTAGGTCAATAGTCGATGGTCTAGGAGCTAACGAAATGATGCCCCGATGATCTTAAGGTCACGTGTTACAACATCCAAAATTAGCCACCCGTCATCGCTTATATACTATAGATGCATGATTAACCAACCCATTATTATTCCAGTTACAATCAGCCAGTTTGAGTAGCTCGAGGGTCACTACGGGGGCTCGTTACCCAGTGTAGGCCGACAGCTCGAGCATAGTGTCCCATGACCACCATCCTCGGCTCATGAGGTTCTCCACCTTGGGATGTTTCAATAAGATCCCTTGATAAAAATGACACTAGTTCAAGGGTCCTATCTTCCCACACGTTCTGTCTAATTACATCCCAAGTGTGGCTTGCGTACAATAATGGAATCCTCCACGTGTAGCGTTATGAGTTATATGAAAAGGCAATCATGTTAGAATGTGACAACATATGATTTTAAATAGTGATAATAAAACATGCAAGGAGGCATCATGAAATTTAAATAATAACTATCGATAATGTATTACCAAGTAATCATTTTTCAAGGATTAGCTAGCATGTGAGCCTATCATATGGTGTGAACATGGTATCACAAATTTAATATTTGCAATGAATACAACGACCTTAAATTAATGGTAGCAATTTAGTACAAGCTATGTTTAGCTAGCTTATAAATGGAAAGCCCAAGGGGAAAGTCATCACCTGTAGGGTCATGCTCGCGTACTTGGTCCAAGTCTTCTTGCGGCCCAAGGTCACCCAAGGAGTCTCCTAAAATCACAGTTTATAGTTGTCAAATATTCCCACGGTTTTGTCCAACTAACATGAGGGTTTGAAGGGATACAACAATAAGGCCTTTTAGGCTTGCGTTAGGCCCACCATATACTTATCCAAGCAAGGTGGCCCAACTGGGCTTAAGCTCTTTGTCACTATAGGCTGAACTAGGCCTATTTTGGCCATAGTTGTTGGGTCCAAATTAAACCCAATTGAGGCTAGCCCATGCAACATGCCAGATGGACGGTGTGCATATATTGCACGCCGAAGTGGGCCCATCGCGCTGTATACTACTATCTACCCCATTTATCTGTCCTTAGAGATTATTTAGAGCATTCTCCAGAGGAATGGATCATATTGAAAGATCACATGGACCATGGCACAAATAGCAGCGGTGATAATGACTTCCACTGTTAAAACTCCACAGGGCCTTTGCTTTTCATCCAATCCGATCATATGGTCACAAGGACCTAGTTTAAGAGGATAAGTAATTATCATATTGGTTTGGTGCTCCTAAAAGGACTTCAATGGTGGGCGTTTAACTCTCCATTATTTTTCTGCAGGGTGGTCCACTTGATAGATTTGCCTCTTTTTAGTCTCAAGCCTTGAGACGATCCTGCCAATTGGATGGACGGTTTAGATATAACGCATACATCATGTATGGGCTTCACAGTTGACGGACTGGATGCAAACAGATGGACGACGTTGATGAAACACGTATGTCACAGTGGACCACACCGTCCTCTACTGGACGGTGTGAAGGAAACACATACACCGTGGTGGTCCCACATGCTAGGTACAGCATGGCACGTGGGGCCCACCTCATAATATATGGTGTTACTTATTTTATATATATATATATATATATATATTCTTTTCAACATACATGTCAAACGTCTAGCACTAGACGTTCATTGATGGATGGCCTGGACATAACGTCCATTGATGGATGGCCGGGATGAAATATGGAGGTCTAGGGCTGGCAAAATGGACGGACGGTCTGAACTTGGTGCGGCCCATCGTGACTCGATGGTGCGGCCCACCTTGTATTTATCTGGGGTGCGGCCCTCCTGCTGATCAGTTGAGTGCGGCCCACCTATTGTTCAGCTGTGTGCGGCCCACCTGCTGATCATCAGTGTGTGGCCCACCAGCAAGTTAACGTGAGGCCCACCAGTTAGCGTGGTGCAGCCCCGTTGTTGGCGTGGTGTAGGCCACCTGCTAATGTAGTGTTTACTGGCTTTTAAGGCCCAACTAGGAGCCTAATTGAGGCCAAATTTTAGGTCCATCTAGAGCACACGTAAAGGCCTATATCTGGGCCAGAATTACCATGTTTCCAGACCAGATAATGGTCCAGTCAGGGAACCATTTTCTGTTGCCATTAAACTGAAATCTCAGTCGTCCCTATGCTAAAATTTCCAGCTGGTATCGAGCTGACTTTCAACTAATTCTATGTTATAAATCTTGTTTATTTTTAAGCTAAACGTTCGGTTGATTCCTAGCCGTTTTTAACTGAATGCTCAACTGCTCACAGGTTGTGTTTTCGGCCTGGTTTCATGCTGGAAAATGGCTATTATTAGGTTGTCTTTTCCGCTTGGTTTCATGCTGGAAAACAACGGATATCAGCCTGTTTTCCAAGCTGAGGAACTTGCCGATATCGGGTCATTCTTCTTGCTCTTTTTAGACCGAAACTCAGCCGTTTGCAAGCCAATTTTATGGCCTGATTTTCCTCTATATTAGACCTCTTAATGGCCCAACAGTTAGCCCAATTTTAGTCTAGTGCAGGGCCTGACTTTGGTCCGGATGTGTGGCCCATTTAGAGCATAAAAACATGGATGGGATTCGTATAAAAAGGAGGGTTGAGCAGGGGCTGGTTAAGCCGTTACCTGGCCTACAAGCTGGACGATGCTCCCATCGATACTCACCTTCCTTTCACTCTTTTTTCCTTTCTCTCCCTCAGGTGGTGAAACAGTAGGTCCACACTGACTCTACTCGGTCCAGTTTTTACGGACTGAGTTGGGGCAGTGTGCACTGAGCGCACCCCTCTATTTTTTCTTCTCTGTCTCCCTTCCTCATTTTCTCTCTTTTCTTACTTCTTGGGTGTGGATTCTGAGGGCACCATGACCCCTTTTATAGGTATGGAGTTAGAGGTCCAACGGCAGGGATTGGTTCTGCCAATCCCCAAGCAACGGCCGTTAGTGCCAGTCACTGTTTTCCCAAAACGAAAAGCTCTACCCATATTTCCTCCATGTCTGGGTGTTTTTAGCTCGAGAGAGAGGATCCTCTCTAGCTGGCTTGTACACTCTAGTAATCCTCCAGGTAAACTGACGCTGCCTTGCCCTTTACGCTAGCAATCCAATCGTCCTCTACAGACCTAACCGTTCATGATAGAAACAGACAGCTTGAGCGATTTCCTTCGTTAGTTTTTAGGGGGCCTCATCCTTATATGGTTTTGTTGGGGTGGACCCCACCAACAAAATGGATGACCTGGATTACCCAAAAAGTGGTCGGGGTGGCCGACTTAGGGGTTTGAAACCCACAAGTTTCAAACATTGGAAATGACGGGAGAGAATTGCTCTCTTTTTGCAATTGGGTCGGTCAACAGCCATTTGACCACTCCTCCATGGTCTAGTGCATATTGTGCATAATAGCCCAAGGTGCACACGTACCTTGTGTGGGGTCTAATTTGATGTTTATAATAAATCTACATCGACCATTTGTTTAGGGGTCCCAGTGTAGGGGCCCCAGCCCAGTTTGGGACATATGTGAGGCCCAGTTGGGCTGTATCATGCCTTTCGAGGCGCTATTCGGCCCATTCATCGTGATCCAATGGTCGGATTGGTCTGGTGGGTGGTTTCAACGGTTGAACGTGGTTCTAGAGTACATCAATTGTCCGGTTGGCCATAAATAAGTCCTTAAGAGTTGCTAGTGGGCGCATTGTCCCACATGACTTGAAGATTTTACTCTTAAGCTATCTTATCTTAAAGTGTTTGTTGAGTTTTACCTTTCTAACTTCGACTTGGCTTGTACAGCTCATGGTGGATGGCTTTAATGTCGACTAAAGGTCTCAACCTACACATGTAAAGTTTAAATCACCTCGTTAATTAACATCGGTTTTCCATGAACATAGTTCTAAGAGGTAACACCTGTGTACCCTGGTATCTCTTGATTTCATAGGACAAGATTTTTCAAAAATTTGGTTGGCCGAACCTCGAGTTCGGCTGGCCGAATACAGGGTTTGACTGGTTGAATCTCCTAGAGATCCAAAGTTTTAAGATTGGTGGAAACTTGACCGAACACTTTGGGTTGGCTGAACTGACAGGTTTGGCTGGCTAAACTTGACGCAAAAAATCCTTATCTTGCTATATACTTGCCCAAAATATATTAGGTTAGTTGAAGGTAGTTAGGCTGGCCGAACCAGAAGTTGGGCTGGCCTAACTTCAATGTATTTTACTTAGAATTATGTTCATTATTATACCATATGAAATACACCAACCTAGGGTCATTTTAAGGTTATACCACCTGATTGTTGACACATACAGATGCTTCAAACTATGAACCAAGATAATTTAAATCTTGCGATGATGAGTCTTCCTTGAGATGTTGATCCAGTCTTTACGTAGTCTTCATGAGTCACCGAAGAACATCTTCATGAGTGCTTGTGATCCATTTAGGACTACGAAATTTGACAATCCTAACTATGCTTTAAGTATAAGCACTTACAAATTGAATCTAGCATATGAGCGAGACTCAAATTACAGCTATGGTTACTAATTATTTGATTACTGTTACAGATTACAATACGGAATGTATACAACAGGTAGAAAGTAAATGATTGCACTAAGAAATGTAATTGACTTGGCAAGAAAAGTAAAGAGATTTTCACTACAAAATCTAAAAGGACCAGTAATTAAAAGATAATGTTTGGTTTTGATTGGGTTGGTGTGAGACTCTTTCTTCTGTTGAATTCCTCTTTTATTTATAACTTTGCCTGGCCATCTAGATCCTTCCCCTATTTTGACAGTTGCTATAACTGCTTGACACTTCGTGGCCTACTCTTATCCTACTCTTACCACCTGTCTATAATCACTTCTACACAACCCATTCCTCCCTCAAATCTCAACGATTGGAATCTTTTTACCGTATTGGACCGACGACATTTTGGCATTTATGATGGAGGATTTTATGATCGACGACATTCTCTCCCACAACAAATCTTGATGAGGTTAGCATGAAGGATCTGTTGTTTCTCATCTTCCTAGGTAAAACTCTGCTAATCCAATTTGGATCCATCCCTGATCCTACTAATGCTCTAAAGAATCCCTGGTTGTGGCCGATGCCACTGGTAGAATGTAATGCTTGGTTCACTTGTGTCTCATCTCAATATGAGGCAACATGTAGACATTTGAGCATTTATGAATGCCTTAAGCTATCGTCAGTGACTATCCGTCAGATCCTGCTCTTCTTACCACAACTTCAACATTCTAGAGCTCTTCTACCAATACATTTTTCTTCAACTGCAGCCTCACGAGTCCAACTATCTTAGATATCACATCTCTGACCCAACTTCTTCCCTTTAATGAGGATGTCTTCCCCGAGTTCTCTCAGAAGGAACCCAAACACTTCACAAATAAAGTTGGCAAGGCGTATTCTCACTTTATGCAAGCATACCGCAAATACAGTGGACCGATCAATTACAAAGAGCATACGACTTTCCTATTACTCTGGATTTCTACAAATTATAAGTACATCCACCTGGCCGAGGCACTTGCTCAAGGTTGAAAATTTGCTCCTCCAGCTTTTGTACTCGACCACCTGTATAGAGGCATCTACGAAATCACCACCAAAGGTCTATATCTCAAAGGAGGACCGTTGTGGATTCTTCAGATGTGAATCTACGAATAATTCCATCCTTCACTTGTGCATGATTCCATCAACTTCGAAGCCGTTTATTCTTTCAACGGCGAACGCATCATCAACTTTCCTCAAGAAATTTGATTATTTTTTGTATATATGAGGACTTAATTATTTTCTTTAGATAAAGGCAAGCAGAGTTGGTCATTCATTCCATTCCATGGTGGAGAATACGCCCCTGCTTGGTTCACTGGCTAATATGATCAAGAGGACGATTAAGAGGTATCTTAGATGCACCTTGTGTGGGAAAGCTACCTTGTGTAAGCCCTGAAAATTGGGGGTCGAGCATAAACTCAACTCCCATGTTCCAACACATCACTTATGCAACAAAATGAATGATGATTGAATGCTGTCTGCATTAATGTAGTGAACATGAGTGAGATTAAGCCAAAACAACATATCATACTCCAGAGATAGTTAAATTGTAAGCGGAAGACTATGATAGATATATAAAATATATAAACTGTGGTGAGTCTCCAGAGTGTGATAACATTACCAGGTTAAATAATTACAAGTATAGTTCCAAAATATACCAAATGTGTAAGGTCCTCTAGTCAACATCCTTGTAACCCCATCGATTAAGGCACGACTTACATGAAGCCGCCAGAAAATAACATATACAAGAAAGTGTCCTTATCGTCGCAGAGGTCTGGCTCTGCCTCACAAGCATCGCCATTTGCAATCAGACAAAGTCTGGTGGGTGTTCGGAACACCGTCCCGTAATGTGGGAGTGAGTAGCTAACTCAGTGGATCAATAAGGCACAAGTTAACATGTTATCAATACAGTCAAGCAGTAATGATAAAGCAGTACAATCAAACACTCCTAACTACTCTTATTAATGCAAGTATGAATGCAGTCATGATGGATGCCCTCACCACACCTTCCCTCGTACGACACCATCTTACGTTCGCGGCATGCTTTCATCCCTCAGTGCTCCACATCTTCCAGGCACATGCAATGCATAATAAACATGATTACCGAGTTTTTATTAGTCTATTTCAATCAGCAGGATTGGGAAACTAAGGTACCTCCCTTGTATCATTCCCAAACATGATCCATTCTAGGGTCGTCAGTCCTAGTTAATCTTAGACGATGGTGTGTTTTCTAGGTCACCTTTGCAAATTTGCTGTGGACGCGCACAAAGGTTACACCACTCCCCCATCACCTCTTTAACGATTCATCACTATACAGAAACAGGCCTAGTTCATACTCTCTACACTGCGGCAAAACTCATCGCCTCACTGCAAATTCAGCGTATGCTCGAGGTCACTACAAAGGGCTGTTAGGGCTGTTGCTCGCATTCGTTGCACCACTGCCCCATCACCTTATTAATGTAGGCTGACAACACGAATATAGTGTCCCATACTACCATAATTGGCTTACGAGTCTGGTTGCTCACTAGTCACTACGGGGAGGGGCGTGACCCCAGCGTAGGCCGACAGCTCGACCAGGTGTCCCATACCACCATGCCCGGCTCATGAGTCTTAGCGGATCAAGGTACCATGGTTAAAAGAGATTTTACTAGTAAGTTTGGTACCCTAGGTTCAAGCAGTGATGTTCAAACATGGTGAACATACAAAAGACAGATCGGGTTGCTTGATGAGCTTGGCTAGCTTGAGCGCACAATAAGTTGAACGATATGAAGCGCACAAGCACTTCGTGTGGCCAACCAATATTGCCAACCGAAGTACGACTCGGGTTCGTCGAACACATCTCACGTGGTAAATGAAACTCAGCCACGAATTCGATCCTGTTACCGACTGTCTGGACTATACAATAGCCCCAATCACATTCAATTTCAGATATTTAAAGCAGTAATGGATCAAAATTCAAATCATACAATCAAAGCTGATATTATCCGTTTAGGGCTGCCAGGGCTGTTGCACTCACTCGTTGCTCCACTCCCCCATCACTCATGATGGATCATACAACGTAAACATGAATTTAAACATACACATTACATAGATAAAATCATACATTCAATTGAGCATGTTATGAAGTACAACATAAGCATGATTTTGTACCTATTCAATTCCTAATCACACAGATATCTAAAGAGATCATACACATAGTTAAAGAAGTTGAGAACCATATCTCAACACTCTTAAACATTACAATTTACTAACTACTACTCATTCAGACATTTCAGCAAACACTTTAAAATACATACATCAACATACATGACATATGTTGATCACATAGGCATTAGGCCAAATCCTTTCACTAGGGAGTTGCCCCAATCATAACACGCGTACACCCACGATGGATAGTCATGGAAAGTAGGATTCCAAGTTCCATATTCATTTGAACATTTTTACAAACACCTGGGCTACACATTTCAACATATATAGCGTATAGTGGCCGTGGCGTGATTCAGGGCAAATCCTTTCGTCAAAGGGGGTATCGCCAATACAATAATCATATATCTATGACAATTAGTTATGGCGAGCACGAATGAAAATTCTATACTCATTCAGTCATTTTCACAAACACTTAGAATACACTATTTCAACATACATAGTGTATATTAGCAAAACATGTATTAGGGCGAGCCCTTTCGTCAAACAAGTATTTTATCCATATATAATATATTCATACAGTAAATAATCATGGCAAGCACATTCCTAAAATTTATATGTATACAGTACTTTCTAGAATACACTATTTCTACATACATAGTGTATATTAGCAAAACATGTATTAGGGCGAGTCCTTTCGCCAAACAAGTATTTTATCCATGTATAATCAATGTTCGAGTTGTCGGTATCGCTACAAGTTTCGCTGACTACAGATAAAGATATATTATTGTTATCGCCGATAATATCGCCGATAACCGGAAATGCGAAAAAAAAATGACGAATAATGGGGAAAATGATGGAATTTTTCAGTAAAACTTCAGGGCATGCCTAAATACACATATTTGCATATTTAGGAATAAAAAAATTACAAAAAAAAATACATTAAATAATAAGTTTTCATTTAATGGGACCCAAAAAAGCATATCTTTGCCACAAGAAATCGCTCAATTGTAATCAAAATGAGTTCATATAATACAAATGCAGTTAACATATAATAATTAGGACATGTAAAAGTTAATGAATTAAAAAAGTACACCTTTTTTGGGACATGGAATCTATATATTGGTGTACTTGGTGATTAATGGCTTGGATATGGCACTTGTTTGACATATTGACGCATCCATTCAATTTTTCATATCATTTTATGGTATAAGCCCAAAAATTAGATAGATCCAAATCTCAAGTGAACCACATCACAAGACAGTGTTGATTGAATGCACACCATTAAAAACATCTCAAGGGCCATAAATTTTGTATCAAACTAGTTTGTATAACCTAATTAACAGGTTGGATGTCAAATAAACATTACATTGAACCTTGAGAGGTTTTTAATAGTGGACATTCAATTGCTACTATTTCTTGTGGTGTGGTCCACCTGAGAGTTATATATGCCTGATGTTTTGGATCAAGATCTAAAATGATCTGAAAAAATAGATGGACAACATGGATCAAATAAATACATCATGATTAGGCCCACATAGCGCCAACCACTAGCCATCTTGACAGTGGTAAGGTCACTAGCCAAATCAAGTCTTCCAGGTGGTGTAAGGACTTTGTGGTACCCACCGTCTCCCATGTGTTTTATGATGCTTTGAATAACGAGGTGGCTACTGGAGAGTGTTCCGTGGGCCCACCATGATATATGCGAGAAATCAACTCCATTAATCCATTTTAGCATATTATTTTAGTACATGGTCCAAAAAATGAGGTAGTTCCAAATCTCAAGTGGACCACATCAAAGGGAACAATAGCTATTAAATCCCACCATCAAATTAGAAGTGCATTCCGTTCCCTTAAAACTAGAAGCGGATTGGCTGGTGTACCACACACCAGCTGTATAGCTGTTGCAGGTTCGTGTAGTGTGAAGACGTGCACTGACGCTGCTTGAGCTCCGAGTTGTACGAACAGTTCAAAGGAGATCAAAGTTACATGGGCCCCACAGTGATGTATTTATTATATCTACATCGTTCATCTATTTTTAGAGATCATTTTAGAGCATTATCCAAAAAATGAATCATGTCCAAAGATCATTTGGACCACACCACAAATAGTAGCGGAGATAATGATTTTCACCGTTAAAAAATTTGTAGGGCCCACCATAACGTTTATTTTCCATCCAATCTGTTCATAAGGTCACAAAGACCTGAATGAAGAATAAAAACAAATTTCATATTGATCTAAAACTTCTGTGACCCCAAAAAGGGTTTCAATGGTAGACGTTCAATCTCCCACTGCTTTTTGCAGTGTGGTCCACTTGATAGTTAGATCTGTTTTACTTTTCGTCTCAAGCCTTAAAAGAGCTCGCCAAATTGATGGACGGTTTTGATATAACAAATACCTTGAGATCAGACCCACAGAACTTGCTTATGTATACAGCAACTATACAGCGGGTGTGAGAGGACGCGGATTAGATGGATATTAACAAGTTGAGTAGCCAGTCGGCTACTGAAGTGACGTCACCAAGTTATGTGGCCCCACTATGTAACACCCCAGATTTTTGCCAACCTGGGATTAGACGTCCTTAGGTAATGGACCGCTCCTAACACCTTATTAACCTATCAGAACTGAATCCCACAGTCTAAAATCGCTTTTGAACCCATTTCCTTCACAAATCCAACCCTTCACCATCTTGTTCTTTCAATTTTCCTAAGTACTTTCACCCTAGACACTATCTTAAACTAGTTAAGTATTATAACTTGGATCACTCTATATACAAACTATGAAGGACTAAGTACCACCTCAGACGGAAGTCACTTAGGATTAAATCCTTTAGAAATGAGACAAAGTAACTAAGTGCTAAACTAGATTAGCTGGATTTAAATCTGTTTGAATCGCTTTAAATACGATCTCTCCAAGATGGAAAACTTGTAGAATCATTGATACATCAGGTTACCCTAAAATCTAGGATCAAACTCATTTACCATTTGCTCTCGGGACTCGACACGTTGAAACTCAACGTATCGATATGGATTGTACATCGGGAGTCCGAACAATACGAGGTTAAGGACTTAGGACCGCCTCACAGAAAAAATGGGCTTGACAACCATCTCGTAAAAAATCAAATCCAGTGATGTCCCACGGTTTCGCTTGAGTCGGAGCGAGAGAGTGTGAAAACACTTGTTTTCTTTAAAAATAAATATCTTGAATAGTAATCTGAGACTCGTCACTTGCGGATCAGTTTTAAACAACCAAACCGTCAGAATCAGACCAAATTACACCCTCGGATCAGGAGAAATTTCATACACATTTACATGTACTCGGAATCTCCGATCGAGATCATTTTTTTTCAATAATAATCGGTCCGCCACGCGTGATTTGGAATCCCGGCCGAAATGAAAACTTAATAGAACGTAGATCCGGCGTTAGTGAGCTTAAGTCGACCTTTGGCTCAAGGAGGCCGGCCCGAGAAGTCCTCCGTTGGTGAAATCGACCCGTTTTGGTTATAACCTAAGTATACTTTGACACGGAGTCTATTTTGGTGATTTTTAGACTATATAAGGACCTTAAACCCTCTCTCATTATACCATACGAATTTGGTTTTGAGAGAGAGAGAAAAGAGAGAAAGTGTGGGAGATGTAGGAGGAACTCCCTCTGCTTCATTCCCTAATCGAAAGCTATTCGGGCCACACTTTGATTTTCATCGCTTTCTAGGTGATTCCGACGTCGTTTCTAGGTAAGAAACCTAACCCTAAACCTGTTTTAGGGTTGTATAGGTTGTAGGTTATGAAATAGCTAACTTTGCCAAGTTTCGTTTCTCTAGGTTGCCGAACTCCGTATACGGAAGTTTAGCGAACCTATCGACTAAGCATTACGATTCTACGACAAAAGGTGCGGACTTTAGGTGTATAGGTTATGGTTTTCAACGCTTTCAATGTCGGATAATGATAGATTCATGATGGTGCATGCAAGTGCACATGTATAAAGTGCTTTGGGAGATTCTCCCACTTTCGATTAAAGATGCAAATTATGGAATTTTACATATTCTAGGTATTCGTAGAAAATACCGTATACGTATATTTTTTGAAAATGTGTTTGACATGATTATTTGTTGTATGAATATATGATATATGGATAAAATACTTATTTGGTGAATGGATTCGCCCAAATACATGTTTTACTAATATACACTATGTATGTATAAATACTGTATTGTAGAAAGTACTGTATACATATGTATTTTAGAGATGTGTTTTCCATGATTATTTATTGTATAAATATACTATATATGCGTAAATTATTTGCTTGGCGAAAGGACTCGCCCTAATACATGTTTGCTAACATCACGTATGTGAAATAGTGTATGTTAAGTGTTTGTGGAAATGCTTGAGTGAGTAAGTGTTTGGATGTAGATACCTTAGGAGGGTGTTGAGATGGGATTCTTAACTACCCTAGCGACTTGTATAATTACCTCCATGAGGTTGATCACTTAAAACCGCTTACTTGCAATACATGTGTTTGTATTCCTATTGATGTAGTGTTTTACAACATGCTTTATATCATGCTTTATAATATGCTTATAACATGCCTATTAGCATGTTTGAATTACTTTGTTTATCATGCTTGAATTACTTTGTTTATCATGCTTTACTCCACATGCTATGGATGACAATTGATTGTGTTTGGGGCTATGATTATAGTCCAGACAATCGGTACTAGATTGGAGATCGTGGTTGAGTTTCATGTCGCCACGTGAGATGCGTTCGACGAACTCGAGTCATACTTCAGTTGGCGATAGTGGTTGGCCACGCGAAGTGCTTATGCACTTTATGTCGTTCAACTTGTTGTGCGCTCGAGCTAGTCAGGCTCGTCAAGTAACCCGTTATGTCTAATGTATGTTCACCATGTTTGGACGCTACTGCTTGAACCTAGGGTACCAAACTTACCAGTGAAAACCCTTTTAACCATGGTACCTCGATCCGCTAAGACTCATGAGCCGGGCATGGTGGTATGGGATACCGTAGTCGAGTGTCGGCCTCTGGCGGGGCCACGTGCTCTCCCGTAGTGACCAAAGTGAGCAACCAAACTCGTGAGCCGATTATGGTGGTATGGGACACTATATTCGTCTTTGTCGGCCTACATTGATAAGGTGATGGGGAGCGGTGCTAAGCAAGCGTATGCGAGCAACGGCCACTGGCTTGACCCTTTGTAGTGACCTCGAGCATACCGAAATCGCGGTGAGCTTTAGAGTTAGCCGCGGCATATAGAGTATGAACTAGGCCTCATTTACGTATTATGACGAATCGTTTAAGGGGTGATGGGGAGTGGTGTAACCTTTGTGCGTAATGTTGATCCCTCAAAGATCTTCCCTGCGGTGACCTAGAAAACACACCATCGTCTGATATCAACTAGGACTGACGACCCTAGAATGGATCATGTTTGGGAATGATACAAGAGAGGTACCTTAGTTTCCCAATCCTGCTGTTTGAAATGGACTAATAAAAAAACTCGGTAATCATGCCATCATGCATTGCATGTGCCTGAAAGATGTGGAGCACTGTGGGATGAAAGCATGCCGCGAGCGTGAGATGGTGTCGCATGAGGGAGTATGTCGGTGAGGGCATCCATCATACCTGCATTCATACTTGCATTAATAAGAGTAGCTAAGAGTGTTTGATTTTACTGCTTTATCATTACTACTTGACTGAGTCGATAACATGTTAACCTATGCTTTATTGTTCCACTGAGTTAGCTACTCACTCCCACGTTACGGGACGGTATTTCGAACACCCACCAGACATTGTTTGATTTCAGATGGCGACGTTACTTCTGAGGCGGAGCCGGACCTTTGCAATGACTACGATGTCTGCTTGTATTGGTTGTCTTATGACGGCTTCCTGTGAGCCGTGTCGATCGATTCGGGGCGACGGGATATTGACTAGAGGACCTTACACATTTGGTATATTTTAGGATTGTAGTTGAAATTATTTAACCTGGTAATGTTATCACACTACGGAGACTCATCATAGTTTATATATCTTATCTATCTATCGGTCTTAAGCTTACAAATTTAAACATTTCATCTACGGAGTATGATATGTTGTTTTGGCTTAATCTCACTCATGTTCACTACTCTAATACAGTCAACATTCAATCATCATTTATTTTGTTGCATAAGTGATGTTCTGGAACTCGAGAGTTGAGTTACTACTCGACCCTCGATTTTCAGGACGTTACACACTATGATGTATATGTTATATCCACACCGTCCATCCATTTTTAGATATCATTTTAGGGTATGAACCAAAGAATGAATCAAATAAAAATCTTTTGTGGGACCAAAAAAAAAATGAGAGAGAGTAATTCCCATCATTGAAACTATCCTAAGGCCCATCATAATGTTTATTTGAAATCCAACCTGTTCAAAAGTTAAAAAAGATATTAAATAAGGGAAAACACAAATATCAGCTTGATCTAAAACTTTTGTGACCTCTAGAAGTTTTTAACGGTGGGTGTCACTATCCCACTGTTTTCTGTGCTGGGGTCCACTGGAGCTTTGGATTTAACTCGTTCTTTGGATATTGTCCTAAAATGATCTCTCCAAATGGATGGAAGGTGTGGATGCAAAACATACATCATGGCACATTTTTTTGAACTTTCGATGTCACTTGATAGCTAGTCTCGTGACTCAACTGCGAATATACTCAACCCATCGTTGGCTAATCCCCTCGGACGCGAGAGAGATTTCGTATTTTTATGAAATCTCTCCTCTTCTTAGAAAAATGTAATCAATCTCATCTACCGTAAAAAATCTTTCCAGAAATTTGTCTTTTTCTTTTTTAAATCCGAACCGAAATCTCCGTAAATCTCAGTGAAATCAAGTTCTCTTTCAAATCTCTTTCAAATCTTGCCGACGTCACTTCAGTAGTTATCAATAGCGATTTGCCCACTAAATCTAGCCGAAATCCACTTCTGCGGGTAGATCAGGAGAAAAAGAAGGTAAGAGATCTTATTTTATATATTTTTTATATTTATTTCAATTTTTTTTCAATAATAAGAAGAACGATAGCTATTTTTTCGATAAAATCGAAAATATCGTCGATATTTAAATCGATATTTAAAAAGAAACGAAAACTTGGGGTTTCGGTATGTAAAATATTAATGACTTTCTCACCTTAGATCATATAAAAAGTGTTGGTGACAATATGTATCGATTCTCGATTTCTCATCGACAATTCAAACACTGTGTATAATTTATTCATACAACAAATAATCATGTCAAACATATTTCCAAAATTTATACGTATACGATACTTTCTACAAATACCTAGAG
This sequence comes from Magnolia changhungtana, assembly GCA_030180095.1. Classification (NCBI taxonomy): domain Eukaryota; kingdom Viridiplantae; phylum Streptophyta; class Magnoliopsida; order Magnoliales; family Magnoliaceae; genus Magnolia; species Magnolia changhungtana. The sequence continues at coordinate 225,546 of JASAUF010000078.1, forward strand.
TATGTAAAATTTCATATTCTTCACCTTTAATCGAAACGGAAAGCAGACAGCACTTTGTACATGTGCAATTGCATGCAGATCATGAATCTATCATTATCTGACATTGAAAGCGTTGAAAACCATAACCTATACACCTAAAGTCTGCACCTTTTGTTGTAGAATCGTAACGGATACGATAGGTTTGCCAAGTTTCCGTATTGGATGTGGCCACACAGGGCCACCTATAGATCGAAATAGGTTAGCTATTTCATAACCTACAACCAATACAACCCCAAAACAGATTAGGGTTAGGGTTTCTTACCTAGAAATGAAGTCGGAATCGCCAGAAAAACGATGAGAATGGGGTGGTGCAGCTTGTGTAGTGGCACGGAATATAGTTGGGAGATTCTCCCACTTCTCTCACTCTTTCTCTCTCTTTTCTCTCTTCTCTCTCTAGGGTTTCTCTCAAATTCGTATGGCTGTGAGAGAGAGGTTTCTAAGGTCCTTTTATAACCTAAAAACTCTCTGAAATAGACTTGTAGACAAGGTATACTTAGGTTATAACCAAAACGGCTTGGTTTCAGCTCAACGGAGGACTTCTGGTGGGCCTCCTTGAGCCAAAGGTAGGACTTAAGCTCACAGCCTATGGATCTAGGTACCATTAAGTTTTCATTTCATTAGGGTTCTCAGATCACGCGGCGTGACTAGGTTCAGTTCAACCTCTGTGCGGATCTCAATCGGAGATTTGAGTACATGGATATGTTTATGAAATTTTTCACGATCCGAGGGTGTAATTTGGTCGATTCGACTAGTCTGTTGCTTAAAATTGATCGTTTAGCGAGAGGTGCGGATTACTATTTGAGATATTTATTTGAAAAGAAATTCAAGTGTTTTCACACTCATGTTTGGACTCAAGCGAATTACCTTTGGGACACTATTTAGATTTGATTTCGAGATGGTTGTCAAGCCCGGCCGAGGTGGTCTCAAGCATCCTTAACTCGATTATTCGAACTCGATGTGCGGTGTAAGGACGATCACGTGAGTTTCAACGTGTCTCATGAGCGTATGTCGGTAATGAGATTGATCCTAGATTTTAGGGTAACCTAGCGTGCTTGAGTCTACAAGTTTTAGGTCTTGTAGATCGATTTAAAGTGATTCAAACGGATTTCGTAGCTAATCTAGTTTAGCACTTAGTTACTTTGTCTCATTTCTAAAGGATTTAATCTAAGTGATTTCTAGTCGAGGTGGTACTCAGGCCTTTGTAGTTTGTATATAAGGTGATCCAAGTTATAATATTTAACTAGTTTAAGATAGTGTCTAGGGTGAAAGTACTTAGGAAAATTCAAAGAACAAGGTGGTGAAGGGTGAGATTTGTGAAGGAAATGGGTTCAGAAGCGATTTTAGACTGTGGGATTCAATTCTGACAAGTTAATAAGGTGTTAGGAGTGGCCCATTGCCTAAGGACGTCTAATTCCAGGTTGGCAAAAATCTGGGATGTTACACCTTTTTTGCAAGGATCTTCCTTATGGTGGTACAAAATGAGACTAAAAAAAATTCTAAGGCAGGGATCGAATGGTATTGCTTGAACTTGCTCGTCAATTTGGCCTAGTCCAATGAATTCTTTGCCCATTTACTCAAACAACCTGCAATCAGTCTCCTTTCAGTCGGTCGATCACCGATCGCATCGATCTCTATCACTCTCTCCATTCCACTTTTCAGTTAGCCAGCCTGACACTCTATCTCTCCTACTATCCAAATCAGCCTCAAGTAATGGATAGCTTTGCTATCTAATGGGATAGCCACTATAAGAAACTAATCAATAAATCTTCGCAAGATATTATAGCTCAGCTCTCTTATACCATTAAGCTTCGAGGAAAGAAAAGAACTGCACCTTAATTGCCCACAACCCCAGGCCAGAAAACAAATAAGCTGAAGACCAAATTGGCCACTGCATCTTCCCCGCAAACTTCACCAACTGAGACCGCAGCTACTCAAGTAAAGCACCAAAAAGCTATGGTGAAAGTACCTGTTGTTCCCATGTCTCCACCATCTCACTGGCTTCCATCAGCTCCAAAGAGGATTCTTGACCTAGGAGCTCCTCTTGGTCTGCCTCTTTAATCTCCTACTATAGTTTTCAAGTGCTCCGATTCACCTTCCCAGTCGGTCTCAACAAATCGGTCGTTGTCGATCTCATTGAAGGCACGATGACAATAAGGTATTTCCTCGTTCGAGGCCATGTCTTCATTTGAAAAATACTTCAAAACCAAATATTGGCCAGGATTCTCTGCTGAAGATTACTCTAAAGAAATTAAGGAAGATTTGAAATGTACCAGGAAGCTCATTATAGTAAATGCTGGAACAAATGGTGCTAGGATAGGGAAAGATTAAATAATTTTGATCTTCCATTTGATGAAAAATATCTTACTTCTTATCATCCCAGCCCGCCACCATTCCCCATTTCAACACGAGCGATGACGATGATTATAAAAAAAATCCTCGAACTGTGGACAGACGATTCATCACCTACGCCATTTGTTCTTATTTAGGTGGAGGTTACTTACTTGTATAACTACTCTGAACTTTCTTTCTTATTCATCGATTGACTATCTCTTCCTTTTATAGTTACCTGAGAGCTATCGTGTAAGGCCCATATCATAGTCCGTACCGTTCCTTAAGATCCTGCGGTCCTCCCGGTCAAATTTCAGCAACCTGCGACGCGTAAATAGCATTTGCGCGTGACCCCGAGTGGCTTCTTGTCAACCTGAATCGACTCGACTCGAAACTTGCACCCTAGCAACCTCACCATCGCCGCGGTTCCAACATTGCATCTCCGGCGCCGATGTGATACCCGGGCCAGGAGTTATGGGCCCGCGTATATTCTAAAGAAACGCCACGAGATGTGAATTTCGAGAGAATCTCTATAACCCATCACATCAATCAATCGCCTCAAGTTAAGTACACATCACATCACTCCCCTTACAACACCCATACCTCTCTCATTCCCAAAGTCAACTCTCTCTCTCCACCCATCCCTTCCTTACACCTATCACCCATCACTCCATCACCTTTTCATCCAATCACTTCTCTCTCTATCTCACTTATTTCTCTCTTCACTCCCAAGCAACTTAGAAACCAACGTCCAAGCCATTCTAAAGAGCTAGGTGTGGCCCACTTCTTTCCCCCCACATCTCACCATCCAACCATCCTAACTTCATCACCCTCCATTAAAGAAGAAGCTTAGGAGATTAACATTCTAAGGCGATAAAGAAGAAGGCCAATCGGTGGGTGATCGTACCGTAGGACCTTGATTTGTATGTAGGGCCCACTTATGGTGGGACCATCTTGATGTTTGTGTCGTAACAAAGAGGGGTCCATGGTGGCGGGGTCCCTCTAATGTGCCGATCTCTCTCCATCTCTCTCTCTCTCTCTCTCTCTTTTGTGATGGAATGTGGCTCACTTGATCTAGACTGTCCATGTGTTAGGCCCTATCCGGCTGCCATGGGTGAAGTAAAAACACAAATATCATCTTCTCCAAACTAATGGGTCCCACATATGCGAACCCACCATGTTAGTGTGATGGATCCACACCGTCCAAGCAGGACGGTGGATCCCACGTAGTAGACAGTCGTTGCTGCCCTGGATGTCAGCCAGTCAGTGGGTCTGACCATGAGCTAATTGTTATATCTGCACCATCCACTGTTTGGACAGTGAGATCCACCTGGCATGTGTGGTGTCCTCACCATCCAACAGATGGGATGGTGGGACCCACGTCATATCCATGTTTCATCCAGCCATTCATCAATGGATCTCACCATGATGTGGTGTTGTATCCAGACCGTCCATTGGACAGACATCCTACCTTTTTTTTTTTACACATGCACACGCACCCCACACACTTACACTAGTGGAATTTCACCACTTATGGGTACTCGAACCCTTGACTGGGAGTTGAAACTCTTGAGAGTCTACCACCCGAGCAAGAGTAAGGACCCAACGAACGTCCTACCTTCTTAAAAATAATATATATATATATATCTTATGTATATATGGTGGGCCCCACGTGGGACCCACCTTCTTGGAAACGGATTGGCTAGTGAATCTCACACCAGCTATATAATTGTTGTATTGACATCCCAAGTTCCGTGGGTTTCATCCACACTGTCCAGTTTGCTGGATGGTGGGACCCACCTCGATGTATATACTCTACATCCACACCGTCCATCTAGATGGGTGGTGTGAGGCCACCATGATGTATCTGTCCTATCTAGCCGTCCATTTGGACGTTTTACTGGGTGGGGCCCACTTGAATTATGTGGTGTATTCCATGTCGTCCACCTATTTTACATCCACACCGCTCATCTGTTTTATATCCACGCTGTCCACCTTATGTGAAGCCCACCACTGATGTATATGTCTTGAATCCAGACCGTCTATCTGCTGGTGGGCCAGCAACGGCCTGACCATGGGGATTATGTCAGATCCAAACCATCCACCCACCTGTGTGCTCGTCTTAAGGCCTGAGACAAAAAAATGAGGTAGATCTATCAGGTGGACCACACTGTAGAAAATAGTGGAGAATTAAACACCTATCATTGAAATCCTTTAGGGATCGTAGAAGTTCCGGATCAATATGATATTTGTTTTTCCTCTTAATTCAGGTCTTTGTGACCATACGAATAGATTGGATGGAAAATAAACATTATGGCGGTCCTGTGAGGATTAAACAGTGGAAATCATTATCTCCACTGTTATTTGTGGTATGGTCTAGATGATATTCCGATGTGATTCATTTTTGGGTAATGCTCTAAAAAGATCTCTAAAATAGATGAATGGTGTAGATGGTGAGGGCCATTGGTGCGACCCGTGGATGTCGCCCACTTGATGTATACGAGCCCATTGGTGCAACCCATGTGATGAGGCCCACCTTGATGTATTTGTGGCAGTCTATGAGGTCTACCTTGACGTATTTGTGGCCCATCCATGAGGCCCACCTTAATGAATTTGTGGTCCATTCGTTAAGGCCCACCTTGATGCAATTGCGGCCCATTTGATGAGGCCCAATGTAATATATATTGGCCCATATGACAAAGCCCACTTGATGTATATGAGGCCCATTAGTGCAGCCTATTGATGCGGCCCACTTGATGTATATGAGGCCCATTGGTGCAGCCCACGTGATGTGGCCCACTTGATGTATATGATATGAGGCCCATTAGTGTGGTCCATGTGATGTGGCCCACTTGATGAATATGAGGCCCATTGGTGTGGCCCATGTGATGTGGCCCACCTGATGTTTATAAGGCCCATTATAATGTATTTGAGGCCCATGGGTTGAGGCCCGATGTGATGTATATAAGGACTATGAGTGAGGCCCAATGAGACGTATATGAGGCCTTTGTGATGCACATGAGGTCCATTGCGATGTGTGATTCTACCATGATGTATATAATGATGTTTATGGCAGGCCATGCCTTGGGAGCAATGATGGTTTAACGTCCACATTATAAGAGCAATGATGGTTAAATGTCCACATTGTAACTCTCCCTAGGGCCCATTGTTAGGCCCATACTTGTTGTGTGTAGGCCGTCTAGGCCCATCTTCGTTATGAAGATAGTTCATCACCATATAACATGCTTATTATAACTCCATGATTCATGCCCATAAGCATCATATGTATGCTTGATATGAGGAGTGACTGATCATAGCATATGCCATTGGGCATATTATTTATGGGACTGATTGATTGGAGTTGCCCACATGTGCGTGCAGTATGCGTAGGATTATTGTATGACTGGACAATATGATTCATGCATCTCGCGTCTGTGTGACATAATTACTGTACGCTCTAGGGACATCAGGGCTGTGGCCTACACAGGCATATTCAGACACCGAAAATACTGTTACTAGCATCGGGGTGCCATAGATATCCCTAGGTGAAAATCCCTAAACCCAATGGTATCAAAGGATGACTCCAACGTCGAGACCGAGTAGATATATGGGCGCACGAGGGTCGTATACCAGTAGGCTGCGTCTCCCACTGTGTCATGTTCGGTTGGAAAGGGGTGTGACCTTACCCGCCTAAGTGAGGGGGCAATACCTAGATTGAGTTTAACTAACTTGAGGAATGGGTCTGCTATTGACGAGCCGGGCCCGATATTGGTAGGCGGATAGTGAGGTCTTTCCACTTACCCAGTTATGTGCTCGGATAGGGGCGTCAAGATGGCGTAGAGTGTACTAGACCCCTGTGATTATCCAGCGTGAGAACTATACTAGTTTTTGATGCTCTAGTGATGAGCTGCATTGATATGTGAATTCAGATGAGGACTGGTATACTTGAGTTGCATGTCGCATCGCATGGCCTTGGTATGGCCGACATCATTCATGCCCTGCATCGCATGGCCTTGATATGGCCGATAGCATTCATGCCTTACATCGCATAACCTTGGTACGACTGATAGTATTCATGGATTCGCCAGCATATTCGGCATTACTTTGATATTGTATTTTGAGCACGCTTATATTGCATGTACACTTTCACCTCCCTCTAAGCTTTCTATAAGCTTATGTATAATTGATGCGTGCAGCTAACGCTAGACAGTAGCTGAGCAAGAGCAGGAGTGTGTCGTAGAGCTTCTAGAGCTTTTGATTATCAATTTTGTATTTCCCTTTATGCGCATTATACCTTAAAGCTTTTGATCATAGTGGATTTTGTGATGGTGTCTTGGTTATTGTTCATGGGTTATGCTTATGGTTATACTTGTTACGAAATAAATTCACGTTGAAAATCCTCCTTGTAGGATCCCAGGATTAGAACCTGGTATATGGGTGCCGAGAGCTGAGAATGGGGTACTACGGAGGTTGTCGATGCCAGATTCGGCGATAAAAAATTTTTGTAAGCCTGGTTTCTGAGTTTGGGGCATGACATATCGGCTATAAAAAAAACAGTTATTATGGCACAACCACTACAACAACGTTAGCCAGTGACCGATGCTCCTAAAGTACCTGATGTACAAGTCATCGATTCTGAGGACATAGTCGGCGTTGGAGCTCTTCCTTCCCATAACTCTCCTGAAACCACGACTCTTATCACTGAGTCCAAATATATGGTTAACCTTCCCCAAACACCACTTGCTGATGTCGACTAAGAACTGGAAGAAGAAGAAGAACCCTTGAGTGACACTCCTCAAGGTCCTAGTAAAGGATCATCTCCTCTACTTGTTCCCTCATATATCGAGCAATTTCCTCTAAATGTCGAAGAATCTTCATCTCATGAAGTGACCGGGCATGAACAAGCCATAGAAGAGACTCCTGCGACTGATGCCTCTCTGCCTATCTCACCCCCAATACCCGCATTAACACCAGTACTTGCAGATGAAGCATCAACCCTTCCTACTTTTTTCAAAGATATACTTCCGGCTGACGACATTCTCTCTTCCCTCGAACTAGCTCTTGCCGATGATCTCAATGTGGCTGAATCTCCTTCTCTCTCGACTAACTTGCAAAATCTCAAAGAAGAACTTCGGAACCTTATACAAGCAGGGTTATCTGGAACCATGTCTGTAAGACCCGTATCCTAGACCGTATCGTTCCGTAGACTTCTGTGGTCTTCCCGGTCGAATTTCGGTAACCTTCCACCCTTAACCGGTATTTGCGCGTGACCCTACGTCACACGCCGTCAACCCGAATTGATTTAACCTAAGACTAGTACCTTAGTGACCGAGCCGTTACCGCGGTTCCAATGCCTCGACTGGCGCGCCAAGGCGATAATCTGGCTAGGAGATGTGGGCTAGTGTTCGGTGCGAGGAAAACGCCGCGCTTGCGAAAACCGAAGAGAATCTTTACGAGATGTCACATCAATCATCCATCAATCAATCCCATCTTGTCAAGTACACATCACCTTTCACCCATTCCCAAGCAACCCCCAAAGTCAAAAAGATTCTTATAAACCCATACCTTTCTTATACCAAAAGCCACAAAAGTCAAAAAGGCTCTTACACACATCCATCAATCCATCAACCATCTTTCTCTCTCTCCCTTTACAAGTCTCTCTCTCCCTCTTTTCCAAGCTCATTTCCAAGCAAGGAAAAAACTCCACACGTCCAACCTCTCCAACTCTCCCAAGCAACAAATGTGACCCACCTTTCCTACCCTTTCATCACCCATCTCAACCATCTAAACCTTATCTCCTCCGTTGGAATTAAAGCTTAGGAGCTAAGGAAGCCTTTGGTGCAAGAAGAAAGCCGTGGGTGATCTTGGATCTCCACTCTTTTTTTTTTTTTTTCTTTGTGATGTAAGGGCTCACTTATGTGGGACCCACCTTACTGTAGGTTTTGTATCAAAGAGGGGCCCATAGTGGCGGGGCCCCTCCATCGTCGCCGATGTCTCCCTCTTTCTCTCTCTCTCTATGATTATGGCCCACCTAATGTGTATATATCATCCATGTCATCTACCGGTGGACCCCACCTATGTGGGACACACTATGAGGTTGTTATACCATCCCAACCATCCATATGGGACCCACCTTGAGGTCGCTATCAGTGGGAGTGGCTGCCAGTGAAGTATGATCTGGTGTGGGCCCACCCAGCCGCATGGCTCAGGTGGCAGGAGTGAGAGATGCCTCGTTTTAACACTTGAGGTCTTGGTAACGACCTCTGTGGAGGTGGCTAACATGAAGTGTGTGTTGTCAGTGGGTGTGCTGACAGTGAGTGTGTACTGACATGGAGGGTGTATTGACTTGGGTGTGGGCTAACGGTGGGGTCCATGGGACCCATCCATGCCGTCCATTCATTTTTGTGGGCCACACCATAATATATGTGTTATATCCAGCCGTTCACAGTCCAAAACGGTGGGACCCACGTCCGTGTGGGGCCCTCCTTGGTGCGTGTGCACCCCAGCTACATAGCTCTACTGGCAGACTGAATGGAGATACCTCATTCAACGCTGAGGTCTTGGCACCATTTCCTAGAGGGGGTGGCTGCCAGTGATGTGTGGGCTCGCAGTGGTGTCCGTGGGACCCACCCTATTCACGCCGTCCATTCATGTGGTGGGCCACACCGTGCAGTGTGTGGGGACGTCCACCGTCCCTGGACGGTGGCACCCACCCACGTGTGGGGCCACCTTAGTGTGTGCGTTCGTCTAGGCCGTCCATGGCCTGGACGTTATGTACCTACTATATATATAATATTAATATATTATATTAATATAATATAATATATGCTATATATAGTATATATTATAATATAATACAATATAATATTTTGTATATTAATGTGGTGGGTGGGCCCTACGTGGGACCACCCCACCGTGAGATATATATAATATATATTATATTATATATATATTATATTATATTATATTATATTATATATAAATATAAACTACTATGGTGGGCCCTACGTGGACCCACCTCTGCTTGTTGCTGGGAACAAAGAAAAAGAAAAGAAAAAGTAAAGAAAAGACAAAAAAGAGAGGCAGTACGTGGCTGCCCCTCTCTCTCTCTCTCTCTCTCTCTCTCTCTGACTCTTTCTCTCTCTAACTCTCTCACTCTCTCTCAATGTCAGCTAGTACTGTGGGTCCCATTTGTCTCACCCACACCGTGTATCTATGGGACCCACCATGGTGCGTATGTTATATCCAAACCATCCAATCATCGATGAGATCATTTTAGGACATGGGGTGAATGTGTGACCCAAAGTTCTAGTGGACCCCACCATTTGCATTAATAATGGGGTATAGTGACATCCACCGTTCAAAAACTATCATTACGTGAAAAATGGAAAAAAATAATGGATTTAGAGATGGTTCTGGACCATCTCTAAAATTGCTTGGTTTAAAGACGCTTTAGAGACGGTCGTAAACCGTGTCTAAACTTTTAGACGGCTCTTGATCGTCCTTAATATTGTCTTAAAAAATTGAACGTCCATAAATCATTTAAGACGGTTAAAAACCGTCGTTAACTGCAGAAAAAAGACGACCATCGACCGTCTGGAAAAGAGACGGTCTCTGACCTTCTTATATGCGGCCTTTTGAGATGGTCAAAGACCGTCCATATTAGAGACGGTCATTGGCCGTCTCTTACTGGTAATATGAGACTGTCAAGGACCGTCTTAATTAGATACGGTCATTGACCGTCTTTTACTGGTAATCTAAGACTGTCAAGGACCGTCTCAATTAGAGACTCATTGGCCATCTTAATTTGAGACTGTCAAAGACCGTCTTAATTAGAGATGTCTTTGACCATCTTATAGCGGTCATCTGAGACCATCTACATTAGAGATGGTCCTAAACCGTCTCTAATGGTCAACACTTCCCAACCAAAAAATTATGAATTTCGAAAAAAAAATAATTAACAATGTTTAAGAAAATTTTAAATTTTGAAAAAAAAAAAACTGTGATTTTATAATAATCTAGATTTTGAAAAAAATTAATTTAAGAACTTTGAATAATGTTGATAATTTTGAAAAAAAAAAGAAGAGATTTCGATAAAAAAAATGATATTTTGAAAAAGAAAATATAAAAAATTAAACAAAATTGAACCTAAGATGATATTTTGAAAAAGAAAATATAAAAAAATTAAAAAGAAAGTTTGAGAAAATATAAGTGTTGTATTTTTCTCTTAGAAAATCTTCCCGCTGCCTTGAAAAGTTTTTTTTATATATAATTAAAAGGTAATATTTAAATGATTTAAAATATCATATGAAAAAGAATATTGAAAAGTTTAGAAATTTTAATTGTTTGAGAAAAATTTTGAGAACAAAATGATGCTTTTGAAGAAAAAAATCGGAATTTTGAAATTTTTGAGAAAAAAATTAAAATATGAGAATTTTTTTGAGATTTTGAAAATAAAAATTCAAAATTTGTATTTTATTTTATTTTTTTTGAAATATTTTATAATAAAACGATATTTTGTTAAAAGAGTAAAAAAATATACATTTTGGAAAAAAATGTTATTTTTAAATGGAAATTAAAATTTATCTATGAAAAATAAAATTACTAAATTATTAGGGACATCCACTAATTGAACCTTTAATCAACTCTTTTTAGACAAATTAATTAGTTTAGATTGAAGAGTAAATAACATCAGATGTTTAAATCAAATTCACCAATTTCTCCCAAATTGGATCACCTGCCCTCAAATTTTGAAATCGAAGGTTAAAATTTTAAGAAAGTTTGAGAAAAATTTTGAGAACAAAATTATGCCTTTGAAGAAAAAATAAATAAAATCGGCATTTTAAAATTTTTGAGAAAAAATTAAAATATAAGAAATTTTTTGAGATTTTGAAAATAAAAATTTAGAATTGGTATTATAAATTTTTTTATTTGAAATATTTTATAATAAAAATAATATTTTGTTAAAAGAGTAAAAATATATACATTTTGAAAAAAAAATGTTATTTTTAAATGGAAAATGAAATTTATTTGTGAAAAATAAAATTACTGAATTATTAGGCATATCCACTAGTTAAACCTTTAATCATTTTTGGACAATCTAATTAGTTCAGATTGACGAATAAATAACTTCAGATGTTTAGATCAAATTTCACTGAAATTGTGTGATCAATCTTGTATGCCTAATATCTTTTTCATATATAAACTGATTAAGGCGAGTAACTACTTAAATGGAGGGTATTGATCAGTAAAATACATGTAAAATGGGCTAAATATTCTAGTCAAAATTGTGACCCAACTTAGTGACCTCGTGAGAACCTAAGAATTGATGTTAGTAAGTTTTGTGGGCCCCATCATGATGTGTGTCGTACATCAACACTGTGGATTTGATGTGTCCCCTTTAGGTTATGAGATATCTCAAAAATCATCTATATACGAAACTCAAGTGGGCCATACTATCTAAAACTATGTGAAGACATCCTAAAAAATATAAAAGCACTTGGTGGGGCCCACATGAGTTTTGGATGCGGCTGAAAATTGGTCTGACCCCTCATCCAAGTGAGACACACATAATGAGTGGGTTGGATATGTGAATCACATTTAGGCAGGCCCAATATATGATTATGAATTTTTTAAGGAAACCCCTCTCCACGATATTGTGTGGTGTGGCCCACCCAAGTCATAGATTGACTTTATTTTTAAGCTCTTGGCCCACTCGAGTCATGGATTGAATTTCTCCATATTATTCAACGCTTTTCTCGGATCATTTTAAGATATTAACTAAAAAATGGGGCGGGTCGAAGGCTTAAGTGGACTACAAAGTGGGGATTGAAGGTCCGCTATTAATCTTGTGGAATTGACCATTGATTGACCTTTAACTAAAATTTCTATGATTATACTATCTTAGATGTTTATTAATTGAGCCTTTTCCTTCCTCAACAGAATCCATTACTAGATTTTGTCTTTTTTTGTGTTCATTCGTCTCATTTGCCAAGTAAAGGGTCTAAGTATTCGATTTTTTCTTCCGTACAAATGGAACACCTTTTCAAAATTTTAAGACAAAAATGGCTTGAACATTTTTTTTATATGATTTCTTTTTTTTCAAAATTTTGAGACGAAAATGGCCTTGAACATTTTTTATACGATTTTTTTTTTCAAAATTTTGAGACAAAAATGGCCTTGAACATTTTTTATACGATTTTTTTTTTCAAAATTTTGAGACAAAAATGACCTTGAACATTTTTTATGACTTCTTTTTTTCAAAATTTTGAGACGAAAATAGCCTTGAACATTTTTTATACAATTTATTTTATTAATATTTTCTAGTATTCTTCTCTCACCATGATCTCCTGTACTTTCTAAACATGAGGCAAGTAAAGAGATTAAATGGACCACAAAGTTGGCCCATAATAATTCATATTTTTTTGTGTTTTCTCGTCATTCATATCTTTTTGATATTATGAACATGTTGGATGTCAAATAAACAGTACTATGGGCCCAAGGAAGGTATCAACGGTGGAAATCATTATTCCACACTGTTTCGTGTGGCATGGTCCACTTGAGTTTTGGATTTACCGAAAATTCGGGATTAACTCACACTGTTCATCCATTTTTCGAGATCATTTTAGAGAATTATCCAAAAAATGATTCATATCCAAAGATTAATTAAATGAACCACACCACAAATAAGGGGAACAAAACGGCTACTCCCCCTGACACCATCCAATGGCTGGTGGTTGGTGCTCTGTGGGCCCCACCATGATGTATGTGTTTAATCCATGCCGTCCATCTATTTGGAGAGATTATTTAAGGGCAATATCCAAAGAACGAGTTAAATCCAAAGCTCCAGTGGACCCCAGCACAAACAATCATTTTAAGGCAACCATTTAAAAAAAAAAAAACTTTTGAAGCAATTAGATTTCAAATAAACATTACAATGGGCCTTAGGATAGTTTCAACGGTGGGAATCACCCTCCCCGTTCTTTTCTATGGCGGGGTGCACTACAGATTTTTATCTGTCTCATAGATTGGATCTCATGACTTAAAATGATATCAAAATGGATGGACAGTGTGGATATAACAAATACATCATAGGTTTATATATATATATATATATATATATATATATATATATATATATATATATATATATATATATATATATATATATATATATATAAGGTTCTGTACGTCAAGCTCATGGGAACTCCCCCATTAGGTCGAGCTGTGTGGGCCACACCATGACGTGTGTCAAAAATTAACACCTTGCATTTAATGGGTCCCCTTTAAATTATGGGATATCCCAAAAATCAGCAGTATACTAAACTCAAGTGCGCCATACCATTTAAAATCATGTGAAGAGATGCCTAAAACATATAAAAGTACTTGGTGGGGCCCCACCTGAAATTTGGATGCATCTGAAACTTGGTATGACCCCTCATCCAAGTGGCACACACATAATGGATGGGCTGGATTTTTGAACCACATCTCTGTGGGCCCAAAAAATAATTATGAATGTTTTAATGGAGGGTAAACCTTCTTAACTTTTGTATGTGGTGTGGCCCACACAAGTCACATATTAATTTTATTTTTAATCCCTAGGCCTACAATGAAATGTTGAATCTAACTGATGGAGTAGATGTTTGACACGCATCATGGTGGGGCCCACAGAGCCATACCAAATCTAAAGCACAAGTGACGTTATTTGGTTATAAAAATAATGTGTGAGTTTTGTGTTTAATGTAAAATAGTGGTGACTCATTCTTAATAATAGTGACAATGATATAGAGTTATCTAGACCATCTAAATAATGGGTCTAGTTATTAATGATTAATACTTAAACTTTTTACTATATAAAACTATCTTAATCATCCATTAAATGGTCCCTTAAATGTAGGGTTATTAATGTAGTTGATGTGCTAAATTATGGAAAACTCACAACTTGCAGATTTGAAACTAACATCTCATTTCGAAAGAGGGATTTAATTCCAATTCCCTCTTCTCATTCCCATTTTCCTCTTTTCTTTTACGTCGTTGAACTCACTGGAGAATGCCTCTCTGGATGACGGGTTGGAAGCCATCGCTCATCTTCTGGTTCATGGACTCGTTGCGGCAAGTGCAAGTGGCAAGTGGACTGCATCTCTCCATGAGTATGAAAAGCTTTTCATACGGATGGATACTCGAAGGTTTGTTGATTTTTATGGATTTTCTTTGTTTCATGTACAATTCCTACAGTTTGGAAGATTAATTTTCTTTTATTAAATGTAAATTTCGTGACTTCTCTTCATACGGTTTTCATTTGCAATTCCTACGATTTTGAAAGTGGAGATCTTTTTCTTTCTTAAGTTTGATACTAGATTCATACGTCTCCATCTTCAAGCAAATTGATGGGTTTGATCTCGTTGCATGGAATTGCATGATCTCTAGATACATCCAATGGTCTAGCTTGATGATGCCTGTTGCATGTTTGATAAAATGCCTGACAGAAACAATCTCTTTAGAATAATGTTTCCACCATTGAAACCTTTCTATGGCCCACGGTGATGCTTATTTGTCATCCAACCTGTTCGTAATATCACAAAGACATGGATGAAATGAAAACACAAATATCGGATTGATCTAAAACTTTTGTGGCCCCCGTGAAATTTTCAATGGTAGATGTTCAATTCACACTCTTTCCGGTAGTGTGGTCCATTTGAGCTTTGGATATGCTTCATTTTTAGTCCACAGTGATGTAAGTGTTTTAGTCTCACCATGGATCAGACTTGTGGATTCAAATTTATTTATTTATTTATTTATTTTTGCTAAGCTTGGGTTCAGGTCAATGCCTGAATGGTTTCTCAGTCAAGGCCTACCTAGTTCCAGACCAATTTCTGTCTTCTCTTTCTAGTTGAATAGACTAGCAGACATGTTTTAATCTGAGAATTAGCTGCTCTAATTTCTCAAGCACTAGTTGTTTTTGTCTTCTCTTTCTAGTTGAATAGACTAGCAGACTGCTAGAAATTACTTCCACAGTCCATTTTCTAGTTGTTTCTAATTTATAGTTGGGTTTGGCTTCCTATTTAGCTCTAAGGTCTTTTATGGTTGGTTTTCAGCTTTTATGAATTAGTTATTTTATATGATTATAGGTCGTGTTGCTGGTGACATGTTCCACTGGCAAGCAACAATTATGGGACCAACAGATAGCCCCTTTGTAGGTGGTGTATTTTTGGTAACCATTCGCTTCCCACCATCTTTTCAGCTTTTATGCATGTTGTACCTTCATTTACCTCTAATTGTTATATACTAGGGATCCAATATTAGACATATGGGACCAAAAGGCTATGATTATGATGATGGTGGCAATGAGTGAATTTACATTTGGATTTTCATGTAACTAAGGTTAGCATGATTGCATTCTCTATCTTTGAAACATGAAAATTATAAGCCATCAGGGTGGATTGCAAGTTCTCTTGGCCCATTTGGGTGAGGTTCTTCAAAACCTTCAGGGTGGCTTGGGTAATGCAATTAGAAAGATTGATGCATTCTTTGAGGTTAGGCTTGGTTAGCTATCCTTTTTCTTTATTCTGATCTATATATTTAACTTGTTCTTTATATTCTTTGAATTTGTAGCTATGGTTCGACCAAGTGTGGTCTAAGGCAACTCTAAGCATTTGAAGGAGTGCAAGCGATCCAAGTTTGGAGTACATACAGTGTCGCTAGGCATGCTATTAACAGATTTGCTTCTAAGGTAACTTTGGTGGCATTTCCAAATGCCCTAATGCCTGTAGCTTTCCTTCTGAAAATTAATGTATTTTTGATGAGTTCTACAATCATAACAGTGCAACTATTTATTTCATTTCTATCAATATTTAAATTCCCTATTAGATATGGACTATGATTTTCTTGAAGTTAGAGCCATGCCTAGTTCATACTTGCTCAAGTTTTAAATTAAGTGTAAATAACTAGCTATGGACTATGATTTTCTGAAGTTAAAGCCATTTTTCCACGGCTGATGGCCTCAAGTTTATGAAGGTCCAATCTTCTCTCCTACCCATTAGAAAGAAAGGAAGATGTAGTCTGATTTGTCAACTTATGAAGCCACGGATCAACTTTTCAAGTTCACACTTCTCTTTTATAGCGTCAGCTAAACCCTTCGCAAGAGTCAATGTTTCCATTTGGTTGGTAATAATGCTTAGATCTCTACCTCAAAAATCAGGTAGGCTCATCCTCAAATGGACCAAAATATACAACCATTTTAGGTATGGAATAACCATTTTAGTTATACAACCAAGCTAATGGAAAATACAACCAAGTTAATGGAAAATGTTATAGGTATGTTGTGTCACAACCATTTTAGTTTTGTGTTGTTCAAGTATAGAATTTCATACTGAGTTGGGAATAACTTGGATGATCGATTCATGAAAGTTGTGTGTTAGGCAAGTGAGTTTCAAGATCGCACCAAGGTCATATATGGGCGAGTTATCCTTGTAGCTTGTGTGACTACAAAGTCATGAAACTAGAAACCTTCACAAGTGTTCATTCCTCATTAGATTCGTTCAATTTATATAGAGCTACCTTGTGGTAATGACACTTAAATTGGCCTTGCAGTCCACATCATGCATCTTGCATTCTGTTGCCTGCATGTACCAGACATTGGATTGTGGCTCCATGTAAGATATAGAAGTAGAAATATATCAGTTCTATTTTATTTACATATGGAAAAGTAGAACATTCTACTGCTAATGCTAAATCTTTATGCTGAGTATGAGTGTATCATATGACTACATCTTGTTGTCCTGGAAACTTTTTACATGTACATGACGAGGGGCTGATGTTGTCATATTTTTACATGTACATGTTATGGTTCCACTGATATGTGAGGTACGCTCCCCACCTGTTATATTGTTGTGTGTATTCTCATTTCTTATGAGCTATCTTATGTCAAAAAGTGTTGTTACTGTTGGAGAAGATATTTAAATCATTTATGGAACGGCTTAGCGTATCTTGTTCATGAGTATTTGGTTTGTGTGCTATCCTTCTAATATGGATAAAATAAGGAAATGACTAGAACTGATTTTTTTGCATAAACCAGCTAGGTTGAATGCCGTATTTTATAGATGCAATTGGAAGTATGATGGCCCTTTCAGAAAAGAACTGTTTCAAGTGGATTTTGGTTAGAAGATTTAAAACAGAAAAATCCAATTGCATGATCACTCTATAGAATAATTCACTTTCACTGTCTGTCTCTATTTTCTTCATGGTGCACAGGGCCCAGTATCTGTTGCAGAGGAAATTGCTGAAGTCAACCAGTTGCTTCAAAATGAAATCCATTTAAGAAAGGCTGCTAAAGAGGAGGCCAACAATCTTAAAAGCCAACTGGTGTAGTTGAAAAAAATCAGAGGTATGGTTACTCATCAATGAATGTGTAGCTTCTTTGTCATCATGCATGGCTCTGGTATTCATGAGGCATCTGGTGTGTTATTCCATACATATACAAACTCCAACATGTAACAATTTTAATCAGCGTCTTGTACAATAATTGGATACTAGTAGTAAGAGCTATGCTTATTCACAGATGCATTGGCAGCTTTGCATTCATATGTGATAAAAGTTGTTCATTCTATTCCCTTAATAATCTGTTGTCTTTTTGGTGCTTTCCTGTTCAAGCTTAATTTCGAAGTAAGAAGTTGTAACCTCAAGCTTCAGTTCTCAGAACATTAGGAACTCCACCTTGCTTGCTTTACATTTTTTCTTCATGATGACACTATGCTGAATAATTCTTTAACTGAATAAAAAATTACATATTGTGGCGACACAAGATTGGATAATAAAAGTGTATTTTTAGGAATAAATGACACCATACACTTTGTTGCTATACATCATATACTACATCCGTGGGTTTTTTTTTTTATACCATTAGATCTGGTTGTAGCAAATACTTGGTAGTTGATAGTTTAGTATCATTTTGAACTCTTTCCAAGATCCCCACCCTCATGTGCACTAGGTTGTTATTAATGCAAATGGGCAATTGTCTACAGATTTGGGGCCAAACCTTCAAGTTCAGTATCATCAACGGGTGTTGCATGCATTAGCCTCAGCTATGGATGATTTCCAAAATCCTCGAGTATAGGTAAGTGGGTTTCTGGCATTGTGGTTCATACTTGATAGAACATTGTCTGGTCATTATCTATTTCTTTTTTAGGTACATTGAAAACTATCTATTGTCTGGTCATTATCTATTTCTTTTTTAGGTGGTTGTTAAGCCCAACCGAGTCATTGTCACATTGTCTAAAGCTTCAAAAGGGAATTGGCTTGACTTGCACTTCAACGAAGATAAGGTAAATGCCAAATTTTCATTTCCTCTTTCTTATTGTAATTACTATGAACAAGAAATAGGAGAAGTCAGCCCCTGTTTTAATTTTTCATTTCCTTATCTTGTGAACACAACACACAATTATGTGCTCGTGAACACAACACACAATCTTTCTTATTGCTTGTAACAGTAATAGTGGGCTGAAATTTTATAGGATAGCCATAAGACCAGCCATGCTTTATGGGATTGAATGTTGGGCAGCCAAGGAAGAATGCATTCATAGGATGAGTGTAGCTGAAACAAGGATATTCAGCCACTGCTTCAAATGGAGGGACTGCACAAAGATTTGGTTAGGGAGACTACTGATGGTGAACTAGTAGCAGCAACAAATATGAGAGTTACAAAGGTGAAAAGAAACATAAGGCAGTCAGTAAGATAAGATAGATTGACAGTACTTGTTTCAATTTTCTTGGATGGACGATGAATGTATTTGGGAATGTAAATGAAAATAAAAAACTTATAATATATATATATATATATATATATGTTATCAATGGAGGATACCTTGTTTAGGGGGACATAAAATTCTTGTAGCTTATGGTATGGTGCCCCAATATTGGTTGTATGTTACTAGTATGTAGTAGATAATACTAGGTTTAATAGTAGATAATACTAGAGAATCCCTAAACCTAAACCTACACCTAATCCTAATCTACTTCTTAACCTAAACCTAAACTTGAAAACCCAAACCTAAATCCGTACACAAACCCGAACCCTAGCTGAACCCGATTTCCTAAACCTAAACCTTAACCTATTCTCAATTCCCTAAACCGTGACCTATAACCTACACTTATAACCTAAACCTAAACCTATAACCTAAACCTGTAACCTTAACCTAAACGTAAAACCTAAACCTAAACCTAAACCTAAGCTCGATCCCGAACCCAAATTTGAATCCCTAAACCCTTAGCCTAAACCTAAAACCCA
Source organism: Magnolia changhungtana (assembly GCA_030180095.1). Lineage (NCBI taxonomy): Eukaryota > Viridiplantae > Streptophyta > Magnoliopsida > Magnoliales > Magnoliaceae > Magnolia > Magnolia changhungtana. The sequence goes on from JASAUF010000078.1 coordinate 245,194, forward strand.
AACGTAAACCCGATCTCGAACTCGAACCTGATATCATATACCTAAACCTAACATATTCTCAAATCCTAAACTTAAACCTACACCTAATCCTAATCTCAACTCCCTAACCTAAACCTAGACCTAAACTTGAAAACCCAAACCTAAACCCAATCCCGAACCCGAATCAATCCCTAAACGCTAGCCTAAACCTAAAACCCAAACGTAAACCCGATCTGGAACCCGAACCCAATTTTCTATACCTAAACCTTAACGTATTCTCAAATCCCTAAACCTAAACCTAAAACTATTCTCAAATCCTTAAACCTTAACCTATAACCTAACCTAAACCTATACTTTTAACCTAAAACTATTCCCAAATCCCAAACCTATAACCTAAACCCAAATCTAAACCCGAACCCGAACCCGAATTCCTAAACCTAAACCTAAACATATAACTTATAACCTATAACTTAAGCTTATACCTAAACCTAAAACCTTACTTATAACCTAAAACTATTATCAAATCCTTAAACCTTAACCTATAACCTAACCTAAACCTATACTTATAACCTAAAACTATTCTCAAATCCCAAATCCTATAACGTAAACCCGAATCCAAACCCGAACCCAAACCCAAATTCCTAAACCTAAACCTAAACATATAACCTATAACCTATAACTTAAGCCTATACCTAAACCTAAAACCTTACTTATAACCTAAAACAATTCTCAAATCCTTAAACCTTAACCTATAACCTAACCTAAACCTATACTTATAACCTAAAACTATTCTCAAATCCCAAATCCTATAACCTAAACCCGAATCAAACCCGAACCCGAATTCCTAAACCTAAACCTAAACATATAACCTATAACCTATAACTTAAGCCTATACCTAAACCTAAAACCTTACTTATAACCTAAAACTATTCTCAAATCCTTAAACCTTAACCCATAACCTAACCTGAACCTATACTTATAACCTAAAACTATTCTCAATTCCCAAATCCTATAACCTAAACACAAATCCAAACCCGAACCCAAACTCGAACTCGAACCCGAATTTCTAAACCTTAACCTAAACATATAACCTAAGCCTATAACTATAAACCTAAAGCTAAACCTATAACCTAATCCTAAACCTATAACCTCGACTCAAATCCCTAAACCTAAACCTACACCTAATTCTAATCTCAACTCCCTAACCTAAACCTAAATCTAAACTTGAAAACCCAAACCTAAACGCGATCCCGAACCCGAACCCGATTTCCTAAACCTATACCTTAACCTATTCTCAATTCCCTAAACCTGAACCTGAACCTAAACCTAAACCTAAACCTAAACCTAAACCTATAACCTATAACCTAAACCTAAACCTAAAACCTAAATGTATTCTCAAATCCCTAAACCTAAACCTACACCTAATCCTAATCTCAATTCCCTAACCTAATGTTGAGGGTCAAATATTGCATATCAGATTCAGTTGTTGCCCGGATTTATGAAAATGTTACTGTTAACGACCTGATTTAATCGTGTTTTTTATGTAGGATGTATTTACGAACTTGGATTGAAATAGGGTGCTAAAGGTAGGGAATTAACGCTCAAAGGTCACAAAGGCAAGGGACGGACCCCAGGGGACCAAGATCAACGCCAGAGATCTAAGAAAATCGAGAAATTGAAGTTTAAGTGGCCTGGAAGTAAGCTAGAATGCAAGATCACAGGGTTCTCACCATCTGATCGGCTCAAAACTCTATACAGGGCCTGAGGACTCTAAATGAATCGTACACGTCAAAATTCATTTGTCGGATCATCGCAAAAGCAGCCAACGGACAGATCAGCCCATGAATCTCTGATTTGGGGCCCACCTGATCTCTGGATTTGCTTATATTTTGGAATTAACGCCTAAAATGATATGATAGAACATATGTAGGGAATGGATTTCTCAAAACATTAATGTGGGCCTCACTTCATGTGGATGGTGTACAGAGCAGGTGTGCACCTGCCATGTACCGATTTAGCCAATGCCGGTTAGTTAACGCTAACCCGACGATGGCTCCAATTCAAATTCAGTAACGAAACAGGGACCTGCGGTCCTTTCTTGTGGGCCACAGTCTTGATCTACATGACCGATCCAAACCGTCCATTGGTTTCCCATCGAGCTTCTTATCACTGCCTAGGTGGTATATTAGCAGAAGATCATGAGGATCGAACTCTGGCTGTTCAAACGGAGGATAGACGGTGTAAGGAGAAATGTGGTGGACCACACAAAAACAGAGGAAAAATGGACATGTCCGACCGGTTTTCCGTACAAAATCCAATGAACGGATTGGATCTTGCGAGCAACACCATAAAATGGGCCACACTATTATCCTAGCGCAAGACTTGCGCAGGCCATGCGTCCCAGCAGAGCTAGGACGTTGCCGTCTTTCATGGGTTCTTATGTGATCTCAATCACAATCAGATCAATGATCCAGACCGTTCAAACGATGGAGGAGTGGATCTTTAACCATACCATGAAGTCAGATCCCAAAGACAGGCCATGCATTCGCCGCAAATACAATCCGAACGCAAGCCAATTGCATTTTTTTTATACTGCGCATGCTGCGTAAGGAGTTTCTTTACGGATGCCCATCTCTTACGCACGTCTTGGCACTCCCAGCCGCTGTTCACTGATGTCTATATAAGAAAAAGATTGGAAAGGAGTTCGGCTGGAATGTGGGTAAAGAGGGAGAGAGAAAGGGAGTAGAGTTTATATTTTCTTTTTGTTTCTGATTTATTTTTTTAGAGATTTGAGTCCACTATGTCTATGTGTGGCTAAACCTCTTAGCTAGGGCTAAGAGGTGAAGCTTGTAGCGTGATGGGAGGATTTATACTTGTGCCTTTTATTTAGACTGAATGGATTTTTATTTAATTTTATTAAGGGAATGTTTTTAGTCTTTAATGGTCTGTTGTGACTGAAATTACAATGGGTCTGCGATGGCTTTGAGCATGTTCTTTTCCTCTTTATGTTTATGATGTCAGGAAGCCCTGTTGTTCACCATCGTCTCCTGGGCATGGTCGGATGATGGTACCCTTCCTAACCTCTATGACATGTGGATTGGTTGGTAATTAGTTTAATTCTGTTGTTTGCTTTGTCTCCTGGGCATGGTTTAGTGATAGAATCCATTCTAATTCATATACCTCTCATCTTTTGAAAACTATATCAACGGCAGTTCAGTTAATTTCCCTGATTTTTAATCCAGGCATAAGAACTCCCTGATCTCTACAAGTGGATCCTCCGAATCCCTAGTTTCTTTCTTCTGAATTCTCTTAAGTTTTAGATAATTATTTCACATTATTCCTTAAATTCTATTTAATTTAGATTACATCTTAGTCTAGTTCTAGTTCTACTTAGTTTCAGATTACGTACAGGTTTCAGTCCTTGTGGATTCGACCTCAGTCTTATCGAGTTTATTACTACATCACAACCCTGCACTTGGGGAGTGAACAAGTTTTTGGCGCCGTTGTCGGGGACTAACGGCTACGATTTTCTGAAATTAATTGGTTTTAGAGTTAGTTTAAGATTAGGATTTTACTAATTTTAATTTTTGATTTTGTTTTCTATTTGATTCCTAGAACTAACCTATTTCCTATTCTGTAGGTTGTTAAGATAGAACTTCTAATTTGGTAAACTCTTTCTGATTTTTTAGATTTTCTAACTCTTTAGATTTGGTTTGCTTTAGGAACTTCTTCTATTTAGAAACTAACTTATTTTATTTTGTTCTGCAAGTCTTCAGCTTAGAGACTCCAATTTGGTAATTTCTTTCCAAACCTCTCTTTCTTTCTAGATTCTTATTTTCTTTCTTAGGATTAGGTTTAAGATTTAATTGAGGGCTGCGAGTGTTTCATGCCCAAGTGGGCCCGTGGCGACACTCGACGTCTCTTGACTGAAGGAGGATTAGTTGAGGGGTTAACTGTCCATCGCAGGACTAGACACCGCTCAAATTCCCCTGAATTAATTGAGGTTATGGATGCAAATCAACCTCAAGCACTACCTCAACATAGGGATGAGGAAGTACATGATGAGAATGAGGTGCATCAAGCACCCCCGCCTCGTACTTTATGAGATTATTTACAACCGGCGGGGGTGAGTACGCCCTCATGTATGATTTTTCCTAAAAACACAGGACAGATGGACATCAAGCCAGGAGTTATCCAACTCCTTCCTAAATTCCATGGGCTTGAATCAGAAAGTCCATACTTACACCTGAAAGAGTTCGATGAGATTATAGCCCCCTTATACTTTCCTAATGTATCCGAGGATACAATCAGGCTGAAACTCTTTCCTTTCTCCTTAAAAGAGAAGGCTAAGACGTGGTTACATTCACTGCGTCCTAGATCCATTGGCACATGGAATGATATGCAGAGGGAATTCATAAAGAAAAATTTCCCACACCATAAAACAATTACCCTCAGAAAAGTAATCATGAACTTCGCCCAAAAGGAGGAAGAGACATTCTACCAATGTTGGAAAAGGTTCAAGGATCTTGTCAGTTCATGCCCACAACACGGTTTTGAAATGTGGCACATTACAAATTTTTTCTATGATAGACTGACATCTTCTATGAGCCAACTGGTATAGACAATGTGTAATGGAGAATTCATGAATAAAGAGGTCGATGAGGTATGGGATTACCTCGATAGACTTGCCGAAAATGCACAATCATGGGACCATTACCCAAAATCAAACACCACGTCTAGGCCAACTCAATTTAAGGAGAAAGGTGGAGTATATCTCCTGAAAGAAGAGGATGATTTAAATTTTAAAGTGACTACTCTCACGCGAAAAGTCAAGGCCATGGAAGGAAAGAAGGATAAGGTTACTGAAATTGTTTGCGGCATTTGTGACTGCAACATTCACACAACTGAAAATTGTCCTACAATATCTGCTTTTCGAGGAGTGTTGAATGAGCAAGCTAATGCCGTAAATAACTATCAAAGACCTTTCAATGGATCTACCTCTAATACATACAATCCTGGTTGGAGAAATCATCTAAATTTTAGTTGGAGGAATGGACAAACGACTACCCCTTAAAGTTTCTTCAATCAAAATCCAAATCAGGGGAAACCTCAAGAAGAACCGGTTTAAAATTTCATGCAAGAGCTGGCCCAGACAATGCGAGATTTTATGTAAAAAATGGATTCACGCATGACGGTTATAGAGAAGGGGATGCTTCCTGCACAACCGCTCTCCAATCCTAAACCGCAATACGAGATAAATGATCCCAGCTCTTCAAATCAAATGGGGCACGCTAAATCCATCACCACTCTTAGGAGTGGGAAGATCATTGATAAAACCCTTCCGGTTAGGCCTGAAAAGCCTCAAGAATCAAAAGAGGGCAACAATGATGGATCTAGTGATGCCCCACAAAAATTAGAACCGGAACTTTTAGAGAAGCCAGTTGCTCTGTTCCCCCAATGGTTGGTTGGACCAAAACGTCTTTCTAACTCTCAGGATATTTTGGAGGTGTTGAAACAAGTGAAAATCAACATTCCTCTACTTGATGTTGTAAAACAGATTCCTTCATATGTAAAATTTTTGAAAGACCTATGCACGACCAAAAGACGGCAGAGTATTCAAAAGAAGATTTTCTTGACTGAGAAAGTGAGTGCCATCCTGAAGCAAGACGTGCTGCAAAAATTCAAGGATCCCGATAGCCTAACCATATCATGTGTAATCGGGAACCATCGAATTGATCACGCACTTCTTGACTTAGGAGCGAGCGTCAATCTGATTCCTTACTCGGTATACAAACAGTTAGGTTTGGGTGAGTTAAAACCCACCCTAACCACACTACAACTTGCCGATCGCTCTGTTCATGTACCAAGAGGGATTATTGAGGATGTGTTAGTCCAAGTCGATAGATTTTACTACCCTGTAGATTTTATCATCCTGGACACCGAACCCATCAATAACATGAGCACTCAGATTCCCATCATTCTTGGTCACCCATTCCTTGCCACGTCAAATGCAATCATCAATTGCAGGAATGGTGTCATGACTATGTCTTTTAGAAATTTCACATTGGAGTCAAACATCTTTTTCAATAACGGCAGCAACTCAGAGGATGATGACGATGTCCACGACATTAACATGATCGATACTTTCGTGGAAGATAGGACACCCCTTACCCTATCCTCTGATCCTCTAGAGACGTGCCTAGCCCACTCCCATGAGTTTGATGATGACATGATTAGGGAGATGTGTGTCATGCTGGATACTGCACCGGTACTTGAAGTTAACCGGTGGAGGCCACAATTTGAAAAATTGCTACAAACTGATGTAGTGCCTCTACCGTCTAACCTCAAGGCACCGAAGCTTAACCTAAAATCTTTGCTCTCTGATTTGAAATATGCCTATTTAGGTCAAGATGAGACATACCTGGTGGTGATCTCTGCCCACCTGGAGAAAGAACAGGAGAGTATGCTCATATCTACTCTCATTGAGTATAAAGGAGCCCTAGGATGGACGATTGCGGACCTCAAGGGAATTGACCCCTCGATTTGTACTCACCGCATATATCTTGAGGATAATGTAAAGACCGCTCGACAACCACAACGTAGACTAAATCCAAACATGAAGGAAGTGGTTAAGGCCGAGGTTCTCAAACTATTGGATGTGGGTATCATATACCCTATCTGATAGTCAATGGGTGAGTCCAACTCAGGTGGTTCCTTAGAAGTTCGGAATCACCATCGTAGCCAATGTTAATAATGAACTCGTGCCAACTAGAGTCACCATTGGTTGGAGAATGTGCATTGACTACAGGAAGTTAAATACCGTCACGAGGAAAGACCACTTTCCTTTACCATTCATTGATCAAATCCTGGAAAGGTTAGCCGGTCATTCCTATTACGGTTTCCTTGACGGGTATTCGGGCTATTACCAAATTAAAATTGCCCCTGAGGACCAGGAAAAGACCACATTTACCTGCCCCTATGGCACCTTTGCTTGCAGAAGGATGCCATATGGGTTATGTAATGCCCCTGCCACCTTTCAGCGATGTATGATGAGTATCTTTTCTGACATGGTGGGGAAATACCTTAGAGGTCTTTATGGACGATTTCTCTATTTTCGGTTCATCTTTTAGCGAGTGCTTAGAGAATCTCAAATGTGTGCTGAAAAGATGTGAAGAAAAGAATCTGGTACTTAATTGAGAGAAGTGCCATTTCATGGTTTATAAGGGGATTGTCCTTGGACATATCATCTCGTCCAAGGGAATTGAGGTAGATAAGGCAAAAATCGATCTTATCTCTAACCTGCCTCCACCCAAGAACATCAGGGACGTGCGATCCTTCTTAGGACACGCACGCTTTTACAGGCGATTCATAAAGGACTTTAGTCTCCTCTCTCGTCCTTTATGTAATCTTCTTCAAAAGGATGCTCCATACGAGTGGACTGAGCAATGTCAGGAAGCTTTCACCAAGCTTAAAGGTACGTTAACCACTGCACCCATCATGCAGCCACCCGACTGGAGCCTTCCTTTTGAGCTTATGTGCGACGCTTCTGATTATGCTCTTGGAGCGGTTCTAGGCTAGAGAAAAGATAAGAGGCCTTACGTCATCCATTATGTGAGTAGGACTTTAAATCCTGCCCAAGTGAACTACTCGACTACGGAAAAGGAACTCTTAGCCGTAGTGTTCGCTTTGGATAAATTTAGGTCCTACTTGATCGGATCTAAGATCATTATCTATACAGATCATGCGGCATTGAAGTATCTTCTTTCTAAGAATGATTCTAAGCCCCGCTTGATACGATGGATCCTTCTACTCCAAGAATTTGATTTGGAAATTAAAGATAAAAAGGGAGTAGAGAACGTAGTGGCCGATCACCTTTCTCGCCTTAATACCTCTGATTCCCTTGAGGCAACCCATATCAACGACAAGTTTCCTGATGAACGGTTGTTTAGAGTCTCCCATTCACCTTGGTTCGCTGATATCGCTAATTATCTTGCCATAGGTTCCATATCGACACATTAGACTGCGCAAGATAAGAAGAAAATTTTCACCGAGGTATGCAACTTCTTCTGGGATGATCCATACTTATTTAAATATTGCCCAGACCAAATCTTGAGGAGATGTGTGCCAGACGATGAGCATCAGAGTGTCATCTCCTTCTGTCACTCACAGGCCTGTGGTGGTCACTTTTCTGCAAAAAAGACCATGGCTAAGATTCTGCAGTGTGATTTCTATTGGCCCACTATGTTCAGGGACACTCATAAGTTTTGTAAAGCTTGTGAGCGTTGTCAGAAATTGGGAGCATTGTCCCATCGAAATATGATGCCCTTGAATCCCATTCTTATCATAGAGGCATTTGATTGCTGGGGCATCAATTTCATGGGGTCATTCCCCTAATCTTTTGGGAATTTATATATTTTGCTTGCTGTGGACTATGTCACTAAATGGGTCGAAGCGATTCCATGTCGAACTAATGACCATCGCACGGTCATTAAATTCTTAAAAGAAAACATCCTTTCTCGATTCGGAATGCCTCGAGCCATCATTAGTGATGGGGGTTCACACTTTTATAATAGGCCATTCTAGAGTTTAATGAAGAAATACGGTATCTCTCATAAGGTGACCACCCCATACCACCCACAGACAAGTGGGCAAGCTGAGATTTCCAATAGGGAGATCAAACACATTTTGGAGAAAACGGTTAACCCTGATCATAAGGACTGGTCAATCCGCTTGACTGATGCCTTATGGGCTTACCGTACTACTTTTAAAACCCCTATTAGAATGTCTCCCTTTAGACTCGTCTATGGGAAGGCTTGCCACTTACCTGTGGAGTTGGAACATAGAGCCTACTGGGCAATCAAAAATCTGAATTTCAATCTGAACAACGCTGGCTCGCTACGCAAACTTCAATTAAATGAACTTGAAGAAATCCGGAACGACGCATACGAGAACTTGAGAATTTACAAGGATAGGATGAAGGCGTTTCATGACCAACATATTCTACGAAAATCATTCATGCCAGGCCAAAAAGTCCTTTTGTATAATTCTCGATTACATCTCTTTTCGGGTAAGCTTCGATCTCGTTGGACCGGCCCTTACATTGTTGTTACTGCTTATCCTCATGGGTCCGTTGAGATAAGAGATCCCGACAATGGTAAGGAATTTAAAGTAAATGGACATCGATTAAAACCATTTGTCGAGAAATTTGATTCAGAGGACATGTCCACGCCTCTAAATGATCCTATTTACCAGGACTGATCTCCTAGTCTGATGGAGGTATAGGTAGGTTTATCGCTTTCTTAGGACTAGGGTAGTCTGCCTTATTTGTCTGGTTGAAGACGTTAAACTTAGCGCTCCTGGGAGGCAACCCAGCTTTTCAATTCATTTCATTTTCCTATTTAGTTAGTTCAATGTTTGTGGGTAACATTACTGCAAACCCTCACGAGACTACAACTCGTCCACTAGGGGCAACCTAGGGGTTTAAAGGCTTGTTGCATACGCTAAATGTAATCGAGAGCACCTGCGAAAGTGGTATAGGTAGGATTTTATTTTTTGTCAGTTTTATGTTGCTTTCTCTCTCGTGTTGATTGGATTCCATGCTGCGATCTCTTGGAAAGTCTCTCATGATTCATCATCCAGGTACTATCTTCCCATCACTTCACATTTACTTTTGTTGTCCCATGTGCATTCCATGCTCATATCTTTTACATTGAGGACAATGTAGCTTTTAGGTTGGGGGTGAGAGATTAGGAAACCTAATCAGTGTTTTCTTGGTTTTGAGCCAAATTTGTGAATTTTTTTTTTAATTTTTCTGGAATTTCTGTGAATTTGAAGTGATTTTGATAACCATCTTGGATTTAGAATTATAAGATATGTGATGTTGGTAATTTTTGACCCTTGGATTCAGTTGTCGGTAAGATTTCACAGTTGAGTTCGAGTTATTAATCCATGGTTAGAAGTTGTAAACATTGATTGAGTCATGATTTCACAAAACGCATCTCGCTTGCACATTAAGGGTCAGTTCGATATTTAAGGATTAACTTGGTGACCACTAAGCTTGAAAGGAACCAACCTGAGAAATAGAAAGGATTGGACGAACGGTCTTCACCATAGGTTTGCTCCCTATGGGTGTAGATTTATTTCCCCATGGATGATATGTGAAATGGGATGGGTGTACAGTCTTCACCATAGGTTTGCTCCCTATAGGTGAGGATGTGATTCCCCTTCTTGGCGTTACTTCTAATGAAAAAATCAAAAGCTAAAAGAATGAAAGAATGATCCATAAGGAAAAGTTTTAAGTTAGGTTTTGGTTGTCATGATTTCTCTTGCTAGTTACCAATGATATCCTGAAATAACGAATTGAATCTTAATGATCGATAAAGCCGAGATTACACTATACACCCATGGAACTCAATGTTTGGAATTTTTCTAATTGATGGATTAATATTTGAAGTTGATTATGAAGTTACCGTGAGCTGGATTCCAGGAGAAATTTGTGCCCAACAGTCGTGAATCTCAGATTTCTAGTATCTGGATTTTTTTCTAAATCACTCGAGTTCTTAGAAATTGTTCGGTAATTCTCAATTTATTTTCACATACTTTGCTCGGGACTAACAAAACGCTAGTTGGGGGTTGTGTTGAGGGTCAAATATTGCATATCAGACTCCAGTTGTTGCCCAGATTTATGAAAATGTTACTGTTAACGACCTGATTTAATCGTGTTTTTGATGTAGGATGTATTTACGAACTTGAATTGAAATAGGGTGCTAAAGGTAGGGAATTAACGCTCAAAGGTCACAAAGGCAAGGGACGGATCCCAGGGGACCAAGATCAATGCCAGAGATCCAAGAAAACCGAGAAATTGAAGTTCAAGTGGCCTGGAAGTAAGCTAGAATGCAAGATCACAGGGTTCTCACCATCTGATCGGCTCAAAACTCTATACAGGGCCTGAGGACTCTAAATGAACCGTACACGTCAAAATTCATTTGTCAGATTATCGCGGAAGCAGCCAACGGACAGATCAGCCCATGAATCTCTGATTTGGGGCCCACCTGATCTCTGGATTTGCTTCAATTTTGGAATCAACGCCTAAAATGATATGATAGAACATATGCAGGGAACGGATTTCTCAAAACATTAATCTGGGCCCCACTTCGTGTGGATGGTGTACAGAGCAGGTGTGCACCTGCCATGTACCGATTTAGCCAAAGCCGGTCAGTTAACGCTAACCCGATGCTGGCTCCAATTTAAATTCAGTAACGAAATAAGGACCTGCGGTCCTTTCTTGTGGGCCACGGTCTTGATCTACATGACCGATCCAGACCGTCCATTGGTTTCCCATCGAGCTTCTTATCACTGCCTAGGTGGTAGATTTGTAGAAGATCACGAGGATCGAACTCTGGCAGTTCAAACGGAGGATAGACGGTGTAAGAAGAAATGTGGTGGGCCACACAAAAACAGAGGAAAAATGGACATGTCCGATCGATTTTCTGTACAAAATCCAATGAACGGATTGGATCTTGCGAGCAACACCATAAAATGGGCCCCACTATTATCCTAGCGCAGGACTTGCGCAGGCCGTGCGTCCCAGCAGAGCTAGGACGCTGCCGTCCTCCGTGGGTTCTTATGTGATCTCAATCACGATCGGATCAATGATCCAGACCGTTCAAACGATGGAGGAGTGGATCTTTAACCATACCATGAAGTTAGATCCCAAAGACAGGCCATGCATTCACCGCAAATATAATCCAAACACAATCCAATTGCATTTTTTTTACTACGCATGCTGCGTAAGGAGTTTCTTTACGGTGCCCATCTCTTACGCACGTCTTGGCACTCCCAGCCGCTGTTCACTGATGTCTATATAAGAAAAAGATTGGAAAGGAGTTCGGCTGGAACGTGGGTAAAGAGGGAGAGAGAAAGGGAGTAGAGTTTATATTTTCTTTTTATTTTTAATTTATTTTTTTAGAGATTTGAGTCCACTATGTCTATGTGTGGCTAAACCTCTTAGCTAGGGCTAAGAGGTGAAGCTTGTAGCGTGATGGGAGGATTTATACTTGTGCCTTTTATTTAGACTGAATGGATTTTTATTTAATTTTATTAAGGGAATGTTTTTAGTCCTTAATGGTCTGTTGTGACTGAAATTAGAATGGGTCTGCGATGGCTTTGAGCATGTTCTTTTCCTCTTTATGTTTATGATGCCAGGAAGCCCTGTTGTTCACCATCATCTCCTGGGCATGGTCGGATGACGGTACCCTTCCTAACCTCTATGGCATGTGGATTGGTTGGTAATTAGTTTAATTCTGTTGTTTGCTTTGTCTCCTGGGCATGGTTTAGTGATAGAATCCATTCTAATTCATATACCTCTCATCTCTTGAAAACTATATCAACGGCAGTTCAGTTAATTTCCCTAATTTTTAATCCAGGCATAAGATCTCCCTGATCTCTACAAGTGGATCCTTCGAATCTCTAGTTTTTTTCTTCTGAATTCTCTTAAGTTTTAGATAATTATTTCACATTATTCCTTAAATTCTATTTAATTTAGATTACATCTTAGTCTAGTTCTAGTTCTACTTAGTTTTAGATTACGTACAGGTTTCAGTCCCTGTGGATTCGACCTCGGTCTTACCGAGTTTATTACTATATCACAACCTTGCACTTGGGGAGTGAACACCTAAACCTAAACCTAAACTTGAAAACCCAAACCTAAACCCGAACCCGATTTCCAAAACCTAAACCTTAATCTATTCTCAATTTCCTAAACCTTAACCTATAACCTAACCTAAACCTAAACCTATAACCTACACTTATAACCTAAACCTAAACCTATAACCTAAACCTAAGCCTAAAACCTAAACCTATGACCTAAAACCTAAATGTATTCTCAAATCCCTAAACCTAAACCAACACCTATTCCTAATCTCAACTCCCTAACCTAAACTTGAAAACCTAAACCTAAACCCAATCCCGAACCCGAACCCGATTTCCTAAATCTAAACCTTAACCTATTCTCAATTCCTTAAACCTATAGCTTATAACCTAAACCTAAACCTTAACCTAAACCTAACCTAAACCTATAACCTTAACCGAAACCAAATCCTATGACCTAAAACCTAAATATAGTCTCAAATCTCTAAACCTAAACCTACACCAAATCCAAATCTCAACTCTCTAACCTAAACCTAAACCTAAACTTGAAAACCCAAACCTAAACCCGATCCCGAACCCGAACCCGATTTCTTAAACCTATACCTTAACCTATTCTCAATTCCCTAAACCTATAGCTTATAACCTAAACCAAAACCAAAACCAAAACCTAAAACCTTAATCTAAACCAAAACCTATGACCTAAAACCTAAATGTATTCTCAAATCTCTAAACCTAAACCTACACCTAACTCCTAATCTCAACTCCCTAACCTAAACCTAAACCTAAACTTGAAAACCCAAACCTAAACCCAATCACCAACCCGAACCGGATTTCCTAAACCTAAACCTTAACCTATTCTCAAATCCCTAAACCTAAACCTACACCTAATCCTAATCTTAACTCCCTAACTTAAACATAACTTGAAAACCCAAACCTAAACCCGATCCCGAACCCGAACCTGATTTCCTAAACCTAAACCTTAACGTATAACCTAACCTAAACCTAAACCTATAACCTACACTTATAACCTAAACCTAAGCCTAAAACCTAAACCTATGACTTAAAACCTAAATGTATTCTCAAATCCCTAAACCAAAACCTACACCTAATCCTAATCTCAACTCCCTAACCTAAACCTAAACCTAAACTTGAAAACCCAAACCAAAACCCGATCCCGAACCCGAACCCGATTTCCTAAACCTAAACCTTAACCTATTCTCAATTCCCTAAACCTATAGCTTATAACCTAAACCTATAACCTTAACCTAAACCAAAACTTATGACCTAAAACCTAAATGTATTCTTAAATCTCTAAGCCTAAACCTACACCTAATCCTAATCTCAACTCCCTAACCTAAACCTAAACCTAAAACCCGATCCCGAATCCAAACCCAATTTCCTAAACCTAAACCTTAACCTATTCTCAAATCCCTAAACCTAAACCTACACCTAATCCTAATATAAACTCCCTAACCTAAACCTAAACCTAAACTTGAAAACCCAAACCTAAACCCGATCCCGAACACTGAATTCCTAAACCTAAACCTTAACCTATTCTCAAATCCCTCAACATAAACCTTCACCTAATCCAAATCTTAACTCCCTAACCTAAACCTAAACCTAACTTGAAAACCCAAACCTAAACCGGATCCCGAACCCGAACCCGTTTTCCTAAACCTAAACCTTAACCTTTTCTCAATTCCCTAAACCTTAACCTATAACCTAACTTAAACCTAAACCCATAACCTACACTTATAACCTAAACTTAAACCTAAACCTATAACCTAAACCTAAGCCTAAAACCTAAACCTTAACCTAAACCTTAACATATAACCTAAAACCTAAACCTAAACCTAAAACCTAAATGTATTCTCAAATCCCTAAAACCTAAATGTATTCTCAAATCCCTAAACCTAAACCTACACCTAATCCTAATCTTAATTCCCTAACCTAAACCTAAACCTAAACTTGAAAACCCAAACCTAAACCCGATCCGAACCCGAAACCGATTTCCTAAACCTAAACCTTAACCTATTCTCAAATCCCTAAACTTAAACCTACACCTAATCCTAATCCCAACTCCCTAACCTAAACCTAAACCTAAACTTGAAAACCCAAACCTAAACCCGATCCCGAACCCGAACCTGATTCCCTAAACCTAAACCTTAACCTATTCTCAATTCCCTAAACCTATAGCTTATAACCTAAACCTAAACCTTAACCTAAACCTAAACCTAAACCTTAACCTAAACCTATAACCATAACCTAAACCAAGACCTATGAGCTAAAACCTAAATGCATTCTCAAATCTAAACCTAAACCTACACCTAATCCTAATCTCAACTCCCTAACCTAAACCTAAACCTAAACTTGAAAACCCAAACCTAAAACCCGATCCCGAACCCGAACCCGATTTCCTAAACCTAAACCTTAACCTATTCTCAAATCCTAAACTTAAACCTACACCTAATCCTAATCTAAACTCCCTAACATAAACCTAAACCTAAACTTGAAAACCCAAACCTAAACACAATCCCGAACCCGAACCCGAATTCCTAAACCTAAACCTTAACCTATTGTCAAATCCCTAAATCTAAACCTACACCTAATCCTAATCTCAACTCCTTAATCTAAACCTAAACCTAAACTTGAAAACCCAAACCTAAACCCAATCCTGAACCCGAACCCGATTTCCTAAGCCTAAATCTTAACATATTCTCAATTCCCTAAACCTATAGCTTATAAGACCTAAAACCTTAACCTTAACCTAAACCTATAACCTTAAAACCAAAACCTATGACCTAAAACCTTAACCCCTATAACCTAAACTTATAACCTATAACCTAACCTTAACCTTAACCAATAACCTACAACCTTAACCTAAACCTAAAACCTAAATGTATTCTCAAATCCCTAAACCTAAACCTACACCTAATCCTAATTTCAACTCCCTAACCTTAACCTAAACCTAAACTTGAAAACCCAAACCCAAACCCGATCTCGAACCCGAACCCGATTTCCTAAACCTAAACCTTAATTCTCTAAACCTAAACCTAAACCTTAACCTTAACCTAAACTTAAAACCTAAACCTAAACCTAAACCTAAACCTATAACCTAAAACCTTAACCTAAAACCTGAATGTATTCTCAAATCCTTAAACTTAGACCTACACCTAATCCTAAACCTAAACTTGAAAACCCAAACCTAAACCCGATACCGAACCCGAACCCGATTGCTGTAATAATGTAGCCCAATCACATGGCAATAAATAAGAATGTACCCCTTTTAACACATGCCCCTTTTTACAAAGCTTTAATTTTTGTTGTTGTTTCTATTAATTGAAACACTTTTTTGCATTATTTGCTCATATTAGGTTTATTTTAATGATCAGTTTTATTTTTAAAAAGTGCCCACTTTTTTGGATGAAGTTTCTGCAATTCTTCATGATTCCGAATTATAATGTTTTGTTGGTTGAATATTTTTTTATTAGATGAAAGACATAAAAAGAAAATTGTTGCTGATTTTTTTCCTTTTTTTTTTTTTTTTTTACTTATGAAGTTAAACTTTATATGTATGAATGAATGTAATGTGGATAAGATTGTTTGTGTTTGGATGGATGTAGTTTATGTTTAGATGGATTTACGTAGTTTGGGTTTAGATGGATGTGAATGTGAATGTGATGAAATATATTGTATAACAGGTGTACGAAGAATACTGTAACAGGTCAAATTTGAAAATGTCCTTTAAGGGTCATAAGAGACGGCCTATAGCAGTCCTTTTAAAGGACGGTCCATGACTGTCCTTCATAAGAGACGGTCCATGACAATCCTTTTTAAGGACGGTCCATGACCGTCCGTTTAAAGGACGATCCATGGCCGTCCTTTGAAGGCTCATAAGAGATGGTCCATGACAGTCCTTTTTAA
Organism: Magnolia changhungtana; assembly: GCA_030180095.1. Classification (NCBI taxonomy): domain Eukaryota; kingdom Viridiplantae; phylum Streptophyta; class Magnoliopsida; order Magnoliales; family Magnoliaceae; genus Magnolia; species Magnolia changhungtana. The sequence continues at coordinate 261,745 of JASAUF010000078.1, forward strand.
GGACGGTCCATGGCCGTCCTTTGAAGGCTCATAAGAGATGGTCCATGACAGTCCTTTTTAAGGACGGTTCATGGCCATCCTTTTTAGGCTCATAAAGGATGGTCCATGACAGTCCATTTTAAGGATGGTCCATGATCATCCTTTTTTAGGACGGTCCATGACCGTCTTTTTTCCGTCAATAAGAATGACAGTTTTCAACCGTCCTTTAAAAAATAGGACACGTCAAAATTTGATGGCCTATATGACGGTCCATGACCGTCCTTTTTTCGCTGCTTTGGCGTAGTGTATGGGCCACCATAGTCCCCAATATTGTTTTCACTTCATTTATCTCTATGTTAAATTGTGAATAGGTCGGATCTCAAATACACACAAGGGTGGCCCAATTTGATATACATGAGGCCCATTAGCATGACCCGATTTGATGTACATGAGGCCCATGGGTGCGGCCCAATTTAATATACATGAGGCTCACTTGATATATGAGGCCTAATATTGAGGCTCAGGTGCGAAAGCCCACCTGTTATGTATTTAAGGCCCAACGTGATGTATGTTGGCCCAAATGACGAGGCCTATGTGATGTGAATGAGGCCCATTGTGATTGTATGTGAGGCCATGGGCCCATTATATGTTTAGCCCTATGTAGGCCACTCCTTGGGAGCAATGTTGGTTTAACGTCCACATTGATGGGCAATGATGGTTAGATGTCCTCATTGTGACCTTCCCATGGGCCTTGTTAGGTCCATTCTCTTTATGGGTTAACCCCAAATAAGTGGGTCCCATTCGCTGTAGACGAATGAATTCATAAACACGGCCGATGCCGATCATCAACTCTGATTATCGGTGCTAATTATCGATGCTGATTGCCGAGGCCGACGCCGGTTATCAATACCGATTATGAGTATGTGACAATATAGCATCATGATACATGTTCATACGCATCATCTGCATGCTTGTGATGAGATGAGTGATTGATCATAGCACATGCCTTTGAGTAGATTATTTATGGGCTCTCTGATAGGTGGAGTTGCCCTGCATGAGCGCACGATACGCGCAAGATTAATGCATGACTGGATTGTGTGATTCATGCATCTTGCATTGTGTGACATGTATATTGTACGCCCTAACGACATCAGGGCCATAGCCGCCACAGTCATATCGTGCTTGGCAGGATTTGATACCGAAAATCTTGTTCTACATGGGGTGCTATAGATATTCCTGGGTGAAAGTCCCTAAACCCTTATGGTACCAAGAGGTTGCTCCAACGTCTAGACTGAGTGGGTGCAGAAGCGCCGAGTGCCGACTACTAGACGGCTGCGCTTTCCACTATGTCATGGTCGGTTGGAAGGGGGTGCGGCCTTACTCGCCCGAGAGGAGGGGGCAAAGCTAGGCTGAGTTTGACCAGCTCGAGGAATGGGTCCGCTATCGACGAGCCGAGCCTGATATTGGTAGATGGATAGTGAGGTCTCTTCTACTTACCTTATTGCGCGCGATGGGGCGGCAATCTAGTTTAGAGTGTACTAGACCTCGGTGATATTCCAGAGTTGAGCTGTATTGATATGTGAACTTAGATGAGGATTCGCATGCTTGAGTTGCATTCCGCATCGCATGGCCTTGGTATGGCCGACATCATTCATGCCTTGCATCGCATAGCCTTGGTACGGCTAATGATATTCATGGACTCATCAGCATGTTCTGCATTACTTTGATATTTCGTAATTACATTACTATCTTACGTACACACTTTCACCACCCTCTAAGCTTTCTATAAGCTTATGCACGACCGTTGCGTGCAGGTGACGTTGGGACGCAGCAGCGCTGAGGCAGGAGCGCAGAGCAGATCATTTTGGAGCTTTTGTCCATTATCATTGTATTTCCCTTTATGCTCATTGTACTTGTAAAGTTTTTTATCATAGTGGAAATGTGATGGAGTTTTTGGTTGTTATTTGTGGGTTATGCCTTTGGTTATGCTTATTATGAATTAAACTGATGTTGAAAATCCTCCTTGTAGCATCCCAGGATCGGAAACTGGCATATGGGCGCTGGGAGCCGAGAATGGGGTTCTACAGAGGCTGTCGGTGCTGGATTCGGTGATCGGAAATTTTGTGAGCCCGATTTTCGAGTTTGGGGCGTGACAATGTCAGTTGAGATGATCGAAAGGCTTGCCCAACTAATCGAAGCATACCATGCTTTCTCTTGTTCGGATTCAAGCCTAATGGATAAATTACCAGATCTCCAGGAATTCTTAGGATTCGTCAAAGAGGAGCACAAGTGGTGTACCATCATTGGTCACTTTAAGATAGAGCACACAATAACAAAATCCCAAGTGGCCTCCTCCAAAGACATTGCAAGTAAACTTTTAATCAGTAATGTTGAATTGAAAACATCTAGGGCTGAGTTGGAGGATATAGGCATCAAAATCATAGCTCCGGAAGCAAAAATAATGACCCTAAAGGGGAGCTATGAGGATGAAAATGTTGAGTTCGACTAACAGAATAAAATGGTCGAGGATTTGGTGATGTCTGCTAGAGTCTAGATGAAAAATATCGATCGCCTTCACCTGGATGCTGTCAAACATGAGATTTCTTTACGCGCAGTAAAGGGTCGGGTGGAAGAGGTTAAAGCATCGATCAAACGCTTTTCTTCCTTAGACTTGTAACTTTTTGTAATTGTAAATGTTTATCAATACAATGGACCATCGAGCATCCTTTTTACTATCAAATGCCTTAACGTATTTTTCTCTTGTTTTGTAACAAACTGCTGACCTGACCTCCGGAATATGACGGATTGTGCATTATCATTAAAAGGCTTGGACAGCCACACGTCCCTAATTTCTTAGGACATGATGCATCTTTTCTTCAATAACTGCTCCAATCGTGGGCTCTTGAATCATTTAATTAAACCATTTTAGATCATATCCGAATTTACATCGACATCACCATAAATTGTCTAATCTTCTACTTGCTAATATGGCTTCCAACCCTTCTTCACTCCTCATTGGTGCCAACAGCTACCCACAAGAAACCTTTGACTGGGGTGTATCTAACTTTTGTCAATCTTCACTACTTTTCATTAGGGAGGCTTCGGCAATGGCCGAACTAGAGGTTGCTGGAAGATTTTCTTTAGATGTTAAAGCATTTGTACTCGATCAGAACTACTATTTCAAACTCATCTTTGAATCTGACCAGCTTGTCGGATACCTTCGGCAACAAACTGCATCTAAGGAGGATTCTTTGGAGGTCAATGAAGCTATGAGTTACCTTAGAATGAACGATTGTGATGGGCCCAAACCTGTCAATTCAACCAATCTATGCTCCACATACTACAAACACAATTTAATGGATTGTTGGAAGAACTTAAGGAGAGGGACATTCCTTCTTTGCCAAAATTTGCCTATTCCTGAGGATCTCTCCTTCCTTGACTCATAGATCACCATTTACTAGGCTCGATCAAAAGTGAGCCTAGTCGAAAAAGAGAGGCCAAGAACCGAGTCTCCACTCATAGCATCCACTTTGACCAGCTCCTTCATCTCCTCCCAATCCTTATTGAAAAAGGAACTAACCGAAAATCTAAACAAGAGCAAAATGAGGCTGAGAAGTAAAAACTCCTTAAAGAGTTCGAGGAAATGAAGGCTAAAATTGCCTGATTCGTTCGACCTCTTTATTCCCTTTCTTTTTGAAAGAGGCGAGCTACCAATCCTAGAGAGGAGGGGAGGGGGGGGGGGAGGTTGAATAGGACTATGCCAAATAAAAATTCAAAGTACAAAAATAATAAATAAATCACTGATCTCAATAATAGTAGTTGAAAAGGCCGAGCTAAACATCGTAGAAGGGGGGGGGGTGAATAGGACTAAGCCAAATTAAAAAAATTAATTGCGGAAATGAAAAAAAGATAGCACAATCAAATAATAAAGAAGCACAAGTACATAGCAACCTCAAATGTACTAGTCTTGAGAGGTTAACTTAGTTCTAATGTCACGCCCCAAACTTGGAAACGGGGCTCACAAAATTCTCGATTGTCGAATCCGGCGCCGACAGCCTCCGTAGTACCCCATTCTCGGCTCCTAGCACCCATTCACCACGTTCCGATCCTGGGATCCAACAAGCAGGATTTTTAACATCAGTTTGATTCGTGATAAGCATAACCAAAGGCATAACCCACAACAACAACCAAAAACTCCATCACATTTCCACTATGATAAAAAATTTATAAGTACAGTGCGCATAAAAGGAAATACAATGATGATAGACAAAAGCTCCAAGATGATCTGATATGCGCTCCTGCCTCAGCACTACTACGGTCCAATGTCACCTGCATGCAACGGTTATGCATAAGCTTATGAAAAGCTTAGAGAGTGGTGAAAGTCTGTGCGCAATGTGGTAATACTATTATGCAATATCAGAGTAATGCGAAATATGCTGATGAATCCATGAATACTATTGGCCGTACCAAGGCCATGCGATGCAAGGCATGAATGATGTCAGCCATACCAAGGCCATGCGATGCGAAATGCAATTCAAGTACACCAATCCTCATCTAAGTCCACATATCAATACAGCTCAACTCTGAAATATTACCAGGGTCTAGTACACTCCAAACCAAATTGTCGCCCCATCATGCGCAACAAGGTGAGTGGAAGAGACCTCACTATCAGTCTACCAATATCGGGCTCGATTCATTGATAGCGGGTCCATTCCTCGAGCAGGTCAAACTCAGCCTAGCTTTGTCTCCTCCACTCAGGCGAGTAAGGTTGCACCCCCTTCTAACTGACCACGACATAGTGAAAAGTGCGGCCTCCTAGTATTCAACAATCGGTGATCATGCATCCACTCGGTCTAAACGTTGAAGCAACCTCCTGGTACTATAAGGGTTTAGGAACTTTCACCTAGGGATATCTATAGCACACCATGTAGAATAAGATTTTCGGTATCCAATCCTGCCAACCACGATATACCTGTGGAGGCTATGGTCCTGATGTCAGTAGGGCATACAGTATATATGGCACACAATGCGAGATGCATGAATCACGTAATCTAGTCATACAACAATCATGCGTGTATCGCGCGCTCATGTGGGCATCTCCATTTTCTAGGGAGTCCCATAACAATTTGCCTAATGACATGTGTTATGATCAATCACTCATCTCATCATAAGCATGCAGATGATGCGTATGGGCATGTATTATGATGTCGTGTTGTTACATACTCATAATCGGTATCGATAACCAGCATCGGCCTCGATAATCGGTATCAATAATCATCACCGATAATCAGGGTCGATAATCGACGTTGGCCTCGATAATTCATAATATAAAGATCAGCACTTGACCGTGGTTATATCAAATCTGATAGTATGGAATCATTCGTCTACAACGAATGGGGCCCACTTATTTGGATTAACCCACTAAGGGAATGATGAGAATGGGCCTAACAAGGCCTAAGGGAAGGTCACAATGTGGACATCCAACCATCATTGCCCATCAATGTGGACATCTAACCAACATTGCTCCCAAGGAGTGGCCTACATAGGGCCAAACATATAGTGGGCCCATGGCCTCACGTATAATCATGATGGGCCTCATTTACGTCACATAGGCCTCGTCATATGGGCCAACATACATCACATTCGACCTCGAATACATAATAAGTGGGCCTCACACCTGGGCCTCAAATATATCATATGGCCTCGAATACATCAAAATGGGCTCGCCCATGGGCCTCGAATACATTTGAATGAGCCTCTTATGTCAAGCGGGCCACATCACATGGGCGGCATTATATGGGCCGCACCAACGGGCTTCATATACATCAAATAGGCCACAACAATGGGCCTCATGTATATCAAATTGGGCCCACCCTTATGAATATTTGAGATCCGACCTATTCATAAGTTAACATAGAGATAAATGAAGTGAAAAAATATCAACTTAATTAGAAACTACCATGACCCTTAAAAGTTTGAACGGTGGATTTCACTGTCCCCGTTAATTTTTTTGATGGTGGGGTTCCACTTGAATTTTAGATCTAACTCATTCTTTTGCTCATGCCATAAAATGATATCTCAAATGGTTGGATGGTTTGTATACAACACATGCATCATGATGGGTCTCATAGATAGATGGCGTGGATGGAATAGGTGGGACCCACGGAGCTTGCTACCTTGTATAGCAACTGGCAGTGGGGCCCACTTGCTGTTGTGTATAGCAGCAGGTTGCACGGCAACAAGGTAGCTATATAGCTGTCGTACATGCAGCTATTACTGCTTTAAAGCAAGGCAGAGGTGGGTCCCATGTAGAGCCTACCCTTATGTATATTATAAAATATAATATCTATTTAAGGTATAGTTGCTGTCAATGCAGCTTTATGCATTAAAGGGAGAGGTGGGTCCCACGTAGGGCCCACCACAACATTCAAGATATAATTATAATATAATATATAATATATTATATTATATATTAATATAATATAATATAATATAATATATTAATATTATATTTAATCTACCAACTCGTCCAGGCCCTAGACAGCCTGGACATACATACATCACACGTGGGTGGGTCCCACGTAGGGCCCACCATCTTATATATATATATATACATTATATAATATAATATAATATAATATATATGTATATGCTGATGTCCAGGCCCATGGACAGCTTGGACAGTCACATACATCAAGGAGGGCCCCACACGTGGGGTGGGTCCCACCGTTCAAGGACGGTGGACACCACACATACATGATGGTGTGGCCCACCCCAATGGATGGACGGCGTGGATGGGTCCCATAGACCCTGGTGACGTTCACACTTCACTGCTAGCCACTCCTAGTAGGGAATCAATGCCAAGACCTCAGCATTGAAATGAGTTATCGTTCACTCAGCCTACCACTTTAGCTATAGATCTGGGTCCAACATCGGATCACACTTCACTGCCAGCCACACTCATAGTCAGTTCATACTTCACTGGCTGGCCACGTCCAGTGAAGTTTGGATACAGCACAGGCATCATGGTGGGTTCCACATGGACGTGGCCAACGAGATTTGGATCAATCTGATAGTTGTGTTTCTCTTACATCTAGGCCCACCCATAGATGGTCAGCAAGGTGGGCCCTACGGATGGGACAACGTGGATCATACATCATAGTGGGGGCCATAATATATGAGAAAGAGAGAGAAAAGAGAGAGAGAGAGAGAGAGATATTTCCACGGTGGAGGGGCCCCGCCACTATGCGCCCCTCTTGTTACAAAGCGTACATCAAGTTGGGTCCCACATATATGGACCCTTAAATAAAAAAATGAATGAATGACAAAAATCTAAGATCACCCACCGTCTTTTTCTTGCTCCCTTGGCTTCCTTTGTTCCTTAGCTTCGATCCCAACGGAAGATGATGGAGTTTTGATGGTTGAGATGGGAGTTGAGAGGGTAGGAAGTGGGCCACATACAAAACTCTCTCATGGAGGTTTGGGAGAGCTTGGACATGCAATGTTTTTGGGTTGCTTGGATAGTGTGTTTGAGAAATGAGAGAGAGAGAGAGAGAGAGAGAGAGAGCGAAAGAGAGGGTTGTGAGAGAGAGAGAGAGATGTGTGATGGAGTGATGGATGTGGTGAGTGATGGGTGTGTAAGAACTTTGTTGACTTTAGGGGTAGATGGTATAAGAAAGGTATGGGTTGTGTAAGGCTTTGTTGACTTATGGGGTTGCTTGGCGATGGGTGTGAGGTGATGTGTACTTAACATATACTTGACCCTTGATGGGATTGATTGATTGATTGAGGTGACATGTTGTAGAGATTCTCTTGGGTTTTGCAACGCGCGGTGTTTTCCTCAAACTGAACGCGGGCACACATCTCCTGGCCTGGGTATCGGATCGGCGCGCAAGATGCGACATCGGAATCGTGGTGACGGATCGGTCACTAAGGTACAAGTCTTGGGTTGAGTCGACTCAGGTTTGAAGGACTCAGCTTAGGATCGAGCTTAAACATCAGATAAAGGTCGAAGGTTGTCAGAATTTGACCGGGAAGACCACCGAAGCCTACGGAACAGTACGGTCTGGGATATGGGTCTTACATCTAAGGATAACCTAACACCAAAAACCAAAGACTTATGGCAGGACAACCATACTAAAACGTTTGTAAGTATCAAAAACTCAAATTAATAAAGAGGCAAAGGAAATAACAAAGGAAATAAATTAAGTTATTACAACATTCCTACAAGTGCATAAAATAAATTACACCATTCACCACAAATGCTTAAAGTAAATTACAACATTCACACACAACCACATTCAATCAATCACCACAACTCCAGGAATTATAGTAGTTCGCTTGTATGTACACCTACTGTTAGAAAATAGCCACACAACTACTCCACTCCTAATATCCACTCCCTCGGGATATTAACGTTCAATATAAAAAAGGTTTTCCAAGGTTCACCTTAAAACCTTCACAATTGCGTCTTTAGTTGGGCTTACACAATTATAAAAACCCACACTCTGAGATTTTCTGGATTACCTTAGATAAAACCAAAAAGAGATTTTTTTTGCCACAACCTCAAAAACCAAAAACGATATACAAAATGCGAATGTACTTATCAGAAATTTCTTCTTTTAAAGAAGCCTGGTAGAACCAATCCGATGTAGACGAAGATGTTCAATGTCCATTCTCACAGATGAAAAGGTTTTAGTTCTAAATGATTTTTAATTAAATCAACTTGGGCTAGCTTAATTTGATTTTGATCTCAAGAAAGGGAAAAACACAAATCTCTTCTTCAAGTAAGATTGGAATAAAGATCACAAAATCAAATTACAAAAGTTAATTAAAGAGAATCTAAAATGAGCACAATATAACTTAATAAATTCACAAACTTATCTCTCAGAGTGCTGTCTTGATTTAGCTTTCAATGAATGAATAAACTCTGAAATTCGTCCTTTATTTATAGGTGAAAATACTATTCGCTCGACTGGTCCAAGGGTCGGTTCAACTGGTCGAAGGACCAACAAAATTTCAAAATTTCTAGCGTGATAAGATAAGGTACTTACTCGACTGGTCGAGCAATCCACTAGACCGGTTGAGTGAGACCAGAAAAGCTTGCTGGACTTTGAGTCGAGCCTGCACGACCAGTCGAGCACTATTCACTCGACTGGTCGAGCAGTCTCTGTAACTGCTATGTTTTCTAGCTCCTATGATTGTCAAATTCTATAGTGCCAAAACCTCTTGGAATCTGTATCTTGTGGTCTTTACTTCAAGTACAAGTTCAAGTTGTTCCAATTCAAGATTCAAGCATCACAAGTATAAGAGATATACAAGTTCAAGTACAATATCAAGTGATAGTTCAAGGTTTCAAAGATTCAACTATGTCAAGATAAAGTGCTTTGCTTTGGAACTCAAAGATCAAAGTGATATACAAGTTACAAGTACTTCAAGTTCAAGCTTCAAAGTACTTCAAGTTCAAGCTTTAAAGCACTTCAAGATGTCAAGCTTCAAGTACTTCAAGATCAACTATCAACTGAAGCAAATGATGATTCAATGTTCAAATATCACCTATAAGGTATGTAAGACCTTAGATTGACCATAGGTTAGGTCATATTGATTGTATACTTAAATTGGGTCACTATATACTTCTCTAGGCTATTTCTCAACTAGTCTTAGCCTATGTTCGACTAGTTCTAGTACTAGCTCGACTAGTCCACGAAATTCTTCGACCAATCCAAGGTTTGTTACTTATTTTTCAGATTTTTTGTTTGATCTTCGACCAGTCGAGCAAGCTCGACTTAAAGTCCAACAACTAAATTGGGTCCCACACGGCCAGTCGAGTGCAGGGTTCGACCGATCATGTAGGCCACTCGACTAGTTGAGCAAGCCACTCGACTAGTTGTGAAACAGTTTTATCTTATCGCACTCGAAATTTTAAAAATTTGTTGGTCCTTCGACCAGTCGAGCTGTTCCCTGGACCAGTCAAGTGAACAGTTTCTGCACTTATAAATAGAGCACGATTTTCATAGTTTTTAATTCAATTCAAGAAAAATCAAGACACCACTCTGAGAGACAAGTTTGTAATATTCTTAAGATATTTAGTGCTCATTTAATATTCTCTTTAATTAGCTTTTTGCATTTAATTTTGAGATTCTACATTTCAATCTTATTTGAAGAAGGGATTTTAATTTTCCCCTTTCTTGGAATCAAAATCAAATCAAGCAAGCCCAAGGTGATTTAATCTAAAATTCATTTAGAATTTAGAACCTTTTCATAAGTGAGTATGGACATTGAACATCTACGTTGAACATCTACTTCGAAATGGTTCTATCAGGCTTCATCAAAGGAGAATATCCAGATAAGTATTTTACAATTTCTATTTTTGGTTTTATTGAGATTGTGCCCGAAAAAATCTCTTTATTTTTTGTTTGTCTGAGGTGATCCAGAAAACTCACGGTGTGCTGTTTTTAAATTATATAAGCCCACTTGAAAGAGATAATTGTGAAGCTTTTAGGTGAACCTTGAAAAACCTATTGCATAGTGAACACTAATATCCATTGTGTGAGGATATTGGGAGTGGAGTAGTTGTGTGGCTGTTCTTCTAAATAGTTGGTGTACGCAAAAGCGAACCACTATAATTTCTGGTCTTGTAATGATTGATTGATTGTGGCTTTCTGTGAATGTTGTAATTTCCGTTTATGCATTTATGGAAGAATGTTGTAATCTTTTTATGAAAGTATGGGAATATTGTAATAGCTTAGTTTATTTTCTTTGCTATTTATTTATTTGTTTATTTATTCCTCTGTATCAGTTTGAGATTTTGATACATAGACCTTTTTAGGAATCAGGTTGTCCTACCATAAACCATTAGTTTTTGGTATAAGGTTGTCCTTAGAACAACATTTGTATCAACCTCTCAATACTTGTACATCTGAGGTTGTTATTCATTTCTGTTTTGTAAGATTGTTTAATGCTATCTTTATTTATATTTGTTTAAATTTTGTATTTAATTTTTAATTTGGCATAGTCCTATTCACCCCCCCCCCTCTAGGACTTATAGCTCGACCTTTTCAAGTGGTATCAAAGCCAAATATTTCATTTTATTTTTTGGATTAATTTTCTGAGCTAATCGATCTAAGCTTTTTAAGGTGTCAAATTTTGATAGCCTTTCAATCACTAGGCCTCCACCATTTGATGGCTCCAATTATGCCTATTGTAAAGCTAGAATGAGGATTTTCTTAAAATCCATGAATGAGAGCGTGTGGCAAGCCATAGTGACCAATTGGACCCCTCCTACCACAGAAGTGACTGGTACTAATGGATCTAAAACGATAAAAGTCTCACCTTATTTTTCTTGGTTTGCTCTTCAGAAAAGTGAGAGTAGTACCAATGTAAAGGCTTTAAATACAATCACTTGCGCACTATCACTGGATGAATTCAAGAGAATTATATCCTGTGATACTGCAAAGCAAGCCTAAGATATTTTGGAAATGACACACGAGGTAATAATAATTGTCAAGAAATCTAAAGTCCAAATCCTCACAACTAAATTTGAGGAAATATGTATGAAAGAAAGTGAAACTTTCATGGACTTTTATACAAGATTGTCAACTCTATGTGGGGTCTTGGTGATAGAATCTCAGAAAGTAAAGTCTGTGCAAAGATACTGTGCTCATTGTCTGAACGGTTCAATTCAAAGGTAACTGTGATCCAGGAACTTCATGATATGGATAATATGAGGGTAGAAGAATTGGTTAGTTCTTTACAAACTTATGAGTTAAACTTTAAAGCTCTTAAAGGTAAATTTATCGCCCTTAAGTCTTCTAAAAATATTTCTCAAGAAAATAACAGTTCTGATTTAGAAAATTCTGAAGATGATATGGCTCTTTTAGCTAAAAAGTTTTATAAGATTTTTAAAAGTAAAAAGAGGGTTGATTTGCAAAAACCTATTGAAAAGAAAGGATCTAGATCGAGAACTTGGAAATCTTTAAAAGACGGCCGATGTTACAACTGCCATAAATATGGACATCTAGCAAACAAATGTCCTAAAAAGGACAAACCTAAAAAGAAAGGTATGTTGGCTACATGGGATGAATCTTCCTGCTCTGAAGCTTCTTCTGAGTCAGAAGATTCTGAAACCGAGTCGGGTAATGATGTTAAAGCCCTAATGACTTTAGCCTAGTTCACTTTTTCAGATAATGATGATACAACTAGTAAAGAAAATCTGAATAGTGACCATGAAAATGAAGGAGATCTTCAAGATGCTTATGATGCCCTATACAAGGAAAGTTGTAAAATTGTTGTAAAGCTAAAACTTCAAAAAGAAAAGTTTTCAAAACTAAAAGAAAATTTTGATAATCTAGTCTTAGAAAAAAATCACGCATTTCAGATTGCTTTGAAAAACTAAGTGTGACTTAGATTTCAAAACCTCCCTAGTTGAAAACCTAAAATCTAAAAATGAAAAACTAAAACTAGAAGTCTCTTCACTTTTGAGTTTGAAAGACACATGGAGGTATGCCCAAGGTGATCCCAAGTTAGAAAAACTCTTATCCGGATCCAAAAAATATGGTGATCGATCTGGATTGGGCTACGACAAAAGTATTCCTTCCAAACATAAGAATACTCCACTCAAATTTGTGAAAGGAGAGTCTTCTAACTCAAAAGGGAAAAGTCTGAATCAAAATTATTTGAAAAATGCTTTTCAAAACTTAAAACTTAAAAGCAATCATATCAACTATAAAAATCAAAATCATAATCTTTTAGCTGAGAAAATTGTTGACTTACTTAAGGAGCTCTTAAAATCAAACTCAGTAGGTCGGTCTTATATCAACTACAAACATAATAAGACCAACTATACTCCTAAACCCAAAATAGTAATGAAATGGGTTCCTAAGGTTACTTGTTTGGTTACCTACATCGCTTTCAAAGCTTCGAGCCATTCAAAGTGGTACCTAGATAGTGGATGCTTTAGACACATGATAGGTGACAAAGGACTGTTCACCAATCTTAAAAACATGACTAATGGTTCAGTCACATTCGGTAATAGTAGCAACTGTAAAATTGTTGGCCAAGGTACGGTTCAACTCTTTAACCCCCTTTATTTGAGAATGTTTTATATGTATAAGGGTTAAAACATAATTTATTAAGCATCTCTCAAATATGTGATAATAATCATAGTGTAAAATTTACTAACCAAGGGTGTAAAATTTTAAATAAAAATGGTTCTGTAATATTAACTGGTCACAGAACTTCTGAAAACTGCTACATTATTTGTGATTCAAGCTCATCTAATCTATCGTATTACATGGTCCATACTGATGAAACTAAATTATGGCATAAACGCCTCAAACATGTACACTACCACAACTTGTATAGATTGAGCAAAAGAAAGTTGATAAGAGGTTTACCCAAAATACAAAAAGTAGACAAAATATGTGGCGAATGCCAGATTGGCAAACAAACCAGGAGTACTCGCAAAAAGGTGAACTCTAATGCCACATCTAAACCACTCAAACTTCTCCACATGGATCTCATTGGACCAACTAGAACGGAGAGTTAAGGTGGCAAGAGTATATTCTGCTAATTGTAGAAGACTTTACCAGATATACCTGGGTAGTCTTCTTGAGAGAGAAATCAAAAACTCTCGATGAAGTAAAGAGTGTACTTAAACATATCCAAAAGGAAAAAGAATCACAAGTCTCTAAGATCCATAGTGATCATTGTTGAGAATTTGAAAATAGCGGTTTTGAGAAGTTTTGCAGTGATCAGGGAATATCACATGAATATTCTTCACCCAAAACACCACAACAAAATGGTATAGTGAAAAGAAAAAATAGTGCTTCAAGAAATGGCAAATGTAATGCTAAATAGTATGAAGCTTTCTAAAAATTTTTGGGTTGAAGCTGTTAATACAACTTGCTATATAATTAACCGCATTTATATTAGAAAATCAAAAGGTAAAATGGCTTACAAAATATGGTTTGATAAGAAGCCTACTGTCAAATAATTTCGAGTTTTTGGCAACAAGTGCTACATCTTATGTGATCGAGAAAATCTGGATAAGTTTGACACCAAAAGTGATGAAGAGATATTTTTAGGGTATGATCTAAATAGTTGAGTGTATCGGGTTCTTAACAAGAAGACTGGTGTAATTCAAGAGTCCATTAATGTGGTTATATATGATCACTTTAATACACCTGTCTCAAGTTCAAAAAATAATGATGTTCTTTTAATTAATAAACCAGACTCTTCATCAAGTTAAAATAACACTGAGCTGAGGACAGTTAAAGACCATTCTTCTAATCAAATCCTTGAAAACCCTCTCATTGGTGTGTGCACTCGTAGACAACTTGAAAATATGTATAAATATGTGTGCTTTACATCAAAGATAGAATCAGCTAACGTAAAAGAAGCTCTTACCGATGAAAACTGGATTGTAGTGATGCAAGAAGAGCTCAATCAGTTTGTAAGAAATGATGTGTGGTACTTAGTTCCAAGACTGAAATATAAACACATTAACGGAACAAAATGGATTTTCATAAATTAGTCTAATGAACTTGGTAATATTATTAGAAACCAGGCAAGGTTGGTTGTATAAGGGTACACTCAAATAGAATGCATCGATTATAATGAAATCTTTGCCCCAGTAGCTCGTCTTGAATCAATCAGACTATTTATATCCATTGCTTGCTTAAGAAAGTTCAAAATAGACCAAATGGATGTAAAGAGTGCATTCTTAAATGACGATTTGCATGTAGTGTATGTTGAACAACCAATGGGTTTTGAAGACCCCAAGCATACTAATCATGTCTACCACCTAAAAAAGGCACTCTATGGTTTGAAACAAGCTCCTAGGGCATGGTATGAAAAGTTGACTAAGTTTCTACTAAGTCATAACTTTATAATGGGAAGTGTTGATAAGACATTGTTTGTAAAGAAACATAATGATCACATATTAATAGTGCAAATCTATGTTGATGATATTATCTATGGATCTACCTTTGCTAACATGACTGTTGAGTTTGTAGATCTTATGAAGTCTAAATTTGAATTGAGCATGGTTGGAGAACTAAACTATTTCCTAGGGTTGCAAGTCAAATATCTACCTGATGGTTTCTTTATCTCTCAAACCAAATATGCTCTGAACTTAGTTAAAAAGTTCGGATTTGAGAGTGAGAAATTTTTTGATACTCCAATGAATACTACTCTAAAACTCTCTAAGGATTCAACAAGTAAATGTGTGGATCCTAAGTTGTATCGTAGTATGATTGGTAGTTTACTTTATTTAACTACGAGCCGACCTGATATTGCATTTAGCGTAGGATTTTATGCTAGATATCAGTCTGACCCTAAAGAGTCACATCTAATTGTTGTTAAGCGTGTTTTACAATATGTTGCTAGTTTAGCAAATCTTGGTCGATGGTATCCACATGATACTAGTGTGTAATTAGCTGGTTACATAGATGTTGATTGGGCTGGTAACATTGATGATCGTAAATCAACCAACGGCGGTTGTTTCTATGTAGGGAACTGTTTAGTTTCTTGGCTAAGTAAGAAACAAAGTTTTGTATCACTCTTAATAGTTGAGGCTGAATATATTACTACTGGTAATGCATGCACTCAGCTTTTGTGGATGAAAAGAATTCTGAGCGATTACGGAATTGCGTAAGAATCCATGGTTTTATATTATGATAATTCAAGTACAACAAATATCTCTAAAAATCCAATTCAGCATTCACGAACCAAGCACAATGACATTAAATATCACTATATTCGTGAATTAGTGAAAGACAAGGAAAGGGCCTAGCTATATGCCTTAGAGGGGGGGTGAATAGGGCAATGCCAAATAAAACTTAAAACATCAGAATAATAAAAGATATAAATAACAATGTTGAAATAATAACAATCTCAAAGCACATGAAATATGAGAATGATAATGAATCAATGGCTTTTAAGGACAACCTTATACCAAAAACCAATGGCTTATGGTAGGACAACCTTATTTCTAGAACAATCTAGAAATCACAAATGATATGGAAAATAAATCAAGAATAACTTACA
Organism: Magnolia changhungtana; assembly: GCA_030180095.1. Taxonomy (NCBI): domain Eukaryota; kingdom Viridiplantae; phylum Streptophyta; class Magnoliopsida; order Magnoliales; family Magnoliaceae; genus Magnolia; species Magnolia changhungtana. Next base: position 277,771 of record JASAUF010000078.1, read on the forward strand.
GAAATAAATCCTAAGTTATTACACCATTCAACCACACTTGCTTGAAATGAAAATTACAACATTCATCCACAAAAGCAATCCACAATACTGAAGGAATAAATGAATAAAGAAATCAAGCACATCCACAACACAACGATATATAGTGGTTCGCCTGTGTTCACCAACTGTTAGCCAACAATGTACCACACGAATGTTACTCCACTCTAATATCCTCACACAGGGATATTAGCATGCACTCTCAAAATAGGTTTTCACAGTTCACCCAAAACCTTCACAATTGTGTCTTTTTATCTCGGGCTTACACAATCCAAAAACCCCCACAATGTGAAGTTTTCTCGGCTCTCCTCGATAACCAATACAATGAGATTTTTGGCAAATCTCAAACAAAACCAGAGAAAGTAAATTACAAAGTAAAATACCCGGATCTCCTTTTGAAGTAGCCCAGTAGAACCAATCGGAGTAGATGTATGATACGTCGTTCAATGTCCAATACTCACATAAAGAATGGTTCTATGTCTAATTGATTTTAGATTATATCAAGAAGAGCAAGGTCTATTTGATTTTGATCCCAGAAGAAGAAATATCACAAATTCCTCTTTTCTAAATGAGATTGGAATGTGGATCAAAATCACAATAGAATAATGTTAACAAAAGGAATATTAAATATGCACAGTAGCTTAAAAAAAATAATCACAACTTATCTCAGAGTATAGCCTTAAATCGCTTGAATTGAATGGAATGGAATGAAGTAGAATGTCTAAAACTCTGAAATTTGTGCATTATTTATAGCCTGAAAAAATCCCATCTTTGACTGGTCTTAGGATCCCTAGGACCGGTCGTAGCTTCAAAGATTTTGAAAGATTTTCGTGGGATTAGATTAGTTGTTCTCACTACTAGTTTTAGGTAACCTACGACCGGTCGTGGGCCACCTACGACTGGTCGTGTGTCACCTATGACTGGTCGTAGGACCCTAGATAGGTTGCTGGAGTTCGAGTCGTAGGACTTCGACCGGTCGAAGGAAGAGTCGTAGAACTTCCCAGGACTGGTCGAAGCAAGTCCAGGACTGGTCGAAGGACAACCAGAAAATCAAAAAATCAGAATAACCTAGGATCGGGTCCGAGAAACCTAAGACGTCGGTCGAAGCAAAGCTAGGATCGGTCTTAAGATTTCTAGATCGGTCTTAGAAACGATCATAACAAGCATATTAAAATATTTCGGATTATGTATCCAGAATGACCTATCATACGTGACCAACCTAAGGTCAATCTAAGGTCAAACAAACCTTGAAGTGAGATGAACATTGAAGTCTTGAAGGTCTCAGTATTCTCGATGATCTTGAAGGAGAAGCTTGAATCGAGTTGACGGCTTTCTAGAGCTTGGTACTTTCTTGACTTGTCTTGATGAAGTCTTCTAATCTTGAACTTGTTAGAAGCAAACTTGAAGTCTTCTATTCTTGTAGACTTCATCCATGACATGTCTTGCAAACATTCTTCATTTATGATCTTGTCTTGAAAACATTCTTCATTCATGATCTTGTCTTGAAGCAGTGTGTAGTCACAAACAAGAAACACAAGAAGTACAAGACATATAGGTTTTGGCACTACAAAATTTGACAACCAAAGGGATATGAAATCATAGCACTAACAATCTCTCCCTTTGTCAAATTTGTGACAAAACACATTTATTAATATAAGAGTAAAATGAAGAAAGAATCATGAGCCATCAGAGCCATCAAAAATACTCTACTCCCCCTAAGTGAGTAGAAACAATCAACCATATTCTCCCTCTTTCAATTACTTCAATTACTCTCTCCCTTTCTCCCCCGTTCCATACTACTCCCCCTTTTTGTCACAAAATGACAAGGGAAGGCCAAAGGAGAAAAGAGAACACCATATGAAGAGTCAAGATTAATTATCAAATTAGTACAACACTTCAATGTCATCAATCCAAATAAAGGATATACAATAAAACCAAACATACAACCAAAGTCATCAACCGTAATAATAATACAGAATCCATCATATTCAAATATAATACAAACAAAAAAAAGGATAATCCACCTAATCAGATCCAGATGAAGGAGCAGGGATGGTTGGATCAATCTGAAGTAAGCCCCTATTAATGCGACGAAGATATTTTCGCATATATTTAAATTGCATATCATGGGCTACACTCAGGTTATCAACCTTCTCCTCCAATGCACTTAGACGTGCATCATAACTAGAAGAGGGATCGTAATCAGAATCATTTTGGGAGTCAGTTTCAATTTCTTCAAATATATCATCCATATTTATATCACCTGTGGAGGAAGATCAGCTGCTTCCCTTCATTTCTCGCTTCAAAGACCTTCACCACCACCTTCATAGAATTGACCAGGAAGCAAATCCAACTTCATCTTATTTAAATTAGTATTATTGAATAAAAGATGATGAATTGGTGCCTCATTCTCAGGTAAAGCAACAAGCATATTTGTGGCTAAACAAGTCATAAGATAACCAAATGGAATATCACTATGACCCGGATGAAGACGAAACTGAATGATAAAATGACATATCAAAGAAGGTAAACAGACAACGATGCCGGACACAACAGAGTGCAATACCCGAACCATGAAGGCAGTCAACTCGGTTTTATTGCCGGACCGAGGATACAAGTTTGAAATGAAGATCCGGTGCAAAACTCTGTATCTGGGTAATAAAAATTTTGAGGGAGCGCATTTTTTGGCGTCCATTGTACTTCCATATTGCATAAATCTCTTATCAACATTTGTTTTTCCGATTCGATGGTTTGTCATATAATGTATGAATCGGAATACCTTCATCCTTGACAGTATATCCATAATACCTGATATCAAATGTCGATCTATTAGAAATTTCCTTCTCTAGTAGCAATTGAGAACGTTAAATTATCAAGGGAAAAATCAGAGATACATGCAACCATAGATTGTGCAATGGACGGCATATGGGCCCACCCCAAAACAAAATGTTAGCCCAGCCAACAGATTCAAGGAGAGGGGCAATCCCAAATTGTTCAATGTGATTGAGACTTACAGGACGCTCAACGATAACTTTACGGCTACGTAAATCCCGTACATCATTGGGATCATCTTCGGGTGACCGAAGGTGCCGTTTTGTTATAGATGTAGATCTAGATGAAGATGGACCACAGGATGTTTTCTTTTTCCCTCTAACATCCATTTTCAACAAGATTTACCAAGGAGCAAGCAAAAAAGAACACTAGAAGTGGTGGGTTTCTCTAGATCAGAATTTTAGAGAGGAAACCCTAAAAAATCAACAAAAGACGAGATCTAGCTTATGGAATAAACAAATCAAAGCATAGAAAGCATAAATCTTCAATAAAAATGAAGAAAAACGACTTATCTTGAAGAAAATCATGAAATCTCAAGACTGGTCGAGCCACGACTCATCGAAGGAAGAAGAGGAAATAAAGAAGAAAGTGATTTTCCCCAAATTATAAGATGCTCACGATCTTCACGACCGGTCGAGTGAAGCGATACGACCGTCGAGCATCGACAAAAATAAATATTTTTATACAAAAATTGAAATTTATACACATAAAAATTCAAAATATAGTACACTATGATACATGCAGACAAGTATATTCAATTTAAAATGCACATACCAAGATCAAATTTCATTTTAGTAAACCCTTTTGTCAAGCGGTTTAGTAAATATATCAAGAAGTTGGACATCGGTTGGAATATATTCCAAAGAGATAGCTTTTTCTTCAACTAATTCACGAATGTAATGATACCTAATGTCAATATGCTTAGTACGCGAATCTTTGAATTGGATTTTTGGAAATATTGATAGCACGAATTATCACAATGTAAGATCATTGAATCTTGATTAATTCCATAATCGCTTAACATGCGTTTCATCCATACGAGTTGAGTACATGCATATCCTGTATGCGATATACTCAGCCTCAAGAGTGGAAAGCGATATTGAGCTTTGCTTCTTGCTAAACCAAGAAACCAAACAGTTTCCAATATAAATACAACCACCACTGGTTGATTTTCTATCATCAATAGTACCAACCCAATCAGCATCTGAATACCCAACTAATTTAACATTAGTATCAAAAGGATACCAAAGACCTAACTTAGTTGTACTTACGACATATCTAATAATTCGTTTGACAGCAGTGAGATGTGAATCTTTAAGATTAGACTGATATCTCACACAAATACCAACGCTAAAAGCGATATCAGGTCTACTAGCAGTTAGATATAATAAACTGCCAATCATACTACGATATAGCTTAGAATCTACATCTTTACATGTAGAGTCTTTTGAGAGTCTTAAGGTTGTACTCATAGGAGTATCAAATTTTTTACCATTCTCAAATCCAAACCTTTTAACCAAGTTTGTAGCATACTTGGTTTGAGAAATGAAGATTCCATCAAAGTTGTTGTTTTACTTGTAACCCTAGGAAGTAATTTAGTTCACCAACCATGCTCATTTCGAATCTTGATTTCATCAACTCTGCAAACTCAATAGACATGTTAGAACAAGTTGATCCATAAATAATATCGTCTACATAGATTTGAACCATTAAAATCTCATTATTATGTTTCTTAACAAATAGCGTCTTATCGACACTTCCCACTTGAAAACTATGACTAAGTAAGAATTTAGTCAATTTTTCATACCATGCCCTGGGCGCTTGTTTGAGCACCATAGAGAGCCTTTTTGAGACGAAATACATGATCAGAAAGCTTGGGGTCTTCAAACCCTGAGGGTTGTTCTACATAAACTTCTTCATGTAAATCGCCATTTAAGAAGGCACTCTTTACATCCATCTGATAAATTTTAAACTTTCTAAAGCAAGCGATGGAAATAAAAAGTCTGATAGATTCAAGGCGAGCGACTGGAGCAAAGGTTTCATCGTAATCGATGCCTTCAATCTGAGTGTACCCTTGTACAACCAGTCTAGCCTTGTTTCGTATAATATTTCCAAGTTCATCAGACTTATTTTTAAAGATCCATTTTGTTCCAATAATGTGTTTATCTTTAGGTCTAGGAACAAGATACCAGACATCATTACGAACAAATTGATTAAGTTCATCCTGCATAGCTACTATCCAATTTTCGTCAGAAAGAGCTTCTTTTACATTGACTGGTTCTATTTGGGATGTAAAACAAACATAATTACATATGTTTTCAAGTTGTTTGCGTGTACGAACTCCAGTGAGAGGGTTTCCAAGGATTTGATTGGTTGGATGATCTTTGACAGTCCTAAGTTTAGATTGAGTTGAAGAGGTATCTTGAGTGTCGATTATAAGAATTTCATCATCATCTGAACTCGGAGCAAGTGTATTCAAATGATCATCAATGACCACATTGATGGACTCTTGAATCACACCTGTTCTTTTATTTAGAACCCTATAGGCTCGACTGTTTAAGGAATATCCAAGGAAAATACCTTCATCACTCTTCGTATCAAATTTTCCCAAATTTTCACGATCTCGTAAAATGTAACACTTACTGCCAAAAATTTGAAAGTATTTGACAGTAGGTTTCTTTTCGAACCATAACTCATAAGCAGTCTTATTTTCAGATTTACTAGTATAAACACGATTAATAATGTAGCAGGCAGTATTAATTACTTCAGCCCAAAGATTTCTGGAGAGCTTCATACTATTTAACATGACATTAGCCATATCCTGAAGCACTCTATTTTTTCTCTCAACTATACCATTTTGTTGAGGAGTTTTGGGCGCAGAGAATTCATGTGATATTCCCTGATCGCTACAGAATTTCTCAAAACTACTATTTTCAAATTCAGATCCATGATCACTATGGATCTTATAAACTTGAGAACCTTTTTCATTTTGGATTCGTTTGATGATCTTCTTTACTTCATCTAGGGTTTCAGATTTGTCTTTTAAGAACGATACCCAAGTGAATCTAGTAAAGTCATCTACGATAACCAAGATGTATTTTTTGCCACCTCGACTCTCCATTCTGGTTGGTCCAATGAGATCCATGTGGAGAAGCTCGAGAGGTCTAGATGTGGTATTGGAGTTCACTTTCTTGTGAGAGCTCCTAATCTGTTTGCCCAACTGGCATTCACCACATATTTTGTCTACTTTTTGTAATTTGGGTAGACCTCTTATAAGTTCTCTTTTGCTCAATCTAAACAAGTTCCGGTAGTGTACATGTCCAAGGCGTTTATGCCATAATTCAATCTCATCAGTATGGACCATGTAACACGATTGAGTAGATGAGCTTGCATCACTAACGATGTAGCAGTTTTCAGAAGTTCTGTGACCAGTTAATATAAAGAACCCTCTTTATTAACAATCTCACAACCTTGTTAGAAAACTTTACATTATGGTTGTTGTCGCATATCTGAGATATACTCAGTAGGTTGTGTTTCAAGCCCTCAACATACAATACATTTTTAAATAAGGGAAGGTTATAAAGCTGAACCGTACCTTGGCCAATGATTTTGCAATTGCTTCCATCACCAAAAGTGACTGACCCATCAGTCCTATCTTTTAGATCGGTGAATAAAGCTTTGTCGCCTGTCATATGCCTGGAGCAACCACTGTCTAGGTACCACTTTGAATGGCTTGTAGCTTTGAAAGCAGTGTGGGCAACCAAGCAGCCAACTTTAGGAACCCATTTCAGTACTGTTTTGGGTTTAGGAGTGTAGTTGGACTTTTTCTGTCTGTTGTTATATGAATGACCTATAGAGTTAAATTTCAATAGCTCCTTGAGAAGATCAATAATCTTTTCAACCAAAGGATTTCGGTTTTGAAGATTGAAGTTGGCATGGCTATTTTTAGGTTTTTGAAGGGTCCTCGAATTTTTTGGAAGACCTTGATAAGTATTCTTTACTTTTGAGTTCAAGACTCTCCTTTCACAAACTTAGGAGCAATATTCTTTTGTTTAGGAGAGGTATTCTTATCATAGCCCAACCCGGATCGATCGCCACATTTTCTTGATCCGGATAACAATTTTTCTAATTTAGGATCACCTTGGGCATATCTCCAAGTGTCTTTCAAACTCAAAAGAGAAGCTACTTCATTTTTGAGTTTCTCGTTCTCGGATTTCAAATCATCAACTTGGGAGGTTTTGATTTTTAAATCACATTTGGTCTTTTCAAAAAATCGAAAATATGAGATTTTTCTAAAACAAGAGACTCATAATCTTCTTTAAGTTTAGAAAATTTTTCCTTTTGTAATTTAAGCTTGACAGCAATTTTACAACTCTCCTTATAAAGGGCATTGTATGCATCCTGAAGATCATCTTCATTGTCGCAATCACTATTCAGATTCTCTTCGCTAGTTACATCATCATAATCTGAAAAAGTGACTTTGGCTAGAGTCATAAGGGCTTTAATATCATCTCCCGACTCGTTTTCAGAATCTTCTGATTTCGAAGAGGATTTCGAATCAGATGATTCATCCCAAGTAGCCAACATACCCTTCCTTTTTGATTTGTCCTTTTTAAGACATTTGTTACCCAAGTGCCTATACTCTTGACAGTTATAACATTGACTATCTTTCAAAGATTTTTGAGCTCTAGGTTTAGATTGTCTCTTATCGTTTGATTTTTGAAAATCTACTTTTTCTTATTTTTGAAAATTTTATAAAACCTTTTTACAAAAAGTGTCATATCATCTTCGGAATTTTCAAAGTCTGAAGTGCTCTCTTATGGAATATTTTTAGATGATTTGAGAGCAATCGATTTTCCTTTTAGAGCTTTAAAGTTCAATTCGTAGGTCTGTAAAGAACTAACTAGTTCCTCAACCCTCATGTTATCTGTATCATGAAGTTCCTGAATCGCGGTTATTTTTGAATTGAACCGTTCAGGAAGTGAGCGTAGTATCTTTGCACACACTTTACTTTCTGGGATTCTATCACCAAGACCCCACATTGAGTTTACAATGTCATTCAATCTAGTGTAGAAGTCCATAAACATTTCATTCTCCTCCATATGAATTTCTTCAAATTTAGTTGTGAGGAGTTGGACTTTAGATTTCTTGACAATTGATGTACCCTCGTGTGTCATTTCTAAAAGATCCCATGCTTGTTTAGCATTTTCACACGAGATGATTCTTTTGAATTCATCTGGTGACAATGCACAAGTAATTGCATTTAGTGCTTTTGCATTGGCACTACTCTCACTTTTCTGAAGTGTGGTCCAAAGGGCATAAGATATTACTTTCATTGATTTTGAACCATCTTCATCAGTTACTTCAGTGATAGGTAGTTTCCATCCGTTCATGTGGGCCACCACACACTTTCATCCATGGATTTGAGAAAGATTCTCATCCTTGCTTTCCAATAGGCATAGTTTGTGCCATTAAAGGGTGGTGGCCTAGTGACAGATAGGCTATCAAAATTTGACATCTTAATATAGCTTAGATCGTTAGCTCAGGAAATAAATCAATAAATAAGCAATAAGCACGAGCTATTTGGCTGATACCACTTGAAAGGGCCTAGCTATATGCCCTAGAGGGGGGGTGAATAGGGCAATGCCAAATAAAACTTAAAACAGCGGAATAATAAAAGATATAAATAACAATGCTGAAATAATAACAATCTCAAAGCACATGAAATATGAGAATGATATCTTGAATCAGTTCTAAGGACAACCTTACACCAAAAACCAATGGCTTATGGTAGGACAACCTTATTTTAGAACAATCTAGAAATCACAAATGATATGGAAAATAAATCAAGAATAACTTACAGAAATAAATCTTAAGTTATTACACCATTCAACCACACTTGCTTGAAATGAAAATTACAACATTCATCCACAAAAGCAATCCACAATACTGAAGGAATAAATGAATAAAGAAATCAAGCACATCCACAACACAACGATATATAGTGGTTCGCCTGTGTGTTCACCAACTGTTAGCCAATGGCCACACAGAATGCTACTCCACTCCTAATATCCTCACACAGGGATATTAGCATGCACTCTCAAAATAGGTTTTCACAGTTCACCCAAAACCTTCACAATTGTGTCTTTTATCTGGGCTTACACAATCCAAAACCCCCACAACTGAAGTTTTTGGCTCTCCTCAGATAACCAATACAATGAGATTTTTCTGGCAAATCTCAAACAAAACCAGAGAAAGTAAATTACAAAGTAAAATACCTGGATCTCCTTTTGAAGTAGCCCAGTAGAACCAATCGGAGTAGATGTATGATACGTCATTCAATGTCCAATACTCACTTAAAGAATGGTTCTATGTCTAATTGATTTTAGATTAAATCAAGAAGAGCAAGGTCTATTTGATTTTGATCCCAGAAGAAGGAATATCACAAATTCCTCTTTTCTAAATGAGATTGGAATGTGGATCAAAATCACAATAGAATAATGCTAACAAAAGGAATATTAAATATGCACAGTAGCTTAAAAAAAATAATCACAACTTATCTCAGAGTATAGCCTTAAATCGCTTGAATTGAATGGAATGGAATGAAGTAAAATGTCTAAAACTCTGAAATTCGTGCATTATTTATAGCCTGAAAAAATCCCATCTTCGACTGGTCTTAGGATCCCTAGGACCGGTCGTAGCTTCAAAGATTTTGAAAGATTTCTGCGGGATTAGATTAGCTGTTCCCACGACTGGTCTTAGGTAACCTACGACCAGTCGTGGGCCACCTACGACTGGTCGTGTGTCACCTATGACTGGTCGTAGGACCCTAGATAGGTCGCTGGAGTTCGAGTCGTAGGACTACGACCGGTCGAAGGAAGAGTCGTAGAACTTCCCAGGACTGGTCGAAGCAAGTCCAGGACTGGTCGAAGGACAACCAGAAAATCAAAAATTTGTAACAACCTAGGACTGGTCCTGAGAAACCTAAGACTGGTCGAAGCAAAGCTAGGACTAGTCTTAAGATTTCTAGGACTGGTCTTAGAACAGTCATAACAAGCATATTAAAATATTCAGATTATGTATCCAGAATGACCTATCATACAGACCAACCTAAGGTCAATCTAAGGTCAAACAAACCTTGAAGTGAGATGAACATTGAAGTCTTGAAGGTCTGTATTTTCAGATGATCTTGATGGAGAAGCTTGAATCGAGTTGACAACTTTCTAGAGCTTGGTTCTTTCTTAACTTGTCTTGATGAAGTCTTCTAATCTTGAACTTGTTAGAAGCAAACTTGAAGTCTTCTATTCTTGTAGACTTCATCCATGACATGTCTTGCAAACATTCTTCATTTATGATATTGTCTTGAAAACATTCTTCATTCATGATCTTGTCTTGAAGCAGTGCGTAGTCACAAACAAGAAACACAAGAAGTACAAGACATATAGGTTTTGACACTACAAAATTTGACAACTAAAGGGATATAAAATCATAGCACTAACAGACAAGACAATTTCTTTGGATTATATTCCAACCGAGATTCAACTAGTAGACATATTCACAAAACCACTCAACAAAAACAGGTTTGCAAAATTGAAATTTGATCTTGGTATGTGTAAAATGAACTGATAATTTGTGTCTTTTTGTATCATAATATATAATTTTTAATTTTAAAAATTTTTAGAATTTAAAATTTATGAAATTGTTAATTTGTGAGGTGCACGACCAGTCAAGTACATAATCGACCAATCGTGGCACGACCAGTCGAACATGTACTCGACTCGTCATGAAACACGGGTTTGACCTTTTATTTGGGAAAAAAATCATTTTTTCTTCATTTGGGTCTTCTTTTCCAACAATCCTTACCTCAACCGGTTGAACCTATCTTCGATTCCTCCATGGTTAGTGCGTTATTTTCAATTTTCTTGTAGATTCAAGTCCTTTGCACTTCCTTTTCTTCATTTGTGTAGTTTATTTCATGCTTTATGATTATTTTTGGAGTTTTCTATCAAAAAATCTAATCTTATAGAAACCCTTCTTACCTCTTTTGCAATCTCTTTATTCCTTACTTTCTTTATTACAAATGGAGGGTAGAAACAAGAAGAAAGGATCTCGTGGTCCTTCTTCATCTTGTTCGGCTTCTATCACAGTGCGCCACCTTCGGTCGCCCGAGGAAGATCCCAGTTATGTGAAGGATATTCGATTGCGCAATGTGATAGTAGAATAAACTGTTAATCCTGATCATTTGGCACCGTTTGATGTTGTTCCTCTCCTTCAGTCTGTAGGATGGGATAACATATTGCATTGGGGTGGACTTGCATACCGCTCTATTGCGCAGACTATGTATGCTTGCATTACTAATTTTTCTACTGAGAATCTGACATTTACTATTACGACTAGAGAAGGTCCAGTTGATATGGACCATCATCTTATTTATGGGTTAATGGATATACCTATTAATGACGAAGGTATTCCCATTAGTTCTCTTGTGGACAAACCTTCTGAATTTGAGAAGTGTATGCTCACTAGATATTTATGTAATATGGATGCAAAATGGAGTACTGGGAATGCGCTCGCCTCCAAGTTATATTACCCAGATACAGAATCCTTCGTAGGATTTTCATTTCAAATGTCTATCCTCGATTTGGTAACAAAACCAAGCTTACTATATTCATGGTTTGTATTCTCCATTCTATCATTTCTAGAGTCTCTATATGTCTTCCTTCTCTGATTTATCATAGCATAATTTAGTTCCATCTCCACCCAGGTCACAGTGACATACCTTTTGCTTATCTTATGACTGTGTTAGCCACCCATAGTTTAGTGGCTATGCCTGTTGGGGAAGCTCCCATTAATCATTTACCCTTCAACAATTCTAACATTAACAAGATGAATTTGAAGTTGGCCCCAGGCCAAGTTGATGTGAGTATTGGAGGAGCTACAGAGGCACATGAAGAGGAGGGTGATTTGCCTCTAGATGATGTTAATATGAATGACATTTTTGATAAACTTGAATCTGATTCTGCTGGTGATCCTAATTATCAGCCATCTGATTATGATACGTGTTTGCGCTCACTTGAGGAGAAGGTTGAAGGTATGCATGTGTCCCAAGATATGTAATTTAAATATAAGCACAAATATCTTAGGCGTATTAACAAGGGACTTTATCAAATTGATCCTACCATACCTTCTCCTTCTTCTGGTTCGAATTAGTTATTGAATATCTAATATGTAATAACTTTTAAAATACTTGAATTTTTCATGTATTATGTGTTTAGACATGCTTGCTGATTATTATGGACTTGGTTATCTAGTTAACTTATTCATCTCTTCTCTTATTACTCATTACTCTTCTATTTACTTTCTTATCTTTCTTCCATAATCATTTATCGGTTTTTACCTTTGTCATATTGTAACAAAAGGGGGGAGAATTTTAGCATGCATATTTCATTATGATAAATGTGTGAACAATGTGGATAGGTAGCATTTTTTTTTTTGCTATATGGTATTAAGGGGGAGTATTGATGAGTTTTGATGAGTATTGATGTGAGTATTGAAGCGCATTGATTTGACTAGGTTAAAACTGGCGCATGATTCTTTGTTGTGCATGTATGATATTTTTATTTTGTTTTGTCACGAATTTGACAAAGGGGGAGATTGTAACTGTCATGTTATCTAGCTCCTATGATTGTCAAATTTTGTAGTGCCAAAACCTCTTAGAATCTGTATCTTGTGTAGCTCATCTATATATTCAAGATCATGCAATTCATGTACAAGAACAAAGGTCTTTACTTCAAGTACAAGTTCAAGTTGTTCCAATTTAAGATTCAAGCATCACAAGTATAAGAGATATACAAGTTCAAGTACAATATCAAGTGATAATTCAAGGTTTCAAAACTTCAACTATGTCAAGACAAAGTGCTTTGCTTTGAAACTCAAAGATCAAGGTGAAATACAAGTCACAAGTACTTCAAGTTCAAGCTTCAAAGCACTTCAAGATGTCAAGCTTCAAGTACTGCAAGATCAACTATTAACTGAAGCAAATGATGATTCAATGTTCAAATATCACTTATAAGGTATGCAAGACCCTAGATTGACCATAGGTTAGGTCATATTGATTGCATACTTAAATTGGGTCACTATATACTTCTCTAGGCTGTTTCTCGACTAGTCTTTCGACTAGTCTTAGTACTGGCTCGACCAGTCCAAGAAATTCCTCAACCAGTCCAAGGTTTGTTACTTATTTTCCAGATTCATTGGATCTTCGACCAGTCTTGGAGACTGCTCAACCAGTCGAGCAGACTCGACTCAAAGTCCAACAACTAAATTGAATCCCACATGACCAGTCGAGTGCAGGGTTCGACCGGTCGTGCAGGCTACTCGACCAGTCGAGCACGCCACTCAACCAATCATAGAATGGTTTTATCTTATGGCGCTCGAAATTTTAAAAAATTGTTGGTCCTTCAACCAGTCGAGCTGTCCCTTGGACCAGTCGAGTGAAGAGTTTCTACACTTATAAATTGAGCACGATTTTCAGAGTTTTTAATTCAATTCAAGTAAAATCAAGACAACACTCTGAGAGATAAGTTTGTGATATTCTTAAGCTATTTAGTGATCATTTAATATTCTCTTTAATTAGCTTTTTACATTTGATTTTGAGATTCTACATTCCAATCTTATTTGAAGAAGGGATTTTAATTTTCCCCTTTCTTAGAATCAAAATCAAATAAAGCAAGCCCAAGGTGATTTAATTTAAAATAATTTAGAATTTATAACCTTTTCATAAGTGAGTGTGGACATTGAACATCTACTTTGAATTAGTTCTACCGGGCTTCATCAAAGGAGAATATCCAGATAAGTATTTTACAATTTCTGTTTTTTGTTTTATTGAGATTGTACCTGGAAAAATCTCTTTCTTTTTGGTTTATCTGAGGTGATCCAGAAAACTCAAAGTGTGGGGTTTTTGAATTGTGTAATCCCACTTGAAAGACACAATTGTGAAGGTTTTTGGTGAACCTTGAAAAACCTATTGTATAGTGAACGCTAATATCCATTGTGTGAGGATATTGGGAGTGAAGTTGTTGTGTGGCTGTTTTTCTAAACAGTTGGTGTACACACAAGAGAACCACTATAATTTTTGGTCTTGTAGTGATTGATTGATTGTGACTTTTTGTGAATGTTGTAATTTCCTTTTATGCATTTGTGAAAGAGTGTTGTAATTTGTTTATGCAAGTGTGGGAATGTTGTAATAGCTTAGTTTATTTTCTTTACTATTTATTTATTTGTTTATTTATTCCTCCGTATCAGTTTGAGATTTTGATACACAAACCTTTTTAGGAATCAAGTTGTCCTACCATTGGTTTTTGGTGTAAGGTTGTCCTTAGAACAATATCTGTATCAACCTCTCAATACTTGTACATCTGAGGTTGTTATTCATTTCTGCTTTGTGGGATTGTTTAATGCTATCTTTATTTATATTTATTTAAATTATGCATTTAATTTTTAATTTGGCATAGTCCTACTCTCCCCCCCTCTAGGACTCTTAGCTCGGCCTTTTCAGTCTCCACGACTGGTCGAGGGTCCAACAAAAAATTCTAAAAATTCACAACAAACCTTGGACTGGTCAAGAAAACTCTTAGACTGGTCGAGCCAATACTTGGACTAGTTGAACAAGGACTAAGACTAGTCAAGAAAATGACCTATAAACTTATGAAATGACCCACAAAAAATATGTAATAAATATGACTCAACCTATGGTCAATCTAGGGTCATACATACCTTGTTTGTGAGTTGGAACAATTGAAACATCATTTGCTTTAGAACCTTAATTCTTTGTGATACGTGAAGCTTATGTTCGATCTCTTAAACTTGGGCTTGAGTTATGCTTGAGTTCTTGAAACTTTAGCATACACTATTTGAACTTCAACCTTAAACTTGAGTTCTTGAGCCTTAGTTATTGAATTTGATCTTGAAATCATGAACTTCAACCTTAAACTTGAGTTCTTGAGCCTTAGTTATTGAATTTGATCTTGAAATCATGAACTTCAACAATCTTCACTTCATCTTGAAAATGCAGGCAAGTTCGATGAAGATGCAGACAACTTTGCAATGTACAAACCTGATCAATTCAACTCAAAGCATGATACAAATTCTAAATGGTTTGGCATAATAAAATTTGACAACTCTACAGGTGTTAGATTTACACAGATTTACACAATAGCATTTACAATAGTATTGAGAAATTGATTCAAACTTTGTTCATAGGACAACCTTTGTCACGTCCCAAACTCGGAAACCAGGCTCACAAAATTTTCGATCACTGAATCCAGCGCCGACAGCCTCCGTAGTACCCCATTCTTGGCTCCCAGTGCCCATACACCAGATTCTGATCTTGGGCGTGACAGAAGTTGGTATCAGAGCATAACTTGGGAATACCTGAGGATAACATCACATATCTGCTGATAGCTACACTACACTGTGTGATTGTTGAGAACTTAGAATGGTTACACCCCCGAGTTCAAATAACTTAGAAACTCCCTGATATAACTCCCTATCATGTGTACATTCGAGAGTTCCCAAGGATGATATGTCATTGTTCCTTCCTGTAGGACATGACACCCAAAAGAGTGACCCGAGCGACTTTCATTCCCTTGCTTGAGATTCCTGTTCCCCCAGCTGAGACTTCTGCACCCCCGTCCGAATTTAGCGTAGCACCGACCATGTTGTAAGTGCGGACCAGCTGCTGCAGATGTTGCAAGCAATGACCGCCATTCTTCAGAGAGGAGACTGGAAGAGGAAAGCCCCCTCCGGTAGCTCCCAGGTGCAGTGATGTCAACGGCCACATAGGCATAAGAACCATCTGTCCTTCCAAGCATTTGCACCACCTAAACGTCAGTCCTCAAGTGTATGCTTCAGATGTGGTGTGATTGGGCACCGCATCTGGAAGTGCCCCCACCCTCGGCAGCCCCTGCCACCCAGACCGTTCTTTGGTGCTTGCTTTGGGTGCGGTGGCATAGGGCAACGTAGGAGCAAGTGTTCCCGTCCTCAGCAGCAGCAGCAGGATCCTCAGACATCAAGAGGAGTCATCGACAATTCGTATGACTTGGCCCCTACACCAACTTCCTAGATTGTTCATGAATGAGGCGTCCTGGGAATTAGAGCTTGATATCTATGGGCGTTATCCCCATCCCTTGGATGTTTGATTATGATAATATGTTGTGTTTTGACTATATATAATGTTATGTACCCTATCCCTTATGAGTTATGGTTAGTTGCCATGATGGTGTAAATTTTGAGGATGAAATTTTTATTAGGTGGGGAGAGTTGTAAGACCCGTATCCTAGTTCGTACTGTTCAGTTGACTTTCCCAATCCTTCCCATCAAAGTTTAGCAATCTGTGACTGATAACTGATGTTTGTGATCGACCCTAAGTCGTATCCTGTAGAATTGAGTCAGCTTAATCTGAGACTTATATCATTGCGATCACACCGTCGTCGTGGTTCCGACGCCGCGTCTTACGCACTGATCCAATACCCTGACCAAAAGATGTGATCCGACATTTATTTTGAAGAAAACGCCGCACGTTTACAATCCCAAGAGAATCTCTACAACATGTCAAATTAATCCCATCAATCACCCCTCATGTCAAGTACAAAGCACCCCCATGCTTTCTTTCTCCACAAGTTAAGCGACCACCAAAGTCAACCCATCTCTCACCTCACTCATCACTCACCTCACCCATCACTCACCTCACATCACTCACCTCCCATCCATCACTCCTTACAACTCTCTCTCTCTCTCTCTACACACATTTTTAAGAAAATAATGGAGAAAAATGTGGACGTCCAAGCATCCCAAGTGTGAGAAAAAGTGATTTTTTTGTGTGGCCCATTTCCCATCACAAAATCCCTCATCCTAGCCATCCATTCATCATCATCCACCATCAAAGTGGAGCACAAGGAGATCGATTTTCCAATGGACCAAGAAGATCGAATGGTGGGTGCTTCTATAGGCTAGATTTTCATGTTTTTATGATGGGCCAAGTGAGGCCTACCGATCGATGGTATGGATCTCTCCTTGGACCCTAAGATGTGGCTGATGGCCTACCTTGATCTTCATGATCATTCTATGATGGGGTCATTCTCCATGGACCCCATCATGATGTTTATTTCTAGCTTGAAAATGGGTCATCTAGACCTTACATCTTGGTGGAGAAGGGATCTCCACCATTGATCTTTGATTTGGTGGGCCCACATGCAATGAGACCCACTTGATGTATGATTGAATGCATGGAACAGAGGGCCCATAGTGTCGGGGTCCCTCCATCATCACGTGTCCCTTTCTCTCTCCTCCTTTTATTTTGTGGCCCACATGATGAGTGTAGGTGATATCTAACCGTCCATCAAACGGACCACACGGCTGTCCAAACCACGTGGGCCCTACCCTTTGGTGATGGGAAAATACAAGTATCAGGTTGACCCAAGCCATGTGGGCCACGTCTCCAAGCCATGTGAGCCACGTCCATGAGGGACCCACCCTATTTATGTGTTACCCAAACCGTCCAGCGTCCCTGGACACTGGACGTGGGTGAAGTTTGAACTGACGGTGAGGTGTGCTCACAGCCAGAGAGGGAAAAAAAAGAGAGAAAGAGTTTGTTTTTTAGGCTTTTTGGGTGGACCGCTCACACAAGCCCTACCTTGATGTATATTTTAAATCCAAGCCGTCCATTCTGTTTTCCAGCCCATTTTAGGCGTTAAGCCGAAAAATGAAGCTGATCCGAATTTCTGGTGGGCCATAGCATAGGAAACGGTGGTTTTCACTTTTAAAAAGCCACCTGATATTTCTACACACCAAAATATACCCAATATTGGGCTTGATAGGTTTATATGGAGCCATGGAAACCAATGGCCGGATCCGATTCCCCTGATGCGGGCCCTACGACAGAAAAACCTCTGAAAAATAAGTTTTAAAAGAAAACAAAAAAAATATATAAATATTATATGCAACAGGTCTCTGTTGCTGCTATAGGCGGTAGGCAGCGCCTGCTACACGTGGATGGCAGCCAGGTGGGTCCCATACATGGGCCCCACCGTGATGTATGTTAGACAGCCACACCGTCCAGTTTGTGGGCCCCCTCGGGGCAGTGGCCGCCACTAATAATCAGTCATATACATTACTCAGGTGGCCCACACCACAGGAAACAGTGAGGTTGAACGTTTGTCATTGAAACCCTTTTCCGGGTCACAGAAGTTTTAGATCATCATGAAATTTGTTTTGCCTTTTCATCCAGGTCCTTATGACCTTACCAACGGGTTAGATTGCAAATAAGTATTTATGGTGGGCCCCACATGCGACCCACAATGATGTATGTATTTTATTTACACAATGTCCACGGCTATGGACGGTGGAAACCCCCCATGCATGTGTTTTATCAATGTCGTCCAGGCTTTTGCTGGATGGCCAGTAGGCCCCACCATGTCTGTGTTATATCCAACCGTCCTTCCTTCTGGTGGGCCACACATGTAGACCCTACCATGAGGTATGTGACCCACCAATGATGTATGTGTTCATTAACACCATCCACAATGGACGGTGTAAGCCACTGTGAATCTCACCACCGTCCACACCACTGGACGGTGGGACACCTTATGATGTATGTGTTTTCTCTACACCGCCCATCCTAATGGGACCCACATTGATGCATGTGTTGCATCCAAATCGTCCAACCCTTTGGCAAGCTTGTCTTAACAGGCTTGAGACAAAAAAAATGAGTCAGATCTAAGGTTCAGTGGACCCACCCTTGATGTTTGTGTTATATCTAAACCGTCCATTACATGGTGGGCCACATGTGTGGACCCTACCATGATACATGTATGGTATCCATACGCTCCAATCATTTTGAGAGATCATTTTTATGGCATGAGAAAAGAATGGGACAGATTTATAGTTTAAGTAGACCCCACCCTTGAAAATAGTGGAGACTGTGACTTTCACCGTTCAAAATTTGTAAGGGCCACAGTATTTTCCTACCAAGCCGATATGTGTTTTCAGTTCATCTATCCCTATGTTAGCTTATGAATAGGATGGATCTCTAAGACATTAAGGTGGGCCCAACCTTGATGTATTTATGGCCCGTTGTTTAGGCCCACCTTGATATATACATGAGGTCCATGTGATGAGGCCTATCTTGATTCATTTGTGGCCGTCCATTAAGGCCCACCTTGGTATATGTATGAGGCCCGTCTTGATTCGTTTGTGGCCGTCTATTGAGGGCCACCTTGGTAAATATATAAGGCCCATATGATTAGGCACATTGAGATGTATTCAAGGCCCATTATTGGGGCCCACCCTGATGTGTATGAGGGCTCGTTATTGAGGCCCACCTGATGTGTATGAGGGCTTGTTATTGAGGCCCACCTTGATGGGTATGAGGGCCCGTTATTGAGGCCCACCGTCATGTGCATGAAGCCCGTTGTTGAGGCCACTTGGACATAAATGAGGACCATGTGATTAGGCCCGTTTTGATGTATTTTAGGGCCCATGGGTTAAGGCCCATTGTGATGTATTAGGGTCCATGGGTTGAGACCCATTATGATGTATATAGGCCCGTGGGTTGAGACCCACTGTGATGTATATAAGGCCCATGTTATGAGGCCATTTGATGTATTGGAGGCCCATGAGTCAAGGCCCAATGTGAGGTACATAAGGCCCATTTCAATGTGTGATTCCACCATGGTCTGTGTAATGATATTTATGGTGGGCCATGCCTTGGGAGCAATGTTTGTTTGACGTCCACATTATAAGAATAATGTTGGTTAAAATGTTTGCATTATAACTCTCCCTAAGGCCCACTGATAGGCCCGTACTTGTTGTGTATAAGTCATCTAGGCCCATCTTCATTGTAAGGACAATTCATCACTTTATAACATGCTTAGTATAGCTACATGATTCATGCCCATACGCATCATATGTATGCTTGATATGAGGAAGTTTGACCATTGCATATGTCATTGGGCAGATTGTTGTGAGACTCCCTGATAGGTGGAGGTTATCTCACATGAGCGCACGGTATGCACATGATTGATGCATGACTGGATTGTATGACTCATGCATCTTGCATTCTGAGTTATGATCACTATACGTCCTAGCGACATCAGGGTCGTAGCCTCTACAGGCACATCGTGGATGGCTAAATGGGATACCGAAAATACTTGGTTCTAGCACTGTGGGCACTTAGGATGTCCTTGGGTGAAAATCCCAGAACCTCTGAGGCCAGGAGTAGCCCCAACGTCTAAACTGAGTGAAACATGAGCGCCTGAGTACCGAATACCAGTAGGCCGCGTCTCCCACTGTATCGTGGTCGGTTGAGAGGGGTGTGGCCTTATCCGCCCGAGTGAGGGGGCTATAAGCTAGGCTGAGTATGACCAGCTCATAAATGGGTCCGTTATCGACGAGCCGAGTAGGTATTGATAGACTACTGGTCAAGCGGATAGTGAGGTCTATTCTGCTCGCTGAGCTGTGTAGCTAGGGGGGAGGCAGTCGGTGTTGAGTGTAATAGACCCCAGTGATTTTCCCAGAGAGCAACCGTACTGATATGTGGACTTATTGAGCAGGAATTGCATATCCATTTATTCATTCATTCACTATCCACTCGGCCTGGTGGTGCGTAACTATTTGTTACGTGTACCATCGCATGGCCAGGATTTCGGTTGGGCGCGTGACTAACCTGAGATCAGGAGTTTACCACATTGTGTCTGACTATCCAAATTTAGGTATGGGACTGGTTTGGATAGAAGTCCCTTGTGATGGACCCCATAGCCTGTGATACTTTGTACTATCATCCCGACTTCACATTCCTGCATGGTCATTTCATTCGCACCGTATATTACATTTCATCCGCAGTACTTAGCATTTTGGGTTACTATATTTTTGTGCTTATATGGCTTAGATGAGATTGATAGTATTCGTAGCTCGTCAGGATTTGTATATTACATTGCATCCTCAGCATCTGTTATTGTCTTATTATGTTTTGCATCGCATAGCCTTGGTATGGCTGATAGCACTCATGGACTTACCAGTATATTTTCGCTTACTAAGATATTGTATGATTCATAATCTTGTTAGTATTTCTGCTTATTCCGATGATGTATGATTTATGGGCTTTATGGTATACTTGGCACTTACCTTACTGTAACGCCCTGAAATTCGGGGGTCGAGTATGAACTCAACTCCCGAGTTCCAACGCATCACTTATGCAACATACACAATGATGGTTAAATGTTGTCTGAGTTAGCGCAATAAACATGAATGAGATTATACCAAAACAGTAATTCATACTCCAGTTCAATTGTATAAAGGCAAGCGGAAGGCGAAATTTTATATTCAAAATATGTAAAGTATCAAAATTTTGTGAACTCAGGAGTATGAGTACTAAGCGAGTACCAATATACATGTATTGTTTATAAGTCAAAAATCAAAATACAACTCTATAGATAAGCCCTGGAATCCCGCGATGCGGTCGGCCTAAGCATAGCCGTCGAGTGCGCATAAAGGAGAACTCCTCCCCGATCCTCCTCGAAGTCGAGCTCCGGCTCCTGAACAGAGGCGCCTCTACACACTGCGACAGAGTCTGGTGGGTGTTGCAAACACCGTCCCGTAACGTGGGAGTGAGTAGCTAACTCAGTGGAACAATAAAGCATAGGTTAACATGTTATCAAATCAATCAAGCAGTAATGATAACGCAGTATAAATCAAACATTTCTAATTACTCTTATTAAGTGCAAAAATGATATGACATGATGCTGTATGCCCTTGCCAAACCACCCTCAAGCGACATCATCTTACGTTCGCGAATGCTAACTCCCTCAGTGCGCCACATCTATAAAGTACAAGCGGTGCGATGATGCTCATGATTACCAAGTTTTTATTAATCCATTTCAACCAGCAGTATTGGGAAACTAAGGTACCTCCCTTATATCATTCCCAAACTTGATCCATTCTAGGGTCATCAATCCTAGCTAATCTCATACGATATTATGGTTTGAGAAGCGTAGTGAAGGCATCGCAAAGGGCTCGTCACCCGTCAGCGCGGATACAGATCTCACCGTATGCGGCTCAATTGCTGGCCGTCAGCTCAACTCATATCTCACCGTACTTGGCTCAATCACTAGCCGTCAGCACGAGCACAGGTCTCACCGTACTCGGCTCTCGCCGTAAGTATCGACAGCTCGAATATAGTGTCCCATACCACCATAATCGGCTCACGAGTTTGGTTGCGCAATGGTCACTACGGGGAGGCACATGACCCCGGCGTGGCGACACTCAACCACGGTGTCCCATACCACCATGCCCGGCTCATGCGTCTTAGCGGATCGAGGTACCATGGTTAACGGGATCGCCACTGGTAAGTTTGGTACCCTAGGTTCAAGCAGTAGCGACCAAACATGGTGAACATACATATACACTCCGGTTTACTTGACGGGCCTGACTAGCTCGAGCGCACCACAAGTTGAGCGATATGGAGCGCAAAAGCATTCCGTGTGGCCAACCACTATCGCCAACCGAAGTACGACTCGGGTTCGCCAGACACGTCCGTTGTGGCGATATGAATCTCAGCCACAACCGCAAGTCTGGTACCGGATGCTTGGACTATAGGCATAGTCCCAAACTCAAACAGTTGTAAGGCATGAAGTTAAGCATGAAGTAAAGCATGTTAACAGGCATGTTATAAAGCATGAAGTAAAGCATAAAGTAAGGCATGTTGTAAAGTATGTTGTAAAGCACTATACACATAGGGATACAATTACATCCACATCTCAAGTGAGTGGTTATAGCTAACCACCACATGGAGAGGGGTCCTACATGTCTCTAAGGGAGTCGGGAATCCCATATCAGCACCTCTCTAAGGCACTAACACTCAAACATTTACACACACAAACATCTACGCGAACACTTAGAATACGCTATTCCAACATACACGACGTATGTTAGCAAAAGCGTATTAGGGCTATTCTTTCGCCAAGCGGTTATTTTATCCGCGTATACCATATCCATACAACAAATAATCATGACAATTACATTTCCAAATTTTACACATATGCGGTATTTCTAGAATACACAATTTCAACATACTTGACATTTACAAGGGAACATGTATTTTGGCGATTCCTTCCGCCAAACTAGTATTTTATACATATATTGTATAATCATACATTAAATAAATATGTTATACATTTTCCCAAAAAAAATACATATACGGTATTTCTAGAATACACAATTTCAATATACGTAGCATTTACACATGAACATGTATTTCAGCGATTCCTTTCGCCAAATTAGTATTTTATCCATATATCATATAATTATACATTAAATAAACATGTCAAACGTTTTTCCAAAAAAAAAATACGTATACGGTATTTCTACGTATACCTAGAGTATGTGAAATTCCAATTTCTACAACGTTAATCGAAACAGGAAACGGAAAGCACTTTGTACATGTGCATTTACATGCAGATCATGAATCTATTATTATCTGACATTGAAAGCGTTGAAAACCTTAACTTATACACTTAAAGTCCTCACCTTTGCCTTTGGAAACGCAACGAATCAGCAAGGGTAGTAGAACTTCCGTATACGGGAGATTTCTAGCCTAAAGAGCGGAATCGGTTAGCTTTTTCATAACCCACAACGATCTTACCTTAAATCAGACCTAGGGTTAGGGTTTCTTACCTTCAAATGGGATGAATACCGCCGGAAAGCGCCTAGAACAGGGCGGTGTAGGCCGTGTAACAATCCAAAGCAGTAGGAGGAAGATCTCCCACAAATCCCAAACTATTCTCCCTTTTTTCTCTCTCTCTCTCTCTAGGGTTAAAATCCCAAATTCGTATGGCTGTGAGAGGGGCTGTTCTAAGCTCCTTTTATTGCCAAAAACATTCCGAAATTAGACTCAGGTTCAAGGGGTACTGCTAATATAGGATATTCGTCACTTTTCCAGCTCAAAAGGGAGGTTCTAGTGGCCCTCCTTGAACCAAACGTCAGACTTAAGCTCACCATCTATGGATCTACGTGGGATTACGTTTTTGACTCGATCGGATTCCCAGATCGCACGTGGCGGACCACTTTCAGTTCGACGGTCAGTGGGCCACAATCAGAAATTCCAAGTACATGTAAATGTTCCTGAAATTTTTCTTAATCCGAGGGTGTAATTTGGTCTGATTCTGACGGTCAGGTTGCTTAATACTGACGCGTCAACGAATGATACCAGATCACTATTCCAGATATTTATTTTGGAATGGGAATAGTGTTTTTCACACACCCTTGCTCCGGATCGAAGCGAATGGCCGTGGAACATCGGATGGAGCTGATTTTTGAGATGATTGTTAAGCCCAGTGAGGCGGTCCTAGTTCCTTAGCTTCGGGTTAATCGGACTTCCGATGTGCGATCTAGACCTAATACGAAGTTTCGTTTCATTCCCGAGAGCAGACGGGAAATGAGTTTGGTTCTAAACGTTAAGGTAACCTAGCGTCAATGATTCTGCAACTTTTGGGTCTTGCAGATCGTATTTAAAGCGATCCTAACGGATTTCATGGCTAATCGAGTTTAGTACTTAGTTAAATTTGTTAAATTTCTAAAGAATTTAATCCTACGTGATTTCTGGTCAAGGTGGTACTCGACCCAATGTACGGAAATTTACGGGTCGTTACAATCTACCCCCCTTAAACAAAAAATTTCGTCCTCAAAATTTATACCTTTTCGTACTCCTCGAGAAGCTGAGGGTAGTTCTTCTTGACCTCGGCCTCAGTCTCCCAGGTAGCTTCCTCCTCGGAATGATGTGTCCAAAGCACCTTCACAAGTGGGATGACCTTGCTACGTAGTACCTGCTCCTTCCTATCAAGGATACACGTCGGGCACAGCTCGTACGTAGCATCCTCACTCAACTATACCTGCTCCCATCTGATGATATGCGAAGGATCAGGAACGTACTTCTTCAGCATAGATACATGAAATACGTTGTGTACGGAAGCAAGTGGTGTAGGCAAGGCGAGACGATACACCACATCACCCACTCGATCCAGTATTTGAAATGAACCGATAAACCTCGGTGTGAGCTTCCCCTTCTTCCCGAACCGAAGGACTCCCTTCATAGGGGAAATTCGAAGGAACACATGATCCCCGACCTCGAACTCCAGCGGTCGTTGCCTCGTATCGGCGTAACTCTTCTGCCTGCTCTGCGCTGTGAGTAATCGACGCCTGATAATGTCTACCTTCTCTGTAGTCGTCTGTACCAACTCCGGGCCAATCAGACTACGCTCGCCAACCTTTGCCCAACAGTGCGGTGCCCTACAAGGTCGACCATATAGAGCCTCATATGGGGCCATGCCAATAGTCGCCTGGAAGCTGTTGTTGTAGGCGAACTCTGCGTACGGAAGACAGTCATCCTAGCTGTCCTTGAAGTCACATGCTCGCAACATATCCTCCAGAATCTGATTCACCCGCTCTGTCTGCCCATCAGTCTGAGGATGAAACGCTGTACTGAACTTCAACTTCACACCCATCGCCTCCTGGATACGAGTCCAGAAGATAGATGTGAACCGCGTGTCTCTGTTCGACACGATCTCCAAAGGAACCCCGTGCAGACTGACGATCTCCCTGATGTACAATCTAGCTAGCTCGTCTGCAGAGTTCTTAACTCTGATAGGGAGGAAATGGGTCGATTTGGTCAACCAGTCCACAATCACCCAAATGGAATCGTGCCCCTTCCTCGTCTTCGGCAACCCTGATATGAAGTCCATGGAGATGAAGTCCCACTTCCACTCCGCTATAGGCATGGGCTGAAGTAGTCCAGGAGGTCGGCGATGTTTTGCCTTGACCTGCTGGCATGTCAGACATCGAGACACATACTCAGTAATGTGGGCCTTCATGTTATCCCACCAATACGTCCGTCTCATATCCTGGTACATCTTCGTGCTACCAGGATGCATCGCAAACTTCGAGTTATGGGCGGACTCAAGAAGCTCGCGTCTCAAGTCAGCCACATCAGGAACACATAGGCGGCCACGGAATCGTAAACCCCTATCAGAACCAACTCTCCACTCGGAGTCCACGGCGTCGCTAGCCTGCTCTCGAAGCTCATACAGCCGTATATCGCCCTCTTGGGCCTCAACAATCCTGTCGTCAATAAGTTGCCGCACCCGAACGTGCGCAACACACTCAAAAGGCTCCTCGACAGTGAGTCTCTGCTCAAAGTCCTGCACAAACTCCATCATGTCCCACTCGGCTATCATCAGCGGTGCCGCAAATGCAATCGCCTTCTTTGCGGCTCGCGCGCGTCTCCGCCACAAGGTTCGCCTTGCCGGGATGGTAGGAAACCTCGAACTTGAAGTCCTTCAAGGTCTCCATCCATCTACTGTCTCATATTCAAATCCCGCCGCGTGAATATGTATTTAAGGCTCTTGTGGTCGCAGTAAAAGCTCGAACTCCTCACCATAGAGGTAATGTCTCCAGAGCTTCAATGCAAAGATGACATACGCCAACTCCAGTCATGTGTAGGGTAATTCTCCTCGTGCTTCCTTAATTGTCTCGAGGCATACGAAATCACCCTATCCATCTGCATCAAAGACACAACCCAAACCAACGCGAGACGCGTCGATACACCGTGTATTTCACCCCTTGCTCTGACAATACTAGCACAGGGGCGGACGTCAACTTGTCCTTCAGCTCCTTAAAAGCTGCCTCCGCCTTCTCATTCCAGGCGAACTTCAGGTCCTTCCGAGTCAACTGAGACAATGGCCTGGCGATCTTCGAGAAATCCCGAATGAAACGTCCGTAATACCCAAGCCAGACCAAGGAAACTCCTCACCTCAACCGACTCAGCCGCCGCTAATCCCGAACCGCGGCTACCTTAGCAAGGTCCATCTATCCCATCCTTGGACACTACATGTCCCAGAACTTGACTTCCTCCCGCGTAAGTCGCACTTCTTATATTGCGCAAACAACCGGTTCTTCTTCGGTGTATCCAATACCGCTCGCAAGTGCTCCTCGTGCTCCTCCCGACTCGTGGAGTATATCAAGATGTCATCGATAAAGACGATGACGAATCGGTAAAGGAAGGGCCGAAATACCCGGTTCATCGATCCATGAACACGGGCCGGTGCGTTCGTCAGACCAAACGACATCACCAAGAACTCATAGTGCCCAAAGCACGTCCTGAAGGCTGTCTTCTGCATGTCCTCCTCTCTCACGCGCAACTGGTGGTACCCTGACTGAAGGTCAATCTTCGAGAAATACTTCGCCCCCTCAACTGATCGAACAGATCATCAATCCCTGGGCAAAGGATACTTGTTCTTCACCGTGACCTGGTTCAACCTACGGTAATCAATACACAACCGTAGTGACCCGTCCTTCTTCTTCACGAACAACACAGGTGCTCCCCAAGGAGACACTAGGTCAAATAAAACCTTTCTCTACAAGTTCGTCAATCTGTTTTCGCAGCTCCTCCATCTCACATGGAGGCATACGATAAGTCGGCAACGAGATGGGTGTCGCACCAGGCGTAAGGTCAATCGTAAAATCAATCTCACGCCGAGGAGGTAAACCAGGGATAGTCTCAAACACGCCTGCAAATTCTCGAACCACCGGCGTACCATCTACTGTTGGACCATCAATCGGCACAAGTAAAGCAGCATAACAATCAACTCGACAGGGCCAACTGACCTGCACTGGGAACGTGAAAGCTGTGCCGTCAGGTCCATAGGCCATCACGATCCGAGTATCGCAATCTATCTCCGCCCTCATCCTGGTGAGCCAATCCATACCAAGGATAACGTCATAGTGCCATATGGAGCAACAATGAGGTCGACAAGCACTGTGCTGCTACCCAAAACTACCGAGCAACCCTCGCATAACCGTGTGACATCCGAACAGGTCCCGGTAGCCGTAGTGAGTCTCATTCCCTTAGTGGGAATCGTATGCAAAGATAGGCGTTTCACCGCCCCACAAGAAATAATAGAAGTAGTGGACCCAGTGTCCACCAATAAAGAAATGGGAATGCCATGAATAAAAGTCGTACCCTCGAAAGCCGTCGGAGCTGAAACCGACGTCTCAGGTGCCTCAACCACAAGCGTATGAACGCGAGCCTGCTGCTGGCGGTTCGGCTGAGGAGCCAAGGGTCGCTGTGGCGGCCTGAAGGACGGCACGGGAGGTCGGAATGAAGGATGTGCAGGAACGGTCTGTAGCGGTGGAGCTGATATGGCCTGTGGATAAGGGCAACCCAATCTCTGCGGTGGCGCAAATCCGCTAGCCCTCATACGCGAGAAGCAGCTCTCAGCAGGGTGTCCAGGTTTCCTGCAAAACGTGCAGGTCACCAACGGGCGTCTCATAGGAATAACTGGCGCTGCGGCCCTGGGGGGAGAATCAGCCCGAGGCCTCTTGCCTAAGATAGGCCTGCTCTGTAAATCCTGCCGTGGTCTCGCAACCATAGTACCACGTGATCTAGCCAAACGGTCCACATCCTGCTCGGCCGTCATAGACATGTGGACCAACACCGCATATGTCGGAATACTGTGGCAGCATATCCTCGACCGTATCTCCGGTCGCAAACCCAAGGAGAAACGACGCATCCGCATCTGCTCATCCACCAGTATAGTCAGGACAAAGCGGCCCAACTCTGTGAAGCGGTGCTCGTACTCCGTGATGGTCATGCCTCCCTGCCTGAGGCACAGAAACTCTTCCTCCCGCTCATGCCGATACGTCTGCGGGTAGTACTTCTCGTGGAACCGAGACTCGAAAGCCTCCCAGGTCCACACAAAATCTACTGCGACAGTGCGCAGTACACTGTCCCACCATAAATTGGCCTCCCTCTCAAACTTGAAGGAAGCTAGCTCGACCTGCTCTGCCTCCGAACAGTGCAGCATCCGTAGCATCTTGGAGATGCGGTCAAGCCAGAACTCTGCCTCTTCGGGTCTGTGAGAACCCATAAATGAGGGAAGCCTCAAGCGCTGAAATCGCTCGAGTAGACCGCGTGTACCGACCTCTCCAGTAGGAGGTGCGATGGATGGGGGCAGAGGCACATCCTCAACCTGAGGAGGCCCAGAATGCTCATCAGGATGTGCAGATGTCGTAGGTGGAGTTGCACTACCACCACGGGACAAGGCCTCAGCGATAGTGGCCATAAGCCGCGGGTGCTTCTTCGCGCTTCGCATCGCATCGCCGATGCATCATCATCATCACCGCTCAAACCTATCGGGCCGACGGAGTGACCGAGAGTCATGTCGCGCTTGTAAGAAGACGGCCGATACCGCTCACGACCGGGGCGTGTAAGGTGGCAATCCACCGGGCAGACCGGCAGAGGCCGATCGAATCCCAACCCACGGTCCGCAGGACCGCTACTACCAGAAGGAGTCTGGTCTATAGAGCCAGTCAGACGGAGATGTGTCGTGCTCCGCGTATACTGTCGCGGCATGCCCTATACAACATAGGGTAGAATCATTTGTGAGATAAGGCACAATACACTTCATAAAGCACTTAAGCATTCCACACATCATCAAAACAAAAGAGGCTATATGCTTTTCATTTACCCAAAATTGTCATAATACATGGACTATAGAGTTACATGAATCACGACAGAAATCACATGATAGCCAATACATCTACTACATCAAACACCTAAAACATGCTACCACCTAATACAACATCTGTATGAAAACACAAACCACCTATCGCGGTAACCAAAGCAAACACAACATACAACAACATGGATGACTAAGCATCCGAAGTAGGCGGTGGAGGAGGAGCATTCTTATCCTGCGCACAGCACAGGATGGCCTTTAACGTACGGGACATCTTCTTGAAACTCTTCTTCATGTAGGCTTCATTCTCTTCAAGCTTGGTTCGAACTTGACCAATCTCTTCTTTGCAGGGCGGCTTGCCCCTCCTCAAGACGGCCAATCGCGCATCAAAGTATCTCGATCCACACCCTGCTCCCGAGCCGTAGGGGTGGACTCTCCTCGGTGTCCTGAGTCTCAGATTCTTCTTCCTGTATGTCATCACCACGCTCCTCATCACTCTCTGCCTGGAGGTCAACACTCTCCTCGCCGGCGCTATCCGACTCATCTCCAGACTCGTGGAGTCGAGCTTGCCGCTGTTGAGGGCCGATCTTCATATTCTTGAGTGTCGCTTGACTTATAACTCGGCCTGGTGCAAGATCCTCCATATTAAATCTGTAGCTTACATCACGAGCCATCCTGCAGATCAGGCGGCCAAATGGGAGCGAAAGATCGTTCCTGGCAGAACGAACAACATGAACTATCTGGGATAGGATGAATGTGGGCAGGCATATGTTGTCCCCGCGTCCCATCTTGTACAGAAAGTCCACCATCACCCTAGTACATTCCGTGCAGTTACCCCACCGTGGGTATACATTGTATGTGAAAATGTGATGGAGTAAATGGAAGTCTTCAGTCATTTTTGTCGCCGCAATATAATTTCCTCGCTTCCAAGTAACCCGGCGACCACAGAGAAATCGCGTGCGACGATCCCTCTCCTGCGCACTTCTAGAGAAGTCATCACTAGGATGCATTTGACCAAGCGGGATCTTCGTGATTCGAACCACCTCATCCACAGTGATTGTGCGCCTTATGCCCCTCACAGAGACAGTAAACTGAAGAGGCTCTACTGATGAGTCCATGATGTGAGCGTAGAAAGCGCGAACCGTGTTCTCACATGCGGGAGACTCACCTTCAAAAATAGAATTCCATCCGATATCCACCAAGTGGTCCATCATCGGGTGTAGGCCGAACATCCTTTCATCCACATGAGCTTCAAACACAACCTTGTGGCCCGCGAAGCGCCCATATTCAATGCCTATCGGATAAGCATTTCTGGCGGGATGGTCAGGATCCAGGTCTCGCTTCGACCTAAATTCCCGCACGGTGCTTGTGCCGGCCCCAACGTCGGATCTTCTTCGGGAATGGGCTGGCCTACTTGGGCCGGCGTCATCGGCCGCGGTTTTCCTCTTTCCCATGAGAGATAGGATGGAGGAAATGGAGAAAATGGTAGCCACCACACCAAGGAGGGCCATGGAAAATTGAAAAAATGGGGGAACAAGGGGCTGATCTCTTTGATCCTCCACAAACAACGATCCAATGGGTGTGGAAGGAGCACTAGAGGTAGGAAATGAAGGAGAAATAAGAAAAGAATGGGATGGGTTAGTAGATTACCCGATTTTTGAGCTCCAAGGAGGGGTATGAGAGCTCCAACTTGAGAAAATGGGGAAAGGAGGAAGCTAGGGCTGTTGTGGAAGGTTGGGGTGTGTGAGTTATGGAAGGAAATGGAAGATTTGAAGGTTTGGAGGGATGGGTTTTGAGAAAAATCGGAAATGAGGGTTTGGGGGTGCTTGGAAAGGAAGAAATGAGGGAGAAGGGTGCTCCAGCCCCTTAAAACCCAAACCTAAGGGAATTCCGCACGTGCCAGGGCGTAGAGGGGGCTGGGCCGACCAACCCCATGTTTGAAATCCCACCCGAAAGCTGACTAGACCGCGGTCCGCCGCCGGTGCCGCGGCGCCGCCGCGGTCGGACTTGGCCGGAACCGCGGCGCGACGGTGGGGCCTTGGTTCCCACATTCCCAGGGTGCCAAATGCACCCTGGTTTGATCTGAACCCTTGATGGATTAATCGTGGGGGGGCCACGGACTCATTTCAGCTCCAGAACGGTCAGTTCCGGTAAATTTCTGATCTAATCTGATTTTTCCTAATTTTTTACGACTAATTTTTAGTGGATTGTGACCTGGACACGTCATTAGACGATCTAGGAGTGATTTAGGGTACGTATGTGCAGTCAGGACCGAGTACAAACTCGATCAACCTGTACATTTGCAATGAACTTCGCCGAACGGCAGAATCGGGAGACCCTAAGACTGTTGCTAGATTTTGCGCACCCTCCTAAGTATAATGCGTCAGCGTACGCAGTGGGGACATAACTCAGGTCCGGTTTAATCAAAATCATGCTCTGATACCAACTTGTAATGCCCTGAAATTCGGGGGTCGAGTATGAACTCAACTCCCGAGTTCCAACGCATCACTTATGCAACATACACAATGATGGTTAAATGTTGTCTGAGTTAGCGCAATAAACATGAATGAGATTATACCAAAACAGTAATTCATACTCCAGTTCAATTGTATAAAGGCAAGCGGAAGACCGAAATTTTATATTCAAAATATGTAAAGTATCAAAATTTTGTGAACTCAGAGTATGAGTACTAGTGAGTACCAATATACATGTATTGTTTCTAAGTCAAAAATCAAAATACAACTCTATAGATAAGCCCTGGAATCCCCGCGATGCAGTCGGCCTAAGCATAGCCGTCAGAGTACTGCATAAAGGAGAACTCCTCCTGATCCTCCTCGAAGTCGAGCTCGGCTCCTGACAGAGGCGCCATCTACACCTGCGACAGAGTCTGGTGGGTGTTGCAAACACCGTCCCGTAACGTGGGAGTGAGTAGCTAACTCAGTGGAACAATAAAGCATAGGTTAACATGTTATCAAATCAATCAAGCAGTAATGATAACGCAAAGACAAATCAAACATTTCTAATTACTCTTGTTAAGTGCAAAAATGATATGACATGATGCTGTATGCCCTTGCCAAACCACCCTCAAGCGACATCATCTTACGTTCGCGAATGCTAACTCCCTCAGTGCGCCACATCTACAAAGCACATGCGGTGCGATGATGCTCATGATTACCAAGTTTTTATTAATCCATTTCAACCAGCAGTATTGGGAAACTAAAGTACCTCCCTTATATCATTCCCAAACTTGATCCATTCTAGGGTCGTCAATCCTAGCTAATCTCATACGATATTATGGTTTGAGAAGCGTAGTGAATGCATCGCAAAGGGCTCATCACCCGTCAGCGCGGATACAGATCTCACCGTATGCGGCTCAATTGCTGGCCGTCAGCTCAAGTACATATCTCACCGTACTTGGCTCAATCACTAGCCGTCACTCAAGTACGGTGTCTCACCGTACTCGGCTCAACTCATACTCTAGTTCTTGTGAAAGACTCGTGCCGCCAATCACAGACACTTGGAGTATACTCGAAGATACTACGGAGGACTCGTCGCCCGTCAGCACGAGCACAGGTCTCACCGTACTCGGCTCTCGCCGTAAGTATCGACAGCTCGAATATAGTGTCCCATACCACCATAATCGGCTCACGAGTTTGGTTGCACAATGGTCACTACAGGGAGGCACATGACCCCAGCGTAGGCGACAGCTCGACCATGGTGTCCCATACCACCATGCCCGGCTCATGCGTCTTAGCGGATCGAGGTACCATGGTTAACGGGATCGCCACTGGTAAGTTTGGTACCCTAGGTTCAAGCAGTAGCGACCAAACATGGTGAACATACATATACACTCCGGTTTACTTGACGGGCCTGACTAGCTCGAGCGCACCACAAGTTGAGCAATATGGAGCGCAAAAGCACTCCGTGTGGCCAACCACTATCGCCAACCGAAGTACGACTCGGGTTCGCCAGACACGTCCGTTGTGGCGATATGAATCTCGACCACAACCGCAAGTCCTGGTACAGGATGCTTGGACTATAGGCATAGTCCCAAACTCAAATAGTTGTAAGGCATGAAGTTAAGCATGAAGTAAAGCATGTTAACAGGCATGTTATAAAGCATGAAGTAAAGCATGAAGTAAGGCATGTTGTAAAGCATGTTGTAAAGCACTATATACATAGGGATACAATTACATCCACATCTCAAGTGAGTGGTTATAGCTAACCACCACATGGAGAGGGGTCCTACATGTCTCTAAGGGAGTCGGGAATCCCATATCAGCACCTCTCTAAGGCACTAACACTCAAACATTTACACACACAAACATCTACGCGAACACTTAGAATACGCTATTCCAACATACACGACGTATGTTAGCAGAAGCATATTAGGGCTATTCTTTCACCAAGCGGTTATTTTATCCGCATATACCATATCCATACAACAAATAATCATGACAATTACATTTCCAAATTTTACACATATGCGGTATTTCTAGAATACACAATTTCAACATACTTGACATTTACAAGGGAACATGTATTTTGGCGATTCCTTTCGCCAAACTAGTATTTTATACATATATTGTATAATCATACATTAAATAAACATGTTATACATTTTCCCAAAAAAAATACATATACGGTATTTCTAGAATACACAATTTCAACATACGTAGCATTTACACATGAACATGTATTTCAGCGATTCCTTTCGCCAAATTAGTATTTTATCCATATATCATATAATCATACATTAAATAAACATGTCAAACGTTTTTCCAAAAAAAAATACGTATACGGTATTTCTACGTATACCTAGAGTATGTGAAATTCCAATTTCTACAACGTTAATCGAAACAGGAAACGGAAAACACTTTGTACATGTGCATTTACATGCAGATCATGAATCTATCATTATCTGACATTGAAAGCGTTGAAAACCTTAACTTATACACTTAAAGTCCTCACCTTTGCCTTTCGAAATGCAACGAATCAGCAAGGGTAGTAGAACTTCCGTATACGGGAGATTTCTAGCCTAAAGAGCGGAATCGGTTAGCTTTTTCATAACCCACAACGATCCTACCTTAAATCAGACCTAGGGTTAGGGTTTCTTACCTTCAAATGGGATGGATACCGCCGAGAAAGTACCTAAAACAGGGCGGTGTAGGCCGTGTAACAATCCAAAGCAGTAGGAGGAAGATCTCCCACAAATCCCAAACTATTCTCCCTCTTTTCTCTCTCTCTCTCTCTCTCTCTAGGGTTAAAATCCCAAATTCGTATGGCTGTGAGAGGGGCTGTTCTAAGCTCCTTTTATAGCCAAAAACATTCCGAAATTAGACTCAGGTTCAAGGGGTACTGCTAATATAGGATATTCGTCTTTCCAGCTCAAAAGGGAGGTTCTGGTGGCCCTCCTTGAACCAAACCTCAGACTTAAGCTCACCATCTATGGATCTACGTGGGATTACGTTTTTGACTCGATCGGATTCCCAGATCACACGTAGCGGACCACTTTCAGTTCGACGGTCAGTGGGCCACGATCAGAAATTCCAAGTACATGTAAATGTTCCTGAAATTTTTCTTAATCCGAGGGTGTAATTTGGTCTGATTCTGACGGTCAGGTTGCTTAATACTGACGCGTCAACGAATGATGCTAGATCACTATTCCAGATATTTATTTTGGAATGGGAATAGTGTTTTTCACACACCCTCGCTCCGGATCGAAGCAAATGGCAATGGAACATCGGATGGAGCTGATTTTTGAGATGATTGTTAAGCCCAGTGGGGCGGTCCTGGTTCCTTAGCTTCGGGTTAATCGGACTTCCGATGTGCGATCTAGACCTAATACGAAGTTTCGTTTCATTCCCGAGAGCAGACGGGAAATGAGTTTGGTTCTAAACTTTAGGGTAACCTAGTGTCAATGATTCTGCAACTTTTGGGTCTTGCAGATCGTATTTAAAGCGATCCTAACGGATTTCATGGCTAATCGAGTTTAGTACTTAGTTAACTTTGTTAAATTTCTAAAGAATTTAATCCTACGTGATTTCTGGTCGAGGTGGTACTCGACCCAATGTACAGAAATTTACGGGTCGTTACACTTACACACTCTCACCACCCTCTAAGCTTTTGTAAGCTTATGCACGATAGATGTGTGCAGGTGGCGTTAGGTTGTAGCAGCGTTGAGCTTGGAGCGTGCAGCTGTCCTCTGGAGCTTTGATTTCAATATATGTGTTTTCCTTTCAACATTGTATTCAAATGATTATATTAGTGGATATGTGATGATGATGTTGCCTTTATGATTTGGGTATGCTTATGATTATGCTCCATTACAAAAAAAAATCATACTGAAAATCCTCCTTGTAGGATCTCAAGATTGAAATCTGGCGTATGGGCGCTGGGAGCCGAGAATGGGGTACTACGGAGGCTGTCAGCACCGGATTCAGCGATTGGAAATTTTGTGAACCCGGTTTCCGTGTTTGGGACGTGACAAATGATGGTTAGATGTATGTTGGACAGCCACACCATCCAGTTTGTGGGCCCTCTCGGGGTAGTGGCCCCCCACCAAAAATTAGCCACATACATTACTCAGGTGGCCCACACCACAGGAAATAGTGAGGTTGAACGTCTGCCATTGAAACTCTTTTCTGGGTCACAAAAGTTTTGGATCATCATGAAATTTAGTTTTCCTTTTCATCCAGGTCCTTGTGACCCTACTAATGGGTTAGATTATAAATAAGTATTATGGTGGGCCCCACATGGGACCCACAATGATGTATGTATTTTATTCACACACCGTCCACGACTGTTGACGGTGGAAACCCCCCATGCATGTGTTTTATCAATGCCATCCAGGCTTTTGCTGGACGGCCAGTAGGCCCCACCATGTTTGTGTTATATCCAACCGTCCTTCCTTCTGGTGGGCCACACATGTGGACCCTACCATGAGGTATGTGACCCACCAATGATGTATGTGTTCATTCACACCGTCCACAGTGGACGATGTAAGCCACTGTGAATCTCACCACCGTCCACACCACTGGACGGTGGGACCCCTTATGATGTATGTGTTTTCTCCACACCGCCCATCCTAATGGGACCCACATTGATGTCGTCCACGTGTAGCAGGCGCTGCCTGCCACCTCTAGCAGCAGTAACGACCTGCTACATAATATATATATATATATATATTGTTTTCTTTTAAAACTTAATTTTCGGAGGTTTTTCTATCGTAGGGCCCGCATAAGGGGAATTGGATCCGGCCATTAGTTTCCATGGTTCCATATAAACCTATCAAGCCCAATATTGGGTATATTTTGGCGCGTAGAAATATCAAGTGGCTTTTTAACAGTGAAAACCACCATTTCCTATGCTACGGCCCACCAGAAATTCGGATCAACTTCATTTTTCGGCTCAATGCCTAAAATGGGCTAGAAAACGGAATGGATGGCTTGGATTAAAAATATACATCAAGGTGGAGCTTATGTGAGCGGTCCACCCAAAAAGCCTAAAAAAATAAACTCTCTTTTTTTTCTCTCTATCTGTGAGTACACCTCACCATTAGTTCAAACTTCACCCTCGACGTTGGACGGTTTGGGTAACATATAAATAGGGGGGTCCCACGTGGACGTGGCTCACATGGCTTGGGGATGTGGCCCACATGGCTTGGATCAACCTGATACTTGTATTTTCCCATCACCAAAGGGTAGGGTCCACGTGGTTTCGACGGCCATGTGGTCCATTTGATGGATGGTTAAATATCACCTACACTCATCATGTGGGCCACAAAATAAAAGGAGGAGAGAGAGAGAGAGAAAGGGACACGTGATGATGAAGGGACCCCGGCACTATGGGCCATCCGTTCCATGCATTCAATCATACATCAAGTGGATCCCATTGCATGTGAGCCCACCAAATCAAAGATCAACAGTGAAGATCCCTTATAACGTCTCGAAAATCGGGGGTCGAGCATAAACTCAACTCCCGAGTTCCAGAACATCACTTATGCAACAAAATGAATGATGATTGAATGTTGACTGTATTTGTGCATTGAACATGAGTGAGATTAAGCCAAAACAGCATATCATACTCCAGAGACAATTAAATTGCAAGCGGAAGACTGTGATAGATATATATAATATAAAAACAGTGGTGAGTCTCCAGAGTGTGATAAAGTTACCAGGTTAGTTAATTACAAGTACAATTCTAAAATATACCTAAGGCGAGGAAGTGTAATGTCTTCTATACCAAGTACCATAGCCCCGTCAATACAATATCAGGTCTTCATAAACCTGCCAGAGAGATACAGATAGGAGAACTCCTCTTCATCACCATAGAAGTAGTCCGGCTCTGCTTCATAAGCATTGCCATCACCTGAAACTCAACAAATCTGGTTGGTGTGTACAACACCGTCCTGTAACGTGGGAGTGAGTGATCAACTCAGTGGAACAGTAAAGCATAGGTTAACATGCAATTCAGTCAAGCAGTAATGATAAAGCAGTACAATCAAACAATTCTAAGTACTCTTATTAATGTAAGTATGAAATGACATGATGAATGCCCTTGCCAAACCACCCTCATGCGACATCATCTTACGTTCGCGAATGTGTCCATCCCTCAGTGCTCCACATCTACCAGGCACATGCAGTGCGATGAGAAGCATGATTACCGAGTAATTATTAGTTCATTTCAAACAGCAGTATTGCGAAACTAAGGTACCTCCCTTGTATCATTCCCAAACATGATCCATTCTAGGGTCGTCAGTCCTAGTTAATCTCATACGATATTATGGTTTGAAAGGCGTAGCAAAGGCATCACAAAGGGCTCGTCACCCGTCAGTACGGATACAGATCTCACCATATGCGGCTCAATTGCTGGCCGTAAGCTCGAATGCAGGTCTCACCGTACTCGGCTCAATCGCTAGCCATCAGCTCGAATACAGATCTCACCGTATTCGGCCCAACTCCTGCTCTAGTTGCTGTGAAGGGCTCGTCGCCAATCACAAACCTTAGAGTATGCTCGAAGACACTACAGAGGACTCGTCGCCCATCAGCACGAGTATAGGTCTCACCGTACTCGGCTCTCGCCGTAGGTGTCGACAGCTCGAATATAGTGTCTCATACCACCATAATCGGCTCACGAGTTTGGTTGCTCACTGGTCACTATGGGGAGGCACGTGGCCCCAACGTAGGCTGACAGCTCGACCACGGTGTCCCATACCACCATGCCCGGCTCATGAGTCTTAGCGGATCGAGGTACCATGGTTAAAAGGGATTTCACTGGTAAGTTTGGTACCCTAGGTTCAAGCAATTGCGTCCAAACATGGTGAACAAACATTAGACAGATCGGGTTACTTGACGAGCCTGACTAGCTCGAGCGCACAATCAATTGGACGACATGAAGTGCATAAGCACTTCGTGTGGCCAACCACTATCGCCAACCGAAGTACGACTCGGGTTCGTCAAACACATCTCACGTGGTATATGAATCACAACCACGCTTTCAAATCCATTACCGATTGCCTGGACCATACAATAGCCCCAATCACATTCAATTGCAAATAGATAAAGCAGTAATGGATCAAGATTCAAATCATACAATCAAGTCTGGTATTATCCGTTTAGGGCTGCCAGGGCTGTTGCACGCACTCGTTGCTCCACTCCCCCATCACCCATGACGGATCATACAACGTAATTATGAATTTAAACATTCGCATTACATAATTAAAATCATACAATCAGTTGAGCATGTTATCAAGCATATCATAAAGCATATTATAAAGCATGTTATAAGCATGTTATGAAACACTATAAAACCAGGAATACAAACACATATATTACAAGTAAGCGGTTTAAGTAGACCACCTCATGGAGGTAATCATACATGTATCTAGGGTAGTTGAGAATCCCATCTCAAACCCTCCTAAGGCATCAACATCCAAACACTTACTCACACAAGCATTTCCACAAACACTTAACATACACTATTTCAACATACTTAGTGTATGTTAACAAACATGTATTAGGGCGAGTCCTTTCACCAAGCAAGTATTTTACGCTACATAATATATTTATACAACAATTAATCATGGCAAACACATCTCTAAAATATACATGTATACGGTACTTTCTACAATACAGTATTTGTACATACATAGTGTATATTAGTAAAACATGTATTTGGGCGAATCCTTTCGCCAAATAAGTATTTTATCCATATATCGTATATTCATACAACAATTAATCATGTCAAACATATTTCCAAAAAAAATACGTATACGGTATTTTCTACGAATACCTAGAATATGTAAAATTCCATATTCTACAACTTTAATCGAAACAGAAAATGGAAAGCACTTTGTACATGTACAATTGCATGAAGATCATGAATCTATCATTATCTGACATTGAAAGCATTGAAAACCATAACCTATACACCTAAAGTCCGCACCTTTTGTCGTAGAATCGTAACGAAGTTGATAGGTTCGCTAAGCTTCCGTATACGGGAGTTTAGCAACCCAGAAAATAAAACAGGTTAGCTATTTCATAACCTACAACCACCCAAGCCCCAAATCAGGTTAGGGTTAGGGTTTCTTACTAAGAAATGGAGTTGAAATCGCCGGGAAAGCGATGAGAATTAGGCGGTGGAGCCCGAATAGCGGCAGGGAACAACAGCAGGGAGTTCCTCCCACATCTCCCACACTTTCTCTCTCTTTTCTCTCTCTCAAATCCAAATTTGTATGGCTGGAATGGGAGAGGGTTTAAGGTCCTTAAATAACCCCAAACCTCACCAAAACAGACTTCTGGACAAGGTTTACTTAGGTTATAGCCAAAGCGGACCTTTTCCAGCTCAATGGAGGACTTCTAGGGGGCCTCCTTGAGCCAAAGGTCAGACTTAAGCTCACAAACTATGGATCTAGGTTCTATTAAGTTTTCGTTCCAGTAGGGTTCTCAGATCACGCATGGCGGACTAGTTTCAGTTCAACAGTCAGCGGAACTCGATCGGAGATTCCGAGTACATGTAAATGTGTATGAAATTTCTCCTGATCCGAGGGTGTAATTTGGTCTGATTCTGATGGTCTGGTTGCTTAAAACTGATCCGTAAATGAGAAATGCCAAATTACTATTCAAGATATTTATTTTGTAAAGAAATAAGTGTTTTCACACTCTCTCGCTCCGGACTCAAGCAAACAGCCGTGGAACACTAGTTGGATTTGATTTCCGAGATGGTAGTCAAGCCCAGCAAGGCGGTCCTAAGTCCTTAACTTCGTGTTATTCGGACTTCCGACGTGCGGTCCAGATCTAATACGGAGTTTCGAGATGCTCCCGAGAGCAGCCGAGTAATGTAATTGATCCTAGATTTTAGGGTAACCTAGCGTCAATGATTCTACAAGTTCTGGGTCTTACAGATCGTATTTAAAGCGATTTAAACGGATTTCATAGCTAATCTGGTTTCGCACTTAGTTACTTTGTCTCATTTCTAAAGGATTTAATCCTAAGTAATTTCCATCTGAGGTAGTATTTAGTCCTTTGTAGTTTGTATCTAAAGTGATCCAAGTTATACTACTTAGCTAGTTTAAGATAGTGTCTAGGGTGAAAGTGTTTTGAAAAATTGAAAGAACAAGGTAGTGAAGGGTGGGATTTGTGAAGGAAATGGGTTAAGGAGAGATTTTAGACTGTGGGATTCAATTCTGACAAGTTAATAAGGTGTTAGGATCGACCCATCGCCTAAGGACGTCTAATCCCAGGTTGGCAAAAATCCGGGATGTTACATCCCTTCTCCACCAAGATGTAAGGTCTAGATGACCCATTTTCAAGCTAGAAATAAACATCATGATGGGGTCCATGGAGAATGACCCCATCATGGAATAATCATGAAGATCAAGGTAAGTCATCGGCCACATCTTAAGGTCCAAGGAGAGATCCATACCATCGATCAGTAGGCCTCACTTGGCCCATCATAAAAACATGAAAATCTAGCCTATAGAAGCACCCACCGTTCGATCTTCTTGATCCGTTGGAAAGCCGATCTCCTTGTGCTCTACTTTGATGGTGGATGATGAGGAATGGATGGCTAGGATGAGGGATTTTGGGATGGGAAATGGGCCACACAAAAAACCACTTTTTCTCACACTTGGGATGCTTGGACGTCCACATTTTTCTCTCCTTTGTTTGCTTGGAAATGTGTGTAGAGAAAGAGAAAGAGAGAGAGAGAGAGAGAGAGAGAGAGAGTTGTAAGGAGTGATGGATGGGAGGTGAGTGATGTGAGGTGAGTGATGGGTGAGGTGAGAGATGGGTTAACTTTGGTGGTTGCTTAACTTATGGAGAAAGAAAGCATGGGGGTGCTTTGTACTTGACATGAGGGGTGATTGATGGGATTG
The DNA here is from genome assembly GCA_030180095.1 of Magnolia changhungtana. Classification (NCBI taxonomy): domain Eukaryota; kingdom Viridiplantae; phylum Streptophyta; class Magnoliopsida; order Magnoliales; family Magnoliaceae; genus Magnolia; species Magnolia changhungtana. The sequence continues at coordinate 319,579 of JASAUF010000078.1, forward strand.
ATTTGACATGTTGTAGAGATTCTCTTGAGATTGCAAATGTGCGGCATTTTCTTCGAAATAAATGTCGGCTCACATCTTCTGGTCAGGGTATCGGATCAGTGCGTAAGACACGGCATCAAAATCGCGGCGATGGTGCGGTCGTAATGATACAAGTCTCGGATTAAGCCGACTCAATTCTACAGGATACGACTTAGGGTCGATCGTAAACGTCGGTTATCAGTTGCAAATTACCGGACTTCGACGGGAAGGATCGCGAAAGTCGACGGAACAGTACGAACTAGGATACGGGTCATACAACCTTTCACTAAAAAAATTGTTTTAGGTAGGACAAATTGATTTCATGAACGTCGTAAGGATCAAGATCATAAACTAAACAAGAGATAAGAGAGAGCTATTTATTACAATCATTCACCATACAAACTTAAACAAATTACAATCATTCACCACATATACAAAAACTTAAACCATTCACCACAAACACCAGAACTTATAGTGGTTTGGTGTGTACACCAACTATTCTAAAAAAGCCACACATATTCCATTCCCAATAATCACAACCCACGTGATATTGGCGTTCACTAATAATCAAGGTTTTTACAGGTTCACCTTAAAACCTATACAGTTGTGTTTTAGATGGGCTATCACAAACAAAACCCCACGCTAAGATTTTCTTGCTATCTCAGTCAAAACTAATATATGAGATTTTCTGGATATCTTTAAGAAACCAAAAATAAAAGTACAAAATGATACTTATCTTTTTGAAGACGTTCTTGATGTAGCCCGTAGAACTGCTTCGTTCGATGTAGAATGTTCAATGTCCAGTAATACAATTAAGGGTTATAGGTTCTAAATTGATTTTAAATTAATTCAAACCTCAGGCTACTTGTTTGAATCCTTTAGATCTTAAAAAGAAGAGTGATTACTCTCTTTTAAAAAGTAAGATTCATAAACAAGAGATAAGAGAATTAAAATAAAAGTTATATAAACAGAAATAAAAAATACCGTGCAATAGCTTAATAATAGTGAGGACTTCTCTCTTTCTAAATAGAGGCTTTTCTTAGTTTGGATTGGTAATTTTGGAATGAGAGAAGGCCTCTATTTATAGGCTGAAATTATGTTGCTTCGACTCGTCTAAGGTCTCATTCAATTCATCTAAGATCCAACCAAATTTTAAATTTTGGGCACGATAAGATAAAACTGTTATTCGACTGGTTAAAGGCCCTGCTCAACTGGTCGAGCATAGCCTTCGAATGGTCGAGAATGCTAAAAATCAGTCGCTGGACTTCAAGTCGAGCACCCATCAACTGGTCGAAGGTGTTCCTTTGACTGCTTGAGCAGCCTAATCGACTGGTCGAGAAACCACCAGAAATATCCATTTTTTTAGTTTGAATCTTAGACTGTTTGAAGTTATTCTTGGACTGGTCAAACCAAAGCTAGGACTAGTCAAACCAAGGCTTAGACTAGTTGAACTAAAGCCTAATCAAAATATAAAAACCCATATAAGTTTAACATTTGAAAGTGCCTAAGTCTAAGCTCTCAACCTGAGAAGGCTAAAAATTAGGGTCAGCTTCATCGTCTGATTCTATCTCAGCAAATATGTCATCCATAGTTGTGTCTGCAGGCAATGGTGCTTCCTCTTCTTCTACATCATCCTCATCTTGCTGACTGGGAGGTACTCTAAGTTCATTTTATTAATATTTGTGTTATCAAAAGGTAGAACTGCCTCAAGAGCCTCAGTCGAAGGAATGACAACGTTGCAGTGGATAGCAGGAGTTGTCATGAGATAGGCAAATGGGATGGAACCATGACCTAGATGTATACGAAATTGAATGATTGAGTAACATATCAAAGATTGAAGATAAATAGGTAGGCCAGATGCAACGACATGAAGAACACGAGCCATAAAGGGAGTAAGTTCAGACTTATTCCCGAAGTGAGGATACACATTTGAAGTAAAAAATGCGATGAAGTATTCTAAATCTAGGAATCATCTGGGTGGCACGAAGAGCATTACCTGAACTCCATTCGACATTAAATCGACATAGTTTTTGGGTAATCTCCCGACGCTAAGGCTCATACATTCTATAAGCAAGTAGAGGAATAGGTATGCCTTCATCATTTACATTTATATCAAGCAATCCTGAAATCAGGTGCCTGTCAACTGGAAATGTCCCTTCTTTAAAGTTAATAAAGAATGTAAGATTTTCAAGAGACAATTCTACTATGGAGGCATACATTCCTTGAGCTATGAAGCGGTATGCCGTTCCGCCCAAACCCAGAATGTTTTCTCAACCGACGGTAGACAAGATGGGTAAGAGTTTGAATGGAGAAATTTGATCAAGATTTACAGTCCTTTCTATGATTATACCTTTAGTGCGGAAATCTCATATATGCTCCGAATCTTCTTCGGGAACTCTCAGGGTTCTCACCCTAATTGGAGTCGTCCGAGAGGAGAAGCCACTAAGGACCTTATGAGAAGCCTTCCTCTTAAACCGATGCTCCATGTAGAGTTTACAAAAGAAGATGTTGTAGGATCCCGGTCTTTTGCAACATCGCTCATGTGCACACATGTCCCAAATCTCACCATTGACAGACGATACACTGTACCCTAGTGCACCTAAAAAATTCACCAAAGTGATTTATTCTGGATGACCTTGAGACCTCTATCATGTGGACCGCGTCGTCGTTGTGGTCACAATGGTGAAAACCGTGTGTCAATCCGATGCTCAGTTAGTGAGATATGACCCATCGAATGTATCGCCTAAATTATGTATCCAGTAACACAAGCAACCTTTATTATGCTAGGCCGATTAGACTTGTGCCCATGTGGACCTAAAGCCCACTTTTAGAACATGAAAATTACCAACAAATAGGATAATTGCAACATGACAAAATAAGAACCTAGCACATATAAGACAAAATTGGATTTTATCCCAAAACTCATCATTAACTCTCTCCCCATGCCTTAGAAACAATCATGGCTCATGTCCACCCCATCCTATACATGCATCCAATGCATGTCTTGATTTGTTTCACATCACTTCAAACAACCAATTACAATACTCCACTTCGTCATCCCCCATCCATCACCTACAACCCATACTCTTATCCATCCATTAGCCAATGCATGTCTAGATATCTTCCACCTTGGCCAATGCATACTTAGCACCATCCACCTCATTCATCCACTACCCATACCATACATCACATTCCACCTCACTTTTAGCACCAATGAGATCCCATGAACTTGTCACATCATTGTGCCACCTCAACCCCCAATTCCCTATATAAAAGTAGGAGCTCTCTTGCACTTATTCTTTTCCTATACTTAGAAAAATTCTGAGATTTTAAGAGAGAAAGAGAGAGTGGGGCAAAGTGTGGCCCACCATTGATCAATAGGGAGTGGACCACACATCATCATCTAACCATCCATCCATTGAAGTGAGTCTACACCCCTCCTTCCATCTTCCCCATCCTCATCTTTCTTTCCCTTTTTATTTTCTTGATATGTGTGAGCCCACTGGTTTGGAGTTCTTGTGTGCATGTATTTATATCTATGGTAGTTAGCAAAGTGGCCCATGTCAGTTTGGTCCACCATGATGAACATCATATTTACACCTTTCATTTGTAATCCTGTTTTTGTTTCTGGACAGTAAGTTCTAAAAATCATATAAAATCAACTTTGATAAGATCAGAGTTGAAACGTGGGGATATTATGAACCACAATATGAACTAACTTTGAACCAAATTTCATAGCCATCCAACGGTCTAATCATCCGTAACATCAAGTTTACTTGGCTACTGTCCAGCAGCACATGCAGGATTCCGATTTGCCTAAATGGATCCATTTTTAACTCTTTTAATGAATGTATTAAATATATATGATCCATTGGATTCATAGAAAATCTAACCAACTTTTCAACGACATATAATAAGCCTCAATCGAAGTTCAGACGGTTGAGATCTTGGCCTTATACGGAAGATGTATTTAGGAGCTTATTATGACCATTCTTGATTGGGCCATATCTGTAATTCCAATAGTCAGATGTATTTGATATTTTCTCTTAACTTACTTGAGATATTTAATAATCATATGTATGGTCCCTATGGCCAGATTCTTTCATAATAAATTTAAAAAATCTGGACCGATAGATATTTCTGTAAGGACAAATCTTAAATTTCTGTGTGGTCCAGATGGATCCAAGGCTCTGATGATTGGAAACCTATAAACGGCTTGAATGACTTGTTCCTAAACCATCCATTAGATCAGATCTTCTAACAGAGAATCTGATCATAGAGATTTCATTAGTATATATTTCATGTGTTACTTGATAAATATGTTGGATCTATGTTATACATAACAATTATCCTCTCATTAACCCACTTGGGTATGGGATCACTTGTGATTTATATATTTTATTAGTTCATCCAATCTGGGAACCCATGTATATATTTATGTGTCTCTTATCTATGGTTTGCTAATATGTGGGCCCCACTTTCCATTGGATCTATTTCATTCCCTTTACACTTTCTGTTTGGTACTCGACTGTATTGCATGTAGGCCTCTTTGACACCTTATACTGGGCCCTACACATTGTAGTTAAGAGTGTCACTTTGGGGGATGTTTAATCCTTATATAAGTGATCTGGGATGTCTCACCTTTTTGTTAGGAGTGATCCCTAAGTGTTTGGAAATTGGGCCCTAAGTTGTGACAGACTCCATTTCTGAAAATTGTCTGATTATTTGTGTTTTGTACCAACTTTGGGCCTCTGTTGTGAACCACACGCTGGAGGTTTGAGTAGGCCACCACTTGGAACCTCTGACCTACACTAATGAATAGATAAATAATATTTTAATTGGGCCAAATCAGACCCCACATGATTAGGGAGTGGATCCCAAAATGTGGTCAAGCATGGTTGTGCAGAAAAATTATGTGCAAAAAATCAAAGTGCATATGTTTGGCCCTATACCAAATATTACGTGTGCATAACTAGTTGGTCCCAACTTATAATTTTTGAAGTGCATATATAGTACAATGAAGGGCACCTGACGGCACACTGAAATGTGGTCCCTTGTGATCATGGGATATACTTAAAATCGGGCCAAAACTAATTCTGCACTATATTTCCTGCACAATTTCTCCAAGTACCCATATTTGGGCCATCACCGTAAATTATACTCAACTAACCAATGAGGCCTGCCTTATAATTTGTAAAGCCCATACATAGAGGTAATAGGTGGTTATTCTCTTTCACCATATGTAGACCCCATATGATCATGAATCTGACTCTAAAATGGCCCAGAACTAACATTGCACAAAAATCTATTTGATCTAAAATTTATGCGAGGTCACATTAGTGGGGTCCACCACCTTCCCAAAGAATTTCATGCAGTATCTAAACTCGGAAAAATAACTCTCAGGTGTTGTCAGGCTCAAAACCTTAAGTGGGCCATCTGGTATGGGCTACCTTGTATGGCCTTACCTTCCATGTGATGAGGCCCAATAAAATGTATGTTAGGCCCTTGTATGAGGCCCACTGTGATGTATATGAGGCCCATGTGAAGAGGCCCAATGTGATGTATGTGAGGCCCTTGTATGAGACCCATTGTGATGTATATAAGGCCTATGTGGTGAGGCCCACTGCGATGTATATAAGTCCCCTGTGATGAGACCCATTGTAATGTATATGAGGCCTTTGGGATGAGGCCCATTGTAATGTATATGAGGCCTATGGGATGAGGCCCATTGTGATGTATATAAGGCCTATGTATGAGGCCCATTGTGATGTATATAAGGCCTATGGGATGAGGCCCATTATAATGTGATGAGGCCCATGTGATGAGACCCATTGTGATGTTTATGAGGCTCATGTGATGAGGCCCATTGTAATATATGAGACTCTTGTGCAAGGCCCAATTATGATGTTGATCCCACCATGATATATATGATAATGTTTATGATGCCCATCCATTTTTCTAGCTAGTTTAAGGGCCATGGGCCCCATTGTGGGATAGTCTCTATAGTGGGCCGCATTCTAGGGGACAATTGTGGTTAAATGTCCACATTGTAAACTCCCTAGGGCCCATTACTAAGCCCATTCCCCATTGTAAGTTAGAATCTAAGGTAGGCCATACTTTAGGAGCAATGATGGTTGAATGTCCACGTTGCAAACTCTCTAAAGCCCATTGTTAAGCCCATTTCTATTTTTCCCTTATGGGGCCCACATTGAGAATAATGCTTTCCACCATACCCTGTAGTATTACTCATACCTTAGAACCCATCTTGTGGCCATGATATGTAGGCTCGTTGTGATAAGTAGGCCAATTGTGATATGTAGGACCATTGTGATATGTAGGCCCCCCATTATACGAGGCCCATTGTGATTGTATGAGGCTTATTGTGGTTATATGAGGCCCATTGTGATTGTATGAGGCCCATTGTGCGAGACCCATTGTGATTGTATGAGGCCCGTTGTGATTGTATGAGGCCCATTATGATTATATGAGGCCCATTGTGATTGTATGAGGCCCATTATGATGTAGGAGGCTCATTGTGATTGTATGAGGCCCATTGTGATTGTATGAGGCCCATTGTGATTGTATGAGGCCCATTGTGATTGTATGAGGCCCATTATGATGTAGGAGGCCCATTGTGATTGTATGAGGCCCATTGTGATTGTATGAGGCCTATTGTGCAAGGCTTGTTGTGATTGTATGAGGCCCATTATGATTATAGGAGGCCCATTGTGATGGTATGAGGCCCATTGTGATTGTATGAGGCCCATTGTGTGAGGTCTGTTGTAATTATATGAGGCCTATTGTACTAGATGAGGCCCATTGCAATGTGTGAGTCCGATCATTGCTATGATTGATAATGATGCATGACATACACCATGATTCATGCCTATACACATCATTTGCATGCTTCTTATGAAATCTGGTTGACCATTGCATTGCTATAGTGGCAGGTTATTTATGGGACTCCCTAATAGGCGGAGTCGTCCCACATGAGTGCACGGTATACACAGAATTGATGCATGATTGGACTGTGTGACTCATGCATCTTGCATTGTTTATTGTGATTGTTGTACGCCCTAATGACATCAAGGTCATAGCCATCATAGGAGTATCATGGATGGCAGGTTTGGACACTAGCAATCTTCTCTTTACATGGGGTACGAAGGATGTCCCTAGGTGAAAGTCCCTAAACCTAACGGTACCGGAAGATGCTCCAATGTGTCATGATCGGTTGGAAGGGGGTGTGGCCTTACCCGCCCGAGGGTAGGGGCAATTGATAGGTTGAGTTTGACCAGCTCATAAATAGGTCCGTTATTGATGTGCCGGATAGATATTGACTGATTATTGGCCAGGCAGATAGTGAGGTCTCTTCTGCTTGCATGGTTGTACATCCAGTGTAGGGCGGCAATGTGGTGTATAGTGTATTAAACCCCACTGATTGTCTAGAGAGGAACTGTACTGATATATGAATTCAGATGAGGACTGACATGACTTGTGATTGCACCTTGCATATGACATTGGCCACATAGGCCTTGCATTACGTAGCCTTAATATGGCCGACAACATTGTCCTAAACCCCGTTGATGATCCCAAATATGTACGGTACTGATATGTGCACTTACTGAGCAGGAGTTGCGTACTCAACATTTGACTTATTCATTCATTCATTCATTATCCACTCGGGCTAGTGGTGCACAACCAAATCATTATGTGTACCTTCACAATGGCCAAGATTGTGGTTGGGGCAGGCGACCAACCTGAGATCAGGAGTTTACCACATTGAGTTTAGCTATCCAAATTTAAGTATGGGACTAATTTGGATAGAAGTCCCTTGTGATGAACCTCATAGCCTTGTCATTTCTTTTGCATTGTATACTACATTACGTCCTCTGCATATGACATATTGTAACGCTCCGTCACTATGGTCACATGTGGGCGGGCACACATAGACTGACGCTGATGTGGGCGGGGCCTAGCGGGCGTGGGCAAGCTACTAGTGGTTGACAGGATACTGTGCACACAGTGTAGGAAGGACCTTATCCTACATATTCGTGGACTCGTCAGGATTTGTATATTGCATTGCATCCTCAGCATATGACATTTGGTTTATTATGTCCTTGTACTCAAATGATTACACGTCAGCCTTACCATTGCCTTGCTACCATATGCCACATAGTAGAAAATAAAATTTGATTATGGTCTTTATGATCATTGGCTATTTTAATGATTCATGGTCGCTTGTTGAGTGACATGCCTATTATTGATGTCATGTATATGACATGCTTGATTGATAATCTACTTACCTATGATAACATGATTGGTTGATAACATGCCTATGATTGTTTTGGATGTCTTTACGAGAGTGCCCTGATAAGCCGTATTTTACTCCCGGCAGGTGGTAGACTCACAAGCTATGATTTGCTCATACGAATGACTTACACTTTTCAGGATGCATACAAGAGCTGTTGGAGTTTGCTATTATTTCCTTTATTACTATTGAGCTGGTGCACCATATCATGTGTGACATGTCAAATAGGTTCGTCTCTTCGATATGCGTTGATACCATGTACAAAATGTGTAATCGCCTAAACAGATTAATCGTTTAAAAAAATCACACTGAAAAATCCTCCTTGTAGGATCCCAGGATCAAAATCTGGCATATGGGTGTCAAGAGCTGAGAATGGGATACTATGGAGGCTATCAGTGATGGATTCAGCGATCAGGAATTTTGTGAGCCCGATTTCCGAGTTTAGGGTGTGATAGATGTAAATGATGGGTTTGGCTTAAATCAGATTTTTACCCAAAAACCCTCCATGAAAGAATACAAATCTCAAATCAACTATAAAATGAAGACTAACAAGCATCAAATCTAAAAGGAAATTGAAAATAAAGCACTTACAATGACTCTATGGAGATGGGTTCAGTGAGTCGAACCACGACTAGTCGAGGAAGAAGAGAGAAATGGGGTGAAAATGAGTTTTTCCCTCTTTTAATGGGTCAACCTGCAGTCCACGACCGATCGAATGCTGTCCTCGACTCGTCGAGTGGTCGACTTGTCAAGGACGTACTCGACCCGTCGAGCAAATGGAAAAAAGATCTTATTTTTATTTTTATTTTAAAAATATTTTACAAGTTTTATTTATATTCAAACAAAATAATAAATATGCAACATGATTTAATTAATTAGAAATACACATACCAATATCATGTTTTAATTTGGAATATATATTCCTGTTAAGTGGTTTAGTCATAATGTCAGCAAGATGATTTTCAGTCTGGATATATTCCAATGAAATGCTTTTATCCTCAACCAATTCTCAAATATAATGATAACTAATGTCTATATGTTTCGTACAAGAATGTTGAATAGGATTCTTTGAAATATTGATTACGCTAGAGTTATCACAATACAAGATCATTATATCATGCACAATTCCGTAATCAGCTAGCATTCTTTTCATCTAAACCAGCTAGGTACAAGCATTACCAGCTGCAATGTATTCAGCTTTAGCTGTAGATAAAGATACGGAACTCTTTTTTTTGTTGTGACAGGAAACTAAGCAATTTCCAACATAAAAACATCCACCACTGGTAGATTTTCTATCATCAATGTTTCCTGCCCAGTCAACATCGGTATATCCAACAAGTTGTACATTTGTATCATATGGATACCACATACCAAAATTAGTTGTACTTGCTACATATCTGACAATACATTTAACAACAATAAGATGAGATTCTTTTGGATCAGATTGATATCTAGCACAGATTCCAACACTAAAAGCAATGTCTGGTCTACTAGCAGTTAAGTATAAGGGATTACCAATCAAGCTGCAATATAAGCGAGAGTCTATACTTTTACCTGTTTCATCCTTTGAAAGTTTGAGAGTTGTACTCATAGGAGTATCAAACTTTTTACCATTCTCGAATCCAAATTTCTTTACCAAATTCAAGGCATATTTGGTTTGAGAAATGAAAATACCATCTTCCTATTTTTTTACTTGTAAACCTAGAATGTAATTCAATTCTCCAACCATACTCATTTCGAACTTGGATTTCATAAGCTCTGCAAACTCAATGGACAAGTTAGTACTTGTAGAACTATAGATAATATCATCAACATAGATCTGTACTATCAGTATGTGTTCATTATATTTTTTTAACAAATAAAGATTTATCAATACTTCCCATGATAAAGTTGTGACTGAGTAAGAACTTAGTCAATTTCTCATATCATGCCCTGAGAGCTTGTTTTAGACCATAAAGTGCTTTTTAAAGACGATATACATGATCTAAGAGTTTAGGCTCATCAAAACCCTTAGGTTGTTCAACATAAACTCTTCATGAAATCATCGTTTAAAAATGCACTTTTAACATTCATTTGATATATCTTGAATTTTTTAAAGCATGTAATTGATATAAACAATCTAATGGATTCAAGGTGAGCTACTAGTGTAAAGGTTTCATCATAATTGATTCCTTTTATCTGAGTGTACCCTTATACAACCAGTCTAGCCTTGTTTCTAATTATATTTCTCATTTCATCATATTTGTTTTTGAAAATCTCTTTGGTTCCAATTATATATTTATCAAATTGTCATAGAACCAAATACAGAACATCATTTCTTACAAACTGATTTAACTCTTCTTGCATGATAACTATCCAATTTTCATCAGTAAGTGCTTCTTTTACATTAGTCGATTCAATTTAAGAAGTGAAGCAAAAGTAATTATAGATATTCTCTAACTGTTTTCTCATTCGCACACCAGTAAGAGGATTACTTAACATCAGATCAGTAGGATGGTCTTTGACTGATCTTAGTTTAGTATTAATTGGATTAGATGAAGAGTAGGGTTTCTCAATAAAGTTGACTTCATCATCATCTAGACTTGATGTGGTTGTGATCAGGTGATTGTCAATTACAACATTAATAGATTCCTTGATCACTCCTATTCTTTTATTAAGAACAAGATATGCTCAACTATTCAAAGCATAACCCAAGAATATTCCTTCATCACTCTTAGCTTCAAAATTTCTTAAATTTTCCCGGTCACGTAATATGAAGCACTTATTTCCAAAAATTTGAAAGTATTTGACAGTTGGTTTCTTATTAAACTATAACTCATAGGATGTTTTATCTTTTGATTTTTCTTATATACACATGATTTATAATGTAGCATACAGTATTAGTAGCTTCAACCCACAAGGTTTTTGGTAAATTCATGCTATTTAACATAACATTAGCCATCTCTTGTAGCACTCTATTCTCCTTTTCAATAACCCCATTTTGTTGAGGTGTTTTAGGAGCAAATAACTCATGTGATATGTCGTGATCTATACAGAATTTCTCAAAATTGTTATTTTCGAATTCAGTACCATGATCACTTTTGATCTTGATTATATTTACTTCTTTTTCAGTCTGAATTCGTTTCAGTATTCTTAGGACTTCATCGAGAGTCTTAGATTTCTCTCTTATGAAAGCTACCCAAGTAAATCTGGTAAAATCATCAACAATAACTAGAAAATACTTCTTTCCACCTCTACTTTCCATTCTTGTTGGTCCAACTAAATCCATATGGAGAAATTCAAGAGGTTTGGTTGTGGCTAAGGAGTTCACTTTCTTATGACTACTCCTTGCTTTTTTACCAATTTGGCATGCTCCACATATTTTATCAATCCTTTTTAATTTTGGTAAACCTCGAATAAGATCTATTTTGCTCAATCTATAAAGATTTTGGTAGTTAACATGTCCAAGATGTTTATGCCATAGTTCCATTTCGTCTGTTTGGACTTTGTAACAGGAAAAATTAGAAGACCATGATTCATTGATAATATAACAATTTTCAGAAGTCCTACGACTATTTAATATCACACAACCTTTCTCATTTGTTATCTCATATCCGTGATTAGTAAATTTCATGCCATGTTTGTTATCACGAATTTAAGATATAGTTAAAAGATTGTGTTTAAGTCCTTTAACATATAATACATTTTTAAAAGGAGGAAGGTTAGAGAGTTGAACAGTACTTTGGCCTATAATTCTGCAATTGCTTCCATCACCAAAATTAACTGAACCATCACTCATCTCTTGGAAGTTGGTGAATATCTCTTTCTCACCTATCATATGTCTTGAACATCCACTATCCAGGTACCATTTTAAATGGCTAAAAGCTTTGAAGGCAGTGTGGGCAACAAGGCAAGTAACTTTTGGAACCCATTTCATTATAGTTCTAGGTTTAGGAGTTCCATTAGTTTTTCTCTGTTTAAGAGAGTAAGAATTTCTCTGTCTATTGATATTATTAGAGTTAGATTTAAAAAGCACTTTGAGTAAGTCCACTATTTTTTTTAGCTAAAGGATTATTTCTTTGATTTCTATAGCTGATGTTATTAGAATTAATCTTAGAAGCTTGAAAAGGTTTTAGATTTTTTTAAATCATTTTGGTTATAATTTCTCAAATTCTTACTTTTTAACTTTGAGGATTCTCCTTTTACAAATATAGGAGATGCATTTTTGTTTTTCATTGAACTATCTTTGATATAGCCCAGTTCCGATTTATCGCCACGTTTTCTGGATGCGGTTAATAGTTTTTCTAGCTTAGGGTCCATGAGCATATCTCTAAGTTTCCTTAGAACTCAAAAGAGAAAAAACTTCAAGTTTTAAATTCTTATTTTCAATTCTAATTTTTTTCAATTCAGAGGTTTTAAAATTTAAATCAAGTTCTACTTTTTCAAAACAATTTGAAAGATGAGATTTTTCCAAAATATTATTTTCAAGTTCTTCTTTTAGTTTAAGATATTTTTCCTTCTGAATTTTTAGTTTGACAGCTATTTTGCAAATTTCCCTATATAGGGCATTGTAGGCATCTTAAAGATCATCTTCATTCTCATTTTCAAGGTCACTTCTAAGATTCTCATAATCAGATAAATTACAACTATCTGAGGTGACTCTGGCTATAGTCATCAGGGCTTTTACTTCATTTGAAGTTTCTTGTTTTGAATCATCTGACTCAGAGGAACTTTTAGAACCGAATGATTCATCCCAAGTAGCAATCATGCCCTTTCTTTTTTTATTTATCCCTTTTGGGACATTTATTCGCCAATTGCCCATATTCATGGCAGTTGAAACATTGACTGTCTTTTACATATTTTCAAGTTTTGCATTTTCCCTTTCTTTTATCAGACGGTTTTTGAAAATCAGATCTTTTCTTAATTTTGAAAATCCTATAAAACTTCTTAGTAAGTAAAGCCATATCATCTTCAATATCTTCAATATCATAATTAACACTATTATCTTTTGAAATATATATGGATGACTTAAGAGCAATGGACTTACCTTTAGGAGGTTTAAAGTTTAACTCATATGTTTGAAGAAAACCAACTAACTCCTCAACCTTCATTTGATCAGTGTCTCTTAGTTCATGAATGATAGTTACTTTAGAATTAAATCTCTTAGAAAGAGATCGCAGAATAAACCTTGCTTTCTGGGATTCCATCTCCTAGACCTCACATGAAATTTACTATATTATTTAATGTCATATACAAGTCCATGAAGGTTTCATTTTCTTTTATATGAATTTCCTCAAATTTTGTGGTGAGGAGTCAAACTTTACATTTCTTGACTATAGTAGTTCCTTCATGTGTCATTTCAAGAATATTCCAGGCTTATTTAGTTATATCACATGAAATGATTCTCTTGAATTCATTAAGTGATAGAGCACAAGTAATGGCATTTAAGGCCTTAGCATTTGCACTGCTTTCATTTTTTGAGGTGTAGTCCATAAATAAAATGGAGTTTCTTTCATGGACTTGGTTCCATGACTACCTAGAACTTTAGACATAGGTGGTTTCCATTTGGTTATCATGGCTTGCCACACGCTTTCATTTAAGAATTTTAAGAAAATTCTCATTCTGGCTTTCCAATATGCATAGTTAGAGCCATCAAAGGATGGTGGCCTGGTAATAGATAAGCTATCGAAATTTGACATAATGAAAGCTCTTGATCTTTAAACTCAAGGAATTTAATCCAAATAAATGAGCAGCTTAGATCTGATACCACTTAAAAGAGGCGAGCTAACAGTCCTAGAGAAGGGGTGAATAGGACTATGCCAAATAAAAATTCAAATTATAAAAATAATAAATAAATCAGAATAAATCACTATTCTCAATAGCAGTAGTATTGAGAAATTAATTCAAACTTTGTTCATAGGACAACCTTACACCAAAAACAGAGTTTTAGGTAGGACAACCTGATTTCATGAATGTAGTAAGGATCAAGATTACAAACTAAGCAAGAGACAAGAGAGAGAGAGAGAGCTATATATTACAAGCATTCACCACACAAACTTAAACAAATTACAATCATTCACCACATATACAAAATCTTAAACCATTCACCACAAACACCAGAAGTTATAGTGGTTCGGTGTATATACCAACTGTTCTCAAACATCCACACCTACTCCACTCCTAATAATCACAATCCACATGATATTGGCGTTTCACTAATAATCAAGGTTTTCATAGGTTCACCTTAAAACCTATACAATTGTGTTTTAGATGGGCTATCACAAACAAAACCCCACAATGAGATTTTCTAGCTATCTTAATCAAAACCAATACATGAGATTTTCTAGATATCTCAAAGAAACTAAAAAATAAAAGTACAAAATGATACTTATCTTCTTCTTTGAAGACGTTCTTGATGTAGCCCGTAGAACCACTTCGTTTGATATAGAATGTTCAATATCCAGTAATACAATCAAGGGTTCTAAGTTCTAAATTGATTATAAATTAATTCAAACCTCAAGCTACTTGTTTGAATCCTTTAGATCTCAAAAAGAAGAGTGATTACTCACTTTTAAAAAGTAAGATTCATAAACCAGAGAACAAAGAATTAAAACAAAACCTATATAAACATAAATATAAAATAACATGCAATATCTTGATTGTAAGGCCCGTATCCTAGTCTGTACCGTTCCTTAAACTCCCACGATCCTCCCTATCGAATCCCGGTGACCCACGACCTGTAGACAACATTTGCGCTAACCCTAACTCATATCTCGTAGATCTGAGTCGGCTCGACTTGAAACTTACACCCTAGCGACCGCGCCATCGTCGCGGTTCCAACGCCGCGTCTTGCACACCAATGTGATACCCAAGCCAAGAGTTGTGGACCTGCGTTTATCTTTAGAAAATGCCCCGCATTACGAATTTTGAGAGATTCTAGAGAATCTCAACCCACCTTTCACATCAACTAGTCAAGTACACATCCCATCACTAGCCCATGCTTTCTTTCTCCCTAAGACAAGCAACCTACCCCCTTAAGTCAACTCTCATGTCACTCAAACCCATCTCCCTTACACAACAACCACCCTCTCTCTCTCTATACCCATTCCCTAAGCAACCCAAAGAGAGAGAACGTGAAAGTGCCCTGGTTTGTCAAGTTACGTGAGTGTTGAGTCAAATTATCTACAGAGCCTGATAGGAAGATCAATTCAAGCGTCTGCCTCAACCGGATGTGTGCAAGCTCGCCACAGGTAAACCTAAAGCCTCACATCCCATAACCCAAAACACTGGTGAATAAAACCCTTAAGAGTAAGTTAGAGATCATGGGGTTTTAAGGTGAGAAAACTTTTTAAAAAAATAGGAAAATCTCTAAGTTTTTCTCGCCTTATCGATTTTATCGAAACACCCTCGATATGATCAACCTGCTCTGTCAATATCCTCGATACCTTATCGATGTGGGGACCAAAAGTGTCCAGCAACTAAATATTCATCTGGATGGATTTATCGATGTATCGACATGCCTATCGATATCATCGATATAAGAACTAAAAAGTCCAGCAACTTCACATCATATCTGGACGAATTATCGATGTATCGATAGACTTATCGATATCATTGACATACAAATCTCAAGTCCATCGAAAATGGCTCGATAAGATCGACAGGCAGATTTTCGGTGCCCCTATTTTTTAATGAAAATCTCAAATTCCTTCAATATATCAATGCTCTTCCGATATGATCTAAAATCAAATATCGAAAACATCAAAAGTCCATCGATGATATCGATTGTGGGTGCGCATTTCTTACAGCAGATATTTCAGGTCATTTTTAACTATGATCAGAGGCCCTTCGATAGAATCGATATTCAAATATCGATGATATCGGCACTAGGTCGATTGCATCGAACAAGGTCATAAACCATCCAACAAGCTTAAAGACAAATCCGCTAGATTTATCGATGCCTCGACTCTGATCTCGATATCATCGACATTCAAATTACGACGATCTCAATGGTTCCCCGATCATTCATGAAATCCTGAAATATTTCAAAGTCAAGTCTCTCTCATTTTTCCAAGTGTCGATGGATCGAACCTGTCATCGATGGAATCGGAGTTCGAAATCCGATGACATCGACGATAGTTTCAATTCACTGACCAATTGGCAAAAGTTTCAAAAGCGTATGACATTAAGTTTGAGTCATCGAGCAGACCATCGATGCTATCGAGAGTATACGCTCGATGATATAGAACCTGCTCGATGATATCGAACTCTATCATAAATGTGACCGTTTTATATCCATTGGATCTTTTTACCTATATATAGAGGACTTGTCTTTTGTTGCTGTGAGAGAAAGAAGAGAGAGCTTTTGTGTGTTTCAACTTATATCTTATATCCAAAGCCCTTTCTCTTAAGGGAATTCATCCTCCAATCTGCCCTCATCATTGACATTCAATAGAGTGGATTGGGGAATGAACTTTCGTATTCAAGGATCCTTCAGCTACTACCTTAATGGCAAATCATTAAGCTGGGATGCCTTGAATGCATAAGATTGGAATTGCTCTATCTTCCTGATAGAAAAATATTTTGAGAGTAGGATTCTATCTTCACCTTGACCCGACCTAAAGCTGAATATTGGTACATCATTTTGTGTTGCGGATGAAGGGAGCAGAAGACTTTTCATCAACAAGGAGGAGGAGATCTTCGGCATTGTGTTAAACGGGACTTATCAGCTTATTTATAAATATCCAGAGTCCAAGAGGACACTTGTGATCATTCCTTTCTAAGATTGGGTCTTAAGTGGTTCTCACCCTTTGAAGTACTCAAGGAGGCCTCCAATGAGAGTGTTCGTGGTGGGTGCGTTGTGTGGACCCTTGCTCTGTGGAGAGCATAAACATCTGGTTAGGAGTGAATCAGTAAAACTCTGGGTTTGAGGTGAACCGCGTAAAACCTTGGATTTGAGGTGAACCGTGTAAAACCTTAGGGTTTAAGGTCAACCATGTAGAAACCTCCAGTAGGGTCTTATAGAAGATCCTTGGCCAGTGTGCCTAAAAGTGGGTGCATTATTTTGACCTTTACTCATGAGAGCATAAATAGTCAGCCTCAGTGTAGGTTGTAAAGGTTGAAAGTGAACCTGATTTAAAACCTAAGATTTGAGGTGAACCAGTGTAAAACCTCCTTTGTGAAATCTAGTACACTCAAGGGTTGAGTGCAGTTACTGGGAGTAGAGTAGATAAGTAGTCGAACCACTATAAAAATGACTGTGTTTGTGATTGTTCTTCTTATGTGTTTGTGATTCATGTCAATGCATTCATATATATATATATATATATATATATATATATATATATATATGATCACACCTCACACACATTCACAGTCATATCCATCATAAACCAGGTTATATATTGCTACTTCTTGCATAGTTTGTGATTAGATCCTCTACCAGGCTTGGAAGCCAGCAGAGTTATATTTGAGTAATCCTAATATATGTCTGCTGTTAGGATTAGTGTAATAGGATTTTAAAATAGACCATAAAACCTTTAAAAAGTCCTATTCACCCCCTCTAGGACATATTGGCATATTCCTTCTTCAACTAGTGCGTCTTTACCGCCATTTTAGAACGTTCAAGCTCCAAGAAGAGTAAAATAGCCAACTGTGTGGCCCACTTCCTACCCAAAACTCTCAATACAACCCTTCAACCTTCATATCTCACCCTTAAAAGGAAACTTAGGAGCTAAGAAAGCTAAAGAGCTAAGAAGAAGATAAATTGTTGGGTGATCTTCAGACTTTTGTTCATGGGACAAGTGGGGCACAAGCACTGTGAAGCGATCCAAACTTCAACTCCTGACTTCACAGTTCGAAAGTCTCAGAATGGAAGAGCATGAGACATTTATAGAGTTTTTTACAAAATTTAATATAATTTGCAACTCCATGGATGGATTGGGAGAGAAAGTTTCGATACCAAAAATTTGTAGAAAAATTCTAAGATCCCTACCGGAACGATTTAATCCCAAGGTTACAACAATTGAGGAGTGTAGGAACATAGATGAAATAAAAGTAAAAGTACTGGTAGGTTCCCTACGAACTTTTGAACTACACTTCAAACAATCCCAAAAATCTAAAAACACTGTCTTAAAAAACCAAAGAAAACAATTCATGAGGACAGTGAAAGTGAAAAGGAAGATGAAGATGAAGAAGTGGCCTTGCTGGCACAAAAATTCAGAAGATCCTTTCAGAAGAATCGCGACCGTCCTTCTAGAGGGAGAAAGGTGAACTATAAACCTTCTACAGAAAAATTTGGTAAAAGAACCACAATGCTACGCCTGTCACGAGTATGGACACCTGTCTACTGAATGCCCAAATAGAAAAACTAAGGGCAAGGCTATGGCTGCCACGTGGGATGATACTGAGGAGTCAAATTCAGAATCTAGTGACTCAGAAAGCGATGGAGATCAGAAATCATTAAAAATATCATGGTCTCCACTGCTTCAATCATTCCCACTGAATCTGAGAACGAGAAAGAATAGCTAGCCACTGAATCATTTTCATCTGATAATGAGGGAACTGGGGAAGAAGAAGAAGAAATTAAAAAAAAAAAAGATAAACTACAAATTTTCCCAAAGTGGTGAAAAGCTAGAAAAACTGTTGGGAATGGGAAGACCTGGAAATGATAAAAGTGGCTTAGGATATGAGAAATTTAAGCTAAAGGCTGAAAATGCAGCACCTAGATCTGAAAAATCTGTTACTTCTGGAAGAAAAACCAGAACAACTCCAGTATGTCATTTGTGTGGTGATTCAGGTTATGAGAAGTTTGAATGCATAACACATAGGAGGACTCATACATACTCTTGTCAGAATCATGTTAACAAATTATCAACCAGAGAAATATAGAACTTCAAAAGTCCTCTTAAGTATGTGGATAGAAGCAATGCCCTTGCACCACCACCCAAATCAGTTAACAAAATGAAATGGATAAGGAAGAATTAGTTCAGATTGTGCATCAAAGATTTGAATGTGCTAAAATGAGGATTCTTTTTGTTGAGCTTAAAATGATATATCTGAGGTTCTTCAGCTCCATCTTTTGTATATAAACATTCAAATGTTTATAATTTAGATGTGTGCATTAATTGTACGAAATTTTGTTGTGTATACTATTAATAGATTTACATACTAAGAGTATACATGAATGGTTGTCTGGATGCTGAAAATTGAAAAACATTTGCATCTGATATGTCTGCCGAGTTATCATGAGCATTCTCGATCAAATCGATAAAGAGTCGATATTATCGACATCTCTTCGGAATTTGAAAAGTCACTTGATCGAGATTATGATCGAAGTTATTATCGATAACATCGAACAAGGATCATCGATATAATCGAAAGAAAGTTCGATAAAATCGATGACCACCACCTAATAAAAAAACGGTCGTGTGAAAAGACTTTCATTTTGTTCGAGAAAGAGTTTTCCATGTGTTTTCTCTCAAACTCTTGACTAAAAGGTCTTTGGTGGGTCCCAAAAGGTACTCAGAAACTGGTACTATCTTTTCATCCCTTCCTTCCCAAATCTTACCTTTTTGGTCCGGCACTTGTTGAAGGATTTTGTCTTCTTTCCCAAGCTTTCAAATTTTGTTTTGTCCGGATGGGTAAAGACAAAGGAAAAGCATCTGGACAGGGGGAGTCTTCGAGATCTATCCAACAAAAGGTGCTTACTTTAAGAGCAAGGGCAAGGGACCTAGACCGTGGGACCCCCACAAGGCAACGCTCGAGACATGGCAAGTCTCAGTCTGAGGTGCGGGCTCTTCCACCTGTGCAGGCTAATTCGGTCTTAGCAAAATTTGCAGGGAGAAAGGTTATTCCCAAAAGGAAAGTCGACAGAAGCTGCTTGATTCCATATAATTTGGAACCTCTATTTGTCGCCATAAATTGGTTACCAGTTCTCGACTTTGGAGGATCATATTAGCTTGAACGAACTTACCATTTCTTTATTGCTTGCCATTCTCTGACATCTGATCCTCCATCCATCTCTGTAACTGTAGATGGTGATGATGTGCTGATCACTCCAGGGTCTATTGTAAGAATATTCAATCTTATCCTATCTCCTGTAGGAATCCTTGATATGGATATGGAAGATCCTGAAGTTCGATCCAAGGTCACTAAATTTCTCTGTTATAATCGTGATGTCAAGTGGTACCAAGGGAATGCTCTGAAAGTCAAGTTCATGGAACCACGTTATCGAGTCCTGCATCGTATTCTTGCTTCGAATATTTACTCTAGAGGCTCCAACAGAGCTGACCTCACTGGCTTCATGACTATGATAATCTATTCAATTGCCGTTGGGATCAAGATCTGTCTGCCTACCCTGATTGTGTATCAATTGGTCAGCTTTTCATAGGGATAGGGACATTCTCCTACCATATCCCTGGATCATCAATACAATTAGTAATGTCATAGGGTTCCCAACTATAAATGATCTTGAACTTCCTCTCCAAACCTTAAATAAAAGCAACATCCCCTATGAGAAGGACCGAGGTGACCGAAGAAGATGCTTCTAGACCTCACCATGCTCCATCAACATCAACACCCGGGCATCCAAAGAGGTTTAAGCTCCATCAAGACAAGCTCGGGATCATTCAGCATGATGTCTCTCAGCTCAGGGAGTCAATAAATGAGAGATTTACTGTCCTGAAACAGATGGTGCTAAGTGTGCAACAAACTGTCCAACAGTTGGTAGATGTGATGACTTGTCGCCGGGACGACACAACACCATCCCACTCCGCTCCATGATAATGTTCACCGCATGCTATCACCTACATTTCACTCATATCTCTGCATATGAATATTAGTATCTTTTTGAATATTCTACGCCTGTCTGAGTGTATGTGATAACTGACTAATCTGGAGAATCTTTTTTTTTTGAAATTGTATATGCCATTGGTTGGACTGAACATTTTTTTTTGGGCTGGTTCTGATGAGATGAACCTTTAAGTCTATTGTTGTCTGTGGCAGTATATGCTTGGATATTTTGAGTTATGGCTGAATAGAATTCATATTTTTAATGCCATAATTAAGCTTTAAGTTCCCCTGGTTTTATCAAGATTATGATATGGATTGCATGTGATATTTTTAACAAATATTCTAAACTGCTATATCAATGCTCTATTTTGTCCAAATATGTATCCATATGTTCTAAAATTGATGTCTCCTTAAACTGAGTTAATCTATTATACATCAATGTTCTGCTTCTACCTGATTGGTTCTCCCAAGTATTTCAAGCTTCAGTCAATATCACCTGAGATATCTTTGTCAATGACTGACAAAAAGGGGGAGAACATTTACAAACACCCCGAATGGAAATTGTGTATCTATGAGATGTTATTACAGGTGTTAGGGGGAGCAGCTGCATCAAGCAAGGGGGAGTTTACAAGAAAGGGGGAGCAGCTACTGGTTGTGTACATAGGATAGAAATTGTAAAATTGTGTAAATGCATGTACACACAATTTAGGGTGTGTTTGTCTAGAGAGTACTAGGGTGTTTAGGGGATTTTGTCACGTGATTGACAAAGGGGGAGATTGAAAGTGCCCTGGGTTGTCAAGTTACGTGAGTGTTGAGTCAGATTGTCTACAAAGCCTGATAGGAAGATCAATTTAACCATCTGCCTCAACCGGATGTGTGCAAGCTCACCACAGGTAAACCTAAACCCTCAAATCTCATAACCCAAAATACCAGGTGAATAAAACCCTTAAAAACAAGTTAGAAATCATAAGGTTTAAAGGTAGATAACTTTTTTCAAAATAGAAAAATCGGTAAGTTTTTCTCACCTTGTCGATTTTATCGAAACACCCTCGATATGATCGACCTGCTCTGTCGATGTCCTCGATACCTTAACGATATTATCAATGTGGGGACCAAAAGTGTCCAGCAACTAAATATTCATCTGGACGAATTTATTGATGTATCGACACACCTATCGATATCATTGATATAAGAACTAAAAAGTCTAGCAAGTTCACATCATATCTGGACGAATTATCGATGTCTCGATACACCTATCGATATCATCGATTACAAATCTCGAGTATATCAAAAATGGCTCGATAAGATCGATAGGCAGATTTTCGACGCCCCTGTTTTTTAATGAAATTCTCAAATTCCTTCGATATATCGATGCTCTCCCGATATGATCTGAAATCAAATATCGATAACATCGGAAGTCCATCGATGATATCAATAGTGGGCGCACATTTCTTATAGCAGATATTTCAGGTTGTTTTTAATTATGATCGGGGGCCCTTCGATAGAATCGATATTCAAATATCGATGATATCGGCACTAGGTCGATTGCATTGAACAAGGTCATAAACTGTCCAGCAAGCTTAAAGACAAATCCATTGGATTTATCGATGCTTCGACTTTGATCTCGATATCATTGACATTCAAATTTTGATGATCTTGATGGTTCCCCGATCATTCATGAAATCCTGAAATATTTCAAAGTCAAGTCTCTCTCATTTTTTCAAGTGTCGATGGATCGAACTTGTCATCGATGGAATCGGAGTTCGAAATCCGATGACATCGACAATAGTTTTGAATCATCGACCAATTGGCAAAAGTTTCAAAAGCGTATGACATTGAGTTCAAGTCATCGAGCAGACCATCGATGCTATCGAGAATATACGCTCAATGATATCAAACCTGCTCGATGATATCGAACTCTGTCATGAATGTGACTGTTTTATATCTGTTGGAACTTTTTACCTATATATGGAGGACTTATCTTTTGTTACGGTGAGAGAAAGAAGAGAGAGCTTTTGTGTGTTTCAACTTATATCTTATATCCAAAGCCCTTTCTCTCAAGGGAGTTCATCCTCCAATCCACCCTCATCATTGACATTCAATAGAGTGGATTGGGGAATGAACTTCCACATTCAAGGATCCTTTAGCTACTACCTTAATGGAAAATCATTAAGCTGGGATGCCTTGAATGCATAAGCTTGGAATCGCTCTATCTTCCAGATATGAAAATATTTTGAGAGTAGGATTTCATGTTCACCTTGACCCAACCCGAAGCTGAATATTGGTACATCATTTTGTGTTATGGATCAAGGGAGCAGAAGACTCTTTGTCAACAAAGAGGAGGAGATCTTCGTCATTGTGCTAAACGGGACTCATCAGCTTATTTGTAAGTATCCAGAGTCTAAGAGGATACTTGTGATCATTCCTTTCAAGGATTGGGTCTTAAGCGGTTCTCACCCTTTGAAGTCCTCAAGGAGGCCTCCGGCGGGAGTGTACGTGGTGGGTACGTTGTGTGGACCCTTGCTCTGTGTAGAGTATAAACATCTGGTTAGGAGTGAACCAGTAAAACTCTAGGTTTGAGGTAAACCACGTAAAACCTTGGGTTTGAGGTGAACCGTGTAAAACCTCAGGGTTTAAGGTCAACCATGTAGAAACCTCCAGTAGGGTCTTATGAAAGATCCTTGGCCAGTGTGCTTAAAAGTGTGTGCATTATGTTGACCCTTACTCGTGAGAGCATAAACAGTCAGCCTCAGTGTAGGTTGTAAACGTTGAAGGTAAACCTGATTTAAAACCTTAGGTTTGAAGTGAACTAGTGTAAAACCTCCTTTATGAAATCCAGTACACTCAAGGTTGAGTGCGGTTATCGGGAGTGGAGTAGACAAGTAGTCGAACCACTATAAAAATGACTGTGTTTGTGATTGTTCTTCTTATGTGTTTGTGATTCATGTCAATGCATTCATATATATATATATATATCCGATCAGACCTCACACACATTCACAGTCATATCCATCATAAACCAGGTTATATATTGCTATTTCTTGCATAGTTTGTGATTGGATCCTCTACCAAGCTTGGAAGCCAGTAGAGTTATATTTGAGTAATCCTAATATATGTCTGCTGTTAGGATTAGTATAATAGAATTTTAAAATAGACCATAAAACCTTTAAAAAGTCCTATTCACCCCCTCTAGGACATATTGGCATATTCCTTCTTTAACTAGTCCAGTCTTTACCGCCATTTCAGAATGTTCAAGATCCAATAAGAGAAAAATAGTCAAGTGTGTGGCCCACTTCCTACCCAAAACTCTCAATCCAACCCTTCAACCTTTATATCTCACCCTTAAAAGGAAACTTAGGAGCTAAAAGCCAAGAAGAAGCTAAAAAGAGTTCATGAGACAAGAAGAAGATTGTTTTGCCCCACCAACTTCATAATCCCATGAAGGGGGCTCATGAATATTCTCGATCACCTACTCGACGATCCGATGCTGAAACCTCCGTAGTACCCCATTCTTGGCTCCTAGTGCCCATTTGCCAGGTTTCGATCCTGGGATGCTTCGAGGAGGATTTTCAACGTCAACTTGATTCATAATAAGTATAACCAAATGCATAACCTACAAAAAACAACCAAAAACTCCACATTTCCACTATGATCAAAAACTTTATAAGTACAATGAACATAAAGGGAAATACAATGATAATGGACGAAAAGCTCCAAGATGATCTACTAAGTGCTCCTACCTCAGCACTAATGTGGTCCAACGTCACCTGCACAAAACGGTTGTGCATAAGCTTATAGAAAGCTTAAAGGGTAGTGAAAGTGTATGCACAAGGTAGTAATACAATTATGCAGTATCAGAGTAATGCAAAATATGTTGATGAATCCATGAATACTATAAGTCATACCAAGGCCATGCGATGCAAAGCATGAATGATGTCGGCCCTACCAAGGCCATGCGATGCGAGATGCAACTCAAGCATACAAATCCTCATCTAAATTCACATATCAATACAACTCAACACTGGAATATCACCGAGGTCTAGTACACTCCAACCAGATTGTCGCCCCATCGCGCGTAACAAGGTGAGTGGAAAAGATCTCACTATCTGCCTGCCAATATCGGACTCGGCTCGTCGATAGCGGACCCATTCCTTGAGCTGGTCAAACTCAGCCTAGCTTTGTCCCCTCCTCTCAGGCGGGTAAGGCCGCACCCCCTTCCAATCGACCATGACATAGTGGAAAGCGTGACCTTCTGGTAATCAGCACTCAGTGCTCATGTACCCACTCGGTCTAGACGTTGGAACAACCTCTTGGTACCATAAGGGTTTAGGGACTTTCATCTAGGGATATCTATAACACCTAATGTAGAACAAGATTTTTGGTATCTAATCCTTCTAACCACGATATACCTGTGGAGGCTACGACCCTGATGTCGCTAGGGCATTCAGTAGACATGTCACACTATGCAAGATGAATGAATCACACAATCTAGTCATACGGCAAATATGCGTGTATCGTGTGCTCATGTGGGCAACTCCCCTTACCAGGGAGTCCCTAACAATCTGCCCAATGGCACATGCTATGATCAATCACTCATCTCATCACAAGCATGCAGATGATGCGTATGATCATGTATCATGATGCTATGTTGCCACATACTCATAATTGGAATCGAAAGTCGGAATCGATAATCAGAATAAAAAATCGATAATCGGCCTATAAGCGAGGCGGGGTCCATATATGAACAACCGATCAAAACATAATATAAAGATCGGCCCTCGGCCGTGATTATATTAAATCTGATAGCACGAAACCATCCATCTACGGCAAATGGGGCCCACTTATTTAGTTTAACCTACAAAGAGAATGGGCCTAACAAGGCTTAAGGGAAGTTCATAATGAGGACATCTAACCATCATTGCCCATCAATGTGGACGTCAAACCATCATGCTCCCAAGGCATGACCGCCAAGAGCATCATCACATACATCATGGTGGAATCTCAATCAAATGGGCCAAATCAATAGACCGAATCGAATGGGCCAAATCAATGGGCTGATTCAAATGGGCTGAATCGAACGGGCCGAAACAATTGACTGATTCAAATGGGCCGAATCAATGGGCCGAATCAAATGGGTGAATAAATGGTAAAATTCGAATCAAAAACGGGCGATTCAAATGGGTCGAATCAATGGGCCGATTCAAATGGGCTGAATCGAATGGATCAAGTCAAATGGGCCGAATCAATTGGCCGATTCAAATGGGCCGAATCAATTAGCCGAGTCAAATGGGCCGAATCAAATGAGCTGAGTTAAATGGGCCAAATGTATATCAAATCGGGCCCACCCTATGTATTTTGAGATTCGACCTACTCATAAGTTAACATAGAGATAAATGAAATGAAAACAAATATCACTTAATTGGAAACTACTATTGCCCTTAGAAGTTTGAATGGTGGATGTCACTGTCCACTATGTAAATGGTGGGGTCCACTTGAACTTTGGATCTCACTCATTATACCCCATGCCATAAAATGATCTCACAAATGGTTGGACGGTTTGGATACAACACATGCATCATGGTGGGCCCCACCATCCAAACAGTGGAAGGTGTAGATAAAGCACATACATCATTGGGGCCCACACCACATGGATGAAACACATACATCTAGAGTGGGTCCCACTGTCAGAATAGTCATGATGTACGCATACTTCATGTGGGACCTGCAGAAGTTGTTGACGTTTAAAGCAGTAATTAAATAGTTGTTGTAGGTGATGTACACATACATCACGTAGGACCTGCAGAAGTTGTTGATGTTTAAAGCAGCAGTTAAATAGTTGTTGTACGTGAGCTTTGCTGCCTCCTTTGCCCTTTTTCTAAAAAAACCAAAATAGAGGTGGGTCCCACGTAGTGCCCACCCTCACATATCATATATGAAATATATAATATACTATATTGAATATATATGTATATATATATATATAATATACTACTGCACAGCAGCTTTTATGCTTTTAAGAGAGGGTAGAGGTGGGTTCCATATAGGGCCCACCCTCCTAAATGTATAATATATATATATATAATATATTATATTATATATTAATATTATATATAAAATATCACCACGTCTAGTCCTGGATGGCCTGGACATACACATGCATCATGGTAGCCCCACACGTGGAGTGGGTCCCACCATCTAATGATGGTGGATATCCCACATGCATCACGGTGTGGCCCATCTAAGTGGGTGGTCAACATGGGTGGGTCCCATGGACCCCACCACCCGTACATGCTTCCCTGCTAGCCACCCGCACTAGGGACTCAATGCCCAGACCTCAGTGTTGAAACAAGGTATCTTTCACCCAGTCTACCTCTGAAACTATGGATTTAGGTGTGGATAAACGTGTCAAGGAGGACCCCACACGGACATCGGTTCCACTGTCCAGGGGTGGTGGATGGTTTGGATAAAACACATACACTATGGAGTGGCCCCACACATTGGGTGGAGGCCGTAGATGGGTCCCATGTACCCCACCGTCAGCACACACTTCACGGTTAGCACACCCACTGTTAGTCCACCCTTCACTGCTACCACACCCTATGTCAGTGCATGTCTAGCGTCCATGGATGCTGGACAGTGTGCATACAACACAAGCATCATGGTGGGTCCCACTTGGACGTGGCCCAGCAGATTTGGATCAATCTGATATTTGTGTTTCTCCTACATCCAGGCCCACCCGAAGACGGTCAGTAAGGTGGGCCCTACAGATGGGACGGCGTGGATCGTACATCATAGTGGGGTCCATAATACATGAGAAAGAGAGAGAGAGAGAGAGAGAGAGAGAGAGAGAGAGAGATCACCGAGGATGGAGGGGCCCCGCCACTATGGGCCCCTCTTTGATACAAAGCCTACATTAAGGTGGGTCCCACCATAAGTGGGCCCTTACATCATAAAAAAATAAAGAAATGGAGATCCAAGATCACCCACTGTCCACTTCTTCTTACTCCCTAGGCTTCCTTTACTCCTTAGCTACGATCCTAACGAAAGAGATAGAATTTGGATGGTTGAGATGGTAGGAAGTGGGCTACACACAAAGCTCTCATGGAGGGTAGAAAATGTTTGGACGTGTGGTGTTTTTGGTTGCTTGGAATTGAGCTTGAGAAATGAGAGAGGGTTGTAAAGAGAGAGAGAGAGAGAGAGAGAGAGAGAGAGAGAGATAGGTGATGGATGTGGTGAGTGATGGGTGTGTAAGAAACTTTTAACTTTAGGGGTAGATGGTGTAAGAAAGGTATGGGGTGTGTAAGAACTTTTTTTGACTTTAGGGGTTACTTGGGGATGGGTGTGAGGTGATGTGTACTTAACATGTACTTGACCCTTGATGGGATTGATTAATTGATGGATGTGACATTCAGTAGAGATTCTCTTGGGTTTTGCAACGTGCGGCGTTTTCCTCAAACTGAACGCGGGCCTACATCTCCTGGCCTACGTATCGCCTCGTTGCGCAAGATGTGGCATTGGAACTGCGGCGACGGTGCGGTCGCTAAGGTATAAGTATCGGATTGAGTAGACTCGAGTTGACAGCGTGTGACTCAGGGTCGCACGCAAATGCCAGTTAAGGGTCGAAGGTTGCCAGAATTCGACCGGGAGGATTGCGAGATCTATGGAATGGTATGGACTATGATATGGGTCTTACAATGGACCCCATCATGATGTTTATTTTTCCTATTGTAAGAAGGTCATCTAGACCTTGATCTTGTCGGTGGGAAAGGGATTTCCACCATTGATTTTTTTATGGTTTGAGGTCCCACATGTGGTGGGACCCATTTGATGTATGCCTTGTATCTTGTAAAGGGAGCTCATAGTGGCAGAGCTCCCTTCACCACTCTCTCTCTCTCTCTCTCTCTCTCTCTCTCTCTTTCCCTTGTTTGATGGCCCACCATTGATGTACATGTGAGATCCACGCTATCCATAAGTGGGACAGCTTTGCTGCCACCATCCAGGGCCACCTTGCTGCCCATTTTTGGGCAAGCTTGGACGGTGGGGAAAACACCAATATCAGCTTGATCCTCAACCGTGTGGATCCCACTATGATGTATGGGCTTTATCTTCACCGTCCATGTTGTGGGACCACTCCAGCTGTGTGCCCAAGATAGGTCAGGCCCAGCGGCCAGCTGCTGTCCAGCAGCAGGCGCTATGAAAAAGGAAAACATAAATATCAGCTCAGTCGTGAGCTAGTGGGCCACTTATGTGGACCCCACCCAGATGTATATGTTGTATAACCTCATCGTCCAGCACGTGGACAGTGGGGCCTACCTTGATGATGTGTGGCATCCACACCATCCAACGGTGGGACCCACCTGATGTATGTGTTTTATACTCACACCGTCCAATCCACTGGACGTGGACCCCACCATGATGTCAGTGTTTTATCCATGCTGTCCAGTCCCCTGTACATGGACCCCACCATAATGTATGTGTTTCGCTGGACGGCGGGACCTACCGTGCAGTATGTGTTTCATCCATACCGTCCAGCAGCAATTTGAATGCCGCTGGACAGTAGTGATTAAACGCCCATCGTTGAAACCTTCTGGGCCCCACTGTGATGCTTGTGGGGGGCCCAACGGCTGGCCCATTTTTCTAGATGGCCCACATCCATTGGGACCCACTGTGATGTATATTTTATCCAAGCCATCCATCAGTGGGTCGTCCCTTGTAACGCCTAGTAGGCCCATTGCAATGAGGCCCATTCGTGGCTGTATTTGAGGCCCTGTAATGCCCTAAAAATCGGGGGTCGAGCATAAACTCAACTCCCGAGTTCCAACGCATCACTTATGCAACATAATGAATGATGGTTGAATGTTGTCTGTATTAGTGCATTGAACATGAGTGACATTAAGCCAAAACAGCATATCATACTCCAGAGGCAAGTGAGATAGCAAGCGGAAGACTGTGATAGATATATAAACTATATAAACTATGGTGAGTCTCCAGAGTGTGATAATGTTACCAGGTTAACTATGTACAAGTACAATTCCAAAATATACCAAATTGAGGAAGTGTAATGTCTTCTATCCTAAATACCATAGGCCCGTCAATGCAATGCCAGGTCTTCATAGACCCATCAGAGAGTTACATGTAGGAGAACTCCTCAACATCATAGTAGTAGTCCGGCTCTGCTTCATAAGCATCGCCATCACCTGCAGCTAAGACAGTCTGGTTGGTGTTGCAAGCATTATCCCGTAATGTGGGAGTGAGTGATCAACTCAGTGGAACAATAAAGCATAGGTTAACATGTTATCAAAACAGTCAAGTAGTAATGATAAAGCAGTACAGTCAACAATCCTAAGTACTCTTGTTAATGCAAGTATGAAATGCTGTCATGATGCATGTCCTCACCGACATACTCCCTCATGCGACACCATCTTACGTCCATTGCATACGTTCATTCCTCAGTGCTCCACATCCTCTAGGCACATGCAGTGCAATGATGAGCATGATTACCAAGTTGTTATTAGTCTATTTCAAACAGCAGGATTGGGAAACTAAGGTACCTCCCTTGTATCATTCCCAAACATGATCCATTCTAGGGTCATCAAACCTAGATAATCTCATATGATAATGTGGTTCTAGGGCACTGCAAAGGCTATTAGGGCTGTTACACGCAATCGTTACACCACTCCCCCATCACCTTTTTAACGGTTCATCACTAAATTGATATAGGCCTAGTTCATACTCTATTCACCGCGGCAAAACTCGTCGCCTCACCGCAAATTCAAAGTATGCTCGAGGTCACTACAAAGGGCTGTCAAGGTTGTTACATGCAATCGTTGCACCACTCCCCCATCACCTTATCAATGTAGGTTGACAGCATGAATATAGTGTCCCATACCACCATAATCGGCTCACAAGTCTGATTGCTCAATGGACACTACGAGGAGGCTCGAGCTGATACACTTGCAACACCATGAAACTCCAGCGTAGGCCGACAGCTCGACCACGGTGTCCCATACTACTATGCCTGGCTCATGAGTCTTAGCGGATCGAGGTACCATGGTTAACGGGATTTCACTGGTAAGTTTGGTACCCTAGGTTCAAGCAGAGGCATCCAAACATGGTGAACATACCTTAGATAGATCGGGTTACTTGACGAGCTCGGCTAGCTCGAGTGCACGACAAGTTGAACGACATGAAGCGCATAAGCACTTCATGTAGCTAACCACTATCATCAACCGAAGTACGACTCGGGTTCATCGAACACATCTCGCATGGAGAATGAATCTCAGCCATGCATTCATTTTCGTTTCCGATTGCCTGGACTATAATCATAGCCCCAAACAAAATTAATCCTTATTCAGAAGCATGTAGAGTAAAGCAGAATAAACCAAGTAATTCAAGCATGTGATAAAGCATGTTATAAAGCACAATATAAACAGGAAATACAAACACATATATTTCATAAGTGGTTAAATTAAACAAACAACATGGAGTAAATCATATACATCTTTAAGGTAGCTGAGAATCCTATCTCAACACCACTATTAAATGTAGTTCGTCACACAATTTCTCACACAGGCATTTTATCAAACACTTAAACTACACCACTCCAACATACATGACGTATGTTGATTTCAACATAGAATAGGACAAATCCTCATATCAAGGAGTTATCTCATACACATCAATCATGTTCTTACATTCAATACATATGGTAGGCATAAATCATAAATCCATATTTATTTAGACATTTCAACAAACACTTAGACTACACACATTAGCCTACATAAATAATGTTGGCCAAAAAGTGTATTAGGGCGAATCCTTTCGCCAAACAGATCATACATCCATAACTAGCATATATACACGGCAAATACTCATGGCAATCATATCAGCAAAATTTATAAGGATACGGTATTTTCTACAAATACCTAAAATACACAAAATTCCATATTGACAGCACTTTGTACATGTGCAATTGCATGTAGATCATGAATCTATCATTATCTGACATTGAAAGCGTTGAAAACTATAACCTATACACCTAAAGTCTGCACCTTTTGTCGTAGAATTGTAACGAATTTGATAGGTTTGCTTAGCTTCAGTATACAGCGATGTGGCAACCTATAACATACCTTAAGTTAGTTATTTCATAACTTACAACTATCAAAATCCTCAAACAGGTTAGGGTTAGGGTTTCTTACATAGAAATGAAGCCGGAATCGCCAGGAAACCGATTAGAACGAGGTGGTTAGGCTTGTAGATCGACAGGGTAGAACGGCAGGAAGAATCTCCCACCTCTCTCACACTTTCTCTCTTTTCTCTTCTCTCTCCTAGGTTTTTCTCAAATTCGTATGGCTGAATGAGAGAGGGTTTTAAGGTCCTTATATAGCCTAAAACCTCACCGAAATAGACTTCAGGTCAAGGTATACTTAGGTTATATCCAAAGTGGGTCAGTTCTAGCTCAACGGAGGACTTCTGGCGGCCCCCCTTGAGCCAAAGCCTAGACTTAAGCTCACAGACATTGGATCTAGGTCGAGTTACGTTTTCGTTTCGGTCGGATTCTCAGATCACGCATGGCGGACCAATTTCAGTTCAACAGTTAGTGAATGTCGATCGGGGATTTCAAGTACACTGACCTGTGTTGGAATTTTTCCCTGATCCGAGGGTGTAATTTGGCCTGATTTCGATGGTCTGGTTGCTTGTAAATTGTCCGCAAGTGACATATGCCAGATTTCATAAATTTGTATTTTATTTTTAATTAATTTCACATTTCTCACACTCTTCACTCCAAGCTCAAGCAAATAGCCCTAGGACACTATCTGAATTTGATTTCTGAGATGGTTGTTAAGCCCAGCAAGGCAGTCCTAACCGTTTAACTTTGCGTTAATCAGACTTTCGATGTGCGGTCCAGATCTGATACGGAGTTTCGTGATACTCCCGAGAGCAGCCGGGTAATGAGATTGATCTTAGATTTTTGAGTAATGTAGCGTCAACGGTTCTATAAGTTTTGGGTCTTACAGATCGTATTTAAAGTGGTTTGAGCTAATTCTATTGATCGTTTAGTTCAGTACTTAATCAAACTCCGCCCTAATTATGACAGAAAATGATCCTAAGGAAGTTTTACGCCCCTTTCTGGCAATTTTAGGTAGTATCTCATTTTAATTATTTTTCTAATAGTTCATCATCAAGTCTACTTTATCTCTACCAAATTTCATTAGGTTTCGTGTTGTAGAAAAATTCTAAAAATTCTAGAAGCGGCAGTTGTCCAAACTAATGATTTCCGGACAGTTGTCAAAATGATCTATATTTAACTATATTAAAATTTTATTTATATTTTTTATTATTTTTATATGAAACTAGACTTGTTAAGCTTCAATCTGATTTTTTAATCACCTAATTTGGGGTTATAACGAGAGAGATATAACTTTTCAAAGTCGGCTGAAAAATTACAGAAAATGGGGCATCAAACGGGCCGCCCGGCTCGCTGGACCGCGGTCAACCACAGTAGGCATGGCGCCACCGCGGTCCGCTGGACTGTTTGGTGGTGGTTTCTGCCATGTGATTTTTGAAATGGGCGTATCTTGTGAACGGGCATATATTGTGAACCTGGATAAGTTATTCGACATGCAATATATGATTTTGGGGTAGGAGAAGCTGATCTATCTAAATAACCTATTTATTTCTTGAGATTACAAAAGGTGAATGGTCAAAAACCCATTTTATTTATTTATTTACTATTTATAGTAAATTTTAATTTAAGTCTTGTTCTTCCTCACCTAAACTTTAGGATTCTTGTCTAATATGAAAGTACTTAGAAAATTTTGGAGAACAAGGTGATGAAAAGTGAGATTTGTGTAGGAAAATTATTAAAAAGTGATTTTAGACTATGGGATTGAGTTTTGACAAGTTAATAAGGTGTTAGGATCGACTCATTGCCTAAGGACATCTAATTTCAGGTTGGTAAAAATCCGGGATGTTACAGGCCCATTGTGAGTATATGAGGCCCTTGTGTGAGGCTCAATGTGATGTATATGAGGGCCATGTGATGAGCTCATTGTGATGTACACGAGGCCCATGTGATGAGCCCATTGTGATAGTACATGAGGCTCATGTGATGAGCCCATCGTGATAGTACATGAGGCTCATGTGATGAGCCCATTGTGATGTATATGAGGCTCATGTGATGAGGCCCATTGTGATGTATGAGGCCCATGAGATGAGGCCCGTTGTGATGTATAAGGCCCTTGTGTGAGACTCGTTATATTTGTGAGGCCCATTGTACATGTGAGGCCCAATTGTAATGTGTGTGACCCACCATGATGTGTGTGCAGTACACGCACTATCCATTCATCCTCCTAGAAATCTTAAAGGCTGAGGACCCCGTTATGATTTCGATTTCAAACCCAAATGGACCGCACCTTAGGACAATGGTGGTTAAATGTCCACTATTGTAAACTTTCCCAGGGCCCATTGTTAGGCCCACTTCCACCTTTTCCTAGTGGGCTAACCCAAACCGGTGCGCCGCCACTTATGTCAGTAATACCCATTAGGCTAACCCAAACCGTTGGGCCCCCATTGATGATGATGTTTTCCATCGTGACTTGTAGTAACCAAAACTTTGGAGCCCACCTTGTTGTACGACCATTCAACTCACCCATGATGCCCACTCTTGATGTAAGTACGTTATCTAAGCCATCTGTGGATTGTATGAGAGTACATCATCACCCTATACCATAAATGGAAGAATATGTGGTATCAGATTTGGTATATCCACTATTGAACCATACCTTAATATATAGACTAGATCCGCCATCCTTCTGTGGACCCCGCCAGGTGTTCAGGCCGATTGTTGCTATGTTTGATAATGTGCTATCATACTTAGTCTAGTAGAATACACTGAGAACATGCTTATATTACATCATGATACATGCCCATATGCATCATTTATATGCATGTTATGAGGAATGATTGATCATAGCATATGCCATTTTGTTGAGATGTTTATGGGACTCGCTATGAGACGTAATTGCCCCACATGATCGCGTGATACACGCAGGTTTGATGCATGACTGGATGGTATGAATCATGCATCTCGCATCTTGTGTGAGATGATCATTATACACCCTAGCGACATTAGGGTTGTGGCCTCCACAGGCATATCGTCGATGGTTAAATTGGATACCAGAAATATTTTCTAGCACTCTAGGCATATAGGATTTCCCTGAGTGAGACTCCCAGAACCTTTTTGGTACCAGGAGATGCTCCAACATCTAGATTGAGTGGATACATGAGCGTATGAGTGCCGAATACTAGTAAGTTGTGTCTCCCACTGTGTCGTGGTTGGTTGGAAGGAGGTGTGGCCTTATCCGCCCGAGTGAGGGGGTTGTAAGCTAGGCTGAGTTTGACCATCTCGCAAATGGGTCCGCTATCGATAAGCCAGGCAGGTATTGGTAGACTACTGGTCAGGCGGGTAGTGAGGTCTCTTTCACTTGCTAGGCTGTGCGGCTAGGGAGGCGACAATCAATGTAGAGTGTACTAGACCCCAGTGATATCCCAGAGATGAACTGTACTGATATACGTACTTGACATGAGGACTGGCATGTTTACGTTGCATCTTACATATGACATTTATCTACGTAGGCCTTGCATCGCATAGCCTTGGTATGGCTGATAGCATACATAGACTTGCCAGCATTTCCATTTACTCTGATATTGTATGCTTGGTATATGCATTGCGCACACACGCACACACCCTCTATGCTTCGTTGTAAGCTTATGTACAACTGTTGCGTGCAGGTGACGTTAGGTCATAGCAGCATTAAGGTAGGAGTTACGAAAAATCATCTTGGAGCTTTTGACTATCTTTGTATTTCGCTTTCCGCATTGTACTCAATGATTTATTATAGTGGATGTGTGGTGTTGTTATTTTGTGACTTGGTTATGCTTGTGGTTATGCTCCATTACAAAAAAAAAATTATACTAAAAATTCTCCTTGTAAGATCCTAGGATCGGAATCTAGCATATGGGTGCCAGGAGCCAAGAATGGGGTACTACGAAGACTGTCGAAGTCGGATTCGGCGATCGAAAATTCTGTGAGCTCGGTTTCCGAGTTTGGGGCATGACATTGATGATAGTGGGGACTTCTCTCTTTCTAAATGGAGGCTTTTCTTAGCTTGGATTGGTAATTTCGGAATGAGGGAAGACCTTTATTTATAAGCTAAAATTTTGTTGCTTCGACTCGTCTAAGGTCTCCTTCGACTCGTCTAAGATCCAACTAAATTTCAAATTTTGGGCACGATCAGATAAAACCGTTCTTCAACTGGTCAAAGGCCCTGTTCGACTGGTCGAGGGCCTTGTTCGATTAGTTGAGCACAGCCTTTGACTAGTTGAGGGTGCTAAAAATCAGTCGCTGGACTTCGAGTCAAGCACCCTTTGACTAGTCGAAGGTGTTCCTTCAACTAGTCAAGCAACTGTTCAACTAGTCGAGCAACTGTTCAACTAGTCGAGAAACCACCAGAAATATCCATTTTTTGAGTTTGAATCTTAGACTGGTCGAACCAAAGATAAGACTAGTCGAACCAAGGCTTAGACTAGTGGAACTAAAGCCTAATCAAAGTATAAACACCTGTATAAGTTTAATATTTGAAAGTACCTAAGTCTAAGGTCTTTTTAGGGTCATTTATACCTGAGAAAACTAGACATTGAAGTGTATAGGATGAATCTTCTACTTGAAGGTGGAGCTTAATCTTCTACTAGAAAAGTAGTAGAACTTGAATGCTCTTTAGCTTGGATTGTACTTATTCGATCTTCATGGTTTGTTCTTAAAGGTGACCTTAACATCTTTCTTGAAGGTCAACTTTCCATCTTTCTTGAAGGTGAACTTTCCATCTTTCTTGAAGGTCCACTTGCTTTCTTAAAGGTCCATATTCCATCAAAGATCCATTTTCCATCACTTAAGATGCTTTGTCTCATCGAAATTTGACAAACAAAAGTGTGCACAACACTTACACATTTTCTTTTCCTTCGATTATGTAATGCAGTCGATGACTAGCATATCATTAGATAAATGACTCTTTCCATTTTTGTCAAAGTTGATTTTTCTACTATATCATAGAAAAACATTCTTCATTGGATTGTCCTTCTAGGATATTGGCCCCTTTGTACTATTACAATCGGTCATAACTCTATGATATTTAGAGTGACTAATTAACTCGAACTACTTATCATTATGGCATGAGATTCATCAACTGACTACCCTTGACCGATTAATGCTACAGTGGTACCAATCTCATCGATATCCCTTTTTAGCAAAACATTTTCTATCGTAACTCAGCTGCTTAACACTTAGCTTTTTTTAATATACATAACCACATGTTGGCTAGATTGTAGTGAATACGTGCTGCTTTTCGAGGAAACTCATTTACTCCTGTTGCTTACTCTAACCTTTTAGGAGTTGAAACGGTAACCCAGTCGTTTAACTCAGGTTTCTCAGCCGTCGAACCCTATCTAGTGCATGCATTTATTACTCCTAGCAATGCTTATAAAAGCACCTCTCATTCGGATTCACAACACATCCCAACTTACACTTCGACATCAAGCCTTGCATTCCATGGCTTCTTCCCTGTTCTTCTCATAATCATTGTTTATGCTGAAGGAGATCTTCAAGGAGGGGATTGAATACTTCTCTCATTCTCCTCTCATTCATAACATTTATTCATTTATTAAGGATGCCGTTAAAGCAGAAAAAACTAGTGAACCTCTACGAGAGATCCTAGAGGCTCTTTTTGAGTTACAGCGCCTTAAGGACATCTACTCTAAGGCTGATTCAGAATTACAACAATGTGCTGCTCTTTTAGAGGAATGATCATCCATCTGTGCTGAGCACGAGATCTTCTTAACCCGTTACGATGCTGCATGGAAGGACCAACTACATTGGACTCGCCAACATCGCTTTGATAAAACGATGTTGTAATCACTGGAAGCCTCACACACTAACCTCTTTGCTGACCTATAGAAGTTGCACGTCTCCACCCAGGGCGGGATTAGCCAGACTTGCAGGAGCTCCTGACCTTTAGCGAGTCCTAAATAGAACTCTATCGGACTCGTGAAGAATCTAGCAAGTTCGAGAAGTTGAAGACTGAGCAAGAGCTCATAACAGTCAACTGATGCCTTAACGCAGTCTTTGGCCTTCTTCACTAGTCCACAGCCAAGCATTCATTATGTAGAAGCAAGAACGTGCAGGCTAAGGAGGCGAATGTGTCGACCACTGGGATATTCGAAGAGCTCAAAGTAGCCTACCTATGACATGGCTGATTGGCCGAGCATTTCCCTTTTCGTTTTGTTTTCCTCTTTTATTTTCTTTGCTTTTTTTTTTTTAGTAACTGAACGGGCCTTAATTTTAAGGCCTCTTTTACTTACAATACAAATTTGTTTGCATTTATTCTCTTGCTAGTAACATGATACTGTAATTCCTGCCTTTTAAATTCATTTAGCTTGTTCCTGCACCAGTTCCCATAATGAGGGATAACAAGCTTCAGGAATCAACCGTTAATTGGAGCCTTTGTAATTTTTCCATTTATATCTTTCAAGATATAAGCTCCACCTTTAAGGACTTGAACGACGATGTATGGTCCATCCCACGTGGGAGACCACTTCTTACCCAAAGCACAATCTATATGTCCAATCGGCAACATAACTTTCTAAACCATAGCCCTTCACTGAAGTTTTTTCCTTTTACCTTTTTATTATATGCTCAAGCAATGATCAATTCATTGGCAATGATGGAATCAAGGACTTTCATTCAGACTTCATCCAGTCTTTCGAATTCGACCGACAATGCCTCCGTAAACCTAGGAATAGTTAACTCAGCCTGATAAGCGGTCCTCAAGGATGGCACAATGAGCTCCAGGGGCACTGTTATAACATGTTCGTATGTTAATACAAATGTACTTATCTTAGTACTTGTACGAGGTGAGTTTCTATATGCCCACAATGCCTCTAATAATTTCATATACCACTCTCGATAATTTTACTCAACATCTTTCTCAAGATGTTCTTAATTCTCTATTGCTAGCCTCAGCCTGACCATTGGCATGTGCATAATATGGCGTTGAGTATAAAATCTTTATTCCATACTTGTTTGTCATGGCCCTCACCTCCCTTGCCGAAAATGTTGCACATTAATCCATTGTGATGGACTATGGAATCCCAACAAATGGATGGTGTTATTTTTGATGAATTCTATGATTTCTCTGTGACAGACCCCCTTTCATAGGCTTTGCTTCCAACCATTTAGTGAAATAATTGGCCACCACGATGATAAATGAATCCATTCACAATGAAGGTGGTTGAATCTGGCCTATCAAATCAATCGCCCAACCTCGAAAGGGCCAGGGCTTTATGATTGAATGTATTTCAGTGGCAGGCACAAGTTGAATCAGCCCATTATTTAGGCAAGCCTCAGAACCTTTGGCATATCAGATGCAATCGGCCATCATTGTTGGCCAAACATACCTATAATAT
The DNA here is from genome assembly GCA_030180095.1 of Magnolia changhungtana. Lineage (NCBI taxonomy): Eukaryota > Viridiplantae > Streptophyta > Magnoliopsida > Magnoliales > Magnoliaceae > Magnolia > Magnolia changhungtana. The sequence goes on from JASAUF010000078.1 coordinate 359,195, forward strand.
TAAAGCGTGAGTCTCATTTTCATCCCTGCCTAGTGAGCACCACATATTCCTTCATGGACTTCATCCATTGCCAATAAAGCTTCTTTTTTAGAAAGACATTGGAGCAAGACTCCAACGGCTCCTTTCTGGCAGAGTTCACTATCAATCATGACATAATTGACAGCTGATCTCCGCACATTCCTATTGACCTTAGTGTGCGAGCTCTGAAGATAGCCAATGAGAGGAGCTCTCCAATCCTCCTTTTCTAACTCTACCTGACATATTTCCATAATACTCTCTCTTTCAAAAATTGATGGTTGGGATTTTCTATGGACAATAATCATCCTTTCGACTAATCCCCTCAAGACATCGAGCCTCACAGCTAACTGTGAATTTTTGTTAATGTCCATGTTATAATTCCTAGTAATATGCATTAGCTCTACTTCTTTAAAATTATCCAACATCTAAGTCACTAAGGCATAGTATGAAAAAATGATTGTACTAGTGCATTGAAAAGCCCTACTATCTGGTTGATCACTAACTATGAGTCTCCCATGATCATCACGTTCCTGACACCCAACTCCATCAATAACTCCAGGCCGACTATCATAACTTCATATTTGACCTGATTATTGGTGTAGTTGAATTCCAATTGGAACGTAAACTCCCATCTATTTCCATTTTGTACAATTAAGATAATGCCAACTCCTGATGCTTTATAAGTGTTTGATACATTGATGATCAATTTCCATGGTGTTAACTATATACATTATAGATCTAAAACCTCTAAAGAAATTTGACCTTCCAAATTAGATGGATAATCGGCCAAGAAATTCGTTGTGGCCTGACCCTTCACTGCCTTATGAGGATATAAAAAAAGTCAAATTTGGACAAGACCAGCACCCATTTTCCAATTCAGCCATTCAAAATCGGCTGATTCAACATATATTTCACTAAATCAGTCACTGCTATTACATTTTCTCTTTTGAACAACAAATAATGCCTCAATTTAGTGGTCACGAAGTAAAATGATAAGCATAACTTCTTTATGACTGAGTAGTGTCTCTTAGTTTCGAGCAATGTTCGGATCAAATAATAAGCCATACGCTCTTTTCGGGCATTGTCGTCTCAGGCTAAGAGGGCTCTTAATGACTCTATTGATGCTACAACATATAGATTGAGTGGTTAACCTTCGACTGGTGGCTTCATCAGATATTCCTTGATTTTATATATAAAAAAAATAGCTGATGCTCTCTCCCATTTGAACTTGAACCCTTCAATTTTACCAATGGTGAGAATATGTTGGTTTTCCCTACACAATTAGATACGAACCTTCGCATGAAGTTAACTTGCCCTATGAACCATTGCATCTCTGATTTATTTCTCGGTGGGTGACCATTGATAATCGTTCGAGGTTTGTTTTAATTGACCTTAATCCCTCGCTGATGCACCAGGAATCCCAGGAAATTACCGACCGAGACCCCGAAAGCACACTTTAGGGGGTTCATTTTTTAGCTTGTAGAGTCTCATCCGTTTGAATGATTTACGCAATTGAGCAATATGGATCTCTACGTCAACCGACTTTACTACTATGCCGTCAACATAAACCTCCATAAACCGGCCGATCATATCATGGAATATGGCGTTCATTGCCCTTTAATATGTGTTCCCTGCATTTTTAAGCCTGAAAGGCATCACCTCACGGCAATAAGTCCCTAGCAGGCCTGGGCATCTAAATGCCGCCTTTAGCACATCATCCATCACGATATAAATCTGATTATACCCAGAATGGTCCATGAAGAACATGACTCTATGCCCGGCATCCTTATCAATCAGTTGATCGACCACCGACATCGGATATTCGTCCTTCAATGTAGCTAGATTTAGATTTCGAAAGTCAATGCAAATCCACAATTTACCATTCTTCTTTATGACTATGACTATATTTAAAATCCATTCGCCATATTTGATCGGCCTGACAAAACCAGCCTTTAAAAGCCATTCGATTTCTTCCTTTATTTTGTGGGTCACTTCCACCGTCATTCACTTGGGAGGTTGTTTATATGGCTGATATCCCTCTTTTATGAGTAATCTGTGCTCGACTAAACCCCGTTTGAGTCCTAACATCTCATGGTAATCCTATACAGAACAATCAGTAAACTCTTTGAGAAAATTAGTCAATTGCATTTTCTCTTAGGGTTTAAGTAAATCACTGATGAATGTGGGCTTTAGGCCATGCTCGGTCCCTAAATTGACCTCCACTAAGGGGTTTTGAACTTGGGGTAGAGAGTCCTCCGGGGTATTAAGAGCTTCCCTAAGCTCCATGTTCTCTTCCTCGACTGGGGCATCTACATTAGCCATATTCACTGGACAATTGTTGTTGACATCTTTTAAGCTTTCTTCAAGCCTTCATATTCTAGCCGTAAAATTGGCCCGACACTGGCTATATTTTAGAGTACCAATCATGAGATTTCTTCAATGCTTCAACATGAAACCGTTTGAAAAGGAATAATGTCCTTCAACAGGTCATCGATCGAATGGATCACTTCTGTGATATCTTGCACAATGTTGTCTAGATTCTTTTTCATAGATATTCTAGTCGGTCGACCATACTTATTTCTCCCAGTGAACTAAATTGTCCCTACTTCTTCGCCATAGTAGTAATGTTCATTTGCATTTGACGTGGCCAAGAAGAGTTTATTATCGGCCAAAATAAGTTTAACTTTATCCTTATTCCAAAAAAATATGAACTGATGCAGAGACGACTGAATACATGCAAATAAATGCATCCAGTCTCTGCCAAGTAGGGCATTGTAGCTTGATGAGTTATCAACCACAAAAAAATGAAAAATGGGGATAATATTTTTTTTGGTCCTAACTTTCAAGTTGACTGGCAGAACCCTATGAGTGTTCATAATATGACCACTGAAATTGCTGATAGTAACTTCCGAATGGATCAAATTGGCCAATGTTTTCCCCAATTTTGACATCATTCTCGGTGGTAGGAGGTTGACAAAGGCTCCATTGTCGACCAGGATCCTGGTGACTGAGCATCCTTTAAGATGATTATATATGTACAATGGCTTGAGATGTTGCATCAAGCCGTGAGTGGCCCTTTCTATGACTACCTTTTCTAACATCGCTCCTGATTCTACCATAATCGTATTCACATGTGGTGTTTTTTTCTAATCCACGTTTTCCTTTAATTACTTCCTCTTAATGAGTAGAAGCATGTTGTATCATTATAAGAGGGAGAAATTCCTCCACGTCTCCCACCATCTTACTTAGTTGGTTGGTTTAATTTAGCCTGGAAACTAGAAGTCAATGTGAGTATCATATTGCAATGGAACAGAATGGATGGAAATGTCCTAGATACAATCTTCGCACTTGGACATTGCCCCTTAGTGTTTCTAAGCTATCTTGAGCATTAAGATTTCGAATGTGCTATGTGCTCTCATCGGCCACAACACTAAGTGATGTGGTTCTTGGTGAGACTACTTGCAATGCTTTAGTGGTCGACACTAGTTCGTTCGCCAACCACTCATCCCCTAGGAAACATTCATCACTATGATAACCGAATAGATTATTACAGTCATCTTTTTTTTTATCTTGTCGATTCACAAGGTTGATTGATCATGTTAGCATCCTGTTCACATAACACATGAAGTAGAACCGCTTCAACCGTGTCAATGACAACCTATTTTTCATGGAAAGGGATTCTCCAAAATTATTGTGATTGTACAATTCTTGGTCAGGGCACATCTTCAGTTTTTACTGATTCCCTACTCACAACCACTCTACGCCTTTGCCAATGTTATTTTTGAGTTCGAGTCAATGATTCTATTACTGCCAAAAATTTAGGATGAATGACCCACTTCTATACTCCCTTCTGAGTTGTTAGAGGTTTAACTGTTTGTTGCTTTGACATTTCACCTTGAGAGTAACGACGAAAGGGTGAAGGTGTTTCCTATGGCCTATGTCGATTGTTACCTTCAGTCCGTGGAGCCATGTATCGGCCTTACAACCTTGGTTGAGGTGGGTCGCCCCATCCTGGAATAGTCCTCATGATACATTGATCGCACAGTTATGAGCCTCGGCCGTTTTGCCGAATTACATTCGGCGGAATGTTGACCGGGTGGGAAGGTCGACGTAGTCATTGCCCTGTTTATCATGGTGTTCTCTCACGATTGGTTGAGCCAAGATCAACCCTTGGTCACAGTTGATTAACCCTTCTCAGTTTTGGCGCTACCATATTGACCTCGAGACTCAATGGGAACGGATATGTATCGATCAACATCGCTTCCTCGCCCATCTCAGGGAATTTCAATAGCCCATGGTTAATATTGTCCCAGACCATGTTGCTGAATACAACACATTTGTTAGTTGAATGGGAATGAGTTCCATGTCATTTACAATATTCCATTTTATGAAATTTATCAACTGAAGGTGTCATATGATTCATAGGAATCTTGATAAACTTTCCAGCCAACAAAATTTCAAAAATCTCATCGCCCCATGTGATATCAAAAGTGTAAACTTTTTGGGCCTTTTGTGTGGTTGATTCTGCATTGACTAGTGACAAACATATGAATGGCTTCTTAGATACCACTTTGACAATTGCAACCTCGTAATTTGGGTCATGATAATATTTTTCAATTAATGAGTTCTTTTGCCTAAAACCTTCTTGCTAGAGCTCTTCGTACTTGGACACATTCGTAGTCAGGTCGTACAGGTCCATGAACTTTGTCCCAATCTTACAAAGTTTGTACTTGAGTCAGTCCTGTGCAACTTGCACAAATTCAGCTTTAATCATAACAACCTTACAATAGCTTTTTCTCTTTTAAATCAAATAATATAGATGTTACATGTTTCTCTATTCTTAAAGAAAACGGGCAAGGTTAGCTATAGTAATTGTCGAAAACGGGCATGGTCAGCCATAGTTATTTCTCTATTCTTAAAGAAAAAATGTGTATGGAATTTTTCTTCCATATCTTGCCAAGTATGAATCAAATTTGTCAGTAGATTGGAATACCACGTGAAAGTCGTGGTCGTTAACGAATAATTAAATAATTGCAGTTTGGAATAGTCATTATTTGCTAACTCACCACACTACATAGCGAATCGACCAATGTGCTCAATGGTCAATTGACCAGGTCACCTGAAAATAAGGAAAAATTTGGCCGATATTTCTATGGTAACGAATGTTGCCGATGGATCCATTTAGGGTAAGGCTTATGGTAAACTGGAATAGTATTGTGGTCGAGTACTTGGCCTACAACTTCCTGGACCATTTGAAAAGGCCGAGCTAAGAGTCCTAGAGGAGGGGGGGGGGGGTGAATAGGACCATGTCAAATGAAAAATTAAATACAAAATTAAACAAATATAAATAAAGATAGCACTAAACAATCCCACAAAGCAGAAATGAATAACAACCTCAAATGTACAAATATTGAGAGGTTGATACAGATATTGTTATAAGGATAACCTTACACCAAAAACCAATGGCTTATGGTAGGACAACCTGATTTCTAGAAAGGTCCGTGTATCAAAATCTCAAACCGATACAGAGGAATAAATAATAAAAATAGCAAAGAAAATAAACTAAGCTATTACAACATTCCCACACTTGCATAAAAGAGATTACAACATTCTCCACAAATGCTTAAAAAGAAATTACAACATCACACAATATCACAATCAATCATCCACCACAAGACCAGATATTATAGTGGTTCACTTGTGTGTACACCAATTGTTTAGAAAAATAGCCACACAATTACTCCACTCCTAATATCCTCACATAGTGGATATTGGCATTCATTATTAAATAGGTTTTTCGAGGTTCACCTAAAACCTTCACAATTGTGTCTTTCAAGTGGGCTTACACAATTTAAAAACCCCACACTCTGAGTTTTTTGGATCACCTTAGACAAACTAAAAAGAAAGATTTTTCCTGGCACAACCTCAAAAAAATAAAAAATAGATTTACAGAAATATAAAATACTTATCTGGATATTTTCCTTTGACGAAGCCCGAAAGAACCAATTCAAAGTGGATGTTCAATGTCCATACTCACTTATGAATAGGTTTTAAGTTCTAAATGATTTTTAGATTAAATCACCTTGGGCTAGCTTTATTTGATTTTGATTCCAAGAAAGGGGAAAACTTAAATCCCTTCTTCAAATAACATTGGAATGTAGAACTCAAAATCAAATACAAAAAGCTAAATTAAAGAGAATATTAAATAAGCGTTAAATAGCTTAAGAATATCACAAACTTATCTCTCAGAGTGGTGTCTTGATTTTGCTTAAATTGAATGAGAAAAACTCTAAAAATCGTGCTCTATTTATAAGTGCAGAAACTGTTCACTCGACTGATCCAAAGGTCAACTCGACTAGTCGAAGGACCATCAAAGTTTTAAAATTTTGGGCGCGATAAGATGAGATCGTTCCACAACTGGTCGAGTGGCTTGCTCGACTGGTCAAGTGGCCTACACGACCGGTCGAGCCCTGCTCTCGACTAGTCGTGTGGGACCCAATTTGGTTGCTGGACTTTGAGTCAAGCCTGCTCGACTGGTCGAGCACTGTTCACTCGACTAGTCGAGCAGTCTCCAGGACTGGTCGAGGGTCCAACAAAAAATCCCAAAAATAAGTAACAAACCTTCGACTAGTCGAGGAATTTCATGGACTGGTCGACCCAGTACTAGGACTAGCACTACGTGAAAAATGGTAAAAAAAAATGACGAATTTAGAGACGGTTCTGGACTGTCTCTAAAATTGTTTGGTTTAAAGACCCTTTAGAGACGGTCGTAAACCGTCTCTAAACTTTTAGACGGCCCTTGACCGTCCTTAATATTGTCTTAAAATTTTAAACGTCCACAAATCCTTTAAGACGGTCAAAAACCGTCGTTAACTGCGGATAAAAGACAGCCATTGATCGTCTGGAATAAGAGACGGTCTCTGACCATCTTATATGCGGCCATTTGAGACGGTCAAAGACCGTCCGTATTAAAGACGGTCATTGACCATCTCTTACTGGTAATCTGAGACTGTCAAGAACCGTCTCAATTAAAGACGGTCATTGGTCGTCTTTTCCTGTAATATGAGACTGTCAAAAATAGTTTGTATTAGGGACGATCCTTAGCAGTCTCAATTTGAGATTGTCAAAGACCGTCTCTTTTAAAGACGGTCCTTAGCCGTCTTATAGTGGTCATTTGAGACTATCAAAGACCATCTGCATTAGAGACGGTCCCAAACCGTTTCTAATGCTCAAGTCAAAAATTAAGAAAAATTTTTTTATGAATTTTGAAAAAAAAAAAAAAAAGTACAAAAGCTTAGAAAAGTAACTAACAATGTTTAAGAAAAAAATTTAGATATTGAAAAAAAAATGTAATTTTATAAAAATCTAGATTTTGAAAAAAAAAATTAAGAACTTCAAATAATGTTGATAATTTTGAAGAAAAAAAATTTCGATAAGAAAATGATATTTTGAAAAAGAAAATTTTAAAAATTAAACAAAATTGTGAAAAAATTGACAAGTTGTAAAAAAAATATATTTTTAAAAAAGAAAACTAGATTTTGTATTTTGAAAAGAAAAATTAAAAAATTATATAACAAAAGTGATATTTAAAAAATGATATTTTGAAAAAGAAAATTTAAAAAATTGAACAAAATTGTGAAAAAATTGACAAATTGTAAAAAATAAATATTTAAAAAAAAAAAACTAGATTTTGTATTTTGACAGGAAAAATTTAAAAGTTATATAACAAAAGTGATATTTAAAAAATGATATTTTGAAAAAGAAAATTTAAAAAATTAAACAAAATTGTGAAAAAATTGACAAATTGTAAAAAAATATATATTTTTTAAAAAAGAAAACTAAATTGACAAGAAAATTTGAAAAGTTAGATAACAAAAGTGAGATTTTGATTAAAAAAAATGATATTTTGAAAAAGAAATTTTAAAAAATTAAACAAAATTGGGAAAAAAATTGACAAATTGTAAAAAAAAATATATTTTTTTTTTAAAAAGAAAACTAGATTTTGTATTTTGACAAGAAAATTTGAAAAGTTATATAACAAAAGTGAGATTAAAAAAATGATATTTTGAAAAAGAAAATTTAAAAATTAAACAAATTTGTGAAAAAATTGACAAGTTGTAAAAAATATATATATTTATATATAAATTTTTAAAAAAAACTAAATTTTATATTTTGACAAGAAAAATTGAAAAGTTAGATAACAAAAGTGAGATTTTGTTGATGTGTTGCTACCCCTATGTTTCTCCAACCCATTTTTGGGTCGAGTATAAAAAATTGTGTAGATTTAAATCTTAAGTAGCCCACACCACTAGAAAGAATGATAATATAGTACCTCACCATTAAAAATTATAAAGAGCCCATCGTAAGGTTTTAGTAATGTTTATTTGCAATCCAACTTGTTGATAATGTAAAGAAGATCTAGATGAAGGTAAACTACAAAGATCAAATTGATCCAAAACTTTTGTGGCATTCAAAAAGTTTTTAATAGTTATTCATGATTGTTTTGATTGGTATGACCCACCTGAGATTATTGAGTTCTTATGATTTGAAATCACATCCTAAAATATGATGGAAAAATATATGGACGGTGTCGATATACATAAAATATATTAAGGTGGGCCCTACACGGTTAGAGTAACACCCATGAAGGAGTTACCTAAATAGTAAAATGGTACTATAAGGTCACCTCATGGGAACTTCCCATGAGGTTAATCTGTGTGCGCCCCACCATGATGTGTGTAGAACATCAACACCATGCATTTGATGTGTCCCCTTTACATCCAAAAATCAGTCATATACGAAACTCAGGTGGGCCATAGCATCTAAAACTATGTGAAGACATCCCTAAAACATATAAAAGCATTTGCTGGGGTCCACATGAGATTTGGATGTGTATGAAACATGGTCTGACTCCTCATCCAAGTGGGACACACATAATGAATGGGCTGGATCTATGAACCACATCTAGGTGAGCCCAATAAATGATGTTGGATCTACACCATCCAATGGCTTGTGGTTGGTGTTGTGTGGGCCCAACCATGATGTATGTGTTTAATCTATGCTGCCCATCTATTTTTAAAGATCATCTTATGGAATGAGACCAAAAATTAGGCATATCCCAATTTGAAATGGACCACATTACAAGAATTAGTGTTGAATGACCGTCAACCATTTAAAACATTTTGGGGGCCATAAAAGTTTTGAACTGAGATGATTTTTGTTTTTCCCCTTCATCTAAGCCTGTATGACCTAATAAACAGATTGGATGCCAAATAAAGAGTACAGTGGGCCTTACGTAGGATTTTAATGATGGATATCCAATCACTATTGTTTTCATGTGGTGTGGTCCACCTGATATTTATATACCTCTCAATTTTGGGCCCCACCATGATGTATGTTTTATATCCACACCTTCCATCCATTTGGAGAGAGATCATTTTAGGGCAATATCCAAAGATAAATCCAAAGCTCCGCACTATTTCAACGGTGGGAATCACTCTCCCCACTGTTTTCTGTGGTGAGGTCCACTACATCTTTTTATCTACCTCATTCTTTGGCTCATGCCCTAAAATAATATATTTGTATCATTCTTTGGCTCATGCCCTAAAAATGGACCATGTGGATATACAATATATAAATCAAAGTAGGCCCAAGGTGAAGTCTGACATCAGGTTGGCTGAGGTCAGGCCAAAGGAGCTAGGCAACAAAGAGCTCTGTTGGGGCCTGTATGACCTAATAAATAGATTGGATGTCAAATAAACAGTAAAGTGGGCCTTAGGAGAATTTTAATGATGGATATCCAATCACTATTGTTTTCATGTGGAGTGGTCCACCTGAGATTTATAAACCTCTCATTTTTAGGCCCCACCATGATGTATGTTTTGTATCCACACATTCCATCCATTTGGAGAGATCATTTTAGTGCAATGTCCATAGAACGAGTTAAATCCAAAGTTCCAGTGGACCCCAACACAGAAAATAGTGGGACAGTAATGCCCACCATTTAAACTTCTAAAGGCCACAAAAGTTTTCGATCAAGCCGATATTTGTGTATGCCCTTATTTCATGTTTTTATTTATTTATTTATTTTTATTTTATTTTTATAACTTTTGAACCAGTTGGATTTCAAATAAACATTAGGATGGGCCTTAAGATAGTTTTAATGGTGGGAATCACCCTCCCCATTGTTTTCTATGGCGGGGTCCACTACAAATTTTTATCTGTCTCATTCTTTAGCTAATGAGTTAAAACGATACCTCAAAATGGATGGACGGTGTGGATATAACAAATACATAATAGGTTTTTATATTTTTTAAATATTATATATATGGAAAATGTTTTATGTGTCGAGCTCATGGGAACTCCCCATGAGGTCGAGCCGTGTTGACCCCACCATGATGTGTGTCAAACATCAACACCGTGCATTTGATGGGTCCCATTAAATTATAGGATATCCCAAAACTCAGTCGTATACGGAACTCCAGTGGGCCATACCATTTAAAATCATGTGAAGACATGCCTAAAAAATATAAAAGCACTTGGTGGGGCCTCACCTGAAATTTGGATGCGTCTGAAACTTTGTATGACCACTCCTCCAAGTGGCACACACATAATGGATGGGCTGGATTTGTGAACCACATCTTTGTGGGCCCAAAAAATAATTATGAATGTTTTAATGGTGGATGTTCAATCTGTTTTATTTTACCCGTGGTATGGTCCACTTAAGATTTATATAGATCTCATTTTTTGGGATCGATCCTAAAATGATATTGAGAAATGGATGGACGGCGAGGATTAAAACATACACATCATTGTGTGGCCCATTGAGCCCTATCAGATCCAAAGAGCAAGTGACCTTATATATTGTATAGATGGAGTTTAGGAGTTTTGTGTTTAACGTAAAATAGTGGTGACTCATTTATAATAATAGTGGAAATGATATAGAGTTATCCAGACCATCTAAATAATGGGTTTAGTTGTTAATGGTTAATATTTATACTTCTTCATATATAAAACTATCTTAATCATTCAGCAAATGGTCCCTTAAATGTATGGTTATTGATGTAGTTGATGTGTTAAATTGTGGAAAACTCACAATTTACGGATTTGAAAGTAATATCTCATTTCAGAAGAGGGATTTTCTTCTTCCGAACGATGCCCTCTGCCTTTACAAATCCCTCTTTCGAACGACTCCCTCTGCCTCTCCCTCTGCCTGGTTTCTCATTTTCTTCTTCCGTCGGTGGGTGATCTCCAAATCTTTGAAGGATTTCAGGCATATCTCTCCTACAGTGGGTGAGTTTCTCTCGAAATCCCTGTTTTTATTCCAAAATCCATTCCATCTGTCATTGCTTTCTCTTTTCTTCTCTCTTTTCTTATTCTAAAACCCTTGATTGTAACAATGTCGAGATTTGGCAATGTGGGAGGATGAAATGAATTCGAGACAAAGAGTAATAGGGTAAAGGTGCTGAGCTTCCACAGCAAGAGGCCATGGATCTTAGTGAGCCTCCACAGTAGTGTAATCCAGCTTTGGGATTACAAGATGGGGACCCTCATAGACAGATTCGACGAGCACGATGGCCTTGTACATGGGGTCCACTTCCACAAATCTCAGCCACTCTTCGTCTCTGGGGGTATATCAATCACCACTTGCACTCTCTCTGTGCTTTGATCTAGACTTTCATTAGATCCAAAGCACCTTTCACATATCATGGGCTACCATGCAAACATCACATGACAATGTTAAACATCTTCAGTAGCCTTCAATATGGACGGTAAAGATTTTAATCCTTATGCATCAACCATTCCACTCAAGCAGAGTATCAATTTTATTTTATTTTTTGTATACAAATAATGGCCTTAGTGCACCTTTGCAACATTATCCAAAGCATGAATGGACCCTCATGGTTGCCAACAACATTCTAGAAGTTTTCTATACAAATACCTTCATGGTGATCAACAACATAATGGCCTTAGTGCACCTGTGCATGCATGTTTGCGTGAGTATAGCTCACCTCCTGTTAAAGAGGCATTTATAGGATGACCTATCTAGGAATGCTTTCTATTCTTTAGGTTGTCATGGTAATGATTATCAGTTGTGCTCTTAACATATTTTATTAGTTTTCTATTTTATATTTCATCCAACTTGATTAAATGCTGACAATCATTTTTGTCCATGGTTCTTAGTTTGCAGGACTCCACTTAATGGAGTCATGAGTTCATACTCAGATATGTAACAAGTTTCTAATAGGGACATGAAATGGTACAAATCATGAGATTTCAAATATCAAAATAGCAAGAATGGAGTAAGTACTCAATCTGGACTGTAGGCATGAATTATCCATCCAAACAACACATGAATCAGTCAAATAATATTCATGTTCTGATTTTTATTTTTATTTTCAAATACACATGAACCTTTGCTTATGACATTCCGGTAGCAATTGGTAATCTGATGGAAAGGTTAAACTGGAGAGATGGGCTAGTGCCTCTGAAATATGGAACCGTTTTTGGATATCTCTAACATATTTATGTTAATTGTACCAAATTCTCGGCATTGCACATGGGCTTAATCTTCTTTTTGGACTGGACCTGTTCATATGTGTCTTTTTCTCTACAATTGATGTTGTGCTATTTCCACTATTTATCACCCTCTTGGTGAGATTGACTCTTTTATCTAGCACTGATGCCAACTAGTTATATATGCATATCATGATGGTTATAATTGGTGCTTGATTTTTAGGACAAATGCAAGATGGAAAAGTTGTTTGCGAGCATAGCAGGCCTTGCACTGCTTTTTTACGTGTTTGGAGTGCTTATCAGTCAACCAAAAATCCCCCTTAATATGAGTTGGAATCTTCCAAGTCTGAAGGGGGAGAATGCATACACACTCATGAGTCTACTCAGTGCGAATATCATGCCTCATGGTTTTTATCTCCACTCTTATATCGTGCAGGTAGATTTTATTTTCTTTTTCATATCCACTCTTTTATGTGTATCTTTCACCTGTCTCAATTTTCTTGGATGGATGATGAATGTATTTGTGAAAGTGGTCCACCAGATGGATGATCCAGATGCACCAATTGCTCTCTTTAACTACACTACAAGGTTTCATCATTGTCGTGCTTTTATGTAGAGTTGTTCTATTTTTTGGACTTGACGAAATCAATTACCATGGCTTATTATGTCATTAGCTTTGATCCGAATGTTGGAAGGTGAAACCTCTAGATCATGTAACAACATATTTCAAGGCCATGTTCAATTGGCCGTCTTTCATTGGCACCTGGAAATAATTGCGAAATCATTTTCTGCAAAATGGAATCTTTGTGTCTTACGTCAATTAATTTCTTGGCCTTTTGTTTGTAATCTATAGGATTATTTCTCAAGAAGATAGAAGATGGTGATAAATCTCAAATATATAGGTCTGTAGCCAAAAAATTAGTTTCTTTCTCCTGGGATACTAGGTAGCCTATTAATGAAAACAATGTCTCTGTCCATAATACGTCTGTTTATGATTTGACCAACTTTCAAATATGTATGTCCTTTTGAACCTTCCCTAATTACACAAGTGGCTGAACCATCTCTGTATGTTACACATAATTTGTCATCCACTAGTTTCTGTAAATGAAAATAAGAGGATTGATCTTAACAGTATGGTCGTCATGCACATAGACAGAAAATGCTTACAATGAATGTTTATGAGTACTTGGTAATTTTGGAGTCCTTGGTTGGGGTTTGGGCTGAAAGTACGAGTGCTAGAGCCGACGCTTTTGGAGTCCGAACTCATTCTTTTGAAAAATAGAAAAATGGAAATATTAGTAAATATGGATTTTCTTGTTAAGAAGAAAATGGAAGGTAAAGAAGAGACATAACTGAAACTTTGCACTGTGAAAAGTAATATTAACCATCTTACTTTCCCCGTTGAATTTAACGTCCAGGAAATGGACCTTTTCCAGAAAACTATGGATTTAAAACCATTAAATCCTTCTCAGAAATCTAAGTTTATTGAACTGAATTGAATTATTACAATTCAATTTTGTTGAATATCCAAGATTGAATAATAAAACTTTGCTCTTGCTTATTGGAGATTCTGGTGTTGGCAAATCATGTCTTCTTTTGAGATTTGCGGTAAGGTCTCTAAGGATACTCTTCTTTGCTCATACTCTTTTGATTCTAAAGAACAAAGGTTAATTGTTTTTATAATCTTTAGGCATCTGGTGTGTTATTCCATACATATACATACTCCAACATGCAACAATTTTATTCAGCGTCTTGTACAATAATTGGATACTAGTAGTAAGAGTTATGCTTATTCACAGATGCATTGGCAGCTTTGCATTCATATGTGATAAAAGTTGTTCATTCTATTCCCTTAATAATTTGTTGTCTTTTTGGTGCTTTCCTATTCAAGCTTAATTTCAAAGTAAGAAGTTGTAACCTCGAGCTTCAGTTCTCAGAACATTAGGAACTCCACCTTGCTTACTTTACATTTTTTCTTCATGATGACACTATGCTGAACAATTCTTTAACTAAATAAAAAATTACATATTGTGGTGACACAAGATTGGATAATAAAACTGTATTTTTAAGAATAAATGGCACCATACACTTTGTTGTTATACATCATATACTACATCCGTGCATTTTTTTTATACCATTGGATCCGATTATAGCAAATACTTTATAGTTGATAGTTTAGTATGGTTTTGAACTCGTTCCAAAAACTATCCGCGAAATGTTCTGTTGAGGTAGGCTGAAAAGCAGGACAATTTGTTGCCTTTACCAATGATTGCTTGGTTGAACAAATTCTTTAAGATTCTTGTTCAATGACCTTTATGGATATTAGTCCCAAAAACATTTTCGTGCACATTTTAGTAACTTACAGCTCTTAGCTTAGATATAATGGTATATTTAATATGTTATGTCTGTAGGTAGGAGAACCTCCTTGCTAGACATTGAGGAAGGCATCTTTGGAGCTAGGGCAGCTTTCATCTTCTTCACTACCATAGTTAGCGAGTTTTACTATGTCTCATAATCTAAGGTCAAGGACAGTGGATCCCTTCCTCCTTACGGAAGAGACACAGGAGTTGGGATGGGCACATACAACTAAGTGCACTGCTTATGCTGGTTCATTTGGCACTCACCTCATGATAGTAGGGGATATACTGTTTGGAATTTGCATTGAATTTTACTCCTTTTTTGCTTCTTCTTCCTTTTGGGATTGGTTGATTAGTTGAATAGATACATGGATCTTTGGACTTGATTGGTATTTTGTAATGCATCAAAATTGCATAGATTCCGAAGAAAGAGGGCCGTCATAATTGTAGAGATTCCGAAGAAAGAGAGCTGGCTATTAGAAGAGTAAGTCCAACTTGGGTTATTGCCTATCATGTTGCCTTGTCGACGCTTGTGAATTAATAATAATAATCCTTTCTTTCTTTTTTCTCATTGGAAGTGATCAATTTTCTTTCTTCTTTCTTATTTGAAGTGATCAAAATCAAATACCCATGCTTTTTTAACCAGCATTTCTCAAACTTAGAAACTCCACCTATTTAGTAGCCTTTTAAATTTATCATCCAAGAAAAACTAACCACCCCATCTATTTTTAAGTACTTTAAATGAAAAAACAACCATTCATTTCTAAGTTAGTGGACCTCTTATCTTTATAAATAGTCATTTCTTCCTTTATTTCATCGTTCACCTGTCCAAACATACATACAAGAAAGAGAGAGATGGGATGTTTATAATAATATTAAAAAAATCAGTTTATATATATATAAAAAAAACATTTCCATTTAGTTTTTTTTGTATGGATGCATCATGCATGGTTTTATGATAAAACACATGTATGTATAAAATAAATTATTTGTTCCAAACATGATATTTATGATAAAACAAATTATTTGTTCCAAACAGGACATTTATCAAAGGAGCACTATCAGGTAATATTTAAGATTTTCATTATAAATAGATTAAGAGACAATAATAATTATAAGTAGACTTGCAGCCAAAAATAAAGAATTTGATTTTTTTCAAAACATGGAAAGACTAATCAGTCTTACTTCTTGTAACTTTAGCCACTGCTTCAAATGGAGGGATTGCACAGATTTGGTTAGGGAGACTACTGATGGTGAACTAGCAGCTGCAACAAATATGAGAGTTATAAAGGTGAAAAGAAACATAAGGCGGTCGGTAAGATAAGATAGATTGACAGTACTTGTTTTAATTTTCCTGGATGGATGATGAATGTATTTGGGAATGTAAATGAAAATAAAAAACTTAATATATATATATATATATGTTATTAATGGAGGATACCTTGTTTAGGGGGACATGAAATTCTTGTAGCTTATGGTATGGTGCCCCAATATTGGTTCTATGTTACTAGTATGTAGTAGCTAATACTAGAGAATTCCTAAACCTAAACCTACGCCTAATCCTAATCTACTCCTTAACCTAAACCTAAACTTGAAAACCCAAACCTAAATTCGTACACAAACCCGAACCCAAACCCGATTTCCTAAACCTAAACCTTAACCTATTCTCAATTCCCTAAACCGTAACCTATAACCTACACTTATAACATAAACCTAAACCTATAACCTAAACCTGTAACCTTAACCTAAACATAAAACCTAAACCTAAACCTAAAACTATAACTTATGACCTAAACCAAAACCTATAACCAAAACCAAAACCTATAACCTAAACCCGAACCCATTCTCAAATCCCATAACCTATAACCTAAACCTAAACTTTAACTTAAACCAAAACCTATAACCTAAACCAAAACCAAAACCAAAACCGATAACCTAAACACGAACCCAAACCCAAACCCAAACCCGAATTCCTAAACTTTAACCTAAACATATAACCTATAACCTATAACTTAAGCCTATACCTAAACCTAAAACCTTACTTATGACCTAAAATTATTCTCAAATCCTTAAACCTTAACCTATAACTTAACCTAAACCTACACTTATAACCTAAAACTATTCTCAAATCTAAAACCTATAACCTAAACCCAAATCCAAACCCGAACCCAAACCCGAATTCCTAAACCTTAACCTAAACATATAACCTATAACCTATAACTTAAGCCTATACCTAAACCTAAAACCTTACTTATGACCTAAAACTATTCTCAAATCCTTAAACCTTAACATATAACCTAACCTAAACCTATACTTATAACCTAAAACTATTCTCAAATCCCAAAACCTATAACCTAAACCTGAATCCAAACCCGAACCCGAACCCGAATTCCTAAACTTAACCTAAACATATAACCTATAACCTATAACTTAAGCCTATACCTAAACTTAAAACATTACTTATAACCTAAAACTATTCTCAAATCCTTAAACTATAACCTATAAGCTAACCTAAACCTATACTTATAACCTAAAACTATTCTCAAATCCCAAAACCTATAACCTAAACCCGAATCCAAACCCGAACCCGAACCCGAATTCTTAAACCTTAACCTAAACATATAACCTATAACCTATAACCTAAGCCTATAACTTAATCCTAAAGCTATACCTATAACCTAATCCTAAACCTATAACCTAAAACTCAAACCTAAACTTAAACCTACAAACTAATTCTAATCTCAACTCCCTAACCTAAACCTAAACCTAAACTTGAAAATCGAAACCTAAACGTGATCCCGAACCCGAACCCAAATTCCTAAACCTAAACCTTAACCTATTCTCAAATCCCTAAACCTAAACCTTCACCTAATCCTAATCTCAACTCCATGACCAAAACCTAAACGTAAACCTATAACCTATAACCTAAACCTAAACCTAAACCTAAACCTAAACCTAAAACCTAAATGTATTCTCAAATCCCTAAACCTAAACCTACACCTAATCCTAATCTCAATTCCCTAACTTAAACCTAAACCTAAACCTAAACTTGAAAACCTAAACCTAAACCCGATCTTGAAGCCGATTTCCTAAACCTAAACCTTAACCTATTCTCAATTCCCTAAACCTATAGCTTATAACCTAAACCTAAACCTATAACCTTAACCTAAACCAAATCTTATGACCTAAAACCTAAATGTATTCTCAAATCTCTAAACCTAAACCTACACCTAATCCTAATCTCAACTCCCTAACCTAAACCTAAACCTAAACTAGAAAACCCAAACCGAAACCCGAACCCGATTTCCTAAACCTAAACCTGAACCTATTCTCAATTCCCTAAACCCGTAGCTTATAACCTAAACCTAAACCTTGACCTAAACCTAAACCTAAACCTAAACCTTCACCTAAACCTATAACCTTAACCTAAACCAAATCCTATGACCTAAAACCTAATGTATTCCCAAATCTCTAAACCTAAACCTACACCTAATCCTAATCTCAACTCCCTAACCTAAACCTAAACCTAAACTTGAAAACCCAAACCTAAACCCGATCTTGAACCCGAACCCGAGCCCGATTTCCTAAACTTATACCTTAACCTATTCTCAATTCCCTAAACCTGTAGCTTATAACCTAAACCTAAACCTTAACCTAAACCTTAACTTAAACCTATAACCTTAACCTAAACCAAATCCTATGACCTAAAACCTAAATGTATTCTCAAATATCTAAACCTAAACCTACACCTAATCCTAATCTCAACTCCCTAACCTAAACCTAAACCTAAACTTGAAAACCCAAACCTAAACCCGATCCAGAACCCGAACTCGAACCGAACCCGATTTCCTAAACCTAAACCTTAACCTATTCTCAAATCCCTAAACCTAAACCTATACCTAATCCTAGTCTCAACTCCCCAACTTAAACCTAAACCTAACTTGAAAACCCAAGCCTAAACCCGATCCCCCTGAACCTGATTTCCTAAACCTAAACCTTAACCTATTCTCAATTCCTAACCTTAACCTATAACCTAACCTAAACCTAAACCTACAACCTACACTTAGAACCTAAACCTAAACCTATAACCTAAACCTAAGCCTAAAACCTAAACCTATGACCTAAAACCTAAATGTATTGTCAAATCCCTAAACCTAAACCTACACCTAATCTAAACCTAAACCTAAATGTATTCCTAAACCTACACCTAAATGTATTCTCAACTCCCTAACCTAAACCTAAACCTAAACTTGAAAACTCAAACTAAACCCGATCCCAGAACTGAACCCGATTTCTAAACCTAAACCTTAACCTATTCTCAATTCCCTAAACCTATAGCTTATAACCTAAACCTAAACCTAAAACCTAAAACCTAAATGTATTCTCAAATCTCTAAACCTAAACCTACACCTAATCCTAATCTCAACTCCCTAACCTAAACCTAAACCTAAACTTGAAAACCTAAACCTAAAACCCGATCCCGAACCCGAACCCGATTTCCTAAACCTAAACCTTAACCTATTCTCAAATCCCTAAACCTAAACCTACACCTAATCCTAATCTAAACTCCCTAACCTAAACCTAAGCCTAAACTTGAAAACTCAAACCAAACCCGATCCCGAACTAAACGTAAGCCTAAACCTACACCTAAACCGATTTCCTAAACTTAACCTTAACCTATTCTCACTTCCCTAAACCTAAACCTATAACCTTATCCTAAACCAAAACCTATGACCTAAAACCTAAATATATTCTCAAATCTAAGCCTAAACTAAACCTAAACCTACACCTAATCCTAATCTTAAAACTCCCAAACCTATGAAACCTAAACCTAAACTTGAAAACCCAAACCTCCCAAAAAACCCGATCCAAAACCCGATCCCGAACCCGAACCCGATTTTCTAAACCTAAACCTTAACCTATTCTCAAATCCCTAAACCTAAACCTACACCTAATCCTAATCTAAACTCCTTAACCTTAACCTAAACCTAAACTTGAAAACCCAAACCTAAACCCGATCGTGAACCTAAACCAATTCCTAAATCTAAACCTTAACCTATTCTCAAATCCCTAAACCTAAACCTTCACCTAATCCTAATCTCAACTCCCTAACCTAAACCTAAACCTATAACCTTAAACTAAACCTAAACCAAAACCAAAACCTATGACCTAAAACCTAAATGTATTCTCAAATCTCTAAACCTAAACCTACACCTAATCCTAATCTCAACTCCCTAACCTAAACCTAAACCTAAACATGAAAACCCAAACCTTAAACCCGATCCCGAACCTGATTTTCAAAACCTAAACCTTAACCTATTCACAAATCCCTAAACCTAAACCTACACCTAATCCTAATCTAAACTCCCTAACCTAAACCTAAACCTAAACTTGAAAACCCAAACCTAAACCCGATCGCGAACCTGAACCCGAATTCCTAAACCTAAACCTTAACCTATTCTCAAATCCCTAAACCTAAACCTTCGCCTAATCTTAATCTCAACTCCCTAACCTAAACCTAAACATAAACCTATAACCTATAACCTAAACCTAAACCTAAACCTAAAACCTAAATGTATTCTCAAATCCTAAACCTAAACCTACACCTAATCCTAATCTCAATTCCCTAACCTAAACTTAAACCTAAACTTGAAAACCCAAACCTAAACCCGATCCCGAACCCGAACACGATTTCCTAAACCTAAACCTTAACCTATTCTCAATTCCCTAAACCTATAGCTTATAACCTAAACCTAAACCTTAACCTAAACCTAAACCTAAACCTAAACCTAAACCTTAACCTAAACTTATAACCTTAACCTAAACCAAATCCTATGACCTAAAACTTAAATGTATTCTCAAATCTCTAAACCTAAACCTACACCTAATCCTAATCTCAACTCCCTAACCTAAACCTAAACCTAAACTTGAAAACCCAAAACCTAAACCCGATCCCGAACCTGTAACGACTCGAAAATTTTCGTACAATGGCCCAAGTACCACCTCGACCAGAAATCATTTAGGATTAAATCCTTTAGAAATTTGACAAAGTTAACTAAGTGCTAAACTAGATTAGCCATGAAATCCATTTGAATCGCTTTAAATACGATCTGCAAGACCCAAAACTTGTAGAATCATTGACACTAGGTTACCCTAAAATCTAGGATTAAACTCATTACCCGTCTGCTCTCGGGAGCACATTGAAACTCCGTATCAGGTCTGGACCGCACATCGGGAGTCCGAATAATACTAGGTTAAGGACTTAAGATCGCCTCGCTGGGCTTGACAACCATCTCGGAAATCAAGTCCAGCTAGTGTCCCACGGCTGTTCGCTTGAGTCGGGAGCGAGGGAGTGTGAAAACACTTGTTTTTTTTTCAAAATAAATATCTGGAATAGTGATCTGAGACTTGTTACTTGTGGTCAATTTGTAAGCAACCAGACCGTCAGAATCTGACCCAAATACACCCTCGGATCAGGAAAATTTTCATAAACATATACTTGGAATTTCGGATCTGGATCCGCTGACCGTTGAATTGAAACTGGTCCGCCACGCGTGATCTGGGAATCTGACTGAAACGAAAACTTAACTTTACCTGGATCCAAGGTTGATGAGATTAAGTCCGACCTTTGGCTTAAGTAGGCCTGCCAAAAATACTCTGTTGAGCTGAAACAATGCTGCTTTGGTTATAACCTAAATATACCTTGTCCACAAGTCTAGTTTGGAGAGATTTTAGGCTATATAAGGACCTTAGAATCCTCTCTCTCACAACCATATGAATTTGAGAGAAACCCTAGAGAGAGAAGTGAGAAAAGAGAGAGAAACAGTGAGAGAAGTGAGAGAAACTCCCTGTTACTGTTTCCTGCCACTACCCAAGCTCCACCACTCCATTCTTGTCGCTTTTCCGGTGATACCGACTTCATTTTGAGGTAAGAAACCCTAACTCTAATCAGTTTTGGAGTTGTAAGGGTTGTAGGTTATAAAATAGCTAACCTATTTCATTCTTTAGGCTACTTAACTGCCGAATACGAAGGCTTAACAAACCTATCAGATTCATGACGATTCTACGATATAAGGTGAGGACTTTAGGTATATAGGTTATGGTTTTTAATGCTTTCACTGTCAGATAATAATAGATTCATGATCTGCATGCAATTGCACATGTACAAAGTGCTTTCTGATTTCTGTTTCGATTAAAGACGTAGAATATGGAATTTTACATATTATAGGTATTCGTAGAAAATACCGTATATGTATATATTTTGAAAATGTGTTTGACATGATTAGTTTTTGTATGAATATATGATATATTGATAAAATACTTATTTGGCGAAAGGATTCACCCTAATACATGTTATGCTAATATACACTATGTATGTAGAAATAGTGTATTGTAGAAAATACCATATATATATATATATATATATATTGAGAATGTGTTTGACATGATTATTTATTGTATGAATATATGATATATGGGTAAAATACTTATTTGGCGAAAGGATTTGCCCTAATACATGTTTGGCTAACATACACTAAGTATGTTGAAATAGTGTATGCTAAGTGTTTGTGAAAATGCTTGTGTGAGTAAGTGTTTGGTTGATGATGCCTTAGGAGGGTGTTGATATGGGATTCTCAACTACCTTAGAGACATGTATGATTTCCTTCATGAGGTTGTTTACTTAAACCGCTTACTTGTGCAATATATGTGTTTATATTCCTACTTATGTAGTGCTTTATAACATGCTTTATGACATGCTTACTAACATGCTTGAATTACTTTATTTATTATGCTTTACTCCACATGCTATAAACAAGGATTGATTGAGTTTAGGACTATGTCTATAGTCCAGACAATCAGTACCAGACTTGAGATCGTGGTTGAGATTCATGTCGCCATGTAAGATGTGTTTGACGAACCCGAGTTGTACGTCAGTTGGCGACAGTGGTTAGGCCACGTGAAGTGCTTATGCACTTCATGTCGTCCAATTGATTGTGTGCTCGAGCTAGTCAGGCCCGTCAAGTAACCCGATATGTCTAATATATGTTCACCATGTTTGGTCACTATTGCTTAAACCTAGGGTACCAAACTTACCTGTGGAATCCCATTAACCATGGTACCTCGATCCGCTAAGACTCATGAGCCGGGCATAGTGTTATGGGACACCGTGGTCTAGCTGTCGGCCTACGCTGGGGCCACGTGCCTCCCCGTAGTGACCAGTGAGCAATCAGACTTGTGAGCCGATTATGGTGGTATGAGACACTATATTCAAGCTATCGGCCTACACTATTTGATGGGTGATGGGGGAGTGGTGCAACGATTCCATATAACAGCCCTGACAGCCCTGACCGTACCCGGTGTAGTGACCTCGAGCATACTCTAAATCTACGGTGAGGCAACGAGCCTTCTCGTAGTAACAGAGTATAAGCTAGGCCTATATTGATAAGGTGATGGGGGAGTGGTGTAACGATTCCATGTAACAGCCCTGGCAGGCCGCGACCTAGAAACACACCATCGTATGAGATTGTTTAGGACTGACGACCCTAGAATGGATCATGTTTGGGAATGATACAAGGAAGGTACCTTAGTTTCCCAATCCTGCTGTTTGAAATGGACTAATAACTACTCGATAATCATGTTCATCATGCATTGCATGTGTCTGGAAGATGTGAAGCACTAAGGAAAGTAAGCATACCGCGAACGTAAGATGGTGTCGCATGAGGGAGTATGTCGGTAAGGGCATCCATCATGACTGCATTCATACTTGCATTAATAAGAGTAGTTAGGAGTGTTTGATTATACTGTTTTATCATTACTGCTTGACTGAGTCGATAACATATTAACCTATGCTTTATTGTTCCACTGAGTTAGCTACTCACTCCCATGTTACGGGACGGTGTTGTACACACCAACCAGACTCTGTCTCAGGTTTAGATGAGCTGGCGACTCAGGAGGCTGAGCCGGACTATGACGAGGACAAGGACGAGTTCTCATTTATGCAGTTTTCTGGTGGCTTCAACTAGACTGCCGGATTGACGGGATTTGCTGGGATTACTTCCCTAGTTGTATTTTTGACTTTTTGAACATAAAATAGATATATGTATATGGTGACTCAGATGGGTTCATACTCTGGAGAATGAAATGATTTTGTTTCTTTTACATACATATATATACAGTTCAGTCTTCTGCTTGCCTTTATACAATTGATCTGGAGTATGAATTACTAGTTTGGTATAATCTCACTCATGTTTATTGCTCTAACATAGACAACATTTAATTATCATTATCTATGTTGCATAAGTGATGTGTTGGAACTCGGGAGTTGAGTTATGCTCAACCCCCGATTTTCAGGGCGTTACAGAACCCGAACCGGAGTTCCTAAACCTATACATTAACCTATTCTCAATTCCCTAATCCTATAGCTTATAACCTAAGCCTAAACCTAAACCTGAACTTAAACCTATAACCTTAACCTAAACCAAATCCTATGACCTAATACCTAAATGTATTCTCAAATCCCTAAACCTAAACCTACACCTAATCCTAATCTCAATTCCCTAACCTAAACTTAAACCTAAACTTGAAAACCCAAACCTAAACACGATCCCAAACCTAAACCTTAACCTATTTTCAATTCCCTAAACCTATAGCTTATAACCTAAACCTAAACATTAACTAAACCTAAACCTAAACCTAAACCTAAACCTTAACCTACACCTATAACCTTAACCTAAACCAAATCCTATGACCTAAAACCTAAATGTATTCTCAAATCTCTAAACCTAAACCTACACCTAATCTTAATTTCAACTCCCTAACCTAAACCTAAACCTAAACTTGAAAACCCAAACCTAAACCCGATCCCGAACCCGAACCCAAACTCCGATTTCCTAAACATATACGTTAACCTATTCTCAATTCCCTAAACCTATAGCTTATAACCTAAACCTAAACCTTAACCTAAACGTAAACCCGAACCTAAATCTATAACCTTAACCTAAACCAAATCCAATGACCTAATACCTAAATGTATTCTCAAATCCCTAAACCTAAACCTACACCTACACCTAATCCTAATCTCAACTCCCTAACCTAAACCTAAACCTAAACTTGAAAACCCAAACCTAAACCCGATCCCGAACCGGAACCCAATTTCTAAACCTATACCTTAACCTATTCTCAATTCCCTAAACTTATAGCTTATAACCTAAACCTAAACCTAAACCTTAACCTAAACCTAAACCTAAACCTCAACCTTAACCTAAACCTATAACCTTAACCTAAATCAAAACCTATGACCTAAAACCTAAATGTATTCTTAAATCTCTAAACCTAAACCTACACCTCCACCTAATCCTAATCTCAACTCCCTAACCTAAACCTAAACCTAAACTTGAAAACCCAAGCCTAAACCAGATCCCGAACCCGAACTCGATTGCTAAACCTAAATCTTAACATATTCTCAATTCCCTAAACATATAGCTTATAAGACCTAAAACCTTAACCTTAACCTAAACCTATAACCTTAAAACCAAAACCTATGACCTAAAACCTTAACCTATAACTTATTACCTAAACCTTTAACCTAAACCTTAACCAATAACCTAAAACCTAAACCTAAACCTAAAACCTAAATGTATTCTCAAATCCCTAAACCTACACCTAATCCTAATCTCAACTCCCTAACCTAAACCTAAAGCTAAACTTGAAAACCCAAACCTAAACCCAATCCCGAACCCGATTTCCTAAACCTAAACCTTAACATATTCTCAATTCCCTAAACCGCTTATAAGACCTAAAACCTTATCCTTAACCTAAACCTATAACCTTAAAACCAAAACCTATGACCTAAAACCTTAACCTATAACCTAACCTTAACCTAAATCTAAAACCTAAACCTTAACCAATAACCTAAAACCTAAACCTAAACCTAAAACCTAGAAGTATTCTCAAATCCCTAAACCTAAACCTACACCTAATCCTAATCTCAACTCCCTAACCTAAACCTAAACCTAAACTTGAAAACCCAAACCTAAACCCGATCCCAAACTCGAACCCGATTTCCTAAACCTAAACCTTAACATATTCTCAATTCCCTAAACCTATAGCTTATAAGACCTAAAACCTTAACCTATAACCTATAACCTATAACCTAAACTTATAACCTATAACCACCTTAACCTTAACCTAAACCTTAACCAATAACCTAAAACCTAAACCTAAACCTAAAACCTAAGTGTATTCTCAAATCCCTACACTTAATCCTAATCTCAATTCCCTAACCTAAACCTAAACCTAAACTTGAAAACCCAAACCTAAACCCGAACCCGATTTCCTAAACATAAACCTTAACCTATTCTTAATTCCCTAAACCTTAATCTAAACCTAAACTTTTTTTCCTTTTTTTTTTACTTATGAAGTTAAACTTATGTATTATGGGTGGATGAATGTAATGTGGATAAGATTGTTTATGTTTGGATGGATGTAGTTTATGTTTGGATGGATTTACATAGTTTGGGTTTAGATGGATGTGAATGTGAATGTGATGAAATATATTGTATAACAGGTGTATATCAGGAAGAATACGATGAATGTAACAGGTCAAATTTAAAAATATCCTTCAAGGGTCATAAGAGATGGCCCGTAGCAGTCCTTTTAAAGGACGGTCCATGACAATCCTTTTAAAGGACATGCCATGGCCGTCCTTTGAAGGTTCATAAGAGACGGTCCATGACAGTCCTTTTTAAGGACGGTCTATGATAGTCCTTTTAAAGGACAGTTCATGGCCGTCCTTTGAAAGCTCATAAGAGACGGTCTATGACAGTCCTTTTTAAGGACGGTCCATAGCCGTCCTTTTAAGGCTCATAAGAGACGGTCCATGACAGTCCTTTTTAAGGACGGTCCATGACCGTCTTTTTTTCGTCAATAAGAATGACGGTTTTCAACCATCCTTTAAGTAATAGGACACGTCAAAATTTGACGGCCTATGCGACAGTCCATGACCGTCCTTTTGGTCATTTGAGACGGTTTTGGACCGTCCTTTTTTCACTGTTTTGGCATAGTATAGTCGAACATAGGCTAAGACTAGTTGAGAAACAGCCTATACAATTATATAGTCACCCACTTTAAGTATGCAAACAATATGACCTAACCTATGGTCAATGTAGAGTCATTCATACCTTATAAGTGAAATTTGAACATTGAATCATCATTTGCTTCGGTTGATAGTTGATCTTGAAGTACACGAAGCATGATATCTTGACTTACTTTGAATCTTGAACTTGAAGTACTTTGAAGCTTGAACTTGAAGTACTTGTGAGTTGTATTTCATCTTGAGCATTCCAAAGTAAAGCACATTGTCTTGACATAGTAGAAGCTTGAAAGCTTGAACTATCGCTTGATGTTGTACTTGAACTTGTATATCTCTTACATTTGTGATGCTTGAATCTTGAATTGGAATATCTTGAACTTGTACTTGAAGTGCATGATCTTGAATAAGAAGATGAACTAAACAAGATATAGATTCCAAGAGTCTTAATCTAACTAGCCATGTATCTATTAGTATTCTCAGTTTCAATACAAATTTTCCCAACTTGGGGCCTTCCGTATTCATAAACATGTTGAGTACTCAGCTGTACATCCTAGAGTATAACCATTATCTCTTCTAGAGAAACGGTCCAAGAGGTCAACGCACCTTCTTGGTTCCCGGTACCGAGTGTTGAGCTATTGTCCAAATTCAATGCTTCAGAAGCAGTTTAAACTAGCACATCCTCAGTTGGAGGTAGTGAGGTTGGTGTAGAGGATTCGACCCCAAAAACTCGATTACTTCTTCTATTTATAATTCTCACTAGCAGAGTTACGCTGATAAGTTAAAAACAGAGTCTCACCAGGCATGCCAAAAACTTGTTGGTGCTGGTTTTTGGCTGTTTGAATGCAAGTGTTATAGAATTGAATTTACAATTAATTCAAACCGAACAACTATGACCTCAAGGACCGAGATAGGCAGACACGTAGTATATGATCGAGATCGGATGAGATCAACCGCCTATTCAGTCACTCACTCAATGTGTAAATAGGATCATGCGATATTCAGAGGGTATGGTTCATCCTTTAATGATGGGTTACACATTTGCATTCCGTTCGAAAGGGCTTTTCGATACAGATAAAATAAAATTGAGAAAAGGGATTCTTACAGCCGGTCACGGTGGACGGCTGCAAAACACCTCTCCTAATGAAGAACTTAATCCAATGTAATAGTATAGGCTCAAATTACAACTAAAATTACCAGCTATTTGATTATTGTTACAAATTACAATACGGAATGTAAAAAAGTATAAAAGATTGCACTAAGAAATGTAATTGACTTGGCAGCAAAAGTAAAGTGATTTACGTTATGAAATGTAAAAGAACCTGTAATTGAAAGGATAATTGAAATATAATGTTTGGTTTTGATTGGGTTAGTGTGAAACTCTTTCCTCTATGAAATTCCTCTTATATTTATAGCTTTGCCCTAGCCATTTAGATCATTCCCATGTTCTAACAGTTACTATAAATGCTGAACACTTCATGGCCTACTCTACTCCTATTCTTGTCACCTATCTTATAATTGCTTCGACATGATCATTCCTCCATTGGCCACTTAAACATTGACATATTATTATTTGATGCACTCTAGCTATATTATTATAAAATCTTCTTAATACGTTTCAGGAATCTTCAAATACACCCTGAATTTATCTAGATCACGCATAACTTATCCTGATTGGTTACCCAAAAAATGGGACAACAAAGACAATCAATCGTGTTCTTTTCAAAATTATCAAGAGATCCCAAAGATATTTATCACTGTTTGCAGTCACGCATCTCCATGTACCAAAGCTAGCTCGTCAGATGTGTCCACAGATTTATGTGATACTGAGGTGCATCGCATTCGAGATAATTGGGT
The DNA here is from genome assembly GCA_030180095.1 of Magnolia changhungtana. Taxonomy (NCBI): domain Eukaryota; kingdom Viridiplantae; phylum Streptophyta; class Magnoliopsida; order Magnoliales; family Magnoliaceae; genus Magnolia; species Magnolia changhungtana. The sequence continues at coordinate 388,031 of JASAUF010000078.1, forward strand.
AGCATCATAAAAGTTATAGAGCAGGCTGCTGATCCGTGTGGCAAACGTTGCCGATATTTTTAAAATCTCGTGATATTCTTACCAAAATTTCATAAAATGATATTATGTAGATGATATCGTGAGATTTTAGGCAAAATTTCTGAGAAATTGGGATTTTATCGAATAATGCCTCGGTGCATGGAAACCGTAGGCAAAGGCACAGAGATATTCCTGTGCCCGGGGCTGTGTGGGGCTCACACAGATGTCCGTGACAAATCCACTCCGTCCACCTGTTTTAAAAGACCGCAATAGGACAGGAGTATAAAAATTAAGTAGATCCAAAACTCACGTGGGCCATAGCACACGAAACAGTGGAAGCGAACGCCTGGCCTAAAAGAAGTTTTATGTCAGGATGATATTTGTCCTACAGTTTATCTGAGTGGTAATAACCTATGAACGGTTTTATGGTCAGCTCCAGGAGATTTCAACGGTGGATGTTTCTGTTTCCACCTTTTCCTTTGGTGTGGCGTACCCGAGTTTTGGACCTGCTCGATTTCTATAATTTTTTCTTATTGTTGTCTTTCAAAACAGATGGACGGAGTGGATTTGTCACAGACATCTCTGTGGACCCAATAGCCCCGGGCACGGTTATATTTCTGTCAGGCAATCCGCTTCCATGCTTTTCTTTAAAAGTAAAATTACATAAATACCCTTATTATATTTATTTAAAAAGTGATGCGTGGAGAACGGTCCACGCCCACGAAATGATTACCATGTGGACCAAACATTTGGCGAATCCAATGATAACATGGATTCTACCGTAAAAGCTAGCATACACCGCTCACAAGTACCCAAAATCATCTATGGACCACCTAGTGATTCAATTGGCTGGATTTTTTTTCCTAGTTTAAATAACATGTTGGGTTCATACCTGAAGTCGCAGTGGATGTTACACACATAACGCAATAACGCATGGACCCATAATTCTTGATTTCTCTGCCTTTTATAGCAAAGAAAATAATAATAATAATAATAATAATAATAATAATAATAATAATAATAATAATAATAATAAGCTGGCATTATGGGATTTTCTAATATAATTTTTGTTGTAATTTATTTCTTACGGATCCAAAATTGTGGTTAGAAAAGGACATGTGTCATTGTACTGGAAATGTGCAGCTTTCTAAAGAACTTTATCGATATTTAGAGGGCTTCCTATGAAATCATGGCTCACACTTATTTAGATGATGATATAATAGGGTAGGATAGAGAAATCCAAGAAGCAAAAAGAATAGTGAGAGGGACACATGTCAAGAGAAGAATGATGAATCTAGAAGACCAATGCAGTGATGAATCAACTACCATAATCGAAGTTTACACTCATATACCTGATTATTATCATTTCCAATACAAGCAGTTCTTTCGGAAAAGCTTATTGTAATTGCTCTCCATGACTGACTATAACATTCATTTTAGTTCAATTGCACTAGTATATTAAAAGTCATTTCGTATGAATGGCAAGTGGCAACCCATTTTCTGAGGAAGAATGTAACAGCCCGGATTTTTTCCAACCTGGAATTAGACGTCCTTAGGCAATGGGTTAATCCTAACACCGGTTTAACTTCTCAAACACTCAATTAAAGCCTCAAATCCCTTTTCAAACCATTTTCTTCACAAATCCTACCCTTCACCACCTTGATCTTTCAATTTGCCTAAGTACTTTCACCCTAGACACTATCTTAAACTAGCTAAGTAGTATAACTTGGATCACTTCACATACAAACTACAAAAGCCTAAGTACCACCTCAGACCGAATCTCAGACCGAAATCACTCAGGGCTAAATCCTTTAGAAACGTGACAAAGTTAACTAAGAGCTAAACTAGATTAGCTACGAAATTCACTTGATCCACTTTAAATACGATCTGCAAGACCCAAAACTTGTAGAATCATTGACTCTAGGTTACCCTAAAATCTAGGATCAATCTCATTACCCAGTTGCTCTCGGGAGCACATTGAAACTCCGTATCAGATTTAGACCGCACATCGAAAGTCCGATTAACTCGAAGTTAAGGAATTAGGACCGCCTTGCTAGGCTTAACAACCATCTCGGAAATCAAATCCAGATAATGTCCCAGTGTAATTCGCTTGAGTCCAGAGCGAGGAGTGTGAAAACACTTGAATTTCTTTACAAATAAATATATCAAATAGTAATCTGAGACTTGTAACTTGCGAGTCAGTATTAAGCAACCTGACCGTCAGAATCTGACCCAAATACACCCTCGAATCAGGAAAAATTTCATAAATATATCCATGTACTTAGAATTTCAGATCGAGACCCGCTGACCGTTGAACTGAAACTGATCTGCCACGCGTGATCTGGGAATCCGACCAAAATGAAAACTTAACTCCACCTTGATCCGGTGTCTATGAGCTTAAGTCTGACCTTTGGCTCAAGGGGGGCTGCCAAAAGTCCTCCGTTGAGCTGAAACAGATGCCCTTTGGACAAAACCCAAGTATACCTTGACCTTAAGTCTAATTTTGTGAGTTTTTAGGCTATATAAGGACCTTAGAACCCTCTCTCTCATAGCTATATGGATTTGAGATTTGAGAGAGAGAAAAGAGAGAGAAAGTATGGGAAATGTGGGAGAGTCTTCATGCCCTTCTTCCCTGCTACTATCCATGCTCCACCACTCCGTTCTAATCGCTTTCTCAGCGATTCCAGCTCCGTTTCTAGGTAAGAAACCCTAACCTTAATCTAATTTAGGGTGTTGATAGTTGTAGGTTAAGAAATAGCTAACCTATTTCATTCTATAGGTTGCCAAACTACCGTATACAGAAGCTTAGCAAACCTATCGACTCCGTTACAATTCTATGCCAAAAGGTGCGGACTTTAGGTGTATAGGTTATGATTTTCAACGCTTTCAATGTCAGATAATGATAGATTCATGATCTGTATGCAATTGCACATGTACAAAGTGTTGTTTGTTTTTCATTTCGATTAAAGATGTGGAATATGGAATTTTACATATTCTAGGTATTTGTAAAAAATACCGTATACGTATAAATTTTGAAAATGTGTTTGCCATGATTATTTGTTGTATGAATATATGATACATGGATAAAATACTTATTTGACGAAAGGTGTAAGCCTTGTATTCTAGACCGTACCGTTCCGTAGGTTCCCGCGGTCTTTCCAGTCAAATTCCGGCAACCTTCGATCCTTAACCGGTGTTGCACGTAACCCTGATTCACACGCTGTCAACCCGAGTCGACTCAACCCGAGACTTGTACCCTTACGACCGTACCGTCGCCACGGTTCCGATGCCACGACTCGCACGCCAAGGCGATACTCTGGCCAGGAGATGTGGGCTAACGTTCGGTGTGAGGAAAACACCGCGCGTTGCGAAACCCAAGAGAATCTCAACGAGATGTCACATCAATCATCCATCAATTCATCCCATCATGTCAAGTACACATCACCTCACACCCTTCCCCAAGCAAGCCCCAAAGTCAAAAAGGCTCTTACACACTCATGCCTTTCTTACACAAATTGCCCCAAAAGTCAAAAAGAGCCTCTTACACCCATCACTCACCACATCAAACATCCATCACCCATCTCTCTCCCTTTATAAGTCTCTCTCTCCCTCTTTTCCAAGCTCATTTCCAAGCAAAGAAAAAAAAATAAAAAGAAAAACTCCACACGTCTAAGCCTTCCCCATCTCTCCCAAAAAACCACAAGTGTGGCCCACCTCTTCCAACCCTTCCATCTTCCATCTCAACCATCCAAACCCCATCTCCTCCGTCGAAATCGAAGCAAAGGAGCAAAGGAAGCCTTGGGACCAAGAAGAAGCCGGTGGGTGATCGTAGATCCTTGTTTTTCATAGATTTTGTTTGATTAAGGGTCCACATATGTGGGACCCACCTTGATGTATATTTTTATCCAAGAGGGGCCCATAGTGGCGGGGTCCCTCCATCCTTGCCGAGCTCTCTCTCTCTATTGTTTCTTTTTTTTTTTGTATGATTGCTTATGGCCCACTTGATGCATGATCTTATCCATGCCATTCGTTGAGGTGGACCCCACTGTTTCCAAGAGTGTTAAATGCCTTGAGAAAAACACAAATATTAGCTTGATCCAAAAGAGGTGGGCCATGTGGGACCCACCTTGATGGGGCATGCCACCGTCCGTCAGTGGGGTGGCTAAACAGTGAAGTGTCAACTGACAGGGGGGTTGTGCACTAGCGTAGGTGTGCTAACTTGGAGTGTGTGTACTGACGTGTGTGTACTACAAGGGTGTGGGGTCCATGGGACCCATCCACACCGTCCATCCATTTTGGTGGGCCGCACCATCCTGTACGTGTGGTGCATCCACCGTCCAGGGACGGTGGGACCCATCCCTAGATCAACCAGCAGACTGTGAAAGATACCTCATCTCAACACTTGAGGTCTTGGTTTCGATCCCTGTAGGGTGGCTAATGGTGAAGTGCCAACTGACGGTGGGTCCGTGAGACCCACCCCATCCACGCCGTCCATCCTTCTTGGTGGGCCACACCATCACATTGGTGTCCACCGCCCTCAGACGGTGCGACTCACGTCCGTGTGAGCCCTCCCTGACGCCCAAATCCGTGGCTCAACGGGCAGACTGAGTGGAGATATCTCGTTTCAACACATGAGGTCTTGGTACCCATCACTGTGTGGGTGGCCTGTGCGTGGGGCCCACCTAGGTTTGGTGCAACTGAAACTTGTCGGCCCCTTCATTCAAGTGGGACACCCACGATGGGTGGGTTGGATTTGCGGACCCCATCTCGGTGGGCCCAAATAAATGGTTATGAATGTTTTAAATGGAAGGGAACCCTCTCAACTGTTGTATCGGGTGTGGCCCACACAAGTCATGGACTAACTTGATTTTTGAGAGCTAGGCCCACGCTGACATGGTGCATCTAACCAATGGATTAGATGTTGGCAAACATCAATGGTGGGGCCCACACCGATCGACCTCATGGACGTTAAAATAAGCTCGAGCGTTGTACCTTTCCCATATATAATATATATGGTGGGCCCTACGTGGGACCCACCTCTGTGGTGTTGTCAGGAAAGAAAAGAAAAGAAAAAGAAAGAAAGAAAAAGAAAAAGGAGAGGGGCCATGTGCCCTCTCTCTCCCTACATCTCTCTTAATCTCTCTCTAAAATCTCTCTACTCTCTCTGTCTAAACTCTCTTTTTCTCTCTCTAACTCTCTCTCTCTCTCTGACTCTCTCTCTATCTCTCTAGCTTTCTCTCACTCTCTCTCTAACGCTCTCTCTCTCTCTTCATCTCTCTCTCTACATCTCTCTATCTCTCTCTCTCCCTGTGTGCGTCAGCAGGGTGTAGGCCCCACTTAATGTATGTGTTTTACTCCATCCGTCCATCTATTTTGATGGTGGGACCCATCGTGAGGTATGTGTTTTATCCTCGCCTGGTTCCCCTCCCGGACTTGGGTGCGGCACCAGTAGGCCCACCTTGATGTCTGTATTATATCCACTCATCCGTTGAGGCCCACCTTGATATGCATAAGGCCCAAGTGATTAGGCCCACCTTGCCATAATTATGGCCCGTTGTTGAGGCCCCCTTTGATGTGAATGAAAGGCCCATATTATGAGGCCCATTCGATGTATTTGTGGCCGTGGTTGAGGCCCACTTTGATATATATAAGGCCCATATTACGAGGCCCATTTTGATGCATTCTAAGGCCCATGGGTTATGGCCCATTGCAATGTACATAAGGCCCGTTGGTGAGGCCCATTAATGCGGCTCATTTGATGAATGTAAGGCCCATGTGATACGGCCCATTTGATGTATTTAAAGCTCAATGGGATGTACCTAAGGTCCATTGCAATGTGTGAACCCAACAGGGTTTATGTAATGATGTTTACGACGGGCAATGCCTCGGGAGCAATGTTGGTTTGACATCCACATTGCAGTATAGTGTTGGTTAAATGTTCGCATTATGACTCTTCCTAACGCCATTGATAGGCCCATGCTGGTTGTGTGTAGGCCGTCTATGTCGAGGCCCATCTGCATTGTAAGGATAGTTCACTACTTTATGACATGTTTAGTATAGTTCCATGATTCATGATCATACGCATCATATGTATGCTTGATATGAGAAGTGACTGATCATAGCATATGCCTTCGGGCAGATTGTTTAGGGACTCCCGGATAGGCGGTGTTGCCCTACATGAGCGCACGATACGCGCAGGATTGCTGCATGATTGGATAGTGTGATTCATGCATTCGCATGGTGTGATATGGTACTGTACGCCCTAGCGACATCAGGGTCGTAGCCTCCACAGGCGTATCATGGCTGGCAGGATTGGATACCGGAAATGTTGTTCTACATGGGGTGCTATAGATATCCCTAGGTGAAAGTCCCTAAACCCTTATGGTACCAAGAGGTTGCTCCAATGTCTAGACCGAGTGGGTGCATGAGCGCCGAGGGCCGATTACCAGACGGCTGCGCTTACCACTATGTCGTGGTCGGTTGGAAGGAGGTATGGCCTTACCCGCCCGAGAGGAGGGGGCAATGCTAGGCTGAGTCTGACCAGCTCAAGGAATGGGTCCGCTATCGACGAGCCGAGCCCGATATTGGCCGGGTAGTGAGGTCTCTTCCACTTACCTTATTGCACGCGATGGGGCGGCAATTTGGTTTAGAGTGTACTAGACCCCGGAGATTTCTCAGATTTTGAGTTGTACTGATATGTGGACTTAAATGAGGATTTGTATGCTTGAGTTACATTTCGCATCGCATGGCCTTGGTATGGCCAACATCATTCATGTCTTGCATCGCATAGCCTTAGATGGCTACCGGTATTCATGGATTCACCAGCATGTTCCGCATTACTCTGATACTGCATATCTGCATTACTACCTCGTGCATACACTTTCACCACCCTCTAATCTTTCTATAAGCTTATGTACGACCGTTGCGTGCAGGTGACGCGAGGACGCAGCAGCGCTGAGGCAGGAGCGCAGAGCAGATTTTTTTGGAGCTTTTTGTCCATTCTCATTGTATTTCCCTTTATGCTCATTGTACTTGTAAAGTTTTTGATCGTAGTGGAAATGTGATGGAGTTTTTGGTTGTTGTTTGTGGGTTATGCCTTTGGTTATGCTTATTACGAATTAAATCGATGTTGAAAATCCTCCTTGTAGCATCCCAGGGTCGGAACCTGGCGTATGGGCGCTGGGAGCCGAGAATGGGGTTCTACGGAGGCTGTTGACACCGGATTCGGCAATCGAAAATTTTGTGAGCCCGATTTTTGAGTTTGGGGCGTGACAGAAGTTGGTATCAGAGCATAACTAGGGAATAACTAAGAACAACATTACATGTCTGCTATGAGTTTAGGATGATTAAGTCCCAAGTCCAGATAGCTTAGCAATCTTTATTACCAACCCTTAACGTTCGTACCTTCGAGAGTTTCTAAGTTAATAGGCGCCTTTGGTCTTCCTGTAGGACATGGTGCGCCAGAGAGTAACCCGATCGACCCCCGCACCACCACCTGAGACTCCCGCATCACCGCCTGAGACTCCCGCACTACCACCTACGATGCCCATTCCACCACCAGTGATTCCTACCGCCCATCCCGAACTGTCGAGAGGCTCCTCACAAAATTCCTGCGATCACCGAATCCGACGCCGACCATATCCGTGAGTGCCTCCCAGTTTGTAACGACCCGAAAGCAGACATACGGGTCGAGTACCACCTGGGATAAATCATGAGGATTAAATCCATTTGAAATTTAACAATGAGTTAACTAAGCACTAAACCCATAGCTATGGAACCACAAGAACAGATCACAAAATACGATCTATGACCCAAAAGTTTTGAGAATCATGCGACGAAAGGGAAATATAAAGTGCAAATAACAAAAAACTCATTTCCCGTCACGCTCAAGGGAATGAAACAAAACTGCGACAGTCTCAGCCACTCGCACATCGAGTCCGATTAACATAGAAGTTAAGAACTAGGACCGAGGCGGACTTAACAATCATCTCAAAAATCGAACTTTATCCGATGTTCCACGGCCATTCGTTTAATCGGAGCGAGGTCATGTGAAAAACACTATACGAAATATGCCAAAATAAATATATGCGGAATAAGATGTGATCGGCATCATTTGTTGACAAGGCCATGCGATGCAATATGTAGCAACAAGCATGTCAATCCTCATACCAAATTACACCCTCTAGGATCAAGAAAATTTCATGGAACATTTACATGTGTTGGAATTTACGATCAAATGGCACCTCTCGACAAGCGGCCGAATCGACAAGTGGTCCGAAACCTGCGATCCGGGGAATCCGATCGAGTCAAAACGTAATCCCACGTAGATCCATCGATGGTGCCCATTTCGGCGTTTGGTCAAGGAGGGCCACCAGTAATGCCCCCGCTTCTCGGGCGAGTAAGGCCACCAAAGCCACGAAAATCCTATATTAGCAGTATTCGACCCCGTGCGCTCTACTTTTGTAATGTTTGAGGTTATCAAAGGGGCTTAGGTTCAGGACTCTCCCGGGGACATCCATACGAATTTTGGAGGAAACCCTAGAGGAAGAGAGAGAAAAGAGAGATAAAGTTGTGGAGATTGTCGCCGATCTTATCTCCTCCTACGTTTGGCTTGTTGAACGGCACTACCAATCCGCCTTATTCTAGGCGTGAAGCCTCATGTAGGACACGCCTCATTTGAAGGTAAGAAACCCTAACCCAGGTCCGATTTGAGGTGGAATCGATGTAGGATGACCGACTAACCGATTCCGCTATTTAAAGCAATAAAATCCCTCGTAGACTGAAGATCCATTACCCTTCCGATTCGTTCGTTTCCAAAGGCAAAGGTGAGGACTTTAGCTTATAAGTTATGTTTTCAATAAACTATTTCAATGTCGCTATAATGGTAGATTCATGATCTGCTTGCAATCACATGTACAAAGTGCTTTCCGCCTGTTTTGATTAATTATAATGTGAAATATGGAATTTCACATATTCTAGGTATAACATTGTCGTAGAAATGGGCCATATACGTATTTTTTTTGGATAAATGCTTGACATGTTTATTCATAATGTATAATTATATAACATATGAATAAAATATTAGTTTGGCGAAAGGAATCGCCAAAATATATGTTTACTTGTAAATGGGCCGTATGGTAAATTACGTATTGTAGAAATACCATGATAACGCATTTCTTTTGGAATAATGTTTGACATATGTATTTAATGTATGATTATACAATACATGATTAAAATACTAGCAAAATGGGGCTTAAGGAATCGCCGAAATCTATGTTCCTTTGTAAACACTATGTATGTCATCCAAGTGGGTACATGTGGAAGTACATAATGTTTATTTTTACGTATAAAATTTGACTGATGTGATTGCCATGTATAATTGTTTATGGATATGATGTATATGTATAAAATACTAGTTTGGTAAAGGGACAAGGATAGTACACACTTCCATAGCATACGTCATGTATGTTGGTCACATTCCAAGTGTTGGTGAATTCACTTGTGAGTGTAAGTTTATGTTGAATCTTAGGTAGGTGCTTCGAGATGGGATTCTCGGCTACCTTAGAGTTACATATGACACTCTCCATGTGGTTGTTCACTCTAACCACTCACCTACGAAATTTAAGTATTTGTATTCCTATTTACATAATGCTTTATAACATGCTTTTGAACATGCTTTGTGACTTGTTTATTAACATGCTTCATGTTATGCTTTATAATATGCTTGCTAGTGTTCTTGAATTACCATGTTATCATGCCGTATTTCACATGTTATGGTTAGAATTTGACTGAGCTTGGGACTATGTTCATAGTCCAGGCATCCCAGACGATTGAAGATGTGGTTGGGATTGTTCCGCCACGCATGATGTGTTGGTGAACCCGTGTCGTACTTCGGTTGGTGATAGTGGTTGGCCACACGAGGTGCCGCGCTCTCATATCGCCCAACTTGTTGTGCGTCGAGATAAATTAACACGTCATGGTAAACCGTGTGCCTTATGTATGTTCACCATGTTTGGTCACTAATGCCCGAAAGGGTACCAAACTTACCATGGTGATAATCCCGTTAACCATGGTACCTCGATCCGCTAAGACTCATGAGCCGGCATGGTGGTATGGGACACCGTGGTCGAGCCGTCATCCACGCATCATGGGCTACGTGCCTCCCCGTAGTGACCAAAGGAGCAACTCAACTCGTGAGCCGATTATGGTGGTATGGGACACTATATTTTTTTTGTCGGCCTACATTGATAAGGTGATGGGGAGTGGTGCAACCTTTGTGCGTAATCATCACATGCACATCATTTCCAATAAACCTTTGTCGGGCAGTGCGGACCGCGAGCATACTGAAGTGGCGTGCCATGGTGGGCCTTAGGAGTGGCCACGTTCATCAGCATATCATGGCCCACCATGAATATAAATATTAATAAAATATTATAATGATGACCATTTACTTAAAGGGGTGAGGGGATCTCTGCAAAATGAGGTGGGCCACCCTATTTGATGGATGAAAACACAGATTTAACATATTGGGGGACCCTACTTAGATCATGTTTGGAAATGATATAAGAGAGGTAAAGTTTCCCAAGAGAAAGAGAAAGAACTAAGAGAAAACTCGGTAATCATACTCATCATGCATCGCATGGGCCCTCCAAGACATGGAGCACCGTGGGATGTCAAGCATGTCCGAACGTGAGATGGTGTCGCTTGAGGGAGTATGAGGAGAGGGCATCCATCATACCCGCTTCATACTTGCATTAATCGCAGTAACTGGAGTGTTTGACTTTTAATGGTGGATGATGGACTTTTGATGGTGTGGATAACATGATAATTATGAGGTTTGGGGAAAGTGCTTACCACTCCCACGTTGCTCTTGGAAGGGAGAGAAGAGTTTGGACGTGTCGAGAGGAGAAAATGGGAGAATGAGAGAGAGAGAAAAAAAAGAAATAAAATAAAAGGAGAGGGAGGGATGGAGGGATGATGTCATGGGCATGGGTAGAGTTGAAAAGAGAGAGAGTTCTCTTGGGCTTGCTTGTGTAAGAGAGAGGCATGGGTTGTTGTACTCGGGTAGGTGTAACTTGACTTGAGTGATTGATTTGATTGATGGGACATCTAGAGATTTCCTTTTGACATGTGGTGTTTTATATCGACATGTATATTGCAGACATCTTTAGCCGGGATCGGGTCGGTGCATAGTCGCGGCGGATAATGAATCATTTATTTTGTTTCTTTACAGACATATATATCAGAGCCGCTTCCGCATGCTTTTATACAACGCGATCCGACGTATGAATGGGTCGAGGGTATAATCTCATTCATGTTTATCGCCTAAATGGTACAACATTCAAATATCATTAAACCCATAAGTGATGCGTTTGATCTTCCACGGGAGTGAGATATACTCGACCCCCGATTTTCGTGGAGTGCCTCCGAGTTACAGCAAATGTTACAGGCTATGACGGTTGCACTTCAGGGGCAGGGCAGGCACCCTATTGTTTCACTAGAGCAGGCCGAGCAGGACCGCGCGAGTGCCCTTCTTCATGAGTTCCGACAACTCGATCCCCCGCGTTTTCAGGGTGAGCCAGACCCGACGGTAGCTGAGAGATGGCGGGCTAATGTGGAGAAGATATTCGAGACGATGGGATGCACGACTGAGTGGCGAGTTGGATTAGCCATATTTCTTCTCCATGGTGAGGCTGAGCATTGGTGGGTGTCAGTCTCCCTAGCAGCAGGCGCTGATTTTGTGTGGACATGGGAGGATTTTGTGGATCGGTTCGACCGACAGTATTTTCCTAATCACATCTGATGACAGCGAGCGTTAGAGTTCGAGGCCCTGGTGCAGGGTGATATAACAGTGGCTTAGTAGGCAGCCCGTTTTGTAGCACTGTCTAGATTTGCACCATATCTAGTAGATGATGAGCGGCGGAAAGCCCGCCGATTCAAGGACGGTTTGCGCTACAGTCTCCGAGGCCATGTCATTGGGCATGAGCTCCCGACTTTTGAGGGAGCGGTACGGAAGGCCCAGATTTATGAGGCTGAGTGGGCCGGTTCTCAGTCTGATCGCGGTCAGGGGAGAGATCGGAAGAGGCACGCTCCTTCCGGTGACTTGGAGCTGCGTCGACCGCCGCAGCAGAGGCGCACAGGTCGCCCAACCTTCCGAGCGCCAGCAGCATCTCCAGCACCACCTCCGAGGCAGTTCACTGGCACATGTTTTGGGTGCGGTGCGATAGGGCACCGTATATGGGAGTGTCCTCGCCTCAAGAAGAATAACAGAGGCCCAAAGAAGAAGAAGCAGAGAGGTCCACAAGCCTCCACTACAAGAAGAACACCCGCACAAGAAGCGAGCGACAAGCAGCCCCCACCACCGAGGCCACCTCAACAGCAGCATCAGCACCAGCCTCCGAGACTGCAGCAGCAGAGGCAGCAATTTCGACCGCCTCAGCTACCCCAGCAGCATCAGCATGTTCAGAGGGGACATGCACCTCCCTAGCCAGCTCAGGCTAGGTTCTACACGGCTCAGCAGGATCCGCAGTCATCTGGAGGGGTTGTCGAGGGTATGCTTTTAGTCTCTGCATGTGCTGCATGTGTGTTGTTTAATTCTGGTGCATCGCATTCTTTTGTGGCCGAGAGTTTCTGCCGATCGACTGGCTTACTGTTGGAGTCTACTCATGAGAGTCTGTTAGTATCGACTCCCTTGGGGAAGACTACAGTGTTGGGCCGATTTTGCTCGTCTTGCCCCATTCTAGTCGGGGATAATTTTTACCTGCCGATCTGTTTACATTGTCGATGTCTGAGTTCGATGTCATCCTGGGCATGGATTGGCTTGCCGAGTACCACGCCATCTTGGACTGCTCCGCGAGGACCGTCACATTCGATATACCAGGCTTGCCGCAGTTTCAGTTCGTTGCAGAGCCCCAAGGAGAGCCGTTGTCTTGCTTGATGTCCTGTGCCGTTGAGGAGCCTGTTGCCACTTATATTGAGATGCCATTGTTTGTGATTTTCCGATGTGTTTCAAGAGATTGATCGACTCATGTTTCATATTGATTTGCGCACCATTTTCCCGATGTGAAGAAGAAGGATGGATCGTTGAGGCTCTGTGAAGAAGAAGGATGGATCGTTGAGGCTCTGCGTAGACTACTGCGAGCTCAATAAGGTCACGGTCAAGAACAAGTACCCACTCTCGAGGATTGATGATTTGTTTGATCAGCTACAGGGTGCATAGTTCTTTTCGAAGATTGACTTGCGTTCCGGTTATCATCAGATTCGGGTCCGAGAGAAGGACATTCCGAAGACGGCATTCAGGACGCGCTACTGTCATTTTGAGTTCCAGGTCATGTCCTTCAGACTGACCAATGCACCCGCGGTCATCATGCAGTTGATGAATGAGGTCTTCTGCCCTTATCTTGATCAGTTTGTTGTAGTCTTCATCGACGACATTCTGATCTATTCGAGGACCCGTGAGGAGCACGATCAGCATCTGGAGGTTATGTTGCAGACCCTCCACGCACACCAGTTGTATGCGAAGCTAGAGAAGTGCGAGTTCTGGCAGGAGGAGGTGAAGTTCCTCGGTCACGTGGTGACGAGGGAGGGTGTCGCAGTGGACCCCTCGAAGGTTGAGGCAGTGCGTCAGTGGGGCCAGCCCATGAACGCGTCCGAGATCCGTAGTTTCCTTAGTTTAGCAGGCTATTACCGGCGTTTCATTGAGGGCTTCTCTCGTATTGCAGCCTCGCCGACCAGGTTGACTCGGAAGGGTGTAGAGTTTATTTGGAGTGACGCCTGCGAGTGAGCATTTATCGAGTTGAAGGACCGTCTGACGTCCGCTCCTGTCCTCACTCTTCCCTCTAGGAGTGACAGATTTATTGTATTCACCAATGCCTCGCATATTGGTTTAGGTGTTGTCCTGATGCAGCACAGGAGACCAGTGGCCTTCGCGTCTCGCCAGCTCAAGGTTCATGAGCTGAACTATCCCACACATGATTTGGAGCTGGTTGCAGTTGTCTTCGCACTGAAGGTGTGGAGACACTATCTCTATGGGGTTAGGTTCGAGCTCTTCTCCGACCATAAGAGCTTGAAGTACCTCTTCTCGCAGTCTGAGTTGAACATGAGGCAGAGACGCTGGATGGAGCTCCTGAAGGACTATGACTTTGATCTTCAGTACCACCCGGGCAAGGCGAACGTGGTGGCGGATACCCTCAGCCGTCAGCCACAAGGCCTGGTGGCGCATATGATGATTAAGGAGTGGCGGATGCTTGAGGATGTGGCAGAGTATGATTTTGAGTTCGGCCTACAGTCTTCTATCGTGCAGTTATCGAGCCTGTCGATTCAACCCTCTCTTGTCGCAAGGGTGATCGAGGCTCAGTAGGCTGATGAGTCATTGCAGAGTTATATGGTAGAGGCGATATCTGGGAGTCAGGCTAGCAGATTGGTACAGATGGTGGACTTCGCTTCAGAGGTCGATTATGTGTCCCGGATATTCTTGAGTTACGCAGAGATCTTAGACTGAGGCACATCGATCGCGGTTTTCTATCCATCCTGGCTCGACGAAGATGTACCGTAATATGAGGCGACAGTATTTTTGGGCAAGGACGAAGCACCGAATCGCTAGTTTTGTGGCCGAGTGTGCACATGCCAGCGTGTCAAGGCCGATCATCAGAGAACCCCTAGTCTATTGCAGCCGTTGAGTATCCCGATGTGGAAGTGGGAGCACGTATCGACAGATTTCATTATAGGCTTGCCGAGGACTCAGTGCGGTCATGACGCCATTTGGGTTGTTGTGGATTGTTTGACGAAGTCGGTACATTTTCTTGCGATGCGTGCAACTTGGTCTATGGACCAGCTTGCGAGATTATTCCTCGAGGAGATCGTGAGACTGCATGGCGTTCCAGTCTCGATCGTTTCTGACCGAGATTCGAAGTTCACATCTCAGTTTTGGGGGAGCTTCCAGAGAGCAATGGGGACTGATTTGTAGCTCAGCACCACGTACCATCCGCAAACCGATGGCCAGACTGAGAGGGTCAACCAGATCCTTGAGGATATGCTTTGGGCTTGCGCGATTGATTTTGGGGGTAACTGGGATGAGCATCTACGATTGGCTGAGTTCGCATACAATAACAGCTATCAGGCGACCATCGGCATGGCTCCTTTTGAGGTACTATATGGCAGACCATGCAGATCACCGAGCTATTGGACCGAGGTTAGAGAGCGTCGTCTCCTAGGTCCCGAGCTTGTGCAGGAGATGTCAGAGGCTATCGATATCATCAGGCAGAGGATGCGCACAGCTTAGAGCCGACAGAAGAGTTTTGCTGATCGTCGGCGTCGTCCCTTGGAGTTTGATGTAGGGGACCATGTGTATCTCAAGGTCTCACCCGTGAAGGGCGTAGTTCGTTTTGGAGCGAAAGGTAAGCTTGCCCCGAGATTCATAGGACCTTTTGAGATCACTAGGCGCATTGGCGCCGTGTCCTATCGGCTTGCCTTGCCATCTCAGTTGTCTGGCGTCTACAACGTTTTTCATGTCTCTATGTTGAGGAAGTGTGGGTCAGACATCATTCTTGTTATTGATTGGCAGCCGTTAGAGGTTCGTGAGGATGCTTCCTATATTGAGCAGCCAGTCCGTATCCTTGATCGGAAGGAGTAGGTCCTCCGAAGCAAGGTCATTCCGTTGGTGAATGTTTAGTTGGGTCACCATTCTGTTAAGGAGGCTTCTTGGGAGCGCGAGGCTGAGATTCGAGAGCAATATCCCCATCTCTTTGATGACTAATTATGTGTTATATTTTGTATGTTATTTCTGATTTTATATGATGATATTATGTCTCTTCTTCCTCACGAGTTATGACTAGTTTCGATTATTGTGTAAATTTCGAGGACAAAATTTTTATTAGGAGGGGAGAGCTGTAAGACCCGTATCCTAAACTGTACCGTTCCGTAGGTTTCCATGGTCTTTCCGGTTAAATTCCGGCAACCTTCGACCCTTAACCAGTGTTGTGCGCGACCCTGATTCACATGGTGTCAACCCGAGTCGACTCAACCCGAGACTTGTACCCTTGCGACCGCACCGTCACCGCAGTTCCGATGCCGTGACTCGCACGCCAAGGCGATGCTCTGGCCAGGAGTGTGGGCCAGCGTTCGGTGCGAGAAAAATGTCGCGCGTTGCGAAACCCAAGAGAATCTCAATGAGATGTCACATCAATCATCCACCAATCCATCCCATCATGTCAAGTACACATCACCTCACACCCTTCCCCAAGCAAGCCCCAAAGTAAAAAAGGCTCTTACACGCCCATGCCTTTCTTACACAAATTGCCCCAAAAGTCAAAAAGAGCCTCTTACACCCATCACTCACCACATCAAACATCCATCACCCATCTCTCTCCCTTTACAAGTCTCTCTCTCCCTCTTTTCTAAGCTCATTTCCAAGCAAAGAAAAAAAAAAAAAAAACTCCACACGTCCAAGCCTTCCCCATCTCTCCCAAAAAACCACAAGTGTGGCCCACCTCTTCCAACCCTTCCATCTTCCATCTTCCATCTCAACCATCCAAACCCCATCTCCTCCGTTGGAATCGAAGCAAAGGAGCAAAGGAAGCCTTGGGACTAAGAAGAAGCTGGTGGGTGATCGTAGATCCTTGCTTTTCATAGATTTTGTTTGATTAAGGGTCCACATATGTGGGACCCACCTTGATGTATATTTTTATGCAAGAGGGGCCCATAGTGGCGAGGTCCCTCCATCCTTGCCGAGCTCTCTCTCTCTCTATTGTTTCTTCTTTTTTTTGTATGATTGCTTGTGGCCCACTTGATGCATGATCTTATCCATGCCATCCATTGAGGTGGACCCCACTGTTTCCAAGAGTGTTAAATGCCTTGAGAAAAACACAAATATTAGCTTGATCCAAAACAGGTGGGCCATGTGGGACCCACCTTGATGGGGCATGCCACCGTCCGTCAGTGGGGTGGCTAAACAGTGAAGTGTCAACTGACAGGGGGGGTTGTGCACTGGCGTAGGTGTGCTAACTTGGAGTGTGTGTACTGACGTGTGTGTACTACAAGGGTGTGGGGTCCATGGGACCCATCCACACCGTCCATCCATTTTGGTGGGCCACACCAACTTGTACGTGTGGTGCATCCACCGTCCAGGGTCGGTGGGACCCATCCTTAGATCAACCGGCAGACTGTGAAAGATACCTCATCTCAACACTTGAGGTCTTGGTTTTGATCTCTGTAGGGTGGCTAACGGTGAAGTGCCAACTGACGGTGGGTCCATGGGACCCACCCCATCCATGCCGTCCATCCTTCTTAGTGGGCCACACCATCACGTTGGTGTCCACCGCCCTCAGACGGTTGGACTCACGTCCGTGTGGGCCCTCCCTGACACCCAAATCTGTGCCTCAACAGGCAGACTGAGTGGAGATATCTCGTTTCAACACGTGAGGTCTTGGTACCCATCCCTGTGTGGGTGGCCTGTGCGTGGGGCCCACCTAAGTTTGGTGCGGCTGAAACTTGCTCGGCCCCTTCATTCAAGTGGGACACCTATGATGGGTGGGCTGGATTTGTGGACCCCATCTCTGTGGGCCCAAATAAATGGTTATGAATGTTTTAAATGGAAGGGAACCCTCTCAACTGTTATATCGGGTGTGGCCCACACAAGTCATGGACTGACTTGATTTTTGAGACCTACGCCCACGCTGACATGGTGCATCTAACCAATGGATTAGACGTTGGCAAACATCAACGGTGGGGCCCACACCAATCGACCTCATGGACGTTAAAATAAGCTCGAGCGCTGTACCTTTCCCATATATAATATATATGGTGGGCCCTACGTGGGACCCACCTCCGTGGTGTTGTCAGGAAAGAAAAGAAAAGAAAAAGAAAGAAAAGGAAAAAGGAGAGGGGCCACGTGCCCTCTCTCTCCCTACATCTCTCTTAATCTCTCTCTAAACTCTCTCTACTCTCTCTGTCTAAACTCTCTTGTTCTCTCTCTAACTCTCTCTCTCTCTCTGATGCTCTCTCTATCTCTCTCTAACTTTCTCTCACTCTCTCTCTTCATCTCTCTCTCTACATCTCTCTATCTCTCTCTCTCTCTCCCTGTGTGCGTCAGCAGGGTGTAGGCCCCACTTAATGTATGTGTTTTACTCCAGCCGCCCATCTATTTTGATGGTGGGACCCATCGTGAGGTATGTGTTTTATTCTCGCCTGGTTCCCCTCCCGGACTTGGGTGCGGCACCAGTAGGCCCACCTTGATGTCTGTATTATATCCACCCATCCGTTGAGGCCCACCTTGATATGCATAAGGCCCAAGTGATTAGGCCCACCTTGCCATAATTATGGCCCGTTGTTGAGGCCCCCTTTGATGTGAATGAAAGGCCCATATTATGAGGCCCATTCGATGTATTTGTGGCCGTGGTTGAGGCCCACTTTGATATATATAAGGCCCATATTACGAGGCCCATTTTGATGCATTCTAAGGCCCATGGGTTATGGCCCATTGCAATGTACATAAGGCCCTTTGGTGAGGCCCATTAATGCGGCTCATTTGATGAATGTAAGGCCCATGTGATACGGCCCATTTGATGTATTTAAGGCCCAATGGGATGTACCTAAGGTCCATTACAATGTGTGATCCCAACAGGGTTTATGTAATGATGTTTACGACGGGCAATGCCTCGAGAGCAATGTTGGTTTGACGTCCACATTACAGTATAGTGTTGGTTAAATGTCCACATTATGACTCTCCCTAGCGCCATTGATAGGCCCATGCTGGTTGTGTGTGGGCCGTCTATGTCGAGGCCCATCTGCATTGTAAGGATAGTTCACTACTTCATGACATGTTTAGTATAGTTCCATGATTCATGATCATACGCATCATATGTATGCTTGATATGAGAAGTGACTGATCATAGCATATGCCTTAGGGCAGATTGTTTAGGGACTCCCGGATAGGCTATGTTGCCCTACACGAGCGCACGATATGCGTAGGATTGCTGTATGATTGGATAGTGTGATTCATGCATTCGCATGGTGTGATATGGTACTGTACGCCCTAGCGACATCAGGGTCGTAGCCTCCACAGGCGTATCGTGGCTGGCAGGATTGGATACCGAAAATCTTGTTCTACATGAGGTGCTATGGATATCCCTAGGTGAAAGTCTTTAAACCCTTATGGTACCAAGAGGTTGCTCCAACGTCTAAACCGAGTGGGTGCATGAGCGCCGAGGGCCGATTACCAGACGGCTGCGCTTTTGATTGTGTCGTGGTCGGTTGGAAGGGGGTACGACCTTACCCGCCTGAGAGAAGGGGGCAATGCTAGGCTGAGTCTAACCAGCTCGAGGAATGAGTCTGCTATCGATGAGCCGAGCCCGATATTGGCCGGGTAGTGAGGTCTCTTCCACTTACCTTATTGCGCGCGATGGGGCGGCAATTTGGTTTAGAGTGTACTAGACCCCAGAGATTTCTCAGATTTTGAGCTGTACTGATATGTAGACTTAGATGAAGATTTGTATGCTTGAATTACATTTCATATCGCATGGCCTTGGTATGGCCGACATCATTCATGTCTTGCATCGCATAGCCTTGGTACGGCTAACGGTATTCATGGATTCACCAGCATATTCCGCATTACTCTGATACTGCATATCTGCATTACTACCTTGCGCACACACTTTCACCACCCTCTAAGCTTTCTATAAGCTTATGCACGACCGTTGCGTGCAGGTGACGCGAGGACGCAGCAGCGCTGAGGGAGGAGCGCAGAGCAGATCTTTTTGGAGCTTTTTGTCCATTCTCATTGTATTTCCCTTTTATGCTCATTGTACTTATAAAGTTTTTTATCATAGTAGAAATGTGATGGAGTTTTTGGTTGTTGTTTGTGGGTTATGCCTTTGTTATGCTTATTACGAATTAAACCGACGTTGAAAATCCTCCTTGTAGCATCCCAGGATTGGAACCTGGCGTATGGGCGCTGGGAGTAGAGAATGGGGTTCTACGGAGGCTGTCGGCACCGGATTCGGCGATCGGGAATTTTGTGATCCCGGTTTCTGAGTTTAGGGCGTGACAAAAGGATTCGCCCTAATACATGTTTTGCTAATATACACTATGTATGTAGAAATAGTGTATTATAGAAAGTACCGTATACGTATATATTTTGGACATGTGTTTGCCATGATTATTCGTTGTATAAATATATTATATATGCGTAAAATACTTGTTTGGCGAAAGGACTCGCCCTAATACATGTTTTTGCTAATATACACTATGTATGTTAAAATAGTGTATTCTAAGTGTTTGTGAAAATGACCGAATGAGTATAGAATTCTCATTCGTGCTCACCATGACTAATTGTCATGGATATATGATTGTTGTATTGGCGATACCCCTTTGACGTAAGGATTTGCCCTAAATCACGCCACGACCAATATACACTATATATACTAAAGCGTGTAGCCCAAGTATTTATGGAAATGACTGAATGAACATGGAACTTGGATTCCTGCTTGCCATGACTATCCGTCGTGGGTGCTCGTGTATTATCCATGGGGCAGCTCCCTAGTGAAAGGATTTGGCCTAATACCTGTGTGATCAACATACGTCAGGTATGTTGATGTATGTAATCTAAAATGTTTGTTGGAATGTCTGTATGAGTAGTAGTTAGTAAATTGTAATGTATAAGGGTGTTGAGATAGGATTCTCAACTACCATAGTAATATGTATAATTTCCTCCATGTTGTTTGTTTAGTTTAACCACTTACTTATGAAATGTATGTATTTGAATTTCCTGTTTGCATTGTGTTTTATAACATGCTTGCTAACATGTTTGAATTACTTGTTTATGTAATTCTGCTCTGATTACTTCACATGTTTAAGTTGTATTCCATAAAAATCCATGAAGGGTGATGGGGGAGCGGTACAACAGTGCATGCAACAGCCCTGGCAGCCCTAAGCGGATAATATCAGACTTTGATTGTATGATTTGAATCTTGATCCATTACTGCTTAAACTATCTGTAATTGAATGTGATTGGGGCTATGATTATAGTCCAGGCAATCGGTAAAGGGATTGA
Source organism: Magnolia changhungtana (assembly GCA_030180095.1). Lineage (NCBI taxonomy): Eukaryota > Viridiplantae > Streptophyta > Magnoliopsida > Magnoliales > Magnoliaceae > Magnolia > Magnolia changhungtana. The sequence goes on from JASAUF010000078.1 coordinate 409,095, forward strand.
ATTCGTGGCTGTGATTCATTTGCCACGTGAGATCTGTTTGACGAACCCGAGTCGTATGTTAGTTGGCGACAGTGGTTAGGCCACGCGAAGTGCTTATACACTTCATGTCGTTTAGCTGATTGTGTGCTTGAGCTAGTCAGGCTCGTCAAGTAACCCGATATGTCTAATGTATGTTCACCATGTTTAGTCGCTATTGCTTGAACCTAGGGTACCAAACTTACCAATGGAATCCCGTTAACCTTAGTACCTCGATCTGCTAAGACTCATGAGCCGGGCATGGTGGTATGGGACACCATAGTCGAGCTGTCGGCCTACGCTGGGGCCACGTGCCTCCCCGTAGTGACCATTGAGCAACCAAATTAGTGAGCCGATTATGGTGGTATGGGACACTATATTCGAGTTGTCGGCCTACACTAGCGTAGCCTGGCTTTGGTCCTCAGTCGGGTTGCATCCGAGTGCCATTGTCAATAAGTGGACTGGTCGGGCTTCGAAAATAGACTGTCAGTTGGTAGGACGTCAGTGGAGTGACCTCGAGCATACTCTGAAATTGCGGTAAGCCTTAGAGTTTTGCCACAGTGTATGGAGTATGAACTAGGCCTGTTTCTATATAGTGATGAATCGTTAAAGAGGTGATGGAGGAGTGGTGTAACCTTTGTGCGTAGCAGCCCTGACAACCTTTGCAGTGACCTAGAAACACACCATCGTATAAAATTAACTAGGACTGACGACCTTAGAACAGATCATGTTTGGGAATGATACAAGGGAGGTACCTTAGTTTCCCCATCCTGCTGTTTGAAATGGACTAATAACAACTCGGTAATCATGCTCATCATGCATTGCATGTGCCTGGAAGATGTGGAGCACTGAGGGATGAAAGCATGCCGTGAACATAAGATGGTGTCGCACAAAGATGTGGTGAGGGCATACATCATGTCATTTCATACTTGCATTAAATAAGAGTAGTTAGAATTGTTTGATACTGCTTTATTGTTCCACTGAGTTGGCCACTCATTCCCACGTTACGGGACGGTGTTTTAAAACACCCACCAGACCCTGTATCAGATGCAGGTATCACTGGAGCACAGGAGACTGAGCCCGACTTCTATGACGATCAGGAGGAGTTCTCCTACATGCAGTTCGCTGGAGGCTTTGCATAGGCTGTCCAGTGCTACGGGGCTACAGGGTTGATAATTTTCAGTTGTACTTTTTTGACATTTTGATTAAGAACTAACATATATATATATATATATATATATATATATATATATATACGGTGACTCAGTTAGTGTTCATACTCTAGAGATCGAGAATGTTTTGTTTTATATATATCTATATATACCTTTCAGTCTTCCGCTTACGCTTTATACATGGATCTGGAGTATGAATTACTGTTTTGGTAGAATCTCACTCATGTTTATTGTACTAACACAGACAACATTTAATCATCATTATCTATGTTGCATAAGTGATGTTCTGGAACTCGAGAGTTGAGTTAATACTTGAGCCTCTATTTTTTGGGATGTTACAATTGGTATCAGAGCATGATTTTGATTAAAATGAACCTGAGTTATATTCCCACGACGCACTCTAACGCACTCTAACTTAGGCGGGAGCGACGGAACTTAGAAACCAACTTAGGATTTTCTAATTTCGCGGAACGGCGAAACCGACTGAAATCGACCGTTGAGATTGGGCCCGTACACACCCATGATCACGCGAAACGATCCCGAATCGGCCGTCAGTCGACTTGAGTCGTTCCCTAGAAACGAATGTCCTTAGGTTGTGGGTCAACCACAACACCTTACACTTCATCTCAAAGCCTAAAACCCCTTTTATCCAATTCCTTCAAAATCTCTCCTTGCACTACTTCATTCTTTAATTTTTTTCTAAATCTTTTCATACCAGATATAAAGTCTAACGTATAAATGATGAAGAATAATACTTAAACAAAAATTGACTATAAATAGTAAATATATGTATAAATTGGACTTTTGACCATACAAACTTTGGAATATAACCAAATAAATGAGGTAGTTGGATAGATTAGCTCGTCCTACCCCAAAATCATATGCCACATATCACATAAACTCTTTCTGGTTTACAAATTGGCCCCAAAAATGCCTCAAACGGAGTCGGAGGGCTACATGAGTCATTCCGGGAGGACTCGGGACAGACCCGGGGTACCATTGGCCCCTTGGGAGGGTAGAGAACACCACCCAGCTGTGGTGGCACGACGCCGGGTAAGGCAGACCGTGGCGAAACCACGGTCACGCGGTGGCCGCGGTCCAGATGGGCTTGAGCTTCAGTTCATTAGGTTCCTTCGTTCTGCTGCACCACATTTTTCTGCAATTTTGGTCTGACTTCAAAAAGTCATATCTCCCTCATTATAACTCCAAGGTGATTCAAAAGCTAGATTTAAGCTTGATAAGTCTGGTTTCACATAAAAATAAGTAAAAAATATAATAAAATAATTAATATAGTTAAATATGGGTCGTTGTGTCAACTGTCTGAAAATTATTAGTTTGGACAGTTGCTGCTTCTAGAATTTTTAGAATTTTTATAAAAGAAGAAATCTAATGAAATTTAGTGGAGATGAAGTATACTTGATGATGAATTACTAGAAAAATAATTAAAATAATAGACCAACTATAAATACTAAAAAAAGGTGTAGAACTTCCCTAGGCACGTGTGATGCCTACCAAATTTTGTCGGGGCCCCTATTTCACGTCGTTTTGCCCTACCCCCCCCCCTCTCTCAAACGCCCCTCAAGCCCCCATTTCTTTTTTCAACTTGCTGTTTTCCCTCTCAAACCTTCCCTCTAATCACTTATTTCATCATTTCCTGCCCAACTCATCCTCCTCCAATGTTTACAACATAACCTACCCCCTACCTTCTCCATTCTCTCTCATTGGAGCACTTACATGCCTCATTTGGAGCTCAAATTCGGGTAAGCTCTCAACCCATCCCATATATTCATTTTCCTCCTTCAATCCCTATCAGTTGGGGCCTTTACAATCTCTGTTGAGGCTCAAGTTCGTGGGGAACCAGAGAAATCAGCCCTTTTTCTCCCCTTTTCTTCACTTTTTCATAGCCTTCACAACCTCTAAATGATGGGACATTTGGGGCCCGTTCGATCAACTACATTAAGTGAGATTAGGTGGATGGAATTGTAAAAGTAATAATAAATGTATGTGTAGGGTATGGTCCCTAGATTGGTGTATCCCATGTTTTCCAGTACCATGTTTGGAGTGTATGCAATTAAAAGTAAATTCCAAAATTTTCTTTCCAAGTACACCTAGAAATTTCTCATCCTGGGATTTGGAAATCTCATCTCACACTTTCCCCACACCAGGTTCATTTTCCAAAGCCTATAAAATTAATCCCCACCCACCCTCCTACCAAACAAGCCACTCCTAATCCTGAGGTGGGATTAGTAATACAGTCCCATTAAATACAACTTAAGACCACTGGCCAAATAGGCCCATGGAGTTTTGGACCTAGAATGGTAATCCTAGATTTCGAAAGACCTAAATGTATGAGAAATCTAACAATTTATAATGTGAAGCTTAGGACCCTCTTAGCTGGTATGAGCATGTGTGTAGTGCTCGAGCATAGTTAAATTTAATTTCGGATGACTCAATTCCAATTAGGCAACTTTGACCGTAAGTGATAAAACCCTTCCTTGTATTAGAAATGATGTGAAATCATCTAGCGTATGAGCACAGCCTTTAGACTACTCCTAAATTAAGACTAGACTACCGGTTACATTAGAGAAGGTCAGAGACCAATAGATGTAGTTAGGTCAAATCAATACACCACTTTGATCTGGGTGGCGCAGCGAAAGCGTGGTGGACCCTACCCTACTGGCCCAGGATTGAAACTGTGCTCCTTGAATACGAACATAATAGAAGCCCTAGCAACTTCTACTATGAGAAACCGTTTTAGGATGATCTAGTAAGATTTGATTCACCATTTCCTTGGACATAGATAATACCGAGGACTCTCTTAGACTAAGACCTAAAGGGCAATCTTAGAAATAGACAATCTTAGCCTTTCAATGATAGACATTCCCTAAGTTTTAGAGTGATCGGTCTACGGAGTTACTAAAATAAACAACTGCGAAGCATTCGGAGCCTGACCTAATTCTCAATCCTGGGCGACTACCAATGGACTCACTGCTTGGCTGAGCAGAAGACCAGGATTCACTAGGATTCGGAAGGGATACGATAAGCTTTCTACCCTGGCCCGGTAGATGATCGATGTATCGGGATCAAGCCCACTATAACCGTCTCTCCGTGTTGGTAAAACATCGAAAACAGTTATCTTACTCTAACTAGTTGGGAATCGAAGTCAAGACTCCAAAGAGGTAAAGAAATAAATTGTAGCAAATCATCAGGGTATGAGAAATGGATAAAGAAATAAGTTTTAAGGGGGTAGACTAAAATGAACCAGGCTAGTATATACCCTACCACGCGTAGAAACTCGAAATTAATAAAACTTAGGCAAAGAAAATAAGTAAATCTTTCCTTATTACCCTTAGGCAATTTCGGGGACGAAATTTTGTTTTAAGCGGGGTAGATTGTAACAGCCTGGATTTTTCCTAACCTGGAATTAGACGTCCTTAGGCGATGGGTCAATCCTAACACCGGTTTAACTTCTCAAACACTTAATTAAAGCCTCAAATCCCTTTTCAAACCATTTTCTTCACAAATCTCACCCTTCACCACCTTGATCTTTCAATTTGCCTAAGTACTTTCACCCTAGACACTATCTTAAACTAGCTAAGTAGTATAACTTGGATCACTTCACATACAAACTACAAAGGCCTAAGTACCACCTCAGACTGAGCCTCAGACTGAAATCACTCAGGGCTAAATCCTTTAGAAATGTGACAAAGTTAACTAAGAGCTAAACTAGATTAGCTACGAAATCTACTTGATCCACTTTAAATACGATCTGTAAGACCCAAAACTTGTAGAATCATTGACGCTAGGTTACCCTAAAATCTAGGATCAATCTCATTACCCAGTTGCTCTCGGGAGCACATTGAAACTCCATATCAGATTTAGACTGCACATCAAAAGTCCGATTAACAGGAAGTTAAGGAATTAGGACCGTCTTGTTGGGCTTGACAACCATCTCAGAAATCAAATCCAGATAGTGTCCTAGTGTAATTCGCTTGAGTCCGGAGCGAGTGTGAAAACACTTGAATTTCTTTACAAATAAATATCTCAAATAGTAATCTGAGACTTGTCGCAATGAGTCAAGATAAGCAACGACCATCGAATCAAGTCCAAAATTTTCAAGCCAAATACACCCTCGGATCAGGAAAAATTTCATAAACATATCCATGTACTTAGAATTTCAGATCGAGACCCGCTGACCGTTGAACTGAAACTAGTCTGCCACGCATGATCTGGAAATCCAACCGAAACGAAAACTTAACTCCACCTTGATCCGGTGTCTGTGAGCTTAAGTCCGACCTTTGGCTCAAGGGGGGCCACCAGAAGTCCTCCGTTGAGCTGAAACAGATGCCCTTTGGACAAAACCCAAGTATATCTTGACTTAAGTCTAATTTGGTGAGTTTTTAGACTATATAAAGACCTTAGAACCCTCTCTCTCACAGCCATATGAATTTGAGATTTGAGAGAGAGAAAAGAGAGAGAAAGTGTGGGAGATGTAAGAGTCTTCCTGCCCTTCTTCCCTGCTGCTATCCATGCTCCACCACTCGAGCATTTTTTCTAATCGCTTGAGAGAGAGAAAAGAGAGAGAAAGTGTGGGAGATGTAGAGTCTTTCTCGCATCTTCTTTCCCTCTATTGCTGACATTGAGTTCTTTGATACGCTTCAAAAGAGGTTTCGGCTCCGTTTCTAGGTAAGAAACCCTAATCTAATTTGGGGTGTTGATAGTTGTAGGTTATGAAATAGCTAACCTATTTTATTCTATTGGTTGTCAAACTACCGTATACGGAAGCTTAGCAAACTTATCGACTCCGTTACAATTCTATGACAAAAGGTGCAGACTTGAGGTGTATAGGTTATGGTTTTCAACGCTTTCAATGTCAGATAATGATAGATTCATGATCTGTATGCAATTGCACATGTACAAAGTGCTATTTGTTTTCCATTTCGATTAAAGATGTAGAATATAGAATTTTACATATTCTAGGTATTCGTAAAAAATACCGTATACGTATAAATTTTGAAAATGTGTTTGCCATGATTATTTGTTGTATGAATGTATGATACATGGATAAAATACTTATTTGGCGAAAGGATTCGCCCTAATACATGTTTTGCTAATATACACTATGTATGTAGAAATAGTGTATTGTAGAAAGTACCGTATACGTATATATTTTGGACATGTGTTTGCCATGATTATTCGTTGTATAAATATATTATATATGCGTAAAATACTTGTTTGACGAAAGGACTCGCCCTAATACATGTTTTTGCTAATATACACTATGTATGTTAAAATAGTGTATTCTAAGTATTTGTGAAAATGACCGAATGAGTATAGAATTCTCATTCATACTCGCCATGACTAATTGTCATGGATATATGATTGTTGTGTTGGCGATACCCCTTTGACACAAGGATTTGCCCTAAATCACGCCACGGCCAATATACACTATATATATTAAAACGTGTAGCCCAAGTATTTGTGGAAATGACTGAATGAACATGGAACTTGGATTCCTGCTTGTCATGACTATCCGTCGTGGGTGCTCACGTGTTATCCATGGGGCAGCTCCCTAGTGAAAGGATTTGGCCTAATACCTATGTGATCAACATACGTTAGGTATGTTGATGTATGTAATCTAAAATGTTTGTTGGAATATCTGTATGAGTAGTAGTCAGTAAATTGTAATGTATAAGGGTGTTGAGATAGGATTCTCAACTACCATAGTAATGTGTATAATTTCCTCCATGTTGTTTGTTTAGTTTAACCACTTACTTATGAAACGTATGTGTTTGAATTTTCTGTTTGCATTGTATTTTATAACATGCTTGCTAACATGTTTGAATTACTTGTTTATGTAATTCTGTTCTGATTACTTCACATGTTTAAGTTGTATTCCATAAAAATCCATGAAGGGTGATGGGGGAGCGGTGCAACGAGTGTGTGCAACAGCCCTGACAGCCTTAAGCGGATAATATCAGACTTTGATTGTATGATTTGAATCTTGATCCATTACTGCTTAAACTATCTGTAATTGAATGTGATTGGGGCTATGATTATAGTCCAGGCAATCAGTAAAGGGATTGAATTCATGGCTGTGATTCATTTGCCACGTGAGATGTGTTTGACGAACCTGAGTCATACGTCAGTTGGCGACAGTGGTTAGGCCATGCGAAGTGCTTATGCACTTCATGTCGTTCAGCTGATTGTGCGCTCGAGCTAGTCAGGTTCGTCAAGTAACCCGATATGTCTAATACATGTTCACCATGTTTGGTCGCTACTGCTTGAACCTAGGGTACCAAACTTACCAGTGGAATCCCGTTAACCATGGTACCTCGATTCGCTAAGACTCATGAGCTGGGCATAGTGGTATGGGACACCGTGGTCGAGCTGTCGGCCTACTTTGGGGCCACGTGCCTCCTCGTAGTGACCATTGAGCAACCAAATTGGTGAGCCGATTATGGTGGTATGGGACACTATATTCGAGCTATCGGCCTATACTGGCGTAGCCTGGCTGTAGTCCTCAGTCGGGTTGTATCCGAGTCCCATTATCAATAAGTGGACTGGTCGGGCTTCGAAAATAAACTGTCAGTTGGTAAGACATTAGTGGAGTGACCTCAAGCATACTCTGAAATTGCGGTGAGCCTTAGAGTTTTGCCACGGTGTATGGAGTATGAACTAGGCCTGTTTCTGTATAGTGATGAATCGTTAAAGAGGTGATGGGGGAGTGGTGTAACCTTTGTGCGTAATAGCCTTGGCAGCCTTTGCAGTGACCTAGAAACACACCATCGTATGAGATTAACTAGGACTGACGACCCTAGAATGGATCATGTTTGGGAATGATACAAGGGAGGTACCTTAGTTTCCCAATCCTGCTGTTTGAAATGGACTAATAACAACTCGATAATCATGCTCATCATGCATTGCTTGTGCCTAGAAGATGTGGAGCACTGAGGGATGAAAGCATGCCGCGAACGTAAGATGGTGTCGCACGAGGGAGGGTGTGGTGAGGGCATACATCATGTCATTTCATATTTGCATTAAATAAGAGTACTTAGAATTGTTTGATTGTACTGCTTTATCATTACTGCTTGACTGAATTGATAACATGTTAACCTATGCTTTATTGTTCCACTGAGTTGGCCACTCATTCCCACGTTACAGGACGATGTTTTAAAACACCCACCAGACCTTGTATCAGATGCATGTATCACAGGAGCACGGGAGACTGAGCTCGACTTCTATGACGATCAGGAGGAGTTCTCCTATATGCAGTTCACTGGAGACTTCGCATAGGCTGTCCACTGCTACGGGGCTACAGGGTTGATAATTTTCAGTTGTACTATTTTGACATTTTGATTCAGAACTAACACACACACACACACACACACACACACACACACACACATATATATATATATATACGGTGACTCAGTTAGTGTTCATACTCTGGAGATCGAGAATGTTTTGTTTTATATATATCTATATATACCTTTCAGTCTTCCGCTTACGCTTTATACATGGATCTGGAGTATGAATTACTGTTTTGGTAGAATCTCACTCATATTTATTGTACTAACACAGACAACATTTAATCATCATTATCTATGTTGCATAAGTGATGTTCTGGAACTTGAGAGTTAAGTTACTACTCGACCCTCGATTTTTCAAGATGTTATAAAGAACCACACCTTTCACCCATCGCCTGATCATCTTACAACTTTTTTGCAAGTGGCTAAATAGGCAACTGAACTTCTCAGACATCGGTCATATACTATCACTGTCAACGTATCTGCCTATCTTAGCGCTTTGGGTCAAGTTGTTCGATTTGAATTGAGTCGCACAATCAGTTCTGGCACGCCTGCATGCACCACATGTGACCGAAAGTAAACTGAAAGCCAAAAAATTTTTTGGAACACACGGTGGGACTCGAAGTTTTGGGTATACATACCGGCGCCATAATCTTGTAAAATTATGAGCTGAAGAAATACTTGCAATTCTTCTAGAGCTAATGAACCCCCTACACTAGTGAAGGTAATACAAGTGCAGTCAACACCTAAGTTATTAAATCCACAATCAAACCCATAACCTAATCTGCCAAAAACGGTGTAACACCCCGAACTTTCAATACCCGAGTATTGAAATTTCTCGAGTGTTACTATGAAATTTAACTTAGTATGTACATGTGTACGATTCCAATTTAGCTAATCTTAACCTTACCTCTAAAATGACTATTGAGAATAATCTTCATCTGTAGATTAAATCATTTGACCATCTATTTGTAAGACAAACCATCATATATCCAAGTATTCTCACCTATCTATCATCACCAACCGTTCAGTGTATTCATCGCTAGGTAAAGATATCTGACCGTCCACTCTAAGTTTGGACCACCCGATCATAGTAAACTAACTACTTGATCTCTACATCCACTCATACACATATCAAATTGAGATTCTTATCCATTCATCTTATTCACTACTTATGAATATGCTTAACCCACCATTAGAACTACAATCTAAGGAACTTACACAAGTGAACAAGTTACTCGAATCTAACGGTATACACGTCATACCTCTTAATCACTTCAAAAACTCACATGTGTTAATCTATTTACAAAACTGATTGTACATACATCTATATACACAGTTAGATTACCAACCATCAAGTCTTCTTATTTTTCGCGTGCCATCTAACAGTCCATCGTATTTAGATCCCTTAAACAGGCTGTCCGAATATTAAGACAATTTAGTCATTATGAATATCTTAGGTTATATGTCCAAACCATCAGGTAATGTTTTAACTAGATGTGTACAAGCACGATTCTGAAGTATGGACTGTATTACCCATTTAAAAAAAAAAAAAAACATTTTGGTCATCTATAAGCGATCAAGGCCCAAACTGGGGCGATGAAAATAACATAAAAAATAAAGAATGCCTGCCAAATTTAAATGCATTTGGATGTGTAGTCTGACGTTACGGATGGTGAAAGTCGAAGAAATAAAATATGGCAAAATTGAAAATACTTAATGCCATTAACTAAACCATCAAATTCTAGATCACATGGTTTTCATGATCCATTTGATGTGAAATTTTATACCATGCCTATGTATCAGAATTTAACTATACATGTCAAATTTCAACCCTTAGATCATTGTAAAAGCATCCCAATTGACAAATCAGTCCCTTGATCGTTTATTTTAGTGTTCATCAAGTGAGGAAAGTTCGTGGGTAGTCATAGTAGGATATTTTCCTTCATATGAAAGACTTGGATTGCTTATCATATAGACCGAGTGTGAAATATGAAGACCCCACTTTCGTAGGCTTTTCCTTGGCACAATTTTATCGTTTTGAGGCTTATAACTCTTTTTAAATATGAAACTTCGGATTTAACCACTTTCCGCCGTTCATCGCAACTCAAACTTGGACCACATTTTAGCCTCATATGACTATGAGATCATACAAATTTTATACCCCAATCTATAATCCTACACCATTGAATAATGACTGCCTTGACTCCAATTCATTCCTTTTTGGCGCAAAAGGTAAAATATTAGATTTAGACCTTTCCTACCATCGATAAACCACCAACTTTTGTCCAACTATTTTCCTATCCTGACTACATATTTCTCAAAAAATTGGGCCCTATTCATTAAGTGTGGACTGTTAATTGAAATCAAGTCTGTTTTGGCGCCCGCTAGGATAACTTTCAAGATAAGCTTCCGATCAACTCCATCTTTTGGCTCATAGCCTAACATGACCCTACTAAACCGATAAAGGGAATGGATTTCTCGAAAAATGATCACAATGGACCCCACCTTTTCCGTATAACCAAACCAAAGTCGGTAGTTTCTGCCTGCTTGCGATAGCGATTGAAGGGAACACGCAATGAAGAGGATCTCTCCCACTAAGATCCGAATCCTCCACAGATCCGAACCGTCCAATCCTCTCCCTAGGCAATTGTAACACCCTTGACGGAAGGAGTCGTGAGGAATCATGAAACACAACTTTACTTCACCTCTTTTAGGAAGCAATCACACCATGCGGAAGCTTTTCTGCTGTGAACCATCGATCGAAGGACCCCCAACCTTTGATTTCTCACATCCATAAGTTTCCTACATCAGATCTAAACCCTTCGCAAGAAGTGGAATGAAGAAAGAAACCTTGGGTTGGGTTACCTCTTCATCAAAGAAAGCCCAAGGTCGTTGATCTCCGATTGGCTACATTTCAATGATCTAATTGCTTATTGGATGGATGTAACACCCCGAACTTTCCAATATCCGAGTATTGAAAGTTCTCGAGTGTCACCATGAATTTCAACTTAGTATGTACATGCGTATGATACCAATTTAGCTTCATAACCTTACATCTATTCTCCATCATGAATCTGACCATTGTGAATGATCTTCATCTATAGATCAAGCCATCCAATCATTGATTTTAAGACAACATTATCATATGTCCAAGTATTCTCACTTGTCCATTATAACCAATCGTTCAACCAACTATCCATCGATAGGTAAAGATATCTGACCATCCACTTTAATTTTGGACCACCCGAGTATAGTAAACTAACTACTTGATATCTACATCCTCTCGTACACATATCAAATTAAAATTTTGATCCATTCATCTTGTTCACCACCTATGAATATGCTTAACTCACCCTCAAAACTATAATTTGAGAAACTTACACATGTGAACAAGTCACTTGAATCTAACAGTATACATGTTCTGCCTCTTGATCACTCCAAAAACCTACTTGTGATCATCCATTTATAAAACTAACCATACACCCACTTAAATACATGATCAAAGTACTAACCATCAAGTTTTTCTATTTTTAACAAGTCATCTAATCATCCGTTATATTGGTTGATATATGTACATTCCCTTAAGCAATTTAGTGAATAATTCTTTATTCATAATCATTTAGATATAAATTATTTTGTGAGAATTACTTAGAAACGTGCCTATAACCATGTAAAACCATTAGATTTTCCAAAACTTTCATATCAGTAATAATTATGAAAATGTCATTAACCGTAACCCTTAAATTCTAGATCACATGGTTTTCATGATCCGTTTGATGTGAGATTTTAAACTATGGCTGTGTCATAAATTAACCATACATGTTAAATTTCAACCCTTAGATAATTATAAAAGTGACCCAATTGACAAATTAGTCCCTTAACCGTTGATTTTAGTGCCCATCAAGTGAAGAAACCTCGTGGGTAGTCATAATAGGATATTTCTCTTTATATAAATGAATTGAATTTCACATAATATGGACCAAGTGTGAAATATGAAGACCTCACTTTGGTAGACTTTTCCTTAGGTGCGAAGTTATCCTTTCGAGGTTTACCAACTCTTTATAAATCTGGAGCTTCTGATTGACCCACTTTACACTGTCAATCACAACTCAAATTTGGACTACACTTTGGCCTCAAATGACTACGATATTATATAAAATTTAGACCTCGATCTATGATCTTACATAGTTGAATGATGACCATCTTGACTCCAATTCCTTCCTTTTACTGCAAAATGTGAAATTTCATATTTAGGCTTTTTACACCATTGATCAACCACCAACTTTTGTCTAACCGTTTGCCTATCCTGACTACACATTTCTCCCAAATTGGGGCCATGATCATTAAGTGTAGACTATTAATTGAAATCAAGTACATTTTATCACCCGTTAGGAGAATTTTCGAGATAAGTCAATCTAAATTTCAGATCACTAGGAAAATCATATACCCCGACACTATTCGATGACTTCGACACACTCAACAAATTAAATTTAAAGAAAGATCACCGAAAAATGTCAAATTGGAGAAATCCAATCCAAGTGGGATGTGAAACATACCCCCTCCCACACGCCCACTCCTTTATAAAAAGGAGTGTGTGTGCCCTTCTCCACTCACATGTCGATACCCCCAACGTCTGAGGAGGAGAGAGAGAAAAAGAAAGAGAAAGGGAGAGAGAAGGAGAAAGAGAATGAGAAGCCAAGACGTCCTCTTCCTTCTCCATATGTATGGTGTCTCTCTCTTGCTCAAGCGATGTCGTGGTTCATGTAAAAGTTTTCCTACATCGAGATTTAGGGTTTAGATCTAAGGTTAAGGTGAGGGATTCCTTTAAGCTTACACTAATTTGAGTTTATATGATTTCTCTTATTTTTGCATACTTTTATATTACTATGATTTTTCATACAATTGATTGATTTACCCCTATTAATTATTTATCCTTTTGGGAATTATGGTTGTTAGGAGGAAAATGGACAAGTTGTTAAGTCGGCTTATGGAATGGACCAACTCTACTAAACCAGCACGGGCCCAGTGAAACTAGAGCTTGATAAGGCCTTTACGTCCATAAACAAGCTGACTTTTAAGGAGGTCATTTCGAATAAATCATGTTCTGACCTATTAGGTCAATCACAAATCAGCCATAGATCGACTATAGGTCGGTCGTAGGTCAGACAGAGGTCAACCACAGATCGACCCCAGATCGATTAAACTCCGGCTATAGCTCAATCATAGTTCGGCCATTGGACGATCATAGATCGACCACCAATCGGTCGAAGAACTAGGTGACACCTTGTGATGAGATCAAGGACCATTAGCGCCTAACTAAAGGGAACATGGACCCTCCAACCTAAACATTGATCGGAGATGGTGAATGCTGATATGTCGAGAGGCTTAGTATTGCTTATTCTCGAGCTACCACCTGCCTATGGAAGCCGACCTAAGGCCGAGATACAGATTCGATAAAATCATTAACGTCCCGAATATCTCTCCCTAAATCTCTACGGGATAAGATTAGATCCCAGTAATCTCGAAGGCCAGTGATTTATAAGGATCCTGGTTCTCAGCGAATCTCCAGGATATCAGGAAGAATCCACGCTCAATTGGTCTCTCTCTCTCTCTCATACAAATAGAGATATCCCCAAACTTGAAAGGTATGTTAATCTTTACCCTAGCATTTGACTAGTGTCTTTCTTCTGGAGACCCTACCTTACAAACAAAAGACCCTGTTCTTGACTTAGGCATCAGAGAGTCCCCTGCACTAACCTGGGTCTCTTTCATTTCTCTTTTACGCCTGTACAGGTGTAAGAGGGTTAGTCCCAGAGGGTCTGCCGAAAAAATGCATCAACAGTTTGGCAACGACTGAGGCAAGGACATTCTAAGTCATTCTCAGTTCTTATGCTAGCATACGACTACGATGGCTAGGGGAAAGAAGAAAAGCTCAATCTCCTCCAGTAGCAATTCTGATCGCGACCCTACGTACGACTAGTTGCGCTCTGGAACCTCTAGTACAACCAGTGCAACCCAAGCCATAGGAGAGCCATCAAGGTTCCTCTTATGGCTTCGGCAGGCGCAGCTAACAGACTCGAATCAGGAATGGCTACCCGAACAACCTCGAAAGAGAATTTGGAGATATGAGGGCAGATATGGGCTACATGAAGCAGATACTAGAACAGATGTAACCTCAGCATGAACCGAGAGTCGATAAAGAAGACAAGTGGCATAGCCATGGACATTCCCAACCTTCCTGCATGCATACTGCGCCCCAACTGAGCCAACATCGTAGTTAGGCCAGGCTTATCCCATCTCACGTGTCTGAAACTGCCACTTTACCTGCCTCCAACCTGCGACATGAGTTCGATCGGAAAAGGAATGGCAAAGCCCTAGTAGAAGCCATTAATCAGAATGGGGAGCCATGGAAAGTTGAATTAGAGAGCCTATATGACCAAATCAGTAACTTACAACAGCTGTACTGATCTAACATAGTAATGGTCACAATGGAGTAAACCAACTCTCCATTCACTGCCGACATTCTACAAGCACGACTACTGGATAGGTTTCGATTACCTTAGATTACGCCCTTCACAAGGAATACTAACCCATCAAAGCACATGGAATCCTTCCGGATTTATATGGAACTCCATAATGCTTTTGATGGGGTCATATGTCGAGCATTCTTCCTGACTCTAGCCGACGCTACTCGACTATGGTTTAAACAATTAAAATCGAGGTCCATTAGCTCATTCTTGGAGCTTAGCTAGGCCTTCATCACGAACTTTATCAGAGGAAAGAAAAGACTCAAAGCACCTGCTCATCTCCTTCATATAATCCAGAAAGAAGGCGAACGCCTGAAGGACTACATCAAGCGCTTCAACTTAGAAGCATTACAAGTTCGAAAACATTCAGACGAGACCGCCCTGAACGCCATCATAAGCGGGTGAGAGATAAACCTTTTCTCTTCTCTCTAGATAAGAACCCTCCTGCCACTCTAGCTGAGTTTCTGAACAGATCACAAAAATATGCCAACGCTGAGGAATCCTGGATATTACGGGACGCCGCCTAAAGTAAAAATCCCCTGGCCAAAGAGCAGACAAAGACTAAGCAAAGTTCAACCTATAAGATGAGAAAGGATGATCTATCTCGGGACGACCGAAAGTCGAACAAACGGCCCAACCGTAAGTTTAAGACTTATACTCCTCTAACTAAGACGCCAGAACAAGTCCTGAAGAAGATCAAGGACAAACATCCTCTCCGTTGGCCAAAAAGATGAAATCTAACCCCAACAAAAGAACCAAAAATAGATATTGCCTCTTCCATCGAGATCATGGACATAACATGAGCAACTGCTTCGACCTCAAGTAAGAAATCGATGCACTCATTCGCAATGGTCATCTCGGGGATTACGTCGACAACAGAGGAGATTGGATCAAAGCTGTTGAGGAACAGCCAATCAACAATTAGCTAGCTGGGGAAATCCATACCATCTTTGGAGGCCACGGAGGAGGAGGTAATTCAAATAATGCTCGGAAAGCGCACACTAGGAGTATTAGTTGTCCTGAGGAAGAAGTCCTGCTCCTAGGGCGACCTTCGAAAGAATAAAAAATGGAGAAATACAACATAGCCTTTACTGAAGAAGACGCCCGAGGTATCCACTTTTCCCATGACAATGCACTGGTAATTACTCTAGCCATTGCCAACCGAAAAGTGTTTCGGATCCTTGTCGATACGGGATCATCAGCAGACGTGCTCTTTGTTCGAACCTTCGACAAAATGGGAGTTGGTCGGTCTCTACTCCGACCCATCAAGACTCCTTTAATCGGATTTTCAGGCGGACAGGTCATACCTGAAGGGGCCATCCAGCTCCCCCTATTGGTCAGGGAAGGACAAAATCAAACCACCGTGATCGTAGACTTCCTCATAGTCGACAAACCATCTATCTACAATGCCATCCTTGGACGACCATCGTTGTACCTCCAGCGGGCTGTTGTATCAACCTACTACTTGATGATGAAATTCTTAACCGAACAGGGAGTTGGGATCGTGAAAGGAGATCAACATGACGCTCGACAGTGCTATGCAATGGCGCTGAGAGCCCCATGGAAAGTAATGGTTATCGAATCTCTGGACCTGCGTGAAGAATCTCAAGAGAGAGGTCGACCCATGGAAGACCTCATTCTGATCCCTTTGGATGAGTCCGATCCATCTAAGACTGTTCAAATAGGGTCGTCCTTAATATCACCGCTACGTGATAAGATGGTCACCCTCCTTCGACATTATGCAAACATTTTTGCATGGTCCCACAAGGACATGCCCAGACTTGATCCCACCGTCATGACTCACTGCCTGAAGACTGACCCAACTTCCCAACCGATTCGACAGAAGCAATGTGCCCTTGGTCTTGAAAGGTATGCCATAATTGAAGAAGAGGTCAACAAGCTCCTCAAGGCAGGTTTCATCGAAGAAGTTGTTGAGGGTCAAATATTACATATTATCCCCCATTTATTAATTAGTTTTATGAACATGATAATGTTTAATGTTCTATTTTAATCATGTTTGTGTTGCAAGGTTAATTTAAGAGCTTGGATTGAAAGGATGCTAAAAGCATTGATTTAACACTCAAGAATCACCAAAGCCAAGGATGGATCTTATGAGACCAAGAATGAAGAATTCATATGCCAAAGATCCAAGAAAACCAAGTGAGGAATGAAGAGCATTGAAGACTTGAAGTGAAGAAAAGGAACCCTAAAAATTTGCATCCTTCAACTAGTTTAAGCCCATCTTCGACCAGTCGAAGGCTCCTGCTCGACTAATTGAAGATTTCTCGACTCGAACTCCAACGATAAAATTTTCTAAATTTCGGTCATCCTCGACCAGTTGAAGGAAACCCTCGACCAATCGAAGGATTTCCTCGACTCGTCTAAGGTTACGTGGACAACACACAGACTGCGTAAATTTGAGGCAATTTTCAAATTTTTCCAACTCGGTACGAAAGTTGGAGTTACGAAACTATAAATAGGAGTCCCTAGGATGTTCCTAGGCATCTTTAAGGTTTGAGGAGTGGAGCAAAAGTGTGGAGAAGCCATCGTCAAGAGTTTTTCTTCCTTTTCCTTAGCTGTTATTATATTTTTCTTAAGAGATTTTAGTTCAATCATGTCTATGGTTGGTTAAACCTCTTAGATAAGGCTAAGAGGTGAAGCTGGTAGCGTAATATGATGTTTTCTTTTACTTTGATTCATGTTTATGTTGAACTATCTTTGATTCTAGTTTGATTTTAAAAAAATACTTTTAGTTCTTAATGGTTTATTGTGACTCAAATTACAGTAGATCTGCAATAGCTTTGAGTATCTTCTTTTCCTGATTTTGAGATTATGGGATTGGTAAATCCTGTTGTTAGCCATCGTCTCATGGGCATGGTTTAGTGATGAAATCTCTTCTAATTATCACAATTCTCCTCTATTGAGAATTAGGTCAAGGAAAGTTCAGATTGATCTTAATTGTATATCTTCCAATTGGATAGGATAGGACTCAAATTCCAATCGTGTGAATTGAATCAAATAAGAGGGCTCCCTGATCTCTACAAGTGGATCCTCGGAAACCCTAATTACCATATTTGAATTTGTTAGTTTTAATCACTTTGATCACAATTACTCTCTTAATTAACTCAGATATAGCTTCACATCTTCTTCTACTTCTAGTTCTAGTTGCTTTCAGAAATGTACAAGTTCAGTCCTTGTGGATTCGACCTCGGTCTCACCGAGATTATTACTACATCGCGACCCTACACTTGGGGTTGTGAACAAAAGTCTACTACCCAAACTGGGTGGCCAACATCTTACTAGTAAAAAAAGCTAATGTGAAGTGGCAAGTTTGTGTAGACTACACAGATCTAAACAAAGCCTGTCCTAAGGATAACTTTCCTCTCCCCAGAATCGATCAGTTGGTTAATAGTACATCGGGTCATGAATTACTTAGTTTTATGGATGCATATTCAGGATATAATCAGATTGTAATGCATCTAAAGATAAATCTAAGACCACCTTTGTCACTGACAAAGGTCTTTATTATTACTGTGTGATGCCCTTCGGTTTGAAAAATGCAGGAGCGACCTACTAGTGGTTGGTCAACAAGATGTTCAGCCACCAAATAGGGCAAACTATGGAAGTTTATATCAATGACATACTTGTCAAAAGCATCATAGCCGCAAACCATGTAGCCGACCTGGAAGAAATGTTCCTCATCCTCTGTAAATACTGAATGAAATTAAATCCGAATAAGTACGCCTTTAGCGTCAACTCGGGAAAATTTCTCAGTTTTCTGGTCAGTCGCAAGGAATCCAAGCAAATCCAGAAAAAATTAAGGCCTTGCTCAACACGCAGTCACCAAAGATGATCAAAGACATATAGAGGCTTATTGAAAGAGTAGTGGCCCTCAACCGCTTCGTGTCCCAAGCTATAGACAAGTGTCTCCCCTTCTTCAAACAGTTGAAGGGGAGATAGATAGTAGACTGGACTGAAGAATGTGAGGTGGCCTTTCAGTAGCTTAAGCAATACTTAGGATCGTCGCCCTTACTCTCTAAACCCGAGCTAGGAGAAACTCTGTTACTATACTTGGCTGTGTCCGATGCAGCAATTAGCTCGGTGTTGATTAGAGAGCACAAGGAGAAATAATTCTCGGTTTACTACATTAGCAAAACCTTAGTCCCTGCAGAAACAAGATACCCCACATTGGAAAAGTTGGCCCTGATGTTGGTAATCTCTTCCCGATGCCTGTGGCCAAACTTTCAAGCACATTCAATCATCGTTTTAACCGACCACCCACTACGTTAAGTCCTCCAAAAACCTGAAGCCTTAGGTCGGTTGACTAAGTGGGCGATCGAATTAAGCGAGTCCAACATAAAATACCAACAACGGGCTATAATCAAGGGTTAGGTAGTGGCTGACTTTATTATTGAACTTACATGCTCTCCCGAGCAAGATCCAACCATTCGCCAACCTATAATTGACTTACTGAGGCCGAAACTCGTCTCAGAACCATCCGACACCCAAGAATTGCCCAACCCTCCCAAATGGATGCTCTACATAGATGGCTCATCCAATTCTAAGGCAAGCGGGGCTGAGATAGTCCTGGAGACTCCTGACCATACGTGCATATAGTATGCCTTGAGATTTGGATTTCAAGCCTCCAACAATACTACGGAATATGAGGCATTGCTAGTCAGACTTAAATTGCCAGCAAACATGGGAGCTCAACACCTTAAAGTTTTTAGTGACTCACAACTGGTTGTCAACCAAATAGCTGACGCTTATCAAGCTAAGAAGGAACGCATGAAAGCCTACCTCTAAAGAGCCAAAGAATTAATCAGCAAGTTTTAAAAATGTAGGGTCGCCCTAATACCATGTGCCAAGAACTTAAAAGCCAACATGTTAATGAAGCTCGCTACGGTAGACAAAGATCAAATCTTGAGGTCCATCTCGATCGAATTCCTAGCCAGACCGAGTATTAATGAAGCTGAGCTCGTTGCCATGTTTCCGGTTAGCTCAGAGTCAACCTGGATGGATCCGATCATCAAATACCCTGAGAAAAGTGAGCTACCCGAAGATCGAATGGAAGCACGTCGGATAAAGATCAAAATCATCCGATATACCATATTCAACAGTATACTCTATAAAAAAGGATTCTACCTTCCTTACCTGAGATGCGTCCAACCAAAAGAAGTAGATATATCTTAAGGGAGATCCACGAAGGAATCTGCGGGAACCACTTTGGGGGGATGAGCTCTAGCACACAAAGTCCTTTGACAAGGTTATTACTGGCCGACCATCTAGCATGATGCATGGAAGCTCGTCCAGAGATGTGATAAATGTCAAAGATTCACTAGTATACCTCGGTAACCCCAGGAAGAGCTCACCCCAATGGCTAGACCATAGTCATTTTCCCAGTGGGGAATCGATATTATCAGTCCACTCCCCATGGGCAAAGGTCAGACCAAGTACGCTGTCGTAGCCGTCGACTATTTCACCAAATGGGCAGAAGTGGAGCCATTAGCAAAGATAACCGAACAAAAGATCACTGACTTTATTTGAAAAAATATCATATGCAGGTTTGGGATCCCTCGGACTATTGTCTCTAACAACCGGAAACAGTTTGATAACAAACAGTACCGGGAGCGAAAACCTTGGAATTCACAATGTCTACTCCTCATCATGACATCTGCAAGCGAATGAACAGGTTGAAGTGGTCAATAAGATCATCAAGCATCATCTCCGTACCAAGCTCAATGATGGTAAAGGGGTGTGGGTCCTGAAAGTCCTTTGGGCGTATCGAACTACTGCCCGAACAGCTACTAGAGAGACCCCTTTCTCCTTAGCATATGGGGCAGAGGCAGTCACTCTCATAGAAATCAGATTACATACAGCCCGAATAGATTCATTTGACGAATAAGCCAATACCAAGCTTATGGCCATCAATCTCGACCTCCTCAAAGAGCAAAGAGAACTAGCTCGGACTCGGACTATCATTCGCCAACAACAAGTATCATGCTTCTATAATGCATGGGTAAAGGTAAAAAAAATTTGAGTCGGAGATCTGGTTCTTCGGAGAACGTTCCAGAATACCAAAGAGATAGGATCCGGAACCTCGGGTCCGAACTAGGAAGGGCCCTATGTGGTGTCTAGCACGAACCGACCTGGTTCATATCGACTAGAGGAGCTAGCTGGACAACTACTCCTGCACCCATGGAACACTGAACATTTGAAGATATATTACCCCTGAATTAGGTCAGAACAACGTTCAGTATGTATTATTCAATTATGAGTTACATTAATAGAGTGACAGCATGATTATCCTATTAATTCCCGACTAAGATCTGATGTCTGGATGACATAGATCTGATAAATAGCTGACCAAGGTTTGATCAAAGACTGAACTATGTCCGAACAAACTAGTTTAGACAGTTCCAGTAATTTTACGGGCAATATTCGACTAACACCCGAACTACAACTTAGGCTCTGACTGACACACTCATATGAAGTAAAAAATGACCTACTTAGTTCAGCAATCCAAAATTCAAAACAAAGAAGTATTTTCATTGATAAAGGCCCAAAGGGCGCGATTACATCAATAACAACCCAAAAAAATACATGTATACCGATCTACAAAGGGCTGAGTACAAAAAAAAAAGGAGGGATAGGCAAAGCGCACTTGAAGTGGTTGGAGCTGAAAAGGCTCAGGTGAATGGCTTAAAGTGCTTAAAACTGAAAAAGCATAAGATAGAGTAAGATGAAGGAAATTCTGCTATGTAAAAACTGAGCATCAATCCTCAGAAGGTTGATCGGGAGCCACCTCTGGAGCCGCTCCAACGCCCGACCCATCGAAGCTCGACTCCGGCTCATTAAAAGTAGCGAGATCAAGCTCTGGGAAGGACTCCTTCATTTTCCCCACACACTTGGCAAAACCTTGACGGAAGAAGTTATCCTTATTATCTAAGAACATTTGAAATGTTACGAACTCTTAGACTACCTCTTTCCGAGATATGGCGATCGCAGCCTTAGTCTCCTTCTTTAGCTTCTCTAGCTTCACCCCGATCTTGACAAGTCGAGCATGACACTCGTCATGCAAGCCCTTGGCTTCCTCCAACTGCACAACTACTGTAATGACTCGAAAAATTCCGTACGATGGCCTGAGTAGCACCTCAGGCAAAAATCACACAGGATCAAATCCTTTAGAAATTAGACAAAGTTAACTAAGTGTTAAACTAGATTAACCATGAAATCTGCATGAATCACTTTAAATACGATCTACAAGACCTAAAACTTATGAAATTATTGACGCTAGGTTACCCTAAAATCTAGGATCAAACTCATTACCCGATTGCTCTCGGGAGCACATTGAAACTCCATATCAGATCTGGACCGTGCATCGAAAGTCCGAATAATACGAAGTTATAGACTTAGGACCGCCTCACTGGGCTTGACAACCATCTCGGAAATCAAATCCAGATACTGTCCCACGACTATTCGCTTGAGCTCGAAGCTCGAAGTGTGAGAAAACCTAGTTTTCTTTAGAAATGTAATGACATTTAAGTAATCTGAGACTTGGTGTTTGCGGGCCAAATATAAGCAATCAGACCGTCAGAATCTGACCCAAATACACCCTCGGATCAGGAAAAATTTCAAATACATGGCAGTGTACTTGAAATCCCCGATCGTGATTCAGTGACTGTTGAACTAAACTGGTCTACCACGTGTGATCTGGGAATCCGACTAGAACGAAAACTTAACTCCACCTAGATCTAGAGTCTGTGAGCTTAAGTCCGACCTTTGGCTCAAGGGGGGCCACCAGAAGTCTTCCGTTAAGCTGAAATAGGTCCACTTTGGATATAACCTAAGTATACCTTGACCTTAGGTCTATTTTGGTGTTATTTTAGGCTATATAAGGACCTTTAAACCCTCTCTCATTCAGCTATACGAATTTGAGAAAAACCCTAGGAGAGAGAAGTGAGAAAAGAGAGAGAATGAGTGAGTGAAGTGGGAGAACCTCCTGCTATTTTCCTCTGCCGCTCTACAAGCTTAGCCACTCCATTCCAATCGCTTTCTCAGCGATTCCGACTTCATTTCAAGTAAGAAACCCTAACCCTAATCTGTTCTGGGGTTTTGATGGTTGTAAGTTATGAAATAATTAGCCTAAAGCATGTTATATGTTGCCACATCGCTGTATACCGAAGTTTAGCAAACCTATTGAATTCGTTACGATTCTACGATAAAAGGTGCGGACTTTAGACGTATAGGTTATAGTTTTCAACGCTTTCAATGTCAGATAATGATAAATTCATGATCTGTATGTCATTGCACATGTACAAAGTGCTATCCGTTTCATTTTTTGATTATACGTTAACTATGTTGAATATACTGTATTCTTCGTATTTGTAGAAAGTACCGTATACGTATAAATTTTGGAAATGTATTTGCCATGATTATTTACTATATGAACGTATTATATATGTGTATAGTACTTACTTGGCGAAAGGGTTCGCCCTAATACATGTTTTTGCTAATATACACTATGTATGTCAAAATAGTGTATCTAAGTATTTGTAAAAATGCTTGTAAGAGTAAGTGTTAAGATAATCATGCTTTAGGTGGGTGTTGAGATGGGATTCTCAACTACCTTAGAAACGTATATGATTTCCTCCATGTTGGTTGTTTAATTTAATCGGTTACTATGAAATATATGTGCTTCTATTTCTTGTTTATATTATGCTTTGTAACATGCTTTATGACATATTTGTTAAAATGCTTGAATTACCTTGTTTATTATGTTTCACTCCACATGCTCTGAATAAGGATTGATTATGATTGGGACTATGATTATAATCTAGACAATCGGTAACAAACTTGAGTTCGTGGTTGAGATTTATTTCGCCACATAGGATGTGCCTGACGAACCCAAGTCGTACTTCGGTTGGCGACAGTGGTTAGGCCACGCGAAGTGCTTATGCACTTCATGTCGTTCAGTTGCTTGTGTGCTCATGCTAGTCAAGCTCGTTTAAGTAACCCGATCTGTCTAATGTATGTTCACCATGTTTGGCTGCCACTGTTTGAACCTAAGGTACCAAACTTACCAGTGTAACCCCGTTAACCTTAGTACCTCGATCCACTAAGACTTATGAACCGGGCATTGTAGTATGGGACACCGTGGTCGAGCTGTCGGCCTACGCTGGGGCCACGTGCCTCCCCATAGTGACCAGTGAGCAACCCTGACTCGTGAGCTAAATACGGTGGTATGGGACACTGTATTCGAGCTATCGGCCTACACTGATTGGTGACGAGCCCTTTGTAGTGACCTCGAGCATACTCTGAAGCTACAGAGAGGCGACTAGCCTTCCCGTAGCAACAAGAGTATAAACTAGGCCTGTATTGATGAGGTGATGGGGGAGTGGTGTAACGATTCCGTGTAACAGCCCTGGCAGCTCTTGCAGTGACCTAGAACTGCACTATCGTATGAGATTATCTAGGACTGACGACCCTAGAATGGATCACTGTTGGGAATGATATAAGGAAGGTACCTTAGTTTTCCAATACTGTTGTTTGAAATGGACTAATAACAACTCAGTAATCATGTTCATTATCGCATTGCATGTGCCTGGAAGATGTGGAGCACTGAGGGTGCTAGTATGTCGCGAACGTAAGATGGTACCACACGAGGGAGTATGTTGGCGAGGGCACGCATCATAATCGCATCTCATCCTTGCATTAATTACAGTACTTAGGAATGTTGTTTGTACTCCTTTATCATTTCTACTTGACTGATTTGATAACATGTTAACTTATGCTCTATTATTCCACTGAGTTAGCTACTCACTCCTACGTTACGGGACGGTGTTCTGAACACCCACCAGACTCTGTCTTAGACGCAGGAACTGACGATCCACAGGAGATTGACCCTGATTATTATGAAGATCAGGATGAGTTTTCCTACATGAAGTTCGCTGGAGGCTTCGCGTAGGCTATCCAGATTTACAAGATTACAGGGTTCATGGTCACAATTGTACCATTTTGACATTTTGATTCGAAAACAAATACATGTATATGGTGACTCAGTTGGTATTCATACTCTTGAGATCGGGATTGTTTTGTTTTATATACATTTATATACATCTTTCAGTCTTCCGCTTGCGTTTATCATGGATCTGGAGTATGAATTACTGTTTTGGTATAATCTCACTCATGTTTATTGCACTAACACAGACAACATTCAATCATAAGCATTCGTGTTACATAAGTGATGTTTTGGAACTAGGGTGTTGATTTGCTACTCGACCCTCAATTTTTAGGGCGTTATAACTACCTTGGCTTTCTTAGTGAAAGACGCCTCAAGAGCCATCTTCGCATCCTGCAACTCAACTTCAGAATAAGCTACTTGTTGTTCGGCCGCCTTTGCCCGAGTTCGTATCTGAGCGCAGGCCCTCAATAAGCACAGGGCAAACTACAACAAGAAAGACAAAAAGGTGAAGGTGAGCAACCACAAGAAAAGTAAATTTTGAATCATTTTTAGATAAGATACTTACCCCAAGAAGAGTCATCGACAGGTGTTCGAGGAGTGTATCCATGGGAGAGCTGAGTAAAGTGGCATACTCCTACTTAACAGTGTGTCTCTCTACCCCTGGGAGGATCTCCTCCACTGACTGACTAAGAACTCCTCGTCTCTCTTTCACCTCCACCCTCCACAGGACGAGCTTCAGTAGGAAGCTCGGTAGGAGCGACGCTTTTAGGAGCAGCTGTTCCCGCCACTCCAGAGGAGGTTTCCACCTCCATGCCCTCATCCTCGACCTCTAGGACGACCGGACAAGAAGGCCCGACCTTCCCCTTGGCCTTAGAAGAAGTCTTTTGTCTCTTCTTATTTGGTGCCACTGTTTTGTCTCGACGAGGAGCATGAACCTTTAAGGGAGGACGGAGGAAGGGCCGAGCTTCAGGCATCTCTGTGACAGCATGAGCAACATGTCAGAAAAATTCTCAAAAATTTCTAAGTCATAAAGCTCGGCTAAAGATCTTACCCAAGCTCTTAGTGGTAAGAGTGAAGTCTAAGCCTGTCTTGAGGAGTAGCTCAGGCTTAAGGAGTTCTCTCCAGGACCTCCTCCCCTCCTCGAACACCTGCAAATCATGGATCCAAGCTAAGGATCCATTGTTAAGCAGGGGAGGATGTTTGGGTGTGACTACAATAAAAGACACATGCGACAAAGGTAAGATAATAGTAAAGATCAACCAATCAAAGCACAACTACTACGATGCTAACCTAGATCGGAGAAAGCCTTGGGAACAATGGGAGTCGGTCCTGACTCAGCTATCTTCCAACACCTGGAGGTCCAGAACCATTTGTCTCTCTAATTTTTATTGGAGGACGGTGGGTCAGTTATAAGGGCCCCGCCAGTGTTCCACCAAGCAGAGTGGTACCAACCTGGCTAGAGATGGTTCAGCTTCAGTTGGTACAAGTGGAGGAACTCGTCCACAGACAACTCGGGCTATTCTAGCTAAGCTCAGAGGACCGTACAGCTGAACAAAGCCCTCCATCTGTTCGAGATCATCTTTCTAGAGGCCAAGCCAAGGGGGGCTAGCAGATGCCTGACTATTCCCTACAGAGGAAGCCGTAGGCCATACCGAAGCATGACCTAAAAGATCGCGACGGTCCCCTCTGGATGTCGGTCCAGAAGCTTGTCCAACGAAGGAAGCCCAAGGACCACGGACTCGGGGACATGATATCCAAGCCTGATCCGGGCCAACTCTTCTTCAGATAAGGTCGAGGGTACCAATCCCCTCAGGCCCTCCTCATCATCGGGATCTTTCGGATCGACCTCTTCGGAAGGGTCGTGCCCCATGGCCACTGAACCCATGGCCAGAGATGTACTGGACGCCCTGGGCATGGGAGATGTCTTCTGCAATGGGGACAAATTCAATGCCCTAGCCACGGGCGCTGGCCTTTGGGCAGGAACTGCTCCAGCACCTGCGATGCCAACGACCGAAAATTGAACTACACCATCATCACCAGTGGCGACAGTGGGTTCGACATTACCCTAAGGTAAGAGCTCACCCCGTTGTCATCGCCAGAAACCCCCTCCCGTGAACTTAATGACTAGACATGATATTAATAAGTAAAGCTACTCGAAAATCGAGAAAACAACAAAGGAGAGAAGATGGAGCTCACCGAAGAAAAATGGTCGAGTCGCTGGCTTGGTTGTAGGAGAAATGGATGTCAGAAATCGTCTAGGAAGAAAGGAGGAAATGAAAGAGGAAGGGAACACAAGTGCGAAAGGAAAACCCCTAAGGGTTAGGGATTCCCTTATATAGGTGTGATCTATAAGGATCTCGAATCTGGGCGGATCTCCAGGATATCTGGAAGAATCCACGGTCAATCAGTCTCTCTCTCTCTCTCTCATATATAAATAGAGATATCCCCAACCTTAAAAGGTACGTTAATCCTTACCCTAACATTCGACTAGTGTCTCTTTTCTGGAGATCCTACCTTACAAACAAAAGACCCCGTTCCTGACTTAGGCATCGGAGAGTCCCCTGCACTAGCCAGGGTCTCCTTTGTTTCTCTTTTATGCCTATGCAGGTGCAAGAGGATTAGTTACAGAGGGTCTGCCGAAAAACTGCATCAACAATGGTTAAGGTATGATTTTAATTATATATGCATGATTTTTATGAATTTATGTGGGGTGATGGATATAAGCCTTGCCCTTTGCCAATTTTGAAAGCTACGCATGCTTCCACTCTATATTGGGTTGGCCTTTTGCTCCTCTTCCCTTATTCTTGTTGAGTTAGCATATTTGCTACTCTTCTCTTTTGTTGAGATAGTTTAATACTACTTTTTCCTCCCCTTATGGATTGAGCATGTGTCTTTGAATTCCAAAACTCCCATGATTCAATTTATTTCCTTTTTGGCGCAAGTGATGTGTTAGAGGTTTCACAACTAGTGATTCAAATATTTTATCATGGACGTAATGCGCTTTAGGTAGAGACCCTCTTGGTTGACGAAAAGTTCATGGGTTTGAGTAGTGGTGCACAAATCGATATAAGTAATTCGCAATGCATGTTATATCACTTCCAAGATTGGGTGTCGCAAATAGTTGCTCCATGAACAAATCATGTCACGTAATTCATTTGATTTGTGTGTTGTGATGCCTCGATGTGTTCACATAAATCCACGATAAGCGTTGGACATACCGAGGAATCTCCGTAGTTATGGGATGTAGAGCGAGTCAGGTTTTCTATGAATTATATTCCACATTGTGATGATCACTACATATGATGAGCCGTACACACTTTGTTAGGCATGCATTCATATATATATATATATATATATATATATATATATATATATATATGATACCGATACCACTCGTAGTGGTGGAGTACAAGACGTATCGGAATCCTTACATTACTTTTATAAATCTCTTGAATTATTGTTAATCTTAAAGGATAACTATCACTATGAGTAGGGCATTGACCCTCTCTAAATGTACAAATGATACAGGTGATATTCAAATTGAAGACCTAGAGGACCATCTCCCTATGGAAGAGTATATTGAATGAATAAGAAGATAGTTTTATAATTTAGTTTTATTTATATTTCCGCTGCAAACTCGAAAATTTAATAAGCTCCCATTGAGATGACATTTAATGATTTGTTGAATTCTTTTACTCTAATGAAGTAATAAATGCATTCGATTTTATTCTCGTGAATGGCTACCTTCATAAATGTAACTGGATGTGATCTAAATGAAAAAAAGGTGCGATTTTTAAAGTATCTAGTTTATACATTATTAACATGTGAAATTCTCATGCACAAGTATGTACTCAAGCCATGAAAATTTTAGGGTATTACAGTGGATTTGATGAGCATTAACTAACCTTGAAATTCAATCCAGAGCAGGCCATCACTTAGGGAGCAATTACAAAAAGGAAATCAGTGCAAATCTTACTCATTTACAATGTTTGCACAAAAGGTCTCTACATGTATAACTCAGTTGAGTTTCTCTTCCCTTGCACAAATCAGATCTGAAACATTATAAAAGGAGCCTCACCAGGAAGAAACGAATTCTAGAGAGAAATAAGAGAATTACGAGAGAGAGAGAGAGAGAGAGAGAGAGAGAGATAGATAGATAGTGAGTGAGAAGTCGGTTTGTAGAGGAAAATGTTCAGCATTACGCATGACTCATTGAGTCACCAAATTGGGTTCAGATTCAAGTCAGGTCTCTACAATTCTAGAGGTGAGTTACTTCATCTGTTTTCCCCTCTTTTAATCCCTAGGAGATAGTAGTTTCTATTTTGAGTTCTAATTCCAACTCAAATAGTTGTAGACTTTTCATTAGCAAGGAGAATTGAGTCAACTCAGTAAAGAGATTCGCTGAAATCTGGGTTTCGTCAGTTTGAGAAATAATGGCTAACAAGGTAAGTCTCCTATCTACGTGGCATCTTATGATAAGTTTTCCTTAATTAGTAGATTAAATAAATTAACCTAGACTAAGATGATAGACGAGACCCTAGTTTAATTCCTAACTAAATAAGTTGTTTAATCTATATCTGAAGTTGAATCTACAATACGTATACAAACATTTAGCAAACATGTGAAGGTGATTAAACTTTAAAGGTGAGGGATTTGCCTTTAAAATTTATAATACATTTGATTTGAATATCTTTCCTTACATGTTTCAAGTTTTTACTATTGTTTATCTTCACCATGTGAATCAACGTTACATGATTCAAATAATTACATTATTATCTTATAACACAAGTATTGTGTTGGAAATCACACCCTATCGATTGATATATCATCGTGGACATAATACGTTTTGGGTAAGGACCTTCTTGGTCGACACATAATTCCATGAATTTTGGGTAGTGGTGCACAAATTGATGTAAGTAATTCGCAAAGTGTGTTACATCACCTTCAGAATTGGATGTCGCAAATAGTCGCTTCATGAATAAATTGTGTCATGTATATTCATCTGATCTGTGTTGTGCTGCTTTGAATGTTCGCATAAATCTATGTTAATGTTGAACACGCCGACAAATCTCCGTAGTATGGGATGTGGGGCGAGCTAAATATTTTTGAATTATTTTCTACATTGTGATGATTGCTACGTGTGAAGGACCACACATACTTTGTTAGGCATGCATTTCATGGAGAATGTTTATGCATACCGATACTACTTGTATGTATGGAGTATGAGATGTATTAGGACCCTTCTATTATTCTTGTAAATCACTTGAATCATTGTAAACTTTAAACGATAACCACCACTACGAGTAGGGTATTCACCATCTCCAACTATACAGATATTGTAGGTAAATTATAGGTTGATATACGGACAACGACCATTTTGTGAAAGATATGTTTGAATAGTGAAGAAAAATAGCTCATGATTTGCTTTTATTTATTTTTCCATTGCTTACTTTAAGACAATGTAACAAGCTCCCATTGAGAGGGCATTAGAAAGTTAGTTGATCTCTCTTTACTCTAATGGAATAATAAATACAGTCGATTATATTCTCGTGAATGGTTACCTTCATGAATGTAATTGGATGTGATCTGAATGAAAAAAAAAAAAAAAAACAAAGTGCAATTTTTAAGCATCAAATTTTTATATTATTACCACCTAGAATTCTCGGGCACGAATATGTACTCAGGCCATGGAAATCTAGGGTGTTACACACGGATAGGGCATCTTTATCTTAGATAAATCCTCTTGAGATAATGTCAATCGGGCTGTGCGATGTGCAAATGGGGACTTAACATATTTCAGAGTAATCACGAGATCAGGCCGAGTAATCACAAATCTACGCTAAAACTTTCAACAGGTGGATGGCTAGTTAGACTGAATAGGATGATGGTGATTTTTGTTGAAAGATCATCACTTGTGCCTCAGGAAACTGCCTTAGCAAATTATGCCTCATTAAACTCTTGAGACTAGTTCTATTGGAAATATGGCGTCAATACACCCGGCACTACCAAAACTTCTTTCACAACGAAACACACATCCTACTCTAGTACAGGAAGTGAGGAATACTACTTTGAAAGTGCCCTTATTTGTCAATATACGTGAGTACTAAGTCAGTTTGTCAAATGAGCCCTAAGCTGAAGATTACAAGACCAAAACCTCAACCAAGACTAAAGAAGTTCGATTGCTCCACATAGGTAAATAAATCCTCACTTCCCTAACCAAACCCTTGAGGTATATGTCCCCATCCATAAGAACTTAAACTTACCCACAACTGTTTTAAAAAATCCCATAGCAAGCTTAGTTTAGAACACTTTAAGTATTGGAAGAAATATGAACTATACAGGTAAAATCAATGTCCTGACGATTGCATCGATATGCAATCAAGAACAATCTTGATGGCATCGAACATGGTTCGATTGCATCGAATACTATCCCATATAGCTCAGCAACAAACTGAACAAATGTTGGGTATTGTCGATTACACCGAATGAAGTTTAATGACATCAAAACTTATGTTTCAATGGCATCGAACTCACTTTGACTGAATCGACCTTGGGCTTATTCCCTCTATTTCTAAAAAATACTCTTAGTGTTCCTCGATGTAATCAAACTTGCTTCGATAGCATCAAGAGTAAGTTATCGATGGCATCGAAGCACATTTGATTGCATCGATATAAGGACAAGTTTGTCCATAAGCTTTCTAGGAAAATTCAATATTTTTCAATTACATCAAAGATACATCAAAGACAGTTCGATGACATCGAAATTCAAATTTCAATGGACTCGAAGGTCTGATTGATTACATCGAAAAAGGGATAAAATTATCTATCAACCAATGTGTATTGTTCAAAGGAATCCCGATGGCATCGAAACATCCCTCGATGACATCGAAGTGCACGTTGATGACATCGAAGGTTACTCGATGAGATCGGACAGAATTTGTCCTACACCCAAATGAATATCTTAGTGCAGGTAATTTATGCAATCGGAGAAGGTTCAATGACATCGAAATTCAAAATTCAATGGCATCGAAGACCCTTCGATGACATCAACAATAGGATATTTCTACCATTTTTTTACCGTTGGGATTTATTGTTATATAAACTATTAGGTTGCTTCTTGAAAAAATGAACATGATTTGAAGAGTGCAAGAGAGAGTTATTGTAATAGTTAATACCCTCATTCTCTAAATCTCTTTCCCATAAGAGTTCATCATTCAATCATTGCACAAGAATTTACTCCTATCTTCACTGCTTGGATTGAATCATGAACTCTGGCATTCATTAAGTTTCCAGCAACACTCTTTAATGGATAATCATTGTGTTAGAATACATGAATGATTAGCTCATGGGAATCTTCTCTAGGTATTTATTTCATATCATTCAGTAGAGAAGATCAGACCAAACCATAAACCGCACAACCTCGCATCATTGATTAAAACATATACAAGTGATTGTCGTTCAAGGGAACTGAAGACTCTTCACCAACAAAGAAGACCATCTTCAGAATGTGCTAAAACGGGGCTCACTCACTTATTTGTGAGTATACAGAGTCCGTTGAATCTGAAGCCCTTTCCTTGTGTACGATTTAGATTCAGAGTTTGAGTTAACAAACTAGCTAAGACCTTTCGTAGGCCTCCGATAAGAGAATACATTGTGTCCTTGTGCAGAAATTATTGCCTTGTGTAGGCATAGGTTGCCTTTTGTAGGCTCCTAGTTGTGTCCTTTTGTAGGACTTGTTGCCTTGTGAAGGCAAATGTTGCCTTGTGTAGGCTCCTAGTTATGTTCTTATGTAGGACCTATTACCTTGTGTAGGCATAGGTTGCCTTATGTAGGCTCCTAGAAGTGTCCTTATGTAGGATTTGTTGCCTTGTGTAGGCATTTAAGGTTGCCTTGTGTAGGCTCCTTAGTTAACCTTGTGTAGGTTCTGAAGGTTCATAGTTAACCTGATTTAAAACCATTGTATAGTGAAATCCGGTACACTTTAGGAGATAGTGCTTCTACCGAGAGTGGAGTAGGCAAGTAGACAAACCACTATATATGATCGTGTTTGGGATTTCTATTTGTGCAATAATCTAGTTATGCTTATGTTTCTTAAATAATTATTTATGATGTATGATTAAATGAATGTCCAAGCATTGATAAGAATTACATCCCACGCACTCTCATACACTATCGCTATAGGCTAGTTGCTTTACATAAAAATCACATATAGACTATGTGAATGGACCCTTTATTGGCTCGGAAGCCGTAGAGTTACTTTGCCTTACTTAGCTTGATTGATAAACCAATTTAAGGCATTGTATGTTTTAACATGTAAATATTTTTTAAAAATCCTATTCACCCTCTCTAGGACGGTTGGACATAATTTTGTACTTTAACAATAGCGGTCCTACCACAATTTCAATTGGTATCAAAGAGGGTTCCTCTTGAAGGGTTTAACAACATAGAGGGAGATCCTAACTAAAGTTGAAGTATGGTGTTGAGGGTTAAATATTGCATATTATCCCCCATTTATATCTTGGTTTTATAAATATGATAATGTTTAATATTTTATTTTACTCATATTTGTGTTGCAAGGTGAATTTAAGAGCTTTGATTGAAAAGGGTGCTAAAACCATGGATTTGATGCTCGAAAATCACTACAGCAAGGGGATGAATCTTAAGAGACCAAGATTGAAGAATTTACATGCCAAAATCTAAGAAAACTAAGTGAGGAATGAAGAGAATCAAAGATTTGAAGTGAAGAAAAGGAATATTGAAATCGTCCTGAAAAAGCATGTTCTGAAACTCTGGTCATTCTGTGAAATTGCGCAGAGTGAAGTCTGTTTTAGGAAACTGCAAAGAGTGAAGCCTATTTTAGCAAACTACATAAATTTGAGGTGGTTTCTAGAGTTTTCCAATTAGGTGCGAAAGTTGGAGTTCCACAACTATAAATAGAACTCCCTAGGATGGTTCAAGGCATCATCTAGGGTTTAAGGAATGGAGCAAAAGGGTGGAGAAGTCATTGTCAAGAGTTTTTCTTCTTCTTCCTTTATTTTTTTCATGTTTTTCTTACGAGACCTTGGTCCAATCATGTCTATGGTTGGCTAAACCTCTTAGCTAGGGCTAAGAGGTGAAGCTCGTAATATGATGGGATGTTTTTATTGCTTTAATTCATGTTTATGTTGAACTCCATGGATTCTAATTTGATATTTAAAGAATACTTTCAGTTTTTAAGGATTTATTGTGACTTCAAATTATAGTAGATTTATAATAGCTTTGAGTATCTTCTTTTCCTGATTTGAGATTGTGAAATTAGTAAGTCCCGTTGTTCACCATCGTACCTTGGGCATGGTAGGTAGGGTTGTACACGAGTCAAACTACTTCGAAAAGCTCACTCGACTTGGCTTGATTCAGCTCGGATTGACTCGGCTTGAAAGGCCGACTCAAGGCGAGTCAAGCTTATTTACTAAAGCTTGAGTTGAGTTCAAGCCAAGTTCGACCATGGTGTATTTCAACTCGACTCGACTCGAACTCGACTCGACGAGAAGCTTGAGCTCGAGTAATATATTTTAATATATATATATATTATTAATATTATATATATATATATATAAATTTTAAAAAAAGAAGTTAAAACTTAAAAGTTTTTACTAAAAAATCCTACCCGACCCTACCCGTCCCCATTCCCTCTTTTTCTTTCCCTTACCCTACTAAGGTAAACTCGACTCTACTCAAGATAAACTTGACTCGACTAGAACCACTAGCTCGACTCGAAAGCTTTAGCAAACAAGCCAAGCTTCAATGTTGAGCTCCAGGGCAAGCTCGAGCTTGAGCTTGAGCTCGAACTCAAGTATAGCATGGATGAGTCAAGCTGAGCTTAGCCCACCTCGACTCGACTCGGATCAATGTACAACCCTAATGGTAGGGTGATGGAATCCTTCCTAATCTTCATAATTCTCATGCTTTAAGATTATGGGATTGGTAAATCCTGTTGTTTGACATTGTCTCTTAGGCATAGTTTGGTGATGGAATCTATGTCAATTATCATAGTTCTCCTTCATTGAGAATTAGGTCAATGGAAGTTCAGATTTGATTTTATTGATATATTTTCTAATTGGATAGGATAGGACTCCAATTCTAATTGTGTTACTTGAATCAAGCAAGAGGGCTCCCTGACCGCTACAAGTGGATCCTTGGCACCCTAGTTCCCACCTTTAAATTCTTAGTTTTAATTTCTATTCACAATTACTATCTCATTAAATACTTTAGAATTAGTTTCACATCTTCTTCTAGTTCTATTTCTAGTTAATTTCAGAAACGTACAAGTTTCGGTCCCTGTGGATTCGACCTCTGTCTTTCCGAGATTATTACTACATCATGACCCTACACTTAGGGTTGTGAACATATGGCTAAGGGAGAGGTACCATCGGTTTCAAACTATACTTATTAGAAACCTAGGATGAACATCTTTTCGCAGTCCTTAGACCACGATGTTTGGGAAATTGTTAAAAATGGATATGTGCCACCAACTGAACAATAGTACTTGATAATGGCACTATCATCTCTAAACCCAAACCAAAAGCCATGTGGACTGATTATGAAAAAGAAATGAAAACATGTGAAGCCAAAGCAATGAATGATATTTACTGTGAAGTTTCACAAGAAGAGTTTAATCAAATCTACATGTGTGGAACTTCAAAAGAAGCTTGGGATTTATTGGAAACTACCCATGAAGGAACAAGTACAGTAAAGAGGTCAAAGCTGCACTATTGACAACTCATTTTGAACATATAAAAATGGAAGAACATGAAACATTTATGGAGTTCTTTATAAAGTAAAATTTCGTATGTAATTCCATGTGGGGACTTGGAGAGAAAATACCAATACCTAAAGTTTATAGGAAAATCTCGAGATCCTTACAAGAACGATTCAATTCCAAAGTCACCACCATTGAAGAATGTAGAACCATTGATTAAATGAAAGTAGAGGAATTAGTGGGGTCTTTGCAAACCTTTGAACTACTCTTCAAAACACCCACAAAATTCAAAAACAATGTTCTCAAAGCCTTTAAAGCCATAACACCCATAGAGGAATAAGAAAGTGAGAACGAAAATGGTGATGAGGAGGTGGCTCTTTTGGGCAAACGGTTTAAAAGATTCTACAACAAGAACAGTGGAAGAACATACAATAACAAAGGGAAACTATCGGAGTACAAGCGCCAAATAGGCAAACCTTTCCACCCCTCTTGTGGCCCACTTTGATGATGTGTTGTACCCAGCTGTTCCCCCATTTTGTGTGGCCCACTTAGACATGGCCCACCCCTAGTGGGACGTCCAGTGTTGGGGCCCACCATGTGCTTGATATGGGCTAACTGTCCAGGCCCCATGGACATCTAGATTGATTGAGGTGTTGCTGGACTTGCAGTCCAGTAGCAGGCCGACATTGTTTTTATGAGTTCTATCCATGCCTCCATCTAGTGGGGCTGACTGCGATATTTATGGGCCACCATGAATTAATTGTTTTACGCAGATAATGTATTTGTTGGACCCCAGCAGACCCAGGAAGTTGGGTGGGCTGGATGTTTAACAAAGGCCCGAAAAATTCTACATCTAGTTGATTATTTTTGAAGTAGTGTGGCCCACCATATTGGAGGTGTTTTGAGTACTCTCTATGCCTATGTTTCTATGTGATTGTGAGCCCTGTTTATGCCTAGTGTGGCCCACCAACCATCTGATTGTAGGAGGAACTTGCTATCCAGATTTTGGATGTCTAGGCAGGCCCAGATGGGCTGGACATCCAACATTAGTGCTTTCCCATTTGGTAGTGCTACCCATCCATTATGCTAGGCCTTGTGGCTGATTGTAAGCCCAATATGATGTATGTGATTGAATCTTTGTTGCCCATCCAACTTGCCCAGTTTTGGGCTGATTTATAAAGCCCACATTGGTGGATGTTGGATATACCTTAGCTAATTAATTGGGGCATATGGGTTGCCCATGAGGCCCAACATAATGCATGAATGGGATGTTCTCTTTGGCCATGATGTTTTTGGGCCATGGGTTACCCCTCATATAGCCCATCTTAATGTATTTAGGCCTTGGGCCATTTCTTGAGGCCCAACATAATGTGTGGAAATATGAATGCTGCCCATTTATTTTCTAAGTAGTCTTCGGGCCATGGGCCCCCAGTAAGTTGGATTTCTTGATGGGCTGCTCTCTAGGGAGTGAAAGTGCCCTGGTATATCAAGTTACGTGAGTGTTGAGTCAGATCATCTACAGAGCCTAATAGGAAGATTAATTCAAGTGTCTGCCTCAACCGGATGTCTGCAAGCTCGCCACAGGTAAATCTGACCCTCACATCCCTTGTCCCAAATAACCAGGTAAGCTAAAACCCTTAAAAATAAGTGAGAATCTCATAGGGTTTTTAGGTAAGAAAGTTTCTTCTGAGTTTTTCTTGCCTTGTCGATTTTATCGAAACACATTCGATATGATCGACCTGCTCTGTCGATGTCCTCAATGCCTTTACGATATCGTCGATATGAAGACTAAAAGTGTCCAGCAACCACATACTCATCTGGACGGAATTATCGATGTATCGATATACATATCGATATCATCAGCATTCTAATCTCGAGTCCATCGAGGATGGCTCAATAAGATCGACAGGCAGATTTTCGGCGCCCCTATTTTTTTTAAAAAATTCAAATTCCTTCGATATATCGATGCTCCTTCCGATATGATCTGAAATCAAATATCGATAAGATCGGAAGTCCATCGATGATATCGATCATGGGTGCGCATGTCTTCCAGCAAATATTTCAGGTTGGTTTTTACTTTGATCAGGGGCCATTCAAGGAAATCGATATTCATATATTGATGATATCGAGGCCGAGTCAATTGGATCGAAACTGGACACAATCTGTCTAGCGAGCTTATTGGTAAATCTATAGGATTTATTGATCCCATCGACACTGCCTTCGATAGCATCAATATGCAAATTTCGATGACATCGACTGACCCTTGATCATATCTTAAAAACCTGAAATATTTCAAGTCAAGTCTTTCTCATTTTTCAAATGTCGAGGAATCGATCCTTTGAAATCTGATAACATCAACACGAGTATCGATGCCCCCGACCAGCTGGCAAAAGGTTTCAAAAGCGTATGACATTTGAGTTTGTGTCATTGAGCGGACCGTCGATGCTATCGAGAGTATATGCTCGATGATATCGACACCACTTAGTTATATTGAACTCTATCATAAATGTGATGTTTTATATCCATTGGAACCTTTTGCCTATTCAAAGAGAGACTTGTCTTTATAGCTAGGAGAGAAAGTAGAGAGAGCTTTTGAGTGTTTAACCTTAGATCATATACCCAAAGCCCTTTCTCTCAGGGAAGTTCATCCTCCAATCCACCCTCACCATTGATATTCAATAGAGTGAATTAGGGAATGAACTTCAAGGATCCTCCAGCTACTACCTTAATGGCAAATCATTAAGTTGGGTTGCCTTGAATGCCTAGATGATTGGAACTACTCTATCTTCCTTATAGGAAAACCTTTAGAGAGTAGGATTCCATCATAACCTTAACCCAACCCGTCACCATATATCGGTACATCTTTTTATATCGCGGATCGAGGGAGCAGAAGACTCTTTGTCAACAAGGAGGAGGAGATCTTCGGCATTGTGCTTATCGGGACTCGTTAACTTATTTGTAAGTATCTAGAGTCCAAGAGGACACTTGTGATCATTCTTTTGTACGATTGGGTCTTAAGAGGTTCTCACCCTTTGAAATTCTCAAGGAGGCCTCTGGCGGGAGTGTACGTGGTGGGTGCGTTGTGTGGACTCTTGCTCTGTGGAGAGCATAAACACCTGGTTGAAGGTGAACCAGCAAAACCTTCAGTTTGAGGTGAACCGTGTAGAAACCTCCGGTAGGGTCTTATGGAAGATCCTTAGCCAGTGTGCCTAAAAGTGGATGCATTGTGTTGACCCTTCCTCATAAGAGCATAAACAGTCAGCCTCACTGTAGGTTGTAAAGGTTAAAGGTGAACCTGATTTAAAACCTTAGGTTTGAGGTGAACTACTATGAAACCTCCTTAGTGAAATCCGGTACACTTCAGGGTTGAGTGCAGCTACCGGGAGTGGAGTAGACAAGTCGTCAAACCACTATAAAAAATGACTGTATTTGAGATTGTTATTCTTCTGATTGTGTGATTTACTTTAATATTTGTATATCTGAATATCTGAAATCACACCTCACACACTTACACAGTCATATCCATCATAAACTAGTATGCATATTATTTACCTCTTAAACAATTTGTGATTGGATCCTCAACCAGGCTTGAAAGCTAATAGAGTTAGTTTTGAGTAATCATAATATGTGTCTTTGTTAGGATTAGTGTAATAGGATTTTAAATAAATCATAAAAACTTTTAAAAGTCCTATTCACCACCCCCCCCCCCCTCTAATACATATTGGCTTATCCCGACTTCAATTAAAGCGGTCTTCACCACTATTTCAAGGAGCAACAGTGGTTAAATGTTCACATTGTAAGCCTCCCTACGGCCCATTGTTAAGCCCATTCTCATCTTCCCGTAGTGGGCAAACCTAGAGCATTTGGCCCCCATTATTGTTGGTGTTTCCATCATGCCTTGTAGATTTGTCCAAGGTCATAAAGCCCACCTTGTGCCTATTAGGCCCATTGGGAAGCCCAGTTTACTATATGTCAGAATGGGCAAGGAATCCCACTCCTTGTTCCTAGGCCCATCCTTATCATGAGGAGAGTACATCATTACCGTATATAAAAGAATATGTGGTATTAGATTTGGTATATCCACTGTTGAGGACTGATCTTGATATTATATCTATTAAACATACTAGTGTACTTGAGTTAGTAGGATATACTGAGTATAGGCTAGCATAACATCATGTTACATGCCCATGCGTATCATTTGTATGCTTGTTATGAGGAGTGACTGATCATAGCATATGTCATTGGATGGATTGTTTATGGGACTCCCTGATAGATAGAGTTGCCCCACATGAGCGCGCGGTTCCCATAGGATTGATGTATGATTTATGCACCTTGCATTATATGATTCGATTGTTGTATGCCTAAGTGATATCAGGGAGGTGGCCTTCACAGGCGTATAGTGGATGGCTGGATTGGATATAAAAAATTCTTGATTCCAGCACTGGGGTGTCATAGATGTCCCTGGGTGAAAGTCCCTAAACCCTTATAGTACTAAGAGGATGCTCCAACATCGAGACCGAGTGGATGTATGAGTGTACGAGTACCGAATACCATTAGGCCACATCTCCCATTGTCTCATGGTCGGTTGGAATGGAGTATGGCCTTATCCACCCGAGGGTAGGGGCAATGCTAGGCTGAGTTTGACCAACTCGTAAATGGATCCGCTACCAACGTGCCAGGTAGATATTGGCCGACTACTGGCCAGGCGAGTAGTGAGGTCTCTTCCACTTGCATGGTTGTGCACCCAGATGGGGCAGCGATGTGATATATAGTGTACCAGACCCCGGTGATTTCCCAGAGATGAGCTGTATTGATATGTGGACTTAAATGAGGATTGGTATGCTTGAATTACATCTCGCATATGACATTTGGCCATGTAGGCCTTGCATCACATAGCCTTAGTATGGTTGATAGCATTCATAGACTTACTAGCATGTTTCCACATTACTCTGATATTGTATACTTGACACTTACCTTGCAGACACACTTACACCACCCTCTAAGTTTTCTATAATCTTATGCACGATCGTTGCGTGCAGGTGACACTAGGATGCTGCAACAGCACTGAGTCAGGAGCATGCCGCTGAGTTTCTGGAACCTTTGATATCGATATTGTATTTCCCTTTATGCATTGTACTCAAAGTTTTTTATTATAGTGGATTTGTGGTAATGTTTGATGCTGTTTGTGGGTTATGCTTATAGTTATGCTTCTCATGAAACAAATTTATGTCGAAAATCTCCCTTGTAGAATCCTAGGATCGGAACCTTGCATATGGGTGTCGGGAGCCGAAAATGGGGTACTATGGAGGCTATTTACGCCGGATTTAGTAATTAAAATTTTTGTGAGCCCCGGTTTCCGGATCTGGGGTGTGACACTTTTTCTCTAAGACCCCACATGGAATTAACAATGTCATTTAATTTAGTGAAGAAATCCATGAATGATTCATTTTCTTCCATATGGATTTCTTCAAACCTTGTTGTAAGGATTTGAATCTTAGATTTTTTGACAATATTAGTTCCTTCGTGTGTCATTTCAAGTATATCTCAAGCTTGTTTTGTTATATCACACAAGATGATTCTTTTAAACTTGTCTACTGATAAAGTACAAGTAATAGCATTAAGTGCTTTTGCAATAGTACTACTTTCACTTTTCTAACCAGGAGTCCATAAATTATAAACTTGTACTTTCATGGACCTGGTTCCATTCTCACCCACTACTTCCAACATTGGGGGGGACCCATTAGGTCATAGTAGCATGCCATACACTTTCATCAATAGATTTGAAGAAGATACTCATTCTAGCTTTCCAGTAGGAATAGTTCGAGCCATCAAAGGGTGGTGGCATGGAAATGGATAGACTATCAAATTTTGAAATTCCGATAGCTCTAGATCTAGCTCTAGGAAGTTAATCCCAAAAAAGAGTAACCTTGCTCTGATACCACATGAAAGGACAAGCTATAGATGTCCTAGAGGGGGGGTGAATAAGACAATGCCAAATATTTTGATATAATACGGAATAATAAATTAATGGAAAATTATTTTGCAAAGTATTGAATTCTTGATATCAAGTAGTTCGTAGGATAACCTTACACCTAAAAGATTTAGGTAGGACAACCTTATGTCGCAACATCTTTAAAATCAAACTATCAAACTAATGCAAAGAATAAGTAAATCACAATAATAGCACAAATAATAATATTCAATCACCACAATGCACAAAAGAGTTATAGTAGTTCGGTGACTTAATGCAACCTACTCCACTCCTAAAATTACTACACTCGTAATTTTGGCTTTTACTATTTCAAGGTTTTCCAAAGTCACCTTAACAACCTTATACAGTTATTGCGATTTTCATGAGCTATCACAATCAAACCCACTTTGTGATTTTATGGGGTCACCACAAACAAACCCGCTGAGATTTTCGGGCTATCTTAGAAAAACCTAAACTAAAATAATTTAAAAGACAGTACTTATCTTCGATTTGTCGAATCGAAGTCATAGTTGTAGCTTGAATGTAGTGATCTTCTTCATGAAATATTGATGAAGTCGTTGTATGAGTTCAATCCAAAAGGATATAAAGGGATCTAATAGATTTTCAATGAAATAAATGAAACCCTATTGCTGCAGATTCGATTCTCCCTTTTTCAAAGTAGAGTATGGATTACTCTATCAAAAACAGTTTAATCTAACTTTTAGAATGAGAATGGAATAAGCTAATAAAAATATGAATTACAACACTATTTCGACCAGAAACGAAATGCATTTGATTTGGGAAAATTTCCTATTTAATATCAATAAAGGTAGAACAAAGGGAACATTCATCAACTTCATTTATTTTGAGTTCATTACATCCTCTTAATCCTTTGATTCTAAGATAGAATCTCCTAACAAAGACAAGAATACATGAAGCCAAATATAATCAAAAATGTAAATTTCGACAGCATTCCGGTGCATTTTTATCAAATCTCTAGGGGAGAAGAGTTGTGCAGGTTTTCCCCTACTGGGATCCCTTAGAATATCCAAAATGACATGACCGTCTGTTAGAAATTTTAGCATGGTAGCTGTCCTCAAAGATAACCCGCGCAACTCATATAGGAGTTGCGCGGACCTACGCAACTCCTTACGAGTTACGCGGTCTCCCTTCTTCTCTTCTCTCTGCCCTTAATACCTGCCAAAGTGACTGATCTCCTGAACATCGAATCTCCTTCAAATGAGAGGGTGAGGGGGTATTTATAGGCATTCACATGTGCGAACCCTCGATACATGTGTCATGGACCCCTCCTCACATCATTAGTTCCTTCGACGAAACTTACGCATCCCAGCGCAACTCCCGCGAGTTGTGCGGACTTGCCTAACTCAGGAGAGTTGCGTGGACTCACGTAACTTATGTTTCATGCAACTTAGGTCCTATGCAACTTATGTTATCT
Organism: Magnolia changhungtana; assembly: GCA_030180095.1. Taxonomy (NCBI): domain Eukaryota; kingdom Viridiplantae; phylum Streptophyta; class Magnoliopsida; order Magnoliales; family Magnoliaceae; genus Magnolia; species Magnolia changhungtana. The sequence continues at coordinate 452,251 of JASAUF010000078.1, forward strand.
CTCTCTCCCTCCATTCTTCCATGCCTTTCTCTTTCCTTAATCATTTTATATGTCCCAATAGATGCCCCCTTGATCCAAAAATTTGATTTCTCTAAATCAATTTGAAGGATCAAACTCTGTAATTGAGAATTTGAGTTGCGTGGCCCCATGCAACTTGCTCTCTCCTGCAACTTTTCACCAGCGCAACTCTCTGGCGACGCCTTGACCTATAAATACCAACTCTCCCTAATCATTTCCATCTCCCAATTTTTCATCTTTTGGCGATTCCCCTTTTTCGCGCTATACTTTTACGCAACTTGCCTGCGCAACTCATCCGCACTTAGTGTGGTGAATTCTTGCCTTGGAACTCTGCCGAAATTTTTAACTTTTTTCAGACTTAACCATTTTTCTCAAACTTCCCAATTATGGCTCGTACCAAGAGAACTTTTCGCATAATAGATTCACCCACAAATCATCCCTCTCATGTTAGCCTTCCAAACTCTCCTCTAACTTCTGATCCTTCACCAACTCCTGCAACTCAAGTAGCCCCTTCTTCTTCAGCCAGAGCAGTTGTTCCTTCTTCTCCAGTTTAAAAAAGTCCAACACGTAAATGAGTTAAGGTAACTAAGAAAGGACCTGCATATATAAAGGAACCGATATTACTCACCCTTGACTTTTCTGACAGCGTCAAGTTGCTATCTTAGCCAATATGTCAAGCAATTATCTCTGGAGCCAAAGCATCGCCTCCAAAGCAAGGCAGAGAAGTTGACTGGGAGACTTAGCAAGAATCCACAACTAACCTGCGTACGGACATCACCCAATCACTAGTAAGAGAAGACACACCACCACCCACTCTCTCTAAAAAGAAGCAGAAGAAATCAAAATAGCAGATACTTCAAGAAAAGATCCAGAACACAAAAAGAAAAAAGTCCCAAACTCTTAGGACACGATAAAGGTTCAGGATGGCTTCATAAAATTCAATAGCCCTCTCAGGAATGAACTGATAACAATTCCCTTGAACATCCAACGACATCAGTCCATTCTTAAAACTGAACCAACAGATTGAACCCTGTAAAGCCGTATGATGTATACTCTGAATTGGTCAATTCGAGAGTCCTGAATGTTAGAAGGCACTCTTTCAGAGAGAGGATCGAAACAACAAATTGGCAAAGTACATCGTATGCGATTCCTGGTTCCATGTTACAACCCTCATGCACTCTTTTCTATGGCCTTTTATGAGACAGTACGCTAGTGTTTCAGAGAAAGAAGATCACTATAGGAATCTGGAGAATTTTGTACGCAAGGCTTCTTGTCATCTCGTAAATATTACACTGATTGGGCTAAGGCTATCCTTACCAAACATTCTACGACACTGATGCACAATGGTCTCTTTAGTGCTATTGAAGCAACTTCTGAGTATTTTCACAACGATCACATGATTTATAAGGGTTTCCTGACCTATTGATGTCCCACCATAAACTCCTTTCATTTTCCTTTAGGTGAAGTCAGCATTACCTTGTGGGATCTTCACAAGATGGCGAGTTTACCTTATAGGAAAATCCAATATTTTTCGATTACATCAAAGATACATCAAAGATAGTTCGATGACATCGAAATTCAAATTTCAATGGACTCGAAGGTCTGATTGATTACATCGAAAAAGGGATAAAATTATCGATCAACCAATGTGTATTGTTCAAAGGAATCCCAATAGCATCGAAACATCCCTCGATGACATCGAAGTGCACATTGATGACATCGAAGGTTACTCAATGAGATTGGACAGAATTTGTCCTACACCCAAATGAATATCTTAGTGCAGGTAATCGATGCAATCGGAGAAGGTTCAATGACATCGAAATTCAAAATTCAATGGCATCGAAGACCCTTCGATGACATCGACAAGAGCAGATTTCTGCCATTTTTTTACCGTTGGGATTTATTGTTATATAAACTATTAGGTTGCTTCTTGGAAAAATGAACATGATTTGAAGAGTGCGAGAGAAAGTAATTGTAATAGTTAAACCCTCATTCTCTAGATCTCTTTCCCATAGTAGTTCATCATTCAATCATTGCACAAGAATTTACTCCTATCTTCACTGCTTGGATTAAATCATGAACTCTGGCATTCATTAAGTTTCCAGCAATACTCTTTAATGGAAAATCATTGTGCTAGAATACATGAATGCTTAGCTCATGGGAATCTTCTCTAGGTATTTATATCATATCATTCAGTAGAGAAGATCAGACCAAACCCCAAACCTCACAACCACGCATCATTAATTGAAATATATACAAGTGATTGTCGTTCAAGGGAACTGAAGACACTTCACCAACAAAGAAGACCATCTTCAAAATGTACTAAAACAGGGCTCACTCACTTATTTGTGAGTATACAAAGTCCGTTGAGTCTGAAGCCCTTTCCTTGTGTACGATTTAGATTCAGAGTTTGAGTTAACAAACTCACTAAGACCTTTTGTAGGCTTCCAATAGGAGAATACATTGTGTCCTTATGTAGGAATTATTGCCTTGTGTAGGCATGGGTTGCCTTTTGTAGGCTCCTAGTTGTATCCTTATGTAGGACTTGTTGCCTTGTGAAGGCATATTTTGCCTTGTGTAGGCTCCTAGTTATGTTCTTATGTAGGACCTATTACCTAGTGTAGGTATAGGTTGCCTTATGTAGGCTCCTAGAAGTGTCCTTATGTAGGATTTGTTGCCTTGTTTAGGCATCTAAGGTTACCTTATGTAGGCTCCTTAGTTAACCTTGTGTAGGTTCTGAAGGTTCATAGTTAACTTGATTTAAAACCATTGTATAGTAAAATTTGGTACACTCTAGGACATAGTGCTTCTACCAAGAGTGGAGTAGGCAAGTAGACAAACCACTATATATGATCGTGTTTGGGATTTCTATTTGTGCAATGATCTAGTTATGCTTATGTTTCTTAAATGATTATTTATGATGTATGATTAAATGAATGTCCAAGCATTGATAAGAATTACATCCCATGCACTCTCATACACTATCGCTATATGCTAGTTTCTTTACATAAAAATCACATATAGACTATGTGAATGGACCCTTTATTGGCTTGGAAGCCTTAGAGTTACTTTACCTTACTTAGCTTGATTGATAAACCAATTTAAGGCATTGTATGTTTTAACATGTAAATATTTTTAAAAAATCCTATTCACCCTCTCTAGGACGGTTGGACATAATTTCGTACTTCAACAATAGCAGTCCTACCACAATTTCAATTGGTATCAAAGAGGGTTCCTCTTGAAGGGTTTAACAACATAGAGGGAGATCTTAACTGAAGTTGAAGTATGGTGTTGAGGGTTAAATATTGCATATTATCCCCCATTTATATCTTGGTTTTATGAATATGATAATGTTTAATATTTTATTTTACTCATGTTTGTGTTGCAAGGTGAATTTAAGAGCTTGGATTAAAAAGGGTGCTAAAAGCATGGATTTGATGCTAAAAAATCACTAAGGCAAGGGATGAATCTTAAGAGACCAAGATTGAAGAATTCACATGCCAAAGATCCAAGAAAACTAAGTGAGGAATGAAGAGAATCAAAGATTTGAAGTGAAGAAAAGGAATATTGAAATCGTCCTGAAAAAGCATGTTCTGAAACTCTAGGTCATTCTGTGAAATTGCACAGAGTGAAGTCTGTTTTGGGAAACTGCAAAGAGTGAAGCCTATTTTAGCAAACTACATAAATTTGAGGTGGTTTCTAGAGTTTTCCAATTAGGTGCGAAAGTTGGAGTTCCACAACTATAAATAGGACTCCCTAGGATGGTTCAAGGCATCATCTAAGGTTTAAGAAATGGAGCAAAAGGGTGGAGAAGTCATTGTCAAGAGTTTTTCTTCTTCTTCCTTTGTTTTTTTCATGTTTTTCTTACGAGACCTTGGTCCAATCATGTCTATGGTTGGTTAAACCTCTTAGCTTGGGCTAAAAGGTGAAGCTCGTAATATGACGGGATGTTTTTATTGCTTTGATTCATGTTTATGTTGAACTCCATGAATTCTAATTTGATATTTAAAGAATACTTTCAGTTTTTAAGGATTTATTGTGACTTCAAATTATAATAGCTTTGAGTATCTTCTTTTCCTGATTTGAGATTGTGAAATTAGTAAGTCCTGTTGTTTACCATCGTCCCTTGGGTATGGTAGGTAGGGTTGTACACGAGTCAAACTAGCTTGAAAAGCTCACTCGACTTGGCTTGATTCAGCTCGGATTGACTCGGCTTGAAAGGCCGACTCAAGGCGAGTCAAGCTTGTTTACTAAAGCTTGAGTTGAGTTCAAGCCAACTTCGACCATGGTGTATTTCAACTCGACTCGACTCGAAGCTCGAGCTCGAGCTCGAGTAATATATTTTAATAATATGTATTATATATTATATTAATATTATATATATATATAAGTTTTAAAATAAGAAGTTAAAACTTAAAAGTTTTTACTAAAAAATCCTACCCGACCATACCCATCCCCATTCCCTCTTTTTCTTTCCCTTACCCTACTGAGGTAAACTCGACTCGACTCGAGATAAACTCGACTCGACTAGAACCACTAGCTCGACTCGAAAGCTTTAACAAACAAGCCAAGCTTCAATGTTGAGCTCCAGGGCAAGCTCGAGCTTGAGCTCGAACTCGAGTATAGCATGGATGAGTCAAGCTGAGCTTGGCCCACCTCGACTTGACTCGGCTCGATGTACAGCACTAATGGTAGGGTGATGGAATCCTTCCTAATCTTCATAATTCTCGTGCTTTAAGATTATGGGATTGGTAAATCCTGTTGTTTGACATTGTCTCTTAGGCATAGTTTGGTGATGGAATCCATGCCAATTATCATAGTTCTCCTTCATTGAGAATTAGGTCAATGGAAGTTCAGATTTGATTTTATTGATATATTTTCTAATTGGATAGGATAGGACTCCAATTCTAATTGTGTTACTTGAATCAAGCAAGAGGGCTCCCTGACCACTACAAGTGGATCCTTGGCACCCTAGTTCCCACCTTTAAATTCTTAGTTTTAATTATTTCATTCACAATTACTATCTCATTAAATACTTTAGAATTAGTTTCACATCTTCTTCTAGTTCTACTTCTAGTTAATTTCAGAAACGTACAAGTTTCGGTCCCTGTGGATTTGACCTCGGTCTTTCCGAGATTATTACTACATCATGACCCTACACTTAGGGTTATGAACATATGACTAAGGGAGAGGTACCATTGGTTTCAAACTATACTTATTAGAAACCTAGGATGAACATCTTTTCGCAGTCCTTAGACCATGATGTTTGGGAAATTGTTAAAAATGGATATGTGCCACCAACTGAACAATAGTACTTGATAATGGCACTATCATCTCTAAACCCAAACCAAAAGCCATGTGGACTGATTATGAAAAAGAAATGAAAACATGTGAAGCCAAAGTAATGAATGATATTTACTGTGAAGTTTCACAAGAAGAGTTTAATCAAATCTACATGTGTGGAACTTCAAAAGAAGCTTGGGATTTATTGGAAACTACCCATGAAGGGACAAGCACAGTAAAGAGGTCAAAGTTGCACTATTGACAACTCATTTTGAACATATAAAAATGGAAGAACATGAAACATTTATGGACTTCTTTATAAAGTAAAATTTCGTATATAACTCCATGTGGGGACTTGGAGAGAAAATACCAATACCTAAAGTTTGTAGGAAAATCTCGAGATCTTTACAAGAACGATTCAATTCCAAAGTCACCACCATTGAAGAATGAAGAAACATTGATTAAATGAAAGTAGAGTGTTCACTCCCCAAGTGCAGGGTTGTGATGTAGTAATAAACTCGGTAAGACCGAGGTCGAATCCCAAGGGACTGAAATTTGCACGCACTCTAAAATTAAGTATAATTAGAACTAGACTAAGATGAATTCTAAATCAAATAGATTGAGGAATAATTGTGAAATTATTATCTAAAACTTGGAGAAATTCAGAGGAGGGACACTAAGGATTCAGAGGATCCACTTATAGAGATCAGGGAGATCTTATGCCTACTTCAAGAATCATGGAAATTAAACTGAACTGACGTTGATATAGTTTTCAAGAGATGAAAGGTATATGAATTAGAATGGATTCCATCACCAAACCATGCCTAAGAGACAAAGCAAACAACAGAATTAAACTAATTACCAACCAATCAAAATGCCTTGAAGGCTAGGAAGGGTACCGTCATCCAACCATGCCCATGAGACGATGGTGAACAACAGGGCTTCCTGACATCATAAACATAAAGAGGAAAAGAATATGCTTAAAGCCATTGCAGACCCATTGTAATTTCAGTCACAACAGACCATTAACGACTAAAAACATTCCCTTATAACCACACTAAAATCAACATCAATTCAGTCTTAAACAAAAGGCACAAACAACAGGTCCTCCCATCACGCTACAAGCTTCACCTCTTAGCCCTAGCTAAGAGGTTTAGCCCATAAACATGATTAGGCTAATCTCTTAAACAACATAAGAAAAAAATAAAAGAAAAAGCCAAAAGAGAACAACTCTACTCTCTCTCCTCTGTGCTTCACGTTCTAGCCCACAGCCTTCCAACCCACTCTCACCAACACGTCCCAGCTCTCTCCCTTTTATAGACAAAGTGAAGCAGATTCGGTGTTGGGGTCGGTTTACACAGTAACCAAGGATTTGGACTCCTTACGCAGCAACTCCATGCTCTGTTTGGATTCTCTTAACGCAGTAGACAACGTGTGGATAATTGTTGATCTGACTTGTGTGGGGATAGCTAAATCTTGTATTAGATCTGAATTGAGTGATGAACTAGATAAACGGTTCAGATTACTCCCATTCGCAGCAGCAGAGCTCGCACGACTTCTTCTTACACTGACAATTGGTGGGGCCCACTTCATTTAGTGGTGAGAAAATCCACTCCATTTATTAGATCGGTGTCGAAAAACTGTTCAAAGATGATCGGTTTTGGGTCAAAACCACGCTGGCCCACAGAAGTATTACTTGACCTTTCATCCTGTGTCAGATCAGTTGAAATCTGTTTTATGCTTCTTTTTGGAAAAATTCCACCTAGGTGAGGGTCACAGCACCCCTTGTAGAGCAATGGATGGTTCTGATCTTCCTGTTGACATGACGATGGTGGCCCACAACGAAAAACCGCAACCTCTGTTGCGAAACAGAGGTTCGGGCTTCGCACTGTGATGATCGGTAGGCCCCAGATTTTTGCCAGGTGTAAAATCCACTTTGTTCATTGGAATCAAGACGAAAATCCATCTATACATGCTTGGTTTTGGATCCCAACTGTGGTGGACCATGAGATCCTCATTCCGCGGTCCATCTCATGTTTTAACTCAGATTTCTGTGATCAGGTGCATGGGACCAAAAGGTCACCATGACTGTGGTCGTCTCCTCAGTCCGGATACAATGGAAGGTCCAGATCATCCATGTGTATGATGTGTGGGCCCCACTATTGCAAAATGGAGGGATGGCGTTCGTCCGCTGTCTCTCGCGTGGATGGGATCGGGTCAGCGCCCACTGACCGGGTCCTCTGGATCTTGTGCACCTTGAGTGCACTTGAGCATGGTGCACACACACAATTTGTGGGGTCCACATAGGATGTTTATGAAGAATCCTCACCGTCCATCTGTTTTGTCGCATTATTTAAAGGGTTGAAACTGAATTTGGCATATATCCAGATATCAGGCGGGCCCCAAATCGATGATTTATGGGCTGATCTACCAGTTGGTCCACTTCCACAGGGAACCGGGACCTGAATTTCGAAGTGTATGGTTAATTTGGGGTTCTCAGGCCATATATGAATTTTTAAGATGAATGGATGGTAGGAACCCTGTGGTCTTGTATTCTAGACATTTTTTCAGGCCTCTTTAATGTGACACACGTGATTTTCCTGAATCTCGGTCGTATAAAATCATTGATCTTGGTCCCTTGAAGTCCGTCCCTGGCCTTGGTGTCATCAGAGTATTAATTTCATGCTTTTAGCATCCTGCTCCAGTCCAAGCTTGCAATTACACCTTGCAACATAAACATGATTAAAACAAGCCATTAAACAGTATCATGTTCGAAAATCTGGACAATTACTAGGGTCTAATATGCAATATTTGACCCTCAACATAGAGGAACTAGTGGGGTCTTTGCAAATCTTTGAACTACTCTTCAAAACACCCACAAAATTCAAAAACAATGTTCTCAAAGCCTTTAAAGCCATAACACCCATAGAGGAATAAGAAAGTGAGAATGAAAATGGTGATGAGAAGGTGGCTCTTTTGGGCAAACGGTTCAAAAGATTCTACAACAAGAATAGTGGAAGAACATACAATAACAAAGGGAAACTATCAGAGTACAAGCGCCAAATAGGAAAACCTTTCCACCCCTCTTGTGACCCACTTTGATGATGTGTTGTACCCAGCCATTCCCCCATTTTGTGTGGCCCACTTAGACGTGGCCCACCCCTAGTGGGACGTCCAGATTTGGGGCCCACCATGTGCTTGATATGGGCTAGACGTCCAGGCCCCATGGATACCTAAATTGATTGAGGTGTTGCTGGACTTGCAGTCCAGTAGCAGGCCCACCTTGTTTTTATGAGTTTTATCCATGCCTCCATCTGGTGGGGCCGACTGCGATATTTATAGGCCACCATAAATTAATTGTTTTACCCAGATAATGTATTTGTTGGACCCCAGCAGGCCCAGGAAGTTGGGTGGGCTGGATGTCTAACAAAGGCCCAGAAAATTTTGCATCTAGTTGATTATTTTTGAAGTAGTGTGGCCCACCATATTGGAGGTGTTTTGAGTACGCTCTATGCCTATGTTTCTATGTGATTGTGGGCCCCGTTTATGCCTCGTGTGGCCCACCAACCATCTGATTGTAGGAGGAACTTGCTATCCAGATTTTGGATGTCTAGGCAGGCCCAGATGGGCTGGACATCCAACATTAGTGCTTTCCCATTTGGTAGTGCTACCCATCCATTGTGCTGGGCCTTGTGGGCTGATTGTAAGCCCAATATGATGTATGTGATTGAATCTTTGTTGCCCATCCAACTTGCCCAGTTTTGGGCTGATTTATAAAGCCCACATTGGTGGATGTTGGATATACCTTAGCTAATTAATTAGGGCATATGGGTTGCCCATGAGCCCCAACATAATTCATGAATGGGATGTTCTCTTTGGCCATGATGTTTTTAGGCCATGGGCTACCCCTCATATAGCCCATCTTGATGTATTTAGGCCTTGGGCCGTTTCTTGAAGCCCAACATAATGTGTGGAAATATGAATGCTGCCCATTTATTTTATAAGTAGTCTACGGGCCATGGGCCCGCAGTAAGTTGGATTTCTTGATGAGCTGCTCTCTAGGGAGTGAAAGTGCCCTGATTTATCAAGTTACGTGAGTGTTGATTCAGATTGTCTACAGAGCCTGATAAGAAGATCAATTCAAGCGTCTGCCTCAACCGGATGTCTGCAAGCTTGCCACAAGTAAATCTGACCATCACATCCCTTGTCCCAAATCACCAGGTAAGCTAAAACCCTTAAAAACAAGTTAGAATCTCATAGTGTCTTTAGGTAAGAAAGCTTCTTCTGAGTTTTTCTTGCCTTGTCGATTTTATCGAAACACATTCGATATGATCAACCTACTCTGTCGATGTCCTCGATGTCTTAACGATATCGTCGATATGAAGACTAAAAGTGTCCAGCAACCATATACTCATCTGGACGGAATTATCGATGTATCAATATACATATCGATATCATCAGTATTCTAATCTCAAGTCCATCGAGGATGGCTCAATAAGATTGACAGGCGGATTTCCGGCACCCCTATTTTTAAAAAAAAAATTCAAATTCCTTCGATATATCGATGCTCCTTTCGATATGATCTGAAATCAAATATCAATAAGATCAGAAGTCCATCGATGATATCAATCGTGGGCGTGCATGTCTTCTAGTAAATATTTAAGGTTGGTTTTTACTTTGATCAGGGGTCATTCGAGGAAATCGATATTCATATGTCGATGATATCGAGGCTGAGTCGATTGGATCGAAACTGGACACAATCTATCCAGCGAGCTTATTGGTAAATCTGTAGGATTTATCGATCCCATCGACACTGCCTTCGATAGCATCAATATGCAAATTTCGATGACATCGACTGACCCTTGATCATATCTTAAAAACCTGAAATATTTCAAGTCAAGTCTTTCTCATTTTTCAAATGTCGAGGAATCGATCCTTCGAAATCCGATAACATCAACACAAGTATCGATGCCCTCGACCAGCTGGCAAAAGGTTTCAAAAGCGTATGACATTTGAGTTTGTGTCATCGAGCGGACCGTCGATGCTATCGAGAGTATATGCTCGATGATATCGACACCACTTTATGATATTAAACTCTGTCATAAATGTGACATTTTATATCCATTGGAACCTTTTTCCTATTTAAAGAGAGACTTGTCTTTATAGCTAGGAGAGAAAGTAGAGAGAGCTTTTGAGTGTTTAACCTTAGATCATATACCCAAAGCCCTTTCTCTCAGGGAAGTTCATCCTCCAATCCACCCTCACCATTGATATTCAATAGAGTAAATTGGGGAATGAACTTCCGCATTCAAGGATCCTCCAGCTACTACTTTAATGGCAAATCATTAAGCTGGGTTGCCTTGAATGCTTAGATGATTGAAACTACTCTATCTTTCTTATAGGAAAACCTTTAGAGAGTAGGATTCCATCATAACCTTGACCCAACCCGTCACCATATATCGGTACATCTTTTTGTGTCGCGGATCAAAGGAGCAGAAGACTCTTCGTCAACGAGGAGGAGATCTTCGGCATTGTGCTTATCGGGACTCATCAACTTATTTGTAAGTATCTAGAGTCCAAGAGAACACTTGTGGTCATTCTTTTGTACGATTGGGTCTTAAGTGGTTCTCACCCTTTGAAGTTCTCAAGGAGGCCTCCGGCGGGAGTGTACGTGGTGGGTACATTATGTGGACTCTTGCTCTGTGGAGAGCATAAACACCTGGTTGAAGGTGAACCAGCAAAACCTTCGGTTTGAGGTGAACCGTGTAGAAACCTCCGGTAGGGTCTTATGGAAGATCCTTAGCCAGTGTGCCTAAAAGTGGATGCATTGTGTTGACTCTTCCTCATAAGAGCGTAAACAGTCAGCCTCAGTGTAGGTTGTAAAGGTTAAAGGTGAACCTGATTTAAAACCTTAGGTTTGAGGTGAACTACTGTGAAACCTCCTTAGTGAAATCCGGTACACTTAAGGGTTGAATGCAGCTACCGGGAGTGGAGTAGACAAGTCATCAAACCACTATAAAAATGACTGTGTTTAAGATTGCTATTCTTCTGATTGTGTGATTTACTTTAATATTTACATATCTGAATATCTGAAATCACACCTCACACACTTACGTAGTCATATCCATCATAAACTAGTAGGCATATGGTTTACCTCTTAAACAATTTGTGATTGGATCCTCTACCAGGCTTGGAAGCTAATAGAGTTAGTTTTGAGTAATCATAATATATGCCTTTGTTAGGATTAGTGTAATAGGATTTTAAATAAATCATAAAAACTTTTAAAAGTCCTATTCACCCCCCCCCCCCCCACTCTAGGACATATTGGCTTATCCCGACTTCAACTAAAGCGGTCTTCACCACTATTTCAAGGAGCAACAGTGGTTAAATGTCCACATTGTAAGCCTCCCTACGGCCCATTGTTAAGCCCATTCTCATCTTCCCGTAGTGGGCAAACCCAGAGCGTTTGGCCCCCATTATTGTTGGTGTTTCCATCATGCCTTGTAGATTTGTCCAAGGTCATAGAGCCCACCTTGTGCATATCAGGCCCATTGGGAAGCCCAGTTTGCTACATGTCGGAATGGGCAAGGAAGCCCACTCTTTGTTCCTAGGCCCATCTTTATCATGAGGAGAGTACATCATTACCGTACATAAAAGAATATGTGGTATTAGATTTGGTATATCCACTGTTGAGGACTGATCTTGATATTATATCTATTAAACATACTAGTGTACTTGAGTTAGTAGGACATACTGAGTATAGGCTAGCATAACATCATGTTACATGCCCATGCGCATCATTTGTATGCTTATTATGAGGATTGACTGATCATAGCATATGCCATTGGACGGATTATTTATGGGACTCCCTGATAGATAGAGTTGCCCTACATAAGCACACGGTTCGTACAGGATTGATGTATGATTTATGCACCTTGCATTGTATGATTCGATTGTTGTATGCCTAAGCGATATCGGGCGGTGGCCTGGCGTTTCGTGGATCCATTGGATACCAAAAATTCTTGCGTATAGTGGATAGTACCAAGAGGATGATTGTGGATGATACCAAAAATTCCACGATTCCGGTTGGAATGGAGTGTGGCCTTATGGGGCGTAGGGGGCATAGATGTCCCCTGGGTGAGAAGTCCCTAAACCTTTATAGTTGTGCCCCCGGATGGGGCTGGCGATGTGATGTGTAGTGTACAGGACAGGTGATTTCTCGAGAGATGAGTCAGGAGCATGCCGCTGAGTTTCTGGAACCTTTGTTATCGATATTGTATTTCCCTTTATGCATTGTACTCAAAGTTTTTTATTATAGTGGATTTGTGGTGATGTTTGATGCTGTTTGTGGGTTATGCTTATAGTTATGCTTCTCATGAAACAAATTTATGTCAAAAATCTCCCTTGTAGAATCCCAGGATCGGAACCTAGCATATGGGTGTCAGGAGTTGAAAATGGCGTACTATGGAGGCTATTTACACCGGATTCAGTGATTAAAATTTTTGTGAGCCCCAGTTTCCGGGTCTGGGGTGTGACACTTTTTCTCTAAAACCCAACATGGAATTAACTATGTCATTTAATTTAGTGAAGAAATCCATGAATGATTTATTTTCTTCCATATAGATTTCTTCAAACCTTGTTGTAAGGATTTGAATCTTAGATTTCCTGACAATATTAGTTCTTTCGTGTGTCATTTCAAGTATATCTCAAGCTTGTTTTGTTATATCACACAAGATGATTCTTTTAAACTTGTCTGGTGATAAAGTACAAGTAATAGCATTAAGTGCTTTTGCAATAGTACTACTTTCACTTTTCTGACCAGGAGTCCATAAATTATAAACTTGTACTTTCATGGACTTGGTTCCATTTTCACCCACTACTTCCAACATTGGGGGGACCCATTAGGTCATAGTAGCATGCCATACACTTTCATCAATAGATTTGAAAAAGATACTCATTCTAGCTTTCCAGTAGGAATAGTTTGAGCCATCAAAGGGTGGTGGCATGGAAATGGATAGACTATCAAAATTTGAAATTCCAATAGCTCTAAATCTAGCTCTACGAAGTTAATCCCAAAAAAGAGTAACCTTGCTCTGATACCACATGAAAGGACAAGTTATAGATGTCCTAGAGGGGGGTGAATAAGACAATGCCAAATATTTTGATATAATACGAAATAATAAATTAATAGAAAACAATTTTGCAAAGTATTTAATTCTTGATATCAAATAGTTCGTAGGACAACCTTACACCTAAAAGATTTAGGTAGGACAACCTTATGTCGCAACCTCTTTAAAATCAAAATATCAAACTAATGCAAAGAATAAATAAATCACAATAATAGCACAAATAATAATATTCAATCACCATAATGCACAAAAGAGTTATAGTGGTTCGGTGACTCAATGCAACCTACTCCACTCCTAAAATTACTACACTCGTAATTTTGGCTTTCACTATTTCAAGGTTTTCCAAAGTCACCTTAACAACCTTATACAGTTATTGCGATTTTCATGACCTATCACAATCAAACCCACTTTGTGATTTTGTGGGGTCACCACAAACAAACCCGCTGAGATTTTCGGGCTATCTTAAAAAAGCCTAAACTAAAATAATTTAAACGACAGTACTTATCTTCGATTTGTCGAATCAAAGTCATAGTTGTGGCTTGAATATAGTGATCTTCTTCATGAAATATTGATGAAGTCGTTGTATGAGTTCAATCCAAAAGGATATAAAGGGATCTAATAGATTTTCAATGAAATAAATGAAACCCTATTGCTGCAAATTCGATTCTCCCTTTTTCAAAGTAGAGTATGGATTACTCTATCAAAAACAGTTTAATCTAACTTTTAAAATGAGAATGGAATAAGCTAATAAAAATATGAATTACAACACTATTTCGACCAGAAACGAAATGCATTTGATTTGGGAAAATTTCCTATTTAATATCAATAAAGGTAGAACAAAGGGAACATTCATCAACTTCATTTATTTTGAGTTCATTACATCCTCTTGATCCTTTGATTCTAAGATAGAATCTCCTAACAAAGACAAGAATACATGAAGCCAAATATAATCAAAAATGTAAATTTCAACAACATTCCGACGCATTTTTATCAAATCTCTAGGGGAGAAGAGTTGTGTAGGTTTTCCCCTACTAGGATCCCTTAGAATATCCGAAATGACATGACCATCTGTTAGAAATTTTAGCATGGTAGCTGCCCTCAAAGATAACCTGCGCAACTCATATAGGAGTTGCACAGACCTACGCAACTCCTTACGAGTTACGCAGTCTCCCTTCTTCTCTTCTCTCTGCCCTTAATACCTGCCAAAGAGACTGATCTCCTGAACATCGAATCTCCTTCAAATGAGAGGGTGAGGGGGTATTTATAGGCATTCACACGTGTGAACCCTCGATACATGTGCCATGGACCCCTCCTCACATCATTAGTTCCTTCGACGAAACTTACGCATCCCAGCACAACTCCCGCGAGTTGCGCGGACTTGCCTAACTCAGGAGAGTTGCGTGGACTCGCGTAACTTATGTTTCACGTAACTTAGGTCCTACACAACTTATTTTATCTCTCTCTCCCTCCATTCTTCCATGCCTTTCTCTTTCCTTAATCATTTTATATGTCCCAATAGATGCCCCCTTGATCCAAAAATTTGATTTCTCTAAATCAATTTGAAGGATCAAACTCTGTAATTGAGAATTTGAGTTGCATGGCCGCATGTAACTTGCTCTCTCCTGTAACTTTTCACCCGCGCAACTCTCTGCGACGCCTTGACCTATAAATACCAACTCTCCCTAATCATTTCCATCTCCCAATTTTTCATCTTCTGGCGATTCCCCTTTTCCGCGCTATACTTTTACGCAACTTGCCTGTGCAACTCATCCGCACTTAGTGTGGTGAATTCTTGCCTTGGAACTCTGCCGAAATTTCTAACTTTTTTCAGACTTAACCATTTTTTTCAAACTTCCCAATTATGGCTCGTACCAAGAGAACTTTTCGCATAATAGATCCACCCACAAATCATCCCTCTCAAGTTAGCCTTCCAAACTCTCCTCTAACTTCTGATCCTTCACCAACTCCTGCAACTCCAGTAGCCCCTTCTTCTTCAGCTAGAGCAGTCGTTCCTTCTTCTCCAGTTTAAAAAAGTCCAACACGTAAATGAGTTAAGGTAACTAAGAAAGGACCTGCATATGTAAAAGAACCGATATTACTCGCCCTTGACTTTTCTGACAGAGTCAAGTTGCTATCTTGGCCAATATGTCAAGCAATTATCTCTGGAGCCATAACATCGCCTCCAAAGCAAGGCAGAGAAGTTGACTGGGAGACTTAGCTAGAATCCACAACCAACCTGCGTATGGACATCACCCGATCACTAGTAAGAGAAGACACACCACCACCCACTCTCTCTAAAAAGAAGTAGAAGAAATCAAAACAGTAGATACTTCAAGAAAAGATCCAAGAACACAAAAAGAAAAAAGTCCCAAACTCTTGGGACACGATAAAGGTTTAGGATGGCTTCATAAAATTCAATAGCCCTCTCAGGAATGAACTGATAACAATTCCCTTGAACATCCAACGACATCAGTCCATTCTTAAAAGTGAACCAACAGATCGAACCCTGTAAAGTCGTATAATGTATACTCCGAATTGGTCAATTCGAGAGCCTTGAATGTTAGAAGGCACTCTTTCAGAGAGAGGATCGAAACAACAAATTGGCAAAGTACATCATATGCGATTCCTGGTTCCATGTTACAACCCTCATGTACTCTTTTCTATGGTCTTTTATGAGACAGTACGCTAGTGTTTTAGAGAAAGAAGATCACTATAGGAATCTGGAGAATTTTGTATGCGAGGCTTCTTGTCATCTCGTAAATATTACACTGATTAGGCTAAGGCTATCCTTACCAAACATTCTACGACACTGATGCACAACGGTCTCTTTAGTGCTATTGAAGCAACTTCTGAGTATTTTCACAAGGATCACATGATTTATAAGGGTTTCCTGACCTATTGGTGTCCCACCACAAACTCCTTTCATTTTCCTTTAGGTGAAGTCAGCATTACCTTATGGGATCTTCACAAGATGGCAAGTTTACCTGTGACAAGTCATTTTTATGATGAATATGTGCCCACCAATGAAGAATTTTCGTATTTCTCTTCTTCTAAAAGACAAGCGCTAGTATCAGATGCTATTGTTGAGCTTTTTAGGGAGATGTCCAAATTTTCTGACACTGGCAAAATCTCTCCTCTCCTTTGGCTGGCTCATTTTTCCCAAGAGCTATAGTATATTCCCTTCCTTTTCATTGTGATCTTCTTATATTCTTCAATCATCATCATCATTTTTTTGGTTTACTCATGACTTCCTTTCCCTGGCAGGTCCAAGAATAGTAATTCAGACGAGTTAGAAAATGCACATTGCAAAATACAAAACCCATCAGAGTTTTCATCCAAGGGTGAATTGGCGGCTTTTTTAGCGTACTGGCTGAGCACAGTGATACTTCCAAGTTCAAAATGGGTAGACGCCATTAGACCATCCATATTTGTTGTTGCAGGCAGACTAGCAGAAGGATGAAGATATTCACTACGCCCTTTGTGCTTTACTCATTGTACTAAGCCTTCAGGGATGTTGCTACTCATTGCCAGAATCCATCTGTCGGGGCCAGTTCAGTGTACACCCCGTGGCACTACTTTTCCAAGTGGCTGGGTATATATTTCCCATGGACATATGATGATCCAGAAAAGACTTATGTTCATCCATCCCGACTTCCTTTATGTCATTATCAAAGGAGAGTTATGCCAAAACGGATGTATGAATAGGTTGTCGATGCTATTGAATCAACGAATGCCACTGATTTTTACCAATTCTTGTTCACCTAGTATATCTTGGATCACGAAGCTGTTGATGATGACGATCTCCCTCCGCCCAAGCGAGCAGTCTTTATATCAATACAGTCTAACAGCCTACCTTTAAGAGAAGGCAATGAATTTTAGAGAGAACCGTATTACCCCAACCGATTCGCGCGACAAATTGGATATGATCAGACCATCCCTGACCATTCAGAAGAAGTAACCCACAACATGCGTTGTTATGGCACACGGCCATTCAACTGGGGTTTAGTCTTGAGATAGCTTCTTACAGCTCGTATCAACTCAAAGTTCATCATACCAGGCCATGGTTGTTTCGTTCACACAACTTATCCATGGATGAGGTGGTGGGCACATTAATCCTTCCTCATCCGCCGATACTTGCCAGTAAATTTGCCAATATGGATCCCTACTCCTCAACTCAGGAAACGCGACAAAAGAGATGGGATAGGCTTTACCGTTGAACATGATCAGGCCCCTGCTCCTGGTGATATTTGTGAGAAGATTTCCATAGGAGAACACATTCGTGAGGTTAAACCTGCTAATAACCTTGAAGGTTGGATTGTTCACAGATTTCCACTGACGCATTTCAAATCTCAGAAAAAGATTACGGGTAAGGAAAATCCCCCCACTGATGTTGACAAAGAAAGCGCTCCTATGGATGCCAACAGAGCAACTCCTATTCCAGCTCCTATGATTCCCATTCACACTTCTGAAACTGCTAGGCCTTCAGAGCCTCAAGAAGTGCTTCTGTCTATTCCGTCACAACCTTCTCATAGAGAATCCTCATCGCCTATGACCCGATCACAAATGCGAGCAAAATCTTCTCCCTCTCCTATGGGTACTACTACAGAAAACTCAGCTTCTACTAAAAAGAGGGAGTCCATACGAAAGGGGAAACAAGCAGTTACCGAAGAATTTCCCCTAAGATTGTCATCATCTCGATCATCCTCTGAAGAAGAAAATAAAGAGTTCATCTCTTGTAGCTCCACTTCTACCAGTCGGACAGCCTCTTCCAGTGGTTCAGAAGAAGAAAGTGAATCAAATACCGACGCAGAAGAAGTTGAAGTCATAGAAGAAATGGAAGAAGGAGAAGTAGACAGTGGCGAGGATGACAAAGTTAGCATGACTACTGAAGAAGTAGATATTAGCGAGGATGATAGAATTGGCATGACTACTGGAGAAGTAAACATCGGCGAAAACGACAAAGTCAACATGACTATTGGAGTTGACAAGGAACTTCCCCAAGTAGACATTCCTCCAGTCATTACTAAAGATATTGATGAAGGAGAAGAACCCCTGAACTATGGAGATTACAAGGATATAGCCGACTTAACTATATCTTTTAGCAACAATTATTCTCCCCTTCCACGTGTAGCACCTTCCAATCCTCCGACTGATATTATGGCATTCCCAAAGATTCTTCCAGCTCCCATGGATACAGTTCAAGTTACTCTTCCCACCTCTGTCTCCGTTAAGCGCTCTGCTAAAAAGAAGAGAGAAATTCCCAAACTTCCCATCAAAAATAGCAAATTAGTTCATGGCATAACTTTCCAAACAGAGCCTGCTGCTGTTACGACTCCAACTACCATGGCGTCCAGTACTGAACTTAGAGCTCCATCTTTTGCAATCATGGCTTCGAACTTACCCAAACCTCCCTTAGAGGAAAGGCCATCCATAGAAGCGGCAACTCTAGCTCCATCTACTTCAGCAATCGCTGGTATACTTCACTTTATTCCCCTGCCTCATATTAACTTCCTTGCAATACACATATATGTCCTTTGACTTATGCATTTTACCTGTATTTTGCAGTTCATGTTATCTCGAGTGGCTCTACAAGCTCAAATTATGTTGCTTCTGTATCAAATACCATATCTTCGGAAAAGATTTCTCCCCTAGCACTATCTTTATTAAGAAGCTCCATATCAGCAGCCGTTTACATTTTTAAGGATCCATCTCAATGGTCTGACTTAGAAATAGTGTTATCTTCCCTGGAAAATGCTGCACGAATTGCTAGGCTCAATATTTCTCCTTTGCGCGAGTCTTTATCTCATTTTTGCAAGACTTTTCGCAATTCAGTGGATGTCCGCAATATGACTGTCGCACCTGAAATTCTTGCTTGGTAAAAGGAATTATTACAGCTTAAAGAAAAGGTTTTGAAAGCAGCAACATCAATTTCTATTTATGATAAGGAGTTTCATTCTCTTGAGGAGCAAGTAAAGGTTATCAAGTATTCCTCGGTGATGATAACAAAGAAAATTGCAAACCTTAAGCAACAAATTCTAGATCTAGAGACTCAGCAACGTGAAATAAATTCGAGGGCAAGTCATCTTGAGGCTGATATTAAAATTAGTAGGCAGATAGCCAATCTGGGGCTACTGGAAGTTTCAAGAGGGGAAGAGGCGATAAATTCTTTGGAGCAGGAGCTAACTGACACTCCAGACCAAGCTAAGCTTATCATTGAGGCTAAAGTCGAAAGAAGAACCACCAAAGTTCAGCTGAGGGACGATCTGAGTCGTTACATGCTTGCTCTGGGGATTTTAGATGATATATGAACCTTCTCCCTTTTTTTTTTTACTATTTATCATAGTTCATTTTCCCACTTGTTATCTCTTTTCCTTTTGACCTTATATATAAACTTTGATGAGTCATGCATGCTTATTATAAACAAATATCATTTGAACATAATGGCTAGACATCATGCTTAATCAGTCAATTTTCTTATGTTATGCTCTATTATTAATCATACAATGTAATCTATATGGTGTTATTTCGCATGTGCAGCACTAAATTTTGGTCCCAGTTAGCTATACACATAGTTTAAACTCATAAGTAGTTGGAGCTACCACAGTTTAGACTCATAAGTAGTTGGAGTTGGTCTTATGCGAATGGCCACTGTAACTCTCTAGAGTTCATGGGGCTTATCGCGGCCGGGGAGTTCACACACCGCGATCCATCAGAGGGGCCCAATGAAGCTACCGAGGTCATGCATTCAATAGGATTTACGCATGAGGTTGGCCACAATGGCTCTCTAGAGTTCGCGGGGCATGCAAGGCTACCGTGGGGTACCAAATCCAAGGCCGCCAGTCCATCGATGAGGGGTCTCCTGCTTCAGAGACTTGTCATCTTGCTTCAGAGACCTATCCCCATGAGCTACTACTGAAATCAAACTAGGGATCTGGGGAATTATCCTGCTTTGAAAACTCACTTTTCCTTCACCTATAAGGTCAGACCCATTCACGAAGGGTACTCTCTAGCTGTCCTCGTGACGTTGCCTGAAGTTGTATAAACAGCATGGGTCTTACGTGACTGCTTCGTCAATTGCCCGCATGGGTGCACATGAAGCTCTCTACAGGCTTTTTTAGGGCCACAGACTTCACTATTGCCCGAATAATATATATGTTGTCGATGATAGTAGGTCTTATGCGTAGTTGGCTGTATAGGGCTTAACTAGGCTGCCTTAAATGATAAACTGTCATCTCTATCGTCAACTTTATATGTGGTTGGCCATATAGTTTTATTCCATGGCATAATCATTGGCATAATCATTGGCGTAATCACCGGTGTAATCATTGGCATAATCATTGATATAATCATTGACATAATCATTGGCGTAATCATCGGTGTAATCATTTTATTCATTATTATTTTTACTACCTACTCTGCCCCCTTTTGGGTTTGAAAGGTATGTCTCCAATACCTTTTGTAACCAAAATCGTTGTCACTCTACAAGCTAGCTTGCTGCTGACAAATTAGACATAGACGTTGCTATTTTTTAAAAAAAATATTCCGCACCTTTCTCCTCACTCCTTTTTATTGGGGTATTCAGGCTGCAATACTCCGACTTTCCATTATCAGGCATTTCGAATATAGATGTCCCTAAGCGCCTCTTCTGATCAATAAACTTCCCCATTGATTCATTGTTTTGGTC
The DNA here is from genome assembly GCA_030180095.1 of Magnolia changhungtana. Taxonomy (NCBI): domain Eukaryota; kingdom Viridiplantae; phylum Streptophyta; class Magnoliopsida; order Magnoliales; family Magnoliaceae; genus Magnolia; species Magnolia changhungtana. The sequence continues at coordinate 473,365 of JASAUF010000078.1, forward strand.
GTTGGTAGAAAACAGATTTCCTGAATCAGTCTCCCCAACCGGCATCGCTGACGATCCTCTTACAATTGTTAGATTTGTTGTCGCCTTCTGTCGCCTCTCGTTATCCTTTCTCAGGATAATATCTCCTCGTCTTATCATTCTTTGTAGTATATTTTTCAGCGTGAAGCAGTCTACTGTTTGATGTCTGAAGCAGTGATGATAGCGACAATAATTCCTTTCTTTTATCATCGCAACTTCTTCCAAGTACCTTAGTGAGGGCAATCTGATAGTTCCGACAGCCAATAATTGTTCCATCATTGACAATCATTCTTATCATTACTTCCTTTTATTTCCTTCTTATCTCGGAACACTCTTTTCCTTTTCTCCTAATCAACAGCATTCACCACCACCCTATTCGGCCCTCTCCTTTCAATTCTAGCTTGAAACATGGGCATCTTTTTAATCATCATCTCCAACGCATGTCTTTTGGTGGCCAAATCTCGAAAAGTCTTTATATTGGCACTAGTGAGTCCAAATGCGATCCCTGTATCCATGAAACTCAAGCACTTTTTTACCTATTCCCTCTCTTCAAGCAACTGACGACATGCTACTCCTAAAGTCTTTCATCTACCAATAAATTTCTCCACTGATTCATTTTCCCTTTGTCTTATGGATGTTAATTCTGTTATGCTAACATCACGATCTGACGAGAAGAAATTTGACATAAACACATCCTGCATTTGTTCCCACATTTGTATTGACTCCGGGGGTATACTTGAATACCAGCGAAATGCTTTGCCCGTCAATGAAGACCCAAATAAACGTAGACAGTATTGGGGAACAACAGAGAAATTTCTCACATATGTGATGAAATGCATCAGATGTTCATCAGGTGATCCGTCTCCATTAAATTTCTGAAACTCAGGATGTTTAAAATTAGCTGGAAAGTGTATGTCCTCCACTTCTTTCGGATGTGGCATTCGATACTGGAACCTTCCCGTACTATCATGCTCTCTCACAACTTCTGCAACCAGTTGTCGCACTTCTTCCTGTGTTATAACTCTCATCATAGGAATGGATCTATGAGACCCTGCTCGAGGCAACTGGGAGCCTTCAACTTGTTGTTCCTGTCCATTCGCAATAGCCATCATCGGAGGTGATATTATTTGGGCTACGTTGTGTCCAGAAACTGCCGCCGGAATAGGGCGAGAATAAGACGTTGTGAAAGGACTTATCGATGAAGGCGTTCTACTTGACCCTGTCGTGCTTTCGCATAGTCCAACTAATTGCGGTGAAAAAATTTATGGTGATGCATAGATTGGCGAATCCTCCGTACATGATTTACCCTTTTGTCTTCTAGTCCATTAAATTCTTACTGCAGGTAAAGTTGGAAGTTCTTGGGGTGATGATGTAAATGAAACATTTTTTGGATATATTGCTGGAGAAGCAAGTTCCAGGTTTTTCTTTACTGCATTTCGTGTAACAGGCCCTCCGGTTCTCGGCATAGATGGACTCATCCTAACTGTGACCATTGATCTTTGACACATCGCTACTACCCATTCATTCTCATTTTCCTGTGTTACTGGGGAAACTGTTACGACTCCAATAGTAACTCCCAGTACATTATCCCTATTCTGTATCAGCTGCTTCTACAGGGTGTGATGTTGATCTGATGCATACTCAACTACAAATCCCACTGGCATGAAATAGAAGGTTGTATTGCCTGCTGAGAGCACCATACCTTCGAATATTCTGGAATCTGAATGTATATATATTCCTGCCAAACATCATGTGCGATGTCAGTTGATGTTTATCCGTAAATGGATTCTATTTTAGATATGAAAGGGAGGATGTTCCCACTGAGAGTCGCCATTTTGGCATCAAATTCCAAAGTTATCCTTAAATTGACATTAAATAACAGAAGTTCCCCAGTGAAGTCGTTGTTTTGTTTCGACCAGAAATGAATTGCATTTGATTTGGGGAAATTTCTTATTTAATATCAACAAAGGTAAAACAAAGGGAACATTCATCAACTTCATTTATTTTGAGTTCATTACATCCTCTTGATCCTTTAATTCCAAGATAGAATCTCCTAACCAAGACAAGAATACATGAAGCCAAATATAATCAAAAATGTAAATTTTGACAGCATTCCGGCACGTTTTTATCAAATCTCTATGGGAGATGAGTTGTGCGGGTTTTCCCCTGCTGGGATCCCTTAGAAATTCTGAAATGACATCACCATCTATCAGAAATTCAAGCATGGTAGCTGTCCTCAAAGATAACCCACGTAACTCATATGGGAGTTACGCGGACCCACGCAACTCCTTACGAGTTACGCAGTCTCCCTTCTTCTCTTCTCTCTGCCCTCAATACCTGCCAGAGAGACTAATCTCCTGAACATCCAATCCCCTTCAAATGAGAGGGTGAGGGGGCATTTATAGGCATTCACACGTGCGAACCCTCGATACCTGTGCCATGGATCCCTCCTCACATCATTAGTTCCTTTAATGAAACTTGCACATCCCAGTGCAACTCCTGCGAGTTGTGCGGACTCACACAACTTAGGTCCTACGCAACTTGTTTTATCTCTTTCTGTAACGCCCTGAAAATCGGGGGTCGAGCATAAACTCAACTCCCGAGTTCCGAACATCACTTATGCAACAAAATGAATGATGATTGAATGTTGACTGTATTCGTGCATTGAACATGAGTGAGATTAAGCCAAAACAGCATATCATACTAGACAGTTAATTTTGCAAGCGGAAGACTATGATAGATAGATAAAATATATAAACTATGATGAGTCTTGAGTCTGATAACATTACCAGGTTAAATAAATACGTATACTGATTCTAAAATATACCAAATGTGTAAGTTTAATGTCTTCTATCCCGCAGTACCACAGCCCCGACAATACAGTACCAGGTCTTCAGAGACCCGTCAGAGGGTTACATGATAGGAGAACTCCTCCTCATCACCATAGAAGTAGTCCGGCTCTGCTTCATAAGCATCGCCAACACCTGAAATTCAACAAATCTGTTTGGCGTGTACAACACCGTCCCGTAACGTGGGAGTGAGTAGCTAACTTAGTGGAACAATAAAGCATAGGTTAACATGTTATCGATGCAGTCAAGCAGTAATGATAAAGCAGTAAATCAAGCACTCCTAGTTACTCTGATTAATGCAAGTATGAATGCAGGTATGATGGATGCCCTCACCGACATACTCCCTCATACGACACCATCTCACGTTCGCGGCATGCTTACATCCCACAGTGCTCCACATCTTCCAGGCACATGCGATGCATGATGAGCATGATTACCGAGTTTTTAATTAGTCCATTTCAAACAGCGAAGATTGGGAAACTAAGGTACCTCCCTTGTATCATTCCCAAACATGATCCATTCTAGGGTCGTCGGTCTAGTTAATATCGACGATGGTGTGTTTTCTAGGAGTCGCAGAGGTCGCCTGAACATTACGCACAAAGGTTGCACCACTCCCCCATCACCCCTTAAACGATTCATCACTATACGAGAAACAGGCCTAGTTCATACTCTATATATCACTGACGAACCCTAAGGCACTGCTGCGACTTGAGAATATGCTCGCGGTCACTACAAAGGGTGCCCGGTACATTACGCACAAAGGTTGCACCGCTCCCCATCACCTTATCAATGTAGGCCGACAAAGCACGAATATAGTGTCCCATACCACCATAATCGGCTCACGAGTTTGGTTGATCACTGGTCACTACGGGGAGGCACGTAGCCTGGCGTAGGCGACGGACTCGACCATGGTGTCCCATACCACCATGCCCGGCTCATGAGTCTTAGCGGATTGAGGTACCATGGTTAAAAGGGATTCCACTGGTAAGTTTGGTACCCTAGGTTCAAGCATTAGTGACCAAACATGGTGAACATACATAAGACAAATCGGGTTGCCTGACGAGCTCGGCTAGCCCGAGCGCACAAGTTAAACGACATGAAGTGCATAAGCACTTGCGTGGTACAACCACTATCGCCAATGGAAGTACGACTCGAGTTCGTCGAACACATCTTACGTGGCAAATGAATCACTGACCATGAATTCATGGTACCGATTATGTCGGACTATAAATATAGCCCCAAACACAATCAATTTCAAATAGTAAAGCGATAATGGATCAAGGTTCAAATCATACAATCAAAGTTTGATAATACCGTCTGAAATTTGCTGTGGTCATTTGACGCATTCGTTGCTCCACTCCCCATCACCCATGACGGATCGTACAACGTAAACATGAATTTAACATATGCATTACATAATTAAAATCATAAAAGCGATTGAGCATGTTATAAAGCACAACACAAGCATGAGTTTGTACATATTCAAATCCTAATCACCTGACTATTCAAGGAAATCATACACATAGTTAAAGGAGTTGAGAATCATATCTCAACACCCTTAAACATTACAATTTACTAACTACTACTCATTCAGACATTTCAACAAACACTTTAAAATACAGGAATCAACATACATGACATATGTTGATCACAGAGGTATAAGGCCAAATCCTTTCACTAGGGAGTTACCCCAATCATAACACGCATACACCCATGACGGATAGTCATGGCAAGCAGGAATCCAAGTTCCATATTCATTCAGTCATTTCCACAAACACTTGGGCCACACATTTTAGCATATATAGTGTGTATTGGCCGTGGCGTGATTTAGGGCAAATCCTTTCGTCAAAGGGGTATTGCCAATACAACAATCAATTATCCATGACAATTAGTCATGGCGAGCACGAATGAGAATTCTATACTCATTCAGTCATTTTCACAAACACTTAAAATACACTATTACAACATACATGGTGTATGTTAGCAAAACATGTATTAGGGCTATCCTTTAGCCAAGTGAGTATTTTATCCATGTATAATATATTACTACAGCAAATAATCATGATAAATACATCTCCAAAATTTATACGTATACAGTATTTTCTAGAATACGCATTTTCAACATACATAGTGTATACAAACAAACATGTATTACGACGATTCTTTTCGCCAAATAAGTAATTTATCCATATGTCATATAATCATACGACACATAATCATGGCAAACACATTTCCAAAATATACATATATACGACACTCCTTACAATACAGTATTTCTACATACATAGTGTATATTAGTAAAACATGTATTTCGGCGAATCCTTTCACCAAATAAGTCTTTTATCCATATATCGTATATCCATACGACAAATAAACATGTCAAACACATTTTCATAAAAAATACATATACGGTATTTTATACGAATACCTAGAGTATGTGAAATTCTAAATTCTACAATTCTAATCGAAACAGAAAACGGAAAGCACTTTGTACATGTGCAATTGCATACAGATCATGAATCTACCATTATCTGACATTGAAAGCATTGAAAACCGCAACCTATACACCTAAAGTCCTCACCTTGTGTCATGAGTCGATAGGTTCGCTAAGCTTCCGTATACGGGAGTTTGGCAACCTAGAGAACGAAATAGGTTAGCTATTTCCTAACCTACAACTGTCTAATCCCCCAAACAGGTTAGGGTTAGGATTTATTTCCTAGAAATGACGCCGGAATCGCCGGGAAAGCGATGAGAATCAGGCGGTGGAGCCCGAATAGCGCGAGGGAACAAGACAGGGAATTCCTCCCACATCTCCCTCACTTTCTCTCTCTTTTCCCTCTCTCAAATCCAAATTCGTATGGCTGGAATGGGAGAGGGTTTAAGGTCCTTTTATAGCCTAAAACCTTTCCAAAATAGACTCAGGTTCAAGGGTTACTGCTAATATAGGTATTTCGTCACTTTTTCCTCAAAAGAGTGTTTCGGTGGCCCCCTTGAGCCAAACATCGACTTAAGCTCTCACTCACGGATCTCTACGTGGGATTACATTTTCGACTCGATCGGATTCCCCGGATCGCACGTGGCGACCACTTTCGGTTCAACGGTCGGTGGGCCACGATCCGAAATTCCAAGTACATGTAAATGTTCTGAAATTTTTCTTAATCCGAGGGTGTAATTTGGTCGATTCGACGGTCGGGTTGCTTATCTGTGACGCGTAAACGAATGATGCCAGAACCACTATTCCCGATATTTATTTTGGAATAGGAATAGTGTTTTTCACACACCCTCGCTCGAATCGAAACGAATGGCCGTGGGACATTGGATGGACCTGATTTTTGAGATGAGTGTCAAGCCCAGTGAGGCGGTCTAGTTCCTTAACTTCGTGTTAATCGGACGATGTGCGATCTAGACCTAATACGAAGTTTCGTTTCATTCCCGAGAGCAGCCGGGAAATGAGTTTGGTTATAAACTTTAGGGTAACCTAACGTCAATGATTCTACAAGTTTTGGGTCTTGCAGATCGTATTTAAAACGATTCTAACGGATTTCGTAGCTAATCTAGTTTCGCACTTAGTTACTTTGTCTCATTTCTAAAGGATTTAGTCCTAAGTGAATTCTGGTCGAGGTGGTACTCAGGCCTTTGGAGTTTGTATATAAAGTGATCCAAGTTATACTACTTAGCTAGTTTAAGATAGTGTCTAGGGTGAAAGTTCTTAGAAAAATTGGAAGATCAAGGTGATGAAGGGTGAGGTTTGTGAAGGAAGTGAGTTCAAAGGCGGCTTTAGACTTTGGGATTCAGTTCTGACAAGTTAATGAGGTATTAGGATCGACCCATTGCCTAAGGACATCTAATCCCAGGTTGGCAAAAATCCGGGGTGTTACACTTTCTCTCCCTCCATTCTTTCATGCCTTTCTCTTTCCTTAATCATTTTTTATGTCCTAAAAAACACAAATAGCTTAAGGAGGCTTGAAGTATCTCTGTTTACAACACAATATAAGACTATAAATTTTCATTTTTTAAAGAATAAGAGAAAGCTTCTATTTATAGCCAAGGATCTATGTAGTTCGACTAGCCGAACTTCAAAGATTATGTTCTAATAGGAACTCAAAAATCATGAGATAAAATCTTTCAAAACTTCGACTGGCCTAAGTCCATGTTCGGCTGGCCGAACAGGAGGTTCAGCTAGCCTAATCGGTCCAAGATCCGATTTTATTCCATTGCTGGAAACTTGACCGAAACTACCATAGGTTGGCCAAACGCAAGTTCGGTTGGTCAAACCTACCGCAAAAAGATCTTTTCAGATATGTCTTTTTGACCGAATATTGTAGCATTGGCCCAACTGGTTAGGCTGGCCGAACCGGACTTCGGGCTTACCTAACTTGAATGTATTTAACATAAAATATGATTCTAAATATGCATAAGTGAAATATACTTAACCTATGGTCAAACTAGGTTTATACCACATGTAGGTTTAGTCATACGAAGTGTTTTTAACCTCAAATCATGAATAGTCTTTCTTTGAGATGTTGAGCTTTCTTTCCATATGCTTGATCAAATTGATAGCTTATCTTTAGTTTGAGCTTATGATCATAACCGAAATACGAAATTTGACAAACTAAAATGTGTTTCAAGTATAAACACTTACAAGTTATGTTCAAGATGACGAAAGAAATATTGATGAAGAAGATAGAAATGTGCGATTACATGACATATGGAAGAGAGCATGATAGAAAAAGGGGAGAACAGCGAGTCTAGAGTATTGATGATTTTTCAAGAAAGAAAACAACAACATAATAAGACAAGCTTTATTTCAGTCATATGTCTTCATGAACCTTCGTTCTTTGGTGAAGCAAGAATGAAGAATGTTCAATGAATAGAGAAATCAAAGAAAAATACGATTTCTAAATATTCTTTTTAAACATATCCTTCAGAACAATCATGCGAAACTCTTGATTTTTTTTTATCCCGGAAAAGGTAATTGTTGATTTTCTAAGATTATAATCATCGGTATCAATTTTTGTAGGTCAACATTGGAACCAGTATCATTACTACGGCTGAACTATTATATGATAATGCTCAAGCCTAGGAGTATTATGGCGATCGAATTGTTGCTACGGCCAAAAGGTAAAATAGTTTTGATTGTGAAGATTCTCAAAGAAAATCTCACCCAATCTAAAGGGGGCAAATCAGTAATAAAGCTCCAATACAAAGATCCATGCTCCACACACAAAGCTTCAATGCAAAGCTCTAATGCAAAAGCTAAGCAAAGATCAAAGAGTAAAGTTAAGCAATGATCGAAAGAACTACGATACATGTAACGCTCCGAATTCCGAGGGTCGAGCAAAGCTCAACTCCCGAGATCCGTCGCATCACTTATGCAACATAGATAATGATGTTTAAATGTTGTCCATATTAGTGCATTAAACATGAATGGGATTACACTAAATCAGCAAATCATACTCCAGAGTTAATGTAATTAGGCAAGTGGAAGACTGAGATAGATATAAAAAAGTATATAAGTGTTTATCAAATCCCCAGAATATGAGTATGTTGCCAGGCTAAATAAGTACATGTATGGTTCCAAAATTTACAAAATATCAAGTGCAAAGTTTCAACTAATCCATAGTCTCGTAATCCCGGCGACGCAACTCTAGGTCTACATAGACCGGCCTGAGAGTTGCATGTAGGAGAACTCCTCCTCCTCATCAAGGAAGTCCGGCTCCATCGCGTAAGCCTCATCAACATCTGCAACTACAACAAAGTCTGGTTGGTATTTTAAAACACCGTCCTAGAGTGGGAGTGAGTGATAAACTCAGTGGTACTATAAACCAAAGGTTAACATGTCATCAATTCAGTCGAGCAGTAATGATAAAGCAGTAAAACAAACATATCCTAAGTACTCTTATTAATGCGAGAATGGTATGTTGTAATGATGCATTCCCTCTCCTGTACTCCCTCAGTGACTTCATCTCATAATCGCGCATGGTAAACTCCCTAAACATGCGCTTCCTCGCCAAAACACATGCAATGTGATGCATGGTCATGTTAGCTAAGTTTTTAATTAGGCTTATTCATACAGCAGATTCGTAAAGTTAAGGTATCTCCCTTTATATCATTAAACCAAACAAAGATCCATCTAGGGTCGTCGGTCCTAGTTAATCACATACGATAGGCAAGTTGTAGGGCGTTAACTCTAAGGCAAGCAGTGGACAGGTAAGTTCAATTGATTATACTCGAGGTCACTACGGGAGGCTCGTCACCTAAATGTAGGCCGACAGCTCAAATACAGTGTCCCATACACTACCATATTCGGCTCACGAGTTTGAGTTGCTCACTGGTCACTATGGGAAAGCTCGTCACCCTAGCGTAGGCCAACAGCTCGACCACAGTGTCCCATACACCACCATGTCTAACTCATAAGTCTTAACAGATTGTGGTACCATGGTTGAAACGGGTTGTTACATTGGTAAGTGGTACCTTAGATTCAAACAGTAGTGTCCATACATAGTAAACACACATTGGGCTAATCAGATTATTTGACAAGTTCGATTGGTATGAGCACACGTTGAATTTATCGACAAAGAGCGCGTAAGCTCTCCGCTTGGCCTAACCACTGTCGACAATCACCATATGGCTCGGATTCATCGAACGTATCTAATGTAGCGAAACTAGTTCGGCCACTTAATCAGGAACCATTATCGATTGCCTAGACTACATGGTAGTCTCAATCATACTCAAATGTAAGAGGTAGTCACATAGGTTAATCATAACAGCATTTATCGAACAATTCAAACATAATTCCCATTTAAGCATTTTAACAAACATGTTGAACAAGTTATTATACATATGCATTTCATCCATAAATCACATAGCAGCAATTTACATTATATGAAGGAAACTACATATATGAATAAGGTAGTTGAGGATCTTATCTCAACACCCTTTTTAAAAGAAATTCATCAACAATTTCTCATTCATACATTTTATCAAACACTTAGACTACACAATACTACAAACATAAACTAAATTAGTTAGAGCATATATTATGGTAGATCCTTTCATAAAGGAGTTGTCATACATACAACAAACATGTATTTTAGATTAATAGTCATGACAAACATAAATCATAATTTCACTTTCATTCAAACATTTCAACAAACACATAGAATGCATATTTGTTCAACATAGTTGATATGTGTGTAATATATGGAAAACGTCGTAACTAAGATCATATGGCAGCAATCAAGTCAGACATAAATCATTGCTGATATTGAAAGCCTTGAAAACCATAACTTAAACATTTATAGTCCACACCTTTCGTCGGTACGCCCATTACGAACTTGGTTCGTACACTACGTTCCCAAATACAGAACAACGGATACCTACATATTGAAATAGGTTAGCTATTTCATAGATTCTTCTACTTGGATTCCTAAAACGAGATTAGGGTTAGGATTCCTTACCCAAATCGGAGTTTGAATGGTTCGTGTAGGTAGATGTAAAGGCGATTCAATGCATGGAGTAGTAGGAAAGAAGCACTGTTGCAAACTCCAAGGATTTCCCTTCACTCTCCACTCTTTTCTCTTCCTTTCTCTCTTCTCTCTCCTAGGGTTAGAGAAAATTCCGATGGGATAGAAATGGGGTGATTTAAGGGTCTTATATAGGCTCAAAAGTGATGTCAATGGCCCCAGGGCCATGGTATACTTAGGGTACAGCCAAAAGGCGACTGTTTCAGGCAAACATAGCTCATCTGAAGGTCCATTACTTATCTACAGCGTAAGGTAAGTTCCCTGGCAATGAATCTAGGTCAGGTTATAATTTCAGTCCGATCGGATTAGTGGATCGACCGTGGAGGACCTGTATCAGTTCACCGGTCATCGTCACTCGATCAGGGCCATAAGTATACGGATAAGAGCAGGGAAATTTTCTTGATCCACTAGTAAAGTTTGGTCAGAATCTGACGGTTTGAAACCTTTAATTTTACCTACAAGTGAACAACCCAATTCACTTAAGTTTTGGTTCATTTTCAAAAGATATACGCATTTCTCACACACTTTACTCAGGGCTCAAGTTATGCGTTTCTAGATACTATTCTGGTTCGATTCTCGCGATGGTTGTCAAGCCCAGTAAGGTGGTCATAACCTTATAGTTTCCCGATCATCGGACTTTCGACGCGTGGTCCAGGTCCAATACGGAGTTTCAATGTGCTCCCGAGAGTAACTAAGTTTTGAAATTACTCCTAGGTTTTTAAGTAATGTTGAGCTAGGGATTCTAATGGTTTTGGGTCTTGCAGTTCGTATAGATAGTGGTTCAAGCTAATCCATCCATTAAATTAGTTTAGTACTTAATTAAACTTCACCTAGATTCTAAAGAATTCAGTCCTTAGTGATTTCTTCCTGAGGTGATACTCGGGCCTTTGTACGGATTTTTCCAAGACGTTACAATCTACCCCCCTCGAAATTAGTACCTTTTCGTACTCCTCAAGAATCTGAGGGTAGTCCTTACAAACTTTGGCTTCTGTTTCCCAAGTAGCCTCTTCCTTAGTGTGGTGAGTCCACAATACTTTCACAAGTGAGATCACTTTACTGCGTAGCACCCGTTCCTTCTTGTCGAGAATACGTGTTGGTCGCAGTACATATGTTGCATCTTCACTCAACTGTACCCTCTCCCATTTGATAAAATGGAAGGATCAGGAACATATTTCTTCAGCATCGATACATGAAATATGTTGTGCACGCTTGCAAGTGGCATGGGCAGAGCAAGGCGGTATGCTACCACACCCACTCGGTCTAAAATTTGAAACGGGCCAACGAATCTCGGCAGGAGCTTCCCTTTCTTGCCAAACCGGAGGAATCCCTTCATAGGGGAAACTTTAAGGAATACATAGTCCCCAACCTCAAATTTGAGTTGTCGCCATCTTGTATCAGCTTAACTCTTCTGTCTACCCTGTGCTGCAAGAAGTCGACGCCTGATAATGTCGATCTTCTCTGAGGTCGCCTGTACTAAATCTAGGCCAATCAAACTCTTCTCACCAACATCTGCCCAACAATGCGGTGCTCGACATGGATGCCCATACAAGGCCTCGTAGGGAGTCATGTCAATGCTCGCTTGAAAGCTGTTGTTATAAGAAAAATCAGCATATGGAAGACAATCATCCCAACTATCTTTGAATTTGAGTACACATGCCCACAACATTCTTCTAATACCTGATTTACCCGTTCCGTCTGCCCATCAGTCTGTGGGTGGAATGCGGTACTGAACTTTAGTTGCACCCCCATTTCTTCTTGGATCCGAGTCCAAAAGATAGAAGTGAATCGCGTGTCTCGATCTGACACAATCTCCATAGGAACTCCATACAGACGTACTATCTCCTCGATGTACAGCTTGGTCAAATCATCTGCTGAGTTTGAAATTCTGATAGGGAGAAAATGAACTGATTTCGTCAATCGGTCCACAATCACCCAAATGGAGTCATGTCCCCTTCTCGTCTTTAGTAACCCTGAAATGAAATCCCATTTCCATTCAGCTATAGGCATGGGCTAAAGTAAACCAGGAGGTCGGCGATGCTCGAACTTAACCTGCTAGCACGTAAGACAACGAGACACAAAGTTTGCTATGTGGGCCTTCATGTTATCCCACCAATACAAACGTTTCATATCTTGATACATCTTTGTACTCCCACGATGCATCGCCATTTCCAAATTGTGAGTAGCTTCGAGAACTTCTTTCCCTGGGTTAAGAAGATTCAGGATGCATAGGCGACCATGATAACGTAATCCCCCATCCGAACCAACTCTCTATTTAGAGTCCCCATCGTGGCTAGCTCGTTTCCTCATCTTCACCAACCATTCATCTTCTCACTGAGCCACAATGATTCGGTCATCAATAAGTGGTGAACACGAATATGTGTGACGCTCATGAACGGCTCCTCTACCGTAAGCTTCTGTTCGAAGTCTCTCACAAATTCTACCATGTTCCATTCTTCTATCATTAGCGGAGCCACAAATTTTATTGTCTTCTTGCAGCTCAACACGTCTGCCACAAGGTTGGCCTTGCCAGGGTGGTAGGAAACCTCAAACTTGAAGTCTTTCAAGGTTTCCATCCAACGTCGTTGCCTCATATTTAGGTCTCTCTGTGTGAATATGTACTCGAGGCTCTTGTGGTGACAAAAGAGCTCGAACTCTTCTCCATAGAGGTAATGTCTCTAAAGCTTTAATGTGAAGATAATGTTGTCAATTCCAGGTTGTATGTAGGGTAGTTTTCTTCGTGTTTCTTCAATTGTCGCGATGCATAGGCAATCACTTTATCCTTCTGCATAAGGACACAACCCAAACTAACATGAGACGTGTCAGTGTATATTGTCTATATGACCCCTTGCTCTGGTAATATTAGCACAGGGACGAACATCAGCTTATCCTTCAATTCCTAAAAGGTTGCTTCTGCTTTCTTGTTCCATACAAACTTTAGATCTTTTTGAGTGAGCTGAGACAACGGTCTGGCTATCTTGGAAAAGTCCTTAATGAATCGATATAGTAACTTGCCAGGCTAAGGAAACTCCTCACTTCAATAACCGAATCGGGCTGCTCCCAATCCTGAACTGCAGTTACCTTAGCAAGGTCCACAGCGATACCTTCCTTGGACACCACATGTCCTAGGAACTTGACTTCTTCTTTCCAGAAGTTGCATTTCTTGTACTGAGTAAATAACTGGTTCTTCCTAAGAGTATCGAAGACTGCTCGCAGGTGTTCTTCGTGATCTTTTCGACTCTTAGAGTATATCAGAATGTCATCTATAAATACGATGACGAATCGGTATAGATACAGCTGAAATACCCTATTCATGAGGTTCATGAATACGGCCGATGAGTTTGTGAGTCCAAACGACATCACAAGGAACTCGTAGTACCTAAAACTAGTTCTGAATATCGTTTTCTGCACGTCTTCATCCCTGACACGTAACTGATGGTACCCGGACTATAAGTCGATCTTCGAGAATACTATGACCCTTTCAACTGGTCAAACAGATCATCTATCCTGGGTAAAAGATACTTGTTCTTCACTGTTAGTTAGTTCAACCTACGATAATCAATACACAATTGCAGTGATCCGTCCTTCTTCTTCACAAACAACACAGGTGCTCCCCAAGGGGATACACTCGGTCGTATGAAACCTGAATCCAACAGATCATTAATCTATCTCCTCAACTCCTCTATTTCATATGGAGGCATGCAATACGTTGGTAGAGAAATGGGTGTCGTACCCGGCACAAGGTTGATAGTAAAGTCGATCTAGTGCCGAGGAGGTAGTCCAGGTATCATCCTAAACATGTCCATAAAATTTTGGACTACAGGCGTGTCCCCAAGTGTTAGACCATCAACATTTCCTATCAAGGTAGCATAACAACTAATGCGGTAGTACCAACTGACCTGAACTGGGAAAGTAAAGGTCATGTCCTCAGGTCCATGGGTTGTCACCAATCTAGTATCGCAATCAATCTCTACCTTTATCTTGGTGAGCCAATCCATACCGAGGATGACATCGTAATGACATAGCGGGGCAACAATCAGGTCAACGAGTACTATTTCACTCCTTAAGTCTATCTAGCAGCCCTTACAAATCTTGGTAGTGTCTGAAAAGGTCCTTGTGGCGGTAAGGAGTCTCACCCCAACCATAGGAATAGTTTCCAATACTAGTCGCTTGACTGTTGCGCATGATATTATCGAGATACTGGACCCGGTGTCCACCAATAAGAAGACTAGTGTACCTTAGATATGTGTTGTGACTTTGAAAGCCAATGGTGTTGCGGTTGTTGCCTCGGATGCCTCAGCTGCAAGTGAGTGTACACGAGTTTATTGTAGACGATTCGGCTGCGCTGCCATATGTCGTTGAGACGGCTTATTATGAGGTACATTTGGCCTAGAAAAAGGTTGGCAGATGGTGCTAATCATAGAGGTGAAACTGAGATAGCTTGAGGAAGCTAGCGGTTGAGATTTTAGGGCGGCGAGAAGCCGTTGTCCCTCATCTTGGTAAAGTAGTAAGTATCTATATGGCCCAACCTTTTTTGTAGGTGCACCACAAATCGGATCGCCTCAGCTGCGTCAGTGGAGCCGTAAGCCTAGGAGATGAATATGCACATGGCCTCTTGCTGAGGAACGGTCTATTCGGTAAATCAGGTCAAGGCCTCGGACCCATGGGCACACATGTATGAGATAGTCTATCCCCATCCTGCTCAGCTTGCAAGGACATGTTCACTAGTTCAGCATAGTTGGGAATGCTAGCGCAACACATCTTCGTACGTGTCTCAGGCCGTGGACCCATTCTCATCGGCTCGTCTGCTAAGATCAAAGGAGCATATTTAGCTAGCTCCGTGAACCTGTTCTCGTACTTAGCTACGGTCATCCCTCCCTGTCGAAGGTGAAGAAATTCACTCTCCTTTTCATTACAGTAAGTGAGGGGAAAATACTTTCCATGGAAGCGAGTCTTAAACACGTTCCACATCCACACGTACCCTATAGGAACTATCTATATGATGTTGTCCCACCATAGACTAGCCTCCTTCTCGAACATATAGGTAACCAATTCCACCTACTCTACCTCAGTGTAGTGCAGCGGTTTCAACATCTTAGAGAGGTGATCTAGCCAATATTCAGCCTCCTCAGGCCTGTGAGTGCCTACAAAGGTGGGAGGTCAGAAATGCTGGAAGCGTTCAAAAAGACCGTTGGTATTCATATTTCCAGCAGGCTGTACAGGTGGTGCGGGCAGGACCATATTCATATTTTGAGCAAGGGCCCCTACAATCGTGGTCCAAATTTGTTACTACTGTTGTATTAAGAGCATCATCTCCTCCAACCTATCAGGGGGAGGAGCTGCCTGAGGCATGTGTAGCGTTAAGGTATACGCACAGTTCTGTTCCGACACTGGGGGTACACTTGGTGTCGGCCCATTAGTGGGGCCAGTGGCCGGCTGTGAATCCGACATGGTGTCACTATCCGGGCCCAAATTGGGGTCCGTGTGGCTATCGCTTAGGGGAGGTGCCCAGTCAAATGATCTGCCAAGTGCAAGATGTGTCATATTCCGAGTGGTTTTCGGAGGCATTCCCTATACACAATATCGAGTGCAACACGTGTAAGATTTAACATAATAACACTCAATTTCTTAAGCATTCTACACATTCCAATTCAAAAGAAGCTTCATACATTTCATTACCCCAAATTGTCACAATACATGAGATATAGTATTACATGAATCATGACAAAAGATGCATGTGAGCTAATATAATAAAGTTTCACACCAACTATTCTAACATATAACCAAGCATACCGAGGCTATTATATAGAAAGCAAGAACAAAGTAAAACAAAAGACGACTGCAACATGTGTCTAGTCCTCTGACTCTGGTGATGGCAGAGGTGTACCCTTATCCTGCATACAGCACAGGAGGGCCTTCAGGGTGCGAGACATCTTCTTACATTTCTTTTTCAGGTAAGCTTGATTTTCTTCAAGAATTTGTTTCACTTCGACCTGGTCTCTCTGACCTCCTATCTCAGGGCGACCTGGCTCTCCTCAATCTAAGCCATGCGGGCTTCCAAGGTGGCCTGATCACGGCAGTGCTCATGTGTAGCAGCAGGAGGTCCCCCATTAAAATCTCAAGACTCCTCTTCATCACTTCCTTCTTCCTTGCAGCTCCCTCTTTCACTACCTTCCTGACCTTCACTTTCTTCCTCTCCACCACTTCCTTCTTCATCATCACTTCCATCTCCCTCTTCACTTTCTTCCTCTATCTCATCTCCATATTCATCAAGACGGGCTTGTCACTGCCTAGGGCCTCTGCCCACATTGTTGAGCGTAGTGTCACTGATGATATGGATCGGGGCATGGTCATCCATATGGAGTTGAAAGCCAAAATTTCGGGCGATCTTACATATAAGTCGACCAAAGGGAAGTGAGGCATCTCCCCGTACAAACTGTGAAGTACTCACAATCTGAGATAAGACAAATGTAGGCAGGCATAGCTTGTCTCCCTGTCCGGCTCAGTACAAGAAATCCACCATGAGTCACGTACATTCCGTGCAGTTGCTCCACCTGGGATATAAATTATATGTGAATATGTGGTGGAGCAGGCAGAAATCATTAGTTATTTTGGTAGCCGCAAGGCTATTTCCTTGCCTCCACTGCTCAAGCTGGCTGCATAGGAAACGAGTGTGGCGATTTCTTTCTCATTCACTAGTGAGGTTCCTCTCGCTAGCATACACCAATCCACGCTCGATACCCATGGTTCAAGCCACCATAGCTACATTTACTACGACCTCCTCTCTCCCCAACGGGATAGTAAACTGAAGTGGCTTCAATTGTGGGTCCCGTATATGAGCATATAAGGCTAGTACGGCGCCTTCACTTACATGTGTATTTCACTCAAATATGGGACCCTGCCCATTTTCCAGGAGCATGTCCATCACTGGGTACAGTCCAAATAGCTTCTCATCAACATAAGCCTCGAATACGACTTTACAGCCATGAAACTTACCAAGTTCAATGCTCGGTGGTAGAGATCTTTTAATGGGGATCCACAGGTCAAGGTCCCGTTTTGATCTTCTCTCTCGCTCGGTGCTCGTGCTCGCTTCAGCGCCCATTTTCTTCCTTGAACGGGTCGGGCGGCTAGGCCTGGCTTCATCCGCAGGTGCCCTTCTCTTTCCCATGAGGGAAAGGAGTGTGGAAAGGGAAAAGATGGTAGCCACTAGCTCAAAAAGAGCCATGGGGTTAAGAAAACTCGAAGGATGAGATGGGTTGGTGGGTTTTGGGTTTTATGAGACACAAAGATGGATTTGTGTGCTCAAATGAGAGGAAATAAGGGGGATAGAAGGTGGTAGGTGATGGGGTTTGAGGAAAATGGTGGAGGATAGGTGTGTAATAGAAGAAGAAGAAGATTTGAGTATGGAATAAAGGTTTGAGAGGGAAAATGAGATTTTTGAGGGGTTTGGAGCTTGGAATGGGGGTGAAATGGACAAAGGGAGGCAAAGGGCACCCAAATAGGGTGGTCTCACATGAGTGCAAGGCCCCACACATGTGGGTTAGGCCGGCGAGCCACCGGATCCGCGAGCCCTCCACGAGACTGGCTTTGGAGGTGGGCGCGCGACGCGCCGTCATCGGGCGCGCAGTCCCCGGGCGTGGGTGGTGCCTCTACCTGGGGGCAGTGGCCTCCCCTCCCGGGGTGTCAGAATGGTGCGGGGGACCCCTTGGGTCCCACCGTTTCTTGTAGTTTGGGACCCCATGTCCTTTTGAGGTGGTTCCGGGTTCCATCTCGCACATATTCACGCCCTTTGGCGTGTTTCAAATTTTCTATCCGCCGACTAATATCTTAAACCAATCTATTGACAACCTAAGAAGGAATTAAGATCATTTTATGTGATCTCAGACGCATACAGGGTCCATTTTAATAATCAGTTTTGTTCATCGGTGAAACATGAGATCCTATGATCATTTCTATATTTTATCGCCCCCACCTAAGTTAAAGTACATCAGTGTGCATCGTGTTACCATAACCCAGGTCTAGTTTAATCCAAATCATACGCTGATACCAACTCGTAATGCCTTGAATTCTGAGGGTCGAGCAAAGCTCAACTCCCGAGATCCGTCGCATCACTTATGCAACATAGATAATGATATTTAAATGTTGTCCATATTAGTGCATTAAACAAGAATGGGATTACACTAAATCAGCATATCATACTCTAGAGTTAATGTGATTAAGCAAGCGAAAGACTAAGATAAATATTTTTAAAAAAAGTGTATAAGTGTTTATCAAATCCCCAGAGTATGAGTATGTTGTCAGGCTAAATAAGTACATGTATGGTTCCAAAATTTACAAAATATCAAGTGCAAAGTTTCAACTAATCCATAGTCTCGTATTCCCGGCGACGCAACTCTAGGTCTACATAGACCCACCTGAGAGTTGCATGTAGGAGAACTCCTCATCAAGGAAGTCTGGCTCCATCACATAAGCCTCGTCATCATCTGCAACTACAACAGAGTCTGGTTGGGGTTTTTAAACACCATCCCAGAGTGGGAGTGAGTGATCAACTTAGTGGTACTATAAGGCAAAGGTTAACATATCATCAATTCAGTGAAGCAGCAATGATATAGTAGTACAACAAACATATCCTAAGTACTCTTATTAATGCAGGAATGGTATGTTGTAATGATGTATGCCCACTCCTGCACTCCCTCAGTGACTTCATCTAATGGTTACGTATGGCAAACTCCCTAAACGTGCGCTTCCTCGCCAAAGCACATACAATGTGGTGCATGGTCGTGTTAGCCAAGTTCTTAATTAGGCTTATTTATACAGTAGATTTGGGAAGCTAAGGTACCTCCCTTTATATCATTAACCCAAATAGAGATCCATCTAGGGTCATCAGTCCTAGTTAATCACATACGATAGGCAAGTTATAAGGCGTCACTCCTAAGGCAAGAAGTGGACATGTAAGTTCAATTGATTATACTCGAGGTCACTACAGGAGGCTCGTCACCTGAACGTAGGCCGATAGATCGAATACAGTGTCCCATACATCACCATATTCGGCTCACGAGTTTGGGTTGCTCACAAGTCACTACGGGGAAGCTCGTCACCCCAGCGTAGGCCGACAGCTCGACCACGGTGTCTCATACACCACCATGCCCAGCTTATGAGTCTTAACAGATCGTGGTACCATGGTTGAAATGGGCTGTTACATTGGTAAGTGGTACCTTAGATTCAAACAGTAGCGTCCATACATAGTAAACACACATTGGGCTAATCGGGTTATTTGACAAGTTCAATTGGTACAAGCGCATATTAAATTGATCGACATAGAGCGCATAAGTACTCTACGTGGCCTAACTACTATCGACAATCACCGTACGGCTCAGATTCATCGAACATATCTAATGTGGCGAAACTAATTCGGCCACTCAATCAGGAACCATTATCGATTGCCTGGACTATATAATAGTCCCAATCATACTCAAATGCAAAAGGTAGTCACATAGGTTAATCATAATAGCATTTATCGAACAATTCAAACATAATTCCCATTTGAGCATTTTAACAAACACATTGAACAAGTTATTATACATATGCATTTCATCCATAAATCACATAGCAGCAATTTACATTATATGAAGGAAACTAGATATATGAATAAGTTAGTTAAGGATCTTATCTCAACACCCTTGTTAAAAGCAATTCATCAACAATTTCTCATTCAGACATTTTATCAAACACTTAGACTACCCAATACTACATACATAAACTAAATTAGTTATAGCATATATTATGGTAGATCCTTTCATAAAGGAGTTGTCATACATACAACAAACATTTATTCTAGATTAATAGTCATGGTAAACATAAATCATAATTTTACTTTCATTTAAACATTTCAACAAACACATGGAATGCATATTTGTTCAACATTTCATACGTGTGTAATATATGGAAAACGTCGTAACTAAGATCATATGGCAACGATCAAGTCAGACATAAATCATTACTAACATTGAAAGCCTTGAAAACTATAACCTAAACGTTTATAGTCCGCACCTTTCATCGGTACGCCCGTTACAAACTCGGTTCGTACACTACGTTCCCGAATACGGAACAACGGGTACCTACATATTGAAATAGGTTAGCTATTTCATAGATTCTTCTATTTGGATTCCTAAAATGAGATTAAGGTTAGGATTCCTTACCTAAATCGGAGTTTGAATGGCTCGAGTAGGTAGATGTAAAGGTGATTCAATGCGTAGAGTAGCAGGAAAGAAGCACCGCTACAAATTCCAGGGATTTCCCTTCACTCTCCACTATTTTCTCTTCCTTTATCTATTCTCTCTCCTAGGGTTAGAGAAAATTCGAATGGGATAGAAATGGGGTGATTTAAGGGTCTTATATAGGCTCAAAAGTGATGTTAATGGCCCAGGGCCATGGTATACTTAGGGTACAGCCAAAAGGTGACTGTTTCGGGCAAACGGAGCTCATCTGAAGGTCCATTACTCGTCTATGGCATAGGGTAAGTTCCCTGGCAATGAATCTAGGCCAGGTTATAATTTCGGTTCGATCAGGTTAGCCGATTGACCGTGGAGGACCTGTATCAGTTCAACTGTCATCGTCACTCGATCAGGGCCATAAGTATACAGATAAGAGCAGAGAAATTTCCCTGATCTACTAGTAAAGTTTGGTAAGAATCTGATAGTCTGAAACCTTTAATTTCACCGGTAAGCGAACGGCCCAATTCACTTAAGTTTTGGTTCATTTTCAAAAGATATTCGCATTTCTCACACACTTTACTCAGGGCTCAAGTTGTTCGTTTCTAGATACTATTCGAGTTGGATTCCCACGATGGTTGTCAAGCCAAGTAAGGTGGTCATAACCTTATAGTTTTGCGATCATCGGACTTTCGACGTGCGGTCCAGGTCCGATACGGAGTTTCAATGTGCTCCCGAGAGCAACTGGCTTTTGAGTTGCTCCTAGGTTTTTAAGTAATGTTGAGCTAGGGATTCTAATGGTTTTGGGTCTTACAGTTTGTATAAATAGTGGTTCAAGCTAGTCCACCCATTAAATCAATTTAGTACTCAATTAAACTTCGCCTAGATTCTAAAGAATTTGGTCCTCAGTGATTTCTGCCTGAGGTGATACTCAGGTCTTTATACGGATTTTTTCGAGACATTACAATACAATATATACATTCGAGTTGCAACCAATGACAACTATTATAAGTGTAACCAATCTCCAAGTCATAAGAAATAACCCATAATAACTAGAAGTGACAAGTCTCGAGCCACCGCCGGAGTCATAACCCGTGCAAAAATTCATCAATAGATGGAAAACTTTGGGAGATTCATGTAGACAGTTATCCAAAGAAAATGAACAAGTGAAGATGTGCCTAAAATCTATGAAAATGGGAATTGCGTTCAGACTCACAAGTGCCAACATAAAGACCTTTCAAGATCTCGCTACAAAAGCACATGCATTAGCGTTAATGGCTAGGAAAATGCTAGTGTTTCAAAACAGAATAGAAAAAAGATGATCAAATAAATTAATGGTAAATATTGTTGATCCAAAAAAGAAAAGAGACACCTATCACAACAGATGAGAAACAAGGAGAAGAGAAGACTCGAATCTTCTCGGATCTTTACAAGGGTCGTGTAAATGATAAACGACCTCGATTATATGACTCTCACAAAGGATATATCTTCAAAAAGGAACATGTTTTACCAATTATGGAGCAACTACTAACTGTTAGAAATATCAAGTTACCTCAGCCCAAATATCCAGAGGAAGTTGAGATGACGAAAGAAAAGAATTATTACCATTATCAACATTTTTTAGGGCATCCCACAGAAGACTACTTCACATTGAAAGATATATTTCAGAAAATGATAAAGCAAGGTGATATTGTCAACGCCGAATTCGACGATCGGGAATTTTGTGAGCCCGGTTTCCAAGTTTGGGATATAAACCTCGGGTCTCAGTCAGAAACAATTGAAACTAGAATACCGTGCAGTCTCACAATCTCAATTTTAGAGGACCTTTCAGAAGTCGATGGGGTCTGCCTTACAGTTCAGCACCGCGTATCATCTACAGACTAATGGGCAGATCGAGAGGGTCAACTAGATACTGGAGGATATGCTTTAGGCTTGCGTGATTAACTTCTTGGGTAGCTGGGTGAGCATTTGTGCCTGGCTGAGTTCACGTATAACAGCAGCTATCAGGCGACCATTAGCATGGCTCCATTCGAGCATTGTATCGCAAACTGTGTAGATCTCTAAGATATTGGACTGAGGTTGGAGAGCACCGTCTCCTAAGTCCTGAGCTTGTGCAGCAAACATCAGAGGTCATCGATATCATCACACAAAGGATGGCAGGATTGGGTACTGGAAATATTTGGTTCTAGTACTGGGGCACTTAGGATGTCCTTGGGTGAAAGTCTCAAAACCCTTATGGTACCAAGAGGATGCTCCAACGTCGAGACCTACTGGATACATGAGCGCTCGAGTGTCGAATACCAGTAGGCCACATCTCCTACTATGTCGTGGTCGGTTGGAAGAGGATGTGACATTATCCGCCTGAGGAGAGGGGGCAAAGCTAGGCTGAGTTTGATGTAACGACTCGAAAAATCCCGTAGAAAGACCCGAGTACCACCTCAAGCAGAAATCACTCAGGACCAAATCCTTTAGAAATTGGATGAGGTTTAACTAGTGTTAAACTAGATTACATATGAAATCCGCACTAATCACTTTAAATACGATCTGCAAGACCCAAAACTTGTGAAATCACTGACGCTACATTACCCAAAAATCTAGGATCAATCTCGTTACCCGGCTACTCTCGGGAGCATCACGAAACTCTATATCAGATCTGGACCGCACATCGAAAGTTCAAATAATACGAGGTTATAGAATTAGGACCGCCTTGCTGGGCTTGACAACTATCTCAGAAGTCAAAACCAGATAGTGTATCTAGGCTATTCGCTTGAGCCCGGAGCGAGGAGTGTGAGAAAACATGGTTTTCTTTAGAAATTAAATTTAATTTAAGTAATCTGAGACTTGTCATTTGCGGGCCAAATATAAGCAATCAGACCGTCAGAATCTGACCTAAATACACCTTCGAATCAGGGAACATTTCCCATACATGTCCGTGTACTTTAACCCTAATCGAGTTTCAGTAACCATTGAACTGAAATTGGTCGGCCACGTGTGATCTGGGAACCCGATGGGAATGAAAACTTAACTCGACCTAGATCCATAGTCAGTGAGCTTAAGTCCGACCTTTGGCTCAAGGGGGGGCTCCAGAAGTGCTCCGTTGAGACGGAACAACCTCACTTTGGCTATAACCTAGGTATACCATGACCTTAGGTCTAATTTAGTGAGTTTTAAGCTTATATAAGGACCTTAAACCCTCTCTCATTCTCACCATACGAATTTGAGAAAACCCTAGGAGAGAAGAGAAGAAAGAGAGAGAAAGTGTGAGAGAAGTGAGAGATTCTTCCTTACACTCTACCTTGTTATCATACGTGCTTAACCACCCCGATCTAATCACTATTCCGGTGATTCCGGCTTCATTTCTAGGTAAAAAAATCCTAACCCAAACCTATTTTAGGGTTTCTATTGGTACAAGTAGCGAAATAGCTGACTTACCATGTGTTATAGGTCGTCGTATCGACGTTGACAAAAGCGTAGAGTTTCTATTAAGTTCGTTACGCTTCTACGGCATAAGGTGTGGACTTTAAACATATAGGTTAAGGTTTTCAAAGATTTCAATGTCATATAATGATAGAGTCACGATCTGGGTGTTATTGTACATGCACAATGCGATGTTCGTTTTGCGATTCAGTTGTATATGCAAATTATAGCATATTGTGTATTCTGTATATTTGTAGAAAATATTGTATACATATAAATTTTGAAAGCGTATTTGTCATGATAAATTACTGTATGTACATGTTATATATATATATGTGTAGTACTTACTCGGCGAAAGGATTCGCCCAAATACATGTTTTTGCTAATATACATTATGTATATTA
Organism: Magnolia changhungtana; assembly: GCA_030180095.1. Lineage (NCBI taxonomy): Eukaryota > Viridiplantae > Streptophyta > Magnoliopsida > Magnoliales > Magnoliaceae > Magnolia > Magnolia changhungtana. The sequence continues at coordinate 497,787 of JASAUF010000078.1, forward strand.
AATAAGTGTATTCTAAGTGTTTGTGAAAATGCTTGTATGAGTAAGTACTTAGATGATTGTGCTTTAGGTAGGTGTTGAGATAGGATTCTCAACTACCTTAGAGATGTATATGATTTCCTCCATGTTAGTTGTTTAATTTAATCGCTTACTTATGAAATGTATGTGTTTGTGTTTCCTATTTATATTGTGCTTTATAACATGCTTGTTAACATGTTTGAATTACTTTGTTAATTCTGCTTTGACTATTATACATGCTTTCTGGTTATGAATTGAATGTGATTGGGACTATGTTATAGTCCAAGCAATCGGTAACAGGCTTAAAGTCATGGCTAAGATTCATTTCGTCACGTAAGACGTGTTTGACAAACCCGGGTCGTATGTTGGTCGTCGGCAGTGGTTAGGCCACACGAAGTGCTTATGCACTTCATGTCGATCGATGCGATGTACGCTCGTGCTAGTCCAGCCCGTCAAGTAACCCGATCCGCCATTGTATGTTCACCATGTATGGACGCTACTGCTTGAACCTAAGGTACCAAACTTACCAATGTAACCCCATTAACCTTGGTACCTCAATCCGCTAAGACTCATGAGCCGGACATGGTGGTATGGGACACCTGGTCGTCAGTCTGTCGGCCTATGCTGGGGCGATGTGCCCCCCCGTAGTGACCAGTGAGTAACCTAGACTCGTGAGCCGAATACGGTGGTATGAGACACTGTATTCGAGCTGTTGGCCTACACTGATAAGGTGATGAGGGAGTGGTGTAACGATTGCGTGTAACAGTCCTAATAGCCCTTTGTAATGACCTCGAGCATACTTTGAATCTGTGGTGAGGCAACGAGCCTTCCGTAGTACACAGAGTATAAACTAGGCCTGTATTGATAAGGTGATGGGGGAGTGGTGCAATGAGTACGTGTAACAGCCCTGGCAGCCCTTTCTAGGACTGATGACCCTAGAATGGATCATTGTTTGGGAATGATATAAGGGAGGTACCTTAGTTTTTCAATACTGTTGTATGAAAAGGACTAATAACAACTCGGTAATCACGCTCATAACATAGCACTGCATGTGCATGGCGTTGTGGAGCACTGAGGGATGAATGCATGCCACGGATGTAAGATAGTATTGCACGAGGGTGGTTTAGTAAGGGCATGCATCAGGATTGTATTCCATACTTGCATTAATAAGAGTATTTAGGAGTGTTTGATTGTACTGCTTTATCATTACTGCTTGACTGAGTTGATAACATGTTAACCTGTGCTTTATTGTTCTACTGAGTTAGCTACTCACTCCCACGTTATGGGACGGTGCTCTGGACACCCACCAGACTCTGTCTTAGATGCAGGTATCAACGAGACATAGGAGGCTGAGCCTGATTACAATGATGATCAGGATGAGTTCTCCTACATGCAGTTCTCTGGAGGCTTCGCTTAAGCCATTCAGATGACGGGGCTATAGGGTTTACCACTATAGTTGTACCATGTTTTGGCATTTTGATTTTTGAAACTAAAACATGTATATGGTGACTCAGTAAGGTGTTCATACTCTGGAGACCGATTGTGACTGTTTCTGGCTTTATATGCATTTAATACATCTTTCAGTCTTCCGCTTGCATTTTATAACTTGATCTGGAGTGTGAATTACTATTTTGGTATAATCTCACTCATGATTATTGCACTAACACAGACAACATTCAATCATAAGCATTTATGTTACATAAGCGATGTTTTGGAACTCGGGTGTTGAGTTACTACTCGACCCCCGATTTTCAGGGCATTACAGGTTGGTATCAGAGCATGATTTAGATTAACCCGAACCTTGGTTATGGTCACACACAACGTACGCTGACGCTTTTCAACTTAGGCGGGTGCAAAGAAATGTAGAAACAGTCATAGGTGTCCCCATTTCGCCAAATGGCAAAGTTTACCGAAATCGACCCTTTTATTTAAGTCCATACGCATCCGTGATCACATGAGGCGACCCCAGATCACTCCTAGACCGTCAAACGATGGGTTTAAATCATAAATTACCCCATCCCAGCCGTTAACAGTTAATAAACGAGAGTATATTTTAGAAATTACCCGAAAGGCCCCGAAGCGACTTGAATTGGAGTCGGGGGCCAAACGGTACACTTCGGGGGGGACCCACAGTGGACCCAGGGCCTCAACGGCACCCCGAGTGGGGGGTGGCCACCGCCCTACCCCGGTGGCACCGTGGCCAGTCCAAAGGACCGCAGCGACGCCGCGCCTATAGCGGTGCACCGCGGTCCGGTCTGTCCGGGCCTGTCGGGCCGACGCGGGCAGGCATCGAGCCAACCTCTAGATACGTGTGGGGCCCACGAAATCTTGTGGGGACCCCTATATCTGTCTCTTTTTCTCCCCTCCATTTCATACCCCTCCAAGTCTCTCTCCCTCTCCAAAATTTCAAATTTCTCTCTTAAATCTCCCCTACATTCTTCCATTTCCCCATTTACCTTCACATCACACACCCCTCCACCGATTCCAGCAAACCCCCTCTTCTATCTCACTCATTTTTTTGCGGTTTGAGTGCACCAAATCCTATTTTTGTGGCTCAACCTCTCATAACTCAACAATCTACCTTCATCCAACACTCCAAGGGCATTGTTCGAGTTGGTAACTGTCATCTTCTCCATTTCCACTTTTCTTTCTCTTATGGGAAAGAGAAAAGGTGCCGTAGACAAAGCCGAGCCTAGTCGCCCAAACTGTCCAAGAAGGGGGCCGCGCGCCGAAGCTAGCACAAGCGCCGTCCGTGAGCACAGGTCAAAACGGGACCTCGATCCCCAAATCCTGATAAAGAGAGCGCTACCAATAGGCTTCGAATACGGTCAGTTTCGTGACCGCGGGGTTATCCTTAAAGCTCACATAGATGAGAGGTTGTTTGGGCTACACCCAATCATGGACTGCTTGGTAGACGTTGAGTGGGGTCCCATGTTCGAAGTTAGGTCTCCCACATCTGAGAATACGGTTCGTGCTTTCTACACCCATATTCGAGACCCATCGCTAGAACCTCTACAGTTTACTATTTCCCTCGCAAGGCGGAATTACACAATCAACGTGGACTTAGTGTCCCGGGTCATGGGAATTTCACGTGGTGAAGTACATGCTGGTGAGGATTATTTCAAGAGTGTGCGAAAAAGAGACCGTCGTACGTGATACCTTTATGGCCGACTGGTTCCCTGGACCTCCAATCGACGAACTTGATAGATATTTCCGTTTGCTTCACTACATTTTCACGTATAATGTGTATCCACGATGGGGCAACCACACTGAATGTACCTAGTTGATGGTAGACTTCCTGTACAGGGTTAGACATGGAGATAAGTTATGCCTGCCCACGTTTGCCCTATTCCAGATAATTCAGACTGCTCGATCTGTCAGAAATGACATCTCTCTCCCGTTCGGCTGTCTGGTATGTAAGATTGCTCGAGAGGTCGGCTATAGACTTAACATGGATGATGTTGCACCGATCCAGATCATAAGAGATGCTACACTTAACAACATAGGGATCGGCCCTCGACAGCACCAAGCCCGACTCGACGAGCATGGGGAGGAGTCCGATAGTGAAGGGGAGGAAAGCATTGATCTAGATGAGGAGAGTGAGGAAAGAAGTGGTGATGGGATAGAGGAGGAATAAGAAGAAGAGGAAGAAGAAGAGGCCCAAGATACAAAGGAGAGCTCACCGCCTACGGCACCAGAGCAGGATGCTAATCGGGCTGCTTGGGATGCTCATATAGCTTGACTGGAGGAGGATCATGCTGCCCTACGACAGGGTCAAGTGGTCCTGCGACAAGATGTTATGGATCTTCGGGGCCTTATGAAGCACAAGTTCAAGAAGCTGACTCACACGTTGCAGACTATCCTGTGTTGCTTGTAGGATAAGGGTGCCCCTCCTCCATCACCAGACTCGGATGCCTAATCATCTATACTATTGTCTTATAGTTTGCTTTGGTTACCACCTTAGGATGTTTATGTTTTCATGTTGATAGGTATAGTAGTTGGTAGAATGTTTTAGATGTTTGAAACCTTGGTTGTATTAGCTCACATGCATCTTCTGTCATGATTCATGTAACTCTACATCCCATGTATTGTGACAATTTTAGTAATAAAATGCATGCAGCCTCTTTGCTATGAAGTGTGTGGAATGCTTAAGTGATTGTGTATTGTGTTGCTATGCTTTATCTTACATGCGTTGCACCCTATGTTATATAAGGTATGCCACGGAAATATACGCGAAGCATGGCACACCTCGCACTCACTGATACGATGGACCAGGCTCTTTCTCACAGAGATGATCGTACGAACCCTGGTTTGGGCCCAGATCGTGAGACTATACCTGCGTCTTAGCCTTCCACTAGTCCTACAGCTGGACTATCACCTTATACATCATCGGTTCACAAGAAGAACCGTGCGTCTTCCTCTACACAGTACGTGCCTCAGCCTGCCCCACCTACTGATAGGTTTGAGCAGATGATGATGTTGACGCAGCAGCAACAGCTCTTGACCACTATTGTAGGGGCCTTATCTCAGGGTGGGAGTGTGATTCCACCTTCACCATCTGTACGTCCTGCTGAGACTACAGAGCCTTCTGCTCAGGCTAAGGATGTACCTCCGCCTGCACCTGCTGCATACCCTGCGGGGAATTTGGGTATTAGTGGCCTTATTGAGCTATTCCAGCGCTTGAGGCCTCCTACTTTTACTGGTTCTCACAGACCCGAGGAGGCTGAATATTGGCTAAACTACATCTCCAAGATGCTACGAATGTTGCATTGTACCGAGTCAGAGCAGGTTGAATTGGCCACATTTATGTTTGAGAAGGAGGCCTGTGTGTGGTGGGATAGCGTCCTAAGGGCAATCGCAGTTGGCTACGTATGGACTTGAGCAACTTTCGAGTTTCATTTCCACAAAAAGTACTACCCTCAGACCTACCGACATGAGAGGGAGAATGAGTTCTTACACCTCAGGCAGGGAGGCATGACAGTTACCGAGTACGAGCATCAATTTATTAAGTTGGGCAGATATGTTCCTACGATACTTGCTGACGAACAGATGCAGATACGACATTTTTCTGAGGGCTTACGACCTGACATTCGGTCGAAGATGTGTTGTGTCAGCATACCCTCCTATGCCGAGCTGGTACATATGTCTATGCAGGTAGAGTAGGATGTTGAGTGACTGACACGCTCTCATGGCCCTATGGTTACTAGGCCACGACCAGATATCCAGAGCAGGTCATTCCTATGCAAGATGCCTCGTATTGACTCTCCTCCAAGGATTGCGGCGTTAGTAGGTCCGATGAGGCATCCAGGTGTGACCTGTTCTCACTGCAGGAAACCGGGTCACCCTGTAGAGAGTTGCTTTACACGGATGTGAGACAATGGGTTTGTACCACCGCAGAGGATTGATCGTTCTCGCCCTCAGGCTTTATCGGCTCCACCACTACGGTTAGCACCTGCACATCCATCCTTCAGACCACCTGCACCTCATTTTAGGCCACCACACCGACCTACGGTGCCTCAGCCCAACCGACCACAACAAGCACATGTTCATCCGCTTACATCGGAGGAGCCAGAGACAGCACCTATGGCCTTCGAGGTCACTGCACATGTTCAAGGTACTCCTGTCTTTTTTTGGTGGACACTGGGTCCACTACCTCCATCATTTCAGGTGCGACAATTAAGCATCTAGCTTTACATACTACTCCCACGAAGGACGTGAAACTCACTACTGCTACTGGGACTTTTTTAGATATCACACGGGTGTGTGAGGGTTGCTCTATAGATTTGGGTAGTAGGATGGTATGTGTTGACCTCATTGTCGCTCCACTATGACACTAAGACATTATCTCCAGCATGGACTGGCTCACCGAGATGAAGGCAGAGATCGATTGCGATACTCGGGTCATGATAGCATGGACTGGCTCACCGAGATAAAGACTTGACCACACGGTCTTTACTTTTCTAATACAGGTTAGTTGGACATATCGCGTTAGATGTTATGTCGCTTTACTTGAGCCTGTTGATGGGCCGACGTTAGGAAATATGCCAGTAGTTTAGAACTTTTCAGATGTGTTCAAGATGATCCCTAGATTACCTCCTCGGAGTGAGATCGATTTTACAATTGATCTCGCACCCGGTGCAACCCCCATTTCATTACCCATGTATCGGATGCCTCCATGTGAGATGGAAGAACTACGGAAACAGATTGACGAGCTCGTAGAGAAGGGCTTCATACGACCAAGTGTGTCTCCTTGGGGAGCACTTGTGTTATTTGTCAAGAAGAAAGATGGGTCACTACGGTTATGTATTGATTACCGTAGGTTGAACCAGCTGACCGTGAAGAACAAATATCCTTTACCTAGGATAGACGACCTGTTTGATCAGTTGAAGGGAGTAAAGTATTTTTCAAAGATCGATTTACAGTCAGGGTATCATCAGTTGCACGTCAGGGATGAAGACGTGTAGAAGACGGCCTTCAGGACTAGTTTTGGGCATTATGAGTTCCTTGTGATGTCATTCGGTCTCACGAATGCACCGGCCGTGTTCATGGACTTAATGAACCGGGTATTTCGGCCATTCCTATACCGATTCGTCATCGTGTTTATCAATGACATCCTGGTATACTTACGAGTCGAGAAGAGCACGAGGAACACTTACAGGCAGTCCTAGATACTCTGAGGAAGAACCAGTTGTTCGTGCAGTATAAGAAATGTGACTTCTAGCAGGAGGAAGTCAAATTCCTAGGACATGTGGTGTCTAAGGAAGGGATAGCAGTGGACCTGGCTAAGGTAGCTGCAGTTTAAGATTAGAAGCAGCCTGGTTCAATTACTGAGGTGAGGAGTTTTCTGGGCCTGGCAGGTTATTACCGACGATTCATCCGGGACTTCTCAAAGATAGCCAAATCATTACCATAGTTAACGTGAAGGGATCTGAAGTTTGCCTAGAATGAGAAGGCGGAAGCAGCTTTTTAGGAGCTGAAGGACAGGCTGACGTCTGCCCCTGTGCTAGTATTGCCAGAGCAAGGGGTTAAGTACACTATATATACTGACGTATCTCGCGTTGGTTTGGGTTGTGTCCTTATGCAGAAGGACAGGGTGATTACGTATGCCTCGAGACAATTAAGGAAGCACGAGGAGAATTACCCTACGCACGACCTTGAGTTAGCAGCGGTCATATTCACATTGAAGCTCTAGAGACATTACAACTACGAAGAAGAGTTCGAGCTTTTCTGTGACCACAAGAGCCTTAAGTATATATTCACTCAGCAGGACTTGAATATGAGGCAGCGCCGATGGATAGAGACCTCGAAGGACTTCAAGTTCGAGGTTTCCTACCATCCCGGCAAGGCCAACCTTGTGGCAAACGCGTTAAGCCGCAAGAATGCCATCATATTTGTGGCTCCGTTAATGATTGAAGAGTGGGATATGTTAGAGTTCGTGTGGGACTTCGAGCAGAAACTCAAGTGGAGGAACCATTCGAGCGTGTCGCACACGTTCGGGTACGGCCACTTATTGATGACCGAATTATCGAGGCCCAGAAGGGCGACGAGCGGTTATCTGAGCTTCAAGAGCAAGCTAGCGATGATGTGGACTCTGAGTGGAGAGTTAGCACAGATGGGGGCCTACGATACTGTGGCCGCCTATGCGTCCCAGATATTCAGGACTTGAGACAGGAGCTTCTCGAGACTGCCCACAGATCGAAGCTTGCGATGCATCCTGGTAACACGAAGATGTATCAGGATATGAAGCGGTCATATTGGTGGGACAATATGAAGGTTCATATAGCAGAGTATGTTTTCCGTTGTCTCACGTGTCAGCAGGTCAAGGCCGAGCATCGCCGACCTCCTGGACTCCTTCAACCCATGCCCATAGCTGAATGGAAGTGGGACTTCATCTCTATAGACTTCATCTCGAGGCTGCCGAAGACGAGAAAGGGTTATGACTTTATTTGGGTGATCGTGCATCGATTAACCAAATCGGTTCATTTTCTCCCTATCAAAGTGACAAACTCTACAGACGACTTGGCTAGGTTGTACATCAAAGAAATAGTGCGTCTGCATGGAGTTCCCTTAGAGATCGTGTCGGACTGAGACACGCGATTCATGTCTATCTTCTGAACTCGTATCCAGGAAGCGATGGGTGTGAAGTTGAAGTTCAGTACCGCGTTTCACCCTCAGACCGATTGGCAGATAGAGCGGGTGAATCAGATTTTAGAAGATATGTTGTGGGCTTATGTTTTGGACTTCAAGGACAGTTGGGATGACTGTCTCCTGTATGCAGAGTTCGCCTACAACAACAGTTTTCAGGCAAGTATTGGCATGGCTCCTTATGAGGCCTTGTATGGGTGCCCTTACAAAGCACCGCATTGCTGGGCAGAGGTTGGCGAGAGCAGTTTGGTTGGCCCAAAGTTAGTACAGGCGACCTCGGAGAAGATCGATATTATCAGGCGTTGACTCCTGACGGCCCAAAGCAGACAAAAGAGTTATGTCGATACAAGGCGGCGACCGCTTGAGTTTGAGGTTGGAGATCATGTATTCCTCAGAGTTTTCCCTATGAAAGGAGGCCTTTGGCTTGGGAAGAAGGGGAAGCTTATGCCGTGGTTTATTGGCCCATTTCAGATACTTGATTGAGTGGGAACAGTGGCATATCGTCTCGGTTTGCCCACACCACTTACGGGCGTGCACAACGTATTTCATGTATCTATGCTGAAGAAATACGTCTTTGATCCTTCACACATCATCCATTGGGAGCAGGTGCAGTTGAGCGAAGATATTACATATGTATTGCGTCCAACGCATATCCTAGACAGGAAGGAGCAGGTGTTGCGCAGTAAGGTGATTCCACTCGTGAAGGTACTATGGATGCATCATATAGAGGAGGAAGCTACCTGGGAGATTGAAGCCGAGGTCCGAAAGAACTACCCTCAGGTTCTCGAGGAGTACGAAAAGGTATTAATTTTGAGGATGAAATTTTTCTTTAAGGGGGGTAGATTGTAACGACTCGAAAAATCCTGTACAAAGACCCGAGTACCACCTCAAGCATAAATCACTCAGGACCAAACCCTTTAGAAATTAGACGAGGTTTAACTAGTGTTAAACTAGATTACATACGAAATCTACACTAATCACTTTAAATACCTGCAAGACCCAAAACTTGTAAAATCATTGACGCTACATTACCCAAAAATCTAAGATCAATCTCATTACCCAGCTGCTCTCGGGAGCATCACGAAACTCTGTATCAGATCTGGATTGCACATCGAAAGTCCGAATAATACGAGGTTATAAAATTAGGACCGCCTTACTGGGCTTGACAACCATCTCGGAAGTCAAAACCAGACAGTGTATCTAGGCTATTCGCTTGAGCCCGGAGCGAGGAGTGTGAGAAAATATAGTTTTCTTTAGAAATTAAATTTAATTTAAGTAATCTAAGACTTGTCATTTACGGGCCAAATATAACCAATCAGACCATCGGAATCTGACCCAAATACACCCTCGAATTAGGGAACATTTTCCATACATGTCCGTGTACTTATAACCCTGATCGAGTTTCAGTGACCGTTGAACTGAAACTGGTCGCCAAGTGTGATCTGGGAACCCGATGGGAATGAAAACTTAACTCGACCTAGATCCATAGTCAGTGAGCTTAAGTCCAACCTTTGGCTCAAGGGGGGGCTCCAGAAGTGCTCTGTTAAGACGGAACAACCTCACTTTGGCTATAACCTAGGTATACCATGACCCTGGGTCTAATTTATTGAGTTTTAAGCTTATATAAGGACCTTAAACCCTCTCTCATTCTCACCATACGAATTTGAGAAAACCCTAGGAGAGAGAAGAGAAGAAAGAGAGAGAAAGTGTGAGAGAAGTGAGAGATTCTTCCTTATACTCTACCTTGTTATCATACGTGCTTAACCACCCTGATTTAATCACTATTTCAGCGATTCCGGCTTCATTTCTAGGTAAGAAAACCCTAACCCAAACCTGTTTTAGGGTTTCTATTGGTACAAGTAGAGAAGTATGTAACTTACCTTGTGTTATAGGTCGTCGTATCGACATTGACGAAAGCGTAGAGTTTCTATTACGTTCGTTACGCTTCGACGATGTAAGGTGCAGACTTTAGACGTATAGGTTAAGGTTTTCAAAGCTTTCAATGTCAGATAATGATAGATTCATGATTTAGGTATTATTGTACATGCACAATGTAATGTTCGTTTTGAGATTCAGTTGCATATGCAAATTATGGCATATTGTGTATTCTGCATATTTGTAGAAAATACCATATACGTACAAATTTTAAAAGTGTGTTTGCCATGATAAATTACTGTATGTACATGCTATATATATGTGTAATACTTACTCGGCGAAAGGATTCATCCAAATACATGTTTTTGCTAATATACGTTATGTATGTTAAATAAGTGTATTCTAAGTGTTTGTAAAAATGCTTGTATGAGTAAGTACTTAGATGATTGTGCTTTAAGTAGGTGTTGAGATAGGATTCTCAACTACCTTAGAGATGTATATGATTTCCTCCATGTTAGTTGTTTAATTTAATCGCTTATGAAATGTATGTGTTTGTATTTCCTGTTTATATTGTGCGTTATAACATGCTTGTTAACATGTTTGAATTACTTTGTTAATTCTGCTTTGACTATTATATATGCTTTCTGGTTACGGATTGAATGTGATTGGGACTATGTTATAGTCCAAGCAATCGGTAAAAGGCTTAAAGTCGTGGCTGAGATTCATTTCACCATGTAGGACGTGTTTGACAAACCCGGGTCGTATGTTGGTCATCGGCAGTGGTTAGGCCACATGAAGTGCTTATGCACTTCATGTCAATCGATGCGATGTGCGCTCGTGCTAGTCGAGCCCGTCAAGTAACCCAATCCACCATTGTATGTTCACCATGTATGGACGTTACTGCTTGAACCTAAGGTACCAAACTTACCAATGTAACCCCATTAACCTTGGTACCTCGATCCGCTAAGACTCATGAGCCAGACATGGTGGTATGGGACACCATGGTCAAGCTGTAGGCCTACGCTGGGGCGATGTGCCTCCCCGTAATGACCAGTGAGCAACCCAGACTTGTGAGCCTAATACAGTAGTATGAGACACTGTATTCGAGCTATTGGCCTACACTGATAAGGTGATGGGGGAGTGGTGTAACGATTGTGTATAACAGCCCTGGCAGCCCTTTGTAGTGACCTCGAGCATACTTTGAATCTGCAGTGAGGCGACGAGCCTTCCCGTAGTACACAGAGTATAAACTAGGCCTGTATTGATAAGGTAATGGGGGAGCGGTGCAACGAGTGTGTGTAATAGCCCTGGCAGCCCTTTACAGCGACCTAGAACTGCATCATTGTATGAGATTATCTAGGACTGACGACCCTAAAATGGATCATTATTTGGGAATGATATAAGGGAGGTACCTTAGTTTTCTAATACTGCTGTATGAAAAGGACTAATAATAACTCCGTAATTATGCTCATAACATAGCACTGCATGTGCCTGGTGTTGTGGAGCACTGAGGGATAAACGCATGTCGCGGACATAAGATGGTGTCGCACGAGGGTGGTTTGGCAAGGGCATGCATCATGACTGCATTCCATACTTAGATTAATAAGAGTATTTAGGAGTGTTTGATTGTACTGCTTTATCATTACTGCTTGACTGAATTGATAACACATTAACATGTGCTTTATTGTTCCACTGAGTTAGCTACTCACTCCCATGTTACGGGACGGTGCTCTGGACACCCACCAGACTCTGTCTTAGATGCAGGTATCAACAAGACACAGGAGGCTGAGCCTGATTACAATGATGATCAGGATGAGTTCTCCTACATGCAGTTCTCTAGAGGCTTCGCTTAGGCCATTCAGATGAGGGGCTACAGGGTTTACCACTATAGTTGTACCATGTTTTGGCATTTTGATTTTTAAAACTAAAACATGTATATGGTGACTCAATAAGGTGTTCATACTCTGGAGACCGATTGTGACTGTTTCTGGCTTTATATGCATTTATATACATCTTTCAGTCTTCCGCTTGCATTTTATAACTTGATCTGGAGTATGAATTATTGTTTTGGTATAATCCCACTCATGATTATTGCACTAACACAGACAACATTCAATCATAAGCATTTATGTTGCATAAGTGATGTTTTGGAAATCGGGTGTTGAGTTGCTACTCGACCCCCGATTTTCAGGGCATTACATTTGACCAGCTCAGAAATGGGTCTGCTATTGACGAGCCGGGTAGATATTGGTAAACTACTAGCCAGGCGGATAGTGAGGTCTCTTTCGCTTTCATAGTTGTGCACCTTGGGTGGGGCAGCAATCTGGCGTAGCGTGTACTAGACCCCGATGATATTCCAAAGTGGAACTGTACTGATATGTGGATCTAGCTAAGGACTGGTGTGCTTACGTTACATCTTGCATATGACATTTGGCTACGTAAGCCTTGCATCACATAGCCTTGGTATGGCCGACAGCATTCATGGACTTGTCAGTATTTCCTGTTACTCTGATATTTATATGTTTAGCACATGCATTGCACACATGTACACCACCCTCTAAGCTTCTTGTAAGCTTATGCACGACCATTACATGCAGGTGACACTAGGACGTAGCCGAGCAGAGACAGGAGCGGGCGGCAATATTTTTAGAGACTTGATATATACTTGTATTTCCCTCTCCACATTGTACTCAAATGCTTTGATTATAGTGGATATGTGGTGATGTTGTTTTGTGAATTGGCTATACTTATGGTTATGCTTCTTTACAAAAAAAAAAAAAAAAAAATCCTCCGTATAGGGTCCCAGGATCAAAATTCGATATATGGGTGCCGGGTACTGAGAATGGGGTACTACAGAGGCTATCGGTGCCAGATTCAGCGATCGAGAATTTTGTGAGCCCGATTTCTGAGTTTGGGGTGTGATAGATATAGTAATTAAAAAAAAAGGATGAAGCAAGACAGAAAAGTAACTATAAATGTGGTGTCTGCAAGGGATCCATCAAAGATATGGAAAGATAAAGGGAAAGTTGTTATGACAAGAAAACCACCATTTGTTACATCCCCTACAGCAAGTTCCATTAGAAATATTCATTATTATTATTCAAAGCTTCCTGGGCCATCTATTGAAAAAATCACTCCAAGCGTCTTAGCTTCTACCTGCCAAAGACAAGATGAACCAGTCAAAGAATTCATCGATCAATGGAGGATACTGGGGGCATCATGCTCACAACTAGTGAAAAAAGAAGAACAAGTAAAGCTATGTATAGAATGTATAAAACCAAATAATACAATTGGTCCGGTCTGAATATACAGACCTTTCAAGATCTGATCATAAAAGCTTACAATCTAGAAAATCTTAGTATAAAGGTATTCAATTTTTATATGAATTGGTTGTTTCAAATTTCTAAAAAGACTTCGACTGATGATGTCAAGGAAGATAGAGAAATGAAGAATTATCGAGTTGAACAAAGAAACTCTGATGAAGGAAAACGAGCGGTTATATAACGAAGAAAGTAAAGAAAAGATTCAGACAATTCAAGAACTGCGAAAAGTATACATTTGAAGAGGATGATATGCTTCCCATGATGAATCAATTATTAGCTGCAGGGAAAATCAAACTACCATAGCCAAAACATCCAAAGGAAATGAAGAAAATAAGAGAAAATTATTACTTATATTATCATTGTTTTCTTGGACATTGAACTAAGAATTGCTTTGTCTTGAAGAAAATTTTACAAGAAATGATGGACAGTGGTGAAATAATCATAAGGAAAACATATGATATAAGAGAGAAAGTAATGGCATGCACTCCCAATTTAAGAAAAGCCGTATTCTAATACAGATATGATTCTTCATATCTTTACAATTAGAATGTGGAACTACAAGCATATGTGACAATACTCGTTTCATCAAAATATAACATCCCTAAAGATCACTGTAATTTTGATTCCAAGGATTATCAGTATAATACTTCCCAATCAAAAGGGGGCATAACAAGCAGAATGATGAAAAATCTTCAAAAGGCAATGCCATGTATTCTTCTCCTTATATAAAAAGCAGATTCTCAAGCATATCAAATTTATTCCCTATTATTGCCAAACGCCAATGGTTATCGCCAAACGCCAATTAATTATCACCGATTATCGCCAAACGCTGATGATTATCACCGAACACCAATATTATCGTCAAATTAATATTATCGCCATCATTATTCGCTACTGACTACCATCACAAAAGCCCTTATCATCGAACTAATATTATTGCCAAGTTGATACACTATTTTGAACATAAATATTATCAAGGATACTATTATTAGCAATGGCAATATATCATTTATCAATTTATCATCTTTTTCAGCAGAGTGCTATGCATAAGTCCTACAATAATGATTGTGATTTATCATCTACGGCAGTGGAATGCTACGCATAAGACCTACCACAAGCGACGACATATCAAATATTATGCAGGTAGCAGTGAGAAGCCAGTGACCCTAAAAAGCCCGCGAAGGCTATCACATGCTTAGACCCATGTGGGTAGCGAATGAAGCCAGCAGCCAAAAGTCTAAAACAGCTAATCACGTGTGAAACGTACAGTATCCGACAGTGCCACGGGGGAAGGTGAGAGAAAATGAACTCCTGTGAATGCGTCCGACCTGGCAGTCGAAGAAAAAGTTGGCTATGGTGTGCACTCTTTAGCTCGTCTATAGATAGGCCAACCATGCGTAAGACCCTCCAAATTCCTAGTTTGATTCCAGTAGAAACTCATGAGGACGGATCTTTAAAATAAACAGCCTCTCATCGATGGACTGGCAACCTTGGATTTAGTACCCTAAGGTAGCCTTGCGAGCCCCGTGAACTCTAGAAAGTTACTATGGCCAACTCTGCACGTAAAACCTACCGAGTTCACTGCCCTGGTAGCTTCACCGGGCTCCTCTGATGAATCACAGTTTGTGAACTCCCCGGTCGCAATAAGTCCAGCAAACTCATAAGAGTTACAGAGACCATTCGCGTAAGACCTGACTTCAACTACTTATGAGTCTAAAAAATTGTGCCTGCTCCATTACTCATGAGCTTAAACTGTGTGTGAAAGTATCCAGTTAAGTTAAGTTCAAGTCCAGCCAAGTCAAGTCAAGTATGTTCAATTAAAAGTATACTAGCTCCACTACTCAAGAGCTTAAACTATGTGTAGCATCAAAATGCTACAAATACATATATGATCATCTATTTTACTTAAGATATGCTCAAATATGCAATTGCCTAATATGATAAAATAAATCATGAAAATCTCAAACACTGATTAAACAACATATAGAAATGCGTTTCTCTTTAATCAAGTTCAAATTACAACAATAGCAAGTTTGTTCAAAATACTTGCTATTTTCTATTCAAAAGTTAAATTCTTCGAGATCAACTATGAGTCTTCAATTATAATACATGTATCCTTCCAAAGAGAGTAACGATGCCTTCCTGTCTCTTGCTTTCCTGACAATGAAGGAAGGTTATCTTGTAAAGTCTACAGAGGTGGAGGAGGATGAAAATATGAAGAATTACCATTCTCTTCTGCACAATCTAAAGATTCAGATATATTCTTTGGATTCTTCAAAGGAACACCAAACGTTATCCATCCTTTAAGAGTATCAGGAGATTTTATTTCATAAATATTATCTTCCAAAGAAATTCTTATGCAAAGTTGGCCTGGAGAAGGGGCATGATCTGTTTCTTCAAAGTAACCTATGCCTTGGTCTTTTTGATAATTTCTTACGCATGGTCGAAGAATCCATATGGCATGATCTACTGGATAATAATTTTGCACTAAACAATACTGATAACCCTACCAACGCATCCAACTATAAGAAACACGAACTGGATAACGTGATCTAGTATGAATGTTCAAAAGTTGCTTCCATATCAAGGCCCAGTTATATGGTCAAATGCCATAACTTCTCATTGTTCTAGTAATGATATCATAAGTCTCTGATACAGTTTAGTCAAATCCAAATTGATGATCAAATTTGCTTGGATAATATGGTTCGTGCCAAAATGAACTATCTTCCCTCAATGGAAGAGTAATGGATCTGATGGAGACAAGAAATGAATGTTTGCCAAAAGAGATAGAAGCATCATCAGTCACTTCTATGACCTCCGGAAAGCTAGAAAATAGAAATTGAAAGAAGTGTTCTCTATTTTTCTAGTGACCCAACCATTCAATTTTTCAATCATCTTTCTCAATTGATAATGTTGGAGTGGAAGCCGATGAGGATTTGAATAGGCTCTTTCAGAATCAACAAAGGTCCAAGAAAAATACACTCCTAACCAACCTATGACAAAATGCAAAGGAGCACAAACTAAAAAAGACACAGCAGTTAAACCTCTATGGCCGAAAATGACATTTTCGAAAGCATGATATAATGAGCAAAGAATGCAACAAATGCAATGCAAAGCATGCTGACAAGCACAAAGATGGAATGACCAAATCATTATCATATTGCAAATATTATAATCATTCTAAAAGCTTTCAATATATTTCAAAATTATCAATACTTCATGAAACTAAATTGAAAAATTATGATATCTTGAGATACTATTTCCAATTAATTTTGCAGGAAAGATTACAATTTGAAATCTTAGATTATGTAGACTATGAATAAAGGAGACAATCAAAGAAATTGTTACAGTAGGAGCAGCATTAAAGAACAATTCCCTAACTATAGAGTTCAAAGAAAGAGTCACCGGAGTTGATCAAAGAGATTGTTGTAGCAGGAGCAGTATTGAAAGACAGTTCTCTGATCAAGATACTCAAAGATGGAGTCGCAACAGCTATTACAGTGGCAAGTTTTGATAAAAAGAGAATTGTGTGAATAAGGGAGTTAAAACTGTGAAGGATGCAATTATGGCCATGTTCATAGAAAGGAGTTTTATCTGATTAACTGTTATTAAGGCAGAGTGCTTTCGTTGCTACCATTATCCTCCCTATTGAAGCATTCACTTGATGCTTCTGACTGGAGGCATGAAGATCATCCATTCTTCCATTTGAGCAAGATCATTCGGCCTTCCGTTCAAGCATGACTATCCAATCAAACACAACCTTCCGTCTGAATACAATTATTCAGTCTTCCATTCGAACTCAACTGCTGAAAAATCTTCATTCGAGCGATCCTTCTCCGATGTGAAAGAATTTTTGTGCAAAAGAAGATCGATCCTCCATTTAATTTCGCATATAAATCAAATAAGGATCGAGGGGGCATCTGTTGGTGCACAAAAAATACTTTATCTCGATATGGAAGTTCCATTTGAACTATGCATGCCCATTCCCTACCAATTTTCTACCTGTTGCGCTGTAGACTTCCCAGCCTGGATACTCTATTGCATAGGTCCAAATTCCCATCTTGCAAGTCTGTTGTGCCAGTCCAGTCCCCCAGACTAGATCCCTGTTGCGCAGTCACCTACTTGACTTGCCCTTTCTATTGCACGCACATTTTCTCTCTCTCTCTCTCCTTGGATCCCATGTTGTACGCCCCCTTGTCAGAGTGCAGAAGCACTGCTACGCGCCCCCTATTAGAGTGCAGAAGACCATTGAAAGCTTCCATTGTGCAGGAAATGCATTGTACGGACATGCCTATTGTGCAATAAGCAATGTTGCACAGCCTCTCTCCTAGCCTGCATTTGTTGTTGCATGCCCAGCTCATTATCTAGAAAGGCCTGTTGCGCGGAAGTGGGTTTCACATGTGTGTGAAGGCTATAAATAGCCCTCTCCTCTTCATTTGAGGAGGAGAAGAATTCAGGAAGAAGAAAAAAGGAGAATAGAGAGTGGAGAAGATCCACTTGCATAATCAATTGGTCCACACAACCAATTCACCCGTGCAACTACCCCATTTGTGCAACAGAAGGAAAGAAAGAAGAAAGGAGGTGAGGAGGAAAATTCAGAGTGAAGAAAGTGGAGAGTGGAGAAGGAATCAACGGCTCGCACAATCAGTTCACACTGCCCAACAGTCAGGCTCGCGCAATCAGTTTCCACAGCGCAACATTGTCTATTGCACAATAGGCATGTCCGTACAATGCATTTTCGGCACAATGAAAGCTTTCAATGGTCTTTTTGTTGTATAATTTAACACGGCTTGTTTTCTTATATATACCATGTGCATACAAGTGAAGAACCAAGGGCCTTAAATTCGCACAACTCATTTTTCTTTGCAATGGACATATAACACACCGAAATACTATCGAAATTGTCGTTGAACTATTTCTCTTTTCATTCATTACAATAATTCTCTATACTCTGTTTTAGAATCAAGGGAGATTCGAGGATGTAAATGAATTCAGAATAATATTTTGATGAATGTTCTTCTATTTTTTTTTGTTAATTATTGAACAAGATAATTCCCTAAACGAAATATTTTTCATTTCTTATCGAAACAGTCTAACTCATCGATGGACTGCAAGCCCGTCACCCAAACCTCCTTCAATTAAAATCTCGATGTATGATCACTTACCCACTTGGGCATGAACCACACAAAATTCTACTTCTAATCCTAAGTTCAAAGTCCTACAGCAATTATGAAAGTAAATAAAGAGAGAAGAAGGATATTTACCTGTATGGAAGAACTAGAACTATAATCCTACGAAACCAAACAAGTGAATAATGTTAGTGTTGTTAGAAAATCTAAAATAGAACAGATTCTAAAAGAAAAAGGCAAAAAATTCTGAAGGTTAGAAAAATTAAAGATAAAACAAAAATCAAACTTAGAAAACCTAAACCTAATCGTATTCAATGCCGATCCCTGGCAACAACACCAAAAACGTGTTCACGACCCCAAGTGCATGGTTGCGATGTAGTAATAACTCAATGAGACTGAGGTCGAATCCAGGGAAAGGGGAACATAGTTTAGAACTAATCTAAATCTAACTTGGTTATCTAGGTTTTTAATCCAGCGATGAAGAAAAATATTTTAATTAATAAAGATGAAAGACTAAGGATCAAGAAATCCACTTATAGCAATTTTAATATTAATCTACTTGATTCAATGATAACTCGATTGGAATCGAAGCCCTATCCTATCCAATTGGATGATGGAGCGGTTAAAACAGAATTTGAACTTTCATTAGGTTAGTTCCCTCATGAAATACCAATGCAATGATCAGAAGGAATTCAAGCATCTTTCGGTGACCTAAATGGGCATCCATGAAAGATATCATTTTATGTTTGGCCTCTCGATCTAGTAACTATTCTACAACTAGCATTGGATATCCATCTTTTGGAGTCACCTAATTAAGGTTTCTGAAGTTGATGCATATTTTCTATTTACCATTTTTCTTGATAACTAACACTATTTTAAAAATCTGTTCTGCATACCTGATAGGTCAAATGAAGTCAATTTTCAATAGTTATTCTACCTCTTCTTTAATATTAAAAGTTACTTTGGTCCTCATACATTGTATTGATGCTTAAAAGGCCAATAACCTTTTTCATTGGGAGATGATGCTCAAATAACTTTCTTTCGAGTCTTCGCATTTCATGGTAGTCCCAAGCAAAACAATAAGAATACTCCCTTAAGAGAACAATGATCTATGTAAGAACTTGTGGCTTTAATAACTCTCTAATGTATGTTAGTTATGGGTCATGTTCGCTCCTCATACATTGTATGGCTGCTTAAAAGGCCAATAACCTTTTTTCATTGGGAGACTATGCTCGAATAACTTTCTTTTGAGTCTTCGCATCTCAAGATAGTCCCAAGCAAAACAATAAGAATACTCCCATAAGAGAACAATGATCTATGCAGGAACTTGTGGCTTTAATAATTCTCTGATGTATGTTGGTTATGGGTCATGTTCGCTCCTCATACATTGTATGGCTACTTAAAAGGCTAATAACCTTTTTTTCATTGGGAGACGATGCTCGAATAACTTTCTTTTAAGTCTTCGCATCTCATGGTAGTCCCAAGCAAAAAAAATTAGAATATTCTCTTAAGAGAACAATGGTCTATGCAGGAACTTGTGGCTTTAATAACTCTCTGATGTATGTTGGTTATGGGTCATGTTCGTTCCCTATATTGACTTCCATCAAAAGGTCTTGAACATCAACTTAAAGATCGTCTAGCTTAGGAGGTGCTGCTTCGAGGTCTTGAAAGTCCATTCCATTATCAGAGACTTCATCTCTTTCCAATATGCATTTGGCTATGTTGATGAAGTAGTCATTCTATAATCCTCCATGTTAAAGAAGCCTCTTTATTTTTTCTAAAATGATTGAGATTGAAATTATGTTGGCTGTCTAACATGACACCATGCTACATGGAAGCTTACAGAGCTTAAAATTATGGCTAAGTCCTAGAGTGGGGTGAATAAGACCACTTAAAAATCTTCAGCTAATTAAAACAATTTACCAATTAAATCAATAAGGCGAAAGGGTCGAATTGAATAGACTATAAGATATACAACAATATGAGCAACTAGTCTATATTGGTGAGATGTGAGATACCAACCGTGTGCTACAAATTAAGTGCTTAGCATACAATCTATTCATGATCCACAATGAACAACTCAATCATAAGCATAATGGAAATGCATCCACATAATAATCACAAACACAACGATGTATAGTGGTTCGATTAAATACATATTGTACTCCTGGCAGACGCACTCTCTTCGAGTATACTATATTTCACTATTTCTGTAGTTTTCAATAAGTTTACCACTAACCTTTACAATAGTTTTTAATAGGTTCAACACAAACGTTTAATCCTACACAAGAACCTACACATATGCACCTGCGTTGGTGGAACATGTACACACCCATGTCAGTGGACCACATTTCCACCCATGTCAGTGGCTCCCTTGGAGATCAGTTCACTAATAACCCCTATGGTCAAATCCAAAGACCTACATACACTCTTGCAAGAGGCTCCCATAGACACTAACAGATAAGCACTCATGTGTGGTGGCAGTCCTACTGAAGAACCAATTTAAGTTGGGTTGTGATAACTGAAATTGTGATAACGACCACTTTAGTTGAAGTAGGAATATGTCAATATGTCCTAGAGGGGGTGAATAGGACTTTTAAAATATTTTATGGTTATTTAAAATTCTATCGATCTTATCCTGAGTAAGTAAGCATGTATCAGGATTCCTTTAGAGTAAATCTAATAGCTTCCAAGCCAAATAGAGGATCCAATCATAAAACTACTTTGAAAGATAAACAAGATGCAAATCAGAGTTTATGATGGATGTGACTGTGTGTGAAACGTGATCTCAGATAATCAAATATGAAAGCATATAATCACATAAGAAATGAAGACAATATCAATCACAGGCACAATCATTTTTATAGTGGTTCGACTACTTGTCTACTCCACTCCCAGCAAACGCACTTAACCCTTAAGTGTACCGGATTTCACTAAAGAGGTTTCACAACAGGTTCACCTCAAACTGGAGGTTTTAAATCAGGTCCACCTCTAACTAGTACAACCTACACCTAGGTTGACACAACGTGTCCACATGACACAGTTTATGCTCCCATGAGCAAGGGTCAACACATAGCACCCGATATTAGGCACACTGGCCAAGGATCCACTCAAGGAACCTTACAAGCTTATGCTCCCATGAGAAAGGATCAACATAATGTACCCAACTTTTAAACCACCTACGTGAAGGACCTACTACAAGGACCTAAGAGTTTATGCTCTCCACAAAGGAAGGGTCAACACAAAGCACCCATCATGTACACTCCTGCCGAAGGCATCCTACGAGGGCTTGCAAGGGGTGAGAAATACCTTAGACCCAATCTTATAGAAGGAATGATCACAAGGGTCCTCTAAACTCTAATAACTTACAAATAAGTGGATGAAACCTATTTAGCGCATTGTCGAAGATCTCCTCCTTTGTTGATGAAGAATATTCTGCTTCCTTGAACCGCAACTCAGAAGATGTACCAATACATGGCGACGAGTTGGGTCAAGGTTATGATGGAATCCTACTCTCTTAAATGTTTTCCTATAAGGAAGATAGAGCGATTCCAATCATCTATGCATTCAAGGTATCCCAGCTTAATGATTTTCCATTAAGGTGGTAGCGGTAGGATCCTCGAATGTGGAAGTTCATTCCCCAATCTACTCTATTGAATGTCAATGATGAGGGTGGATTGGTGGATGAACTTCCATGAGAGAAAAGGCTTTGGGTATTTGATCTAAGGTTAAACACTCAAAAGCACTCTCTTCTTTCTCTACCAGCAACTAAGGACAAGCTCTCACTAAATAGGCAAAAGGTTCCAACGGATATAAAACGGTCACATTTATGACAGAGTTCGATATCATCAAGCAGGGTCGATATCATCGAGCGTATATCTCGATAGCATCGACTTGCCGCTCGATGACACGAACTCAAATGTTAAACGCTTTTGAACCCTTTTGTCAACTAGTCAAGGGAATCGAAACATGCGTCGATGTCATCGAATTTTGAACTCTGATTTCATCGACACGAGGATCAATTCCTTGACACTTGAAAAATGTGAGAGAATTGTCTTTGAAATATTTCAGGTCTAAAATATGATCGAGACACACTCGATATAATCGAAATTTGAATGTCGATGATATCAATGATAGTGCCGATGCATCGATAAATCTAAAGATTTTTCCAGTAAGCTTGCTGGATAGTTTATGTCCACTTTCAATGCAATCGACACAGCCTCGATATGATCGATATTCGAATTTTGATTTTATTGAGTGACCCTCGATCCAAGAATAACCAACCTAAAAATATTGCTGGAATAATGTTTGTCCAATCCGATATCATCGAAGGTCTTCCGATATCATCAAAATTTAAATTCCGAGGATATCGAGGAGCACTTCAATATATCGAAGATTTACATGATTTGCCTTAGCAGAACTTTGGACACAACATATATGATGTCGATGTTATCGAGTTAACTTCAATAGACTCGAGATTCAAATTTTAATGTTATCGATACATCAATAATTCCATCCACAGAGTTATGTTATTGTTAGTCATCTTATGTCCTCATTTCAATAATATCGATTGACTTTTGAGGACATCGACAATCAATTTCGATTTTATCGAACTGTCTATCGATAAATCGACAAAGGTAGAAAACTTAAAGTATTTCCTGAAGTTTTGAAAAAGTTTTCTAACCCTACAAACTTAGGGTGTTCTCTTCATTTTAAGGGATTTAAGTTATCTAGTGTTTTGGGACATGGGATGTGAGGCTAAGATCTACCTGTGGAAAGTTCGGGCACACATCCAGTTGAGGCAAACGCTTGATTGATCTTCCTATGGAACTTCTCTGTTTAGCGGACTCAACGATCACGTTAATTGACAAACCAGGACACTTTCAATAACACTTACATATTGCATATTTTTCCTCTCAATTGCATCAACTTTAGTTGTATTTAAGTACATAATTTATCTAATTCGATATGTTTTCCACATCCAAGTTAATTTTGGATATAAAGATGAATATGTGCTTAAAAGGAGGAATTAAATATCAAAAAAGAGATCAAGCTCGAAGAAGATGAAGAATTGGATGTTTGGAAGACATTATTAAAGAATTCAGGTGCTAAAGATCCCAAAAACAAAGTATAAAGGATGAAGAAAATAGTAAAAAATCACACAGTCTAATGATAGAAATAACAAACTGTTCAGTCCCACCCGAAGTAGTTTCGTTCCAACGAAAAGTGCCAAGAACAATCCGGCAACAAATTATGATTTTCAAACTTAATTTGAACCAACTGTTAGGTGCAACCGAAGAGACATTCGATGCCATTGAAGGAGGGTTCAGTGCAACCTGA
Source organism: Magnolia changhungtana (assembly GCA_030180095.1). Taxonomy (NCBI): domain Eukaryota; kingdom Viridiplantae; phylum Streptophyta; class Magnoliopsida; order Magnoliales; family Magnoliaceae; genus Magnolia; species Magnolia changhungtana. Next base: position 521,614 of record JASAUF010000078.1, read on the forward strand.
GGGAGATAGATAGTTAAGAATAAATTTGATGAAATTCAGGTGTAATTAAAGAAAAATTCGGTTAGACTCGTTGCGATTTCGATGCAATCGAAGGTTATCATCGGTGCAACCGAAGCATAACAAAAGTGCATAAATTTGAAGTCGGTGCAAAAATTTTCTATTTAAATGGGTGTTTTAGATTGTATTAAATACAAATTAGGGCATAGTAAAGAGACCATTGTGGAACTTCTAGGAAGTCGTAATTCTACTTCAATCCTTTGGTTCTACTTCAATCCTTTGGTTCTAGTTTATCTTTTTAGTTTTTTTATTATTCTAAGATATTAGACATGCTAGGTTAATTTCTTAGCTAAAACTAAGGGATGAAGCTTGTAGTTCATTACAATATTTAGTTTATTTGATTCAATAATAATGGTTTGAATGATGGTAGTTAATTAAGTAGATTTGGATTTTACTTTAATGTATTTAGGTTATTGATTTCTGAATTTGTTATGAACTATGGTTATAATGAATGCTTAGATTTAACAATTACTTAGCCATGAATTAAAGGAGTCAATTTGTATAATTGATTGATCTATAACTGCCTAAGGGTACTTTGGATACTCTTGATTCCCTAGGATTGATATCTATATGCTTCATGATAGAATTTTTCAATCGAAATCATATATTATAGTGTTGATGATTGGTTTAACAGAATTATCTTTTGATTGAATATGATAGGACTTTGATTTCAATTGAGTTATAAGAATTGAATCAGTAAATGAGATATTATGATTGCTATAAGAGGATTCCCAAATCCTTACTCTTTTATTTATTTATTTTATAACCATTTTCTACTTCGGTGGATTAAAAATCTTTTAAAAAAAAAAAATGTTCTCTAGACTAGTTTTAGGTTGTGTTCCCCATTCTCTGAGGATTCAACCTCAATCTCACAGAGTTATTATTGAATCACGACCCTACACTTGGGGTTGTTAACGCTTGGATTCGATCAAGTTTTTGGTGTCGTTAATGGGGAGTGGCATTGAACATAATTAGGTTTAGGTTTTCTATTTTAGGCTAGATTTTTCTTTTTTCTGAATTTTTCTAACCTATGGTTTTTAGGTTTTCTAATTTCAAAATTTTTATAGGGTTATCTAATTTTTTTACTAACATCACTAATATTGTTTGCTTGTTTCGATTTTGTAGGATTATCTAGTTCTAGTTCCTCTATTATGGTAACATCCTTCCTCACTCCCTTTACTTGCTTCCTTAATTACTGTAGGATTTTATTTTTCTATTGGATTTTAATTTTATTTTTAAGTTAAGGTGTGAAATTAGGATTTATCATGTCCATGCCGGAGTGGACACGAAAATACTCTAATCAAGTTCTAAGAAACGAAACATTAATTGAAGGGTTGTGAGATCACTATGAAACACCCTATGTCTCGTAAATTAGCTAGAAGTGCGATTGAGAACTGAATGGATTATGATAAAAATGAAGTATATGATGTTCCACCGGTTAAGAAGACAATGCATGATTATTATATGAATAAGAATTATTATCAACAACCATCGAGTACACCCACATATGACATATATGATCTTGAATGAAGGAACCATCCAATTTTAAATTGGAGAGGTGAACCAACCATATATTCTAACTACTATCTCCTTGGGCTTCCTACTTATGAGATCCCGCCAAAGAAGACCCAAGCGGATCCAGATCGAAGGTGGATCGATCAACAACAATTCAATCAAAACATCATCTAAACATTCCAAGAAATCAGGACATCATTAGGGATGTTCGCATCCTCCATTTAAAGAATTCAGTCATGCCTCATTGATGAGGAAGGGACTTTTCTAGTCCAACCTCAACCTAATCTGCAAATACAATACAAAGAGAGTGATCTCGATTCTCACAAATCATCTATTGAGCATATTAATTTACCATCACCCCTATAAGTGGTGAGGCTGATAATGGGATTGGTAATGTTCAACATGATGAGGAGTTGGAGTGTATCTATGAGCCTATGGTCCAATTTCTTCAAAAGATCGATCTCATCTAAAGAGCCAGTTAATGATCAAGAGACAAAAAAAAAAAATTACAAACATGTTGATATTGATACAATCCATGAACATAACAGGCTTGATTCTATGGTGGAGAGTGACTCCCTTTTTAGTAAATGTTCCGACTCTTTAGAAGTTTTCTTGGCATGCTTTAGGGATACTAATGATAGCATGATTAAAGACATCGTGAATGCCTTTCAAGACATTACCCAAGTAGTTGATACAGATCGGGGGAATATTTATTATGAAGTGCTTCCTTCCACCGATTCTGAACATTTACCATTAAAGGTGGTGGAGCTGGATTAGAACCGAAGTCTTAAACTTCGGACTTCATTAAGACTACATTGCATAAAGAAAATTTCTCTAATTTATAATTAATTGTAGTCTCTCATTCACTGTGGTGTACTGACATTAAAAAAAAAAAATCTACCATAAGTGAATTCTATAAAATATGGATACATCATGGCAACAAAAGAAGATATTTTGTTAATGTTTATAAATTTCTTGGATGTACATGCTCCAGGACATCCAAACCTATTGTAAAATGGGCTTTTGGATTATTTTGTTGAGAAACCTTTTGAGAAATTTAGTGAGCTATTGGCCAAAGAAGGAAAGCATCTATTTAGAATGAGTAGTTTTTCCCTTTTCTTTCCTAGATTAGGAGTTTTATTTCTTTCTTAGGATTAGTTTGATTTATTAGTTCAGCTTAGTTGACGAAACATCAATTGATAGGAAGTTCACACTAGCACTTAGATGTTGTCACCTTTCAGGTATTTTCATCTACTCTTCTTTATTTTCTTTACTCTCATTTTGCTCTTATTGTAGATGTTTATACATTAATGATAATGTAGAATTTAAGTTCGGGGGTAGGGTTTTCTTTGAAAATTCTTTGATTTGTGCTAAATTTTTGAACTTTTGAGCGAAATTTTTAAACTTTTTTGTCAATTTCAGAGATCTTGAAGATGATCCATAAAAACACTAATGTTGAGGATTTTTTTAGCTAGGATTTTAGATATTTAAAAGATTTCAAAGTTAAGTTCAAAGTTTTTAATCTTTGATTAGGAAGTTTTAAAGATTGATTAAGTCATGAATTTACATGTCATATCTAGCTTATATTATTAGAGTTTTGGTTTGATATTGAATTGTTAACTTGTTAATTATTGAGAATGTTAAGAACCAAATCTGGAGAATTTGTCCACCATATTTAATGAAAAATGAATTTTACAAAAAAAAAAAAAAAAAAAAAAAAAAAGAAGAAGAAGAAGTAATACCCCCTAAAAAATAGTTGTTGTTGAAAAGGGCTACCTATTGAAGTTCGAGAGAGAGAGAGAGAGAGAGAGAGAGAGAGAGAGAGAGTATTTGAATGGACAGAAAGAGAAGAAAAATATTAAAAATAGTGTGAAAGCCTCTAATGGAAAAAATCAAAAGCTAGAGTGTTGAACTGTAAGGAAATTTTTGGTTTAGGCTTTGGTTATCCTGAATATTCTTTTGATTATCGATGTTATCATAAAAGTAGAGAGGTAAACCTTTAATTGTGTTAAGTCTAGATTTTAATATGTCCCTATGAAACTCAATATTTAGATTTTCTAATTATATGATTAATGCTTTGAATTTGATTAGGATACTTACCAAGTGCTAGAGTTTAGGTGAAAGTTATGCTCTATATTAATGTACTTCAGATTTCTATAATCTGAGTTGTTTTTAGAATTGCTTGAGTTTATAGGAATTTAATTGTTTGGTTTCAAAATATCTTCTGCATGTTTTTCTCGGGACTAGAAAAATGTTAGTGAGGTTGTGATAACTCCTAAATATTACATATTTATCCTCTCAATTGTATTAACTTTCCTTATATTTAAGTACTTATATAATCTAATTAGATATATTAACTACACGCGACGTGATTTTAGATCTAAACATGAATACATGCTTAAAGCGAGGAATTAAAGCTCACAAAGAAATCAAGATTGAAGATGATAAAGAATTGGAAGAAATTATTAAAGAATTCAAGTCCCAAAGATCCAAGAAAACAAAGTACAAAGGATGGAGAAAAGATTAAATAATCACATAGTCCAATAACAAAAATAATAGACTATTCAGTCCCACCTGAGGTAGGTTCGGTCCAACCAAAAGTGCCTAAAAGAATCCAGCAATAAATTATAATTTTTAGACTTAATTTGGCTCAACCATTAGGTGCGACCAAAGAGACATTCGATGCTACCAAAGGAGGGTTCAATGCGACCTGAGGGAGACGAAGACTTTAAAAGAAATTTGATGAAATTCGACTACAACCGAAGAAAACTTCAGCTAGACTCGATGTAATCGAAGGTTATCGTCGATGGGACTAAAGTGTAACAAAAGTGCACAAAATTTAAAGTCGGTGCAAAGTCAGTGTAGAATTTTCATATTAAAAGGAGTGTTTTATGTAGTTTTATATATGAATTAAGGGTTGGGAAAGAGACCAAGGGGTGGAGGAGCTTCCATAGAGTTGTCCCTCTTCTTCAATCCTTCGATTGTAGTTTGTCTTTTTAATTTTTCTTTTATTTTTATTCTAGGATGTTAGACATGCTAGGCTAATCTCTTAACTAAGGCTAAGGGATGAAGCTTATAGTTAATTACAATATTAATTTAGTTTATTTGATTCAATAACAATGGCTTGAATGATGATAGTAAATTGAGTAGATTTGAATTTTACTTTAAAGTCTTTTAGTTGTTGTTTCCTGGATTTATTGTGAACCATGGTTATAATAAATGCTTTGATTTAACAATTTTTTAACCTTGAATTAGAGAAGAAGTCAATCTGTATAATTGATTGATTTATGGCTGCCTAAGAGTACTTTGGATGCTCTTAATTCCCTGTGATTGATATCTGAATACTATGTAAGAGAATCATTCAATCGAAATCATATCATATTGGCATTATTGATTGGTTTAACAGAATTATCTTCTGATTGGATAGGATAGAACTTTGATTCCAATTGAGTTATTGATAATGTCTAAATATTACATATTACACTCCTTGAAAAATGGAAAAAAAAATGACGGATTCAGATACGGTTCTGGACCGTCTCTAAAATTGCTTGGTTTAAAGACACTTTAGAGACGGCCATAAACCGTCTCTAAAATTTTAGACGGCTCTTGACCGTCCCTAATATTGTCTTAAAATGTCAAACGTCTACAAATCATACAAGACGGTCGTCGACCGTCTTATATCCGGTCATTTGAGACGATCAAAGACCGTCCACATTAGAGACGGTCGTTGACCGTCTTATATGGGATCATCTGAGACGGTCATTGGCCGTCTTTTACTTATAATAGGAGACTGTCAAAGACCGTCTCTATTAGAGACGGTCCTTAGCCGTCTTATAGCCCTATCAAAGACCATCTCTATTAGAGACTATCAAAGACCGTCTCTATTAGAGACTATCACAGACCGTCTCTATTAGAGACTGTCAATGACCATCTCTATTAGAGACGGTCCTAAACCGTCTCTAATGCTATCAAAACTACCCTCTACATAATAATGAATTTCAAAAAAAAAAAAAATAGTTGAGGCTTAGAAAAATAATTAACAATGTTTAAGAAAATTTTAAATTTTGAAAAAAAAAAAACTGTTAATAATTTTGAAAAAAAAAATTTCGATAAAAAAAATGATATTTTGAAAAAGAAAATTTTAAAAATTAAACAGAATTGTGAAAAAATTGACAAATTGTAAAAAAAAAATAAATTTTTTTAAAAAGAAAACTAGATTTTGTATTTTGACAAGAAAAATTGAAAAGTTATATAACAAAAGTGAGATTAAAAAAATGATATTTTGAAAAAGAAAATTAAACAAAATTGTGAAAAAGTTGACAAATTGTAACAAAATATATTTTTTAAAAAAGAAAACTAAATTTTATATTTTGACAAGAAAAATTGAAAGTTAGATAACAAAAGTGAGATTTTGATGATGTGTTGTATATCCTTGCCGCCCCTATGTTTCTCTATCCCATTTTTGGGCCGGGTATAAAAATTATGTAGATTTAAATCTTAAGTGGACCACACCACTGGAAAGAATGATAATATAGTACCTCGCCATTAAAAATTAAAAAGAGCCCCATCATAAGGTTTTTAGTAATATTTATTTGCAATCCAATTTGTTGATAATGTAAAGAAGATCTAGATGAAGGTAAACTACAAAGATCAAATTGATCCAAAACTTTTGTGGCCTTCAAAAGGTTTTTAATAGTTATTCATCATTGTTTTGATAGGTATGGCCCACTTGAGATTATTTAGTTCTTATGATTTGAAATCACATCCTAAAATATGATGGAAAAATATATAGACGGTGTCGATATACATAAAATATATCAAGGTGGGCCCTACACGGTTAGAGTAACACCCATGGAGTTACCTAAATAGTGAAATGGTACTATAAGGTCACCTCATAGGAACTTCCCATGAGGTTAATCTGTGTGCGCCCCACCATGATGTGTGTAGAACATCAACACCATGCATTTGATGTGTCCCTTTTAAGTCCAAAAATCAGTCATATACGAAACTCAGGTGGGCCATAGCATCTAAAACTATGTGAAGACATCTCTAAAACATATAAAAGCATTTGGTGGGGCCCAGAGTTTTGGATGTGTATGAAACTTGGTCTGACTCCTCATCCAAGTGGGACACACATAATGAATGGGTTGGATCTATGAACCACATCTAGGTGGGCCCAATAAATGATTATGAATGTTTTGAAGGGAGGGTAACCCTCTTAACTATAGTGTGTGGTGTGGCCCACCCAAGCCATGGATTGACTTTATTTTTAAGCTCGTGGCCCACCATGGAATGGTGCATCTGATTGACGGGGTAGATCCAAAGTTCAAGTGGACCCACCACAGAAAAGAGTGGGATAGTGACACCCACTATTGAAACCTTCTTAGGGTCCGCCGCGATGTTTATTTGTGATCCAATCTGTTTATAAGTTAATACAGACATGGATGCGGTTGAAACTTGGTCTGATATCCCTCATCCAAGTGGGACACACATAATGAGTGGGTTGGATATGTGAATCACATTTAGGCAGGCCCAATATATGATTATGAATGTTTTAAGGAAACCCTTCTCTACTACATTTAGTAAACTCTGTGGGGTCCACTGTTATTTATTTATTTTATCCACTCCGTTCATCCATGTTAACAGATAATTTGAGGTTTAAAGAACAAAAAGGAAACATATCCAAAGTTCAAGTGGACCACACCACAGGAAATAGTGTGATTGAACCTCTACCATTTAAAAATTCTTAGAGGCCATAAAAGTTTTGGATCAAGCTGATGTTTGTGTTTTCTATTCATTCATACATTTTTGATATTATGAACAAACCGTTTTTGGACAATCTGATCAGTCCAGATTGAAAAGTAAATAACTTCAGATGTTTAAATCAAAATTCACTCAAATTGTTGATCAATCTTGTTTGCCCAATATCTCTCTCATATGTAGCATGAATGGGGCGAGTAACTTGTCAATTTGAGGGTAATGATCAGTAAAATAAAGTGAATAGACCAGACATGTAAAATGGGCCAAATATTCTGGTCAAAATTGTGACCCAACTTATTGACCTCGTGAGAACCTGTTATTTATTTATTTTATCCACTCCGTTAATCTATGTTAACGGATAATTTTATTGAGTTCTTATGATTTGAAATCACATCCTAAAATATGATGGAAAAATATATGGACGGTGTCGATACACTACGCCAAATTGGGCAATTTGCGACGTATTTTTGCAACGGACTTCGTCCGTCGCTAAAATCTCTTGGTTTAACGATGGATTAAATCTGTCGCTAACAAAAAAAAGTCCGTCGCTAAGCCCCCGTTTGTCAAAAATCCGGTCTGAACGTCACTGAATTTAGCGACGGACCAAAATTCGTCGCTAAAATCTAATTTACGACGTATTTACGACGGATTTTAGTCCGTCGTTAGTAGGCGACAGACTAAATCATTTTCAAATTTTGATTTTGTGCCAGCTGTAGATTCCCGCCCAAAACACAATGGCGCACTTTTCAGTTGCTTTTGCGATGGATCATGGTCCGTCGTAAAAGGACTTTTGCCTTGACATTAATTTTTTTTCATTTTTTTAAGAATACGGTGGAAAATTAAGTTTTTTTTGTAGACTAATAGTCATTTTTTAATAGAATTTTGATGGTTTAATTGTACATATTTGTATCTAAGATTATTTTTTAACAATTGATTAAATGTAAAAAAAATTTATTCTGTTTTTATATCAAATGAGTGGAAATCTTATTTTTATTTTTAATTTAAAATTACTATTTAAATGATTTGTAATATCACATGAAAAAGAATATTGAGAAATTTAAAAAAAAAATTAACAAAGTTTGAGAAAAAAATTAGACTTTAAAAAAATAAAAATCTTAATTTAATAAAAATCTATTGTGGGAACAAAAAAGAATTTTGAATAAAGTTGATGATTTTGGAAAAAAAAAAAAAAGCATTTGATTTTGAGAAAAAAATAATATCCTGAAAAAGAAAATTAAAAATATTTTTAAAAATGTGAAATTTTTCACAATGTTGAAAAATGAAAATATTTTAAAAAAGAAAATGAGAGTTTGAAATTTGTAAAAAAAAATCATATTTTAAAAAATGTGAAATTTTATTTTATTTTCACTCAAAATAAAATTTGAGTGAAAAATAAAATAAAACAATATTAAAAATCGATACTTCATCAAAAAACAAACATTTTGAAACGAAAAATAAATAAGTTGAATAATTTTGTGATTTTGAAAATTAATTGAAATTGTTCAAAATTCGAAATTAAAAGAAAAAGTTATTTATAAAAACACTAAGATTTTGAAAATATATATATAATTTTAAAAAAAAAATTTGAAAAGTTGAAAACAACATGATGCTTTTGAAGAAAAAATAAAATAAAATTGGCATTTTGGAATTTTTGGGAAAAAAAATTAAAATTTGTGAAAGTTTTAGATATTTTGAAAATAAAAATTAAGAATTTTTATTTTAATTTATTTTTTGAAATATTTTATAATAAAAACGATATTTTGTTAAAAGTTTTCAAAGAAAAATTAAGAGTAAAAAAAATATACATTTTGAAAAAAATACTATTTTTAAATGGAAATTGAAATTTATTTGTGAAAAAAAATAAATTTAATAAATTATTAGGCTAATCCACTAATTGAACATTTAACCGTTTTTGGGCAATCGAATTAGTCTAGATTGAAGAGTAAATAACTTCATGTGTTTAAATCAAATTTCACTCAAATTGTTGATTAATCTTGTAGGCTCAATATCTTTCTCATATTTAAATTGAGGGTATTGATCAGTAAAATAGAGTGAATGGGCTAGACATATAAAATGGGCTAAATATTGTTGTCAAAATTGTGACCCAACTTATAGACCTTGCGAGAACCTAAGAATTGATGTTAATAAATTTTGTGGGCCCCATCATGATGTGTGTTGAACATCAACACCATGCATTTAATGTGTCCGCTTTAGGTTATGAGATATCTCAAAAATCATCTGTAAATGAAACTCGGGTGGGCCATACCATTTAAAACCATGTCATACATCTTAAAAAATATAAAAGTACTGGGTGGGGCCCACATGAGTTTTGGATGCGGCTAAAACTTGGTCTGACCCCTCATCCAAGTGGGACACACATAATGAGTGGGTTGGATATGTGAATCACATTAAGGCAAGCCCAATATATGATTATGAATGTTTTAAGGAAACCTCTCTACATTTAAGTGAGTTAGTCATTACCCTTACCAAAGTAAACTTTGTGGGGTCCACCATTATTTATTTATTTATTTTATCCATTCCGTTTATCCATGTTAACAGATAATTTGAGGTCTAAAGAACAAAAAGGAAGCATATCCAAAGCTCAAGTGGACCACACCACAGGAAATAATGTGATTGAACCTCTACCATTGAAAAATTCTTGTGGTCCATTTGAGATTGGGATATACCTCATTTTTGGTCTTATACCATAAAAATTTTTAGCAAAATAGATGGACGGCATGGATGAAACATGTACGGGGCCCACAGAGCACCAACCACTACCCATTCGTCACTTTTTAACGGGAAGCGGATTTCCTGCTAAAGCCCTTAGCGTCCTAGAATGCTGGGTGGGGCCCAACACCATGTGTTTAGAAAATCTACTCCGTTAATCCATTTTTAGAGATCATTTTAGGACAAGAGACCAAAAATGAGTTGGATCCAAAAATCAAGTGGGTCACACGAGAGGAAACAGTGGGGAAACAAATACCTACAATTGAAACCTTCTGGACTCTACCTTATGTTTATATGCCATCCAAACAGTTTATAAGGTCATTAACACTGAGAATAAGTGAAAATACAAAAAAAAAAAGAAGCCTGAAACAAAGCTTTTTATAGCCGTAAGAATGTTTCAACAGTTCTCACTGAATGCCCATTGTTTTATTTCATGTGGCCCACTTGAGTTTTGGATACACTTCGTTTTTGGTATCTTTTTCTAAAATGATCTCTATAAACGGATTAACGGAGTAGATTTTCGACAAACATAGTGGTGGGCCCACCCAGCATCCATGCACAGTAAATTCCTACAAAAGCCTTTAGCATGAAATCCACGTCCCCTAAAACCGACACGAATTTCCTGCGAAAGCCTTTTGCAGGAAGTCCTGCGCCTGGGATCGTAGGTGGGGCCCACCGTGATGTTTCTCAGGAATCCACTCCGTACATCCGTTTTGTGAGCTAATTTTAGGAGATTAGACCAAAATTGAACTGTATCCAATACTCAAGTGGGTCGTACTAAATGAAAAGATAGTTAAGGAAATTCTTACCATTGAAACTTCCCTAGGTTCGACAGTGATGTTTACATGCCATCCATACCGTTAATAATGTCATTCCTACTGGGATGAACTGAAAACATAAATATTAGCATGATTCAAAACTTCTGTGGCCCCACGAATATTTCAACTGTGGACGTTCAATTATCACGTTTTCAGCCTACTGGAGTATTGTATACGGTTCGTTTTTGGCCTCATGTCCTAAAATGAACTCAAAAAATGGATGGACGGTGAGGATTTCTCACAAACATCCCAGTGGGCCCCACCTGCGTTCCTAGCGCAGGAACTTCATGCGAAAGGCTTTCGCAGGAAATCCGCGTCCCCCTATAACGGGGAACGGATTGGCTACTCCCCTTGACACCAGCCCCGTGGCTGGTTGTCAGTGCTCTGTGGGACCCACCATGATGTATGTGCTTCATCCATTCCGTTCATCCATTTTTACAGATCATTTTAGTGCTTGATACAAAAAATGATAGGGATATAAATCTTAGGTGGGCCACACCACAGGACCAAAATAATCGACGGATATTCACAATTAAGATCCTCCTAAGGCCCACTGTACTGTTTATTTGACATCTAATCTGTTGATTTGGTCATAAAGACCCAGATGAAGGGAAATAATAAATATTAGCTTGATCCAAAACTTTTATAGCCCCTAAAATGTTTTTAATGGTCAAAATTTATTACACACTGTTTCCTGTAATGTGGTCCACTTGAGATTGAGATATACTTCATTTTTTTAATCATACCATAAAATGATATATAAAAATAGATGGACGGCATGGATGACACACATACATCATGACGAGCCCCACAGAACACCGACCACCAGCCAATGGCTAGTGTCAGGGGGAGTAGCCAATCCATTCCCCCTAAAATGAGACCTCTCCTCTCTCTCTCTCTCTCATCCACTCTCTGTCTGCCCCTCTCTCAGCGCCGGCCCTAGAGATCTCTCCCACCTCTCTCTTCCTGTCGATTTCTTCACGAACATCAGGTAATAATCTCTTTCTCTCTATCTCTCTCTCTCTCTCTCAATCAATTGATAGCGGTGGTTCTCTCAATCAATTGATAGTGGTGGTTTTCTCTCAATCTCTCTCTCCTAGCGCCATGATTGGAAACCCCCTGGATTCGGAACCCCCATGATTGGAAACCCCCTAGATTCGAAACCCCCATGATTGGAAACCCCCTAGATTCGAAACCCCCATGATTGGAAACCAGGGCCTGTGACGGCCCTAACTCTCCTCTGTCTCTGTCTCTCTGTCATACCGTCCTACCTCCTCCCCTTCTTCCATTTTCCCTCCATTCTTCCATTCTTCCATTCTCCTTCCATTCTCATACAGATAGAGGGAGTGACGTGGAGAGGAGCTCGACGAGAAGAGGCCAGCCCATCCGGCCATCCAACCTTCCACCGGCCGAAGTGAGTCCAAGCCCCTGGTTCCCTTCTTCCTTCTCCCCCATTCTTCTTCTTCTTCTTCTTCTTTTATTTTTATTTTTATTTGATGTAAGGCTTGATGTGTGGGGCCCCTGTTTATGTGCATTGTTGGCCAACTGGACCAATCTGACTGAGTCTGAACCTCATGGGATTATAAATGTTTTTTCTCAAACCATTTAAATGGGCCAATAATCCAAGGGTTATAATAATCTAATCACACGTCTATTCTGGATTCCTTTAGATCAAGGGTCGGGATTCCTGAATCAGGGCTCCTTTATGTACATTGCAGAAGCAAACAGGAATGGAATGGTAAAAAATTGATTGAGCAATTGGGATCATCTGATCTGCTTGATTTTTGGCTATGTCCCACAGACAGTTGGGACATCCAGATATGCATTCCTGATCTTGTAAATGTTTTCCAATTTCTCTCTATCTAATAATTAAAATCTAGCTCGTTTAAAATCAAACGTTCTCTACTAATGTATCAAAATCTGGTGATTTTGGTGATTACGGTGATTATCTTTTCAAGTGGATACATGGCGCCAAAGTATGCCATGCACAAACAATTCTCTGTTTAAATCAGATGTATTCAGCTTCAGTGTTTTACTTCTGGAGATCGTGACCGATCAGAAGAACCGCGATTTCTACCAGTCAGACCACTCCGAGGATCTTCCTAGCTATGTAAGTAGAATGTCTTGATGATTTTTTATCAACAATTTGAATTGAAATTTGTAAAATGGTTGAGAGAATGTTGTGACTACTCTCGAATGAGAAGCCAGGGTTTCATTCCCTGTGCACTTGTCAACATGGCACACATGTGCAAGGTGAGTTCCATCCATTGTGAGGGCTATGATAAACATGCTCGTCCAAAAATCAGGACCCATGTTTGCTCACTGAATATATACTGTTGGTTATTAATTTTCTTAGTTACCATTAGATTTACAGTGGCCCCACCTGATGGATGGCTTGGATCTTGCACTTTGGGGAGATTAGAATTTGGATGGATCTTGCAAATGAGTAGGACAGTATTCCTCTTGTTATGAATCCATCACATCAATACTTCCATTCTAAAAGCATGTTTTCTTTAATGGGGCACTTTTTGTAGGTATGGAAGCACTGGAAAAATAGCACAGTTTTAAAGGTGATTGATCCAAGTATAAGTGAATCTTTCTCAAGCAGCGTGATGGATAGGCCCGCCATGCCTCTGATTGGTCTGTGTTCCCTGTTGCTAGCATCGTTACAGATCGTGATGGATTGCAGAGTGTGCTACTATTCCTATTTACATACCTATCAATTCTGAAAAATGCTCCCATCAGTTCAAGTATTGGGCAAGTTGGTCTTGTTTGTTCATGTTGATCCCTAGCAGTTAGTGCAAGTATCTTATTTGCCTTTGGTGTTAGCAAATCATGTTGATCTTGGGAACTGAGATCTTCCAGATGAGCATCGAATTGCTTGCCTTAGAGCTTTTATTCTAAGTTCCCAATGACCATTATTATCTGAGTTCATGACCACTTTCTGCTACAAATTGCTTCATGGGCTTGTTCAATGTGAGTCATCCCTTTTTTTTTATTAATCTTTATTATTTCACTTGTACGAGTGCATGTTGTAAACAAATGTAGTAGTATTATTGAATGGGCAACACTTTCTTACACTTTCAGATTAATGCGAATGAGCCTCAATGACATATGATATGTGCATTAGAATAGATTAATCGCACATATGTACATATATTATATTATTATTATAAATTATTGGTAACTTCTCTTTTATATAGATTTTGTATTTTTAAAAGCTCTAATTTTTATTGGTAACTACGTTCAAGTGAATGGTCAGACACTTGGAGCTGATGAACTGATGACACTTGGAGCTCATGAGACTGCAATTTAAAGGCTACTTCCTCATGAAAGAGTTCCTATAAATTAGTTACAAATTTCTCAATTCTTTTCTACGAAACTATTGCAATTTGATTCAGGTAGTGCTTCCAAATGTTGTCCTAATTAGCACAATTTTGATGGAAGATTTTGAATTTTGTTGGAATTTTTATTTCCTACAGCCTTTATATCCATGGTTCAATTTTCACAGAGGGCCACATGTCCTCATGGAAATTGGTTGCTCCATCACATGTGGAATCTACTGTCCATCCACTTCCAACTCTATTCAAATTTCCTAAGATGAAACCCTTTAGGTCTGATTTCCTTCTTTGTTTCTCTTTTTTTTATATATATTTAAAATACATATTACCAACCTGATCTTGTTGATGACAATGTAAGACTCCATTTGGACTTTATGGCATTGGGTTTGGATTACAAAACTGATAATTCTGCCTCCATTTTTAAATGCACTAAGCTGACTTCACTTCAGAGGAGCTTCATACTTGGAAGATTTCGATAAATCTCAAAGTATGTGAGGCCCTTCTCTTTTGTTTAATGAAATTCTAGTGAGCAACAAGCATGCCAAGTGTTTGATGAAATTCCTGAAACAAATGTGTATGGTATTATCAGGTCTATTGAAGATTCCTGAATTGGACTGCAATGCATCGATCTTGTTCATCTCTGTTTCTCTCCATAAATGTATATATGTATGTATGTATATATGTATTCTTCTCCAGATAACTAAAAACAGAGAAGGCAGAAAGAATTTCTATCATTTACTGTTTAAGAGTCTAATTAAGGACAGCCCATCCACTGAAATTTTTCTGCATGTTTTTTAATCCTTTTAGGTTTCCTAATGTGAAGCGGGTGAGGTTCCTATAGCATATGTCATACGCTCACCCAAGAGCTCACTGACTGAAGAACATGTTAAGGAATTTATTGCAAACCAGGTATGGGCTTCTCACCTTTGTTCTAGATCATCACTATTTTATTTACTGCTTGTTTGCCCAATGTCAAGCCTATTTGTGCTTCTTTTCTGGTGCATGATTGTCCAGCATGAGTGTTTGGCACATGGTAATTTTGTAGGAATGTGAAAGTACCTCTTAGAAAGAGAGTTATGAAAGTTGTTTGGTTGGGTCCTATTTTCTCTTTATATCCATGATAGTATGACCTTATGAACAAATTATATGACAAATAAACATCATGTGGGCTTTAGAAAGGTTTTGGCTTTCAACTGTTGAAGTCTGTTAGAACCATTATTTCATTTGGTGTGATCCACTTGAGCTTTAGATCTCTCTCTCTCTCTCTCTCTCTCTCTCTCTCTCTCTCTCTCTCTCTCTCTCTCTCTCTCTCTTCTGTATGCCTTTGAAATGAGCCAACAATACAAAATGGATGGCATGGATATGACATACTCATCATTGTGGGCTCAACCTTCAAACTTTTTTTAAGCTGAAAAATTAGCACTTTTAGGTGCATTTTTTCACCGCTTTCAAATGAAAAACCACCAACATCGGTGCATTTTTCAATTGTTTCCAAGCTAAAAATCACCAACATCATGTGCATAAATCACTATTTCAAGCTAAAAATTCACCAACATCAGTGCATTTTCCATTGTTTCCAATTTGAAAAATCAACCAACATCAGGTGCATAAACCAGCCAACATCAAGTGCCTTTTTTAGCTATTTCCAAGTGAAAAATCAGCCAACATCAGTGCATAAACCAGCCAACATCAGGTGCATTTTTCATCTATTTCCAAGCTAAAAAATCAGCCAACATCAGGTGCATAAATCAGCCAACACCAGGTGGTTCTATAAATCCCCATGATGAGTGGTGGTCTTCCTGAAAACTGCCATCCACTGAGTATAAAGGGTTTTAAAAAAAGACTCCATGTTTTAGGAGAATGTAGTCACTACAAACAATGACTTTCTAAAGGAAAGTTGGCATTTATCATGAGTGTTGTATTTCCAACAAAAAACATCGCCACTCCTCATGAGGTTACCTCTCTCAGAGAGTTTTGCTTAACTTTTTTGTCTGTCAAAGACGATGAATTCCTCTCTGTTTGTTGTATTCATTTTTCATATGCTTCTTTACTTTAAGATGGCCTTTTCATTTGATCTTTGCCTCCTCTTGTCTTGATTATGCTAAGCAATTTCTCTATGTTTAATATATTCATTTTTCATATGCTTCTTTACTTTAAGATGGCCTTTTCATTTGATCTTTGCCTCTTCTTGTCTTGATTATGCTAAGCAATTTCTCTCTTTTCTAGGCTCACAAAAAAATGTCCAAGCACTTGGCGCAGATGCAAGCTCTACAGGAACAGGTTTGGTTATGTGCCTTCAGTGATTTCTTTTTTATAACTTTTTATTTTGTCAATATGTTCTTGGGCTTGAGTTGACAAGGTTGATATGAAGGATTCTTGTACTACATGGAGTAAACAACACAAAATCAACATATTTAAGAGGCATTGCCAGGTTCCTAATGTGCTCAAGTATTAATTCCATACAAGTCAGGCCCAGGTTTGGTGATGCTGGTTGTTGGCCTCATAGGCCCAACCATACACATGCTTGAAAATCTTCTTGGTTGAATGATCCTAGCTTTTCAGTTGGTGGCCTGCAAATAGTTAAAGAGAAAAATACATCCAACGTCTACATTGAATGAAAACAATGCAAAAGATTGGATAGTGAGGGCTTCCAAGCAGGTAACAATTTTGCAGTTGGTCCATGTGTGGAGCCTGTCAGATCTATCATCCAGATGCCATGTGCCCACTTGTATGAACTCTGGGTTCAGGACACTACAAACCTTGAGGCCTACGACCCGATAATTCTTACACAATCAGTTATGTAATGTATTTGAAGTGTTGCCAGCAATAGGAAAAGATTATTAGCAAATGAGAGCCATATATGAAGAGATGTGCTATGTGATTTTCCTTACAGCATTGTTGTTGGTTTTTTCTTATTTTTTGATCTGGTAGGCAATGGGCCTACAGATGAAGTGGACACATCCATGTGAGAGGATCCTTATAGACTCCATTTGCATGAATTTCCTTAGCCAGATTAGATAATGAAACTATTGAGTATTGGGTTGATCTATTCATCTATGCTTTATTCCTAAGTTATGATGGTTGCTAAACATTGGTGTGTATCAGGTTAACTCTGCAAAAACCATTGATAAAGATGTTAAAGATCTGAAAGCCAATCTGAGTAATGAGGCAGTGTCTGACATGTCTCTAGAAGAAAAAATAGTCAACCGGTAAGGAAAATGTGAATCCACAACTCTATTCCCATGAATTTCCAGAGGCTTTCTAAGCCACATGCATCACAACATGGTGCTTGAGATGTCCAATTTCTGATGACCTGGCTAAAAATCAGACTAGCTGATGAGCTTAATGTGGACCATTGCCATTTTTTAAAACCATCAGTCATTTCCAGAATTGTTGTCACCCGATGTGCAGGCTAGCACATTTTTTCGGGCCAAACCATGCACTCGATAAGGACAAACCTGATGCATGGATTGGATCTTCCTACATGCCAGTTTGCCCATGCTACCGTGTTTATAGGTGCATGTCGGCATCAGAAAACCCTAGCTTTTTTCAACCGGTTTATGCTAAAGTTACAATTATTGCGGCCAAGTGGACAAACTCGAGGAATCCAGAAAGGCAATGGAGAAAGAGAGAGATCTGAAACATGCAGAGGCCATTAAGTAACTTAATGTTGCGAAGTCAGAAATGGAACTGAAGTCGCATGAGCTTGACCAAAGGGAAAGGAAGGTTAAAGTTTGGTTGCAGAGGTAGCATTTGCTCCCCTCTTGATTCTGATACTGGACCCAATTCACTTTCATATATAGCTCTTTTTAAAGAAAACCTTGGTTATTTCTCCCTTATTTTCATACTTAACTTTTCTTTTTTAATTATCTAAACCATTAGTCAGGTATGCCTTTACTTTGAATGGGCCATTTATCAAAATTTGCACTGATTGGATAATCTTAGACCTTAGGTTGGAGGTTTTCTTTATGGACAGTGAAAGGAACTTTGGTTGGCCTTTTTGTTAATCATCCTTCTTTCTGCAAAAGTTCTCCAACAGAACAGGTGGGATTGTCCTGTGTGTGTACTTTTTTGGGGTGTGGCCCATCTAAGGAAGAGCCTACCTGGCCAGCTGTTCATATTTGATACACTTTTGCCACGCCTTTGAAATCAAGGTGCATAAATGGGATTTACTGTTGATGGCAGGGGGATGATATAAATATGAGAATTAGTTCAGTGAAAGAATCTGGAGTGGTGACACGGCAACAACTGGCTGATAAGTGTGAAGAAATAGTGGCAAAGGTTTGTTCACTTTGATGAGGAATGCTAGTTGGATGTGTACACGATATTATCCTGTCATCTGGTGAGCCCCACCATACATTATGGCCCAAAAGCCAAGCCAATTGGGTGTTCACATGTTCTTCTCTCTCGCATGTCACGAAAAAGGGAAAGATAGGAACCAAGGGTATATGTGTGATACACTCACCCCCACATGTGCAGACGTTACTCCTCACAACCTATTTGTTCCATACTTGAGAAATACACCACTCTAACAAAACATGTGAGATTTCACCACAATGAATACTCGTGTTGAAACTCCGGTGAGTCTACCACTAAGGCATGAGTAAGAACATGATGTTAAAGAGGTTTAGAAATAAATTGATATTTTTGTTTTATTTCATCTAGGTCCACATGACCTTATAAGTTGGATGGCAAATAAACATTACAATGGGCCTTACAAAAGTTTCAATGGTGATATTTTTATTTTTCTTCATTTACAAAAACCTTATAAAGAGGTTGGGTGGCAAATAAACATCGATGGGCCTTAAGGAAAGTTTCAACAATGTACCTGCTTGGGCCTTAAACTTGCCCCTTTTGGGCTTATATCTTAACATGATATGGAAAAATGGATGGACGGTGTGGATAAGCCTATACATGGTGATGGTCCCTTCAGAGCTCTGGCCTATGCCGCGCTTAGGACAAGCAAGGGCAATACCCAAGCACCAAAATTCTAATATTTTATTTTGTTAATTGGTTTCAGTTGATTAAACTATTCACTTTTCATGGATTTGAGCTGGTTATTTGTAATATATGAAGGGTTGGCTAAACTAGTATTTTCTTGGATTGAATCTGGTTGTTTGTAATATATGCAGGAAGGGCTCAAAAGAAGGTTGAACAAGAGAAGATACTAAGTAGCCGATTCAAGGCAAGGCATAGCCAACAGTTGAAGTTCCAGGTAATTTCTTTTGTATGGGTCCTAGTTTAGGGGGGGAAGTGTTTAGTTAGGAGGGTTAAAGTCTATATTTGGAGTGGGCCACTTGGGTCATTTCCTCTTTTATTGAATTGAGTTGTTACCAATTTTGTGAATAGGATTCTTATCAAACAATATTGTGAATTATTTTTTGAATGACTATCAGGTGCAAGATTAAAAAATAAAAATAATAATTTATTGATATTTTATTTTTTTAATAGATATTTTAGCGACGGACCAAATCCGTCACTAATTCTGAAAATTAAAAATCAATGACAGATTCGGGGTCCGTCGCTTACTCATATTAGCGACGGACCTTATCCGTCGCTAATGTTTTTAGTGACGACTAATTTTTTGAATATTACCGACGGATTTTTTATTTTTTACGATGGATTTTATCCGTCACTATGATGCGACAGACCTTATCCATCGCAGATTAAACGACTGATATAATCCATCGTAAAACCAAAAACGACCCAATAAACAGCGACGGACGAAGTCCGTTGTTTTTTTAGTTTAACAACGAATTTAGTCTGTCGCAAAACAGCGATTTTGGCGTAGTGATATACATAAAATATATCGAGGTGAGCCCTAAACGGTTAGAGTAACACCCATGAAGAAGTTACCTAAACAGTGAAATGGTACTATAAGGTCACCTCATGGGAACTTCCCATGAGGTTAATCTGTGTGCGCCCCACCATGATGTATGTAGAACATCAACACCATGCATTTGATTTGACCCCTTTAAGTACAAAAATCAGTCGTATACGAAACTCAGGTGGGCCATAGCATCTAAAACTATGTGAAGACATCCCTAAAACATATAAAAGCATTTAATTGGTGGGGCCCACATGAGTTTTGGATGTGTATGAAACTTGGGCTGACTCCTCATCCAAGTGGGACACACATAATGAACGGATCTATGAACCACATCTAAGTGGGCCCAATAAATGATTATGAATGTTTTAATGGGAGGGTAACCCTCTTAACTATAGTATGTGGTGTGGCCCACCCAAGTCATGGATTGACTTTATTTTTAAGCTCATGGCCCAAAGTCATGGTTTATCGACACCATCAATCCATTTTTCCAGATCATTTTAGTGGTTGAGTCCACAATTAAAGCATATCCAAAGCTCAAGTGGACCATACCACAGGAAACAATGGGAATAATGATTTCCACCGTAATCTTCCTATGGCCTACAGTGATTTTTATTTGTCATCCAACCTGTTTAATAGATCACAAATACATGGATGAAGGGAAAACTAAAATATCAACTTGATCCAAAACTTCAGTGGCCTCCCAAAATTGTTACGGATGATATTGTTATGACGAGTTTTGTTAATGAAGTGACGCCAACAAGTTTTAAATGCCCCACCATGATGTATGTGTTGTATCCACACCATAAATTCATCTATATAGATCATTTCAGGGCAAGGGTCAAAGAATGAGGCAGATCAAAAATCTCAAGTTGACCCACCACCAAAAAATAATAATAATAATAAATGTGGGGATTGAACGCTTACTAAAAAAAATTCAGAGAGTTACAAAAGTCTTAGATCAAGCTGATATTTGATTTTTCTCTTCATCCATGTCTTTTTTTAATTTATTAACATGTTAGATTTCAAATAAACATCATAGTGGCCCTAGGAAAGTCTCAATAGTGGGTGTCACTGTCCCCACTGTTTTAGGTGGTGGGGCCACTTGAGATTTGGATCCGACTCGTTCTTTTGATCATTTCATAAAATGATCTCTCCAAATGAATGGACAGTGTTGATACAATACATACATCATGTTGGGGCGCACAGATCTGACTCCTTTTTTGGATCAACAATTAAAATAATTCGTTAAAATGAATGGACGGAGTGGATAAATAACATACATCACGGTGGCCCCACAAGACTTAAAAACGGAAATCTCTTATCATATTGAGTAAACTCTGTTGCCCCCACCGTGAATGTATCTGGTCTATCCATGCCATCCATCCATTTTTCCATCTTATTTTAGGGGCTGAGACAAAAATCTAAGCATACCCAAAGATCAAGTGAACCATACCACAGGAAATAGTTGGAATAATGATTTCCACTGTTGAAACCTTTATAGGGTCCACAGTGATGTTTATTTCTATCCAACCTGTTCATCAGATCACAAAAACATGGATGAAGGGAAATCACAAATACAAGCTTGATCTAAAGCTTCTGTGGACCCCAAGAAATTTTCAATGGTAGATGTTCAATTCACACTGTTTCCTGTGGTGTGGTCCAATTGAGGTTTGGATATACTTCATTTTTTTGGGTCAAGCCCTAAAATTATCAGGTAAAATGGATGAACGGAGTGGATAAAATACATAAATCAAGGTGGACCCCATGGAGTTTACTCGGCACAATAAGCGTACTGAGTTACTCAGTACGCAATCCGCTTCCTAAAACCAACCCTCCCAGAACCAAAATTCAAAACCGGCCCTCCCAAAACCCGAATCCCTCAAAACCCAATCCCGCACCCACCCCTCCCAAACCCTCTCTCTCTCTCTCTCTCTCTCTCTCTCTCTCTCTCTCTCGGCGCCGGCCAAGCCAACGGTTTTCCAACCTCTCTCCCACAAGCAAAATGCGCCCGCCCCTCTCCCAACACCTCTCTCTCTCTCTCTCTCGGTAGGGTTTTGAAATCCCAGCACTCAAAAGAAGAAGAAGAAGAAGGAGGATGAGGAGGAGGAGGAGAGGAAATCCTGCAAACCATCTACGATCTCTTGCTCCTCAAAACAATGGGTAATCTCTCTCTCTCTCTCTCTCTCTCTCTCTCGCTCTCTCAATGCCGATTTATGAATTTAGGGATTTAGTAATTTATGGATTTTTTATTTGATGTGGACCCTCATTTAAGGATTTGGGGATTTTAGGGCTTACAGATTTGAATGTGGACCCCGAATTAGGGTTTTTCTGATTTTACAAATTGGGGATTTTACAAATTATGGATTTTTTTATTGAGGATATTTTTTGTCCATTGCAAAGCTCCTTTTATTTTTATTTTTTGTTTGAGGCTCATCTGGCTCCAAACAGCAAGTTTGATTTCCACAAGTACATAAAAAGGTCACTAGAAGATGATTTCAAGGTCGTTATTGGTATCAGGTCTCTCTCTCTCTCTCTCTCTCTCTCTCTCTCTCTCTCTCTCTCTCTCTCTCTCTCTCTCTCTCTCTCTCTCTCTCTTTCAGTGTGTGCATCTCTACATATGTATGCACATGTCATGTGTATTTTATATGTGGGCAAGCGCATGGTACAGATGTGTGTGTTCTATATGTGCATATATAAGGGCACACGTGTATATTCTATGTGTGCATAAGTGCATAGAAATGGGTTGGATTAATGCCAGGTCCTCTAGTCGGTTTAGGTTTGAAGATTGATGAAGAGAGGCCCTGTTTAGGCTAGTGCCTTCCCTTATGGGAAGAAGTAAGGAGTAGAATCAGGAGGTGGTGCAATGGCTACTCCATTGAAGAAGAACCAGGGATGGAGTTGGTGAACAAGAGATTCTTGAAGAACTATCACCAAGCATGGTCAGCGAGTTTGTTCTGGATCCTCTTTATCTGGTTGAAGATAGCAATGGGAAATATCTGCCACCTTTCAAATGCCTCACCTCTGAGCAAGAAAAATATGTGGTAAAAATAACAACAAGGTTGGCCCAGAAAGAGGAAGCTCCCATTGTTTTAATGGAGTTGATGAAATGGAGAATGGAGAATCTGGAACCTATCTATGCACAAGTAGTTTAGGCAAAAGAAAGAGACCCAATTACAGGAAAGATGAGAGTAGTGAACCCACGTGGAAGTAGATTGGTCTGGGAAACTTATCTAAGCGAGTTCAAGGTTCTTAGAAAGGTGGCAGCAAGGTTGATTTTCCTTCAAGCTACAACAAATAGACTGAAGTTGAACCAGTCATTTTTTAGCTCAATTTGCTCAAATGGTCGATTGAAGAGCAACATCGACAGGGCTCAAAAGCTAATGTTTGTCTTCTTTTGGGAGATTGGAGAGGAGAGAGTTTATGGATGATGATGACTAAGAGTTGTTTGATTGTGAGGATGATGTGATGTCAACTAAAATTTAGCTGGTGGCTGTTGCTCAAGTTTGAGATGGAGCAATTGATTTGTTGCTTGCTGGTTTTAAACCTATACGAGTAGCCCATTTTATGTGTTAGTGCTCTAGCAGGTGTAGATTTCATCTTTCAGATATTAATTTACAACCTTTATTAGACATTATTCCTAATTAGTATAAAAACAATTATTAGTCTTGTTTTGTTTCAAGACAGGTGCAATTCACATAGCACGAGAAGGCCATAAATGTGAAAAAAAATCCATATGGCCAAGCGCCAATTGATAGAGCACTCATTTTGCATCCATCATTTTTGGGTCATATTCATTTAGTTAGCAATTGCCCTATTAAATGGATAAGTTGGTACTATTTTGATGATAGATCAAACTACTGGTTGTAAGGGAAGAATGGCTGAAAGCTATATTGGGTATCCTATCGATGGTGCAGGACCTACTTTCTATTCATTTTCCTTTGCTCCTAAATGCCTAATTCGAGCCCCATTCACCTCAACAATCTAGTAACTTCAACAACTGTCTCCTCTTTCTTCCTTTTTGGGAATGGCTAATGTTTGTTAGAAAAAGAAGGCTAAAACTACGATAGGACCCTAGGAAGCATGTAAAAAAAAAAAAAAAAAAAAAAAAAAAAAAAAAAAACGTTGAGTTCAATATTGATTTGTTCTTTTTGGCTATTAGCTGTCAAGATAGGTTTATCCAAGGAGAAAAAATATGCAATTTACTAAAGGGCAATCCTTCCAAAATTTTAGAATATGCCAGATTCGACACACAGCTTTGCAAGGTGATCCACTAGTTAATGTCTTTGAGTGCATGAATAGCTTCCTGACTGACAAACTCGTAAGCAGTAAAGAATAATACTAATCAGGGTAGTAATCATTATAAATACTGACTTGGGAAAGATGACATGGACTTGAATCCCACTATATTAATTTATCGCAAAGATGAAGGCAATAGCCAAACAAAGTCCGCCATGGCCCAAGTACTTCGTATTTTACAAGGTCGCAACTCTGTTTGGGTCTACCCGAACTGGCTTGAACGATTAATTTGTTAACCCAAACCTTACCCGACCATATCAGGAAAAGCCCGATTGCTTTTCATATTCCCCAACCTGAATTTCTGGATGTGGTTAATGAAACTTGATCTAGACCATTGATATGAAGGTACTCACTGTGGATGGCCTTTCTAGATTGGAGTCAAGATATATCAGTTTACAAAATCTTATGTGAACTCGGCCTGACCTCAGCCAATTAGTTTGGGCAGTCGGGTTTGGGTTGAGCTGACAAAAGTCACGTCTCTGTGGTTTTATGCTTACTCTATGTTATTTTACTATTCATGTATTATCTCGATTGTATTTTGAAAATTTTGAGTTTGTTGTTTATTTCATGCAGGAACCTGCATCAGAGATACAGGATAAGATTTTTTTTATGATTAATGATATTTCAGCTTCAAATATGGATGCAAAATTAAAAGAATTTACTGATGTCCTGAAAGATCAGTACTATCCTTTAGTTTCATCAGCTGATTTTTTTTATGATTAATAATATTTCAACATCAAACCTTTAGTTTCATCAGCTGATTTTTACTTTACTGGGACATTATATCTAACAGAGCAAGCATTGAGCCAAATTTTCATGAGCTGTACTTGAAGTTCTTGGAGAAAGTTAATTCAAGATTGTTGAATAAGGAGATTATCAAAGCTACTTATGAGAATTGCAAGGTGCCTTTGCAAAACTTTTTTGCTGCCCATTGTCATTATCACCGTACATATTTTACCCTTTTTTTAACATTTTTCTTTATCTTTTTTTAGGTTCTTCTAAGATCAGAGCTTATAAAATCAAGTTCGGAAGAGCTTTCATTACTAAAAAATCTTGGTAGCTGGCTTGAGAAGTTCACGATTGGCAGGAATCAAGCATTAAAAGCCCAGGAAATAGATCCGAAAGAGTTAATAATCGAGGTGATTTTTTATTTTATTTTATTTTATTTTTTATTTAATGCTTATCAGCTCTGTGATCCATCATTCTCAAGGCGAAAAAATAATAATCTGTGATCCACTTTGAATTCTACCCAGTGACTTTGTTTGTCCTGATTCCAAACTTCTCCTAAACAAAAATAGGCTTAGTTGAACCATACCTTAACCTAAACCTATAACCTATACTTATAACCTAAACCTAAACCTTAACCTAAACCTATAACCTATACGTACAACCTTAACCTAAACTTATAACCTTAACCTAAACCTATTCTCAAATCCTAGAACCTATACTTGTAACCTAAACCTAAACTTTAACCCATAACCTTAACCTAAACCTATTCTCAAATCCTAAACCTATACTTATAACCCTTAACCGATTCCCAAAACCTAAAACCTATAATCCAAATCTAACCTTAACCTAAACCTATTCTCAAATCCCAAAACGTATACTTATAACCTAAACCTAAACCTTAACCTATAACCTAAACCTATACTTATAACCTTAACCTAAACTTATAACCTTAACCTAAACCTTTCTCAATTCCCAAAACCTATACTTATAACCTAAACCTAAACTTAACCTAAACCATAAACCTAAACCTAATCCAAATCTCAACTCCTTAACCTAGAAAACCTAAACCTATAACCTTAACCTAAACCTAAACCTATTCTCAAATCCCAAAACTTATAACTGTTCTCAACCTAAACCTATAACCTTAACCTAAACCTAAAACTTAACCTATAACCTTAACTTATAACCTAAACCTATAACCTAAACTCAATTTCCTAAACCTTAACCTAAACCTAAACCTATAACCGAACCCGATTTCCTAAACCTAAACCTTAACGTATTCTTAAATCCCTAAACCTAAACTTATACCTAATCCTAATCTCAAATCCCTAACCTAAACCTAAACCTAAACTTGAAAACCCACACCTAAACCCGATCCCGAACCCGAACTCGATTTCCTAAACCTAAACTTATAACCTTAACCTAAACCTATTCTCAAATCGAAAACCTATAACCACAACCTAAACCTATAACCTTAACCTAAACCTAAAACTTAACCTATAACCTATAACCTTAACTTATAACCTAAACCTATAACCTAAACTCAATTTCCTAAACCTTAACCTATAACCTAACCTAAACCTAAACCTATAACCCAAACCCGATTTCCTAGACTAAACCTTAACGTATTCTTAAATCCCTAAACCTAAACCTACACCTAATCCTAATCTCAACTCCTAACCTAAACCTAAACCTAAACTTGAAAACCCAAACCTAAACCCGATCCCGAACCTAAACCCAATTTCCTAAACTTATACTTATAACCTTATCCTAAACTTACAATCTTAACCTAAACCTATTCTTAAATCCCAAAACCTATAACCTAAACTCAATTCCCTAAACCTTAACCTATAACCTATAACCTTAACCTGATCTTTCTTGTATGAAGTTACATGTCGAATTTCTTCGTTCTTTGATTCATTACACTCAATTCATGTATGGTTTGCACCAATTCAAGAGACTGTACATTAGGCATTCAATATATAAGACTGGAGTGAGACTGATTAGGCACTTAAATGTGTTGCAGGATGTTTTTTGAATTGCTTGTCCTAACAGGTGCACAAGTTGGGATGGATTGGACTTCTATCTTGAGAAAATGCCATGATTTCAGGTAGTTATTATTGTAATGGAAAGTTAAAAAATTAAAAAAGAGAGAGAGAGAGAGAATGAATTCATGAAAAGAAATGTTCTTTATCATTAGGGCTGCTTTCGCCAGGTTTGATGTAGAAATCGTCACCAACTTCACAGAAAGACAAATAGCATCAGTGGCTACAAATTGCAACCTATATTTAAACAAGGTTCGAGGTGCCATCAACAATGTTAACAGAATCCTCCAGGTCAGATTGTTGATTGGACCTGATTTTATTTAAATGATCTTGATAATCTATTTTATTTAAATAAGCAGACCTGGATGTGCGTCAGAGCTATCCGGATATTGAGCGGGGGTCCCTGGAAGGTGGAAACTGCTATTATGACCATGATGATGCTGTTCATTTTCTATGGACAGCATTGGAATGACCTAGCCATTTGGACAGGTCGTGTTTATGTATTTGCTCGAAATTAATGGAGCAGACCCGGATGTGCGTCGGAGCTATCCGGATGAGCGGGGGTCCCTAGAAGGTGGGAACCGCTATTATGACCATGATGAAGCTGTCAATTTCCTATGGACAGCATTGGGGGGACTGACCATTTGGACAGGCTGTATTTATGTATTTGTTCGAAATTAATGGAGCAGACCCGGATGTGCATCAGAGCTATCCGGATGAGTGAGGGTCCCTGGAAGGTGGGAACCGCTGTTATGACTATGATGAAGTTGTCCATTTCCTATGGACAGTATTGGAGGGGCCTAGCCATTTGGACAGGCCGTGTTTATATCTATATTTATAGGGACCACACCCTTAACCTAAACCACACCCTAAACCTATAACCTAAACCTATTCTCAATTACCTAAACTTATAACCTATAACCTAAACCTAAACCTATAATCTAAACCTATTCTCAAATCCTAAAAGTTATACTTATAACCAAAATCTAAACCTTAACCTATAACCTAAACCTATACTTATAACCTTAACCTAAACTTATAACCTTAACCTAAACCTATTCTCAAATCCCAAAACCAATACTTATAACTTAAACCTAAACTTATAACCTATACTTACAACCTTAACCTAAACTTATAACCTTAACCTAAACCTATTCTCAAATCCGAAAAGCTAGACTTATAACCTAAACCTAAACCTAAACCTTAACCTATAACCTAAACTTATACTTATAACCTTAACCTAAACCTACACCTAATCCTAATCTCAACTCCCTAACCTAAACCTAAACCTAAACTAGAAAACCTAAACCTAAACCCGATCCCGAACCCGAACCCGATTTCTTAAACCATAAACCTTAACCTATTCTCAATTCCCTAAACCTATAGCTTATAACCTAAACCTAAACCTAAACCTATAACCTTAACCTAAACCTAAAACCTAAATGTATTCTCAAATCCCTAAACCTACACCTAATCCTAATCTCAACTCCCTAACCTAAACCTAAACCTGAAAACTCAAACCTAAACACGATCCAACCCAAACCCGATTTCCTAAACTTAAACCTTAACCTATTCTCATTCCCTAAACCTATAGCTTATAACCTAAACCTAAACCTAAACCTAAACTTAAACCTTAACCTATAACCTATATCCTAAACCTAAACCTAAAACCTAAATGTATTCTCAAATCCCTAAACCTAAACCTACACCTAATCTTAATCTCAACTCTCTAACCTAAACCTAAACCTAAACTTGAAAACCCAAACCTAAACCCGATCCCGAACACGAACCCGATTTCTAAACCTAAACCTTAATCTATTCTCAATTCCCTAAACCTATATCTTATAAACTAAACCTAAACCTAAAACCTAAATGTATTCTCAAATCCCTAAACCTAAACCTACACCTAATCCTAATCTCAACTCCTTAACCTAAACCTAAACCTAAACTTGAAAACCCGAACCCGAACCCGAACCCAATTTCCTAAACGTAAACCTTAACCTATTCTCAATTCCCTAAACCTATAGCTTATAACCTAAACCTAAACCTAAAACCTAAAACCTAAATGTATTCTCAAATCCCTAAACCTAAATCTACACCTAATCATAATCTCAACTCCCTAACCTAAACCTAAACCTGAACTTGTAAACCCAAACCTAAACCCGATCCTGAACCGAACCCGATTTCCTAAACCTAAACCTTAACCTATTCTCAATTCCCTAACCTATAGCTTATAACCTAAACCTAAACCTATATCCTATAACCTAAACCTAAACCTAAAACCTAAATGTATTCTCAAATCCCTAAACCTAAACCTACACCTAATCCTAATCTCAATTCCCTAACCTAAACCTAAACCTCAACTTGAAAACCCAAACCTAAACCCGAACCCGATTTCTAAAGCCTAAACTTTAACTTATTCTCAATTCCCTAAACCTATAGCTTATAACCTAAACCTAAACCTAAAACCTAAAACCTAAATGTATTCTCAAATCCCTAAACCTAAACCTACACCTACACCTAATCTTAATCTCAACTCCCTAACCTAAACCTAAACTTGAAAACCCAAACCTAAACCCGATCCCGAACCCGAACCCATTTCCTAAACCTAAACCTTAACCTATTCTCAATTACTCACAAACCTATAGCTTATAACCTAAACCTATAACCTTAACCTTAACCTAAACCTAAAACCTAAATGTATTCTCAAATCCCTAAACCTAAACCTACACCTAATCCTAATCTCAACTCCCTAACCTAAACCTAACCCTAAACTTGAAAACCCAAACCTAAACCCAAACCCGATTTCCTGAACCTAAACCTTAACCTATTCTCAACACCGATTAAACCTAAACCTAAACCTTAACCTATTCTCAAATCCCTAAACCTAAACCTATAGCTAATATAATCTAAACCTAAACCTTAACCTAAACCTAAACTTGAAAACCCAAACCTTAACCTAAACCGAAACCTATGACCTATAACCTATACCCTAAACGTATAACCTATAACCTAACCTTAACCTATAACCTAAAACCTAAACCTAAACCTAAAACCTAAATGTATTCTCAAATCCCTAAACCTAAACCTACACCTAATCCTAATCTCACTCTAACCTAAACCTAAACCTAAACCTAAACCCAAACCTAAACCCGATCCCGAACCCGAACCCGATTTTCTAAACCTAAACCTTAACCTATTCTCAACTCCCTAAACCTATAACTTATAACCTAAAACTCAAATCCCTAAACCTATAACCTATCCTAACTTAAACCTGAAAAAAACCAAAATGTATTCTCAAATAACCTATTCTCCCTAAACCTATAACCTAAACACCTAATAACCTAATCTAAATGTACTCCCTAAACTAAACCTAAACCTAAACTTGAAAACCCTAAACTTGAAACCCAAAGCGATCCCCAAAACCCGATTTCCTAAACCTAAACCTTAACCTATTCTTCCCTAAACCTAAACCCTAAACCTAAATTAACCTAAACTTAAACCTAAACCTAAAATAACCTAACCAAAACCTATGACCTAAAACCTAAATAACCTAAACCTAAACTTAAACCTATAACCTAATAACCTATAACCTAAAATAAACCTTAAACCTAAACCTAAATGTATTCTCAAATCCCTAAACCTAAACCTACACCTAATCCTAATCTCAACTCCCTAACCTAAACCTAAACTTGGAAATCCAAACCTAAACCCGATCCCGAACTCGAACCCAATTGCTGTAATAATGTAGTCCAATCACATGGCAACAAGCAAGAATGTATCTCTTTTAACACATGCCCATTTTTACAAAGCTTTAATTTTTGTTGTTTCTATTAATTGAAACACTTTTTTGCATTATTTGCTCGTATTAGTTTCATTTTAATGATCAGTTTTATTTTTAAAAAGTGCCCACTTTTTTGGAAGAAGTTTCTGTAATTCTTCATGATTCTGAATTATAATGTTTTGTTGGTTGAATATTTTTTTATTAGATGAAAGACAGAAAATTGTTGCTGATTTTTTCTTTTTTTTTACTTATGATGTTATATGTATTATGCGTGGATGAATGTAATGTGGATAAGATTATTTATGTTTGGATGGATGTAGTTTATGTTTGGATGGATTTACGTAGTTTTGGTTCAGATGGATGTGAATGTGAATATGATGAAATATATTGTATAAAGAATATGATGAAATATATTGTAACAGGTCAAATTTGAAAATGTCCTTGGTCATAAGAGATGGCTCATAGTGGTCATTTTAAAGGACAGTCAATAACCATCCTTTGAAGGCTCATAAGAGACGATTCATAGCAGTCCTTTTTAAGGACAGTCCATGACCGTCCTTTTAAAGGACGGTCCATAACCGTCCTTTGAAGGCTTATAAGAGACGGTCTATGATAGTCCTTTTTAAGGACAGTCCATGACCGTCCTTTAAAAGGATAGTCTATAGCCGTCCATTGAAGTTTCATAAGAGGTCTATGACGGTCCTTCTTAAGGACGGTCCATGACCGTCCTTTTAATGGACGGTCTATGGCCGTTCTTTGAAGGCTCATAAGAGACGGTCCATGACAGTCCTTTTTAAGGACGGTCCATGACCGTCCTTTTTTCGTCAATAAGAATGACGGTTTTCAACCGTCCTTTAAGTAATACGACACGTCAAAATTTGATCGCCGTTGCGACTGTCCATGACCGTCCTTTTTGGTCATTTGAGACGGTTTTAGACCGTCCTTTTTTCGTTGTTTTGGCGTAGTGTTAATCTTCTCAATTACATTAGATTCCCTAACATTCGAGTATTAATTTGATATAATTATATGTGTTTTCTTCATTCGAGGAAATTTTACAAGTTGAAGAATACGCACTTAAAAAATGGATTTAAAGCTCAAAAAGAGATAAAGCTAAAGATGGTGAAGAATTGGAGATTTAGGGGACATTAATGAAGAATTCAAGTGCTAAATATTCAAGAAAATAAATGACAAAGGATGAAGAAACGACTGAAAAATTACACAAAATATTAACATAAATAGCAGACTATTCGGTCCCACCTGAGGTTGGTTCGGTCCAGCCGAATATGCACAGAACAATCCAACAAACAACTATGATGTTCAAAGGAAAAATGGCTCAACACTTAAGTGCAACCGAAGCCATGTTTGATGCCACTAATAGAAAGTTCGATATGACCTATGGGAGAAAGACTTCAAATGAATATTGAAAAATTTTGGCAACAACCAAA
The DNA here is from genome assembly GCA_030180095.1 of Magnolia changhungtana. NCBI lineage: Eukaryota > Viridiplantae > Streptophyta > Magnoliopsida > Magnoliales > Magnoliaceae > Magnolia > Magnolia changhungtana. The sequence continues at coordinate 553,964 of JASAUF010000078.1, forward strand.
AGACCTATTCGATGTGACTGAAGTGATGTTTGGTGTGACCGAAGGATACAATCGGTGCAACCGAAGCGTAACATAAGTGCATAAATTTAAAATCTTTTTCAAGTTGGTGCAGATTTTTCCTATTTAAAAGGGGTGTTTTAGGCTTTCTTATGTATGAATTAGGGTTTGGGAGAAAGTCCTAGGGGTGGGGGAGCTTCCACAGATCCGTCCTTATTCTTCGATCCCTCAAATTTAGTTTATTTTTCTAGTTTTTCTTTTATTTTTCTTCTAGGATGTTAGCTATGTTAAGCTAAGCTTGTAGTTTAATTATAGTATTTAGGTTATTTGATTCAATAGCATTGGTTTAAACAATAATAGTATATTGATTTGGTATGGATTTACTTTAAGTCTTTAAGTTATTTATTTCTAGATTTTTTGTGCGCTATGGATATAATGAATACTTTGATTTAATAATTGTTTACCATGAATTAGAGAAGATTTCAATTTATATAATTAATTGATCTATTGTCGCCTAAGGGTGCTTTAGACGCTTTTGATTCCTTGCGATTAAGATCTATGTGCTTTATGAGAGAATCATTCAATTGAAATCATATCTTATTGGTATTAATGATTGGTTTAATATAATTATCTTCTGATTAGATAAGATATGAATTCGATTCCAATTGAGATATATATTGAATCAATGAATGAGATATTTTGATTGTTATAAACGGATTCCTGGATTCTTAGTCTTTTATTTATTTATTTTAAAACCATTTTCTACTTCACTAGATTAAAAACTTAGATAAACCGGAACTTTAGACTAGTTCTATGTCATGTTCCCCATTCCCTGAAGATTCGACCTCGGTCTCACCGAGTTATTACTACATCATAGCCCTGCACTTGGGGTTGTTAACCCATGAGTTTTATCAAGCTTTTTGGCGTCATTGCCAGGAAGTGACGCGAACACAATTAGTTTTAGGTTTTTTAGTTTGATTTATGTTTTAGGATTAGGTTTTTCTATTTTTCTAACCTGTGGTTTTTTAGTTTTCTAATTTCAGTATTTTATTTTTAGGGTTTATTTTATTTCAAATTTTTTTAATATTACTAACATTGTTTATTTGTTTCTGTTTTATAGGATCTTCCATTTTAGTTTTTCCCTACCAGTAACATCCTCCCATACTCCCTATACTTTCTTTCTTAATTGCTCTAAGACTTAGTACTTGGGGTTAAAATTATGGATTTGTGTGGTTTATACTCAAGTGGGTAAGGGACCATACATTGAGATGTCTGAGTGAAGGAGGTTTGGTTGACGACCTTGCAATCCATCAAAGAGTTAAAAAACACCTAAGTAATCTTGAAATATCTTCTAGAAATACGGTGTAAACTAAACAATATTTTGATGATAATCATGTGCGTAACACACCATCGATTCGAACACTGCATGATGAGAATGAGGTACAACAAGTTCTTAATTCAAACCTTACATGATTATTTACAACCGGTGAGAACTAATACACATTCCTGCATGATTTTCCCAATCAATGCAGGAAACATGGACTTTAAACCAGGGATAATCCAATTACTCCCTAAATTCCATTGACTTAATTTAGAAAATCCATACTTGCACATAAAATAATTTGAAGAGATTCTTGCAACCGTACACTTCAATCTCATAGTATGGAATCTCCCCCTCGCCTCACTCTTATGACATGTTATGTTTCCCCTCTTCATTCCCAAGTAAAGGGTGAATCCCATGCGTTAGTTTGTGGATCACGGTCTCACAATGTTCCTTCTGATTTGATTAAACTAAAGTTATTTACATTTTCTCTCAAGGAGAGGGCCAAAGTATAGCTTCACTCCTTAAGGCCGAGATCCATTGGCACATGATCCGAGATGACCCGAGAGTTTCTTAAAAAGTTTTTCACAGCTCATTAAACCAACACTCTAAAGCATGACATTATGAACTTTTTCCAAAAAGGAGATGAAACTTTTTTCTAATGTTGGAAACGGTTCGAGGATTTACTTCTTGCTTGCCCATACCATGGCTACGAGATTTGGTAGATGATTAGCTTTTTTTATAAGGGACTAAGCTCAAACATGCGCCAATTTGTAGAGATGATGTATAATGGCGAAATTGAAGCCTTAAAATTTAGGAATGAAGCGATCCAACCAATTGCGGCCGCTAAAACCGTATGTGGTATTTACGAGAGCGATATTCACATAACTAAAGATTGTCCTACAATCCCTTCTTTGAATGCTCAAGTGAATACTACGAACGCATTTCAACGCCCCTTCAATTCAGTAAATTCCAACACGTACACATTCAATTGGTGAAATCATCAAAATTTCAGTTAGAGGAATGGACCAACTGTGAATGCACCTAATAATTTCCAAAGGTCATCTACTGGACCTCCATCAAAGAGAACCCTTGAGGATACATTGAATGCATTCAAGTCATAAATAAACTCAATATATGTCATATCGGGAGTGTTTGGTTTGGACACGTTAATGTAGATTGCCACCAAAATAGCCTATGTCACAACTTGATTTTTATTTTATCCACGTTGTCCGTCCATTTTTCCCACTCATATCAGAACACGAACTAAAAAATGAAGCAGGTATGAAAGATCAAGTTTATCGTACTTCTAGAAAGAGTGAGCATGGGCATAGATCACCTACCGTTAAAAACATCTTGGAGCTGATGGAGTTTTAGATTAACCTTTCATTCGGTTCTTTTGACCTTTTGAATAGGCCAGATGGCAACTAAACATTATTATAAGCCCTATGAAGCTTTCAGTGGTGGGCGTTCTTATTCCAATATTTCAATTTTTAGGGCCCAAAATGAGGGGATCAAATAGATGAACGGCTTGGATAAAACACATACATCACCTAAGCTCCGCCATCAGTGACACCCCTGGTGATTGGGTCACTGGTAGGGCTATCCACAGGCCAAGCTTGGATAGGTCTTGACCAGAATTTTGAGCTATTTTTTGTTAGTCGTGGGTAGAGGTGTACACAAGTCAAGTTGAACCAAGCTTTGCCCAGCTCATGCTCGACTCGGACTGCTCGAGTCTCAACTCATGCTTGGCTCGGCTCGGCCTTCAAGCTCGGAACAACAGCTCGTGCTCGGCTCGGCTGAGTTCGAACCGAGTTCAAGCAGCGATGGCAAACTTAGGGTTTAGGGACATGGTCGGACAATGGCCATGCAGGTAAGGGAGGAGGGAGAGAGTAGAGAGATCAGACGGCGGTCGTGCGGCAGTGCGGATAAGGGAGAAGGAGGGAGAGAGACGAGTAGAGAGGGTCATGTGGGTAAGGGAGGAGGGAGAGAGACAAGTAGAGAGTGTCGTGCAAGTAAGGGAGGAGGGAGAGAGTAGGGAGATCGGACGGTTGTGTGTTAGTGCGGCCGTGCAGGTAAGGGAGGATGAGGGAGAGAGTAGAGAGAGAGAGGGAGGAAGGAAGGTTAACTTAGCCGACTGAAAGAGAGGAAGGAAAAGAGGGTTAGGAGGAGAATCTAAGGTTGGGCAGGCTGGGATGGTTTTTGAAAACAGGTAGGGTTTTTTTTTTTTTTTTTTTTTTGAAGGGTATATATACCTTGCACCGAGTCTAGTCGAGTTTGAGCGGTATTCGAGTTGAGTCAAGTCGAGCTAGGGCAAGATTGAACTCGGCTCGAACTCGCTTCAAGCTCCAAAAATCAACTTGACTCGATTCGAACTCAGCTTCAATCCGAGTTGAGTTGAGGGAGCCACCGCGTTAACTCTGCTCGTGTACAACCCTAGCCATGGGATAGGCTCCATACAAAATTTTAATTTTTCAAGCCCGAGCCTGGCCCATTCGTAGCCCTGGTCACAAGGCAATCCACATATGCAAATGGCAGCTCTCTTGAATGCGGATTGTTACCGGGGCCACATTGATGTTTGTGTCTTATCGTGCCATCAATCCTTTTTATCAGCTCATTTTACCGCACGATTCTAAAATTGAAGCTTATTCAAAACTGGAAGGGACCACACCACAGGAACCGGTTGGGATAACGACGACCACCATTGAAACCTTTCTAAGGCCTAGAGTGTCGTTTATTTATCATCCAAACCTCAACCTATTCACGAGGTCACACAGACATTGGATGAAGGAAAGCACAAATATCAGCTTGGTCTAAAATTTATGTGGCTATTAAGAGTTTTCAATCGTGGGATTTCAATGCGCATTGTTTCTCGTGATGTGGTCTATTTTAAATATACTTTAATTATCGCCTCATAAACTAAAATGAGTTGGTGGCATCGGGTCGAGTCGGACCGAGTTAAGGATGACCCAACTCGATCTGGTTTTGACCTGAACTCGACTCGACTCGGTACCAATCCAATATGCTGAACCGATCTGAATCCGGATCTGCCGTGGACTAATCTGGACTGAATCCGCCCCGGTAAAAAGTACCGAGTCGATTCGAGTTGACACTAATTCAGATCAGAAGACGAGGGAGGGAGTTGAGAGGAGAGAGGAGGATGGCGGTGAATCCGGTGACGGTGGTGGGTGGCTGCCGGGCGGTTGCCGGGCCTGAAAGAAGAGGGTGGGAGGGAGTGGAGAGAGAGAGAGAGACGAGGAGGATAGTGTCATACAGGTCCACATCCATTTTCAAGGCGGGGAATTACTGATACTCTGAAAGAGCACCACGCTTGATATGCAGGCATTCAAAAACTGTACACGTGGCACACATTAACTGGAATTAAACGTACCAAATTGTGGATCCCGCCGTTTCTAAATCCCAATTCCAAAATCAAATTTATCGAGCAATCCTAACCTCTGATTCGTGGACACTTGTTTGTTGAAATTGAATTATGGATAATTTTCATTTTAGCCGTCCAATAATATCCACTGATCCACAAATCGATCAATCACATAGGCTTAGAGTTTTAGTTCATGATACATCTAAACCGTGAAGCTACAATTTGGGCGTTTTAATCTGAACCGATTGTTTTCCACTTATGCAATATTTAAATAATTTCAAAGTGCCCGCCTATCGTCCGTCACGTGACGGCAGAGTACGAAAGTTTTTATATTTCGAAAAAACACTCAAAGGAAGATATTCTCGAGTTCGTTTTACCTCTGTCGCGACTGAGAATACAGCGTTTGTCGCCATCCTGTGGGTCTATATGCTTACTGGTAAGATGATATCAACCGTTAATTTCTTGTAATATATGATATAAATGATATTCCACAAAATTTAATCTGAAAATTTGAATAACATCGTTATCTAAAGATAAACTTAAAACCATAAAAAGAAAATTCAATGGATAATATTCATAGATTAAAAATTAAAGGTTTGGATCATCATTGAAGCGTAACTACTGGGTAGTAGCTTATTTACAACAGAATCTGACCTCTGAGTTGTACGAACGGTTCAAAGGAGATCAAAGTTACATGGGCCCAAAAATGATGTATTTATTACATCCACACCGTTCATCCATTTTTCGGGATCATTTTAAAGTATTATTCAATAAATGATTGATATATAAAGCTAAACTGAACCACATAAAAAATAGGAGCAAGCATAACGATTTTCACCGTTAAAACATTTGTAGGCCCACCGTAACGTTTATTTTCCATCTAATCTTATGGTAAGGTCACAAGGACCGAAATGAAGGGAATAAAAAAATATCATATTAATCCAAAACTTCCGTAACCTCAAAAAGGATTTCAACTGTAGACGTTCAAACCCCAACTACCTTTTTTAGCGTGGTCCACTTTATCTTTGATTTCTCTTATTTTTCGGCTTAAGCCTTGCGACGAGCTCGCCAAATTGATGGACGGTTTGGAAGTTTCCTAAACTATAATAGGTACGTACCTAAGGCTTTCTAAAAGGGTTTCGTGATTAAACCACATAACTGGTTGATGTTGACACACCGCTATAATGCTAGTACGTGGTACACCAGCCAATCCGCTTCCGGAGAATTCGGTTTACACTGAGTTACTCAGGCTGCGATCCGAGGCGTGCTCTTGAGGAGGAAGTCCACTATAGATGGTGATTGGAATACTCTTGATAAGAAGGCATTATCATCGTCCGTTTATGTCTCACGGATGAGGCCTACAACTATGCGTGGGCGAATTTGGAGATGTGGGCGAAAATCGGATAAGTCAGATCGGATTGAGGCTCATAACAACTTTAATTTGGTTTGCTCGGATATGGAGGAAGTGATGAAAATCTAGCATGTATACTCGAATTCTCGAATCCTATGAGTCATTCGGATATATGGAACAAAACGAGTGTCGAGTTATCTCCTTCAAGGGAAGGCTATAGGACTCGAACATGACTTCCGATGCACATGGTTGGTTCTTTGTTCTAGATCCAAATCCGGGCAAGGGCAAAGGAAAGGTAAAGTCTTTGGAATTGTGGGAAGGAAGGACATGTGAAAAGGGATTGTGAAAATCCTAAATCTAAGAGGGAAGATTCCGAGGCTTCATGCAGGGAGGCTAACACCGCCACGTCGATGAATCGAGTGGATGTGATGGTGATGTTAAAAATAGCGAAAATCATCTTTTATCCTCATTGGTATTATTCGATGTTTATAGCAATGGCCATTTGAGCACATCGGGATGTTTTAGATATGACGTTCTTTTTTTTTCTTGGTGTGCTTGAGGCAAAGGGATGAGTACATGGTATTGATGGTGCTCTAAGGTATCCAAGGGGGCACGGGTAGTCATGAAAGCGCAACGTCGATCATGTTTACAATGTTGATGGGCACTTAGTGGAGCTATAGTGGATGTAGCGTGCGAATTTCACCTCTGCAATGTTGGCATGATGGGCATGGCCACATGAGCGGGCAGGCTAAAGGCCGAGACGTGGAATTAGATTAGAGGTGGAGCATTGAGAAGAATCACATGGCATGATTTGTATATGGTCCAATATTCGGGGGATTCATCTTCTACTCGATGGCTTAGCAAGTGAGCCCGGTGCCGAGAAGTGGAAGGACTATGGGCCCACCAGCCGGTGGAGCTTCCAAAGTCGGTGAGCGGTTGGATGCGTGGATCTTTGAGGATCTGACATAGGCTGGTAGCGAAGGGTTATCGAGAGAAGGATCGGCTTCTCGAGATATTCGTGCCGACCGTATAGCAAGTATCTATCGATCCGTGATTGGCACCTTGGTTGGCCAATGTGATCTTGAGCTATGATGTGAAGCAGAGATAAGAGAAGAGGTCAAGGAGCTACACGGTTGAAATTGAAGACTTGGTGGAGATTGTTGAGAAAAGTCTTAAATCTAAGGTTTTGAGGTCGTTCGACCGGTCGTGGGAAGCTTCGATTGGTCGTGCCGACCCACCGTAGGTTCGAACCCTTGTACGACTCAAAGTCCAAATGAGTTGGTTTTTTGTTTTTTATTGAATACCACGGGTCGTAGGAGAGCTACGACTAGTCATAGGTGGTTACGACTTCGTAGGAGAGCTACGACTAGTCGTAGGTTACGATTTGTTCCGCGATTTTGTTGAGTCCTTTCGCATTGGGATGCGGAAGGAAGTTTCCTAAACTATAAATAGGTATTCCTAGGGTCTTTCTAGGAAGGGGTGATGAATGCTAAGGCTTTCTAAAAGGATTCCAGGGTTTCTAAAGGGTGTAGCAAGGGTGAGATTCGAGGTTGTTCAAATCGGGTAAGTCCTTTCTCTTTGTAATTGATGCTTTCATAGTGGTGATATTCGCATACCGTGGTTTTTTCCCGCAAGGGTTTTCCACGTTAAATGTGTGTGCTTGGTGCCATTGGATTACCATCCTAGATCTAGATCTGTGTGATTCCGTAGGCCAAAAATCCCAACACAAACCCCAACTACCTTTTTTAGCGTGGTCCACTTTATCTTTGATTTCTCTTATTTTTCGGCTTAAGCCTTGCGACGAGCTCGCCAAATTGATGGACGGTTTGTATATAACACGTACCTCGTGATTAAACCACATTCCGGTTGATGTTGCTATAATAATGGTACACTGCCAATCCGCTTCCGGAGAATTCGGTTTACACTGAGTTACTCAGGCCGCAATCCGCGTCCATAGCTTTCTTTTGTGGTCGAGCACGCCTACCTATGCGTAGAGGTGGGCATCGGACCGAGTCAGATCGGATTGGGTCTAACCCGATTTGGTCTGAAATCTAATTGGACTGACCCGAATCTGATCGGATATAGGACCGAGTCCAGAATATAGGACTTGAACTGACCTGACACATGGTTGGCTTGACCCAAACCGAGTCCAACTCGGTCAGGGAAACCGAGTCAGATTAGGTTGGGTGCGATTCATATCGTTAAAAATAATGAAAATCATTATCTTCATTGGTATTTTCAATGTAGTCCATTTGAGCTTCAGATATGATTTTTTTTTTTTTTTTCTAAATGATCTAAGGGGGCGCATGGTATTAGATGGGATTAGGTGGGATGGAATTGCATTTGGTCCCGTGCCAATTCTACTCAATGTTTGGGAAGAATGAAATAGCTTGAAATTAGATTAGATGGAATTGCATTGGGTCCCATGCCGATTCTACTCAATGTTAGCAAGTTGTGTAGGTCCCACCATGATGTGTGGGCTATATCCACACCGTCCACCCATTTTTCAAGATCATTTTAGAGCATGGGCTAAAAAATCAGATAGATCTAAAGCTCAAGTGGACCCCACCATAAAAAACGGCGAGGATTGAATACCAACTATTGAAAACTTCTTTGGGGCCACATAAGTTTTGGATCTACCTCATTTTTAGGCCCATGCTATAAAATGAGGTTACAAAACAAATGAACAATTTGGATATAACACATGTGTTATTCTCAATAGTTTTAAATGGTGGTGGGTATATCCATTCAATGTACCACCGTATGACAAATATAACATGGAATTAAGCTTATCCCATGGTAGCAGGGGACAATTCCTGCCATGTGTAATAATTATGTTTTTTGAATCCCATCCCACCTAATCCTTCACAATGTCATGAGCCAAACACACACTAAAATGATCATGAAAAATGGATAAACGGTATGGATATAATAAATACATCATTGTAGGGCCCATATAAGGTGGATATCATTTGAGCCGTTCATACAACTCAAAGCTCGAGGCGCTGCAACTGCAAATGTGCTATGCACGGCAGCTACCTATAACATGTTGCGCACGAAATGCCAACTTTGATGTTACCAAGTTCTGTAGGTCTGATCATGGGATATGTGTTATATCTAAACCGTCCATCCATTTGGCGAGCTCGTTTTAAGGCTTGAGACGAAAAATAAGATAGATCTAACTATCAAGTGGACTACACTAGAAAAAGCAGTAGGGATTGAATGTCTACCATTGAATGCCTTTTTGGGGTCAGTCTCACAGAAGTTTTGGATCAATTTCAAATTTGTTTTTCCTCTTAATTTAGGTCTTTGTGACCTTATGAATAGATCAGATGGAAAATAAACATTATGGTGGGCCCTACGAATTGTTTAAAGGTGAAATTCATTCTCTATTGCTATTTGTGGTGTGGTCCAGATGATCTTTGGATATGATCCATTTTTTTAGATAATGCTCTAAAATGATCTCTAAATATATGTGAACGGTGTAGATATAATAAATACATCACTGTAGGGCCATATAACTTTAATCTCCTTTGAACCGTTCGTACAACTCGCAGCTCGAAGAGCGTGAGTGCTCATCTTGGCACGACACGTACCTACAACTAGCCGCACATAGCTGTGTGGTACACTATCAAATATTTTTCTTATTGTACACAGTAAATTCTATTGGGGCCCACCTTGAATGCATGTGGTTTATCCACGCCGTCCATTCATTTTTGCATATCATTTTAGTGGTCGAACCCAAAATCAATGCTATCCAAAGCTCAAGCAGACCAATTCACAGGGAAAAGTAGAAGTATCGATAAGAACTACTCCGGATCGGGTAGGATCGGATCGAATTTCGGGTCAGGTCGGATCAGGGCCAATCCGAACTCGACCCAAAAATATTTCGGATCTGGATAGAGCTACCAGATCCGCACTGATCCAGACCATCGATTCGGTTCTGATCGGGTCGGATCAAGTCTGATCAGGTTGGATCCACTGGATCGGATCTATTTTGCCCAACTGTACCTACGCGTTGCAATTCATGAGTAATTTTTACTGTAGACACTACCTCTTACCTGCCTTACTAGCCTCGACCAATCACAAACATAGATAACCAAAGTAGATCGACTCCTATTTATACGGACAACTTATTTTGGACAAAAATAACCTTCCTTTTTCACCTGCTTTTTACTTGAACCCGAGGGGCTCGAGGGATATTTTTGTCCGCCCGTTCTCTAAAAATCGTCTTCCATCACCGAAGTTTCACTCCAGCAGAAAAATAATTACCCTAAAAGACATGGTCTACCGTGCTAATTTTTTCTGCAATCAACTTCAAGATCAGAAAAGATTACGATGACTATTCAACCAGTGGTTTAAACATCCATGTCTCTAGGGTTGGTATCAATGATAAGGTCAAGCGGAGTAACAAATCGTTGGAAAAGACTCTTAGTCTGGATAAGACCGAAATGCCGCCAAAGCAATTTAGACCACACTAATTGACACGAAACATTTTAGTAACGCAATGACACGTGAATCAGCCTGCTGCATTAAATCCTTTCCTCGTGGGAGAGCAGGTCCCGAAAGCAACACCTATCCAAAGTAAATAATAATAACAATAATAATGGATGCTCCAGCAGAGTGCGATGAATGATACGCAGTACCAAAAAAAAAAAAAAAATTACTTCTAGAAATTGAATCCTTAGCTCAAAATGAACCGTTCAAATTATGGGCTTCAGTTTTGATGAGTAATGGATCAAAACTTAAGATTATCTGATTACCTGACTATTATTATGTTTACTGGATCATAAAAATAAGATTATCCAATGGTACTATTTCAACAGACATGTGCCGACCAGTCATAAGTTTGAATTATTAAACGAATTTGATTCCGAGACGGAGACGGAGACGGAGACGGAGACGGAAGCGAATTGGCCCAGCTGGTGTGCTGACATCACTAAGTTATGTGGGTCCTAGCGTAAGGAATGTGTTATATACAAAACCGTTCGTCCATTCGGCAAGCTCGATGTAAGGCTTAAACTTAAAAAATAAGATGGATCCAAAGATCAAGTAGACCTCTGCTAAAAGCAAAGCAGCGGAGGATTGAACGTCTACCGTTGAAACCCTTTGGGGTTACGGAAGTTTTGTATTAATATGATTTTTTTTTTCTCTTCATTTAAGTCTATGTGCCCTTATGAATAGATTGGATGGAAAATAAACATTTTGATGGGCCTTGCTACTGTTTTCACGGTGAGAATAATTGTCCCTACTGCTATTTGTGGTGTGGTCCACTTGAACCATGGATACAACTAATTTTTGATCTCAGGCTCTAAAATTATTTAGCCAAATGTATGAACTGTGTGGATATAATAAATACATCATTGGAGGCTCATTTCACTTTGATCTCCTTTGAACCGTTTCTGAACTTGTCAAGCGTGGCACAGCTCGACTCGGCCGACTGCTAGCTGACCATAGCTCAACTGGTAGACTGAGTGGATATACCTCATTTCAACACTGAGGTCTTGGCATCGAGCAGGGGTGGCTAACAATGCATGTACTGACAGTTGGTGTATACTAACAAGCTAACCAAAAAAAAAAAAAGCGTGGCTCAGCTCGACTCGGCCGACTACTAGCTGACCCAGCTCGAACTCGGCGCTCAGTCCTCGAGCCTGACTGGCTAGCTCGGATTAGTTGGGTCAGCAGCTTAGGCTAGTCAAGCCAAGATTGGACCTTTGCTGCATTTTCTCAAAACACACAGAGTGCACCTTCAATATCTCATGGTATCTAAAATAGCAGTATCAGTTTACAGTTATTTCATCAAACACTCAGCAGGCAACAAAAACATCAAGATACAAGGGTATTTGTTTCATATCCATACCTTCCTCACCTTTCAACCGGCAGTTCATTAAGTCATTACATCAAACACTAGCTGAGTAACATCAATATCAAAATAACCAAGTCACTGAATTGGTTTTGATCCGAGTTCAATTCAAGGTGGGGTTCGATCCGAGTTGAGTCGAGCTTGGGCAAGCTCAGACTTGGCTCAAAAAATTTTCAAGCTCAAAAAATCAGCTCAACACGGCTCGAACTCAGTTTCAAACCGAGTCGAGTGATTTAACCATGCTAACTCAATTGGTGTACAGCTCTAGCGTCAGATCTCGTCCTTGCGCGACACGTACACACCAGCGAGATTGGTGTTGTGTGGTACACCCGCTAATCCGCCTACGACGGTGACACGGTGAAATTAGGATACGTAATTTATTTGGTTTAGTATGAATTAGTGTTTGCCACGTGTACACGTTCTGAGTCCAGCTTATTAAACATCATACTAGCAGATTATCGAATAACTCCTCGTAGAAACCTCAGAACCACATGTTTATAAACTCCCAGCCATCATGTTGTCTATCAGGTTCGTTCCTCATTGCAATGTCCTTTGGACAAGAAATAAAACAAATCACAGGTCAGGTGGGCCACCCCACAGGGAACAATAGGAAGGGATGCCAACCATAGGTTTATGTAAGGAAAACCATAGTTATGTATCTCTAATCAAATGCCCTCATCAGGTGTGAGTCCGTCTGACTCTGCAGAGGGAATGAAACATGCAAAACTCAGCCTGATCGATAATCCAGATGTGCCACGAGGTTTGAACTAATAGCTTTTAGGCGCAATTTTACATGGTTCCCATTGGTGTGGTCCAGTTGAGCTTTTTAGCGGATCTTTGTATGCAATATGAGGATTGAGTGGATTTCATGTATACAAGCGCCAAAAGAGCTTGGGCGTTATGTCCTGATACAAATGACACGTGTGGCGTGAATGCTCCTCATATTAGCCCGTTCAAATAGCCACTCTAGATAGGTCACAACCTAAAAGTATCATCCTTAGCTGATTGGTGGGTTGTACGTTTTTTCAACAAAAATTAGAAACGGTTAAGTTCAACTAACAAAACACCCGGATCCATACCGCAACTGGCAGACTGAGTGGAGATACCTGATTTCAACACTTGAGGTCTTGGTATCGGAGTGTTGGTATCGATCCCTAGCGGGGGTGACTAACATGGAGTGTGTACTGACATGGGTGTGTACTGACAAGCTAACCCAAAAAAAAAAAACAAAACAAAACAAAAAAAAGTTCAACTAACAAATGTCCTAACTTTTTACCATTCCGTCCTAATCACCTTGCACATGAGGTGAGAGTGTTGTAAAATATGTTGGAAATACCAAAAAATAAAATTAAATTAAATTAATTAGTTTTTGTTTCACTAGAAAGTGGACCATTGCTAGATGGTCATCAATGATTCGGAACGTTTGAAAAACGTTTCTGAGCGTTGATCATTATTTTGAGCCATTTTTTACTGTTGGATCGAAAGATCTAATCGTTGGATCTTCATAGCCCATCCATTTTTGAAATGTTGTGACTTTTAAGGCTGTTAGCCATTCTAAAAAACAACTGAACAATTCGAATTAATAATTCAACCGTTCTCAATAGCTTATAAAATCTCTCGAGACGGTTCACCATGTGCGAAGTGCAACGTGTTCCAATTAGTGTCGCTACAGCTACACTACCCACACCCGTGTGCAAGTTCCAATGCGTACATGCTCGCATTCCAATGCGTACACGCAACCTGAGCGCCCTAATCTCTAAAACTCCAAGTAAGAATATTACACACACCTCCACGGAAAAACTACAAGCTTTCTCTTCTCACAGAAGCACACACCACACTTTTCGTTTGAAATTTTTCAAAAAGTATTTTCGCTGCAAAACGAAATTTTCAAAACGAAATTTTCCAAAAAAAAAAATTAATAAAAAAAGTTGAATTTAGACCATTCCTAGTTTTTGGTGATGATCTATGGAAAAAATCCGGTCTTTTTGGCTCTCTCTCATTCTCCACAAAAGTATAAAATAGCTCCTCACCCACGCTTAGACATGCATGTGCATGGCTACCCTACCACCTTATTACAATTATGGGCCGGTGGGCCTTGTTGTCCCTGTAGAGGTTCAAAAGCAAACTAGTGGTTTTTGCCTAGCTGCAGCTTTTGTCTGGCATTTGACTGGAGAAGCCTTTAGACATGTAAATTGTTCTCTCTTAAAAGCTTTAGCCCCTTTAATAGGCTAAGCAATGAGAAGCATGGTCGGTGCAATTTTTCACTCACGCGCACCTGGCCATAGGCATGGCATGGCCAGTCATGTGTGTTTGATCCCTTTCAGCGTGTATATTCTATTTTACCAAATGTTTTCTTTTCAAATTCTAAATGCTTTTAATAACCTTTTTTTATAGTAAAATGGTTTTCTTTTCAAATTCCAAATGTTTTTTTACTACGTTTTTAATAGTAAAGTTTTATAATGAGACCACTCATGCATGTTCAAAGAGAGTCACAAAAAGCACTCAGGACTCTCACACCTCGCAAATGGGGCCAAGTTGCCCACGCGTGTCCATGCAAATTTTCAAGTACCTATGCCTCAGTCGTACATTCACAAGAGTTTCAACACGAGGTCTTAGGTTCGAGTACCCATTGCCGCGAAGAACCACGGTGGTGTGAGTGCTTGGGTGTGTGGGGTGTGAGTGCGTGTATTAAAAAAATAAATGGGCAGACTCAAGCTTTCAAATGAGATCCAGGATTTCTTTCAAATGGAATCTAGGATTGCTCATGTATCCACATTTTCTAGCAAAAACCTAAGACATGAATAGGTTTGAGCCTCTAAGTGAGCATAACCCATGAAGACACCCTTGGAATGTTTTGGGCCCTCTAATGTTGAAGAGACAGGCCCCAATGTTATAACAAGTGAACCTAGAATAGGCCTCTTAAGTGATAAGAAGGGCCCAAAGGAATGAATACCTCTCATGGAAGCCCCAAAGAGGCTAAAGGATGAAGGGTTCCCAGTCCAAATCTCAGGCAGGCCCAAAAAGCAAAGGGACACACCATGACAAGGGTTATAACCTTTTGGACCTTTAAACAATTGCATGGGCCCATGGAGGATTTTGTTGGCTATCTGAATTATTCAAAAGGAGAGCCCATTGAAGCAATTAGGATCAATAGGGACACGTTCTTTAGAAAAGCCTAATACAAAGGTTTTAGTGAAAGTAGGCTCCTCCAAAAGAGAACCGGGCCGAAAAAGAAAGGTTGCCAAAACATGATGGCAAAGAAACCGGATCCTCTACTTGCCATAAGTAGGAAAATCTTGCTTATTGCAATTTAATTGGGCCATGTTATCACACAATGCATTGAATGCAGCATCGCTAATGATGTCAATGATGACATGGACCAATCACAATGCAAGAAAACAGGTTTTCCATGCTTGTGGCAAGCAGAGGATTCGGATTCCATGGCAAAAGGCCCGAAGGAAGTAGGGTCCATTCTAAGGCTCGAGAAGACCCAAGGAATTGACACACTTCTTTAAAATTTATGAAGTATTTTTTATTGAAGCCTCTTATACAAACTAAGGCACACTACAAGAAAAATGACCTTTACTAGTGGCCAAAAGCACCAGTAAAAATTTTGCCAGCGCTCAAACAAGCACCGAAAAAAGGGTGCATTAGCAAAGGCTTTACTAGAGCTCATCCCCCTTTACCGACACTTTTTCTAGTCGCCATTGTTTGTACCCATTCCGGCCGAAACCAATCAAAGAGAATTATGTATGATATGTACGGGCACACATGGTGCATTCAAAGATATGCAGATACGTATGGATGAGTTCTTGGAAAGCAGAGCCACAACGTATCAATTGTTTACGTGCACCACTAAAGCAGTTGAGAGGAATAACGGTCAATTCCGAAAGATCAGAGCAGCAATCGATCTCGCACAGTCACAAGACAAGTGGCGAAAAGAGAAGTAAAGGAAGAAGAACGCGGGAAGCGTGTAGAATCCATGTAATAGAGAGCGGTTACCATAATCGTTAGAACGTGGGAAGGATCTAGATGGCTAGATAAAAGCTATAAATAGCATAGGAATTCAAAAGAGAAATTTTGTCTCATACCAATCTAAACAAACCAAACTTATCTTTCAATTATCCTTTCAATTTATCAATCAATTTACATTCCATAGTATTATCCTTTACTTTTCTTGTTGAGTAAATTACATTTCTTAGTATAATCTTTTACTTTTCAGCTTGTAGTTTACATTCCGTCGCATAATCCGTAGCGGTAACCAAGTAGCTAGTAATCATTAGCCGTAATTTGAGTTCATGCTCGTGCGCTGGATTCAGTTCATCGATCGGAAAGGTGTTTTGTAGCTACTCTTCACGACCGATTATAAAAATCCCTTTCTCATTTTTATTATATGTATTGAAAAGTCCTTTCGTACAGAAGGCAAAGCAATGACCCATCATCAAAGGATGAACCCCACCATTTAAATATTGCCTTATCCAATTTACAAATTAAGCTAGTGGCCAAATAGGAGACCGATCTCTTCATATCTCAGTCATACACTACACGTCTACCTCTCTTGGTGCTCGAGGTCATTGTTGTTTGATTCGAATTGGAGCCGCAAATCCAATTCTGGCACGCCCGCACATTGTGTGAGAAAATAATGATGAACGATTTTCTGGCATGCTTGGTGGGACCCTGTCTATTAACTACCAGTTTGACCTTTGCCAAAAATGCAGAGGAAAAGTGCCCGAATTGTTGGGGTCGATCCTTCAATACCGACCGCACCACCTCTAAGGGAGGATGTGCCAGTCCCTCCTAAGGCATCAAATCTAAATACTAACACGACCAGAAATCAAGCTAGACCATCCACATCTTGAGCCCTACTTCCAGAAGAGGTATCAGTGGTGCTTTAAGATGTTCAGATAAGCATACAGATGGTGCAGGAATATGGAAGAGTCCAAGCTGAATAATTCCATATCCGGGCCGAGAGCACCAATCATTACATGGCCAGTCAGACGGACGCCATGCAACATCTGTTGGCTGTAATAACGAAATGAACATCGTTGGCACCACAACACACAGTCAATGGAAGCTCAGTTGGCAATGCAGTTCTATTGCCACCTATGCCACCTTTACAATGTAATCCACCACTGATTGCTCCTCCAGATGTTAAGAATGTGTCGCCTCCTATGGAAGTTACGTAACCTAAGCCGAAGGTTAGGAATTTCGCACCGGTAATGGGAATCATGGACCGCCAGTTGTATTTAATCCATAGTAGGGCCTTAGATTTCCTAATAATCTTAACCAATTTGGTCCGGATCATCAACCAGCTGTGGAACTTCAACAGGTTGACCAAGACCAGATAGTACAGCTTGTTCAAGAGGTTGCTGGCCAAGTACTTAGTTGTAACACCATTCTTGTGTATCACAAGCCCTACCCTGAATCAGTAGATTGGCAACATCCCCTGCTAATAAATTATCGACTTGAGTTTGCCCTATTCTCAGGTGAGCCTGGTCAGTCGACCATTGAACATGTCGTCCATTTCACTATGCAGTGTAGCAAACTCGCCAACAATGATTATCATAAATTACAATTGTTTGATCACTCATTGACCGTTGCAGCCTTCACCTGGTATTCAAACCTACTTCCAGATTCAGTACACACTTGGCAGGAAATGGAAGAAAATTTTCATGCTCAATTCTTCTCCAGAAATAGGGAGATAACCATGGCCGATCTCGCATGATTCTGACAGTTACCTGGGGAATCATGCGAGAGTTATATTATGTGATTCAAGCGGGCGAAGAGTCGCTGTAAAGTAGTCATGACCAAGGCCCAATTTGTGCAAATTACACAAGACGGACTGAAATATAAGCTCTGTAAAAAGTTCATAGGCACGGAATTTATCGATCTATATGACCTAACTAAAAAGGTTTCTCGCTATGAGGAACTCCTACAGGAAAGGGTTAGATGAACGAATTCCTCATTAGGGATGTATTACAATGATCCTAATTACGAAATCGTGATTGCTGAAGTAGTGGCTAAGAAGCCACTGGTATGTGCAGCATTGGTTAAAAAGGAGTCGACTGCCCCCACCACACAAAAGGCTCGGAAGGTGTAGTATACCTTTGATATTACCCAAGCCGAAGAAATATTTTATATCTTGTTGGCTAGAAAATTTATTAAAGTCCCTATCAACCATAAAGTGCCTCCGACTGATGAATTACTGAGGATCGAGTACCATAAATGGAATAGAACTCAATCCCACTTAACTAATAAGTGTGTTATTTTCAGGAACGTCATTCAGGGCCATGTCGACCATGGGCTATTGAAGTTCCCAAAAAGGATAAGGAAGAAATATTGATCAACACTGATCCATTTCCAACTAATATTGAGGTGAACATGGTTACCACCAATCTGAGGGATCGTCTGAAGCCGAAGATCGATCTCAGCTCCAATGATCCACGAAGAATGTCCAGCCGACCTGTACAAGGATGTCAATGGATTCTATAAATGTTATATTGTAAATCGAGCACCCAGTGTTGTCAAATTTTGTTGTGCCAAATCATTTAGAATCTGTATCATGTATTGATGAGATGAATAGATCAACTTCGTGCATTTTAAAGTTGTTCAAATCTTCGTCGAACTTCTCTATGTATTCAAGTTGAAGAAGCATTGTCGAAGTTCAAGATTTCAAGCTCACGTACAAGTACAAGTTCAAGGCTTAAGTTCAATTTTAATCTCCGAGTTCAGTACTTTAAAGACTCAAGAACTCAAGTCTTTACTCTAGCTCAAGTTCAAGATTTCAAGACAAGCTTCAAGTATTTCAAGTGTATGAAATTAGCAGAGCGAACGATGTTTCAATTGTTCAATCTCACAAACAAGGTATGGATGACCCTAGATTGACCATAGGTTAGGTCATATTCACTGCATATGTATGTGGGTAATTTCATAAGTTTATAAGTCATTTCCTCGACTAGTCCTAGTCTTTGTTCGACTAGTGCAAGCTCTCACTCGACCAGTCCAAGAGTTTTTTGACTAGTCCTAGTCTTTGTTCGACAAGTGCAAGCTCTGACTTAAGTTTTCAAATGAGATCCAGGATTTCTTTCAAATGGAATCTAGGATTGCTCATGTGTGCACAGTTTCTAGCAAGAAACTAAGACATGAATAGGTTTGAGCCTCTAAGTGGGCCCATGGAATGGAATTAACCCATGAAGACGCCCTGGGAATGTTTTGGGCCCTCTAATGTTGAAGAGACAGGCCCCAATGTTATAACAAGTGAACCTAGAATAGGCCTCTTAAGTGATAAGAAAGGCCCAAAGGAATGAACACCTCTCATGGAAGCACCAAAGAGGCTAAAGGATGAAGGGTTCCCAGTCCAAATCTCAGGCAGGCCCAAAAAAGCAAAGGGACACACCATGACAAGGGTTATAACCTTTTGGGCCTTTAAACAATTGCATGGACCCATGGAGGATTTTGTTGGCTATCTGAATTATTCAAAAGGAGAGCTCATTGAAGCAATTAGGATCAATAGGGACACGTTCTTTAGAAAAATCCTAATACAAAGGTTTTAGTGAAAGTAGGCTCCTTTAAAAGAGAACTGGGCCAAAAAAGAAAGGTTTCCAAAACATAATGGCAAAGAAACTCGATTCTCTACTTGCCACAAGTAGGAAAATCTTGCTTATTGCAATTTAATTGGGCCACATTATCACACACTGCATTGAATATAGCATCACTGATGATGTCAGTGATGACATGGACTAATCACAATGCAGGAAAACAGGTTTTCCATGCTTGTGGCAAGCAGAGGATCCAGATTCCATGGCAAAAGGCCGAAAGGAAGTAGGTCCATTCTAGGGTCTCAAGTAGACCCAAGGAATTGACACACTTCTTTAAATTTTATGAAGTATTTTTTATTGAAGCCTCTTATACAAATTAAGGCACGCTACAAGAAAAATGACCTTTACTAGTGGCCAAAAGCACAAGTAAAAATTTTGTCAGCGCTCAAACAAGCGCCGAAAAAAGGGTGCGTCAGCAAGGGCTTTACTGGAGCTCATCCCCCTTTACCGGCACTTTTGCTAGTCACCATTATTTGTACCCATTCCGGCTAAAACCAATTAGAGAGAATTATGTGTGATATGTATGGGCACACATGGTGCGTTCAAAGATATGCAGATACGTATGGATGAGTTCTTGAAAAGCAGAGCCACAACGTATCAATTGTTGACGTGCACCACTAAAGCGGTCGATAAGAATAACGGTCGATTCCGAAAGATTAGAGTAGCAATCGATCTCGCACGATCGCAAGACAGGTGGCGAAAAGAGAAGTAAAGGAAGAAGAACGTGGGAAGCGTGTAGAATCCATGTAATAAAGAGCAGATATCATAACCATCGGAACGTGGGAAGGATCCACATGGTTGGATGAAAGCTATAAATAGCATAGGAATTCAAAAGAAAATTTTTTTCTCATACTAACCCAAACAAACCAAACTTATCTTTCAATTATCCTTTCAATTTACCAATCAATTTACATTCCATAGTATAATCGTTTACTTTTCTTATTGAGTAAATTACATTTCTTAGCATAATCTTTTACTTTTCAACTTGCAGTTTACATTCCGTAGCATAATCCGTAGCGGTAACCAAGTAGCTAGTAATCATTAGTCATAACTTGAGTTCACGCTCGTGCGCTGGATTCAGTTCATTGATCGGAAAGGTGTTTTGTATCTACTCTTCACGACCAATTGTAAGAATCCCTTTCTCATTTTTATTATATGTGTTGAGAAGTCCTTTCGTATGGAAGGTTAAGCAGTGACCCATCATTAGATGATGAACCCCACCATCTAAATATTGCCTGATCCGATTTACAAATTAAGTGAGTGGCCAAATAGGCGACCGATCTCTTCATATCTCAGTCATACACTACGTGTCTACCTCTCTTGGCGCTCGAGGTCATTGTTGTTCAATTCAAATTGGAGCCACAAATCCAATTCTGGCACGCCTGCACACTGTGTGAGAAAATAACGACAAACGATTTTCTGGCATGCTCGATGGGACCCTGTCTATTAACTACCGGTTTGACATTTGCAAAAAATGCAGAGGAGAAGTTCCCGAATTGTTGGGGTCAATCCCTCAATACCAACTGCACCACCTCCAAGGGAGGATGTGTCAGTCCATGTGCCTCCTGAGGCGTCAAATCCAAATACTAACCCGACTAGAAATCAAGTTGGACCGTCCACGTCTCGAGCCGTACTTCCAAAAGAGGTATCAGTGGTGCTTCAGGATGTTCAGATGAGCATACAGATGGTGTAGGAATATGGAAGAGTCCAAGCTGAATAATCCATATCCAGGCCAAGAGCACCAATCGTTACATGGCCAGTCAGACTGACGCCGTGCAACATCTGTTGGCTGTAATAACAAAATGAACACCGTCAGCACCACAACACACAGTCAATGGAAGCTCGGTTGGCGATGTAGTTCTATTGCCACCTATGCCACCTTTACAATGTAATCCACCACTAATTCCTCCTCCGGATGTTAAGAATGTGCCGCCTCCTATGGAAGTCAGGCAACCTGAGCCAGAGGTTAGGAATTTCACACCGATAATGAGAATCATGGACCGCCAACTAGATTTAATCCATAGTAGGGCCTCAGATTTCCTTATAATCTTAACCGATTTGGTCCGGATCATCCACCAGCTGTGGAACTTCAACGAGTCGACCGGGACCAGATAGTACAACTTGTTCAAGAGGTTGTTGGCCAAGTACTTAGCTGTAACACCATTCCTGTGTATTACAAGCCCTACCCTGAATCGGTAGATCGGCAACATCCCCTGCTGATAAATTATCTACCAAAGTTTGCCCTATTCTCAGGTGAGCCTAGTCAGTCGACCATTGAACTTGTCATTCATTTCACAGTGCAGTGTGGCGAACTCACCAACAATGATTATCATAAACTATAATTGTTTGATCACTCATTGACCGCTGCAGCCTTCACCTAGTATTCAAACCTACTTCCAGATTCAATACTCACTTGGCAGGAAATGGAAGAACATTTCCATGCTCAATTCTTCTCCAAAAACAGGGAGATAACCATGGCCAATCTCGCATGATTCTGACAGTTGCCTAGGGAATCATGCGATAGTTATATTATGTGATTCAAGCGGGCGAAGAGTCGTTGTAAAGTAGTCATGACCCAGGCCCAATTTGTGCAAATTACGTAAGACGGATTGAAATATAAGCTCCATAAAAAGTTCATATGCACAGAATTTATCGATCTATATGACCTAACTAAAAAGGTTTTTCGCTATGAGGAACTCCAACAGGAAAGGGCTAGACGAACGAATTCTCATTAGGGATGTATTACAATGATCCTAATTATAAAATTGCGATTGTCGAAGTAGTGGCTAAGAAGCCACTAGTATGTGCAGCATTGGTCAAAAAGGAGTTGATTGCCCCCACCACACAAAAGGCTCGGAAGGTGTATACCTTTGATATTATCCAAGCCGAAGAAATATTTTATATCTTGTTGGCTAGAAAATTTATTAAAGTCCCTATCAACCATAAAGTGCCTCCAACTGATGAATTATAGAGGATCGAGTACTATAAATGGAATAGAACCCAATC
Organism: Magnolia changhungtana; assembly: GCA_030180095.1. Lineage (NCBI taxonomy): Eukaryota > Viridiplantae > Streptophyta > Magnoliopsida > Magnoliales > Magnoliaceae > Magnolia > Magnolia changhungtana. Next base: position 576,482 of record JASAUF010000078.1, read on the forward strand.
CCACTCAACTAATAAGTGTGTTATTTTCAGGAACGTCATTCAGGACCATATCTACCGTGGGCTATTGAAGTTCCTGGAAAAGGATAAGGAAGCAATATTGATCAACGCTAATCCATTTTTAGCTAATATTGAGGTGAACATGGTTACCACCAATCTGAGGGATCGTCTGAAGCCAAAGATCGATCTCACCTCCAATGATCCATGGAGATTGTCTAGCCGACCTGCACAAGGATGTCAATGGATTCCTCATCCTTAAGATGATCAGCCAGTCGTCATCTAAAGAAGACACCAAGCTTCTCGAATCTGCGACCAATGTGCTCAAAAAATTGTATCACGATTGGGGGATCACAATAATGGTCTCGACTGTTATTGGCTAACACAATCGGCCTCTAATCACCATTCGCGATGGTGACCACTTTTGTCAAAGATGGTTAAACCTCCTACTACAAAAGAGGGGATATGGAAACAGGTCATTCATCTAAAGTTCCCAGTGATACTGGAAGCTTTAACAAAAATCCAAAGGCGTTGATGGCAAAGACAAAGGACTGCTACAAGAAAGGAAATGCAAGGGGAAGGAACACTCCCTTAACTAAAAGCTAAAATGCCCCATCCTTTTTGGAAGGTTCCTACTCTTGATGGGCCAAGGTCCTCAAATCTGTGACCAATGTGCTCAGAAAATTGTATCATGGTTGAGGGATCACAATAACGGTCTTGACTGTTATCGGCCGACACGATCAACCTCCAATTACTATTTACGATGGGGACCACCTTTGTCAAGGATGGTCAAACCTCCTATTACATGAGAGGGGATATGGAAATGGGTTGTTCATCCAAAGTTTCCAGTGATACCAGAGGCTTTGAGAAAAATCCAAAGGGTTCATGGTAGAGACAAAGGGTTGCTGCAAGAAAGGAAATGCAAGGGGAAGGAACACTCCCTTGACTAGAAGTTAAAATGCCCCATCCTTTTTGGAAGGTTCCTGCTCTTAATAAGAAATTGGCAGTAAATACAGTCAAGGTTGTACTACCAGTTGTGACATGGAAGGACCCAAATACCCTCAACAATACGGCTCAGTCAAAGGACTTAAAAGAGGAAGATAGTTGCAATAACTTGTCAGATTATCTCAGTGAAGACTACTTTCCGATAGAGGAATGGCTGCATAATGAAATCATGTCGACCGCTGATATTCTGAAGAGTTCCTCGCCTGTTGATCTCTCAACCAAACCCACGACTACTGAATACCCTAGTCAGATCAAAGAAATTGGATCTGAAACACAAGGAGGGCAAGGTTCAAGTGGTAAAACTATATTTTGTTCATTGTAATATAGTTTCATGTTGTCGTCCAGCTTTCATTGTAATTACTAGGAGGCCCACTCAACCAAACACAATGCCCGGAGACGTAGAGGAATATGCTCTTCCAATAATCATACAGCAGGCTTCTTTCCCATTTAGAGAAGGTAAGGAAGATGAAACTAGGGTGGATAAGACATCACATGTCGACACGGCCACAGTCGCGGCCGAGAGTGCATTCAAAAGGGTGACTATCGACAAACCCACTAGTGATATGACGCGGCGCCTTAAGTTATTGTACATATCTGTAAGACCCATACCCTAGTCCGTACAGTTTCGTAGAGCTTCCGCGATCCTACCGGTCGAATTCCGGCAATCCTCGACTCATATCCGACGTTGCGTGCGATCTTAAGCCGAGTCCTGCTTGCCGAAGGCGGCTCGATCCGAAACTCATACCTTGGCGACCGCGCCGTCACCGCGATTCTAACGCCGCGACTCACGCACCGACCCGATACCCAGGCTAGAAGATGTCGGCCTGCGTTCGGTTCGAAGAAATGCCGCACGTTGCGAATCTCGAGGGAATCTCTACGAGATGTCCCATCAATCAAATCAATCAAATCAATCACTCAAGTCAAGTCACACCTACCCAAGTACAACAACCCATGCCTCTCTCTTACACAAGCAAGCCCAAGTCCACTCTCTCTCTCTCTTTTTCAACTCTACCCATGCCCATGACATCATCCCTCCATCCCTCCCTCTCCTTTTATTTTATTTCTTTTTTCTTCTCTCTCATTCTCCCATTCTCTCCCTCTCATACGTCCAAGCAACCCCAAGCTTCCCAAAAAAATTCTCCAAAATCCTAAGTGTGGCCCACCTCCTCATCTTCCATCTCAACCGTCCGATCATCATCCGCACCGTTAAAACCCGATCAACGTCCATAAGAACCGTAGGTGAGAAGTTTCCAAGCCAAGGGAGCAAGGTGGAGTGCAATAGGTGGGTGTTATACCATTGCTTTCAATTTTAAAGGGCCCACTTGTTGTGGGACCCACATGATGTATGTATTGTTTAAGGGAGGGCCCATTAGTGGCGGGGTCCCTCCCTCCTTTACCGTCACTCTCTTTCTCTCTCTCTTCTACTCTCTTTTACCCAATTGGATGTAGTGGGCCCCACCATTTAGAGCTCCATTTATACCATCCAACATGAATGGTGGGACCCACCATGAAATACCCTGATCCATAACTCAACTGGTAGACTGAGTGGATATACCTCGTTTCAACACTTGAGGCCTTGGTATCTATCCCTAGTTGAGGTGGCTAATGTGGGTGGGACCCACCATGATGCACGTCCATGTGGGACCCATAGGAACGTATTTGTTTTTACATGCCGTCCGGCGTCTCTCAGACGCTGGATCGGGCAGCCGCCGATTGGTAAAAAAAAAATGAAAAGAGGGAAGGTTGGAGTGGGTGCTTGCCCCGTATAGGCCCCACCTTGATGTATGTGTTTAATCCACGCCGTCCATCCTCTTCCTCATAAGGTTTTAGCCCTTGAGACAAATTTTTAAGGTGATCGATCACCTTAGGGTGGGCCATACCCTCTAAAACTATGTGAAGACCGCCAAAACATATAAAAGTACTTGGTGGGACCCACGAGGATTGGATGCTGGTGAGACTCGGTCCTGACGGCCAAACAAGTATGACACACATATTGGGTGGGTCGGATTGTGAAACACATCTCTGTGGGCCCCAAAAAAAAAAAAAAAATAATAAAAATAAAAAATTTTACAAGAAGCAGCTGCCTTCTTCTTCTTCGCCAAGACGGCGGACGGTCGGCCTGGGCCTCACGGCTCCAGCTGTGGGCCCACGGTGATGCGTTTCGACCATCAGCACCGAGCATTTGATGGGTCCCCTTTGATTAATGGCTGTCCTCAAAAATCAGCCGTATAGGGATCTCAAGTGGGCCACACCATCCAAAAATCATGTGAAAATATGCCTAAAACATACAAAATTATTTGGTGGGGCCGACCTGAAATTTAGATGCGGTTGAAATTTGGTTTGGATGGTCAATCGGGTGGGACACACATGATGGGTGGACTGGATTTGTAAACCACATTTCGGTGGGCCCCATGCCCACCCCCCAGTCCACGTGACCTTACGAACAGGTTGGCTGGCAAATAAACGTTACCGTGGGCTATGCCCACGTGATCATATCAACGGGTTGGATTTCAAATAAACATTACAGTGGGCCTTACCCCTGGTCCAAGTGACCTTATGAATAGGTTGGATTTCGGATAAACATTTCAGTGGGCCCTACCCAAGGTCCATGTGATCTTATGGCTAGTTTGAATATAAACATTATGGCGGGCCTCACTTGGGGCCCACTTTAGTATATATGGGCTAGTGTGTTTTGGCCCATCTTGGCATGTATATAGGCCCATTATTGAGGCCCACTTGGAAGCATGTGGGCTAGCGTGTTCGAGCCCATCTTGATGTATATTCAGGCCATCATTGAGGCCCACTTGGCATATATGGGCCCATGTTGGTAGGCCATCTTGACGAGTTTTTAGGCCTGTTGTCGGGGCCTACCTCAACATATATAGGCCCACGTTCTGAGGCCCAAATTGATGTACCTGTAGCCCATTGTTGAGGCCCACTTTAATATGTATAAGGCCTATGTGATTTAGGCCCATTTGATACACATAAAACTTACGTAAGTGGGCTCATTTTAATGCATTCTAAGGCCCATGGGTGATGACTCATTGCAATGTACCTAAGGCCCATTGGTGAGGCTCATTGGGATGTCCCACTTGATGAATGTAAGGCCCATGAGATACGGCCCATTTGATATATTTGAGGCCCAATGGGATGTACCTAAGGCACATTGCCATGTGTGACTCCACCATGATTTATTGGTATTTTAGGCGAGCCGAGCCTTGGGGACAATGTTGGTTTGACGTCCACATTGTATGAGTAATGTTGGTTCGATGTCCACATTATAACTCTCCCTAAGGCCACTGATAGGCCCGTATCTGTTTCATGTAGGCAATCTAGGCCCATCTTCATTGAGAGGATAGTTTATTGCTTTATAACATATTTAGCACAGCCCCATGATTCATGATCATACGCATCATATGTATGCTTGAGATGAGGAGTGTCTGATCATAGCATATGCCTTCGGCAGGCGGTGTTTACGGCTCCACGATAGGTGAGTTACCCTACATGAGTACGTCTTTGGTCGCATGATTGGTAGTGTGATTCATGCACTTGCATCTGCATGATTGAGATATGCCCTAGCGACATCAGGGCCATAGCCTCCACAGGTATATCGTGGGTGGCTGGTTGGATACCGAAAAATCTTGTTCTAAGCAATTGGGCGCCATAGATGTCCCCTGGATGAGAGTCCCGAACCCGATGGTACCAGAGGATGACTTCAACGTCGAGACCGAGTGGATATATGAGCGCACGAGGGCCGAATACCATGAGGCCGCGTCTCCCACCGTGTCGTGGTCGGTTGGAAAGGAGTGGTGGCCTTACTCGCCCGAGAGCGGGGGCATTACTGAAAGTGAGTTTGACCAGCTCGGAAATGGGTTCGCTATCGACGTGCTTGGGATAGGTATTGGCCGACTATTGGCCGGGCGGATAGTGAGGTTTCTTACGCTCACTTGACCGTGTCGCTTGGAGAGAGACAAGTGCCACTTGGAGTGTATTGAACCCCGGTGATTATCCGGACCGAGAACCGCACCGATTTGATGCTCTAGTGAGGAGTTGCATTGGTATGAGGATTGGCATGCTTGACTTACATATTGCATCGCATGGCCTTGGTATGGCCGATAGCATTTACATCTTGTCCGCATAGCCTTGAGTACGGCTAGTTGCATTTCGTACTTATCAGCATGATTCCGCATTACTCCAGGCATTGCATTCGAGCACGTTCGCACACACTTACACCGCCCTCTAAGCTTTCATATAAGCTTATGCACGATTGATGCGTGCGGTGACGCTTGAGACAGTTGTAGTCTCCCCGCATTGGAGCGTGCCGCCGAGCTTTTGGAGTTTTTTTGTTATTTGCACTACCTTGTATTTCCCTTTCTACGCACTGTATTCAAAGTTTTTGTTCATAGTGGATTTTGTGATGGTGTTCTTGTACTTATTGTTCGTGGGTTATGCTTGGTTATGCTCATTACGAATCAAATGGATTATTAGAAATCCTCCTTGTAGCATCCCAGATCGGAACCGCGTATGGGCGTCGGGGAGCCGAGAATGGGGTTCTACGAGAGGTTTTCGGCCGGATTGGCGATCGGGAATTTTGTGAGCCCGGTCTCCGAGTTCTGGGGCGTGACGAAAGTTGGTATCGAGCATAACTTGGGAATAACCGAGAACGGCATCACATGTTTGCTATGAGTTGAAGGCTGTTAGGTTCCAAGTGCGAAACTTTCCGTTTGACTTCCCTAACGTGCGATTCTCGAAATTTATTGGCGCCTTGTCTTTTCCTTAGGACATGCCGCCAGGAGAGCGACCCGAGCGCGCCCCGATCCACCACCTGAGGCTCCAGCCTTACCACCCGCGCCTCCCGTTCCACCCCCAGAGATTCCTGCCTCTCTGCCTGAGGATGACTTTTCTTCGCCTGATGCCGGTGCGGATCCGACCGTGCCTGTGAGTGCCTCGCGATTCTGGCCAGATGTTCTGGTGTGGACCGCGCACTTCAAGGCGAGGCGAGGCGTACGCCCAGTTGTTTCTGCAGCTCAGGCAGAGCAGGAGCGCGCGAGTGCCCTTCTCCGCGAGTTCAGACGGATGGATCCTCCACGATTTCAGGGCGAGCCAGATCCGACAGCAGCTGAGAGATGGCGCTCCGATGTGGAGAAGATTTTTGATATTATGTCATGTACGACCGAGCAGCGAGTCCGATTGGCCACATTCCTTTTCCAGGGTGAGGCAGAGCACTGGTGGACCTCTGTTACCCGTGTCGCAGGACCTGATCATGTCTGGACATGGGAGGATTTCATCAGCCGATTCGAGGAGCAGTACTTCCCTGACCACATTCGTCGTCAGAGGGCACGAGAGTTCGAGACTCTAGTACAGGGAGATATGTCCGTGGCGCAATGACGCGGCTCGCCGCGCTCGTGGGCCTTGTCATGGTTTGCGCCATATATGGTTGATGATGAGGGCGGAAGGCCCGCCGTTTCGAGAGCGGCTTACGTTACGGTCTTCGAGGCCGTGTTATTGGGCACGAGCTCCCGACCTTTCAAGCGGTAGTACGGAGGGCCCAGATCTACGAGACTGAGTGGGCTGACTCTCAGAGCGGTCGAGATCGGAGGAGAGGCCGAAGAGGCGGCCCGGTCGGTGGCTCTCCCAAAGCATCGACGACCACGAGGTATAGGGATCATCCACCCGCTAGAGTACCGGCGGTACCCGGTGACACCAAAGGCGACACCGGCGGCGTCAGCGGCACCTTCGCGCCACCCCAGCCGTTGTTTCCAGGGACGTGTTTTGGATGTGGCGGTTCTGGACACCGCATATCTGAGTGCCCCCGTCCTCATCTGCAGCAGTCTAGAGGGCCACAGTTAGCGGTCTCGGGGCCGGCGCGACCACGGCGGCGGCCCGCCGGCCAAGCGGCGGCCCCATCAGCAGCGACCTCAGCCACCTCAGCCACCGAGGCCCCAAGAAGCGAGAGAGACGAAGAAGATAGGCAGCCGCCGAGGCAACAGCAGCACCAGGGATCTCAGAGGGGACAGGCACCTCCCCAGCCAGCTCAGGCCAGATTCTATGCAGCTCAGCAGGACCCGCAGACTTCCGGAGGAGTCATAGAGGGTATACTTCCAGTCTCCTCATGCATCGCACGAGTATTGTTCGATTCCGGCGCTTCGCACTCATTTATGTCTGAGAGTTTTCGTCGATCGACTGGATTGTTGACCGAGTCTTCTAGCGAGGGATTGACCGTATCGACGCCTTAGGGAAGACTACAGTATTGGGCCATTTCTGCCCGTCTTGCCCTGTCTGGTCGGTGATATATTCTTACCTGCAGACTTATTTGTGCTGCCGATGACAGATTTCGATGTCATCTTGGGCATGGATTGGCTTGCCGAGTACCACGCCATCATGGACTGTTCGCGAGGATAGTCACGTTCGCATACCCGGCTTGCGCGCATTTCGGTTGTTCGAGCCCGAGGAGAGTCGTTGTCATGCTTGATGCCCGCGCGTTGTGGAGCCCGTTGTCGATTGTATCGATCATATTCCGATTGTCTGCGACTTTCCCGACGTGTTTCGGGAGATTCCGGATTGCCGCCTCGACGCCATATTGAGTTCGGGATTGATCTTGTGCACGGTACCGCGCCTATCTCGAAGGCCCGCACCGTATGGCACCGATGGAGCGCATGAGTTGCGGCTTGATTAGACGAGTTGTGAGAGCTTGGATTTATTCGTCCGAAGCGGTTCGCCTTGGGGAGCGCTTGCGGTACTCTTCGTCGAGGAAGAAGGATGGCTCGTTGAGGCTCTGCATCGACTACCGCGAGCTCAACCGAGTCACGATTAAGAACAAGTACCTACTCCCAGAGGATAGATGATTTATTTGATCATTGCAGGTGCACAGTTCTTTTCGAAGATTGACTGCGTTAGGTTATCATCGATTCGTGTCCGAGAGGAACACATCCCAAAGACGGCTTTCAGGACGCGTTATAGTCATTTTGAGTTTTAGGTCATGTTCTTCGGACTGACTAATGCACCCGCGGTCTTCATGCAGTTGGTGAACGAGGTCTTCCGTCCATATCTCAATCAGTTTGTTGTGGTCTTCATCGACGACATTCGATTTATTCGAAGACCCGTGAGGATCATATGCAAGCATTTGGAGATCGCTGCGGAGACCCTCCGTGCCCACCGGTGTATGTGAAGCTGGAGAAGTGTGAGTTCTGGCAGGAGGAGGTGAAGTTCCTCGGTCACGTGGTGACGAGGGAGGGTGTCGCCGTGGACCCCTCGAAGGTTGAGGCAGTGCGTCAGTGGAACCAGCCCACGACTGCGTCCGAGATCCGTAGTTTCCTTGGTTTGGCGGGATACTATCGACGTTTCATAGAGGGCTTCTCTCGTATCGCGGCCCCGATGACCAGGTTAACTCGGAAGGGCGCAGATTTTGTTTGGACTGATGCATGCGAGCGAGCATTTATGGAGTTGAAGGACCGTCTGACGTCCGCTCCTGTCCTCACTCTTCCCTCTGGGAGTGATGGATTTGTTGTATTTACTGATGCTTCGCGTATTGGATTGGGTGCTGTCCTGATGCAGCACGGCAGGCCTGTAGCTTTCGCGTCTCGTCAGCTCAAGGTCCATGAGCTGAACTACCCTACGCATGATTTGGAGCTGGCAGCAGTTGTCTTCGCACTGAAGGTGTGGAGACACTATCTCTATGGGGTCAGGTTCGAGCTCTTCTCTGACCACAAGAGCTTGAAGTATCTATTCTCCCACCCAAGCTGAACATGAGACAGAGACGCTGGATGGAGCTTTTGAAGGACTATGATTTTGACCTCCGGTACCACCGAGGCAAGGCAAACGTGGTGGCGGATGCCCTCAGCACCGTCAGCCGCGAGGCTGGTAGCACACATGATGATTCAGAGTGGAGGATGCTCGAGGATATCGCAGAGTACGACTTCGATTTTGGTCTGCAGTCTTCTATCGTTCAGCTATCGAGCCTGTCGATTCAACCCTCTCTTGTCGCAAGGGTGATCGAGGCTCAGCAGACGATGAGTCGTTCTGGGGATTACCGAGCAGAGGCAGCATCTGAGAGTCAGACAGATTGGCAGATTGGTTCTGATGGTGGACTTCGCTTCAGAGGCCGATTATGTGTCCCGGATATTCCAGAGTTGCGTAGAGATCTTATGACCGAGGCACATCGATCGCGGTTTTCTATCCACCCTGGCTCGACGAAGATGTATCGTGATATGAGGAGACAGTATTTCTGGGCGGGGATGAAGCACTAGATTGCCAGTTTTGTGGCCGAGTGTGACACATGCCAGCGTGTCAAGGCCGATCATCAGAGACCTCCTGGTCTATTGCAGCCGTTGAGCGTCCCGATGTGGAAGTGGGAGCATGTGTCGACAGATTTCATTATGGGTTTGCCGAGGACTCAGCGCGGTCATGACGCCATTTGGGTTGTTGTGGATCGTCTGACGAAGTCGGCACATTTTCTCGCGATGCGTGCGACCTTGTCTATGGACCGGCTTGCGAGGTTATTTATCGAGGAGATTGTGAGACTGCATGGCGTTCCAGTCTCGATCGTTTCGACCGAGATTCGAGGTTTACGTCTCGATTTTGGGGAGCTTCCAGAGAGCGATGGGGACCGATTTGCGGCTCGATCGCGTATCATCCGCAGACCGATGGCCGACCGAGAGGGTCAACCAGATCCTTGAGGATATGCTTCGGGACTGCGCGATTGACTTCGGTGGTAGCCGGGATGAGCATCTACGATTGGGTGAGTTCGCGTACAACAACAGCTATCAGGCGACCATTGGCATGGCTCCTTTTGAGGCACTATATGGCAGACCGTGCAGATCTCCGAGTTGTTGGACCGAGGTTGGAGAGCGGCGTCTCCTAGGTCCCGAGCTTGTGCAGGAGACTTCTAAGGCTATTGATATCATCAGGCAGAGGATGCGCACAGCTCAGAGTCTGCAGAAGAGTTTTGCTGATCGCCGGCGTCGCCCCTTGGAGTTTGACGTAGGGGACCGTGTGTATCTCAAGGTCTCGCCCATGAAGGGCGTAGTTCGATTTGGAGCGAAGGGCAAGCTTGCCCCGAGATTTATAGGACCTTTCGAGATCACTGAGCGCATTGGCGTTGTGGCCTATCTGCTTACCTTACCACCTCAGTTGTCTGGCGTCCACAACGTTTTCCACGTCTCTATGTTGAGGAAGTGTGGGTCAGACATCGTTCCTGTTATTGATTGGCAGCCGTTAGAGGTTCGTGAGGACGCTTCTTACATTGAGCAGCCAGTTCATATCCTTGATCGGAAGGAGCAGGTCCTCCGGACCAAGGTCATACCTCTAGTGAAGGTTCAGTGGGGTCACCATTCTGCTGATGAGGCATCTTGGGAGCGCGAGGCTGAGATTCGGGAGCGCTATCCCCATCTTTTCGATGATTGACCATATATTGTATCTTGTATACTGTTTTCGATTTTCTATGACGATGTCTTGTTCCTCTTCTATCATGAGTTATGTTCTCTTGCGATGATTGGGTAAATTTCGAGGATGAAATTTTTATTTGGAGGGGAGAGCTGTAAGACCCGTACCCTAGTCCGTACAGTTTCGTAGGCTTCCGCGATCCTACCGGTCGAATTCCGGCAATCCTCGACTCATATCCGACGTTGCGTGCGATCTTAAGCCGAGTCCTGCCTGCCGAAGGTGGCTCGATCCGAAACTCATACCTTGGCGACCGCGCCGTCACCGCGATTCTAACGCCACGACTCACGCACCGACCCGATACCCAGGCTAGAAGATGTCGGCCTGCGTTCGGTTCGAAGAAACGCCGCACGTTGCAAATCTCGAGGGAATCTCTACGAGATGTCCCATCAATCAAATCAATCAAATCAATCACTCAAGTCAAGTCACACCTACCCAAGTACAACAACCCATGCCTCTCTCTTACACAAGCAAGCCCAAGTCCACTCTCTCTCTCTCTTTTTCAACTCTACCCATGCCCATGACATCATCCCTCCATCCCTCCTCTCCTTTTATTTTATTTCTTTTTCTTCTCTCTCATTCTCCCATTCTCTCCCTCTCATACGTCCAAGCAACCCCAAGCTTCCCAAAAAAATTCTCCAAAATCTAAGTGTGGCCCACCTCCTCATCTTCCATCTCAACCGTCCGATCATCATCCGCACCGTTAAAACCCGATCAACGTCCATAAGAACCGTAGGTGAGAAGTTTCCAAGCCAAGGGAGCAAGGTGGAGTGCAATAGGTGGGTGTTATACCATTGCTTTCAATTTTAAAGGGCCCACTTGTTGTGGGACCCACATGATGTATGTATTGTTTAAGGGAGGGCCCATTAGTGGCGGGGTCCCTCCCTCCTTTACCGTCACTCTCTTTCTCTCTCTCTTTTACCCAATTGGATGTAGTGGGCCCCACCATTTAGAGCTCCATTTATACCATCCAACATGAATGGTGGGACCCACCATGAAATACCCTGATCCATAACTCAACTGGTAGACTGAGTGGATATACCTCGTTTCAACACTTGAGGCCTTGGTATCTATCCCTAGTTGAGGTGGCTAATGTGGGTGGGACCCACCATGATGCACGTCCATGTGGGACCCACCGGAACGTATTTGTTTTTACATGCCGTCCAGCGTCTCTGGACGACTAGACTGGCAGCGCCAGTTGGTAAAAAAAAAAAAAAAAGAGGAGAAGGTTGGAGTGGGTGCCCGTATAGGCCCCACCTTGATGTATGTGTTTAATCCACGCCGTCCATCCTCTTCCTCATAAGGTTTTAGCCCTTGAGACAAATTTTTAAGGTGATCGATCATCAGGGTGGGCCATACCCTCTAAAACTATGTGAAGACACTCGCCAAAACATATAAAAGTACTTGGTGGGACCCACACGAGGATTGGATCTTCTTGAGACTCGGTCCGGACGGCCAAACAAGTATGACACACATATTGGGTGGGTCGGATTATGAAACACATCTCTGTGGGCCCCAAAACAAAAAAAAAATAATAAAAATAAAAAATTTTTGAAAGAAGAAATTTCTTCTGCCGCCAAGAGCAGGGCGGACGGTGTTGGGGCCTCACGGCTCAGTGTTTGTGGGCCCCACGGTGATGCGTTTCGACCATCAGCACCGAGCATTTGATGGGTCCCCTTTGATTAAGGGCTGTCCTCAAAAATCAGCCGTATAGGGATCTCAAGTGGGCCACACCATCCAAAAATCATGTGAAAATATGCCTAAAACATACAAAATTATTTGGTGGGGCCGACCTGAAATTTAGATGCGGTTGAAATTTGGTTTGGATGGTCAATCGGGTGGGACACACATGATGGGTGGACTGGATTTGTAAACCACATTTCGGTGGGCCCCATGCCCACCCCCAGGTCCACGTGACCTTACGAACAGGTTGGCTGGCAAATAAACGTTACCGTGGGCTATGCCCACGTGATCATATCAACGGGTTGGATTTCAAATAAACATTACAGTGGGCCTTACCCCTGGTCCAAGTGACCTTATGAATAGGTTGGATTTCGGATAAACATTTCAGTGGGCCCTACCCAAGGTCCATGTGATCTTATGGCTAGTTTGAATATAAACATTATGGCGGGCCTCACTTGGGGCCCACTTTAGTATATATGGGCTAGTGTGTTTTGGCCCATCTTGGCATGTATATAGGCCCATTATTGAGGCCCACTTGGAAGCATGTGGGCTAGCGTGTTCAGGCCCATCTTGATGTATATTCAGGCCATCATTGAGGCCCACTTGGCATATATGGGCCCATGTTGGTAGGCCATCTTGACGAGTTTTTAGGCCTGTTGTCGGGGCCTACCTCAATATATATAGGCCCACGTTCTGAGGCCCAAATTGATGTACCTGTAGCCCATTGTTGAGGCCCACTTTAATATGTATAAGGCCTATGTGATTAGGCCCATTTGATACACATAAAACTTACGTAAGTGGGCTCATTTTAATGCATTCTAAGGCCCATGGGTGATGACTCATTGCAATGTACCTAAGGCCCATTGGTGAGGCTCATTGGGATGTCCCACTTGATGAATGTAAGGCCCATGAGATACGGCCCATTTGATATATTTGAGGCCCAATGGGATGTACCTAAGGCACATTGCCATGTGTGACTCCACCATGATTTATTGGTATTTTAAAGCCAGAGCCTTGGGGACAATGTTGGTTTGACGTCCACATTGTACGAGTAATGTTGGTTCGATGTCCACATTATAACTCTCCCTAAGGCCACCGATAGGCTCAGACTGTTTCATGTAGGCAATCTAGGCCCATCTTCATTGAGAGGATAGTTTATTGCTTTATAACATATTTAGCATTTGCCCCATGATTCATGATCATACGCATCATATGTATGCTTGAGATAAGGAGTGTCGATCATAGCATATGCCTTCGGGCGGGACTGTTTACGGGCTCCACGATGGCGGAGTTACCCTACATGAGTACGTCTTTGGTCGCATGATTGGTAGTGTGATTCATGCACTTGCATCGCATGATTGAGATATGCCCTAGCGACATCGGTGGCCATAGCCTCCACAGGGTATATCGTGGGTGGGTGGTTGGATACCGAAAAATCTTGTTCTAAGTAATTGGGCGCCATAGATGTCCCTGGGTGAGAGTCCCTGAACCCGATGGTACCAGAGGATGACTCCAACGTCGAGACCGAGTGGATATATGAGCGCACGAGGGCCGAATACCATGAGGCCGCGTCTCCCACTGTGTCGTGGTCGGTTGGAAAGGAGTGGTGGCCTTACTCGCCCGAGAGCAGGGGGCATTACTAGGCTGAGTTTGACCAGCTCGGAAATGGGTTCGCTATCGACGTGCCGGATAGGTATTGGCTGACTATTGGCCAGGCGGATAGTGAGGTTTCTTACGCTCACTTGGACTGTGCTGCTTGGAGAGAGAAGTGCCATTTGGAGTGTACTGAACCCCGGTGATTATCCAGACTGAGAACCGTACTGATTTGATGCTCTAGTGAGGAGTTGCATTGGTATGAGGATTGGCATGCTTGACTTACATATTGCATCGCATGGCCTTGGTATGGCCGATAGCATTCACATCTTGTACTGCATAGCCTTGGTACGGCTAGTTGCATTTCGTACTTATCGAAGATGATTCCGCATTACTCCAGCATTGCATTCTGAGCACGTTCGCACACACTTACACCGCCCTCTAAGCTTTCTATAAGTTTATGCACGATTGATGCGTGCGTGTGTGACGCCTTGAGACGCAGATTGTAGTCTCACCGCGATTGGAGCGTGCCGCCGAGCTTTTGGAGTTTTTGTTATTTGCACTACCTTGTATTTCCCTTTCTACGCACTGTATTCAAAGTTTTTGTTCATAGTGGATTTTGTGATGGTGTTCTTGTGCTTATTGTTCGTGGGTTATGCTTGGTTATGCTCATTACGAATCAAATGGATTATTAGAAATCCTCCTTGTAGCATCCCAGGATCGGAACCTGGCGTATGGGCGTCAGGAGCCGAGAATGGGGTTCTACAGAGGCTGTCGGCGCCGGATTCGGCGATCGGGAATTTTGTGAGCCCGGTCTCCGAGTTCGGGGCGTGACAATATCAGCCCATCTAGATGGATGCCTGGGTACCAGAATTTTGGTTGATAACGGAGCTGTGGTGAATTTGTTATCAATGATAATGATGGGCAAGTCGCGAAAGACCACGGCTAACCTAATCCCATCTAAAGTGATCATCAGCAATTTTGTTAGCCACGTCATGATCACAAATGGTGTCTTACCAGTTGATTTGACCATGGGTATCAAGACAATTCTGGCACCATTTTTTGTGGTAGATAATTCATCGAGCTACAATGCACTATTAAGAAGGGATTGGATCCATTTTTTTGCATGTATCCCATCTTATCTCCATCAGTTTGTGATTTTTTGGAACCAGGACAAGGTCAAGCTAGTATTGGCTAACAATAAACCTTTCTTAGCTAGCTCAAATGCCAATGAAGTTTATTATTACGACGAAGAGGTAAGGCCTATTAGATTCACCGAGAGAAATAATGAAAAGGCCAAGCTATTGTCCTAGAGGGGGGGTGAATAGGACTATGACAAATTAAAAACAATAACAGCGGAATTTAAACAATCAGATAGCC
Source organism: Magnolia changhungtana (assembly GCA_030180095.1). NCBI lineage: Eukaryota > Viridiplantae > Streptophyta > Magnoliopsida > Magnoliales > Magnoliaceae > Magnolia > Magnolia changhungtana. Next base: position 591,575 of record JASAUF010000078.1, read on the forward strand.
TTATAAATAAATAAATGAAAGATAGCACTATAATCAGTTTACTGAAATGTAAAGCAACCTCAAATGTATAAGTATTGAGAGACTGATACAAAAGTTGTTTTAAGGACAACCTTATACCAAAAACCAAGGTTTATGGTAGGACAGCCTGATTCCTAGAAAGGTCTTTGTATCAAAAACTCAAACTTGATACAGAGGAATAAATAGATAAATAACAAGGAAATGAAATCTAAGTTATTATAATATTCTCCACAAAGTTTGAAATTTAAAAGATTACAACATTCACATCCACAAATACATTCCACAAACTTGAATGATAAAAGATATAGAAATTAAACCACACATTCACAAAACACAAAGAGTTATAGTGTTTCGCCTGTGTGTACACCAACTATTAAACAACAGCCACACAGCTTGCTACTCCACTCCTAATATCCTCACACGGGATATTAGCATTCACTATGAAATAGGTTTTTCTTAGGTTCACTTAACACCCTCATAATTGTGTCTTTCTAATGGGCTTACACAATTCAAAAAACCTCACTCTGAGTTTTCTAGATCACTTAGATAAACCAAACAATGAGATTTTCTGGCTCAATCTCAAAAAAAAACCAAAAACAGAAGATTTACACAAATGTAAAATACCTAGATTTCTCCTTTTGTTACAGCCCAGAAGAACCAAATTAAAGTAGAAATTCGAATAGAAGTTCAATGTCCAATACTCACTTAAGAAATGGTTCTAGGTTCTAATTTGATTTTAAATTAAATCAAGTTGGGTTAGCTTTATTTAATTTTGATTCTAAAAAGTGGAATATCACAATTCCTCCTTCAAATTAGATTGGAATGCAGAAACAAAATCAAATATGAAAAGCTAATAAAAAGAGAATATTAAATATGCACAATTTAGCTTAAGAAGTTTACAAACTTATCTCTCAGAGTGATGCCTTGATTTTACTTAAATTGAATATCAAACTCTAAAAAAATCGTGCTCTATTTATAGCTGTAGAAATCACATCTACGACTGGTCTTGTGGATACTACAACTGGTCGTAGGACAAACTGATTTTTGAATTTTTTAGCGCGATCGGATAAAACCGTTCCACGACTAGTCGTAGGAACTTCACGACCAGTCGTGAGGCCTCCATGACTGGTCGTGACCTACCTACGACTAGTCGTGAGGAACCAGGAATGGTTGTTGGAGTTTGAGTCGTAGCTGCTGGACTGATCGTGAACGAGTCGTGCACTGTTCACACAACCAGTCAAGCAATCTCCAGGACTGGTCGTAGCTCAACCAAAAAATTCTAAAATTTTGCAACAACTTAGGACTGGTCGTGGAATTTCTTGGACTGGTCGAGCCAGTGCTAGGACTAGTCGAACAGAGTCCAGGACTAGTCGAAGAACAGACCAAACACTTATAAAGTGATTTAATTTGAATTATGTATTCAAAATGACCTACCCTAAGGTCAATCTAAGGTCTTCCATACCTTGGACATGATGTATGAACATTAAACCTTCTTTTCTTCAGATGATTGATGTTCTTTGAAGTTCATGAAGCTTGAGATCTCAACACACGATAAAGCTTGTATTTGAGATTTTTAGAAGCTTGATTTCGTAGTACTTGAGTTGTACTTCAACTTGAGTTTGATCTTACATTTCTTGAAGGAGACCTTTATTCTTGACTTGAAGCATTGTTAATCTCCCCCTTTGTACATCTTAGTTCTTGAAGTAGATCTTTGTTCTTGTGTATGAGATGCATTGACTTGAACATATATATCAATATGCTACACAAGACACATACTGTGGTTTTAGCACAACAAAATTTGACAATAAAAGGAGCAAATAACCATTGCACGTACAATCTCCCCCTTTGTCAAATTTGTGACAAAACACACTTCATTAAAAATAAGAGTAGCATTATATGTTCAATAAAAAATCATTCACCAGTTGAAATAGCCAGAACATTACCATGCTTAACAAAGAATCATGCACCAGTTACTCAACAAAGAATCATGCACCAGTTACTCAGCAAAGAATCATGCACCAGTTATAATAACCAGAATGCATCATCATGAAGTATTCAAAACATCTTTTTACTTACTCCCCTTGAGTAGCACATATAAGAAGAAAAATATGTTACTTATCCACAATACATACAAAATATTCTTCTCCTTTTTGTCACAATTAGACAAAGGAAGCAATTAAGATACAGAAGAGGAAAGGTAACGAGAGAGGTATAAGGGAGCAACCTAGTCAAGATATGAAAGATAAAATCAAATAGTGTACATTCAAATGTCATCATAAACCAAGTTCATATAAGTAACTAACATAAACCAAGTTCATCCAGCATCAGTCCAAAAAACTGAAAGAAATCAAAGTATCATAAGAGTTTTTACATGCCATAAGAGAAAACACTTAATCAGATCCAGAAGAGGGAACAGGAATAGATGGATCAATTTGGTGTAAACCCTTGTTCAAACGCCTCATATATTTGCACATATAAGCAAATTGAGAATCTTAGGTTACACGTATCTGAGCCACCTATTCCTCAAGAGAATGCAACCTCTCATTAAAATCAGAAGGCTGATAATCAGGGTCAGCCTCAGAATCTGATTCGTTCTCATTGAAGATATCATCCATATTTATATCATTAGGAGGTAGATCACCACCTTCTTCTTCATTCACTTCTTCAGCACCACCACCACCCACATTTACTTGGCCAGGAGCCAATCCCAATTTCATCTTGTTTATATTTGAATTGTTAAAAATAAGGTGATGAATAGGAGCCTCTCCAACAGGCATAGCGACTAGCATGTGAGTAGCTAACACAATTATAATATATGCAAATGGAATATCACTGTGTCCAAAATGGAGACGGAATTGAATGATAGAATAACAAATTAGAAAAGGAAGACAAACTTTAGTACCAGAGATGATTGAATGAAAAATTTGAACCATGAAAGAGGTGATTTCAGTTTTGTTACCAGAACGCGGATATAGATTTGAAATAAAGATTCTATGAAGAACCCTGTATCTAGGTAACAAGTACTTGGAAGCAAGCACATTCCCTTTATGAGTTTATTGAGCATTTATGTTACATAATGCTCTAGTGAGGACATGTTTTTCTGATTCCGACGATTTGTCAGCTAGACTGTGAATAGGAATACCCTCGCCATTAACAGGTATATCCATTAGAGCATAAATCAAATGATGGTCTATTTCAAATGGACCTTCTCTAGTTGTAATTTGAAACGTTAAATTCTCAGTTAAAAATTCAGAAATACACGCAAACATAGCCTGCGCAATAGACTGGTATGCTGGCCCACCCCAATGTAGAATGTTATCCCATACTACAACTTGGAGAAGTGGAAGGAGTTCAAATGGAGCAATATGTTTAATATCCACAAGTCGCTCAACAATAACATTGTGTAATCGTAAATCCCGCACATAGGAGGGATCATCTTCGGGTGACCGAAGATGGCGCCTTGTTAACGTTGAAGAACGAGATGAAGAAAGACCACGAGAACTCTTTTTTCTACCTCTAGCATCCATTTGCAATAAAAAAATATAAGAAATCAAGAGGTTGCAAGAGATGTAGAGTGGGTTTTCTTTAAAATGGATTTTGGAGAAGAAAACCCCAAAAACTTCAAGGAAACCTGAAATCAAGCATTCTAAGGAAGAAAATGAAGTGATTAGAGCTTGAATCTAAAAGAAAAACTGAACTAATGTACTAACCTTGAAGAATCAAGAAGATGGGTACGACTAGTCATGCTACAGCCCATTGGAGAAAAAAGAGAAAATGAGTAAGAAAGGGTTTTTTGCCAAATTAAAAGAACCAGCACGCTACACGACTAGTCGTGGCACGTCTTCGACCGGTCGTATCACGACTGGTCGAGTACATCCTCGACTGGTCATGCAAAGACAAAAACATGCATTCTTCATATAATTCTAAAATTTAAAATTATAATTTAATAAATATATAAATTATAATACAAAAATGCATGAATAATCAATTGAAATTGCACATACCAAGATTAACTTTTAATTTATTAAACCTACTTTTGTCAAGCGGTTTTGTGAAAATGTCAGCAAGTTGAGTCTCGGTCAGAATGTATTCCAAAGAGATTGTCTTTTTTTCTACTAACTCATGAATGTAATGATATCTAATGTCAATGTTCTTGGTTCGTGAATGCTGGATTGGATTTTTAGATATATTTATTACACTGGAAATAATTTTGTAATCGCTTAACATTCTATTCATCCATACAAGCTGAGTACATGCATTTCCAGCTGCGATATATTCAGCCTCAGCAGTTGAGAGCAATATAGAACTTTGCTTCTTACTAAACCAAGAAACTAAACAATTGTCAATATAGAAACAACCACCACTGGTTGATTTTCTATCATCGATATTATCAGCCCAATTAGCATTTGTGTACCCAACCAACTGAACACTAGTATCATATGAATACCAGAGACCCAAATTAGTTAAACTTATGACATATCGTATAATCCACTTAGCAACAATTAAATGTGACTCTTTAGGGTCAGATTGATATCTAGCACAAATTTCAATGCTAAAAGTAATATCAAGTCTACTTGCAGTTAAATACAGTAAACTACCTATCATACTGCGATATAATTTAGGATCTATACTTTTACTTGTAGAGTCTTTAGAGAGTCTTAATGTTGTACTCATAGGAGTATCAAAATTTTTTCCATTCTTAAATCCGAACTTTTTCACTAAGCTCAGAGTATATTTTGTTTGGAAAATGAAGATACCATCAGGTTGTTGTTTTACTTACAACCTTAGGAAATAATTCAGTTCCCCAACCATGCTCATTTCGAATTTAGATTTCATAAGATCTGCAAACTCAATAGTCATGTTAGTACAGGTAGATCCATAAATAATATCATTAACATAGATCTGTACTATTAAGATATGATCATTATGTTTCTTAACAAAAAGAGTCTTATCAACACTTCCCATTTGAAAATTATGACTTAGTAGAAACTTAGTCAATTTTTCGTACCATGCCCTGGGAGCTTGTTTCAAACCATAGAGAGCCTTTTTAAGGTGATAGACATGATCAGCATTCTTAGGGTCTTCAAAACCTGTTGGTTATTCAACATACACTTCTTCATGCAGATCGCCATTTAAAAAAGTACCCTTTAAATCCATTTGATAAATTTTAAATTTTCTAAAGCAAGCAATGGATATAAATAGTCTAATTGATTCAAGACGAGCTACTGAGGCAAAGGTTTCATCATAATCGATGCCTTCAATTTGAGTGTACCGTTATACAACCAGTCTAGCCTTATTTCGAATTATATTACCAAGTTCATCAGACTTATTTTTAAAAATCCATTTAGTTCCGATAATATGTTTATCTTTAGGTCTAGGAACAAGATACCAAACATCATTTCTCACAAATTGGTTAAGCTCTTCTTGCATCGCAACAATCCAGTTTTTGTCAGTAAGAGCTTCTTTTACGTTAGCCAGTTCTATCTGGGATGTAAAGCATACGTAATTACATATATCTTCTAGTTGTCTACGAGTGCGCACACCAGTGAGAGGGTTTCTAAGAATTTGAGTAGTTAGATGATCTTTAACAGTCCTCAGTTTAGTGTTAGTTTGATTTGATGAAGTATCTGGTTTGTTAATTAAAAGAGCTTCATCATTATCTGAACTTGAGGCAGGTGTAAATAAGTGATCGTCAGTGACCATATTAATGGACTCTTATATAACACCAGTCCTCTTATTCAGTACTCGATATGCTCGACTGTTTAAAGAATACCCTGAAAAGATCCCTTTATCACTTTTGGTGTCAAACTTACCCAGATTTTCACGGTCACGTAAAATATAACACTTGCTGCCAAAAACTCGAAAGTATTTGACAGTAGGCTTCTTATTGAACCACATTTCATAAGCCGTTTTATTATTTGACTTACTAGTGTAAACACGGTTTATTATATAGCAGGCAGTATTTACTACTTCAGCCCAAAGATTTTTAGAGAGCTTCATACTATTTAACATTACATTTGCCATTTCTTGAAGCACTCTATTTTTTCTTTCAACAATTCCATTTTGTCGTGGTGTTTTGGGTGCAGAGAATTCATGTGATATTCCCTAATCGCAACAGAATTTCTCAAAACTACTATTCTCAAATTCTGATCCATGATCACTATGGATCTTACAGACTTGAGAACCTTTTTCAGTTTGGATTCGTTTGAGAACTCTTTTTACTTCATCAAGGGTTTCTGACTTATCCCTTAAGAAAGCTACCTAAGTGATCTGCTAAAATCATCCATGATTACCAATATATATTTTTTGCCACCTCGACTCTCCATTCTGGTTGGTCCTATAAGATCCATATGGAGAAGTTCGAGAGGTTTGGATGTTATATTGGAGTCCACCTTTTTGTGGGCACTCCTAGTTTGTTTACCAATCTGACATTTACCACATATTTTGTCTACTTTCTGTAATTTAGATAGACCTCTTATCAGTTCTCTTTTGCTCAATCTATACAAATTGTGATAGTGTACATGTCCAAGGCATTTCTGTCATAACTTGGTCTCATCGGTATGGACCATGTAACACAATTGACTAGATGAACTAGAATCATTTACAATATAGCAGTTTTTAGAAGTTCTACGACCAGTTAATATAACAGAACTATTTTTGTTTAAAATTTCACAACCTTGGTTAGTTAATTTTACGCTATGATTGTTATCGCATATTTGAGATATGCTTAACAGATTGTGTTTTAACCCTTCAACATATAAAACATTCTTAAATAAGGGAAGGTTAAAGAGTTTAACCCTTGGCCAATAATCCTGCAGTTGCTACCATCACCAAATGTGACTGAACCATCAGTCATGTCTTTAAGATCGGTGAATAGACCTTTATCACTAGTCATATGCCTTGAGCATCCACTGTCTAAGTACCTCTTTGAATGACTTGTAGTTTTAAAAGCCGTGTGGGCAACCAGGTAAGTAACCTTAGGAACCCATTTCATAATTGTTTTGGGTTTAGGAGTATAGTTGGTCTTCTTATATTTGCAGTTGTTATAAGAATGACCTATTGAGTTGGATTTTAAGAGCTCCGTAAGTAAATCAACTATTTTTCAACTAAAGGATTTCGGTTCTGATTTTTATAGTTGATATGATTACTTTTAGGTTTGAAAGATTAAAAAGTTTTGGCATTTTTAGAAAAAATTTGAACTATTCTCTTTTGAGTTTGAAGACTCTCCTTTCACAAACTTAGAAGGAGTATACTTCTGTTTAGGAGAAATATCTCTATTGTAGCCCAAACCGGATCGGTCGCCACATTTTCTTGATCCAGACAAGAGTTTTTCTAACTTTGGATCACCCTGGGCATACTTCCATGTATCCTTTAAACTCAAAAGTGAAGAGACTTCGAGTTTAAGTTTTTCATTTTCAGATTTAAGATTTTCAATAAGGGAGGTTTCAAAATCTAAATCGCATTTAGATTTTTCAAAACAATCTGAAATGTGGGATTTTTCTAAAACAAGATCTTCAAATTTTTCTTTAAGTTTCAAAAACTTTTCTTTTTGAAGTTTAAGTTTAACATCAATTTTACAACTCTCCTTGTAAAGGGCATTATAAGCATCTTGAAGATCATCTTCATTTTCATATCACTATTCAGATTTTCTTCACTAGTTGAATCATCATTGTCTGAAAAAATAAACTTACTAGAGTCATAAGGGCTTTAACTTCACTGCCTAACTCGGTTTCAGAATCTTCTGATTTAGAAGAGGCTTCAGAGTCAGAGGATTCATCCCAAGTAGCCAACATTCCTTTCTTTTTAGGTTTGTCCTTTTTAGGACACCTGTTTGCTAAATACCCATATTCATGGCAGTTGTAACACTGACTGTCTTTTAAAGATTTTTGAGCTTTAGGTTTAGATTTCTTCTTATCATTAGATTTGTGAAAATCAACCCTTTTTTTACTTTTGAAAATTTTGTAAAACTTTTTTGCTAAAAGGGTCATATCATCGTCAGAGTTTTTTAAATCAGAATTTTCTTGAGAAATACATTTAGAAGATTTAAGGGCGATAGATTTACCTTTAAGAGCTTTAAAGTTTAACTCGTAGGTTTGTAAATAACCAACTAATTCTTCTACCCTCATATTATCCGTATCACGAATTCCTAGATCGCAATTAACTTAGAATTGAACCGTTAAGGAAGAGAGCATAGTATCTTTGTACATACTTTGCTTTCTAGGATTTTATCACCAAGACCCCACATAGAGTTCACAATGTCATTTAATCTAGTATAGAAGTCCATGAACATTTCATTTTCTTTCATATGTATTTCCTCAAATTTGGTTGTGAGGATTTAGACTTTAGATTTCTTAACAATTGATGTTCCCTCGTGTGTCATTTCTAAAATATCACAGGCTTGCTTTGCAGAATCACGGGATATAATTCTTTTGAATTTATCCAGTGATAGTGCGCAAGTAATAGCATTTAGTGCTTTTGCATTTGCACTACTCTCACTTTTTTGAAGTGTGCTCCAAGAGAAGTAAGGTATAATTCTCACAGATTTAGATCCATCGATTCCAGTTACTTCAGTAGTAGAAGGGGTCCATTCAGTTACTGTGGCTAGCCGCACGCTCTCATCCATGGATTTTTTAAAAATCCGCATTTTGGCTTTCCAATAGGCATAATTGGTGTCATCAAATGGTAGAGGCCTAGTGACTGAAAGGCTATCAAAATTTGACATCTTATAAATAGCTTAGATCGATTAGCTCAGGAAATAAATCCAAAAAAATATAACAATTAGAACAAGCTATTACGCTTTGATACCACTTGAAAAGGCCAAGCTATATGTCCTAAAGGGGAGATGAATAGGACTATGCCAAATTAAAAACAATAACAGCAGAATTTAAACAATAAGATAGCCTTATAAACAAATAAATGAAAGATAGCACTATAATCAGTTTACTGAAATGTAAAGCAACCTCAAATGTATGAGTATTGAGAGACTGATACAAAAGTTGTTCTAAGGATAACCTTACACCAAAAACCAAGGTTTATGGTAGGAAAACCTGATTCCTATAAAGGTCTTTGTATCAAAAACTCAAACTTGATACAGATGAATAAATAGATAAATAACAAGGAAATGAAATCTAAGTTATTACAACATTCTCCACGAAGCTTGAAATGTAAAAGATTACAACATTCACATCCACAAATACATTCCACAAACTTAAATAATAAAAGATATAGAAATTAAACCATACATCCACAAAACACAAAGAGTTATAGTGGTTCGCCTGTGTGTACACCAATTATTAAACAACAGCCACGCAGCTTACTACTCCACTTCTAATATCCTCACACAAGGGATATTAGCATTCACTATGAAAATAGGTTTTTCTCAGGTTCACCTAAAACCCTCACAATTGTGTCGTTCTAATGGGCTTACACAATTTAAAAAACCCCACTCTGAGTTTTCTGGATCACCTCAGATAAACCAAACAATAAGATTTTTCTAACTCAATCTCAAAAGAAACCAAAAACAGAAGATTTACACAAATGTAAAATACCTGGATTTCTCCTTTTGTTACAGCCCCGAAGAACCAAATCGGAGTAAAAGCTCAATGTCCAATACTCACTTAAGAAATGGTTCTAGGTTCTAAGTTGATTTAAAATTAAATCAAGTTGGGCTAGCTCTATTTGATTTTGATTCTAAGAAGTGATTATCATAATTCCTCTTTCAAATCAGATTGGAATGCAGAAACAAAATCAAATATGAAATGCTAATAAAAAGAGAATATTAAATATGCACAATCTAGCTTAAAAAGTTTACAAACTTATCTCTCAGAGTGATGCCTTGATTTTACTTTAATTGAATATCAAACTCTGAAAATCGTGCTCTATTTATGGCTGTAGAAATCATGTCTACGACTGGTCCTGTGGACACTACGACTAGTCATAGGATGAACTGATTTTTGAAATTTTGAGCGCGATTGGATAAAATCGTTCCACGACTGGTCATATGCACTTCACGACCAGTCGTGAGGCCTCCACGACTAGTCGTGACCTACCCACAACTGGTCGTGAGGAACCAGGAATGGTTACTTCAGTTTGAGTCATAGCTGCTAGACTGGTTGTGAACGAGTCGTGCACTATTCACACAACCGGTCGAGCAGTCTCCAGGACTAGTCGTAGCTAAACCAAAAAATTTTAAAATTTTGTAACAACTTAGGCTGGTCGTGAAATTTCTTAGACTGGTCAAGCCAATGATAAGACTAGTCGAACAGAGTCTAGGACTAGTCGAAGAACAGACCAAACACTTATAAAATGATTTAATTTGAATTATGTATTCAAAATGACCTACCCTAAGGTCAATCTAAGGTCTTCCATACCTTGGACATGATGTATAAACATTAAACCTTCTTTTCTTCAAATGATTGATGTTCTTTGAAGTTCATGAAGCTTGAGATCTCGACACACGATGAAGCTTGTATTTGAGATTTTTAGAAGTTTGATTTCGTAATACTTGAGTTGTATTTCGCTTTGAGTTTGATCTTGCATTTCTTTAAGGAGACCTCTGTTCTTGACTTAAAGCATTATCAATCTCCCCCTTTATACATCTTAATTCTTGAAGTAGATCTTTGTTCTTGTACATGAGATGCATTGACTTGAACATATATATCAATGTGCACACAAGACACATACTGTGGTTTTGGCACAATAAAATTTGATAATAAAAGGAGCAAATAACCATTGCACTTACAAATAAGCTTGGCCATCCTACGAGGATCATGGTAAAAAAGAACCCAAACAACATTATGCAAGCCATTCTGAAAGTCACTTGAGCCAATGATGCTCGGCAAAAGAATATTTGTAAGACCCGTATCCTAGTCTGTACTGTTCAGAAGGCTTCCGCGATCCTTCCAGTCGAATTCCGGCAATCCTCGACCTGAAGCCAACGTTGCGCACGATCCTAAGACGATACCTGCATGCCAAAGTCGACTCGACCTGAAACCTGTACCTTGGCGACCGCGCCATCGCCCTAGTTCCAACACCGTGACTTGCACACCGATCCAATACCCAGGGTAGAAGATGTAGGCCCACGTTCATTTCGAGGAAAACGCCACACGTTGCGAACTCCAAGAGAATCTTTACAAAATGTCCCATCAATCAATCAATCAATCAATGTCAAGTACACACCTACCCAAGTACAACAACCCATATCTTTCTCTTACACAAGCAAGCCTAAAGTCAACCCTCACATCACTTCACCTCTCTCTCCACCTATCCCTTCTTACAACACCTCACTCCACCCATCATCCCATCCATATCAATCCATCCCCTCACTCTTTCTCTCTCATTTCCCCAAGCAACTCCCAAGCCCCATACGTCCCAACATTTCAAGCAAATTTCAAAGGCCAAGTGTGGCCCACTCTCTCATCTCTCATCCTCACCATCAAGATCTCATCATCCACCGTTAAACCCGAAGGCAAGGAGCTAAGGAAGCTAGGGGAGCAATAAGAAGGATGAAAGGTGGGTGATCCACCGTTAAATTCTGATTTTTTTTTGGTCCACTTGTTGTGGGACCCACTTGATGTATGTGTTGTATCAATGGAGGGCCCATAGTGGCGGGGTCCCTCCGCTTTATCTCACCGTATCTCTCTCTCTCTCTCTCTCTCTCTCTCTCTCTCTCTCTCTCTCTCTCTCTCTCTCTCTCTCTCTCTCTCCTCTCCTCTCCCTAGAATGAAGTGGGCCCCACTAAATCATGTTAAATTCACTCCATTCATCAAATGGTGTGGCCCACCACATTTTAGGTAAAATCCACCATCCGGTGGAAAGTCCACATGCAATATAATATATGATATTTATTTTATATTAATATATATATATATATATATGCACATGCATGGTGGGCCACGATCACGTGGGCGTGGGCCACCTACATGTGGGACCCCAGCCATGATGCCTGTGTTATATCCATGTCGTCCAGCGTCCCTGGACACTGGAAGTGCTGCTAACATGGGGTGCGTGTACTGACAGGGGTGTGTACTAACAACTAACCACAAAAAAAAGGGTTCTTTTTTTAAAGTTTGGGGTGGGCCCCTCACATAGACACCACCTTGATGTATGTTTTTAATCCAGGCCGTCCACCCCTTTCCCTAGATCATTTTAGGTGTTGAGCCAAAAAAATGAACCCGATCTAATTATCTGGCAGGCCATAGCATAGAAAATTATGGTTTTGACCATTGAAAAACTACGTGATATTTTTATACCCCAAAACACCTCGAATATTGGGCTCGATGGGTTTGTACCGAGCCATGGAAACCAATGGCTGGAGTGGATTCATCTGATGAAGGCCTCACATATAAAAATCCCCAAAAATACAGTTTTTAAAAAAAAAATTTAAAAAAAATCACAACAGTAGCGTCTACTACTGTTGCTGTTAGGGGACGCAGGCAGCGCCCTGCAGCTGCTGCGTGCGGACACTAGCCAGGGACCGTGGGTCCCAGCCGTGGGCCCACTGTGATGTGTTTTGGACATCAACACCGTCCACTTGATAGCTCCCTTCTGGGACCGTGGGCCATCCCAAAATCTACCGTATGTGGTGCACAGTTGGCCCACATCTCAAGGAAAAGTGGATTGAATGTCAGCCATTGAAACCCCCTTTCTGGGTCACGGAAGTTTTGTATCAGTATGAAATTTGTTTTTTTTCACTTCATCTGAGCCCGTGTGACCTTACCAATGGGTTGGATCGTAAATAAGCATTATGGTGGGTCTCATGTGGGACCCACAGTGATGTATTGTCTTATTCACATCGTCCACTGACCGTGGACGATGGAACCCCAAATGATGTATGTGTTTCACCACTGCCGTCCAGCCATTTGGCTAGGTTGTTGGACGGTTAGTGGACCCCACCATGATGCTTGTGTTACATCCAAACTATCCAACCATTTTAAAAAAATAATAATAATAATAATTTTAAGGCTTGAGACTAAAAATAGGATAGATCTATTTAACATGTGGACCACAGTGCATAGTGAGGATTGAACGTCTACCATTAAAATCCCTTGGGTCCTTATGATTAGATTGGATGGGAAATAAATGTTATGGCGGGCCTTGGAAATTTTAATGGTGGAAATAATTATCACCACTTATATTTGGGTGTGGCCTATTTGATATACATGTGGCCCATGTGGTGTGGCCCACTTACCATAATTATAGCTCATTATTAAGGCCCACCATGATTTGTATGAGGCCTATTGTTGAGGCCGCCTTGATATGTATGAGGCCCATTGTGGCGTATGCAAGGCCCATGTGACTAGGCCCATCTTGATGTAATAGTGGCCTGTTGTTGAGGCCCACTTTGATATATATGAGGCCCATGGGTCGAGGCCCAATGGGATGAACATGAGGCCCTTTGTAATGTAATTCCACCATGGTTTATGTGTTGACTCTTATGGTGGGCTATGCCTGGGAGCAATGATGGTTTGACGTCCACATTGAAGGATGATGTTGATTAGATGCCCGCATTATCACTCTCCCCAAGGCCCATTGATAGGCCCATACTTATAGTGGGTAGGTCGTCTAGGCCCATCTTCTCCTTGCTCAGATCCCATCACTATATAACATGTTTAGTATAGATATATGATTCATGATCATACGCATCATATGTATGCTTGGTATGAGGAGTGACTGATCATAGCATATGCCTTTGGGCGAATTGTTTATGGGCTCTCTGATAGATGGAGTTGCCCTACATGAGCACGCGGTACGCGCAAGATTGTTGCATGTTTGGTAGGGTGACTCATGCACTTGTATTTGTGTGATCATCATATGCCCTAGCGACATCAGGGCCATAGCCTCCACAGACACATCGTGGGTAGCTGGATTGGATACCGAAAATGTTTGGTTCTAGGATACAGGCATCATAGATGTCCCTAGGTGAAAATCCCTAAACCCAATGGTACCAGAGGATGACTCCAACGCTGAGACTGAGTGGATATATGAGCGCACGATGGCCGAATACCAGGAGGCCTCGTCTCCCACTATGTCGTGGTCGGTTGGAAAGGGGTTTGGCCTTACTCACCCGAGGGTAGGGGGCAATACTAGGCTAAGTTTGACCAGCTCGTGAATGGATTCGCTATCGACGTGCCGGATAGGTATTGGCAGACTATTGGCCAAGCGAATAGTGAGGTTTCTTACGCTCACTTGGACTGTGTGGCTAGGAGAGCGGCAGTGCCATTTAGAGTGTACTAAACCCCGGTGATTATCCTGAATGAGAACTATACTGATATATGATGAGGATTGGCATACTTGAGCTATATTTTGCATTGCATGGTCTTAACATGACTGATAGCATCCATATCTTGCACCGCATAGCCTTAGTACGGCTGGTTGCATTCATGCACTCATCAGCACGATTCCGCATTACTTTGACCTTGTATTCTGAGCACGCTCATATTGTGCATACACTTACACCACCCTCTAAGCTTTCTATAAGCTTATGCACGATTGATGCGTGCAGGTGATGCTAGGATGCAGCCATAGTCTCACCGCAATTGGAGTGTACAGCCGAGCTTTTGGAGTTTTTATCATTTTTAGTATATTGTATTTCCCTTCATACGCCTTGTACTCAAAAGTTTTTTATCATAGTGGATTTTGTGATGGTGTTCTTGTGGTTATTGTTCATGGGTTATGCTTGTGGTTATGCTCATTACGAATCAAATTGATTATAAGAAATCCTCCATGTAGCATCCCAGGATCGGAACCTGGTATATGGGTACCGGGAGCCGAGAATGGGGTACTACGGAGGCTGTCGGCACCGAATGCGGCAATCGGGAATTTTGTGAGCCCGGTCTCCGAGTTTGGGGCGTGACAATATTGTCCTCTATTGGCTGGTCTCTCACTATATTATTAAAGAGATCCTATGATCAGGACATCAAAGGATGTCATGAGAGGGGTTGACTTCATGGCCATAATAAAGAGGCTTGAAGAGAGCCTAAAGGAAACCAATGAAGGCTGTTTTGTGAATCTGACTGAGTTGGAAGAATCGGTCAAGGGAGATAGTTTCAAGTTTGAAGAGGTATCAAAAAAAGAAGAAGATACTCGACCGCAAGTCTAGGACCCATTGGTTGAGATAAAGCTGGGGACGGATCATGACCAGAAGTCGGCGTTCATAAGCAACTTGCTATGACCGCCTAAGAAGGAAATGTTGATAAGGTTACTTATGGAGTTCATCGACTATTTCATGCGGGATTATCACGAAATGCCAAGACTGGATCGATCCCTGGTTGAGCATATATTACCCACGAAAGAAGGTTATTGGCCATACAAGTAGCCGCCTAGGTGAATGACGACCAAAGTCACCCTTAAGATCAAGCAGGAGATCGAGCGACTCCTAAAAGCTGGTTTCATTCAACCGATCAAATATGCAAAATGAATATCAAACGTGGTGCTGGTAATGAAAAAGAATGTTAACCTAAGGGTGTGTATCAACTTTAGAAACCTAAACTTGGCTACGCCAAAAGACGAATACCCCATACTGGTGACCGATTAGCTCATCGATCGAGCCGCTGGACATGGAATTGTGTCTTTCGTGGAAGGGCATTCTGGATACAACCAATCTATATAGCATTCGACGACATGCCGAAAATGACATTCAGATGTCCAGGGCCTTTGGGTACATATTACTAGGTAGTGATGCCCTTTGGGTTTAAGAATGCAAAGACCATATACCAAAGAGCAATGAATTTCATTTTCCATGATATGATCGGCCGCTTTATGGAGGTCTATGTGGACGATATGGTAGTCAAGTCAACTGATGTAAATGAGCACTTTGCCCACATGTGCAAGTCCTTTCAATGGATGAGGCTCTATAAATTGAAAATGAACCCTTTGAAATATACTTTTAGGGTCTCAGCAGACAATTTCTTGGGAAGTCGATCAAAATAAGGCCCAAGCCATGATTAATACCTGGCCACTAGAAAATAAGGCTGAATTACAAAAATTCTTGGGCCATGTCAGTTTCTTGAGAATGTTTATATCTAATTGTGCAGGAAAGACTAACATCTTCTTTCCACTGTTGAAGTTGAAGTAGGGAATTGAATTTGTTTAGGAAGCGGAGCACTAGCTGGCTTTCGATACAATCAAGGAATATTTGATGAAGTCTCCTATGTTGATGCCCTTATCAAAAATTGACCACTCAGGCTATACATCGCAGCCCCAACAGAGTCGATCAGAGCTCTCCTAGCACAAGATCATGACATGCGGAAGGAGCGGGCGGTCTATTATTTGAGTCAGACGTTGCTCGATGCCGAAAGACGATATTTGGCCATGGAGAAATGATGCTTGTCATTGTATTTCACGGCCACTAAATTGAGGCATTATTTGTTGGTCGAGAGAGTAAATATAATAGTCATCGATTTGGTGAAATATATGTTAAACCAGCCGATTTTAAGTGGACAAATCGGTAAATGGGTGTTAGCTTTATCTGAATTTGATCTACATTATGTACCACAGAAGGTAGTGAAAGGTCGAGCCATAGCTGACTTCTTAGCTGACCATCCTTCAGATTTAAAGGAGCAAATTCCTCGAGTATCCTAAATTTGTATTATGTACAACTCACGCCATGAAAATTAATCTTTGATGGGTCAAGGACACATGATATGTCTGGGGCCAGAGTCATTTTGGTCGCCCCTAATGGGAATCAGCAAGAATTTTCTTTCCAACTAGAATCCGATAGTAGTAACAATTAGGTCGAGTATAAAGCTATAATAATTGGCCTAGAATTGTTATTGGAATTATGAGTGAAAATTGCAACCATTATTGGAGATTCACAATTAGTACTAAATCAGATGGCAGGATTGTTTAAGTTCACCAACCCATCCTTATTACCATATTATGCCTTGGCGGTCCAGTTACTCGACCAATTTAAAGAAGTTGAGCTTATGCATATTACTAGGGAACATAATGCAGATGCCAACGAGATGGCATAGTTGGCCACGGGACTTCAAGTCTTGAGGTGATCGGTCGGTCGGTCGATTACTATCCAAAGAAGGTCCTTGCCTTCTGTATTTCAAATGGAGGATGTAATGGAAGTTTGCCAAATAGAAGTAGAGGAGGATGATTGGAGGGCTCCTCTTATGGGCTATTTGCAAAGCCCACGTAACAAGACCGATAGGAATATACAAAGGTCGGCTACAAATTACGTGATGGTCGATAGTGAACTGTATCAGAAAGGAGTCGATGGAGTTTTATTTCAGTGTTTATCAAAGAAAGAAGCTATGTTAATCATCGAGGGGGTCCATGAGGGCATTTGTGGGGCCCATCAAGCTAGGAGAAAGATGAAGGTCACGCTTAGATGCTGCGGCTATTTTCGGCCAAGGATGATGGATGATTGCATCCAATACACGAAGGGCTGTGAAGCATGTCAAAGGAATGGACCGGTCCAACATGTACCCGAGATCGAGATACATCCCATAATAAAGTCATGGTCGTTCTGAGGATGGGCAATCGATTTGATCGACCATATTCACACACCTTCAACTCACATGGATTCATTCATCATCGTAGCAACGAATATAGAAGCAAGGCCTGTGAGAAAAATTGGTTGTGCAGAAATCATCAGGTTTATTGAAACAAACATTATCCATCGTTTTGGGATACCAGAGTCTATTACCATGGACCAAGGTCCAGCTTTCTCAGCCACGGAAGTGCGGGCAATGGCTAATAGTATGGCATAAAAATTCTGCATTCGACCCCTTATTCTGCCCAGGCTAATGGCCAGGCTGAGGCTAGCAACAAGGTGATCAAGAATATCTTGAGAAAAATTATTTAAGAAAATTCTCGAAAATGGCACACTAAACTGTCTAAGGCTCTATGGGCTTACAAGATATCGCCCCATACCAGCACTGGGGTCAGTCCATTTACATTAACCTACGGACACGATGCAGTCCTACCTATGAAAATTGTGGTCCCCTCGTTGCAAACTGCATATCAAGCTCAGCTGACCCCTCTAGAGTTTACAGAGGCAATGTTAGCCGAGTTCGAGCTAGACAAGGTTTGTATTAGAGCTTTGGACTCAATCATTGCCAACAAAGTGGCCGTAGCACGAGCATACAACAAAAGAGTAAAAGGAAAGTCTTTCAGAGTAGGCGATATGATTTGAAAAATGGTGTTGCTTATTGGCCAGAAAGACCAAGCACTAAGTAAGAAACGGTCGCCCACTTAGGAAGGACCATATGTCATCGAGCAAATCCTTAAGGGAGGAGCCTATCTCCTGAAAGACATAAACAGGAATATTACAAGTGCTCCTATAAATGTCTGTTTCTTAAAGTATCACTTCCCTTCACTGTGGGAAGTTAACAAGAATCGGGCCGAGTCAAGTTAGTAAAACAAGCAGTTGATTTCAATAAAGGCCCTGAAATAAGGGCTAGTTGATTATAGTATAGTCAAAATAATTACAAGAAAAAAAATAATTTTTGGTTGGTCAGACAGTCGAGCTATAAGTGGGTCGACTTAAGCTCTTCAAATATTTTTGTTCAACTGAGGCTTTCACATCCCTCTCCAACTTTCACCTCTTGGTCCATGAGGCATGCTGGCTCACGAGCTTTGCAAAGGAGTGCTCGGTATATGCGAGACGATGGTCAATCGCCACGTGCACCAGATCGGCCAATTTCTTTTTAACTTCACTGGATTCAGCACGGTCCCGATAGAGTTCTACCTGGGACTCAATGAACACGACGTGCTCCCCACTTTCTAGTCAATCACGGTTTGGGTAAAGCTGATGGGTCTGGACTAAGTCGGTAGATAAATTATTGCACGCTGTTTCCAACGACCGCAATATTTATTTATTAAAGTTATGCTCGCGAGTAGTGCAACATGTCCTTCCAACCTGCTTCCTGGAGGGCTGGCAGAGCCCTGTATTCAGCAATAAGGGCTGATGACGTG
Organism: Magnolia changhungtana; assembly: GCA_030180095.1. Taxonomy (NCBI): domain Eukaryota; kingdom Viridiplantae; phylum Streptophyta; class Magnoliopsida; order Magnoliales; family Magnoliaceae; genus Magnolia; species Magnolia changhungtana. The sequence goes on from JASAUF010000078.1 coordinate 610,520, forward strand.
ATAAGGCGGCAGTGCGGTGCTCAATCTCTATGTCCACCTCAGAGTATTCATCTCCGAGGTGCTGGAGTTCTGAAAGAATATTCAAGATTTCCTGGGGAGGCCAGCAATCCTCAGGAAGATAGACAACATCCCTAAGGAAGGGAAAAGGATCACCTAGAAAGAAAGTGTGCAAGAAGGATTCAATCCCTTCTTTGAATATCTCCTCCATAATTTTGATCGACAGCGCAAAGTAATCCATGAGGGCTAAAATAGTGGCGATTGAAATTCTGGCTCAAGATCATTCGTGGTGCAATTTGAAGCTTAAGGGTTACTTTTATAGATGAAGATTTGGTAATTAATGCGCATAGGGAGCGATGTGATGGTTGAGTGCCCAAAGAGTTGCCGTAATGAACCGTCTCCGAGATCATGGGAAATGTTACAAAATAAATGCAGTTTTCTCAAAAGAATGTGGAGTCATTACTATGGTTGAGGTATGGCAATCACGTATGAGGAATGGCTAAGTATTACACGTCCGTACTGTAATACCAGGGCCAGGCCAACAACTAAAGTACTAAGCCACTATCACAGTCAAAGGGCATGGCCGAAAGGAAGGTACATCTTATCCCTTAAGTGTTTATTTAGTATTGTAGTTTATTCATCACATTGCTAGTCATCGACCGCTTTCCAACAAAAGAAAACAAACACAGAAAGTTTAAAAGTGGTCAAAAAAGCCTAAATTTTCATCCCCTCGAACTCTTCAGAGAGGGCTTGCATCTCGGCTTCATCCTTTTCCTTGAGTTCAACCCAAGTCACTCCTTTAATGACGAGTGGCAAGAGATGGAGTAGTTGGTCGAGACGAGGCCCGGTCAAAGAGACTTCACTCTCGGCCGCTTTTCTGGTCTCGACGAGATGGAGTAGCTAGTTTAGGAACAATCAGTCCACTGGAATGACCATCTCCTTAGCATAGAAAGAGTTATCTCACTTGTCCAACTCTTCTATTAGTCCATCTCGATTAGATTGTAGTATTCTCAATATAGTCTGGTTAAATTAGTGTGCTTGGACGCAATGTAGTCGCTCCTACCAGGCCAATTCGTGCTTGCCACTCATCTCAGCAGAATCTTCCTTAGCCGCGTCTTGCTTTCGCAGATAAGTCAAGCTCACCTGGTGAGCAAAGGTCAAATTACAGTAGCGTTTTTCCATGGCATACAAACGTTTCAGTTTTTTAATGAGTTCTCCGAGTTTAATGTCTAATTCAGCCACAGAAAAAGTATATAATGCAAAACCATTAGTATCAAATAATAGGTTAGAAAAGGAGTAATCCTTTAGGCCCCATTTGAGGATCTCTTTTAGATAGGACTCAGTACCTGCAATAAGGTAACATAAGCTAGAAGCCATCAAGACAGAGCAAGATCGCAAGAAGTGTCGCACATTCCTATTTGTTAGGAATGTGGGGGTAATTAGAATTCTGAATTTGGGAGCAACCCATGATCCACTGAATTTTCAGGAATGGGTCAGCAATTGGTTACACACAACAAGTGTAAGGAACAGAAGATGGAACAAGTTGTAAAAACTGGCCCAATGGTCATTCATATATAGTAAGAGTTATTACAATCAAAACTCCTTAGACAAAAATTATTGTAGTGAATCCCTCACCTTTCTTAATTGGCCCCTTGTCATTTGCAGTGAAGCCTCCTTCTTAGCCGCTGACCAAGAAAGTCGGCCAATGTCCGCTATTTGGGAATGCACAACAGCAGCCAGTTGCAGATCTTCATTCTTGTGTTGAAGATGCTTCACATGCTTTCCTGCAAATTCTTGCCTCAGCGTAATCAGCTTTACTTCCAAAGATGTAATTCTGACCTCCAGATTCTCCATCTCGGCCTTAGAAGTTTTCATTGCAGTGTTCTTGGCTTCAAGCTTCTGGGTAGTGGTGTGTGCAGAGGTCCTCCTGGACTCGGCTGTAGCTCGTTCTACTTCAAGTCGGTCGACGACAGTACCAACATGAAAGTAGGTCTTGAGTAGTGCCTGAAGTTCCTGGACAATAGGCACATTATCGACAAGGATTTGACCAGGAGTAAACGCAGTAAGCTTTAACAAATCGATCGAGTTTGTCGACCGACTCAGAGTCAAGGGACCCCTCTAGACCCTTCTGTAACAAGACTTGGAGCTTGGCCCTTACATCTTGTAGGTTGCTGGAAGGTGAAGGAGATTCGGCCATTACGGTCTCCCAAGCAAAAACCTTCTGAAAAGAACATATGATATCGTCCAATGGGGGGGTTCTCGAAGATGGAGGTGTTAGCAGTCTCGGTCGAATTTGTCTCAGCCAGTTCTTCTACAAACGCTACCTCAAGCTCTGTTGAGGTTGGGATCTCCTTAACTGATTTGAGTGCTAGGAGGATTAGCAGTGGAGGAGCAAACTTCACGATGAAGGGTTGAGGAGGGAGCACGGCAACTGTACTTTGAGTGATGGATAGATAAACCTTCAACTAATCCTTCTTTACTTAGAGATGTAAAGTTTTATCACGAACCCACGTGGGCATGAAACACTCTCAAACTTAATTTTAAATCAAACCTAATTCTAATAAAAATTACAGAAACTAAGAAATCTGAAATAATAAAATACGAGGGTTTAAAGGAAACTACCCGATTGACAATTCTAGGTTAGATTTTACAAAATAGAAGAAACAATGTTAGTATTTAAGAATTCAGAAAATCCTAATATAAAAACACAATGAAAAACTAACATAATCATATGTTAATTCTAATAATAATGTATTTCAGAAAAATGCAACTGAAGTCCTGGCAACGGTGTGAAAAACTTGTTTGATGCAAACCGCAAGTGCAAGGCTGCAATGTAGTAATAACTCGATGAGACCGAGGTCATACCCACAGGGACTTATGATCTGTGACTTCTTGTCACGCCCCAAACTCGGAAACCGGGCTCACAAAATTTCCGATCGCCGAATCCGGCGCTGACAGCCTCCGTAGTACCCCATTCTCGGCTCCCAGCGCCCATACGCCAGATTCCGATCCTGAGATCCTATAAGGAGGATTTTCAGTATGAATTTTTTTTTTATAATGGAGCATAACCACAAGTATAACCAAGTCACAAAATAACAACACCACATATCCACTATATCAAAAACTTTAAGTACAATGCTGAAAGGAAAATACATATATTAAAATCAAAGCTCCAGAGGACAGCTGCACGCTCCAAGCTCGACACTACTGCAACCTAACGCCACCTGCACGCATCTATCGTGCATAAGCTTACAAAAGCTTAGAGGGTAGTGGAAGTGTGTGCACAATATAAGTGCCAAGTATACCATAAAACACATAAATCATACATCATCGGGATAAGCAGAAATACTAACAAAATCATGAATCATATGACATCAGAGTAAGCGAGAAGTATATTGGTAAAGTTCCATGAATGTTATCACCGTACCAAGGCAATGCGATGCAAAACATAATAAGACAATAACAGATGCTGAGAATGCAATGCAATATACAAATCCTGACGAGCCACGAATACCATCAACCCCATCTAGGCTATATAAGTGCAAAAACATAGTAACCCAAAATGCTAAGTATTGCGGATGAAATGTAATATGCGGTGCGAATGAAATGACCATGCAGGAACGTGAAGTCGGGATGATAATACGAAGTATCACAGGCTATGGGGTCCATCACAAGGGACTTCTATCCAAACCAGTCCCATACCTAAATTTGGATAGTTAGACACAATGTGGTAAACTCCTGATCTCAGGTTAGTCGTGCGCCCAACCAAAATCCTGGCCATGCGATGGTATACGTAACAAATAGTTACGCACCACCAGCCCGAGTGGATAGTGAATGAATGAATAAATGGGTATGCAATTCCTGCTCAATAAGTCCACGTATCAATACGGTTCCTCTCTAGGATCATCACCGGGGTCTATTACACTCTAGCCAGCTTGCCGCCCCTATCCGAGCGCACAACTGGGTTAGTGGAAGAGACATCACTATCCGCCTGCCAATATCGGGCCTGGCTCGTCGATAGCAGACACATTCCTCAAGCTAGTCAAACTCAACCTAGACATTGCCCCCTCACTCAGGTGGGTAAGGTCACACCCCTTCCCAACCGACCACGACACAGTGGGAGATGCAGCCTCCTGGTATTCGGCCCTCGTGCACTCATATATCCACTCGGTCTCGACGTTAGAGTCATCTCCTGGCCACGGAGGTTCAGAGATTTTCACCCAGGGACATCTATGGCGCCCGTATGCTAGAACCAAATATTTACAGTGTCCGTCGGCCATCCACGATATATACTGTGGAGGCCACGGCCACCGATGTCGCTAGGGCGTACAATGATCAAGTAACATGTATGCGAGATGCATGAATTATACCATACAAACATGCAAACAATCTCGCGCGTACCATGCGCTCATGTCGGGCACTCCATCTCATATGGAGTCCCGTAAATGTCTCAGCCCAACGGCTCATGTTATAACCAAACATTCCTCATATCAAGCATACATATAATGCGTATGGGTATGAATCATGGAGCTACACTAAGCATGTTATAAGGTGATGAACTATCCTTACAACGCAAATGGGCCTAGACAGCCTACACACAACAAGTATGGGCCTACCAATGGCCCTAGGGAGAGTCGTAATGCGGACATTTAACCAATATTATACTTACAATGTAGACGTCAAACCAACATTGTTCCCAAGGCATAGCCCACCATATAGGTCAACACATAAAACACAGTGGAATCACATTCAATGGGCCTTATGTATACCCTATCGGGCCTCGACCCATGGGCCTTCAATACATCAAATGGGCCTCACAACATAGGCCTCATGTATATCAAGGTGGGCCTCAACAACGGCCACAAGTACACATCAAAGTAGGCCTCATAAATATCAAGGTGGGCCTCCTCAAATGGGCCTTAACCCATGGGCTCCAAATACAGCACAATGGCCTCAACCCACAGGCCCTTACACATCACAATGGGCCTCATAACATGGGCCTAATCACATGGGCTCAAGGTGGGCCTCAACAATGGACACAAATACACATCAAGGTGGGCCTCAATGACGGCCACAAATACACATCAAGGTGGGCCTCAATGACGGCCACAATTTCACATCAAGGTAGGCCTCAACAACGGCCGTAAATACACATCCAGGTGGGCCTCAATGGACGGGCCTCAGATACATCAAGTGGGCTGCATCAATAGGCCGCACCAATGCACAATAAGTGGGCCCCACACATGCAGCAAATGGGCCCCACCAGATGGTCGGCGTGGATATAGAATGCATACATAGATGGGTCATACGTCCCACGGACAGTGTGGATCAAACGTACATCGAGGCAGGCCCTGTATGATCTAGATGGTTAGGATATAACACTTATCATGGTGGATTCCTCACCGTCCCAACCTGAAGGACGGTGTAGATTAAATCATACGTCAGGGTGGACCATGTGTATAGGGTCCACGTCCAACACATGAACGGGATGGCGTGGATGAAACACTTACATCATGGCTGGTCCCACATACAGATGGATGGCGTGGCTAGAACACATGTACCAAGGCCCAGTTAGACAGACGGTGTGAATATACAACGCATGTATCATGACAGGGCCCACTGTCCACGTTGGACTGAATGTTGTGGACCAAAACATATATCACAGTGGTCCCATCTGGAAAAAACAGGTGGATGGCTTAGGTAAAACACATATATCAAGGTGGATTTCCATGCGGTGGGCCATCTCACAATCACACGTGTCACGGGTGTGGACAACGCATAACTCAAGGTGGGTCCCACGTCAGTTGGATGGGCTGTGGATACAAAACATACATCACTGGGTCCCTACTGTCCAGTAGCCTAGCCAAGATGGCTGGACGGCATACATAAAACACATACCTCATAGTAGGTCCCACCGTCCACTGGTGTGGACGGTGAGGTTAAAACAGATACACCATAGTGGGTCCCACGTGAGGCCCACCGTAACGTTTGCTTGACATCCAACCGTTGACAAGGTCACACGGACATGGATGGAAGGGAAAAACAAATTTCAGGTTGATCCTAAACTTCTGTGGACCCTAAAAGAGTTTCAGTGGTAAACATTCATTCACACTGTTTCCTGTGATGTGGGCCGCCTGAGCCATGGATCAGGCTGATTTTCGGAGGGGACCCACCTCAGGGGGTGGTCCACCTCATGGACGGTGTGGATACAAAATATACATCATGGTGGGGCCCACAGCTGGAGTTGTGGGTTCCTGCCCACCATCCACCCGCTACACGCGCAGGCGCTGCCTGCGCCACAGGCGTTGTCAGCGGCAGCTCTGCTGCTGCCCTTATTTTTATTTTATTTTTTTGAAAAACACATTTTTTTGTGGTTTTTCGATGGTAGGGCCTGCATCTGCTGAACCAGACCCACCCAATAGATTCCATAGCTCATACTCCATCCATCAAGCCCAATATTGGATATTTTTCAATGTACAGAAATACCAGAGAAGTTTTCAACGGTGAAAATTACTCTTTCCAAAGGTATGGTCCGCCTGAGAGTCAGATTGACCTCATTTTTCGGCTCAACGCCTAAAATGAGGTAAGAAAGGGGATGGACGGCTCGGATGGAATCCAATCATCAAGGTGGGTCCTAAACAAGTGGGTCACCCCATGAGCTTGGAAACCAAGCTAATATTTGTGTTTTTACTACACGTCCAGCGTCCCTGACGCTGGACTGTTTGGCATGGGTGGGCCCTTCCCAAGTGGGCCACCAAATGAAGGATGGTGTGGATTCAACACATATGTAAAGTGGGCCACACCTACGGATGGCTTGGATAAAATTAATGCATCATGGCGGGGTCCATCCGGGTGGGCCACACAACTATATCATCACACACCAATTTAAAGAGAGGGAAAGAAAGAGAATGAGAGGGATCGGAGTAGCCAAGGGACCCCGCCACTATGGGCCCCTCAAATTATTACAACACATACATCTAGATGGGTCCCACCACAAGTGGGCCCTTAAAAATGTAAAAATCAAACAAATAAAACACCCACCAGTTGATCTCCTTGGTCTGTTGGAACGACACCCTCCTTGTGCTCCTCTTTGATGGTGGAGATGGGAAATGGATGGCTAGGATGATGGGTTTTGGAATGGGAAAGGTGGGCCACACAAACTCTCTTTTCTCTCACTTGGAATGCATGGACGTGTGAGCACTTGCTTGGCTTGGGAATGTGGAGAAATGAGAAGGAGAGAGAGAGTTGTAAGGAGATGTGAAAGATGGGAGATGTGAGTGATGTGTACTTGACTAGGTATGGGTGTGTAAGAGAGAGGGTAAGGAAGAGTTGACTTTGGAGAGAGAAAGCATGGGTTGCTTGTACTTGACATTGAAGTGATTGATTGATTGATGTGATTGATTGATTGATGGGATTGATTTGACATTGTGTAGAGATTCTCTCGGGATCATAAAAGCGTGGCATTTTTTTCAAAATAAACGCCGGCTTACATCTTCTGGTCAGGGTATCAGATCGGTGCCCGAGTCGCGGCGTTGGAACCGCGGCGACGGTGCGGTCGCAATGATACAGGTCTCGGATTAAACCGACTCGAATCTACAGGATATGACTTACAGTCATGCGCAAAGTCGATTATTGGTCACGGATTGCCGGACTTCGACTGAAAGGATCGCAGGATTCATCGGAACAGTACGAACTAGGATACGGGTCTTACACTTCTGGAACACTTTAGAACTAGAACTACAACTAAACTAAGTAATGAAATTTGCTTTAAGGAGTAATTGTGAGAGAAAATATTAAGGATAAAATACTAGAGCGCCAAGAATCCACTTATAGCTATATCATAATGTTAATTCACTTGATTCAATCATAAAACTCAACTGGAATCGAAATCTTATCCTATCCAGCCAGATAATAGAGCGGTTAAATTGTCATTCATAAATTCAAAACAGGTTTGAACTTCAATTTAATTGGTTCCCACATCATGCACTAAAGTATTGATTGCAGAGAATTTAAAGCATCTATTGTGACCATAGTCTACGATAGATCAATGGATTTTATAAATCAATCCCTTGTAAAATAAATAAAAAATTATTCATAGTGTTCTTAAGCATCCAATATGCACGGAGTGAACAATGGATCAAAATAAACTAAAAATAAATCTTCATCCAACCCAAATATTAATGAATTATTCAACAAACAAACCAATTACTTAAATCAAAGTAAACTAAAAAATTTAGAATAACTACAAGTTTCACCTCTTAGCCCTAGCTAAAAGATTGGCCAATCAAAGACATGATTGAACTAAAACTCAAAGAAAAAAAATATAAAAACTAACTAGAACTGAAGAATTAGAGAAGAACGAGGACTCCTTGGAGGCTCTACAACTCCTTACTTTATCCCCTCAACCCTAATTCATATTTCAAAAAATTCTAAAACATCCCTTTAAATAGGAAAAGTCTGCACTGACTTGGAACTGACTTCAATTTAAGCACTTTTGATACACTTCAAATGCAGCCAACTGGGACCTTTGGTTACACTAAACATAGCATTCGATCGCGCCGAATTAACTCTCGGTTATAACCAAATTTCTCTGATTTTCGTCTGAAGACTCTGTCTTCCTTGGGTCGCACCAAACATAACTTTGATGGCACCGAACTTAACTTTGGTCAAACCGAACGTTGAGCCAAATTAACTCCTAAAATCACAATTTCTTGCTGAATTATTCTATGCACACTCAGTCGGACCAAACCAACCTTAGGTGGTATCAAACATTCTCTTATAAAGCAAACTATCTAGTAACAAATTGATTTAATTCTGGACTTTTACAATGACATCGAAGGACTCTTCAATGGCATCGAACATATCTTCAATGACATTGAAGGTCAGATCAATGGCATCAAACTTAGACCCAAAAGTATCCAATAACCTCTAGTCGAATTTTCTCGATAGAATTGAAGGATCTCTTCAATGACATCGAAGGTCACTTGATGACATCGACAGAAATGCTAAAATAGTCCAGCAACATTCTGAAATATAATTCAGATTTTATCGATGACATCAAAGGGACACTTCGATGCCATCGAAAACCGTTCAATGACATCAAATCTGACAAATTTTTACTTGATTTTTTTACCATTGCAAATATATTTTATATATTAGAAAGAGGGGTTTCTTGGCAATGAGGTGAGTAAAAAAGAGAGTTTTATGTGAGTGAATACATATAGTTATTACCCATCTTCCCAAGCTCTCTTCTCTCATGAAGTTCATTATTCAATCCTTATCTTAAAGACAATCATTGAAGCATTCAAATCTTGAATTGAACAATGAACTCCAGCATTCATACTAGCAACCACATTTATTGAGAAATCTTTATGATTGCTTGCATTGAATGCTCAACCTTGGGGATCATTAATTAATTCTTAAAGACTCATCAATACTTAGTTAGGATCCACCAAACCCTTGACCCAATAACCTCGACATCTTCAACGGCACATTTTCACATAGTTGTGGTACAAGGGAGTCGAAGATCCTTCACGATCCAAGAAGATCTTCATCAAGGTGCTTAATGGGGCTCATCCACTTTTAGGTAAGAAAGTATTTTGAGTCTATATTATCTGCAAACTATTCCTTGTGTAGGGTTGGGTTTTAGAGTTTGATCCTCCAAACTCGACAAGTCCTTGTGTGAGCCTTTGACGAGAGTATGTTTGTGTTATCCTTGTGTAGGACTTCCTAAGTTCTTATGTAAGACTTAGTAAAACTTTGTGTAGGCAATCGAAGGATGAAAAACATAGACCTTGTGTAGATTGTAAAGGTTTATAGTGAACCTAATTTAAAACCATCTAAATAGTGAAATTCGGCACACTCTAGGAGAGAGTAGGTCAGCCGAGAGTGGATTAGGCACCTAGTTGAACCACTATACATCGTATGCATTGTGGTGAATGATTTAAATCTTTATTTATTATGTTTGGATGAACAATATACTCTATTTATTTTCTACAACAAACATGTTTGATCAAATGTATGAATGATGTTTTCACTACGTGGACTTCATTTATGCACTTAAATTCATTTACTTGTGAATTTAGAAGTAAGTGCATGTTAATTGTTTAGTTAAATTTGAAAAATCCTATTCGCCCCTTCTAAAACATTAGACATATCTTGAAGCTTCACTTACAGTAGTAAAAATGCAATTTCACAAATCATCACGTATAGGAAATCATACGTAATTAGATCGATTAAGCGTATCTATGCTTATAAAATCAATGCACAATAAGGAGAAATTTTACAATATTTCACACTCAATAGTAGTCACATACACAGATAGATTTTTCCGCATACATCTTATGGCATATCATATACATTTGCTTGTTTACCATTGATTATCATTGATATATGTTAAGTATGTAACTGCCTTATATGATGTTTGATTCTTTAGAACAACAGATAACTCGAGGAATGAGTATCTCTTAAATTATTAGATGAGCGTCCCACATGGACTCAAGTTAGTACCAATAGAGCCTCTTCCTTCGATTGAGGTTAGGGCTGAGGAAGAAATTTGGCCGGCTTTAAAATAGGCCACTCATCATCAAATTATACGGTCACACATCGTACATGAGAAACCACAAGCAAGTCTTATGAGTACGCTACCACATGTGATGGAATTATGTAGGTCTTGGTTGAATGGGTTTTGGTAGGCCAAACATTGTGCGCAACTCTGACCCTAGTTATTCAACTTATAATTGTACCTTGGTTATTGGCATATTAATTTATATATTCTTTCTTTTGTATCTGGATCTTGTTATGAATCATGAGTATTAAAACTTGTTGGGCTTTTATCTCATGTTGTTAATTGAAAAACCATCCAGGCTCTGGAAAAGACTTAGAGACTTTAATAGCAGACTGATGCATTTGAGAAGCATGTTCCTGTTGATTGATGATTGAATAAATATTGTTTCCTCTGTTCTTGATTTGAATAATGTTAATGTTTATGTTTGGTTAAGTGTAGCCATATAGATGACTATAATTAGATATTTTTATTCTTAGGTTGATGATGATTCGTTAGTCGTTGATGATTATTTAAATTTTATATTATTTAGTTATGACTTGAGTACCTAGTGTGGTGTTGTAAATTTCTTTTATATCATCCACACCTGAGTCACACGTCCAACTTGGCAACTAAGTCGAATGAGCTCAAGCTTCTGAAAGCGGGGTGTGATATGATCGTATTTGAGTTTAAGGGTTATTGGCGTTTGAACAATCATCCATAATCGTTATCCCTACTACTCCAATTTTTGTCTCTTTTGTTCCAAGGTGTCTTGGAGTTATTTAACAGCCTCTTCTATCTTCTCTCTTCGAGTTCCCTCTACCATGCTCCAGAGTCGTCTGCTCTAATACCAGATTAATGCTTCTAATTTTCTTTGACTTGGTTATTTTTAAAAACACAAGAGAACAAGAGAGTATTGACTCACTTCAAAAAGAGTATGCCTCCTAAGTAAAATAAAATATCTGTAATTGAAATCTAGTTCTATTCTTATTAATAGACTCCTTTTAAATATAGAACTAACAATTGTCATGTGCATAACTGACTCCTAATTTAACTCATGTTCTAACGCAACCATTTAACCACTCCAAGCAACTTAATTAACTGGTTCTTCCCCCACATGCTTGACCAATCAAAAGCAACACCACCTCTCTCTCTCTCTCTCTCTCTCTCTCTCTCTCTCTCTCTCTCCCCTAAAAGAAATAAAAAAAATCAAATCAAGTAAGATTTTCTCTTCCTTTTTTTATTTTCTCTTTAATTTTCTTGGTTTGAAAAAGAATCATGGCATATATCATCATTTTAAATATCATTGGGATCTTGATAATAATAATAATCTCTTCTTTACGATCTTGTAAGGTTAGTTTTAAAAGGAGATTTTCAAATTATTGTGTCTTTGCATATGTAAATCTTTCTACTTTGCTTTAATTATAAAAGATGTCCCAATAGGTGAGCCTATAGGATTCGATAGTCTACATGATGTTAGGACCTTTGCAAAAGCTCAAGATGGATGGTGAACGGCCAGATGTCTGTTGAACTGCTATAAGAGAGGAGAGGGTCTAATCACCTCTCTAATTTTAAGGTTAAGATAGTCCATGACTCTGAACTACAATCAACAGTTTTAATTTCCTATGTGTGGGCTAGATGGATAGAATCAGGGTATAAACTATTTTTCCTTCTTTCTGTCTAGGATATCTCTTAGTCCCTATATGTTTAGGAGGGATAAGAGAGATCAAGAAATGATGGATGAATTTAAATGGGATAGGACTTATACATATCTCATCCAACATTTCTCCATATATCACGGAAAGATAACCGGTTGCCCACAAGCGGCCCCCACGGGCCCATGTTCAATAGATTGCATGTTTGTATACATCAATCTTTTAAAAATTACGTAACCCCATCCCAATAGGTTTGAACAACTATTCTTATCATTGCATCATGTAGCTTAAGATATACTAATTTAAACCATATTTGTTTAAATGGACTCAGCAATCATTCTTAAGTCTTAATAAAATTGTATAGAAAGAGAACCTATTCCTATAATCTTGATTTTTTCAAGATTGCATCGACGGATCCATCTATTGAAATTTTAAATGAAGATTGACATATATAGAAATTCATGGATCGGTTATTAGACTGTATGCCTGAATTTCAAGACATACAAGGATTGATCTATTGGTTTAGTGTTCTGAGTTTGTTTAAAAAATTACAATTTATACGAGACTAAGGTTAATCTGTCTAACCCTTATCAAAGATCACATCAATGTGTATGATACAAAGCAACCAATCAATTTATAGGAGAATAAATGATAATTGAAAATCTACTATCATTAATCCAAATAGTTAATATAGGAAAATTAAAAAGGCTCATCACTAGTTTGGATTGTCCATGATGCAGATTTTGTTTTGTCATCACTCCACTTTGTTTACCACTATTAATATGAAGCACTCAAGGAGACCAGATGAGAAAATTGGAAGGTCATTGGCAGAATGACTTAAGATTATAAACTTAATTAGCTTCTCCTAACTTGAGAAAATAATACATTCTACAAGGTAGAATATGTTAAGTTATTGGCTTTAATATTTATTTCCATGATTGACAATTCGAATATATTTGTCTTTAGCATTTCTCTTACCAATATTATCTATTACTTCAATTGATTCTTATCATAATTTGAAAATTGGCATATGTTCATGTTATTCCGACCTATCATTATTGCTCATTATTGCTCAAGTTTTCTATTTCTAAATAAATTTGTCAAGACCTATCAAACTCTAAGTGGTCTCTCAACAACATTTTCTTGACGAGAGTGTTATGTATAAATTTCTTACGATATATATTTCAATGGTATTTGGTTATTATCAATGAATGATACATCTAAGATTTCCACAATATAATTTGGTGATTAACATAATGTATTCAAATTGTAATAATAATAAGTGCACCAAACATATTTTCTTAGCATAATGTGTTATACAATAATAAAAATTTTTTTAACCTATTATGTGGTTCATAATAACTCATCCAAAGGCTCTGTAAGATGTTTCTAAATCCATTAAAACTTATCCCCATGTGTGTACACATGCCAATAGTTCCACGTATATGATGTTTAAGCCACTCATCTAGCACACCGCGTTAGATATATACTTCCCGACCCAAAATCAAGTTGGTCCACTTATCAGGTGGGTTACAAGTGTGTGAAGGGAAATGGTCAAACGTCCACTTCCAACACACAAGGGTAGTCCAATTGGGGACCAATTGATTAGCAATTTGGATTTTCATATCCGGCTACATGTACATTTAAGCAGATGTGTTGTGATGCCCCTAGTCCTTCCTGAAACGTTCCCGGGCCTGCTTCGGCTTTCATACGTGTGCAACCACTCTTTGTGGGTGCAATTCGGCTTTTTTATATAACCATACTTTATACGAGCACCCTTGCTTTCCATCCGAGTGCGTGATCCATGCTCGTATGCCCCCAACCCTTTCATAGACCCCCGAGAGTATGAGAGTGTGCCTTAGTTCCCTATATTCCTTTCAGTGTGTAAGTGTGCATACTCTATCATTCCCAAAAACCCCCAAGTGTGTGCATGTGTGTGTCTGTGCCTTTGCACATGTGTTTCTTAACCCCCACGCGGTGTGTGCGACGTATCCCATATGCTCGAGCAATGACCCCCCGATCTTGTGGACCAAAACCACTCCTAAACACTTCTATGTATGCGTGGTATCACATGAAGAATCCAAAAATTGCATGTGCAAGAGAAACCTCAAAGGAGATAGGAGGTGGGCCTCTACATACCCCACCTTAAGTGGACTTAGACTAAATCTAATCCCAAAGCCCAACCCAAGCTCATTCCCTACACATCCTACTAATTCTCTCTTGCCACTCCCTCGCATCACTCCCCACTAACACCTCCACTCATTCTCTCTATGCCACCTCACTCCCATGCATGTCACGTCTCCCTATATGCATTACACTTCACCCTCACATGCATGCTATGCACCCTCTCCTCATAACACCTCACCTCTCACCTCTCCTTTAACTAATGCACACATTACAATATGTTTCACTCACCCATCCCTTTAACCCAAGTTTGGTTTAGCTACATCTTTCTCACCCATTATTAGTTTCTAGCAAAAAGGGTTTTTAACTCTAGTTAGTTGTTGAAATTTCTTCTATGAAAGGAGAGGAAGAGAAGAGAGAGAGAGAGAGAGAGAGAGAGAGAGAGAGAGAGAGAGAGGACAAAGAAGGAAAGAAAGGAAGAAAGAAAGAAAGAAAGAGAAGAGAGAAAAGAGAGAAGAAAAGGAAGGAAAAGAGAGAAGAAAAAGAAGAGGAGGAGATCTCGAAGTCACACCTAGACCCGTTGCACACTCGCTCTCACCCACACCCCATCGCAAAACTCAAAACCTTCGAGTGAATGGATCTCCCAACTCACTACCCCTCTCTCTCTCTATCTCTTCCCTCCCTCTTTTTTGCTTCTTTCTGATGAGGTGGGACCCGTCAGTAATAGGCCATGCTGCGTAAACAGCATGTACAACATGTTGTCCACACAGCGTGTGTCACATTGCAAGGGCTATCAAGTTCATCCAGTGGCCACCATGATGTTTATTAACCATCGAACCTATTGACAAGGTTACATAGACTTGGATGTAATGAAAATACAAATATTGTCTTGATCCTGAATTATGTGGGCCCCACACATCGAGGCATTACCCACCATTGAACAACCCTGGACACCCACCTAGATGTTTGTTTTGTATGTCCAACCATTCATCAATTTTTCTAGCCCATTTTCAAGGTGGGCCCACTGGACAGTGAGACCCACCTGATGCTCATGAGAAATCCATCTCACCCACCCATTTTTCCAAATGAAGCAGATCCAAATCTAACGTGGACCATGCTACTGGAAGCAGTAGGATCCACCGTTAAAATCCTGAGGGCCCACCTTAAAGTATGTATTATATCTACACTGTCTATCTGTGGGGCCTACAGATGGCTACCCACCATTGCAACCTTCCCAAGGCCCACTGTATTGTCTCTTTTCCATTCAACACGTGTAGGACTGGTTATAGTGAAGAGAGAGAGAGAGAGAGAGAGAGAGAGAGAGAGAGAGATTTGCTTGATTCTAGCTAGTGCGGCCCAGTAGATAATAGACCCCACTAATGCATGGGATGCCCACTCTATCTACCCTTTTTCCAGTCCAAAAATGAAGCAAACCTAAATCCCAAATAGGCCCAACACAGAGCAATGGGGATTAAATGCTCTAACCATTGGAACATGTTTCGAGCCGTTGTGATGTATGTGTCATATGTACACATTGTCCACTGTGGGGCAAGTGTAGACCCCACTATAATGTGTATATGCCATCCAAATGATCCCTGGCGGACCTATCATATGCATAAATGGCGTAGCATGCTGACCCATTAACGCTTATGAAATTCAGAGTGCATCTGGCCACAAAATTATATGAGATTGTGATGGGCATCTGGCCATTAAATCAAGCAATTTGTAATGTAAATCTGGCCACTTAATCATAAGATCATGTGATGTGTATACAGCCATTAAACCATATGGTACTATGGTCCTTAACCATGTGATCATTGATGTAAGTGTAGCTACTCAATCATGTAGAATTTGGTGTACATGTGGCCATTTAACCTTGTAATCATATTGTGTTGGCATGACCACTCGATCATGCATGATTGCAATGTATGTACGACTATTTAATCGTATGCGATTGTGATGGATGTATGGGCACAGATCATGTGATCCATGATGTACATTTGGCCACTAAATGGTACTAAATTGAAATACAAAATTAGCCATTAAACTCATGTGATCATGAGATTTAGGGGTTGCCACTAGATCATGCAAAATGTGTGATGTGTGTAGCTATCATAGGCATATGACCCTTAATCATGTAAGATGTGGTATGTGTACGATCCCTGAATATGCAAAGGTAGTGAAGAATGTAGGGCCATCAGACTATATGATGTTGTGATGAAAATGTAGTCCGTAGTACCTTGATCTTATGATACAAATTATAGCCAGTAAATCCTATGAAAATGTGTGAAGCGTATGGTCACTTCATTATGTGGAATGTTAAAGTATAAGTAGGTATAAATTATGAAACCGCGCAATGCAAGTAGAGTAATTGATCACGTGACTGTATGATGCACATAGGGTTAGTAATCATCTGAAACTGCGACCTAGGTGTAATTATTAAACCATGTGCTTACAAGATGCATGCATAGTTATTTTAATGTGTGAAGTTATGACTCATGTAGGGCTACTGAACTATGTGACCATGTGATGCTAGTATCACTATTGAATCATGTGCAATTGTAATGTGTGTTGGACTAATGGGACGGGTGTATAGTAATTTAACCATGTGTAAAAGTGAGGGATACATGACCACAAATCATCTGATTATGCGATATACGTAGCCCACATGAATCATGTATCCATCTGAATTTCGCGCCTAGTGCCTAACATGCGGTGGTGCACCTAATGGCCGGAGTGGATTTCACATACACATCAGTGCAGCATCCCTTTGTTTGCTTGCACAGATGGGTCTCCTGTAGAGACAATCTCTCTATATATTATAGAATGGAGTACATGCTGCTTTCTGTGTCTGAACAAAAACAGAAACGGCTTTCTGATTCAATACCAAGGTCATAGGTTAAATCCCAAACCAACCTACCAAAAGAAAAGCACATTACATGTCGTGTCTTCAGCCCCATCAATATAATTACATATTCCTATAATGTTAACCCACCAAAGATTCATCAGATGTTATACTTTTGTTTCGTCCTCTGATGAAGTTATTTTGGAAGTTGGGATCTATAAATGTCATAGCAAGAAGTAGATGCATTAATAGGGCACAATCTTTAGAGAAAAAAGAGTATAATGTTGACCCACCAAAGCTTCATCAGATGTTATTCTTTTGTTTCGTCCTCTGATGAAGTTATTTTGGAAGTTGGGATCTATAAATGTCATAGCAAGAAGTAGATGCATTAATAGGGCACAATCTTAGAGAAAAAGAGTAGGGCACCGGAGGAATGAGATACTGATCATGGACAGATGGGGACCAGCTATCATCCCCGCCCACACCCATGTGCCTGTGGTCGAGATGCACCTGTTACACAATGACCATAACACCTCAAAGAAAGAAAATAAGAAGCCAAAAAGGAGTTATCATGACATGCTAAAATGACAGCATTTTGGTAAAGAGTGAATATACAATGCTCACTTTTCAGGAAGAAGTCTTGTGGTGTTTTGTTTATAGATCACATAATTTTGACTGACAAGAAAAGAGGGGGTAAATGCAAAGCTGGAGCTATGAAGGGATGCCTTAGAATGTAAAGGTTTTAAAAATCAGTCAGACTACACACTGTAATTTGAATGAAATCTGAGTGACAATAGGAGAGGGAGGAAGCAAGGAATTTGTTGTCCACACCCTTGCAAACTTCAATATGCCTTGCATAATCAAAAATTTGTATCCAGCCAATCGGCATATCCAAATTGACCCAAATCCTTTCATTAACCGTAGTATCCATCCTTGGCCTAATATCCCATTGCAAGCACCAGTGGTGGACCACTAAAATCTAACCTTTGGATGTCCATTAAGTATGATCAATATACTTAAACAATTAAATCAAAAGATCTCGCGATTAAAAACGTTCAAGAAACCTTTGGAAAAACATTTTAGAGTGTTGGCTAGATTTACGACACTGGATGGATGGTCCAAACAATAAGATTCATCAACAATTAAGTCTCAATAAGACTACGGGATCCCTTGTGGGTACATATAAGGCTTCTACCTTCAACACCAATGTAACCTCAAAAAGGATGTCAATGCCCACCACAAACTATAGGACCATGGTGTCTTTCCATGACCTTAAGTTTAAGGATTAGTCAAAGCTTGCCAATGATCATGTCAATCCAATCTAAGCACGATGATCCTCTTGGTTGGGAGACTAGATGTGATCCTCCAATGCGAATGTCCAATCGAACCCAACACGGGTACTCATAAACAAGTGAATACTTGAACTCCCTTATGGTGAAGGGCAATGACAACAAGAAGCCCAATGATTGAGATTAATCCATCCTAACTCATTGTTGGTTCCCCAAAGGATAGCCACAAAATTATTCCTAGGCTGCGCGATCCCAATGAAGTGGTTATGGAATTTATGGTAGTCGAGAAACATGGATACACAACTCTCCCTTAGCCATGATCGCCATTATGTCCACTCCACTCTTTCCACAAGGACCCACAAGAGAGATTCAGAACCCCTATAACCTGCTAGACATATTTAATGCATAAGTTACGCACAAAATTAATAACAAAAGATAAAAGTGTATTCCATTTTATTATGTGGTTATCAATAAACAAGATCCATTAACATCTGAAACACTGACCTTCCAAGCAAGGTATTTAGTAATAGTAACGGCTGGTGTAACGACAGGTCATGTGACCTTTACAATATGGGCCATAATGGCCATTACGGCATCATGTAACGATCAAAAAACTATATATATATATATATATATATATATATATGAAAAAATTCAGAAAAATGTGAGGATCCAAAATTATGTTCTCTTTTCTATTTTTTAACATATATTCGATGGTGCAACAGGCCATTCTTTGTTAAGAATGTTTTCCCAGACTGCCTGATACCATTAAACTAAGACCAACTCAAAAATAATGGAACTATCATATTTAGGCTTCTAAATATCTAATATCAATATATAATAAAGATTCTAAGTCTACCTATGAGTAATCATGAGGTAATTATAGGTCTGTTATGTAAGCATTATTTAGGCTCCGAACACAAGTGAAAGCATGATTTGGTGGATTAGGGCCTATTACATATATGTACAACTTTAAAAAATAGAAAAATGAAGAAAAAAATAAGTGATAGCTTACCCCCTGTCAGCATTTCCCAATATGTCCACTCTGCTTCGTTCATCAAATCCCACTCAATTTTGTATTTTAATCCCTCCTACATCTAGTTTAAACTTAGTTTCCAAGCTTCCTTCATGTGTAACATGAATAAAGAAGTGGAAAAGGAGAGAATTTGAAAATAAAAAATTTCAAAATGGGCCCTTTTATGGTCGTATCAGTCTGTAATAGCCTATCAGCCCCATAACAGTGTCCATACAAGGCATATCAGCCCATTTTTTCATAATGAACTGATTCAACCCCATAAAGTGTAAGGGAGGTGACCTTTTCCTTTACAACCGTAACACAACCTTTTTTTAATACTATATTCTAAGGCACACATGCCTAACACTAGGTGGATGAACCGGAGATGTAACTCTGGAGTTTTGTGTGATAGTCATATAACAATCAAAATAGAATAGAGATTTTATACTATAGGTATAAGACTAACCATGCTTTATTGGACAAAATGTTTGGTGGTCAAGGACCGACATATTCATAGGATGTGTAGCTGAAATGAGGATATTGAGATGGATTAGAGATAAGACAAGGAGAGATATAATTAGAAAATTAACTTAATACAAAGATGGAAAGTAGACTTAGATGGTTTAGCCATGTGCGAAAGAGACTAAGACCTGCACCGGTTAGGACAAAGTTGGTTCTAGTTGGAGGTTCTCAAAGGGAAAGAGGAAAGCTCAAAATGAAGTGATGGAGGTACTAAGAAAAGATTTAATGACCTATGGTCTAACCAAGCATATGGTCCTTGATAGCATATGGTCCTTGATAGTAATTCATGTAGCCGACACCAATTAGTTGGGATAAATCTTAGATGATGATGACGATGACAACGACAACGACTGATGATGATGACAATGATGCATAGATACTTGCATTTTGAAAATGAAGTTACCTCAATGTTATCTCCTTTGACAAGATCTTCATTGCGCATCGCCCTGTCAAGCTCTATAGTGCTGTAGTAACTTGCATTCATTTGCATAGGCAGTGACCCACCATAGATCGAAGCAAAAAGGCCACAAGACCCATCATTGCTTTGAAATGCCAGCCATCTAACATCTGCTCTCCCTGAAGATTCACCAGGAACAATGTATGGCACACGCAGATCTGCCACATTCTGTTTGTATACCCCTACATGGGCCGCTTCCTTTCGATCAGGATAGCATTCGAATGGCCCTTTCCCATACCATGTAATCTGATCCAATGATTTCGGCACATGGAATTCGACCCCAATACGTGGCAAAGGTGGAAGGTCAGTCCTCAAGTCTACATTACACTCAATGATCACATCCCCAGATCCATATATCCAGTAATTCACTTCCACCTTGCAAATGATGGAACTTTTATCATTTACACCACCATCTGAACTGTCAGATTGCGATAGATGATGTTCCGGTTCTTTGGGGAGACCCAAGAAGAGTACCTTGATTGGTACAACATGAGCTGTTACCTTCTGCTTCTGTATGGAGCAGCTTTCTGTATGAAATACCATGTTATCAAGGTAGGCAGCCTTCCACCTGGAAGCATAGCTATTTGAGCCTCCCCCCTTATCATTATCAGTAGGGGCTCGCCAAAAGCATGGAAAAATACCCTTATGCATCACTGGAGAACCTTCAACCTGCAAAGCATCATAAATTTAGAAGACTATTTCTAAACAATCAAGGTGTGCTAACACATTCAATGACATCCTATGATATGGGAGAGGATTTATTGGAAATGTACTGATGACTGTCAATAATACAGTTTGTGATTCCTTCCACTCTGATGCATGTATGGATGCAAATATGAATCATTAACACCCATATGATTATTTGTATCATATGGAAAGATTCAAGTCTATCATGGAGAGATACACAGGCATCAGCATGAGCATTCTCCATGGCACATGGATTTGCTAAAAGCATGCTATATCGATTATGAAAAACATGTTCTATGTTCTCTATGCACGCTCTAAAGAAGGGATAGGTGCATAAATAGTAAAGAGAAATGCTCCAATGCTCTCAGAGAGCAATAGGTTGTAGTGCTTCTTGACACTTGGACAGTCCAATCGATTGAGCTGAACTGTTCATCAAGTCCAGAACACATTTCATGCACTACCATGCTAAAATTGCACTGATTAGATGATCCAATTCATCCTTGATCGGCCTTATTTACTATAGCCATCCATTGTCCAAGCCATGGAGAGAATGGTCATGATTTCGTAACAGAAGTGATTCTTTATGATCAAAAGTAATCAAAAAAAAAAAAAGTAATCAATGATGGGCCCTAACAAAAAGATGGACCCAAATTGTTGATTGGACATATTGTGTAAGCAATCTTGACCATACATACTAAAGGCCATTGATCGAACGGTTAACAATTGTGGGGTCAATGTGATGTTTGCATGGTAGCCCGTGAAATGCGTGTTGGACCTAAGAACAGCCTAGATTAATGGATTAGACCAAGTATCCCAATGCAACTAGGAAAACTGTAACTTACAGTTCCCTAAGAGCAGTGTCAAATTTCTCAATAGAAAATAACAAAAAGATACAAACACTAAGAACCACCTTCCAACTCTCGATTGCTCCAGTTTTTGTGTTGAACTTTATCTCCCAAACATTCTCCTTGCTGACTGTAATAGTGTCTCCAACACATTCCCCAACCAAGGTAGAATTTTCATTCATTTTGATAACCTGGAAACATGCCACTTTGTAATACCCAAAATGGCATCTACTGATAGATACAAGTAGCGGCTGAGAAGAGCACATACATGAGGAAGGGATTTGCCTTTGGTAGGCAAAGGAATTTGAGTAGAAGAAATGACATGACCAGCTTCAGACCACCTTGTGGATGTCATAAGCTTTGCAGTTATGGTTAAAAATGCTTCCGTGGCTGAAAATGATGCTGAAAGATGATGCCATGGAGACGATTCCCATTCGATATCATAGCTGCTTTGGGGTTCTATGACCGGGAGAGAAAGCACTCCAGATCCCAGGCTGCATCCATCTCCATGAAGAACCCAACTAAACTCCATTGCTTGTGTAGTTTCGAAAAAATGCATGTTAGATATCTGCAAATTCAGCACTGCTCTGTTGATAGCATAGCCAACGTAAACTTAAAGATAAATATTCGTGTGAACAAGAGAATACCTTGATGATGTTTTCCCCAAATGAAACCTTTATCGGTTGATATACATACTTAACTTCTGTAAAGCATAGTGGAAAGCAACGAATGATGAAATTAACACACACACACACACACCCCACACACACATTTATGGTACAAAGAATGACATCGATGAGTTAAGGGCCCATTTGGACACACTCGCTTAAAAGGGGTTAACAAGAAAGGTGGGTTTCAAGCCGGTTTCTTGGTCCTGAAAAAACCAATAGCCAACTCAGCGTCTTAGTGCCTATTTTGTCAATGGGAGATAAGATGGGAGTTTGCAAAGAGCATCAAACGCACAACGTAAACTGCCATT
The DNA here is from genome assembly GCA_030180095.1 of Magnolia changhungtana. Classification (NCBI taxonomy): domain Eukaryota; kingdom Viridiplantae; phylum Streptophyta; class Magnoliopsida; order Magnoliales; family Magnoliaceae; genus Magnolia; species Magnolia changhungtana. Next base: position 633,478 of record JASAUF010000078.1, read on the forward strand.
CGGATCAAAACAATGTTCCGGCCTCAAACGCACATTCCGGAAGGTGCATCCAAACAGGCCCTAAGGTTCTAGTTATTTCTGGCATGAGGATGTAAATAGCTTTTTTCCCTACCATTTAGTGCAGGATGAGGTGTTCGATCTGGCCATGTTAGGCCGTTCAAACAAAAGTTCAAATCATTAGGGATGTCTCCAAAGTCTCCTCCAAAGGCCCAGTGTTTGTTACCATCAGCTCCCTCCTTCAGTATTCCCTGTAAAAAATATATATATGTGAGATATTTATTACAAACTAGTAATTACTGTCCTCCAATAGACCAGGTAATAAAAATTAATTCTAAGAAGCACTGCAACTTATATAAAAAGAACTAAGGTCCTACGGATTAAAGATGCAAATAATATAGCATCTGAATATTTCATTGAAGAGTATGAAGTGTGAAGGATTCCAATTGATCACGAATCTCTCTTTACGACTTGTTTGGTAAGCTGTAATCCATGGGAAACAACAGTTTGTCATCATTATTTCCCAAGGTACTATTGAGGAATGGCTTCCAAAGGATTCCATTTTAAGTGGGATGTTTAATTTGCAAGTGGAAATCTTCACTTCATCTCACAATGATCGCCTTGGGTTTCGTGCTTGAGAATGGTAGGAATGGAAATGTGTGATGATTACATTACAAAGCTATGATTTTCTTTGCAAATCAAACAAGAGAAAACGATAATGATTACACTTTTCCTTTTTTTTTTTCTATGGATTTCCACTTATCAAACAGGCCCCTAAAGCCATCACTGCCATGCATCGCAAATTACGATTGATTTGCTAAGTACCGACCTAGTCTTCTAGATTATTTCAACAACATGGTCTAGTTAAAATATACCTTTGTGCTGAATTGTGTGATCCCACTAAGCAAAACACTGAATAATCTTCCAATAATGTCCAACAAGAGGTTTCCCTCACACACGCGCACCTTTATACATGGCACGTGTTCCAACCAGGCAGAAGTGTGAGGCAATTGAGCCATGCATGGATGGATAGGAAAAATAAATCAGGCATTTCCACCTATCAGTAGGTCGTAAGTGTGCAAAAAAAAAAAAAAAACAGAAGACTTCAAACACTTGTGAATCATCCGCACTATGTACAAGTCAGGCCTGATTGTAGTACCAGGTCATCTGCATAGTGGGACCCACCTTAGGCATTAACCAGATGTTCCATGCACATGACAGTTTAGCACATATGCCATGCATAAAGGCACTTGTGGAGAGAGTGTCTGAGGCTAGCAAACCTCACACACAGTTAGACCCTCAATTCCAGGATTCTAAGCTACAAGGGGCATAAACCCATCATGCTCTCCAGCAAAGTACATGTTTACAATAGAATATAGTATGGGTTGTTGTATCATGTATGACATTTGAGATAAATATAAGGAGTCCCATGCTCTCCACTAAACTAATAGCAACAGCAGCATTTTCACCATCACTATCATCTTTATCCTTTCTCCCAGTGATTAACGGCCAGCCTTCAAAGTGTAGGTTGACCAAAGTTCCACACAATGATTCAAGTATCAGTGTCGACGCATGTATCGTGCCCTAGGGATATGGAAACATATTGGTATCACATGGGAAATATCACATGTATCGCGTAATATATCTCTGTTTTTGGGAAACATTGGAAAATTAGTCAAAAGTTTTAATGAAATTGCAGGGAATGTTAAAAAAGACATTATTACACACTTATAATTCATAAAGACATCTCAAATATTTTTAAATAAAATTAAAATAATAAATAATGAAATTACTAATATTTCTATGATTTATATCACTTATAGCACATTTAATGTACTAAATACTTGCACTAAATTTGTCCAACAATGTACAGTGCATTTATTTAAAAATGTATTTTTTTTTAAGTTTAAAAAATATATTTTTGAAAATAAAATAAATAAGTGGGGTTGATGTTAAGATCAACATATGCTCATAAATATATAAATATTAGGCATAAAGCTAGTCAATCTTATATATATATATATATATATATATATATAGAGAGAGAGAGAGAGAGAGAGAGAGAGAGAGAGGAATGCTGACCTGCACACCAATTCTCACGAGAACTCATGAGAACTTTTTGAGAATGCATCTCCCGTGATATGAGTGCAAGATCTGAACCATGCATGTGATGCGGCACCCCATAAAACCTCTAGGGCTCAACTTTTACCCTGATCCAAAACTTTGGTGGGGCATGGAAAAACAAAACAGTTTCCTCCCTTGATTTGCCTCTTTTGCCATGACCCGCCAAAGTTTTGAATCAAGGTAAAAGTTGGGCCCTAGGGTTTCTTGGGGTGTTGCATCACATGGTCGGTTCGGAATTTGGGCTCATATCACGGGAGACGAGTTCTCAAAAAGTTCTCACGAGTTCTTGTGAGAACTGGTGCACAGGTGAGCATTCCTCTCTCTCTCTCTCTCTCTCTCTCTCTCTCTCTCTCTCTCTCTCTATATATATATATATATATATATATATATATAACCAATTACAAGATAAATGAGTGAAATCGAGAAAATTTTGAATTTTTCCAAATTTGTTCATTTTCCCCAAATTCAAAAATAGGAAGTCAAAATCCATAACTAAGCATACAAAACATGCAAAATTATGGATCACTAACTTCATTCCACTGATTCCAAGCAATTTAAACAAGAGAAAACAATTCAAATTGGCAAAAGTCCCCAATTGGGTTTTCGATACCGCATGCTTTTTTATCTCGATTTTCGCACCTAAATCTCATTTTCTCTCTAAACAAATGAAAAGGAATGGTCGAAACTCCCTTAGGAATAAGATCATAGCAAAAATATCAGAGAAAATCATTTTTTTCCTTTTGAGTTTTGGATTTTTTTTTTTCACCAAGGGCTAGTGCAATTGAGGCTAGAGGCGTGCACGAGTCGAATCGAGTCCAAGCTCGACTCGGCTCGATCACTTGCCAACCCCAACTCGAACTCGGCTCGGCTCGATCCTCGAGCCTGACTAGCCAGCTCGGCTCGGTTCGGCCAATTCGAGCCGAGTTCGCCTCTGTGGCATTTTCACAGACACATGGACTGCATCTCAAATTCTCACTGTTTGTAAAACAGCAGCGGCGGTTTTTACAGTTATTTCATCAAACACCTCGTAGGCAACATCAAAATCAAGAAAAAGGGGTATTTGTTTCACATACATACCTTCCTTGCCACCAGCTACATACCTTCCTTGCCACCAGCTAACACTTGGTTGGGTCATTTCATCAAACAATTGGTGAGCAACATCAATATCAAAGTAACCAAGTCACCAAACTGGTTCGATTCGAGTCCGTTTCGAGCTGGGTTCGATCCGAGTTGAGTCGAGCTCGGCCAAGCTCGAACTCGGTTCGAAATTTTTTCAAGCTCAAAAAATTAGCTCGACTCGGCTTGAACTCAGTTTTGAACCGAGTCAAATCGAGCTATTTTGAGTCGAGTCGAGCGAGCTAAACGAGCTAACTCTACTCACATACAGCCCTAATTGAGGTACTGTCAATATGTACCTACCGTCTAGATGATATCGGAAAGTTTATAAAAGCGATATTTTCAAATGATATTTTGAGAAATATCGCACGCCACCAAGAATTTTGATGACTTTAGGGGTGTTTCACATCGCTAAGGTGTGATAACAATAGTATTGGCTGATATAACGATATTTAAATCATTGGTTCCACAAGGTCATCGACCCTCCCTTTATACCTGAGCAATAAACCCATCAAGCTTTCCAGAAAGGGAGTTATTTAATAAAGAACATAATATAGATGGTGTTATTACATCCGATGTTTGCATTGTCGACGACAATATCAATGTTATCGCTATATTATCATTGTCGACACACTTGTGATACCGAAACCATTGTATTTCAAATCGTTTCCTAGTGTCGACGAAATCTCGGAGAAATTTTCGTGATTTGTCGATAACCTAAAATGTTGACGAGATGACGATCAGCCACTTACTCAACATACCACTATTCCCACATACAATCTGCGATGTCTTGATAAAATAGGGATAAGTTGCAGAAATATTGCAAGCAATTGTACAGAGAAAGATACCAAGTGTGTAAATGAGTGGGAAAAAAAAAAATCTTAAAAAATTAGAAAAAGCAAAGGGGAATCCACATTTTTTTGTATATATGTGAAAGATAGTGGATTTCAGCACCAACTAACCTGGTTTTAAGGATCAAAACAAAGATATGACAGAGATATTGCCATTCGAAGCAGTTGTGGGCCGGAATATCGAGGAAACAAAAAATTCCCCAAAACAACCCTTTTCTCTTGAACTTAAGCATGGATTTCATTTGAAATCCATGTTTATGCACGAGAATCATGTCATGCATAAACATGGATTTCAAGTACAAAATCAAGAGATTTAAGGATCTATTTGGTCTGATTTGGGGAAAATCTGATTTTTTTTTTTCCCCAATTTCTTCCCCAAAAAACAAATTGAGGCCCCATTTTTTTATATGATCATGACGATGGGCCGATCTATTGATTTCCCAAAATCTCTTGATTTTTTGAAATTATTTATTTATTTATTTATTATTGAAAATAAAAAATAAATTTGTTAAATGTTAAGAAAATTATTTAATCCACTTCTTTTCTTTAAATGGGGCTCATTGGGGCCCCATTTTTTAAATGATGATGATTGACGAATGATCGGATGGATTGGACAGTTGGATGGATGGATGGTTGGTTGGACAGATGGTTGGATGGATGGATGGGATTGGATGGATGGATTGATGTAATGGTTGGATGGATGGATTGAATGGGAGGATGAGAGTTGGATGGTTCATATACTTTCACATGTCCTAGTTATTGTATAGTAACTGTATTTGTGTTATATAAACTTATTTTGGTTAATATCGGACTAATTTCTTCCAATAGCATATGCTTTTAAGCCTCCATTAAATGGAAACCTATTTATTTACTTATTTATTATTGAATAAATCTGTTAAATGTTAAGAAAATTATTTAATCCACCTCTTTTCTTTAAATGGGGCTCATTGGGGCCCCATTTTTTAAATGATGATGATTGATGAATGATCGGATGGATTGGACAGTTGGATGGATGGATGGTTGGTTGGACAGATGGTTGGATGGATGGATTGGATTGGATGGATGGATGTAATGGATGGATGGATGTATGGATGGATGGATGTATGGATGGATGGATGGATGGATCGATGGTTGGATGGATGGATTGAATGGGGGGATGAGAATTGGATGGTTCATATACTTTTACATGTCCTAGTTATTGTATAGTAACTGTATTTGAGTTATATAAACTTATTTTGGTTAATATTGGACTAATTTCTTCCAATAGCATATGCTTTTAAGCCTCCATTAAATGGAAACCTATTATGTGTGAATTCTCATTACAATTTTTTACTCCTAAATATGCAAATATGTTTATTTAAGCATCTCCTGAAGTTTTATTGAAAGATTCCACCATTTTCCCATGTTTTATCATGTTTCCCCATATTTCCAGCTATCGGCAATAATGATATTGTTTCCGTATCTCTAGCCAACAAAACTTGTAGTGATGCCAACAACTTAAACATTGATTACACCTGTAAAGAGTCTAAGGACTCACACTCTCTAGTAAACTAATAGCAACAGCATTTTCATCATTCTCATCATCTTGGCCTGTCGTAAATGCTAGGTTCGTAAAAGTTTCATGATTGGTATCTTTCAAAAAAAAAAAAAAAAGTTACATGATCAATTGCCCACTGCACATAACCTTCCTAATGCAAAGGCATTTTCACACCGGGCTCGAGTGGGGTGGCCTGTGGGATGCAAGGGCACATTCAGGGTGGGCGGCCCGTGTGAGGTGAGACCTACCCATGTGAGGCAGGTGGCTCGTGTGAAGCGGAACCCATGTGATGTGGGCCCTACGATGGGGGTTCGATAGAGGACCTAACTCGTGGGATGTGGGGATTGATTCGTCATGCTCTATCAGTTCGAGCTTTTAGAGCAAGTAGTTAGCTGTCCTGCATCAAAGTAGTATCAAAACAGGAGGTCTCGTGTTCGAGACTTCTCACCGGGGGTGATTAATGCAGGGGCATTTTCACACCGGGCTCGAGTGGCCTGGCCTATGGGATGCAGGGGCACACTCGGGGCAGGTGGCTCGTGTAAGGTGGAACCCATGTGATGCGGGGCCCACGAGGAGGGTTCAGTCGAGAACCTAACCTATGGGATGTGGGGCCTAAGCTATGAGATAAAGGGATTGATTCCAGTTCGAGCTTTTAGATCAAGTGGTTAGTTGTCTTGTATCACTTCCTTTTACCCAAACTCCGCAACCCACAATGGTAGAAGCTCACATTCACAAAGCTTGCATGTTAACACGTTCCCATTCGGTGCCAACTGCAACCCAACTAATACATGCACGAAGCCCCCACATAAATAAGGAGTTCTAACATATCCAGTGGTAGCAGCAATTTTTAAAAAATGAAGTTGTAAGAAAAGGGCAAGATCACTAGTTGACTGAACATTAATTATTTTACCATCAAACATCAAAAGATTTTAAAGATTATCCACCTGATCAACCCAATCCCAAATAAAACCTCCTTGAAGACCGAATGTACTATTTATTGCTTCCCAATATTCATGTATGTTTCCACTACTGTTCCCCATTGCATGAGAATACCTGTAATTTGCAATGGAATATATCATCAAGAACTTATCAATAACAAGGCAACAAGACTGCATTACCAAGTAGGAGAAATTTGTGGTTTGCATCCACCACCATTTTTTAGAAATTGGTGACTCATCCACCATGCACATGGCATACATTTACATCAATCCAAGCCATCCAATTGTGAGGCCCATTGTGGATGGAATCTGGCAGCCCGAAATTCGGAAACTTAATATTGTCCGATTGGTAGCCATCGGAATGAACAATCCTAACCACCGGATTGGTAGCCGTCAACTAGACAGCTAAAAGTAATTGGTCAGCATTACAAATTCAATGGGCAAACTAGGAAACTTAATATTGTCCGGTTAGTGTGATTTGGGGCTATGCTCAATCAACAAAGGGGTCCACAATTTGGCAGTCTAGATTGCCATACACGTAGGCCATGTGTATAGTGAAAGAGTCACCAGCATTTAGAAAATGGTAGTGAACATAAATTGTAGTCTAACACTATTACAAAAGTGTGTAAATCGTAATACAATCATAAAAAAATATTTATAAAAATTGTAAAAGATGCATACTCGCACAAAATCAGAGGCCTGGTTTCAGTTGGATCCTTAGCTATCTTCACTATGTCCCAAACACGCATGTACATGGGGCACACTATATCTGTCGATGAGGTTCTTGATCCGCCACCTTCATAATGTAACAACCTCGAAGGGTCCTTCCCTCTAACCCAGCCTGCACTTAATGAAATCGTTAAATGTTCAAGATTAAATAGCTCAATGGCAATGATGAATGAAATATAATATGCTACCAGCTAAAGCAGAATGATTAGGTCCATATCCGGCTTCGTTTCCCAAAGACCATGAAATAATGCATGCATGATTTTTGTCCCTCTCCACCATGCCTATGACACGATCCAACATAGAACAGGCCCAACTTGGTTCCAAAGTAGGATGCTTGAAATGGCAAGACAGATCAAAACCGTGCGTTTCAATATTCGCTTCATCTATCATGTAGAGACCAAATAAGTCACACAACTCATACCATCGTGGATGTTGGGGGTAATGGCTGTTTCTCACGGCATTAATATTGTTTTGCTTCATCAAAACCAAATCCTACAAGAAGAGAAATACATAGAGATCTCAACAAGATGTCAATTAGAATAATTATAGTGGGAGGAGATCCAGGCATCAAAGCCATTCTCATGAAGAATTTTAGAACTCTCAACCTGATAATATGCATAGCATCCAAAAAATCCTCAGTTTGTGCAAATCGGCAAATGGGTTGGTGATCTAGACTGTTGATCTGATCGCTACACATAGATAGGGGATGCCTCACGGGTCTCCCAGCTTGGGGGATCCTAACCATACAATCTTTGCTTTTATTCCGTATGTGAACAATTGCTGCATTTTTTCTTTGACCATCTATTTGCAGGCCACCAATTGGAGGGATAAGATCTCCCAATCTGGACATTTTTGGGGCATCCCCAATCCACAACAGGACCCATCAAATAATGTTGTGGATAAACGAATCATGGACCCACTTGTACAGACTGAGGGCTCGAGGATACCATACAGATCCTTAATCAAGGATCATATACTTACTACCTATTTGCACATAGAAAAGAAATGAAAATCACCTTAACCATGCAGGACTCCACATTGGTCTTCCCTACACGTGGATGATGTTCATGTTTATTGACACCTCGTATTACAACTGGATGCCCATTTACGAGTAGTTGTTTTGGAGCTTGTGATATTTGTCTTATGCCTACTTGGCATGATTCACAGTCAACAAGTTTCCCGGAAGTGTCTTTGAGGACAACAACAAGGGTATATAAGTTTGGCTGCTTATAAAAGAAGTATTAGTACAATGCATCAATCATTTGTGCATGTAGGCCTAAGCAATAAAATAAATCAAGAATAAAGTGCACTGCAATCTTAGAAAACATAGGGCATTACAACAGAAAATGAATAAAGACATTGTGCCAAAATATTTCTTTATTAGGAGGGTTGTGAAAATGTTCCCTTCCTAATAGCCCTACCTATGCAATTTCTATTAAAAACAGTAAGGTTGATACAACGAAGTAGAAGGTTTGAGGAACCTCGTAGATTATGCAAATAGTTACCACTTACCAGACTGAGAAACAGATGGAGGAAAAATGCAAGCAATAGATCTGTTGAGCATCATTCTCAAACAGTTGTAGTAGGTAGCTAAAAGTATGGAAGGAATGCAGGAAACAGGATGAGAGAAACATGGTGATTGGGAAGTGAAATGGATGCTGGAGAACTATGGTTACAACCATGTAGAGTCAAAGCATTAGCAATATCCTCAATAGTAAATAACCTTCTAAATCTAGGTTTCTCACTGAGATCCCGGTATGTCTCCCCCATGTGTTGGTGAGGGCCAAGTACGGGTGGCAACGGCCTAGGCTAGGGCTGGGCCGAGGTTGGCCCTAGCCGAATCCTAGAGCCCTAAGCCCTTGCCCAAGCCCAGCCCTGGACCTAATGGGCCAAAGAGGCCCTGACCCTAACCCTGGTCCTTGAGGGATGGAAAGGCTAGGGTTGGGCCAAGGCTGAGAGAGGGCCTGCCCTATAAGTTTGTGAAAATTAAAAGGTGATGTGGATCCATTGAATCCAAATGAAACTATGTCCATGGAAAGGTTCCCATGCCATTAGCCAATGAGATCATTACCCTTTTACAAGTGTATGTATCTCTGTATAGAGAGCTATATTACACTCCGATTGCACACGATGCTTAATAGACAGGCATTCAGAATTTGTACATAAGAGAAAAATTGATTCAAATGAAACCAAGTAAACTATGGGACCTACTATCTCTGTATCACATTCCAAAACCACTGATTTGTGGACGCTTGTTTGTTGAAGTAGGACAGTTCAATCTTTTCATTGTTAACCGTCCAATAAATGTCCACTGACCATATATTTAGCTAATCACGTAAGTATAATTTTTTCACGATATATCTAAATTGGGGTCTATAATTTGAACAATCTAATTTGAATTATTTGTATGCAAAGTATGTGATTTCTTAGTAATTTAGAAGTGCCCATGTATCGGCCACAACACCCTGCCAGTATAAATATTGATCCATATACTGCATACTATATATACAAGGCCTAAGGACCGGGCTATATGTCATTAGCCTAGGCCCAGCCCGAACACCAGGCCAGGATTTTTAGCCCATTCCCGGCCCTCAGGACAAATTTAGGGGCTGAAGCCCTGGCCCTTCACAGCTAGGCTACCAGAGCCAAGCCGGGTAGCCCAGCCCACTGCTGCCTCTGGTCCAAGTGCAATATGATCATGGTACACCAAAACAGTTAATTAATGACCATAATGGTAAAGGTGGTAACCTGTAGCAGGACCGTAATGGTAACAGTGGTAATCCGTAGCAGCCCCGTAATGGTAACAGTGGTAATGCGTAGCAGCCCCATAATGATCCACAAGAGAAACGGTAACAATGGTGGCCGTTATGGCCACCATTACCATTATGGAATACCTTCAATATGACTTGATCTTTTATTTAGCCATGCCATATAATGAAAAATCAGGAGAACATTGAGATGTACATCACTGAGCTAAACAAACTAAAAAACACAATTATCAGGATCATGTCTCAAGATCAGCATCTCCTCACAACAAACTGGTTAGCACTCATGATCTCTCATATTGAGCTGAAACTGGAAGTTAGAAGTTAGCTGATGTACAGTGATTTGTCCTGTTCCCTCATTTGAAGTCTTTATTGCATCCTACCAGCTCCAATACTTGGTATAGATACCCAATTTCACAATTTTTTTGTTAATGGATTTCTTCTAGGACTTCATGGTTTCCACTGTCTGCACATTTCAATACTCTAGACAGAATTTCATCTTGTAAAAAAAACTTACTGTTTCTTTTCCTTTCATAGATAGCAACCTCAAACAATGAGAAAACAAGAACCAGCTAGATGTATTCATTTCATCCTACTTCTTTGTATTGAGAAGAAAGAAGATGAAAAGTAGAAGCAATCCTCTAACATAGTTGACAAAAAAATATGAAATTTCAATGTGGTTTCAAAAAGTCTAAAACAAAGATCGCATATAGCAGCTGGAACTATATTCTTAATAAACTTTACGAAAACAATGCTAGTTGAAGAGACTAAACTTCCCACAAGTATAAAGTAAAAAAATTCTTATCAATAAATCAGTAATGTAACAAATTACATATATCAGTACAGGTTTTTCGGATAAACTTCCATAGAAACTTAGAAACAAGAAACAGAACAGAAAAAGAGATTTTAAAAAGTGAGATTCCTCACATGTTCTGCAGACCAGAGTTTGGGCTTTTCTAGTTTTCCGACAAGAACATATCCGTGAAACCCAAGACTTGCACTGGGAGATGGATTGAGCTCCAAATGAGCAACACAAAGAGAATGCAGGTCCATATCGCCATCACATTCATACCACCTCGCAGTATCATATAGCATAGCTTCTATGGAGTACTTGGCAAGCACATCATATTCAGAGGTTTCCCTTAAAACATCAATTTTTACTTCAATCTGGACAACAGTACAGCTAAACGTTAGTGGTAAATATTTTCAGTGATATTCTGATGCAGGACATGGAAAATTAAATATGACATGCAAGATTTCAGGCTTAGATCCTACCAATTCAGAAACAATCACACAAATTCCACATCCCACATGAAAATCCAAACATTCAATTAAGAAGGGGAATCTATGCGAGTCCAAGCCGACACAGGCTAGGGCTGGACCAATAAAAATTATAAGCCAAACGATGTCAAAGGGAAATAAAATTAACCACTCATGCATAAAAATCAGTCCCTAATCCAAGGGATTCCCTAATCTCAATTCAAGGAACCCTAGGGTGAGTAAAAGGGCAAATCAGTGAGGGATAATGTAATCTAGGTATAGGGTTATGCAATTAGGTATATATATATATATATATATATATATATATATATATATATATATATATATATATATATATAAAGAGGGAAAAAGAAAAAAAAAACCTGAACCCGAGATGATCCCAACGTGTGGACAGTGGGCCAAGTGCGGGCGCACGTGCGCCTGAGGCTGGCCGCACGTGTGAGGGGGGAGAAAATCCTGAAAAGGATTCCTAGGCCCTGGTCGGCCAGGCCTGGGCTGCAAAACCCCCGATTTTGACGTCGATCCGAGCTTTGATCTGGGCGTGGTGATCCGTCGAAGTTTCAGCCCCCCTGCGGGCCTAAATCTGAGAACCTACTGTAATGAAAGGAAACTGATGCAACCAAGGACGAACGTGAAGTATGGATGGTGGTGGAAGATAGAAGAAAAGAGATGATGGAGGATGGGGATGAATCGGGATCGATGTGGCTTCGCACCACGGTAGTTAGTCCTTTGAAAAGGGAGGGCTTCGCACCCACTTTTGAATTCTTCTACAACGCACGAAGAGAGCAGAAAAACAAAGCAGGAATTTTTATTAAACTTCAATGAATAAAAGAACTACAAGGGGTGCTTATTTATAGGGAAAACCCTATACCCAAAAACTCGCACCATGTGCGCAACCTATTACTTGACGATGAAGTAAACTAAAATAAAAACCAAACACAGAAATCTAAAGCGTTCACAATGTTCTAAATAATAACAATAAGCAAAACCTAAAAAATGAAATCAATCCGACGAGTGGGTCACGATCATGAGATCCCATGATGGGCTTTTCTTGACTATCGGGCCGACTTTTCTGAACCAAAACTTGTCATCATCGAGCCAGATCGATGATGAGATCCTCCTTTTGCGTACGTACGTGTGTAGGGGTGGTGGTGTGCGGCCGTGCGTGTGCACGATGTCCTCATCAACTCTCCCCAGCTGTGAAGATTTCGCCACTGGTGAAATAAAACTCCTGAACCGCTCTAGGATGTCAGGATCAAGTCGCTGGAGCTCCTCCTCAGTGAGCCATGTGCTGTCTGAAGCTAGACGTGACTTCCATTTAATGAGGTACTTCTAAAACCCACCATCCGACGTGGAAATTATCTCATGGTCCAGGATATCCTCTATTTCCTATCTTGGGGTGTGAAGGCTAGGTATGGGAGGTAGAGGCTGGGATGAAAGGTCGAGAAGAGGCCATGGATCAAAGGGTAAGTCTGGGGAATCAGGATGGGTGGGCGAAGGGCCGGACAAAGTATCAGTGGATCCCTGAAAAGCAACTAGATCCTCCACATTGAATGTGGAACTAATTCCCATGGAGGGTGGAAGATCTACCTCATACGCATTGAGACTGTTTCGCTTTATAATTTTGAAGGGCCCAGCGCTACGCGCGTGTAACTTACGAACGGCCCCTCGCGGGTACCGCTCGGGCCTGATGCGAACCATCACAGAGTCCCCAATGTTGAACTCTTTGAAACGTCTATGTTGGTCTGCAGAAAATTTGTATTGCTCATTACTAGTAGTGATCTTTCGCCTGATTTCTTGATGCAATGAATGTATGTGATGCGCAAAAGACTCTGCAGACTCTGATGGCCTATGGGATAATGACATGGGGATAAGATCAATAAGCTTCCTAGCCTTGTAACCAGTAACGACTTCAAAAGGACTTAGACCTGTACCAATTGACAGAACTATTGTATGCAAACTCGGTTATGGGTAGTACGGTGTCCCACGTCCTGGTATGCTCCCCCACTAAACATCGAAATAAACTCCCTAGGCTCCTATTAACCACCTCAGTCTGGCCATCGGTCTGAGGGTGGTAGGCAGAAGAACATTGGAGCTTAGTATTCATCATGTGTCATAGTGTCTTGAATCTCACGTCACGGTCAGACACTATGGTTTTTGGTAACCCATGCAGTTTGACGACCTTACTAAAGAACAGCTTGGCAACATGAGAAGCGTCAGAGGTGTTAGAACAAGGAATGAAGTGGGCTATTTTAGAGAAACGGTCCACGACAACAAATATGGAGTCATGCTTTCGAATAGTCTTGGGAAGTCCAAGCACGAAGTCCATACTGATGTCCTGCCAAGGGATGAATGGGACTAGCAAAGGTATATATAATCCTGTATTCTGTTTCATCTGCTTTGCCAATTGACAAGTACGGCATTGCCCTATAATTTTGGCCATGTCCCGCTTGAGGCTTGGCCAATAAAATCTATCCTCCACTAGGGCAATGGTCTTGTCACGACCCAAATGACCCGCGACCCCCCCTGAATGTAACTCCCAGACAAGAAAATCGCGAAGGGAGGTGCGTGGTATGCACAAGCGGTCACTCCTAAGCAAATATCCGTCCAAAATCAAATACTCACTGTTAGCTCCTGACGGACTCTCTAATAAAGACGTATACACAACCCCAAAATCTGAACACTCAGAATACTCTTCTTTGATGCGCTCAAGGCCCGTAACTTCAACACTCGTGGAGTTGAGTAATGCGACTCGACGACTCAACGCGTCGGCAGGCTTATTCTCTACACTGGCCTTGTGCTTAAGCACAAAAGTGTACTCTTGAAGGAATTGAACCCACTTAGCATGCCTGGGGCTTAATTTCTTCTGAGAGTTCAAGTATCTTAAGGCCTCGTGATCTGAGAACAAGACGAATTCTTGCGGTAGCCGGTAATAGGTAATGTCGCCAATGGCGTAGTGATTGCACTACCACATAGAATTCCTTGTCATAGGTGGAATATATTTGCTTCGCCTCGTTCAGTTTCTCACTAAAAAAGGCGACAGGGTGCCCTTCCTGGCTAAGTACTCCTCCTATGCCGACTCCTGACACATCACATGCGACTTCAAAAGATTTTGAAAAATCTGGAAGTCACGTGACTGGAGCTTCGGTCATCTTGACCTTTATCTCCTTGAAGGCCTTAGAGGCTGCCTTTGTCCATTGAAACTCTCCCTTTTTAATGCAGTCCGTGATGGGAGCCACGATGGAACTGAAGCCTTGAATGAACAGCCTATAAAAAGTGGCTAAGCCATGAAAGCTGCGCACCTCATGAATATTGCGGGGTTCAGGCCAATTAACGATAGCCTTGACCTTCTCGGGATTCGCCGATACGCCCTCAGCTGACATAATAAAACCTAAAAAGATCACACTACTAGACAAGAACGAGCACTTCTTTAGGTTGGCATACAACTTCTCGGCCCTAAGGATCCCACAAACCTGCCTCAAATGGTTGAGGTGTTGCTCCTTAGTCATGCTATAAATCAAGATATCATCAAAGTATACAACTAGAAACTTCCCCATGAAGGGTCTCAACACTTGGGTCATCACACGCATGAAAGTGCTTGGGGAATTAGTTAACCCAAAAGGCATAACTAGCCACTCATATAGCCCATCCTTCATCTTGAAGGCCGTCTTTCACTCATCGTCAGGGCGTATACGGATTTGGTGATACTCACTTTTGAGGTCAATTTTTGAGAAGATAGTAGCATTGGCCATCATATCTAGCATGTCATCAAGACGCGGTATGGGAAACCGATACTTGATTGTGATTTTGTTGATGGCCCTACTATCAACACACATCCTCCATGCGCCATCCTTCTTAGGTGTAAGAAGGGCGGGCACGGCACACGGACTCATGCTCTCTCGAATGAAACCCTTCTCTAGGAGTTCATCAATCTGCCTCTTCAACTCAGCCTGCTCCTTCGGGTTCATTCTATAATGCGGGAGGTTTGGTAGAATTGCCCCAGGGATTAAATCCATAGCATGTTGTATATCCCTCATATGGGAAAGTTCATTCGGTAAATCATCAGGAAAGACATCACGAAACTCATGTACTACCTGAATGGCCTCGGTAAGTAACTCTACGCTAGTCTCTGGTACACTCTCCCTAGCCACAAGGGCGTATATCATCGAGTCCGCCTCCGTTTCACGCTCAAAGTCTTTGGCATTCAAAATATGGAACGGTTTGGACTTGGACTTCGACTCCTTCACTTCTTTTGGGCCGCTCACACTACTCTGTGTGGTGAACTCTTTTCCAATTGTATTCTTGGGTGGTAGAGATTTAACTTGACCTTCTTGCCCTCAAACCAGAATGTACACACATTTGAATGATCAAATATGGTAACATCCCTGTCATAGAGCCACAGCCTACCCAGAATGATATGGCCCACATCCATAGGAACAACATCACACCAAATTGTGTCTTTATAAGATCCGAACTGAATAGGGACAAGACAGCAGTGCGAGACTGGAATGGATGTCTCATCAACCCAGGAGATTCTATAGGGCTGAGGATGGGCTTCCAGCTTCAAGCCTAAACGACTCACAGTGCTAGTCGATGACACGTTGGCACAACTACCACTATACACGATCATCTTACAGTTCTTTTCTCCACATTTTGCATAAGTGTAAAAGATCGTGTTGCGGCGCCAATCATCAGTGTTCTTGGCTTGAGCCAGGGCGCAACGCACAAGTGTGAGGGTCACGGACTCTTGTGCTCCCTCTTCCTCATCACTAGGGGTTCCGACTGGCTCATATTCCTCCTCACTATCACTCTCTGGGGGCACTACTTCTACTTGCCTATCAATAAGGAGTACTTTGGTACCCTCTCTCGTGCCGCACTGGTGAGCAGAATGACCAAACCCCTGACACCTAAAACACGTAGTGGCCCCATTTCCACGTGAACTAGACCTGATAATCTCTTTACCCTTATCATCCTTAGGTTTGGGCTGAACATTAGGGGAAGGTTTGTTTTGGAACCCCGTGTTAGGTCTAGCCCCAAAGGGGTTAACCTTAGCACCGGATTCGCGAAAGTCAAACCGCCTTCCCACAGATGCTTTAAGGTATTGCTCGACATCTAACACTACTTGGTACAACTGTTCGATAGTGTCTATGTCTTTGGCGAGCAATTCTCTCCTAATGTCAGGACGGAGGCCCATTTTAAAACAAGCAAGGGTGAGTACGGGGTCCTCATCAACCTCACAGCGGGTCAAGTACTCTTCGAATTTCTCAATATAGTCAGCAACACTCATGGAACCCTGTCGAAGAGACTGTCACTCCTCAATCAACAGCAGGCGATAAGAAAAAGGGAGGTACTTCTCTTTAAGTGTTTCTTTCATTTCGCCCCAATGAACTATTGAGAGTTCCCTCGCTCTTTCTTTCTTTCGCTCAACCGTCGCCCAAAACCTCTTTGCTTGACCCACAAGCTTCATCTTGGCGAATCGGACTCGTCGAGCATCCGACATATCATACCACTCAAAATAGTGGTCCATATCCGCCAACCAATCTAAAAAAGCTTTAGGGTCTAAGTGGCCATCAAAAGTGTGGGCATCTACTCTAACTCCCTTGAGGAGTTGCGCATCTGGGTCATATTGGTCATGATGCCCCTCACGAGGTGGGTGCACAGGTGCGTGCCCATGACCAACTCCTTGGCCACCTCCATTCCTTGGTCTAACCTCCTGACCACCTGCTTGAGAATGGGCATCTTCCCCAATGGTGGGGTTTACCCTGAGGGAGGCCTCTATTTGAGTAACGCGATCATCAAATTGGTTAAGGCGTTGATATATGCGTTGTTCCAAGCACTTAGACATAGACTCAAACTGCTGGGTTAACTTGGCCATTGATTCTTGTAGTTGCTCCATGTTTAGAGTAAGGTGCAAACCAAAACCGCGACCCGTACGTGTGGGCATACACAGGCTAACTCAACCTAAGGACCTGCTATGACCACTATATGCATCTAAAAAAACTAAATGACCCTATGAGACTCTATATGAAGGCGATTACACACCGTTACTAAAATTCAGCTATATATGGACTGAATGCATGACGAACTCAAATCAACTAAACCCTAAATATGTGGTGAATTCCCCTACAAGAACCCTAGGCTTTGATACCAAATTTGATGCAGGACATGGAAAATTAAATATGACATGCAAGATTTCAGGCTTAGATCCTACCAATTCAGAAACAATCACACAAATTCCACATCCCACATGAAAATCCAAACATTCAATTAAGAAGGGGAATCTATGCGGGTCCAAGCCGACACAGGCTAGGGCTGGACCAATAAAAATTATTAGCCAAACAATGTCAAAGGGAAATAAAATTAACCACTCATGCATAAAAATCAGTCCCTAATCCAAGGGATTCCCAAATCTCAATTCAAGGAACCCTAGGGTGAGTAAAAGGGCAAATCAGTGAGGGATAATGTAATCTAGGTATAGGGTTATGCAATTAGATATAAAAAAAAGAGGGAAATAGAAAAAAAAAAAAAAAAAACCTGAACCCGAGATGATCCCGGCGTGTGGACAACGGGCCAAGTGCGGGCGCACGTGCGCCTGAGGCTAGCCGCATGTGTGAGGGGGGAGAATCCTGAAAAGGATTCCTAGGCCTTGGTCAGCCAGGCCTAGGCTGCAAAACCCCTGATTTTGACGTCGATCCGAGCTTTGATCTGGGTGTGGTGATCCGTCGAAGTTTCAGCCCCCGTGCAGGCCTAAATCTGAGAACCTGCTGTAATGAAAGGAAACTGATGCAACCAAGGACGAACGTGAAGTATGGATTGTGGTGGAAGATAGAAGAAAAGAGATGATGGAGGATGGGGATGAATCAGGATCAATGTGGCTTCGCACCACGGTAGGTAGCCCTTCGAAAAGGGAAGGCTTCGCACCCGCTTTTGAATTCTTCCACAACTCACGAAGAGAGCAGAAAAATAAAACAGAAATTTTTATTAAACTTCAATGAATAAAAGAACTACAAGGGGTGCCTATTTATAGGGAAAACCCTATACCCAAAAACTCGCACCATGTGCGCAACCTATTACTTGGCGATGAAGTAAACTAAAATAAAAACCAAACACAGAAATCTAAAGCGTTCATAATGTTCTAAATAACAACAATAAGCAAAACCTAAAAAATGAAATCAATCCGACAAGTGGGCCACGATCATGAGATCCCATGATGGGCTTTTCTTGACTATCGGGCCCACTTTTCTGAACCAAAACTTTTCTAGCTAGGAGGGCCTCCCTGGATGTCCTCATCGAGCCAGATCGATGATGGGATCCTCCTTTTGCGTACATACTTGCGTAGGGGTGGTGGTGTGCGGCCGTGCGTGTGCACGATGTCCTCATCATATTCTAGTCCAACACACACATGCACGCATGTACTCACAAGCACACGCACACACTGGAGTTGATTCCACATGGAGTCAAGTAGTGAGTGGTGTGGGGGGCCCACGGTGTTTTATGGCATAAAAAAGGGCATCAGATGCAGTTCACAATGAGGAAGGGACACCAAAAAATCAGGCTGCTCCAATCATTAGGTGAGACACCACATAAAATGTAAAATTGCCTCAAAAACTCTAAATTCTATGGGCAGTGGTGGGGCCCATCTGATGATTGCATCATCCTGATTTCAAGGGGTCCCACCCACAATATGTGTATACATATGTATGTATTTATATGTACATTGTAACATATATTGCATTTCTCACAAGTGGATTTTCCAATCAATTAAACTAGAAATAAAATGTAAAAGAAGTGGAGCCATTTCATTAAAATCTTACACCTAAAAAACAAGATGGGCCTGTTTGGATACCATGAAACAGTTCTGCAGAAAACAGCTTTTTTTGCAGGAAACTACATTTCCAATATTTGCCAGCACCAAAAGACAGTTCTAGAAAGTATAAAACTGTGGAGAACTACAGTTTTACATGGAAAAACCCCCTCCCAGTCTTTCTCTCATCTCATCTCAAAGTGGCAACCAAAGATGTGTATATATGCGTTCCCCCAAGGAGCTGTCCATCCATTAGTGAGAATAACACCATGCCACATCCATAATAAGTCAGCAACTGATTGAGGCATCACCCATTTTAAGTCAAATAGCTTAAAAATGACAACCAAAGTTGGCTTGCATAGGAGCAGTGAATGAATAGGTGATCAGTCAACTCTGCCTCGCTCATGCACAAGAGACATGTTGGGGAGGATCATCTCTCTCTTCTGAAGATTGTCAATGGTTAGGATATGCTTCTCACCCACTAGCCATACAAAGGATGCCACCTTAGGAAGGGCGCCATAAGACCAGAAAGTGTAAAAGAATTCTTGTGATCTGATAATCGACAGTTTCCGAATCATCGAATAAAAAAGATTTTACCAAAAAGGTGCTAAAGGGGGAAGCTCTCCAAAGCTCAATGACATGGTCTTCGTCCAGTACAACCAAAAGTTGTGGGAACGATTCCAAGCTAGGCGAGAAAAGTTTGGTTTCTATGATCCTATCTGCTTAGATGATTTGGAGGCAAATAGTGAGTGGCTTGTGGAAACAGAAGATCTAATCTTTACAGGCGATGACCTAACATGGGCCTAAGTCAAAGATGCCACTTTTGGATCGGCACCTAGAGAAAGTTCCTCAACTCAAAGGTGGAGAAGAGGGGCGACTAGTAGCACGAAGCCTAATAGCAGTCAAAGCCAAAAAGATGAGGTTGAGATTGACGATGTACAAGAAGAAGATGATCGACCATTGGACGTGGATGAGCAACTTGTGCGAACCGATGATGAAAAAACAAAAGAAGATGAAGTATACGTTGAAGAACGAGATGACTCCAACGATGATGATGGTGGTGGTGATGTGCCACAATGGGAGAGTGATCAATGTATGTAGTAGTATAAGTTGTTAAGCATGTAAATTGCAATTTAAAGCTTGAAAGTTTGTATTTTGTAACTAATAAGTTGTAACATGTAGTTTGTATTTTGTAAATTGTAAATTTGTAACTTGTAACAGTAAGTTACTTGTATTGTAACTCATCAGTCTTCATTCTTCAAGATTTCATTTCTCAAAAAAAAAAAAATAATAATAATAACTTTTAATAAGTCGTTGACTTGTTATTGGTTACATGTTGATAATTATAGCTTAGGTGCTAACTACTAATTACACAAATTACAATGAAATAGATTTATTTATTTTTAAACAAAAAAAAAAATTTGAATTACTTATAGTAATTAAATAAATTTTATCTCAATTTTGGAGATTTTAGTCCAATTTTTCTTAATTTTCACCTTTTTAAAAAAAGGTGTTGCCAAAGCAATTTTGCGATTGCATAAGCAATCACACACAGTGGACTGCACAGGATCGCATATGCAATTTGACAACATTGATCAAGTGAAGTAGTAACTCATCAATCAAGAAGATATCATTTCTCAATTAAAAAATTTTATATTTTTAATAAGTTGACGACTTGTAGTTATTTTACTTGTCAACGAATTAGAACTTAGGAGATGACTTAGTGTTAAGTGTGGCTTGTTGATTATTATACTTTATTTAATGTAACTTAGGTACTAATTACGCAAATTATAATGAAATGTTGAAATTAAAAAATAAAAAATTATTAAAACTATTTTTTTTTAAATAAAAAACAAAAACAAATTGGATCACTTCTAGTAAGTAGTAATTACATAAAGTTTATCTTAATTTTGTTGATTTTTTTCATTTTTTCATATTTTTCCATTTTTTTAGTTTTCTATTAAAAAAATAAAATATAAAATATAAAATAAAAAAACGTGTGCGATCGCATAAGCGATCACACACAAGTGATCACTCAGGATCACTTATGCCATTTGACAACATTGGTAGATAGGTTATCAACAAAAAGCTACACTAATTAATGATCCTAACCTTCCAACCTCTGATGAATGGGTATTTATTTGTTGAATTCCAACATTCTAGTAAGTAGTAATTACATAAATTTTATCTTAATTTTGTAGATTTTTTTCATTTTTTTCCTATTTTTCCCATTTTTTTAGTTTTCTAAAAAAAATGTGTGCGATCGCTTATGCGATTGTGAGATCACATAAGCGATCACACACAAATGATCACTCAGGATTGCTTATGCCATTTGACAACATTGGTAGATAGGTTACCAACCAAAAGCTACACTAATTAATGATCCTAACCTCCTAACCTTTGATGAATGGGTATTTATTTGTTGAATTCCAACCTTCGATTATATTAATAGGAACAAACTAGTATTGTACAGTCAGTGTAGTGTAAGTGATCCAGGTACCTTTCAAAATATAGATATGTGCGTGTGTGTGTGTCAAGCTAGAGCATTGTACTATACATTGAACCAGGCAAATACGAGTTATGAATCCAGTGAATTTAAAATTGGACTAAATGAGCCTACCCCAGCAAATTGACGAATTTGAAATATATCAAATTGCAAACTAAACATTTGAACCTGAATCAGCCAAGCTGTGATTCAGGTAACTATGGTCCAAACAAGACCAAAGTGATATCAGTCAAAAAACAAGACCCATGTGATTCAGACTGAAGATAATGTACCACCATGTGTCCCAAAAAGTTGGGTATGAGAAACATAGCGATTGCTTCAAAACTATGCTGCCTGTGTCTGTATACTGATATAGACATGATTATGAGGAACTCAGATACAACTCCTTATTTCCAAAATACAGGACACGGCTACGAATTCAGGTATCCTATTTCTAACATGAATTTTACTATAAATGCTTTAGATTCAACCCATGCACTTCTTTTATCAAATTTCTCCCATTCTATTAATTTTACTTTTAAACAAAGAACACTTCTTAGTCTTCTCCTAAGATTACAAATATCACAAAACAAAAGTTGGAGAATTTCATGTGTGTTTTTTAGCAGCTAAGTTCGGAGCCGATACTCGGATACAAGACAAATCCTCACCACAATTTGATTTCAAGGAAAAGTACCATTTCTTTATATTGAAATGAAAAAAGAAGCAGCTAATGTGAACAATATCAACTATCACAGAGGATACGGATGACAAATTATACCAATAGAACAACAAATGCACACATAACACACCCACTACCAGTGTTATGGAAAATGAAGAGACGCATAGCTTCATTGTTAGTAGGAAACAGTACAAGTCTAAACAAGTAAATCCAGTAATGAAGCAGTTGTGTTCAATACAGACGAAGCCTTTCTCAATCAAGTGTGATGGGGTAAACAAATGATTTCTAAGCCTACCTGAATATCTGCATATGAAAATTTGTCACCCAAGCTTGCCATAAAAAAATAATCGGTGATGAACACCTGCACAACAAATTGTTCCCTATGTTATAATCATGTATGCCTTCACAAACTTGCAACACACAAACAGCAACTGACACCATAATTCTTTTCTTTTCTTTTATTTTTAAAGGAGGAACACCATATTACATGTTGAACTAGAGAATCCATCAGATGGCACAAGTGATTAACCATGTTTACATCTACATTGCGAATAACAACGTCAAAGTTATTGTTGTTCATCGTAGGAACTTAAAGTTAAAAGAATGCACACTATCTAACTAACAATATGTCTGATGCAAGACCGATGCATGAACTAAGTAACATGTGAAATCAAATAGCCAAATTAAGATATTTAACAAAAAAAAAAAAAAAAAAACACAAACATCGCTATAATCATCACAAATATCATGAAAATCAAAAGAAAACCATGCATAATCTTAGCCTAAGCTATCAACATCATAACTCAAGATCATTAAATAAAAAGAAACTAGGATCTAATGGATGTAGGGACATCCAATTAGCATAGAATATAGTCTATTTCAAAATAGGAAACCTAATACAACCTAAGGGGGTGTTTGATTTTCGATTTCCACTGGTAAATACACGGAATTACCTGGTTATTGCGTACTACACCTGTTTGAAAGTTTCCAGTAATTACGTTTCGAAAATCGGTCCATACAAACATTTGTATTACTGATTTAAATATGCGGCCCCACCATGATATATATATTAGTTATCCACACCATCCATCCTTTTAAAAAATACATTTTAAGGCATGAGCCAAAAACTGAGGAAAATAAAAAGCTCAGGTGGACCACACCTGAGGAAACAGGGATCATTAAAACGTCAATGGTTGAAAGTTGTTTTCTCCCTAGGGCCCACAGTGATGTTTATTTGTCATCCAACCCGTTAATAAGGTCACACAGGAATGGATAAAGTGGAAACGAAAATATCAGTTTGATCCAAAACTTCCAGGGTCTTCAAGAAGCTTTCAATGGTAGGAGTTCAATTCCCATTGTTTCCAGTAGTGTGGTCCAGTTGATCTTTGAATCTACATATTTTTTTTGGCTCATGCCCTAAAATGAGTTGGCTAAAGGGATGGACGGTGTGGATAATACAAAAACATCAAGGTGGGCCCCACATATAAATGAAAGGTGGCGGTCAAATCACCTTGGAAAATCAACCGGAAACACAGGGGTAAATAATTATTACCCATTTACCTGTAATTACGTTTGTAATTCGAAAATCAAACAGGCCCTAAAGTGAAAATTAGGGTTTGGGTAATTTGGGAAAGTAGGAAAATTGAGAATTTTAGGTTTAGGTTTAGGGTTAGGGTTTGATTGCGGATGGGTATGGGAAAGTTGGGTTTGGGAGAAGATGAAGATTTGGGATGGGAGAATTAAGAATTTGAAGGAAATACTTGGGTGGGGAAGAAAAGAGAAGACGGTGTGGGGATAGATGGAGACCTCGCACCTCCGTTGATGAAGATTAGCCTTATACCAATCTTCCTTTCAAATCGCATGGAAGTATCTTCAAATCACATGAAGATGAGAAAAGAAAGCAAGAGCTTTTCTCTTCTTTTTTTTTCACGAAATTCAATGAGGAAGAGGTCACACGCCCTCCTCTTTTATAGATCCAAAAAGTTTCAAAAATTACAAAAATCCCCTTGCCTTGTAAACTTTAATAAAATAAGTCCTAGTCTAAATAAAATCAACTAAAACACTCATAATGTGTCCAAATATAAAATAATCAAAAATTAAATCATTAAATATGATAAAGTCTAAAACTGATGTGGACGATCAACGCTCAATGGCCTGATCATGTGATCCATACGATCCAATGGCCCGAACGTCGCATCCCTCCAATCCAATGGTCTGGATCACTCCATAAAGCAACCCATGTGCATCTTCCAGGTGTGGGGTCTTCCAAATGCTCGCACATGCACATGGGGTCTTCAGCACCATCACGGGTACTCGCCTAGCCACAGGGAAATCGACGCGGCCCACTTCCTCCTCCGATTCATACGTAAGGGTGTACGTGACGTGATGTCCTCATCAATGTCACTTATAAAAGGCACAAAAAATATGAATCAACACCTCAGTGCCATCTACTGAGAGCACAATAACTTCATTACTTTAAGAAAGAAAGCAAAAGCTCGATACAATTATCTACCTCGGCACACCATCTTTATATCGAGTAAAGGTGTGATCATCCCTTCAGATATTTCTTCAGAAAAAAAAAAAAAAAAAAAAAATTAAGTGTCGATGGTCATAATTT
The DNA here is from genome assembly GCA_030180095.1 of Magnolia changhungtana. NCBI lineage: Eukaryota > Viridiplantae > Streptophyta > Magnoliopsida > Magnoliales > Magnoliaceae > Magnolia > Magnolia changhungtana. The sequence goes on from JASAUF010000078.1 coordinate 658,401, forward strand.
AAGGGAAGAATATTTCTGAAGGAAATGAGGTCACTAACAAAAGAACTTTGATTTGAAACACAGCATAACACAACAGATAAGAAGAAATGAACGTATGCTTCTTTTAAACTAAACATGAAAGGGAAGATTAAAGGACCAAATAAAGCTAGAAGATGTGAGAGAAGTGAAGAAGAGAGAAGGGAAAAAATATGAAGAAAAAGAAATTGGCAATAAGATAGAAAAGAAGCATGGTGTAAAAAAGACAAGATTTGAAGGATGATAAAGAGAATTAGAACTTAGGACTAGAAACAGGCTGACACTTTCCATCCACTCTTCTTATGCTTGAAATATGCTTCAAGAAAATGTCACTTTTCTCAGAGATCCATAGGAAACGTTCACTACCACAACATGCTCATTTGAGCTTTTTAGGGTGGTTTCTAGAGTTTCCTTAGATGCTTTTAAGCCCCAAAACCATTTTTAAAAAAAAATAAAAAATAAAAAGGTCAAATACAATACTTTCATTGCTATAATAATGCACATGCAAAGACGTGGGGGTTGCCTTCAGTAAAATACCACCATTAACAAGCAAACAAATAAATAACATACATTAGTGAATAGTGGGAATAACATGATTACCCACATAACAAGTCTGAAATCAATAAATCTTAGAAGAAGTGTGGAACTACGGGCATGTTGAGGCATCTTGAAATTGCAGCTAGGCAAAACCAATTTCCACATGAACCTGACAGCATTCTTGTTTAAGGCATAAATTGAAACAAGCAGAATAATCATTCTAAGCCACTTTGATGGAAAAGCAATAGCCCACTCAATGCATAATATTCTTTCCATGCATTTCCCTACCAAGGCTCTTTGAAGGTGAGTTGTATGCAAAACTCTCTCTGGAAAATGTGGTTTGAGATGCTTCCAAACGAAGCATAACCAACCAAAGGGCGTGTCTTACTTCTAATGGTGTTCAACCATCCCTGATTGAACTAAGGATTACCCAAAGTAGAAACTTAATTACTTTCTTTCCCAAATAAGCAAGTTACTCAATGAATCGTACATTTGGTTTAAATGAAAGACATCTACCAAAAAGGTGAAAACAGTGAATAGCAAAGAAGGCACACTAACCTCTGGCTTTGCTTGAAGAAGCACATCTCGATGAATACCAGACAACCACCAATGATCTTGATCTTCTAGGTACGAACCATCACTCCATCTATACACTTGAACAGCCAGTACATTTTCCTTGACCGAATCACAGGGGTGGCAGTAATCAGTGATTTCGAATTCAGCAGGAAGCCTGCTGTCCTGACTGGCATTACACATAGAAATGAGGTTCTCTAGTAATGGGTTGAATAAAGAAAATGATGATAACTCTCATCCAAATGTATGACGGATCACAAGTAGTGTACTGGGAAGAATCACAATCCAAGATAATTATATACTCCAGATGCACTTGATGAAATAAAATGTGACAGAATCACTTCTTTTTACTTCTTTTTTCTTTTTTTCCTTTTTTTTTTTTTTTTTTTTTTTTTTTTGAGAGAGAGAGAGAGAGAGAAAGAGAGAGAGAAGCAACAGTTTATATAAATGTATAGGGAAAAAGTTACAGAAGATATAAAAATAGAGCAAAGGAACGGAATCGACAAGCAATCAACCCGTACGTCCTGGACAAGGCTACTGGGAATCACTAATAGCCATATCTATTTGTTCCATAAACTACAGCCCATGAAACCGTGGACCCCATATGCCCAACAAAGCACGTACGATTTTGCCTTTTGAAAAACCACAATCACATATGACGAGTTGTTGTTGAAAACCCCATTGCTGGACTCTTTCCATTGAGTCCACTAAGAAATGCCATAGAGCCACTTGCTTTTTGCTAAACAAGACCCCACTCCCAGCTTGAAAGAGCTCCGTTATCAATGATGGCACCGCCTGTTGAATCCCAAAGAGACAAAGGATCCTCCACAAACACTAGAGGAGATTTTGCAATGTATGAGTGAGTGGGTGGTTGTTTTTCAGCTTTAATGCATAATATGCAACAATTTGAGAGAAACGAACTGTGAGAATTCCCTTTCACTGCTAATTCTTGACCACGTAGTAGCTGTGAAACCCCTTTCGAAATTAGGTCCCATTTCCACCTATCCCTATCTTCCGACATTGGTGTTACACTGCATTTTCTTTTTCTTTTTTAGGAATCTAGAAAATTCCTCAACTTCCAAGTCCGATAAATTTGTCAGAAATGTGGATTCCAAGCAAAGTCATTCCAAACAGAGGTGGAACAGTAAGATCCTTGATCCCCTATCCATCGCTACCCATAAAGACCCATAAAGTTTACTGAATAGTAACGCAAATGAGGGTATCACTACACCATCTGTCCTAAACCTTTTTCTTCTACCGCCTCCTAGAACATAGGAGATGCCAATTTCATTTCCTATAACTCTCTTACACCATTCTATTGAGTTTTTTTCCAGTATTCCTTCTATCTCTTTCCCTTCTAGTGTTCATCAGGCTCTCACACATCATGAGTGGAAAAGTACCCCACTGGAAGAGACGAGCGCCCTCAAAAAAATCAAACAGGAGACATTGTTCAGTTACCTCATAGGAAAAAAGGCTGTTGGATGTAAATGGATCTTGATGGGGACATCCGGCTCACGCCATCCACACGTGCACACACACCACCCTCCCTACGCTCGTACGCGAGAAGGAAGGCCCCATCGTTAATCTGGATCGATGACGACGTCCAAGGAGGGCCTCCTAGCTCGAAGACAAAGTTTTGATTCAAAAGAGTGGGCCCGTTAGTCAAGAAAAGCCCATCATGGGATCTCATGATCGTGGCCCACTAGTCAGATTGATTTCATATTTTAGGTTTTGCTTATTAATGTTATTTAGAACATCATGGACGCTTTCGATTTCTTTGATTAATTTTTATTTTGGTTTACTTCATCGTCAAGTAATAGGTTGCGCACATGGCACGAGTTTTGGGGTATAGGGTTTTCTTATAAATAGGCACCCCTTGTAGCTTTTTTCATTCATTGAAGATTAATAAAAATTCTGCGTTTTCCTACTCTCTGAGTTGTAAAGCCTAATTGGGTGTGAAGCCCTCCCTTCATCGAAGGGTTAACTACTGTGGTGCGAAGCCACATCTATCCCGATTCGCCCCTATCCATCGCCATCTCTACTACCCATCTTCTACCATCCCTTCTTCTCATTTCACTTCATCATCTACACTTCGAATCAATCATCTATTGCAGCAATTCTCCTCCCCACTGCAGAATTTTAGAATCTGGCCCTACAAGAGGGTTGAAACTTCGGCAGAGCACCACGCACAAACCGTACATTGGATCGAGCTGAGATTCGAGGGTTTTCGAGTCCATCCCTAGCCGACCAGGGCCAAGGTGGCCTTTTTCTAAATAGTGGGCCCCACACGCGTGTGGCCGAGATCAGACGCATGTGCGTCTGGGCCATTATTGTTGTCCACGCGTGCGGTACTTCTCTGGTTCGTCTCTCTCCTCTCTTTCACTCCACTTTCACCCAAAATCCCTAAACCTAACCTTAAATTACTCAAATCTCCAATTTTATGCCTTTTTTCTTACCCTAGGTTTCCTTGATTTGAAATTGGTGAATCCCTTGGATTAGGGACTAATTACTATGCATGTGCGAATGATTATTTCTTATCTTTGAGTATCATTTGGTTCATAATTTTTATTAATCCAGCCCTATCATGTGTAGGCCTAGACCCGCATAGATTCCCCTTAATTGAATGTTTGGACTTTCATGTGGGATATGGAATTTGTGTAATTGTTTCTGAACTAACGTGATCTTAAGCCTGAAATCTCACATATCATATTTAATTTTCATGTCCTGCATCAGATCTTAATAATCAAGCATAAGCTCAATGGACGCCACAAAGCTCATCTTGTGGCAGAAGGCTTTACTTAGAAGGTATTGTTCAAAGTATCCCCAATATTATCAAATCCCTGATATTATCCATCTCACCAGCTCGGTGATACCGACAACACTAGTAGTGATAACGATAACACTGGTGGTATCGAAAATTCCAAGTATCGGTGATGTAGCTAAGTATCACCAATGTATCAGTACCACCAATGTATTGCCAATATTTTTTACTCTTAAATTCCAGGTGTTGCTTGTATTGCCAATGTATCGATATCACCAATGCATCACCAATATTTTGGACTATGTAAATTCCAATGTATTGATATAGCCAAAATTTTGTTTATTTAAAAAAAAAAAAAAAAAAAAAAAAAAAAAAAATCCATTTCAATTTTTCAATGGGCGCATGGTTGTATGCAGTGTTCAATTGTCGACGATAATATCACTAATATCGTGATATTATCATTATCACAACATAGGTGATATTAAGACCACAATTTGCCATTTCCTTTCCAATTGTCAATGATTTCTCGGTGAAATTTCGTGTGTTGTCAATATTCTGAAATAGCGATGGATGTTTGGATGGAAGGTTGGATAGATAAATGGGATGGTTGGATGGATAGATGAGATGGATGGGATGGTTAGACTGATCTCCAACGACAAGACATGCTTTTAGGCCCCCATTAAATGGAAACTTATTACTTATGCATTCTTTTTGCAATTTTTTTATTCCTAAATCAACAAATGTGTATTTTAGCATCTCCTAAGGTTTCACCAAAAAATTCCACCATTTCCACATGCTTCCCCAATGTTTCCCCGCATTTTCAGTTATCAGTGATGTTGATATTGTTTTCATATTGCCGGCCAGCAAAACTTGTAGCGATACCAATACTCCGAACACTAGTCATATCAGAATTTTGACTTGCTGTTTTTTAACTAAATGAGTTTGTTGTCATCATCTAATAAGATGTGTTGCAAGCAAGGGCATGATCACTACTCATGCTCAATTTGAGCGTAGGAAGATACATGTGTGTGTGGGAAGATATGTGTGTGTATAATTGTTTGTAGTGGACCCATCTGGAGCAAGTGGGCAACCGTTGTTCTGAGATTGGGGCGAAAATGACTTTGTATTTGATTCTATTATGCATGTGTCCAGGAGTTTATAGCTTTAACGATTTTGCTTTGCTAAAGACAACATCTTGGACACACCTACTCCATTGGACCTTTTACCCATCATCCCGGTACATAATTGTCTCTTCCCTTCTCATGTCAATGAAGTTTATAACAACAACGACAACAACAACAATAAAAATAATTTGATACGAAAATTAAAAAAAATTAGTGTGGAAAAGCATAATTTTTATAAAAATTAAAATTTTAAAAAAAAAAAAAAGGGGGATAATGTAACAAAAGAGCTAATCAAAGAATGCAATCCAAACTGTCATCATACTTTTAAAAAGAACATCTACATATGCATGATACAGACCTATACCCAATAGGTACCCCATTCACCCAGGCATGGAAAGCAGAATCAACAGCCTCGAAGTGCAGCAAGACGCGACGACCTATAAAGTGCCAATTGACATATCATTTTAGAAAGAATTGAGGGGAACATAACAAATGACACCAAAACAAACATTATAATGGAGCAACACAAATAAGCATACAAAGCCAATGAAGAGTAAATCCCACATCAGTCAAAGATGATATGCAAGTTATTTCGTAAATAGCTTCTTTTAACACCCAAGATGGAGATTGCACAAACGAACTAAGAAAACTTGTGGAATACAATTACACACACTCATGAAAAACACCATTTCTTGGATAACAAAATTCACACCTCATCTTGTGAAACAATTGTTCACAAATAGGAGCACTTTGTTTGTTATGATGATTATTAGTCAATGTCCTCAGAATGCTACTACTTTAGGCAAGAAAAAACGGAGCACTTATTACTCAAGTGCCCTATAACTAATCTAATCATCACAAGGAAAAAGAAAAACCATTTTTAGGTTATCTTTGTCGTCATTGAACTAGATAACCATCCACTGTTGAACTAAATCACGTCAACATTATCTTTATTTAGCCCTATCCCACTTATTTGAGTTCAGATTTACAAAACCCATTTTGATATTATCACTCAGGTCCCATCCTTGTTAAGTCAACAAGCCCTCTCCCACTACTATACTTTAACAACAAGGGTGCAAAAAAATCAAAAGAGAAAAACTCGAATTTCTCGAGACTCAACCATGACTCAGTCAAGACTAAGTCAAGCCAACTTGACAAAACTCAAAAAAAAAAAAAATTAATAATAATAAATTGAACTTGCAAAAACTACCAGGAATCTACAATATTTTTTATTTAAAATATTAGATATTATGGATAATGTTATCCAAGACTCAGTACAAACACTTTTCTGAGGTTTTTAAACCATGACCAAAATGAAACTACCAAATTCACATTCCTCAAATGAATGACACCAATAAAGAGTGGCATGACCAAAAATATGTTAACTCGGACATGCCAGCAAAGTCAATCACACACTCACTCAAAACACATAAGAAGAAATAAAAGAAACAGTGATAGAACATCAATCTCAAGAAAAGAATACTAAAAGCAAAATACATAAACCCAAGCTCTTTGGTAATGAAGTTCAAAACAGTGCATTGCACATAGATAAGAGGAATTATATGGCGCTGAATCTCTGCAATCATACAGTTTGCTGATGCCTCGGTTCCATAGGTGCGGGCCCATGGTCCAGTGACCCAATATGTTGATTTGCTGCATCACTTACTTGGAAGATTCTAGCCCTTCAATCATCGCCCTTTTTTACATCAAATATGGACAACTCCAATTTTTCACTCAACCATCTATTTGAAGGCCACTAGTCAAAGGATTAGGGTCTTCCAATCGGGGAGATTTTGGAAGCATACCCCATTGGCAAATCAAATCAACAGTCTGGATCACCAGACCATGGACCCCAAATGAATGGAATTAAAGCATAAGAAATTGTGGTTGCTGGGGCTTGGAACCCTAGAGTTCCTCGACAATAAAACTCATGCTAACAGTAATGAAAACATCTGATGCAACTTTCACAGAATTCACAATCTTGTCACTGGAAATGAAATTTATGTGACTTCTTGGATAATGGAGCATGACAAAGAATTGTTGTGATAGCCTGTGGAGAGAAATATGCTGTCTGTGTTTCAGTGCAATAACAATTGATGCCAATCAGTGAAGAAACTGGGATGGAGTCTATAATAGCATAACAATTACTCGAGAAAAAACTGATACAGTCAATAAGCAACAGTAAGAAGATTAACAATATGGCCCTGAAGTCGTACCCTTCCATTCTTTTGGAATACGGAAGTATTTCCTGTAACAGCCAGTGGGATTGTCCTCAGGAACATGTGGTGGATTAAGTGGAAAGGGATACACAATATTGGTATAAATGGGTCGATCGAAACCATGCATCTGCCAATTCGAAGGAACTGCATCATTACAGACAATAACAATCACGTAAGAGCAATTCAACAAAGCACCTCTCTGGGATTATATACCAACACAAACATGAAGAGAATCCATGAAATTAAAAGGGCTAAAAATATCTTCATTCAAATCAAAGATTCTAAAGATGAAACAACTAAATGGCACAAGAAAAGAAGTCAAACACAAGGGTTTGAACAAGCAACATACTTTGGATAAGAGGCCCTGCTAATTTCACTTGTGTAGATAAGAAAAGGGAGCACTTGGATCACAGCGGCAATCAAACCAAGTAGGAATAGATCACCATACTTGGATAAGTGGATCCTACCATCCACATGAACCAATCAAAGTGCATGTGAGCACCTTTTCCTTATCTGTGAACGTGAGCGCACTGTCCTTGGATAACATGGACATACACATGATTGGCCTTTCAGATGATGATGATGATGACGGCTCTCCAAAAGCATCTTCCTTTCAGTATTATGTTCATATTCTGTAGAAGGCGGCAGTAATATGCACATGCGGTTTAAGAGTTATCTTCATATTCTGCAGCTAGCCTGTTATCTTCATATCAAGCAATATTTCACACAAAGTTTTCCTTCATAAATTTCCTCCAAAAAGCCACAGATTCCGTGAACGTGTGGAACCAGTGACAAATCCATTCCAAGCATGCTTGGCAAATCCCAGCAAAAAAGCATTCAACTTCTAAAAGGTATTTCCTTTTATGTCACTCCCTAAAGCGAGCATATAGAGGGGGATTAAGGTGCATTCCACTGTGAGCCTGAAATATCACTCTTGAGGAACACACTGGCATTGTCTGCCAGCAACAACCTGGGCCAGCAGTCAAGATACAGTGGAAGCTGCACTACCAGCTTGCTTACACTATTTGCCACTAGAAACCAAACAAAAGGCATGAGAAAAATGCTGTGTAGGACACATGCCGCAGTAGAGGTTCAAACTCAGCACAGTAATATCAGCGAACAGAAAAAACGATTTTCTTGCAGTAATGACATGTTAGTGTTTGAACCATCAAAACTTGAAAGAATATATAACCTAAGGCTCAACTTGCACGCTGTTGTGAAATGAGTTAGCAATACGAAGAAGTGAAGTGCCTTCCCCTAGACAACAATTACACCTTCACTGTGATGGGGACATCACGTGCACATGCACGCCCTCCTACGCACATATGCAAGGAGGAGGACTCCACCGTCGATCCGGATCGATGACGACATCCAGGGAGGACCTTCTAGCTAGAGGACTGCGTTTTGGTCCCTTGGAGTAGACTCATTCATCATGTGAATCCCACCATGGGTTCTCATGATCGTGGCCCACTATTCTAAACGATCTACTACTTGAGTTTTGATTATTTTTGTTATTAGGAACATCATGGATGGTTTAGATTGCTTTGATTAGTTATTATTTATGGTTACTTCATCTCTAAGTAATATGTTGCACACACAGCACGAGTTTTGGGGTATAGGGTTTTATTATAAATAGACACCCTTGTAGGGTTTTTTTTCATTGAATATTATGAATAAAATTCTGCGTTTTCCTACTTCTCTAATTCTTTGAGTTGTGGAAATCCAATTGGGTGCAAAACTCTCCCTTCTTCGAAGGGCTAACTACCGTAGTGCGAAGCCACACCCATCTCGATTCACCCCCATCTCCTACCATCAATATCCACCATCTCCTACGACCAACCAATCATCGAATCCATCATCCTTTCGCAACGATTCTCCCACTATAGCAAAATTTCAGAATTTAGCCCTGCAGGAGGACTGAAACATCGGCGGAGCACCGTGATCAAACCGATCATCCGTTTGGCTTGAAACTTGGAGGGAAGGTGGCCCACCTCTGGCTGACCAGGGCCAAGCTGGCCTTTTTCTGATTTATGGGCCCCACACACGTGCGGAATAGGTTCCAGGCTCTCTCTTTCCTCTCTTTTGCTCCTCTCTCACCTGATTTCCCTAACCCTAACCCTAGATTGTCCTCAATCCCTATTTTCATGCCCTTTTTAAACCCTAGGGTTCCCCGAATTGAAATCCGTGAATCCCTTGGATTGGGGAAATATTTTTGTGCATGTGTGGATGAATTTGCTCTCCTTTGAGTATTGTTTGGTCTATAATTTTTATTGATCCAGCCCTAACATGTGTAGGCCTGGACCCACATAGATTTCCCTTGATTGAGTGCTTCACTTTATGTGCGACGTGGAATTTTGTGTGATTGTTTCTAATTTAGTATGATCTTAAGCCTGAATTTTTTTTGTATATCATGTTTAATTTCCATGTCCTGCATCACGTCATTAGGAAAGGAACCTCATAGAGGACATTTTTTACTGTCCTCAGACAAATGCATTGAAGGGTGTTAACATGATTACGCATGAGGCTTTTTTTTCCTTTTCTTGTGTGGGTGTTTTACTCATTGTACTACATCCCTTATCAAAACAAAAGGTTAGCCAAACAGATTAGTCCACTAACTGTTGCACCCAATCCCCCTACCATCCTTTCTTTCCTTCCTTGTAATATAATCTTGCATGGCATCAGACTGGTAGCTCAAATCCTATGCTTTCTGTCTTTTCCCTTTTTCTCCTTTCTTCAGTCAAAACTCCAAAAGTTCACAATCCCATAAGAGTCGCATCTGATCAAACAAATGTGCTTGCACTAATAAGGCCGTACAGCTGATTTAGAAACCATATGGCATTTCCACAAATGTAGGTCTGCCAATTGAGTGAACCAGTTGCTTTTTTTTTTTCTTTTCGTGTGTTTGAAGAGTGATCAATCAGATCCAATTAGTCTATTGCAGATCAGACATCTGTCAGATCAGATCTGCGGAAAGAATGGTTCATCTGTCATCTTAAGTGAATACCAAGAATCTTGTTCAGATTATATGAAATGGAAATGTGTTGTGTAAGCTGACTGATTGGGTGTATTAGAACAGATCTGGGTGCAAACTGTCCTACAAGGCTACAACTACCATGCTTCACTTCTGTTGGTTTCCGATCGGATCTGGGTGCAGAATTTGTCCCATTACTGTTGAGCTTCAATTTTGTTATATTTCGATTAGATCCAGGTGCAGAATTTGTCTCATGCGTTATGTGATTTGATTCTATACTATTCTCATCAGATCTGGGTGCAAAATATTTGATTCCATCGTATTCTCATCAGATCTGGGTGCAAAATATTTGATTCTATCCTATTCTCATCAGATCTGGGCGCAAAATATATGATGTTACTAATGTGTAATGATTTGGTTCTGTTCCAATCAGATCTGGGCGTAGAATCTGTCATTTAGTACCGTGTTCCAATCAGATCTGGGTGCAAAAATACATATTGTTGAGAAGCAATAACTCTAATCTACATGCGGCATATGTATATAGATCACAATACGTGGTAGGTATTCTAGGTACATGTCTATCATTTACATGTTAGTGTTATCTTTGACCAATTTTCTCAATGAGATTTAGGATATGTGAAGGCTATGTACTCTAGAAAAAGTAATAATATTGCAAGGGTTTTTTTATCAATTGCTTCTAGATATCTCTCAATTCAAACAATGCCTGAGGAACTTTAGAGGTTGTTTGGATGCATTGACAACTCACTTAGGATAAGGATATCCTTTTCTAAGAAGCATAAATCACATTTGGATGCAGCATTCACTTAAGAAAAGCTTGTCTGTTTGGAAGAGGTGGTTGAAAAAATTGAATATTATGCTATCCGAAGGGGCTGGAGCGCTGCTGCCCCAGACAAGGGGTGGGTGTGTGTGTGTGTGTGTGTGTGTGTGTGTGTGTGTTTGTTGTTGTGGGGGTAGCTAATGACACGTAGGACACCCCATCATTAATTTGAACTGTTCACTCTTTTGTACAACTAGGGACAAGCCACGGAACAAAAATCAAGCCTGCCGGATGATGCTAAAGCATATACGAGGATCACGAGGATGCACACATGCATGAGGATCACACCTAGTGCAAAAATCATCCCTATCTACTCATCAGGTGGGCCGCACCATAGAAAACAATGAAGAGCCATTGATAAATAGCAAAATACAACTGCAGTCCACTTAATGAGTGGATATGGTTGAATTTTGCACAAGGTGTCCATCTTGATGGGACCAACGTCACCAACCTATCGGATAGATTGCATGTCACACGCATGAAAGGTTGGATGTTATCCACTAGGGTGAACATAACTTATAGTCCAACCAGTTGGATTTGAGACCTTCACACGCAAACACGCATACATATGCATGCACGCACGCCAAGGTATTCCGTAGCAATAATGATGGCCGTAATAGCCACCACCATTACCGTTAGGACCTTTATAAACAATTTAAAAAAAAAAAAAATTTAAAAAAAAAAAAAAACCTATATTGGCCCCATAATTGACCGTTACGGGACCGTTACAGGTCATTTTTTTTTTGTGACAGCCATTATGATCGTTACGACCTGGTAACGCGTATCGGTTGCCACCATTACCATTATGTAACAGCCGTTACAACACACCATGACATACGCACAACCTTCTCATATACATAATGCATCTAGTCCACATCAAGGGGTGGCAATGGCCCGAGCCATAGGCTTGCGCCCAACCCAACACTAAAGACCCAAGGCCCAGGCCTAGCCTAAACCCTGCATGGACCACTCATAGAATGCCCTATCCCGACCGCAAAAAACTGTTGGGGCCCTAGCACAACCCAATCCAATCCGACTTGGCCTAAAAATTGATAAAATCCCTGTTTCCCCCTCAAATTTTCCTAATCTATCTATTTATCAAGTGGGTCACACATGCACAAAAAATAAACATTTTAGAGGAATAAAACCAATGGTTAGCATTCAAGATGGATGGTTGCCTAAGGATTAGAATGGCATATTTGTAGGATATAACAAATAAATATATATACATATATATAACATTGGGTTGGGCAGGGTCTGGTCAGGTTTAAATGACCTGAGCCCAAGCACGAACTAAAAATTGATTGGGCCATGTATGTGAGGCCCAAGCCCAGTCCAATGGCCAAGGTGGTAGGTCAAAGCCCGGCCCATGGTCCAAGCTAGAACAATGAAAAATCACGCTTAAAACATATAAAATCACTTCATGGGGCCCACTAAGTTTTGGAATGGCCTAAATTGTGTAATCCGTCATCTAGGTGACAATAGACAGGTCAGATGTTAGAACCAAATCTCAATGGGCCCCCCAAACAATCCGGAAAGTTCAATGGGTGTGCTACCACTCAACCATTTTTTGTTGTGTGGCCCACGTAGTCATGGATCAGGCTAGATTTCGGGCTATGGGCTGAATAGGGAAGGCACTGCTGATGGACGGGTTTGGATGTCCAACATACATCACGGTGGGGCCCACAATGGTCAGCCTTACTATAAGTTACAATTAAGGACCACCTTATAACATTTTCCTATAGCCTTCAGCCCTATATTTCTTTCGCTTTTAGTTTTTGGAAAACTTGGCCTTATTTAAAGTATATGGGACTGGGAGGGTTTTTAACAAAAGAAATTAGGACCTAGGGAACTTAGAAAAGGTATGACTAACTGAATATCAATTCGACTATGCTCTCTCCCATTCTACAAGGAGAAAAAACTATGATTCCTCAGTAGAGTAAGACAATTGATACATGGGCACTAATAAATCATACATGTGAAAAAGAACTTAAATTAAGCTGTGCAAATCATGGCGTTGAATTTAGAAGGAATTTACTTGATTTTCGAACTGGCTGATTAGTCGGCATTTATGGCCAAATGAAAATATTCATTGGTCCAAATTTAACAAATAAATGCTTATTAATCAGTTCTTAGGAAAATTGGCTCCCCCCCTCTCTCTCTCTCTCTCTCTCTCTCTCTCTCTCTCTCTCTCCCCCTCTCTCTCTCTCTCTCTCTCTCTCTCTCTCTCTCCTCCTCTCTCTCTCTCTCTCTCTCTCTCTCTCTCTCTCTCTCTCTCTCTCTCTCTCTCTCTCTCTCTCTCTCTCTCTCTCTCTCTCTCTCTCTCTCTCTCTCTCTCTCTCTCTCTCTCTCTCTCTCTCTCTCTCTCTCTCTCTCTCTCTCTCTCTCATTGCACAAGCTGCCCCCACTAGTGCGGTGTGTACACACGACACACACATACATAAATAGCTCTCTGACTTTGTCTTTCTCACTCTTATTTTCTGCAACTAAGCAATTACAAAGTGGGAAGATAAAAGAATGGGATAGTGGGACAATCAAGTACAACCTAAAACACATTTAGTAAAGGAAAGACAAATTTCAATGACCATGCACCTCTCATTTTGTCTACCTCACTTAGTTCTATCTTCTGCAAGTTAGCAGTTACAGTGGGTAGATAAAGAACTGGATGGTGGTAGAATGAAGTATAACATAAAACACGTAACAAGTATAGAAAAGGAAAGACAAACCTCAATGACCATATACTTTTAAGGCATGTAAAAGCTAACTCAATAAAACTTACCTGGCAATGTTTCCCAATTGGAGTCCTCAAAAGCATTGTCATAGAAGTTCGTAGGAACACTTGTAGGACTTGGTGCCAAGAGAAATTTCCAATAGCCACTCAAAGACTCCACAAAAGGCAAACCTTTGACCCAATAACAAGCGGAATCAAGAGCACTGGAAACAGCATCATCATTCCACGCAGCTGAACTAGAAACAGACAAATCTACCTTGCTGCGTTCATACCAGTATTTCAAAGATCCTGATCACATAATAAAACATTAACTTGTGCTAGAAGAACTGACTTGAAGACTAGCTGCTTGAAAACAGTCCAGATAGGAAATTTCCAAGTAAAGAATCAGCATTTTCAGCCCCGCATGTAGAAATTGCATACATCATCTAGAAATGACAACATGATTGTCTTAGCATATTCAAAGTCAGCAAATTAAGAAAATAACATCAACACCTCAAAAATTGGGAGTACAAGTAAATTCCCCAACTTCTCCCATAAATCAGTATCATCATACATACAACTTCATGCTAATAATTTTCAGTGAAGAATATTTGTCACATCACAATTCACTTCAAGATTCAGTTGTAACTCCACCATGAAACATTTGCAAACTAAAATAATTTGTAATAGAAAATTTTATAACTTATTTAAACAACGATGAACAAAATCCACATGCAAACAGTAAGTTGGGAGACTTTGGAAGCCATTGTAAGCTAGCACGAATTGAGAGCTCTGGGAACTCAAGCCCCTCTCTCAACTTATATTTAAAAATTAATAAGGTATGGTAATCCACAGGACCACCAAACAAACAAGGTTTCTACTTTAACACTCCCCCTCAAGCTGTAGCTTAGATATCTGTCATGTCCAGATTGGAACATAGTAAAGAAAATTGTGAACATGATAATGCCTTAGTGAAGATATCTACAACCTGTGATTTAGACTGAATATAGGCATGTGCATCTTTGAAAGTGATCTTCTCACGGATGAAGTGGCAGTCAATCTCTATGTGCTTAGTCCTCTCATGGAAGACTAGATTATTTGCGATGTGGGACGCCGCTTGATTATCACAATAAAGCACCATTGGATCACCATGAGAGCTCCTGTAATAAAGACTTAAGCCATAACATTTCACAAACTGCATACCCATGGCTCTGTACTCTACCTCTGCACTAGAACGGGCCACGACATTTTGCTTCTTAATCTTCCAAGTGACAAATTTTCCTTCAACAAAGGTACAATATTCTGAAGCAAATTGCCTATTTGTTATGGAACTTGCCCAGTCAGCATCAGCAAAAGCCTCCACCTAAAGATGACCGTTAGCCCCATATAAGATCCCCTGGCTAGGTGCTTTATTTAAATATCTGAGAATCCTGAGAACTGTCTCCTAATACAAAACTCTCGGTTGGTGCATGCATCTATTCACAATGTTGACGGCGAAGAAAATATCTAATCGAGTAACGGTAAGATATATCAACTTGCCTACCATCCTTTTCTATCTACCCGAGTCATCAAACAATTCACCTTAGGCGCATCAACTGGTTTACTCCCAAGCATGGCGGTCTCCTCTAATAAATCAAGAAAATACTTTCATTAAGAAAGATTAATTCCCAACTTTGATCTGGCGACCCCAATACCCAAGAAATATCAAAGAAGCCCTGGATCCTTGGTTTAAAAATGCTTTTAAAGATGCTTCTTAAGCCCTAAGATGCCGGATTTGTCGCTCCCTGTAAATTGTAATGACGATATCATCAACATATACAACTAATGCTATCATATCCTTATCACTGTGCTTCATAATGACTGAGTGATCAACCTTACTCCGATAGAAGCCAAAAGTCAGCAACACCTGACTGAACTTATCAAACCACATCCTTGGAGATGGTTTTAAGCCGTAAATCACTTTTCAAAGTCTACATACCCTCCTAGTCTCCCCCTGAGCAACAAAACCAGGTGATTGCTCCATGTAAATTCCTCAAGTAAATCGCCATGTGGAAATGCATTCTTAACATTGAGTTAATAAAGAGACCAGTTCTTGATAGCCACAATAGAAGTAAATACTCAAACAGAGTTGAGTTTCGCGACAGGAGAAAATGTCTCCTCATAATCAAGTCATTGGGTTTAGGTGTAACCCTTGGCAACCAATTGTGCTTTTGACTGCTCGACGAATCCATCTGGGTGATACTAGATGGTGTATACCCATCGACACGCTACAGCCTTTTTTTCCAGCAGACAAGTTAGCCAACTCTCGTGTATGGGTCTAATACATAGCAACCATCTCATCTTCCATAGCCTTACACCAATCAGGATGTGCCAATGCATCATGGTAATTTGAGGGCACAAATGCATGTGACAGAGACAGAGTAGAGGCATGAAAGGAAGAACTTAATTGATGATAAGAAATAAAGTAAGAGATGGGATGATGGGTAAGGAAATGATATGTACCTATCATATGATTTGTGGCCCCTGAGTCAATCACCAAAGAGGTGGTACAAGAAGACGCAATACGAGCTTTACCTATGTCGGCTAGAGTAGCAATGGAGGAAGATGGAGCTGTCATCACCATATGCCTACCCATCATCTTCTCATAGGCATCACGAGGAACCGTTCCTCGTGATGGTGACTGAATCGCGGGTAGAAGTAGGACTATAAGTATCATTAGAGGGTCCACCATCTGAATACATTGCCTTGTTGGCCACGAGAGGCCTAGGAGGTCAACCATGAAGAAGCCAGCATTTGTCAACAATGTGATTCATCCTCTTGCAGTGAGTGCAAAAGTGAGACTGTTCAATGAGGTCGAAAGAGAAACTATGTCCACGGCCACGTCGAATACCATGTCCCCCGCGACCACCCCTACCTCCAAAAGTTGTTACAAGAGCCAAGGTTTCAATATATCTAGCAAAAGAGGTAGTAGATGGGGGAGAAACATGAAGGACACGAGTTAATACATCAGTCAATGAGGGAACACTATCACTCCTTGGCATCTGAGATCTGACGGGTTCAAGATATGGGCGCAAGGTCCCAAGAAACAGAGTCACACCAAGCTCCTGTCTGAACTATCTCTGCTGGGCAATATCACTAGTGTACGGATGACACATAACCCCCTCATCGAACAACCCTTTGAATCGAGCATTATCTCCCTCTTTCATATTACAAATTTCTTGAAGAATGTCATAGAAACGATGTATGTGCTTCTCGGTCAAGTATAACTGGTGCGGATTCTCCCATACTTCTTTAGTTGTCTCATGACACATGATCGTGATATACATTGTTTCATCCATACTTGCAAATAACCAATGCATAACTTGTGTGTCATCCTCACTCCACTAAAAATAGGACGAAGAGTACTCAGAAGGACTACTATCTGTCTAGTGTTTAAGTTTCCATTTAGATTTTAAGAAAAGCTTGACAGACCGCGCCCAAGGAAGAAAATTAGAGACCCCTTGTAGTTCAACTGAAGTTATTTAAGGAACTTCATATTTCAAAGCAGATTTCACAACATCACTTTCACAACCCATAACGCAAAAATCAAACAAGCAACGCACAATATACCACAACAATGGCCAGATCGGAGATGCAATAAAGATGATGGCCCACAGAAATCTGGCCCATAATAGTCAGCCAAATAAACACCCAGTGGCTATTAAGAATCATGCAATTGCTGTCTGGTGCAACAAACAGACAGATCTGTAAGATGAAGGGTTCCAGTGGTGTCCGGCAGAGGTTACGTTTGGGAGATGGGTCACAAGTAGGTTCGGGCCGAGGGTATTGCGGCAGGGGCGGGGTTGACATCGATCGAAGGAGAATGAGAGAGATAGTGGTAGATGTTTCAGGCAGCAGCAGGTCACGCCAACAAGGTAGCGGTTTTGGGCAGAAGGTCGAGGTGAGGCTGGGTTTTGTCAACGAGGTGGGGTTTTGGGCAGGAAGTAGAGGTGGGGCTGGGGCTGGGATTGGGTATTGTCGACAATCGAAATTTGGGAAGATGGGTGGCGAGTGGCAATGGTTGGAATGGGTTTGGGTTTTGTCAACGATCGAGATGAATTTCAACGTTTACGGCAAGGTTATGAGCAGGGGTCGGCAGCGAGGTGCGGCTGGGAAGGGCAACAACGGAATCTATTATTGCAAAGCGGCAGCAAGATCTGAATTTTTTTTTTTAGGGATTAGGGTTATACAAAACCCGTGCTCTCTAATACCATGTAAGCTAGGGAGAATTGAGAGATATGGGAACTCACGCCCCTCTCTCTTAACATATATTAAAAAATTATTAAGGTATGGTCATCTGCAGGACCACCAAACAAACAAGGTTTCTACTTTAACAACCATGACAGAGGTGAGTTGATAATCTGTTTGTACAAGGGTAATTCTAGCAGTATATACATGTCATTAGAGAATCACTAACTAGATCCTCCCTGAAACACTGCACTATTGCACTCCTGAACACTTTTCTTATCCATTGACAGAAAAAGAAAATTTTAAAAACAAAAAATTTAAAAATCCATGAAGATTTTATAACTAATGGTTCACCCCAACTTATGTTCCACGACATGATATTCAACATAAGCATCTCATTCAATTGACACAACTAAAAAAGGATATTTACATGTACTGAAAATAGTTCTTCCAGAGAAATGCTTTTAGAACAAATAATCTCCATCTATTGTGCTTGTATCCTTTTTTCTAAACAAAGATAGTAAAAGTGGGTATTTACCTTCAACTGTATCATGGCAACGCAATGAAACATGAGCATCTCTCTTTTTCCACTTAATGAAAGATGGATCTTCCCACACTTTGCGCCCATGGTCAGAGGGCAGTAGTTGTCCAACCAGAGAAGTCATTCCCAAGATCAAAGTGCATATACTTCTCTCGTGTGAAAAAGATTCTATATTTCAACAGCAGAAAAACCCTACAATGAAAGAGAGAGGAAAAGAAGAAGAAGAAGAAGAAGAAGAAGAAGAAGAATGACAAAAACAGCATCAGACATACTTGTAACTGAAGTAATAAATAAAAGTTTCAGTTGCAATATCCAAAGTTAAGAAATTATGAAAGGGATACTTATTTTTAAAAAAATCATGTCGGCTGAATAGAACACATGCCAAAAAAAAAACCCTAAAAGTTTAAAAAAAAAATTCTCTCCATCACCCAAGCAAGGGTGCACTTGGACCCACTATCAAATTCAATAGAAAATGTTATAGCTGAAGTGGAAATAACCAAAGTATAATTTCCTTCTTTAGCACTCAATTCATATTTAGGATCTGTGCTCCAACTGGAATCTCATTACCTTCAAGCTTGGCATGAAAGAAACACGGTCACAATCTGAAGGATACTTTCCCATGAACACAGGGAAGCATCATTAGCTTTAATCTTTTTCAGTTGATTATAATGCATGTTCACAAGTCAAATTAAATTTGATGAATGACCTAGGATGAATCATGTCCAGTAGTAAAATGCTCTCATATATTTAACTAATCTATCCCCTGGAATCAAAACTCCCCCAAAACTGAATCACTCAGTCTAAGATGCACAACATGTGAAAAAGGCAGAAGAGGATTCAAATGCGGGAGCAGGGAAGGCATCTATTCCAAAAATGTTAGAAGCATAAAAGCCTATGAATCTAGAGCAGGAGAGTGAGTGCAAGTCTAAGTTTAAAGCCAAAGTCAAAAGGAATCACCCTAAAACAATGTATGTCTTACGGTACACAGATACCTAAATGCCCTTAAGACCATACGACATGTACATGGGTACTAGATACAGTTGGATCCAGGCATATGGCATGGATAGGACTGCAGCAGTATCATAATAAATGTGGAACTATTTAGTACACACTTCATAATATAATTTGTACAACCCCTAATACATTATACTGCATCTTATGTTGTAAATATATTTTATAAAGATCATCATCATCATAGCCTTGTTCCAATTACTTGGGTCGAGTTTAGGAATCTTGTTTCAACAATTATTACTATTTATTTAAAGTCCCATCAGCAATAAGTTAACTCACAAAATCCAAGCATCCGAACGACCTCTAAGCAATTGTTATGTTTGTTCTATGATCATGTGGGATGAAATGAATGTGTAGTAATTTCTCTAATCTAACTGTAAAGAAGATTATGAAATGGTTAGTAAGCAACACTATGAAACACAAGGTTTATGCAAAGTTGGCACTCAGATTTTGACTATGAAACCACTTTCTACAATCAATATAGTGCATGCACTCTTGCAATCCAGACAGATGGATAATGCCCCCTCACGCAAAACATCCTTAGCCAAGATAGGCACCTCACCATCTATCGTACTTGGGAGCTATTTACACCAAAGCTACTGAACACATGACAGGCAAGCTTAAGTCTTTTGGTCCTTTATAAAGCATACTGATAGATGGCAAAGGTTCCATCTAACAATACTCTTCCTTGAGGTATGCATCATACAAGGTTACATCAAAGCTTCGGAATAAAGTCATCTTGTTGGCAAAGGTTCCATCTAACAATATTCTTTCCTTGATATTTGCGTCATAGAAGGTTTTGAATATTTGTGTTGACTTCAGGTGGGGGGGTGGGTCAGACCATATTGGACAACATGGGCTGCTTTTTTTCTTTTTTTCCTTTTTTCTTTTTTCCTTTTTTTTTGATTTTTGAAATTTTATTAGGAAAATGCTACCTCACCCTCACTTAGTCAAGCAAGCAAGCAAGTGTTTCTAGGTAAACCACAGGTGATGCCCTTGCCGCCATGCGGGGGTGGAACCCAATCTCAACCGGATAGATTGAATGCAACATTTCATCTATTAATAAGAGTAATCATGCCTACAATAACTAAAATCACTTCATGCTGCCCACTAAGTTTTGGAATGGCCTGAAATTTGGTGCGATCCCTCATCTCAATGACAATGGACGAACCATATTTCTGAATTAAATCTCAGTGGTCACCACAAACAATCAAGAAGGTTTCAATGGGTGGGCATCCACTCAACTATGTTCTGTTGTGTGGCCCACAGTCATCAATCAGGCTAGATTTTGGGCTATGGGCCTAATAGGGAGGGGCACATCTGATGGTCGAGTTGGACATCCAGCATACAACATGGTGGGGCCCACAAAGCTCAACCTTACTGTAAGCTCAATCACCATGTACTTCTTAAGGCATGTAAAAGTTAACTCTCCCAATCAGAATCCTCAAAAGCATTGTCGTAAAAGTTCGTAGGAACACTTATCGGACTTGGGGCCAAGAGAATTTTCCAATAGCCACTTAAAAACTCCACAAAAGGCAAACCTTTGACCCAATAACCAACGGAATCAAGAGCACCGGAAACAGCATCATCATTCCACACATCTGAACTAGAAACAGACAAATCTACATTGCTGCGTTCATACTAGTATTTCAGAGATCCTATCCACATAACAAAACGCTTAACTCATGCCAGAAGAACTGACTTAAAGATTGGCAGCTTGAAAACAATCCTGGTAGGAAATTTCCAAGTAATAGAATCAGCATTTTCAGCACCCACATGTAGAAATTGCATACATCAACAGGAAACGACCCCATGATGATCTTGGTATATTAAAAGTCAGTAAATAAAGAAAATAACATCAACATCTCAAACATAGGAGTACAAGTAAATTCCCCAACTTCTCCCTTAAATCAGTATCCTCATATATACAACTAACTTCATACTGGTAATCTCAGCGAGAATATTTACGGCATCACAAATCACTTCAAGACGCAGTTGTCACTGCATCATCCAACATTTACAAAATAAAATAATTCGTAATAGAAAGTTTTATAACTTATTCAAACAACGATGAACAAAATCCACATGCAAATAGTAAGTTGGGAAACTTTGTAAGCTATATGGTGGTGAGTTGATTATCTGTTTGTACAAAGGTAATTCTGTCAGTACTCTACGTATTCTAGACCCTCCCTGATTGACAGCAGCGCCCTTGGATCCACGCCGCTAGGATCCAAGACATTGGCCACAGGCAGCTATTCTACACCGCTCTACCCGTAAGATCTACCCCTAACAGAGCTCTCTTCCCTAATAACGATGAAGGATACAGATGCCGCACCTGCGTCCGCCTCTGTAGCCCTCTTAAGTTCGCCCTCAATGCCAGCGCTTGAGTGGCGAAGACAGTGCCCCTGATGATGATGAAGGAAATAATGATGTCATAGCACCAATGATCGGACTCGCAATCGGAATGCGCACCGAGTAAACTCTGTTGGGCCCACGTAAATGTATGTGATTTATCCACGCCGTCCATCCGTTTTTCCAGCTCGTTTTAGGAGGTGAGTTGGAAATTGAAGCATATCCAAAGCTCAAGTGGACCACGCCACAGGAAACAGTGGGAATAATGATTTCCACCGTTGAAACCTTGATAGGACTCACAACTATGTTTATCTATCCTTATCCAAAACTTACGTGGCCCAATAAATTTTTTTATTAGGAGACCTTCAATTCACACGGTTTCGGTAAAATATATATGGAATCCACTTCCCTGGAGTCGGGATCTTATGTTATAGCATAACAAAGATCCTCTGCTTACTTCTTTGCTATTGTAGCATAACAAAGATCCTCTGCTTACTTCTTTGCTATTGTTACGTGTCGTCTCTTGGATTAATTATTTAAAATAATAAAAAATAAAACAAAACAGATGTGAAATTTATTTATTTTTGTAAAGAAAAATAAAAAAGAGAAAAAGAGAAAATAAAAGCAAAACAACGTAAGAAAGCCGGAGAGAGTCTTTGCCATCTGCTCTCCCAACTCTCCCTCCTCTCTCTCAACTTCTCTCATAGCTTTTCCTCCTGTCCTAAGATTTTTGTTTGAAATAGAGTATTCGAACTCTATTCCTCTTCCGGCATTTTTACTTGCTATAAACAAAGGTTCGGACTTGTGCAATGTCGAGGCTATTTATACAGTCATTGATGCATGCCAATGTGAAACAAGTATGTGTGATCTTGGTCATTCATCAAGTGATGTAACCATCTATGATGAATGTTAAATGCTTGCTATAAGCTACAAAAGTTTTAATTATCCTACTATTTCCTTTGGTGTGGTCTACCTTGAACTTGGTTATTCTTCAATGTTATGCTCATGCTATGAAAGAAGCTGGAAAATTGGATGGATGTAACACCCTGAAAATCGGGGGTCGAGCATAAGCTTCACTCCCAAGTTCCAACGCATCACTTATGCAACATAAATAATGATGATTAAATATTGTCCACATTAGTGCGTTAAACATGATTGGGATTATACCAAAACGCTATATCATACTCTAGAGACAGTTAAATTACGCAAGCAGAAGACTGTGATACATATATATAAAGCATATAAATGGTGGTAAGTCCCCAGAGTATAATCAGATTACCTGGCTAAATGCTTACATGTATAGTTCCAAAATTCACAAAATGATACAGTATAATGTTCAACTAGTTGTATTTTTAAAATCTCGGTAATCCCCGTCGATCAGGACACAGTTCACATGAAACCGCCTGACAACTGCATGTAGGAAAATGCCTCCTCGTCATCTTCAAAGTCTGGCTCTGCCTTGTATGCGTCGCCATCACCTGCAACTAAGACAGGGTCTGGTTGGTGTTTAAAGCACCGTCCCAGAACATGGGAGTGAGTGATCAACTCAGTGGAACTATAACGCAAAGGTTAACATGTTATCAATTCAGTCAAGCAGTAATGATAAAGCAATATAACAAACATACCTTAGATACTCTTTTTAATGCAAGAATGATATGCGATAATGATACGTGCCCTCTCCTGCACTCCCTCAGCGTCTTCATCTTACGGTGCGCATGGCAACCACCCGAAAGTGCTCTTCCTCACCAAAGCACATGCAATGTGGTGCATGCTCATGTTAGCCAATACTTAATTAGATTTATTTATACAGCAGTTTTGGGAAGCTAAGATACTTCCCTTGTATCATTTCCCAAACAATGATCCATTCTAGGGTCATCAGTCTTAGCTAGTCTCATACGATGTCGCGGTTCCAGGTCACTACAAAGAGGCTCGTCACCATCAGTGCAGGCCTGTTTATACTCTAGTTGCTACGGAAAGGCTCGTCACCTCAGCATAGACTTAGAGTATGCTCGAGGTCACTACGAATGGCTCGCCACCTAGTCGTAGGCTGACAGCTCGACCACGGTGTCCCATACCACTATGTCCGGCTCATGAGTCTTAGCGGATCGAGGTACCAAGGTTAAATGAGCTTTTCACTGGTAAGTTTGGTACCCTAATTCAAGCAGTTGCATCCACACATGGTAAACACACAATAGACAAATTAGGTTACTTAATAAGCTCGATTGGTACGAGCGTACGTTGCATTAATTGACATAGAGCGCGTAAGCACCCCTCGTGTTCTAACCACTATCAGCGAACTCCGTACTAGGGGTGCACATTTAACCGGTAGAACTATGGAACCAGATCAGAACCGACCAAACGGTCCTGTTTGGTCCGATTCTAGAGTGCACCGGTTCCAGTTCCGGTTCTAAAAATCAAAGAACCAGTGACATCGGTTCGGTTCTCGGTTTGGGGGTATGTAAAACCGAACCGAACCGTGAACCGATCCGTAGAACCAAACCATGGATCCGATCCGTAGAACCGAACCTCAAACTGAACCGATATATTTTTGCACACCTTATAATTATTTTCTCTAGAACAATTATTTTTGTAAATGTATTTTTGCACACCTTACACAATATCTAAACCATTCATCAAATGGACCACAACATGGATGGACATGGGCTTGCAATTGGGCTGGATTATAAAAGGCCCAGAAGCGTGGAACTGATCCGGAACCGATCTGGAACCGAACCAGGGTGCCAACAATCCGGTTCCGGTTCTGAATTTCCTAGAACCGTTAGGAATAGTTCGGTTCCGGTTTCACCCCAGAATCGGACCAAACCGAACCATATGCACCCCTACTCCGTACGACTCAGATTCCTCGAACACATCTGTTATGGCGAAGGTAACTCAGTCACTCTTTCGGGAACCGTTACCGATAGCCCGGACTACATAGTAGTCCCAAATGCATGTAAATATAATAGGATAACACATGTGGTAGGTATATCAAAGTTAAATAATTAATTTAAGTAATGTAACCAATTGAACATTTCACAAAATACAAGGTAAACATAATTTGCACAAATGCTGAAAGCTTAAATTTAGCCCACAACCGAACGGCCCAAATCACTTAAATCTGAGTTCAATTTCTAAATATACTCGCGTTTCTCACACACTTTGCTCCGGGCTCAAGTTGTGCGTTTTTGGGTACTATTTAGATTTGATTTTCGAGATGGTTGTCAAGTCCAGTAAGGCGGTCATATCCGTATAGTTTCGCGGTCATCGGACATTCGACGTGCGGTTCAGGTCCAATACGGAGTTTCAAGGTGCTCCTGAAAGCAACCAGGTTTAGAGATTGATCTTAGATTTCAGGGTAATGTAGCGTTAATGATTCTATAAGTTTTAGGTCTTGCAGTTCGTATTTAAAGTGATTAGTGTTAATTTTACAGGTAATCTAGTTTAGCACTAGTTAATTCTCGCCTAATTTCTAAAGGATTTGGTCCTAAGTGATTTCTGTCTGAGGTGGTACTTGGGTCTTTGCACGGATTTTTCCAAGACGTTACAATGGATGACATGGATAAGACACATACATCATAGTGGGCCCATAGAGTTTACTCAGTGCAATCGGTGAAAGGTCTTATGGAGACTGTCTAAAGAACATGGGGTCCTCTGTACAATGCATATTCCATCCAATCCACTCATCTGTCACACCACACTTGGATGAATGGATTCTCAAAAAACTAGAACATCGCCGATTAGCCATGACCCCGATCCAATAAGTGGGTGCAATCTTTGACTGTGGGGCCCACCTTGCTGTATGTGTTGTATATCTACGTAGTCTATCTATTTTGCCGTCTCATTTAGAACATGGGCCAAAAAATAAAGCAAGTTCGAATCTTAAGTGGATAACAACGGTGGTCATTAAACAATCATCATTGAAAGCTTCCTACAGTCTAAATGGTTATTCATCATCCAAACCGTTGGTGGATCATGTAGGAAGCACGGATTAGGTACTACTCCCACCAAGACCTAGCTAGAGAAAGGGAGTCGGATCAAAGGCTCAAGTGAACCACATCACATGAAGCGAAGATTTAAAGTCTATTATTGAAAGCTTCTCGAGGCCACAGAAGTTTTGGATATATTTATATTGTCCCTTGATATAGGTCTGTGTAACCTTATGAACAAGATGGATTGTAAATAAACTGTTGAGAAAAGTCTTAAATCGGAAGGTTTTGAGGTCGTTCGACCGGTCGTGGAAAGCTTCGACTGGTCGTGGGAGGTGCTCGACCGGTCGTAGGTTCGAGCCCTGGCACGACTCAAAGTCCAGCGAGTTTTTGTTGTTTTTTACTGTAGCTAGGACTGGTCGAGGGTCAGCTATGACTGGTCGAAGGTGGGCTACGACCAGTCGTAGGAGAGCTACGACTAGTCGTAGGTTACGCAGTTTGTTTCGCGATTTTGCGCAAAACTGCGGATTTGAGTCCTTTCGCAACTGGGATGTGGAAGGGAAGTTTCCTAAACTATAAATAGGTGTTCCTAGGGTTTTCCTAGGGTATGGTAATATATGCAAAAGATTTCTAAAGGGGTTTCAGGGTTTTTAAAGGGTGTAGCAAGGGTGAGATTCGAGGTTGTTCGAATCGGGTAAGTCTTTTCTCTTTGTAATTGATGCTTTCATAGTGGTGATCTGTGTCTTTGTGTCGTGGTTTTTTCCCGCAAGGGTTTTCCACGTTAAATCTGTGTGTTCTCTTATGTGCTTGGTGCCATTGGTTTACCATCATAGATTTAGATCTGTGTAATTCTGCAGGCCAAAAACCCCAACAAGTGGTATCAAAGCAATCGGTTAGGGCACAGATCTGAATCTGAGGGATTAGTAATAATGGCAAGCGCTAGGTATGATATTGAGAAGTATTCAGGGAAAAATAATTTTGAGTTATGGAAGATCAAGATGATGAGTTCCTTAATCAAGCAAGGCGAAGATGGTGCTCTTGAGGAGCGGAAGTCCACTATGACTGATGGTGATTGGAATACTCTGGATAAGAAGGCATTATCATCGATCCGTTTATATCTCACGGATGAGTTTCTCTACAACGTCATGAGGGAGAAAACTGTGGCTAAGTTATAGGCAAAGTTAGAAGATGTTTATGCAAAGAAGTCCTCTGAAAATCGCCTGCACTTGAAGCGGCAGTGGTATAACTTCAAGATGGCAAAGGGTGGAGATCTGGAGGCTCACATCAGTAACTTTAATAAATTGGTTTGCAAATTGCTGGATATGGAGGAAGTGATGAAAGATGAATAACAGGCATGTATGTTGCTGAATTCTCAGAGATATTCGCGCCGACGGTATTCGCGCCGACGGTATAGCAGGTGTCTATTAGATCCGTGTTTGGTGCTAGTTGGCCAACGCGATCTTGAGATGGAAGGATGGATGTGGAGTCTACACTTCTGCAAGGGAAAGTGAATAGCAGATCTATATGAAGCAACCAGAGTGGTTCGAAGTTAAATGGGCTGAGAAAAGACTTTGCAGGAGGTCGTGGTTCGACCTGTCGCCTAGGCAGTGGTTTGATTCTTTCATGGTGAGTCAGGAATTGATGACATGTAGATCGCCAATTATGACATGTCTGAAATCAATGTTCTGAAGACTCGGTTAAGTGGGACGTTCAAGATGAAGGATCGGGGGGCTGCAAAGATGGTTCTTGGCGTTGAGACTGAAGGAGGAGTAGGCTTTGGTAATCACAGGAGGAATACCTTATGTGTAGGTATTGATCCAGGATGTGATGGGCCAGGTAAAGCTGGAGAGCGTTCCCTACGCATCTCTCCTAAAGTTTTCCTCAGGACATTTCTCAAAACAGATGAGGAAAAGCAGGATATCTCATGAGCCTTATTCGAATGCGGTGAGCAGCGTATGCCATGGTCTGGATTAGACCGGCTATTTCACAGGCTATCAGTGTTGTGAGCAAGTACCCCGGCAAGCAATATTGGGTAGCGGTGAGATGGTAAGAAGACTACGTCATTCTTTTGTGAAGACAGGAGCAAAGGTGGTTGGGCATGTGGATTTAGATCCGGCAGACATGATCAACAAGAAATTCCTGTAGAGAAGTTCAAGTTCTGTGAAACTTCTCTGGGCTCGGCGATGGCGGAAAAGAAGGACGGAGTGTGATCTTGAGCTATGATGTGAAGCAGAGATAAGAGAAGAGGTCAAGGAGCTACACGGTTGAAGATTGAAGACTTGGTGGAGATTGTTGAGAAAAGTCTTAAATCGGAAGGTTTTGAGGTCGTTCGACCGGTCGTGGGAAGCTTCGACTGGTCGTGGGAGGCGCTCGACCGGTCGTAGGTTCGAGCCCTGGCACGACTCAAAGTCCAGCGAGTTTTTGCTATTTTTTACTGTAGCTACGACTGGTCGAGGGTCAGCTACGACTGGTCAAGGGTGGGCAACGACCAGTCGTAGGAGAGCTACGACTAGTCGTAGGTTACGCAGTTTGTTCCACGATTTTGCGCGAAACTACGGATTTGAGTCCTTTCGCAACTGGGATGCGGAAGGAAAGTTTCCTAAACTATAAATAGGTGTTCCTAGGGTTTTCCTAGGGTATGGTAATATATGCAAAAGCTTTCTAAAGGGGTTTCAGGGTTTCTAAAGGGTGTAGCAAGGGTGAGATTGTTGTTCGAATCGGGTAAGTCCTTTCTCTTTGTAATTGATGCTTTCATAGTGGTGATCTGTCACTTTATGCCATGGTTTTTTCTCGCAAGGGTTTTCCACGTTAAATCTGTGTGTCCTCTTGTGTGCTTGGTGCCATTGGATTACCATCCTAGATCTAGATCTATGTGATTCCGCAGGCCATAAACCCCAACATAAACTTCATGCCAATAAAGTTTAAATGCTTGCTATAACCCACAAGTTTTGAATCAACCTGTTATATATTGTTTTTCCTTCATCTACGTTTTTGTAACATGATCAACAGGATAGATGGTAGAAAAAACGTTATGGTGGACCTTAAAAAGTTTTAACGGTGGGTGTTCAACAACCACTATTTTATGTGGTGTGATTTCATATTTGATACATTTTTTGGGACACATGGGCTTATTTGGTTTCCCAATCTAAAATGATAAATGATTGTAAATGACTTATGACTATTTACTCACGTCACTTACATTTGAGTTTGATGATGATTTTGCTACATTGTTTGTTTCACCATATAATCATTATAAAAATAGGGATTTCATAAAGTAAAAATATAATGACAATATTTTACTTTACATCGTTTTACAAGTATATTTGAAATGAGTTTGGATCCCCTATTTGTAGCAAAATAGGGAGTGTCTATTTGTTTCATGTTTATCGGTCAATGTCATCCTTGCTAACGTCAACCATATACTCTACAAAAATAAATAAAAATAAAAATAAAAATACAACTATTATTAAAAGAAAAAAAACACAGAACAAAAAATCCACATGAGATGTAGTGTCATTCCCTCTTATAGAACCAACCCCTCTTCTCCCATTAATTTTTATTTTTTAAAATAAATTTTAAAAAGAGCGCTACTAAAAAAAAGAGCAACAACTAGGGACTAAAACAGTAGCTATTACTCTATCACTGCGGTTTTAATCCATAGTGGGGCCGCAACCATTGGTACCGTAGCCTTGCTATTAAAGTAATGGCTACAAACTAGAGCCATAGCCAAAAGCAACAACATCTATGAACTAGTATTAATGGTTACATACTAGATCCCAATATATATATATATATATATATATATATATATATATATATATATATATATATATATATATATATATATATATATATATATATATATAACCATAATGTAGCTCTTGAGCTCTCCAAGTTTGGACAAATTTTACACCTTTTTTTTTTAGGAAGAAGCAATGCTATACAAAAAAAAAAAAAAAAAAAAAAAAAAAAAAGAGTGGACAGCTGAGAAAAAGTGATACATGTCTTAGTTCCCATGGAAAAACTGGGTTTAAAAAGTAGCAACATGCTATCTAACCCGGATGGACATAATGAAGCTTATAACCAAACAGCCCATCTGGAAAAATGAAAGAGTTCCTATTAGACACTGACAATGATATGAAAAAGCACATTATTCCCGAAATGACATTGTTTTAGTACATAGTGGAATCTGGTAGAAATGAAAATTGATATGTCATAAGTATAATTATCCATATATTATGTTTACTTAGGATGGATGATAAATTATGCATTCATCCTTGTGATTTAGAGCAACAAAAGCATGCAAAAACATAATCATGTTTTATCAAGTTCGTGTTTTCAACATGCCCCCAAATGCAAATGCAGATGGTTTATGCTCAAGTTACAGAATCATACCATTCCCACTTTTGTGGTGCTTCCTACTTAGAAAAAAAATTCAACGTATTACCTGCAGTGGTCTTTGATGGTCACTTGAGAGTATTATCACTTTAACCAATTCTTATTGTGTACTTTCTTAAAGAGAATGCTTATCTTTTAGAATAAATGGAGGACTACTTCCCTAGGATGGTGGAAAATTTCCATCAAAAGTGCATAAGAAAATCTAAAAAATCTTATAAACAATCAAGATATCCCATAGAACAAATAAAATCAAAATAAAATGATATGAATAAAATAAAAACTTGGGTGTTTAGCACTTGCAAGCAAATTGACTTGTTTGTAAATTCTAACTATTATGCTATCAGTGTCCAGACATATACAAATATTTTTCATGTACCTGAAATCCGAATCTTTCACAGAGGCATGGGCATCAGGCTAATCAAGGACTTACATACTAGGCTACTTCTTCATTACAAACATTAAATATCATTAATTTCTTTGATTTTCTCCCAATTGAACTTAGTGTTGTTTGTTATACATTCCATCTATCAATTCTCAACACGACCTACGGTTCCAATGTATTTCAAACAACAGAACCACCACAAAATACTCTAGTACTGTGTAATCAATGGAGGCCTAAACCTACTTCAATTTTCTCGTGGTCTTTATCATGTGACCCTATAGCTCTAGAAATGCCTACATTTTTTAGACGAATGTAGTAAGCAATAGAAAATTGTAAAAAGACCAATCTTATGAAGAAAATAGATCGCAACAAAACAACAAGATCCATCATATTAGTTAATAGTATAAAGATGCAAATTGAATTAACACTTTTAGCAGGACTATCACAACAATATTAGTAAAGAGCAACTAGATGTAAAAACAAATGTAAATTCACCTTTGAACAATAGCTAGTTGTCTTTCAAACAACTTCTTTCTCAACATCGGTGTTCACATGCAAATGTATTTTTTCCCTTCTCAATTTTTTTCCGGGTGCAGTACTGTATTCAGGAAAATCAAAAGGTACACTGAGGGAGAACTAATCATCAATAAATATTAATTGCTTAAACAAATTCAGTTTCATTGAAGGAACAGGTCATCCGTCAACCTTTAATTAGAAATTTGTAAAGAAAGAAGACGTTTTAGGAGTGAAAATATGAAATAATTATAAACTCAAGATAGTGACCAACTTGAAGGCCAAAAGATGAAAATGAAATTAACTACTTGCCTTAGGTATTATTAAAGAGAAGATCTGTGGATTCGAAAATCTCATGTTTGTTCTTTGTCATTTTTACATGCCCTGTGTTTCTTTTATTTGGATAAGTTGAATAAAGGAGGTAAACCATGACTAATAGGAATCATAATAAACCTCATTTCCTAACTGTTTCAAACATTGATGATGGTCATTCTACAATTAAAAAAAGAAGCAAGCTCAATATTAGGCGGGCCTCATGTGAAATGCTTCAACACATACATTTTCTTGCCAGAAGCATTTCATCAAACAAATAATATACATATTTCCCTATATAAAAAGGCAATTAAATACCCCATGGAGAAACAAGTGACAAAAAGAATCTAAAACAGAAAAAATTGGCAACCATATGACAAGGAATGTAGCCATTCATTTCATAGCATACATAGCATGGCCCAGCTCCCCACTTTTAGCCATATGCTTCCCATATTCTGTAATGCCTCATGACATTATGGTCATGGCGAAGGCCATGGGCAACCCAATTTTCGCATAGTCCCTTGCATCATAGTATCCTCCTACAAAATCAAACTGCAGTAAATAATAAATAAAAAATCAGAAATTGAAATAAAAAATTATTGATATTTATAAAATTGTGGTAAATTGAAAATAAAATCAAGCTATGAACAATTTTAAAGAAAAAAATTGAAAACTGGGTTTGAAAATATAGAATATATTAATTGGCGAAACTTTCATGCATTTAAATCTATGTCTTAAAACATAAAAATTTGACCAAAAAAGGACATCAAACTCCGAATTTCAGTTATAGAAACCTGAAAATGGCATATGCGAATCCAGATCTAAGGCCACAAAAATTATACAAGAAGCCCTATGAACCAACACTAGAAAAGGAATGGAATTCTACGCAGTGTACATCGTCAGATTTCAAACATGGAAACCCTACCAAAAAAAAGCATAAATCCATACTAGATCCAGGTAGTTAGTGAAGAAATAACACTATCTAGTGAACAACAAACTAGATCTGACCATCTAAATTAGAAAAACTCTACCGGGGGGTGGGGGGGAGATCCAACCTTATATGGCTGGATTCATTAGAAAAAAAAAAAAAAAAAAACTCCACCATTAAGACTGAAAAACAAAAAATCCGACTGGCTAGTTGAGCTATCGAGGGGTGGGATTCCAACCTTATATGGCTGGATTCGGTAGAAAAAAACTCCATCAGTAAGCCTGAAAAACAACAAAAAATCTGACCAGCTAGTAGAGAGATAGATTGAGGGAAGGGAATCAGGGCTTCTTGCATTTTAAAGGAGCATTTGAGGGGGGGGTGAGACCCGACCCGACTCGCATGTGTGCATGTGTGTTTATGAGGATGCATCTCATTTATTTTGGTCTTACGGCCCTACCGATCAAATTTCGGTGACCCGTGACTATCGGATTGTGTTTGCGGTCACCTTGAGTTCGGTCATGTAGACCCGACTCAGATCGACCCGAGACCTATGTCATCTTGTTCGTATCGTCGTTGTGGTTCCAACGACACGTCTTGTGCGTTCATCTGACTTATAGATCAAAAGTTGTGAGCATTTCATCATGTGGCCCACTTTTTGTACAAAAGCATATGGACCACTCTCATGGCACAAGTTCCCATGCACACCACCCACACCCACTACAATTCTCATGGAATAAATACTACCCACCCTAAACACTACCCACACCTAACCTACCCTAGCAAACATTGTTTGTATCACCATAGGTTATGATTACTTCCCTTAAAAAGCTTTTCCCTCTCTTTCCCTCTCATTTCTCTCTCTTCTCTTTTTCTCTAGAAATTTTCCTCCATTTCTCCAGCCCATTTTCCTCCATTTTTTTAGCGACCTTCCTCCTTAATCCCCCACTATCTAACCCTTGAAACCTCATCTCCACCATTGATCCATCTCCCTTGGTGCTAAAGGACGTTAGTGTGGAAGTTTAGTAGTCATCTTTAAGGTGGGTGACTATTCTTTTGTTGAATTCTTTTATTTTCTTTAATCTCATTATTTCTTCATGGATGGATCATATGGGACCCACCAATCCATGGTGGGGATCCCATTTAATCCCATGGATGTAGTCCTTTGGCCCATCCTACATGCATATCATGATCCATGATGGGGCCATTCTCTATG
Organism: Magnolia changhungtana; assembly: GCA_030180095.1. Lineage (NCBI taxonomy): Eukaryota > Viridiplantae > Streptophyta > Magnoliopsida > Magnoliales > Magnoliaceae > Magnolia > Magnolia changhungtana. The sequence goes on from JASAUF010000078.1 coordinate 691,952, forward strand.
AACCCCATCATGATGTATGTAATGATCCACTCCATCTTAAGGTCATCTAGACCTTAAGGATCATGTTGGGATGACATTTCAATCATCCATAGTAATTATAGATCATGCATGTAGTAATTTTATGTTGCATGCACAATCAATGTAGTCATATGGGTATGATTCATTCTTGGGAGGGCCCATTAGTGGCGAGGCCCTACCCCATGGCCGGATTATGTTTCTTCTCCATCTTTTCTTTCCTATCTTTATAGTAAATCTGATGTATGTGGAGCCCACTTGATGTGCCATGCAACTAGGCCCAAGTGGTTAGACATCCAGGCCCACCTTATTGCCCCATATTGTTGGCATGCTTTGGACAGCCTTTGGGCTTGATTTTATGGATGATCTTGTAAGGGGCTTGGGTCTGAGAGTTGTGTGACCCATCTAAGTGGACCCCACCCTAAGGAAACGCTGATTTATTTCCCTTTTAATTATCTTTTGGGGTGGTTTGGACAGCAACATGTTGCTGTCCAAATCTGCCTGGACAGATTTTTGGGCCACCTTGGGCCCTGATTTATGGGTCTTTTGTGGAAATAATGAAACAAAATAATATGTGATTCTTATAGCCTTATGACCCACCTACAACCATACCAAATTTCAGCCCCATCTGACCTTCATTGGGGTCCCAAAGGTGTGGTCCAAGTGAGGTGAACAGTATGGATTTTCTGCACTGTTCCAGCAACATTTCACCCTGAACAGGTTGGAATTCCGAAATTTATTAAAATACTTTTGGGTGTATAAAAATTATAAAAATTTACAAGGAGGTGGTCCACTCATGGTAGGACCCACCTACAATATTTTGGGGGCAATGGACACCTGTACACACCATGGTGGTGGCTGGACCGGCCCATTACAATATGGTGTCCAAATCAGTCCAATTTTCAGGACAGATTGATTTCTTTAAATAAATTAAAATATTTTTAGATGTCCAAAAATTTTGAAATTTTTTTTAGTTATTGTCCACCTATGGTGGGACCTACCTACAAAATTTCAGATCCAATGAACCCCTGTGCACACCGTGGCGAGGGCCGAACTGGCCTGGCACGTTGGGACATCCAAGTCTGTCCGATTTTTGGACAGACTGTTTTGTTTAAATTAATTAAAATATTTAGGAATATCCAAAAATTCTAAAATTTTGTGGGGGTGTGGCACACCTATGGAAGTATCACTCTGTAAAATTTCAGCTCCAATTGACCTATTTGGGCATTCAGAAGAATGGGCCAAGATGGTTGGACTGCCAGATTTTTTTACTGTGCAGTCCAGCAATATGCCTTGATAAAAACTATAATTCAAAAATGTTTCCTCTGATGGTGGGCCACCTTTTTGGGTTTTCTCTTATTGTATGCATGATGAGGGACCTTGGCCTTAAATTTTCAAAGTTTTAGAGGCCCTGGGCCCACTCCAATGGAGTGCCCAAATTTAGGACAGCAACATGTTATAATTATGCTTGGCCTTTGGGCTGAAATTTCGAGGAGTGGGGCCCACCATATTGTGAAGAATCTTAGAGGTGATAATTTGTACCTTTAGTTCCTTAAATGTTGAGCTTAATAAATGCACTGTTGAGGCTCACCACAGTTGAATTTAATTGGGTCCATGAATGTGGCTAGTTGTTGAACTCTTTAGGCCCAACTGGGCTGGAGCTTTTCAGATAGGCCCATTGAACTCTTGGGCCATTTTTACCATACTATTGTGTTAGATTAGTGAGTCGGATTACACAAGTATATGTGCCCTTGGTTGCCCACCAAATCAACTTTATACTTATGCCGGGTTGTAGGCCCCACTTACTTGACTAAGAGCATGACATTTGCCCATGTGATTTGAGCAATGGACTGCCTACTAGGCCACCACAATATATGGGATTAGTAGCCTTTATGTTGAGCCCTAACCTTTCCTTTATAGGCCTATAGTGGTATATATGGGTTGGGCTATGTGTGTTCCCCTTAGACCCATATTTTGGATAGGCCTTAGGCCGCCTTTCTGAAGCCTAACATGAATGTATGTGGTATGTAATGGCTGCCCATTTCTTATTTCTAATGTTGTGTGGGCCTTGGGCCCTGATCCGTAATCAATTAGAGATGGGTTATCTCTTGGAGACCAATTGTGGTTAGATGTCCACATTGGTGGCCCTAAGGTAGGCCCATGAGCTTCTATGGGTGGTTAAAGGCCCACTATAGATCCTTACTAGGCTCGTTTCATCTATTTAGGCCCATATCATTGTTCTCCTTAGTCTCATGGGCTACCCCAGGTATATAGGCCCCCACTAGAGGTTGTATTCCTTATGAGGAATTGGTTAAGTACCTATACCCTTCATGGTTAGGTAGAGAGTTCATCTTCACCTCATTGGCACCCCTATTCATCTTCATGGCCCATTTCATACACATCATATGCATGCTTGGTTGAGGTATGATTGGTCATAGTTGTGTCATTGTGTAGGACATGTTGGTATCTCCTCGAGAGATGGATGCTTGGGATTGATGCATGGGTGATTGTGTGATTCATGCATCTGGCATTACATAGCTTATGGATATCCGCCCTTACTTCATCAGGGCCTTGCCTCCATAGGGGTATTCGTGGATGGCCGTATGTGTGGACACCAAAAATATTAGTTGAGCATACCCGGTGCATAGGATGCCCATGGGTGAAATTCTCAAAACTTCCATGGTACCAAGGATCTGCTCCAACGTCGTGACCGGGTGGAATATATGAGCGCACGAGGGCCTTATACCATTAGACCACGACTCCCACTGTCGTGTAGTCGGTTAGATAGGGGTGTGGCCTTACCTGTCTGATGTGAGGAGGCATTGCTACTGAATCTGACTAGCTCGTAAATGGGTCCGCTACCTTCAGGCCTTGTTGGTGATTGGCTGTCCACAGGCGGGTAGTGAGGTCTCTTACGCTCGTTTGACTGTGCGGGGTCTGTAGAGCGGCAGTCATTCAGCAGTGTAATAGACCCCGGTGATTTCCTTATGATCGAAAATGTACATGACTTGTGGTTTGGATATGAGCACTGACATTACTTGCATTGCATTAGCATTGGTTGTACAAGCCCCTTCATGCATTGCCTTGGCATGACACCCAGTACTCATTGCATCTTATTCATGATAAGCCTGGGTAAGGCTAGTGATATCCTCATTGATCATGCTTCTCTCCTTGTATCTCCTACTACTCTTCTGTGCACCATTATCACACACCTACACCACCCTCTAAGCTTCTATAAGCTCATGCACGATTGATGCGTGCAGGATACTCTAGGCAGGCGACATAGCAGTAGAGCATGGAGTAGAGCTGAGCATTTGAGGACTCCAGAGTTGCTGACCTTTCTCTCTTTCCATTTTATCTCATGTATGTCCTTTTGGACCTTATGGATGATTGTAAAAGTTCAAATTTATAGTGAATTTTATTATGTGTGCCTTTGTTATTCTTAGATGTTCTTGCTGTGATCTGGGGTATGCTCGTATTGGTAATGATTATATTGTTATAAAAAATCCTCCTTGTAGGATCCCAGAATCGGAACCTGCCTCAGGAGCTGAGAATGAGATACTATGGAGGCTGTTATGGCCATAACCGGCCATCGGGTTCCTTGTGATTCCGGTTACCGAGTCTGAGGCGTAACAGGGGGGCTCAAAAGAAATTAAGCTCGCGGCTTCTTCTTTTTTTTGCCTTGTTTTTAGGCTTGTAGCTATGGGTTAAAGCTGTAGCAATATAGTCATGGCCTTAAGTCATAGCTAAAAGCCACCACAATTTGTAGCATTTGCTCTATTTTTTTATTACGAGGGCGAGAATGTTGTTTCCTGTTATAGAACAAACCCCTCTTCTCCCATTTTTCTACAAACAGAGGATGCATTAGCGTTGTTGTTGTTTGTATTTATCAAAGTAGATATGCCCAGACGTAAAGATGATCTAGCTAGCTAGGCGGGTCAGTATTTAATATTTTCTTAAACCTTTCTCAGCTTTTTTCCTTAAAAAATTTACCCTTAAGTGTAATCACATACTCCGTCTTCATCATACCTTTAAGTGAAATTACATCACACTTTCTTAAAATACATAATACATTGCCAAGTGTAAAACAATTACAATCTCTACTATCTATATCACATTTTCAAGTTTAACTTCAACACACACCTCATCATCCCCCATCATATGATCAAGTGTAGCTCCATCACTCTATCTTAAAACCCATTCCAATCCTAAAGTGGAATTAAGTAATACTCTCAATCAACCACATCACAGTCTTAAGGATAATCACATCACATATTCTACCATCTTTATTACACTCTGAAGTAAACCTCATCACTCAATCTTGTCAATCCCTCACAAACTAAAATGTAACCAAGTTACAATCTACACTAGCCAATTTGTGTTCTCATGTGCATCCACAACACACCTTATCATTCTCAATTACAACCTCGAGTGTAATATCATCACTGTATGTTGAAACCCACACGCTGTAACGTCTTAGAAAAATCCGTATGAAGACTCGAGTGCCACCAAAAGCAGAAATCATTAAGGACCAAATCCTTTAGAAATTAGATGAAGATTAATTAGGTGCTAAACTAATTCACTTGTTGAATTTGCTTAGACAACTTTAAATACGAACTGAAAGACCCAAACCTAGTAGAATCGTTAATGCTACATTACCTAAAAACGTAGGATCAATCTCAAAATCCAGTTGCTCTCGGGAGCAGCTTGAAACTCCGTTTCGGACCTGGACCGCGCGTCGAAAGTTCGATTACCACGAATCTATACGAATATGACCGCCTTACTGAGCTTGACGACCATCTCGGAAATCAAGTTCAGATAGTACTCAGAAACGTACAACTTGAGCTCGGAGTGAAGTGTGTGAGAAACGCGAATATCTTTAGAAAATGAACTCAGTTCGCTTGTGGGCCAAATTTAAGGTTTTAGACCGTCAGAATTTAACCAAATACACCATCAGATCAAAGAAATTTTTCTACACAGGTCAGTGTACTTGTGGCCCCGATCGAGTGACGACGACCGTTGAACTGAAAGTGGTCCACCACGTTGGATCCATAAACCCGATCGAACTAAAAACTTAACCTGGCATAGATCCGATGCCAGAGAACTTTTCCCTGGCCGTACGCAGAAAAGGGGCCTCCAGATGTGCTCCGTTGGATTGAAACAATCAACTTTTGGCTATAACCTACGTATACCATGGCCCTGGGGCCATTCCCATCACTTCTGAGCCTATATAAGGGCCTTAAACTCTCTCTCTCATGCCATTCGAATTTTCAACCTTAGGAGAGAGAAGAGAGCAAAGAGAGAGAAATTGAGAGAGAAAGTGGGAGAGAGTTCCTAGGATTCTTCCCTGCCACTCCACGTGCTTAACCACTATTACCGTATCGCTATTCTAGCGATTCTGATTCCATTATTGTGTAAGAAATACTAACCCTAATCTGTTTTAGAGATTCAAGTAGAAAAAAATGTGAAACAACTAACCTATTTCATGTTATAGGTTGTCGTTGTGCCGTAGACGAGGACTTAGTGTTTCAACCGAGTTCGTTACGAGTTTACCGGTGAAAGGTGCGGACTATAAACATTTAGGTTATGGTTTTCAAGGCTTTCAATGTCAGCAATAATTTATGTCTGACTTGATTGGCATCACATGTGCTTAGATATGATGTCTTTCCGCATATTACACATATACATGAATTATGTTGAAATATGTGCATTCCATGTGTTTGTTAAAATGTTTGTATGACTATGGAATTATGATTTGTGCTTGCCATGATCTATGTTTGAGGATACACGATGGTTGTATGTGCGGCAACTCCTATGTGAAAGGATTTGCTATGATATGCGTTTTAACTAATTTATTACATATATGTAATATGTGTAGTCTAAGGCTATGTTTGTTAACACTGAATTTTTGCGCTTAACACGGAATGGGGAAAATTTTCCATGTTTAGTGGTGTTTGTTAATGCATTATTAACGCGGAAGACGGAAAGCGCTAAGTGGTTTTTCACTGAATTCTTTCCGTGATAGGAGTCTGGCTTAATGGTGAACGCGGAATGCGCTCCGTGATTTTTTATTAAACAATTTTTTTTTGCTTCCAAAAGTACCCTTTTTCAAGTTACTACGAAAAGTTTTTCTTTTAAATGGTTTGCACACTACAAAATCAACATTTAACCTGGGAAACTTCTTTATGCCCCTCTATGATTTATGTGTTTGATCCACATCGTCCATCAACTTTTTCAGATAATTTAAAGTGTGATCCAATAAAAGAAGCAGGTCCAATGATTAATTGGACCATAAGGTGGGGATTGAACATCCACCGTTAAAAACTTCTTGAGAGATGGAGAAGTTTCAGATCAAGCTGATATTTGTGTTTTCACTTCATCCATGTATACATGACCTAATGAATAGGTTGGATGGTAAAAAAACATCACAGTGGCCCTTAGAAAGGTTTCAATGATGGATGTATACATGAATTTTTTAATGGTACAAAACATTATCCCGCTGCTATTTTTGGTGTGGTCCACTTGAGCATTGGATCTGCATCATTTTTGTGTTCATATCTTAAAATAATCTGAGAAAAAGGATTGATGGTTTGGATGTATAGATACATCACGGTGGGCCCGCTGACAGAACTTCACGTTCGGAGCTAGGGACGGGCGGGGGCAGTACGCAATCCGCATCCTGGTAAAACTCGGTGTTGGACGCGGATTTCCTGCATAAGCCTGGCTCCTGGGCTGAAACTTGGGTGGGGCCTAACGTGATGTTTTTGAGAAATCCACTCCGGCCATCCGTTTTCAAAGATATTTTTAGGATAACAGGCCAAAAATGAGCCGTAACTAATACTCAAGTGGACCTAAATTGTGAGTATTGGACGTGCACAGTTGAAATATTCGTGGGCCACAGAAGTTTTGAATCAGGCTAATGTTTGTGTTTTCAGATCATCCAAGTAGGAATGACGTTATAAATGGTATGGATGTCATGTAAACATCACTTTCTACCCCAGAAATTTTTCAACGGTACGAATTTTCCTACCCACCTTTTACTCTTGTGCGCCCCACTTGAGTCTTGGATCCTTCTTAGTTTTTGTCTCAAGTCCTAAAATGAGCTTAGAAAACGGATGTACGGGGTGGATTTCTTAAAAATATCATGTTGGGCCCACTCAGTTTTCCAGCGCAGGAAATCTGCGTCCCTCGTCCTGGACAGAAGACGGGACGGATTGGCTACTCCCACTGCCACCAGCCAATGGCTGGTGGTCAGTGCTCTATGGGCCCCACCATGATTTATGTGTTTCATCCATGCCGTCCATCTATTTTTATATATCAATTTATGGTATGAAAGAAAAAATGAACTATATATCAATCTCAGGTGAACCACATTATAAGAAACAGTGTTGAATAAACATTGACTATTAAAAACATTTTAGGGGCCATAAATGTTTTGGATAAGATTAATATTTATTGTTTCCCTTCATCTGGGTCTTTATGAACTAATCAACAAATTGGATGTCAAATAAACAGTACAGTGGGCCTCAGAAGGATTTTAATGGTGGATATCCATTCATTTTTTTTCCTATGGTGTAGCCCACCTAAGATTTATTTTCCTATAATTTTTTTATAAAAAGCCCTAAAATTACCTGTAAAAATGGATGAAACACACACATCATAGTGGGGCCCACAGAGCACCAACCACCAGCCGGCTGGTGTCAAGTGGAGTAGCCAATCCATCTTGGAGAACCGTCCAATCATCTTGCAAGCTCGTCGTAAGACTTGAGCCAAAAAATAAAATAGATCTAAAGATAAACTGGACCACACTGCAAAAAGTAGTAGGGGATTGAACGTCTAATATTGAAACCCTCTTGGGGTCACAAAAGTTTCAGATCAATATGAAATTTGTTTTTCCTCTTTATTCAGATAATTTTGACCTTATGAATAGATTAAGTGCAAAATAATCGTTACAGTGGGCTTGCAAATTTTTTAACGGTGAAAATCATTATCCCGCTGCTATTTTTTGTGTGGTCCATTTGAGTTTTGGATATGATTCATTTTTTGTTTTTTGGAAAATGCTCTAAAATAATCTCAAAAAATTTATGAACAATGTAGATATTATAAATACATTATTGTGGGGCCCATGTAACTTTGATTTCCTTTGATTCCTACAACTAGGACCTCGAGGAGTGTCTTGCGTACGACACGTATCTACACCAGCGATACAGCTGGTGTGTGATACGGAAATGGATTGGCTACTTCCCAGCTTGGTGGGTGATGGTCAGTGCTGTGTGGCTCCATGATAGATGTGTTTCATCCATTTTTACATGTCATTTTTTTCTCTATCCCAAAAATAAGATGGGTATAGATCTCAGGTGGACCCCACCATAGGAAAACAATAGTGATTGGATATCCACCATTAAAATCCTCCTAGGGCCCACTGTACTGTTTATTTGACATCCAATATGTTGATTAGGTCATACATGCCCAAATGAAGTGAAAAAACAAAAAATCAACTTGATTCAAAACTTTTATGGCCCTGAAAAATAAGATGGTAAAATTATAACTTGAAATTTTGCTAAAATATCATTTGTTTTTATGTAGATAAATATTATCCGGTTGATGCTACTTACACCCACACAAAAGGATTTATGGCACCATACCGTAGTTTATTTGAATTAAATAGAATAATTTTATTTTCATTTAATAAAAAATAATTTCTTTATAATATAAAATATTTCTAAACAGGAAATAGGGGCAAATGTGTCAAATTAATATATTTCAGACATTTCAGATATTTGTTAACAAACAGATTGTTTCAAATTTGGTACTTAATTTTCAGACTTCAGCCATAATTACCAAACAAGTTTTTTGACTTCAGATTTCAGATTCAGGTTTCAGATTTCATATTCAGCTTCAGATTTCAGATTCAGGCTTTAGACTTCAGATTTAACAAACGGGGCCTAAGTCTTTGATAAAATGCCTGAATGAGAAAATGCTTATTGAAATGTATGTAATGAGGGTGTTGAAATAGGATTCTCAAATCCCTTATACAGAGTTACAGTTTCCTTTGTGTAACCTACCTTAATACTATGTGATTTACTGATGAAATGCCTATGTATGATAATATGTGTACTACGTGTTTGTTGAAATGCTTAAATGAGTTTGATATTGAAATTGGTTGTCACATGTTGTCTTTGATTATCACATGTGAATGTTATTGTTTGGAGTGTGATTTGGGGCTACGATATAGTCCAGGCAATCGGTAACAGTTTACGATCGGTGGCCGGACTGTTTTAGTTACGACGGATATGTTCAATGAGTCCGAGTCATACGGAGATTAACGATAGTGGTTAGGCCACAAGGAGTGCGTATGCACTCCATGTCAATTAATTCAATGCACGCTCGTACTAGTTGAGCTTGTCAAGTAACCTGATTGGCTCGATGAATGTTCATCATGTATGGACGCTACTGCTTGAATCTAAGGTACCAAAGTCACCAGTGAAAAGCCCGTTTAACCTTAGTACCTCGATCCACTAAGACTCATGAGCGGGCATGGTAGTATGGATACCGTGGTCGAATTGTCAGCCTACGCTTAGGCGACGAGCCTCCCCATAGTGACCAATGAGCAATCCAAACTCGTGAGCCAAATACGGTGGTATGGGACACTGTATTCGAGCTGTCGGCCCATGATCAGGTGACAAGCCCGTAGTGACCTCGAGTATACACTAGGACTACGTTAAGGCGACGAACCTTTCTATAGTAACCTCGAGTATAAACTAGGCCTGCGCTGATGGTGACGAGCCTCTTCGTAGCGACCTAGAACCTGCCTATCGTATGTGATTAACCGGGATTGACGACCCTAGATGGATCATTGTTTGGGAAATGATATAAGGGAGGTACCTTAGCTTCCCAATTCTGCTGTATGAATATGCCTAATTAAGAATTTGGCTAATCACACACATGCACCGCATTGCATGTGTCTTTGGCGTTGGAGTTGAGCACAGTAGGAGTATTGCATGCCGCGATCGTGAGATGTTGTGCAAGAGGGAGTGCAGGCAAGGGCATGCATCATTATAACATAGCATCCTTGAATTAATCAGAGTACTTATGAATGCTTATTGTATTACTTTATCATTACTACTTAACTGAATTGATAGCATGTTAACCTTTACTTTATAGTTCCACTGAGTTGATCACTCACTCCCACGTTCCGGGACGGTGCTTTAAACACCAACCAGACCCTATTATAGTTACAAATGACGGCGATGCTTACATAGCGGAGCCGGACTTTTATAATGATGAGGAGTTCTCCTTTATGCAGCTATCAGGCGGGTCTATGTAGGCCATGTTCTGATCGACGGGGATTACTAGGATGCTGACTAGATAACATTACACATTTTGTATATTTTGAAAACTTTACATGTAATTAATTGACCTAGTAACATGATCATACTCAGGAGACTTACAATCACTTATATGTTTTATATACTTATCACAGTCTTCCACTTGCGTAATTCAATTGTCTTTGGAGTATGATATGTTGTTCCGGTATAATCTCACTCATGTTTAATGCACTAATACGGACAATATTTAATCATCATTATCTATGTTGCATAAGTGATGTGTTGGAACTTGGGAGTTGGGCACCTACTCGACCCCCGATTTTCAGGGCGTTACACACACATACTTGAATGTTACCGAATTACAGTCAAACAATACATCGAAATATCAAAAGTTAACCCCATCACACACTTCATCATTCTCATCACATCTTAATGTGTAACTTCATCATTCAATCTTGAAACTCATCACATTATTAAGTTAACCAAGTTATATTCTCCACCAATTCACATTTTTAAGTGTAACCTAATCACACACTCCATCATCAACATCACACTCTAAAGTATAACTACATTACTTTGCTTTGAAACCCATATACATCCGATAGGTAATCCAATTACACTCTTCACACAGTCATATTCTTAAGTGTAACAACATTATACAGTCTATCATCCCACACACTCTTGGGTGTAACTACATGCTCTCCCTAAAACCAGTTCACATCCAAAAGCATATTTTACATTGTATGGAGGATGAAGAACAAATAAAAACTCCCTTTAGGTTATTTGAACCCTTTGACATTTTGACTTTTTTACTTTGATTATAGATGGTTTAAGTTGAGCTTATTTAAAATTTAAATATGTCTCAGAGCTTCTTTTTTTTTTTCTTATGTAAGCATTTAGTTTTCTCTCATCATTTATTTGTCTTATAAATATGTGTATATTTTCATACTATAACATCTTATGGAAGCCATATTTAGTATTGCATGATGAGTTTTTTACTTTCTCTTTCAGATAATATCAATCAAATTTAGAATGATTTAATTCGCAATATTAAAAAGGTATGGGATGAACTCATAATGATCAGTTCTCATTGAATGTAGGAGAAAACCATTCACTCATAAAAAGTCAATTATACTACTAAATGTGCGCCATCAAAGTTTTATAATTTTGTTAAGAAAGTAAATTTGAAGGATAAACATATTAAAATGATAGAAGATACTCTATTTAAAAGATTTATGCATTTTCCTAAGTTTTCAGTTCAACGCACATTTCTAAATACTCTTATTGCTAGATAGGATGATTGACATAATTGTTTCCTCCTCGGAGGAAAGAGGATCTTTCTTATACCAAAGACATTGTCATTATATTGGGGTTGGGTATAAACGGAGAAAATATGAATTTGAGAAGGAAATTGAATGCTTGTGAGAAATAACTAAAAAATATATATATTTTGCAAATGTTCTTCTTAAGAGAGATTTAATAGATGAGAATATTGAGAAATTGTTGAAAGAAAGTTCGGAAGAATCTATATCTGATTTTCCGAAATTGTCCTGTATTTATTCAATACAAATTTTTTTTTCAATCGCCAACGAGACTACTCCTATATTTTTGTTGCACTATGTGAATAAGTTAAAAAATTTGCATAGTTATGCATATGCCACTGCCATTTATGAGTTTCTGGTTAGAAGTATTCCTGAAAATGTGAAGAAGAAGAAAAAGTACATGAATGTATATGTCATGGTTTTAAAAGTAAGTATTACTTTTTATATTAATGATGTTATTTTCAATCAACTTTTTTTTTTTTTTTTGCTTCGTATGTCTTTCTCATCAATGATATTGTTTTCAATAGCCATGGATCTATCACCGAATGAATGGGGACATTATTGCAATTCAATTCAACTAGCCATCCAAACATGACATTAGTCATTCAAAAGTCTTGTTTTTTGTTTTTTCTTGAAATTGTTGTTGTTGTAAAATAAATCAAGTGATCTAATTTTTAATTTTCATTTCTTCATTATTCAGTTAAGAATATTAAGGAAATGGGAATGACTCAGGCCACTTATACAGGCCTCTAAAAATCAATAATTGTGGCTCCAAAGAGGTTTCAATTGAAAGAGAACTAAGAACAGGTTCCAAGTCATCTTTATCTTGTTCAAGTTTCTTCATGCGAATTCTATCATTCGAAGTTCAAATACTAATATTCTTTCATTTGGCAGGTCTTTACAATCTTGAGCCCTGGCAGAGACATTGTGTGGTTCACCACTCTACATGACTCCACAAAAATGCAACTCTGAAAGTATGATGCCAAGGTGACATTCATTTCTTTCTATCTCCATGTTTCCATCCACATATTATTTCTCACTAATCCGTCATATGCCTTACGTTAAATTCTATTTATGGAGTTAGGTTACCACTACCCTACCAGGCTTGTGTCATCCAAACAGAACATATTTTTTGTACATGTCCAAAATATAAAATTTTGATATGGAGAACTTTATCCTAAGTGAGCTTTTCATGCATTGAAGGAAGTGGTCCAAGAACATGTTGATTGTTATCATCAAGGGCAAGAGAGCATAATGGCAGTGTCTTATGGTTTCAATGAAGATGATTAAATGTATAATTAGAGCATGATAAAATATTTTGTCCTGAAGAGGTTTGCTATACTCATGTGTACGGACCTGCTCATATACATACCAGCATGTGCGTACAAGATATGAACATTCCTCAATATGTGGCACAAAATCTAGATCACTTGGCCCAAAAATCAGTTTGGATTACTTATTATGTCTTCTACAATATAGAACACAAATGTGCAACTAGAAAAAAAATATAGACCTATTTATTTCATATACTCTGGCCTAGCTGAGAGTCAACACCCCTAGGTTTTGTACCAGATGATTGGTGTATGTATGAGCAGAGCAGTTCACACATGTGGGCTTAACAAACGTCCTATCCTGAATTGGTTGATTGGTCCTTTGGGCCACATGACTGAATCTCAGGGTTGATTGCTTTTCTTTGTATTACCTGAATTCTTAAGCGATGGTCATTCCCTTTAAATCAACACTGTCTTGTTTGACTCACTTCTTGACATGTTTGTTATCTTATTCTTGCAGATGGAGACTTTGGTAGTAACCGTTCAAGATGGGTATCAACGTTGCTTGGTCGAAATGATGTGTGGATAAAGAAGTTGGAAGATAGTTAGCTGTATTGGCCAAGCTAGGAGCAAACCACTTGGATGAATTTTTTTCTAATGTATTTGGATAATTTTCAACTTATCTTTGTAAATATTATATATCTTTTATTGTAAAGTCATACAATATTTGTTTAATATTCATTTTTTATTGTACTGCAACATTCTTTGGGTTTAAGGCAATGTTTAAAATCATAAAATATGCTATCTAAATCATAGGAAATGGTTGAAGTGTAATTAATTTCTTTTTGTTATTTTATCTTGCAAGTTACAGGCAAATACAAATGGTGGTTGGATAGAAGGGTTTTTTTTTTTTAGAACATTTTCAACTTATTATTGTAAACATTATATATTTTTCATTTTAAAATAATACAAATTTATTTGGTATTCACTTTTAATTGTGTTGTGCAACATTTTTTAGGTTCTAAATATTTAAAATAATACATATTCCAATTAGATATAAATAATCGAATGGACTAAGAAAAAAAATAAAAGGCAATCAACGATTTTTACCAGCGCATTATTTGAAGGTTTCGCAGGCATTTTCCATGGCATATATTGACATTACATGTCATTTGAATAATGCTTAGGTTGTTAGGAGCCTTTTACTAATGCGTTGATAGATTTATAGTGGATCGTGGCACCAAGGTTAAACGGGTTTTTCTCTGGTAAGTTGGTAGCTTAAATTCAAACAGTAGTGTCCATACATGATGAACATACATTGGGTCAATTAAGTTACTTGACAAGCTTAACTGGTACGAGCGTACGTTGAATTGATCAACATAGAGTGCGTAAGCATTCCACATGGCCTAACCACTGTCGACGATTAGCGTACGACTCGGATTCCTCAAACCTGTCTTATGTGGCAAATGACCTCAGCCACTAACTCGGAACTCATTACCGATTGCCTGGACTACATCGTAGCCCCAATCACACTCAAAACAATAGCATTCATATGTTATAGTCAAAGACAGCATGTGACAACCAATCGAAATACAAATCTCATTTGAGCATTTCAACAAACACATAGTACACATGTTGTCATGCATAAGCATTTCATACATAAAGCACATAGTAGTAAGTTAAGTTACATGAAGGAAATGGTAACTATAGGTAAGGGGATTGAGAGTCACCTCTCAATGCCCTCATCAAACACATTTTAACAAGCATTTATTCATCCAGGCATTTTATCAAATACTTAGACTACACATATCAATATACATGTAATATAGTAGTTATAACAGGTATTATAGTAAATCCTTTCACAAGAATGTTGTCACATGTACAACAATCATGTATCCTCAAACATAATTCATGGCAAGCACAAGTCATAATTTTCATACTCATACAAACATTTCAACAAACACATGGAATGCATCTATTTCAACATAGTTCATAGATATGTGTAATACGCGGAAAACATCGTATCTAAGCATATGTGATAGCAATCAAGTCAGACATAAATCATTGTTGACATTGAAAACCTTGAAAACCATAACCTAAATGTTTATAGTCCGCACCTTTCGCCGGTAAACACGTAACGAATTTAGTTCGAACACTATGTCTTTGTCTACGGCACAACGACAACCTATAGCATAAGATAGGTTAGCTATTCCACCATCTGCTCTATTTGAACCCCTAAAATAGGTTAGTGTTAGAATTTCTTACCCAATGACGGAATCGGAATCACCGGTATAGCGACACGGATGAGGTGGTTAAGCACGTGGAGTGGTGGGATCGAATCCTAAAAACTCTCTCCCACTTTCTCTCTCACTTTCTCTCTCTTTCCTTCTCTCTTTGCTCTCTTCTCTCTCATAGGGTTTACAAATTTGTATGGAATGAGAGAGGGGTGGGTTTAGGTCTTTATATAGGCCCAAAACTGACCTCAATGGCCCCAACGCCATGGTATACTTAAGTTATAGCCAAAAGTTGGCTGTTTCGGGCCAACAGAGCCCATCTGGAGGCCCCCTTTCTGCGTACGGTCCGGAGTAAATCCCTTGACATTAGATCTAGGTCAAGTTAAGTTTTCAATCTGATCGGATTCATGGATTGACCATGGTGGACCAGTTTCAATTCAACGATCATCGTCACTCGATCAGGGCCACAAGTACATTGACCTGTCTAGGGAAATTTCCCTGATCCGAGGATGTATTTGGGTCAGGATCTGACGGTCTGAATCGTTAAATTTAGCTCACAAGTGAACGACCTAAATCACTTAAATCTGAGTTCGTTTTCTAAAGGTATTTGTGTTTCTCACACACTTCGCTCCGGGCTCAAGTTGTGCGTTTCGAGATACTATCTGGACTTGATTTCCGAGATGGTAGTCAAGTCCAACAAGGCAGTCATAACCGTATAGTTTCGCGGTTATTAGACTTTTGACGTGAGATCCAGGTCCGATACAAATTTCAGTGTGCTCCAAAGAGCAATTGGGTTTTAAGATGGATCCTAATTTTTTAGGTAATATAGCGTTAACGGTTCTACTCGTTTTGGGTCTTACTGATCTTATTTAAAGTGATTAGTGCTAATTTCACAGGTAATCTCATTTAGCACGTAGTTAATTCTCGTTTAATTTCTAAGGGATTTGGTCCTTAGTGATTTTTGCCTGAGATGGTACTCGGGTCTTTGTACGAATTTTTCCAAGACGTTACAGAATTCTAACCTTATACGAATAGGGGTTTAGTTCTCTCCTACAAGGATAACTTTAATAACCACGTAAAAAATGAGCAGATCAACCAAAGACAATGTCGAAACCTCACTAACTATCCAGTAGAAATTCACCTTATTTTCACACTTTTTTTTACATCGACGACTTTCACACTATTCATTCTTCTTCTTCTTCTTCTTCTTCTTTTTCCTTTTTCGTTTATCAGATTCAAAATATCATTCATTCTTCTTCTAAATTCCATTATTTTTTTACATGGACAATTTTCTTTCAACTTCTTTTTCTTTTCAATCAAAACAATAGGTAGCCCTTTTCGATGTACTTTATTTTTCTTCTTTTTCAGAGAAACAAATGAACAAGATAGTGAAGGTTCAACAAGCTTGATTCCTTACACTTTAGTAATCATTAGGTTATCTATTATTGTATCGAACTTAGACCCTAGCAGTGTAAGCTTAAATTTCATATTTTACTTTTAGCATCAATATTTACAAAATTTTAACCGAAAATTATTTAAAAGAACTCATCTTTGATTTCTATAAATATATTAAGTTCTAAAAAATTCAATGTAACCAAGTGTCTTAGCATTCCTATATTTAGACTACTTCAAATCACACAAATACACAAAAATCAAAACTTCTACCCTTTTTTTTTTCCAAAACTTAGCCCAAAAAAAAAACAGGATGAATGATTAAAGGAACTTTACACGGGAAACCCCACCCCCAACCTAAATGATGCATTGTCCTCAATGTTGAAAAATGAATGCATAAAAAATAAAAGTAACATGAGAATAACTGAAAGATAACAAGTGGAGGATAGAGAGTACATGAGATGATAAATAATCACAAGCACGGAACTTCGCTAAGTCGTCAAAATAACAAAAACAAAAGAGAAAGGAATACCAAAACAACCTAATCTACTAATATACAAAAACAAAAAAAAAAAAAAAAAAAAGAAAAAAAAAAAAGGATCTCCATCAGATTGGAAGATCGATCCTGAAAAACAATATCTTCCATAGGTATGCACTCTTACTCTAAAATAAACTTCTCAACAAATGACTTTAATATTTATCCATTCACTTTGAATACATTACCATATAAAGGATTTACAATCTTAATAGCCCTATACAGATAAACAGTTTTAACAATGAAAGGGCTAGTCCATCTGGATCTCAACTTATCCAGAAATAGATGAAGTCTATAATTGTAGAAAAGAACTTTCTAATATGGCTTAAATAATGGGTAGTGAGAGTTTTTGAAGATGGGAAGTGAGAAATTTGAGTGCATAGGGGAGAAAGTACCAGATAATCCTTTATATAGGCACTAAAAATGAATATTCACACCTGAAGACTAGGCGTCATGATGGTTCATGTGCCCCATTAATTACATGAAATATTTCCTAGGAAGAGAAAATGAATGGGTACACGACTTCTCATCAATATGGCATGTCATTAATATAGTGATGCCACACGGAGAAAAAAAAAGCTAAGTACTTAAGATAATACAAGACAGGCGGAAAGAGAATATCCTAACTGATTGTATTAAAGATACAAAAATTACATATCAACAACAGACAAATACAAAGCAATTAGAATTCAAAAGATGAAAAAGAGGCAATCGCTTATTGAAGTTTCGAGCACTTGGTTTCCTACCGATGGAGAGCAGCTTTGGTTTTAGGTTATGAGCGTGCTATCTCACCAATCAGTGGAGTGTGTTCTTACATGTAGGCACCCAATTGTTTGATTTCAACCATATGACATTATCTACGTTCGGTCAATGATTTTTCTTCTTCTTTCAACAATCTCAGTTTATCTTTCATGACTGAGAGTTGAGCTTTCAAACCGACTAAGGTTGCATCCGGCTCTTTAATGTTGTTGCACAGAACATCAAGTTGTTCCCTAGCAATTGTGATCTCAGTCACTCGGAGAGAGACAGTTGAATGCTCAGCTTAAAGTTTATTAATCATAATAATTATATCTTAATGCTCGTGAATAAGACTCAGAAATTCATAGAGTGTAGGCAGTTTGGCCGACATGGACACATCCGACTGAGTGAGAGTCTGAGACTGACGAATGAGGAAGCTAAGTCTTTTGATCGATCCCGATGCAATGATGTCAACAACATTAGAGTGAATGATAACTCGTAATTCCTCCTGTGGCTGTTGAATTTCTGATGAAGGCGTAGGAGACTCAGCCACAGGGATGTCATGTGGGAAGGCTTGATCAATGGAGGAAAAGATGTCTTCTGTGGGAAGCAGCTCGTTGGTGGGAGAAGACAAGGCATGAGAAATATCGGCCAACGGGGCTAAAGGGGCAGAGATGTCGACCGCGAGGAGATGAAGCTTTTCTGTATTTGAGACAACCCAAAGGGGTTGAATATATAGAGATTACAGTCATCTATAAAAGGAAAATAATAAGATCAAAATCTTCTACCTATGGAAACCAACTATACAAGGTATACTAGCTATACAAGGTACGTGAGCCTGTCTAACATCCCCCCTCAAACTAATGTTGGTCATCGACAAGTAAGAGTTTGTCAACTTAAAATGAGTGACGTGCAGAAGTGAGGGACTTGGTGAGAATTTCGGTAATCTGATCATGAGATGCAACATGTGGAAGAGAAATGAGCCTAGACTAAAATTTCTCGTGGATAAAGTGACAATCAACTTCAATATGCTTCATCCGCTCATGAAAATCTGGGTTAGAGGCAATCTGAATGGCATTTAGATTATTAACATGGAGTGGAGTAGGATTCTGTAGAGGAACGCCTAAGTCGAAAAGAAGTCCATGTAACCTGACAAGCTCACTACATGCAGCGAACATTGCCCGATACTCCGCTTCTGTGCTTGATTTGGAAACAGTGGCCTACTTCTTATACTTTCAAGAGATGAGAGAAGTACCGAGAAAAATACAGTAGCCAGTGGTAGATCGTCGTGTGAGAGCACAACCGGCCCAATCAACATCCGAATAAGCACGAAGGTCCAGAGTCGCCGTGGAGGAGAAGAATAATATCGATTTAGAGTTCCACGTAAGTACCGTAGGATGCGCAACACCGTAGTCATATGAAGAGTCCAAGGAGCAGAAACAAACTGACTGATGACTTGGACAGCGTAGGTAATATGAGAGCGAGTCATAGTTAAGTAAACTAGACTCTCAACCAAACAGCAGTATAAGTCGGGCTGTGTAAGGAGATCACTATCATCATGGCCATATTGAACGTTAAGTTCTAAGGGAGTCTGAACTGTCTTCTGATCCGTCAATGATGCCAAAGTGAGAAGATCCTTAGTATATTTACGTTGGCTGACCAGGATCCCACGTTTAGAACGTGAAATTTCAAGCCTAAGAAAGTATGTGAGATGACCGAGGTCCTTCATCTTGAAGGAGGATTGCAGAACTTCCTTTAAAGTCGAGATGCTAGTAGCATCGCTACCAGTCAGAAGTAGGTCATCGACATAGACGAGAATAATGACAATTTCACGAGCAGTGGTGCGCAAAAATAAGGATGGGTCATGACCACTTTGAGTAAAGCCAGCACCCGTAACAACATCGTGAAAGCGTTGGAACCATGCCCGAGGTGCCTGTTTGAGGCCATACAAGGCTTTCTTTAGGTGACATACTTTATTATCAGGGATTAAGGAGTCAGGAGGAGGTTTCAAATATATTGTTTCTTGGAGGTCTCCATGAAGAAAAGCATTTTTCACATCTATTTGAGCAAGTGGCTAAGAGCTAACGGAAGATATTACCAGAAGAGGACGAACAGTTTTCATCTTGGCCACGGAAGCAACTGTCTCGTTGTAATCAATTCCTTATTCCTGTTTGTATCCCTGAACGATAAGTCGAGCCTTGTATCGATTCAATGATCCATCAGACTTGAGCATGACAGAATAAATCCATTTGCTACCAATTAGTTGTTGGTTAGCGGGTCGAGTGACAATGTCCCACATATGATTATCATCCAATGTCGTGAGTTTTTCTGTCATAGCCTTCTTCCTACAATAATGAGTGGCTGCCTGAAGATATGAAGTAGGAATAGAAACAGCATCCAAAGTAGCATTCATAGCAGACATAGAACATATCAAGCGATCAGGCGGTCAATGTACACGATCAGAATGACGTATCGAGGTAGGTTCAGGATCTGCAACAGGTACAGTAAGTTCAGGTTGAGTAATAGGTGGCGAAGCTGTACGTGGTCGATGCGAGTAAACTTGCAACGGACGAGGGAGAGTACTTGAGGCAAAAGGAATATCAGGAAAGGTGGTTAGGCCAGGAGATTTTAGGGTGTGCGGAGGAGGAAGAGATGAATGAAAGGCAATATGTTCAAGAAAAATAACGTGTCGTGAAACACGAACACGACATGAAACTGGATCATAACATCAAAAACCCTTCTGAGTTTCTCCAAATCCCAAGTACATACATTTGATTAATTTTGGAGATAGTTTGTTATGCTCACGTGAAGCCAGGTGAACATAATAGACACAACCAAAAACACAAAATGTGGAATACATAGGAGGTAAGCCGTTGAGAACAAAGTATGGACATTTACTGTTCAGAACATTGGTTAGCATCCAGTTAATCAAGTAGATTGCATGTAACATTGGTTCCGCCTAAAAAGAATAAGGAACACATAGTTATCATCAGGGTGTTAGCAGTTTCAACAATATGACAATTTTTTCGTTCAGCCACCCCATTCTGTTGTGGAGTATCAGAACAGGTGGTCTGATGAATAATCCCATGACTCTGAAGAAATGTACGAAAATCGGTTGAGAGATATTCCCCTCCTGAGTCAGAGCGGAGAGTTTGTACTAGAACTCAAAATTGAGTCTCCACCACAGAGTGAAATATCTTAAAATTTTCAAAAACCTATGACTTCAAGTGCAAAAACTAAATCTAGGTGTAACGTGTGAAATCATCAATGAATATAATATAGTAACGTAACCCAGAGAGAGACATAATAGGTGAAGGACCCCAGACATCTGTATGCACTAGTTCAGACATATAAGATGATTTTGTAATACTTAAAGGAAACAGAATACACTTACTTTTTGAAAGACAACAAGATGAACAAGAATAATCCAAATCTTTTTTTATTAAGAGAAATATTCCCTAACATGCCAGAAGAAAATAACAGAATTAAGCGATTAGAATGTGGATGACCCAGGCAAAAGTGCCACAGTTTCCAGAATTTATTTGAGGAACAAATATTTGATGAAGATGGAAAAAAGAAACAACGAGCCAAAGTGACAGATGGAGTAAAGTCCAGCACGTACAGACGACTATTCCGCCTACCCATCTCAAGTACCTTCCCCATTGTCAAATCCTACACAAAACAACAGTTGAGAAGAAATATGACTAAGCAGTTATTGGCTGTGAGTTGACCAACCGAAATTAAATTGGAGGAGAGGTTAGGGACATGAAACACATCATGAAGGGTGAACTAGCGATAGCAGAAGGATAAAAAGTCAATGATCCAATGGACTGAATATGTAGTCTAGTGTCATCCGTAGTAGAAATAACATGATTTCTGGTGTACCAGCATCAGTCATATGATTGGAAGCACCCGAATCGAAGAACCATATAGAAGATGGGGATATACCTGACATTCCGACCGCAGAAAAGGCATAAACGATTTGCAGGAATATCGCAGGAGTTAAAGGTGATGAAAAACCTTCAGCAGAAACAGTAGATGCAGAATCACTAACAGATGACTCAGAAGAAATAGCAGCAGTAGTAGAAAGAGCACGACCATTACCACGACCACGACTACCACGTCTACGGCCGAAAGAAGATGCATAGGCATGTGTACGGCAGTCCTGAATACTATGATTAGTCCGTCGATAATAAGCGCACCATTTTTTATATTGAACGACAACATGACCCACCTTGTTGCAGCCGCGATAAGTCAAAGGAGTGGAACCGCGTGTTGGTGTAGTGGTGGACACAACAAGCACCATATCAGATGATCCCGGAGTTGAGGAAGGAAGAGAGAATTTTCAGTCGTTATTCCTCAGCCAATGAATCATTAATAACAGAATTCAAGGAAGGAGGGTTACGGTTCAAGAGAGCAGCCCGACAATACTCAAATTTTGGACGCAGCTTCATAAGAAATTTCTTACTTGCGCACTCTCACGCATAGATTGGAATATCTTAAAGTCATGAGGAAATGTTGGATCCATCATAGCCATCTTTGTCCAAATAGTGACAAATTTAGAGTAAAATGATTGAATACTGTCATCACCCTGAGTAAGGTTAATGAGATCCTGTTCCAGGCGGTATAACCAGGCCGCATTACTCTATTGGTAAATTGTCTGGAGATGCTCTCACATTGCCTTAGCAGTGCGATAAGGTGTGAGGCCAATAGCAATGGACTGATCGACCGAATCGAGAATCCAGATAATAATCCGTCCATTGTTCATGTCCCAATCAGCTAATTTGTCGGCATCTGTGGAAGTGGGGATATGAACAGATCCATCAACGAGTCCCCACAAACCATGACCCTTAAGGAAGTTTTGAAAATAGATGACCCATAGAGAATTGTTGGTACTATCAAAACTACAACGTGGAGCCTCTATATATGATGAGTCATTGTCCATTGATTTGAAGTAATGTAAAGCACGCAAAGAGTTGCAGCAGAAGAAGGTGTTAGATGTACCGTACAACAAGAGATACCCAACAGCAGCAAGGATTGCAGTTTATGGATCTGGCGGAATAACAACAGCAACAAGGGGCTCTGGATCTGAAAAACTTAGATCTTGAGCAATAACAACAGGGGTAGGACGAGCAGATCTGGAACAACAACAAGGACGAGCAGATCTACTGGATCTGGAACGGCAACAGGGATGAGCAAAGGAGTCGGACGAGTAACAGGGATGAGCAGATCTGTAACAGCAACAGGGATGAATAGATCTGCAGGATCTGGAACAGCAACAGGGACGAGCAAAGGGATGTCGGACGATGCAGCAGGGGCGACTGGATGACACAGGAGCGGTCGGACGAGCAGGAACAGTGGCCGGACGCAGCAAGGACGGTCAGACAACGCGGGGGCGGTCGAATGAGTAGGGACAGTGGCAGGACGCAGCAGGGGTGGTGACCAGATGACGCAAGGGCGATTTCGGATCAGTGAAGCTCTGATACTGTGAAAACCGAGAGGAGCTAAAGCTTTTCTATATGTAAGACCTGTACCCTAGTCCGTACCGTTTCGTATGCTTCCGCGGTCCTTCTGGTCAAATTCCAGCAATCCTTGACCCATTTTCAACGTCGCGGGTGATCTTAAGCCGAGTCCTGCCTACCGAAGGCAGCTTGATCCGAAACTCGTACCTTGGCGACCGCGTCGTCGCCGCGGTTCCAATGCCGCGACTCGCGCACCGAACTGATACCCAGGATTAAAGATGTCAGTCTGCGTTCATTCCAAAGAAACACCGCACATTGTGAATTACGAGAGAATCTCTACGAGATGTCCCATCAATCAAGTCAAGTACACACCTTACCTCCATGCCACCTCACCCAACAACAAGTACACATGACCACTCATTCATTTACCATAAGTCCACTCTCTCTCCCCACTCACCATCTTTCCTTTACCCATTTTTCAACTCAACCCATCTCCATTTATTACAACCACTCCACCCATCCCTTCCATCCATATCTCCCATCACTTCTCTCTCTCTCCCTCATTTTTCTCAAATCTCTCCAAGCAACAAAAATTTCATACATCCAAGCTCTTCTCCAATGCCAAGTGTGGCCCACTTTCCCCTACACTCTTATCTCCCATCTCAACCTTTGATCCATCATCTGCCACCGTTAAAAGTCAAGCAAATGAGCTAAGGAGGCTTAAGGAGCAAGGAGGAGTACAAGAGGTGGGTGATCCACCGTTACTTCTCTTTTTAAGGGACCCACTTATGATGGGACCCACTTAATGTATGTATTTGTGATTAAAGAGGGGCCCATAGTGGCGGGGACCCTCCATTCCACCGATCTCTCTCTCGCTCTTTCATTGTTGATGGCCCACCCGATGTTATATTATATTGCATCCATGTTGTCCATTTAGTGGACCACACTACAATCCATTGGTGGAGCCCACCATGCTGTCCAAACTTGGATGGAGGAAAATACAAACATCAGCTGATCCAAACCTTGGTGGCCCGCCACGTGAACCCCGCCATGGCAGTGTGCAAAGCCCACCATGATGCTTGTTTTATATCCATGCCGTCCAGCGTCTCTAGATGCTGGACGGGCGTGGCTAACATGGGGTGCGTATACTGCATGGGTGTGTACTTGTAAGCTAACAAAAAAAAACTTTTGGGGTGGGCTGCTCATGCAGGCCCCACCTTGATGTATGGGGCTGATCCACGCCGTCTATTCCGTTCTCCAGCTCATTTTAGGCGTTGAGCCAAAAAATGAAGCCGATCCCATTTTCTAGTGGGCCGTGGCGTTGAGAATGCTAGTATTTCCGTTAAAACTTTGAAAAATGATTGCTGGGGTCTACAAGAAGTTAAAACCCACCTGAAACTTGGTGTGGACGCCTAATTTTGTGGGACTCAGACAATGGACGGGGTAGATCTGGTCAACGTGGGTCCCACCTAGAAGAAAAAAAAAAAGAAGAAGCAATCTGCTTTGCTGCCGACAGCGCAGCAGGGCGCACAAGGCTGCATGGGTGGCGGACAGTGGCTGAGCCTCACGGCTCTAGCTGTGGGCCCCCACCATGATGCGTTTCGATCATCAACACCGGACATTTGATGGGTCCCCTTTGAATATGGGTTGTCCCCAAAAAATCAGCCGCGTACGGAACTCAGGTGGGCCATATCATCTAAAATCATGTGAAGACATGCCTAAACATATAAAAACACTGGGTGGGGCCTACCTGATGTTTGGATGTGGCTGAAACTTGGTCTGAACCCTCAGCCAGGTGGGACACACATAATGGGTGGGCTAGATTTGTGAACCACATTACAGTGGGCTCCCTGACCGTGGGCCCAGGTCACGTGTGACCTTATAAATAGGTTTGATGGCAAATGAATATCACGGTGGGCCCTGGTCTCCGTGACCATGTGAACAGGTTTGATGGCAAATGAATATCACGGTGGGCCCTGGTCTGTGTGACCATATGAACAGGTTTGATGGCAAATAAATATCACGGTGGGCCCTGGTCTCGTGACCTTATGAATAGGTTGGATTTCAAATAAACATTACAGTGGGCCCCTAGGTCTGTGTGACCTCATCAACAGGTGGAAGGAAAATAAATATTATGGTGGGCCCCCTATTCATGTGACCTTATCAACAGATTGGATAAGAAAATAAACATTATGGTGGGCCTCACATGAGGCTCACTTTGGTAAATATGGGCCCATGTATTTAGGCCCATCTTGATGTTTTTGTAGGCCCATTATGGAGGCCCACTTGGATGCATATGGGCTGATGTGTTTAGGCCCATCTTGATGTATTTTTAGGCCCATTATTGAGGCCCACTTTGGTATATATGGGCCATGCATTTAGGCCCATATTGGCATGTATATGGGCCCAATGATACTGCCCACTTGATGAATATAAGGCCTATAGATACGGCCCAATTGATATACTTAAGGCCTAATCGGGCACAATTAGGTCCATTGCAATGCGTGATCCCTCCGTGGTGTAGATAATGATGTTTATAATAAGTAGTGTCTTGGGAACAATGTTGGTTTGACTTCCACATTGTAAGGATAATGTTGGTTAAATGACCGCATTGTCACACTCCCTAAGGCCCATGGATAGGCCCATACTTGTTGTGAGTAGGCCGTCTAGGCCCATATCCGTTATACACAAGCCCATCACTATATAACATGTTTAGTATAGATACATGATTCATGATCATACGCATCATATGTATGCTTGGTATGAGGAGTGACTGATCATAACATATGCCTTCAGGCAGACTATTTATGGGCTCCCTGATAGGTGGAGTTGCCTACATGAGCGCGTGCTTCATGGAGGATGGTTGCATGACTGATAGTGTGATACATGCACTTGCATTCGTGTGATTGTGATATGCCCTAGCGACATCAGGGCCATAGCCTCCATAGACACACCGTGGGTGGTTGGTTGGATACCGAAAACCGTGTTCTAATCAACTGGGGCGCCATAGATGTCCCAGGGTGAAAGTCCCTGAACCCGATGGTACCAGAGGATGACTCCAACGTCAAGACCGAATGGATATATGAGCGCGCGAGGGCCGAATTCCATGAGGTCGTGTCTCCCACTGTGTCGTGGTCGGTTGGAAAGGGTTGCGGCCTTACTCGCCCGAGAGCAGGGGGCATTACTATCGACTTGCCGGATAGATGTTGGCAGACTATTGGTCAGCGGATAGTGAAGTTTCTTACGCTCACTTGGACTGTGCTGCTAGGAGAAAGACAGTGCCATTTGGAGTGTACTGAACCTCGGTAATTATCCAGACTGAGAACCGTACTGATTTGATGCTCTAGTGAGGAGCTGCATTGATATGTGGATATGGTTTGGCATGCTTGACTTGCATTATGCATCGCATGGCCTTGACATGGTCGATAGTATTCATATCTTGCACCGCATAGCCTTGGTACGGCTGACTGCATTCATGTACTCATCAGCATGTTTCCGCATTACTCTGACCTTGTACTCTGAGCACGCTCATATTGCGCACACACTTTTACCACCCTCTAAGCTTTTTATAAGCTTATGCATGATTGATGCGTGCAGGTAACGTCAGGACGCAACCGTAGTCTCGCCGTAGTTGGAGCGTGTAGCTGAGCTTTTAGAATTTTTGTCATTTTCAGTATATTATATTTCCCTTTCATACGCCTTGTACTCAAAAGTTTTTGATCATAGTGAATTTTGTGATGGTGTTCTTGTGGTTATTGTTCGTGGGTTATGCTTGTGGTTATGCTCATTACAAATCGAATCATATTTGAAATCCTCCTTGTAGCATCCCAGGATCGGAACTTGGTATATGGGTGCCGGGAGCCGAGAATGGGGTACTACGGAGGCTGTCGGCGCCGGATTCGGCGATCGAGAATTTTGTGAGCCCGGTTTCCGAGTTCGGGGCGTGACACTATATTTGAGACAACCCAAAGGGGTTGAATATATAATTATTACAGTCATCTATACAAGGAAAATAATAAGATCAAAATCTTCTACCTATTGAAACCAACTATATAAGGTATACTAGCTATACAAGGTATGCGAGCCTGTCTAACAAACTCAACCAAGAGAAGCTTTAGTTGGTTGAGATGTTTCCTCTTCCAGTACTTATGCTTCGTCCAAAGGAACAATCATATGTTTATCGACCTAGGTAAGGGATACGTGATCGGTCGGATCTGTAGATGGAACAGGCTGGATGGAAGATAATCTTGTTAGCATAACCAACTCCACAACTCTCTGATCCTGATCAGGTGTGAGCGATGCAGTTATGAATCTTTAAAAGGAGACTGAAGGACTCATGGGCTGGTATATTATTACCTATCATTTGATCGACGAATGTTGTTCACAACCTTTTACGAGTTATAAACTCCAAGTCTTTATATAGGAGACTGAGCAACGTCGACCAAAGCGTCTGAAATAAACACCTTGGCTTGAGAAGTTGATATAGAGATCAACTTTTCGGAGGCTACGAGTTACTTGGTTACTGTAAAAGAATGGATAAAGTAAGGAGGATTGCAAAATAATTTTAAAGGAAAAGAGCATAATATTGGAATAACATCACCTAAGTTTGATCGAACAACAATGGTGGTAAATCGGTCGACCGTTGGTGAAATTTTGGTAGGATCGACGACCAAAGTCAGAGCTCAGTTGGAACGAGGAAAATGAGGATGATTATAACAATATGGCTTGAGAAATTGATCAAAAGGAAGATTAGAATCATTTAATATTTCATTTTCGCTCTAGCATTTATTAAAAGCCCAATTGAAGTGAGCATCTTTGTCTCTTATACGCCTCTTCCATCTCCTAATAATATTTTGAAGGTGGAATACCCGGTCAGAATTTAGTTTTGTAATAATTTTCAAAGTCTGCGATAACTTTGACCAAAAAAGAAATACATGGAGCAGATTGACTAGATGTTGTAGGAAGTGTAGGGCGACGAACTGAGAGAGGACCAAGTTCGTAAATATTCAAAATGGTTGAAGAGGCTAAAGGTGTTGGGATTGAAGCAGTGGTTATAACCTTCTTAGTTGAACCTGCCACTTTGGTCTTCTGACACTTTAATTTAGGTTGAGTTGACTCAACCATTCTTACCATTCTTATTAATGAGAAATAAGGCTCGACCGTCTTTATTGGTGTTGGGGATGAGACGGTTGATGCGACCGAGGTCGTCTTCCTTGATCGTGTCTTCTTCTAGGCAGAAGACACGGCCAACTGAGGAGCAGTCGATTTTTTAGTGCCTTCTTTGGTTGCCTTCTTCTTCTCTGCCATGTGTTTTTTACTTTGAATGAAGAAGAAAGTTGGTCGATAATTAATTCATGGGACTCGCTGATCAAAGTCCCATAGTATTTTTTTCGTGATGAATGAAATAACTTTAGTTGTTATGGATAGTTAGTAAAGATGGGAAGTGTGAAAGAGGAGCTTACGGAATCAAACCCTCTGTGGAGAGATTGAAAGTTGATGACCGAGTTTGGGATTGGTCGATGAGTCGGTGGTTGGTTGTAAGTTTGGTGAATAGATGAAAAAGGAATACCTTGAGCCAAACCAAATTGGCGAGCAAGAAGATTGAGGCAGTATTGCTCATTACCGGCCTTGGCATTAACACATATCTATTATGCCACCATATGGTAGGTCTCTGTAGATTAGATAGCTTTTTAAAGCCACGTCTCTCAAGCTTGTCATCTTGGTGTCGGTCGACTCATAGTATTCAGCGAACCATGTCGGATCGAACTCTTTATTTTTAAAGGGACAAAGAATGATTGGACTTATCAAGGGTGGAAAAAAGAGAAAAACTTCATACATTAAGTGAAATAATTATTGATATTGGGGCAAATGATGTTGCGGTGATCAAATGAAGTAAATTTCACATATGCTAGAACAAATTTAACAAATTTTGCTATAAATTATTCATAGAACCACATCTGGACAAGCTAGATAGGGCTACTATAGTGGTAAAATCTCTTTGTAGTTGCTTCAAACATGCTACGGTAAAGGTGGTCGGGCATGAAAGGTACAAAAGCAAGCTAACGTCCTTGAGCGATTGCCTCGGTTAGGTGGATATATTCCTTAGTGGTTTACATGACACTCACACACTAGGAATCAAGAAATCCACATCAAAAGGAAAGCCGTGTGTTATTGCTCATCAACTCCATCAAGAGATTTGCGTTGAAGAGTCACGAAGGTGAAATATGCCTTGTTGGTATTGTCCGAAGGGTGAAAGGATGTTGATTCTTCAATGTGAAGCTCGAATGAACATCCTCCCCAAAGGGTAGAAGGTGGGTGAATGCAAATACATTTATAATCGTTGGACCCATGAGGCTGCATCCAAAATGGAATGTATTGGTCGATCAACTCCAAAAAGTTAACATCGTTGTAAGGAGGAAGGTATTGGCTGGATATTCGTGCAAGGAGGGTTTGATGCACGCATAAATTCCCGCCTGTCTTCATGTGTCACCATGCTATGCTTCGACGCAAGCGAACCATTCGGCCCAGCCATTCATTAGTTTTAACCATGCTTGTGGAGATTTAAACGTGTTGGAAGGATCCGAGAGATTGTCAGTTTTGATAAGCAGAACTTCATCGGGACACTTCGAAAAAACTAGGTTCGATCTCACGAAGCTATTCGTGAGTAACAATAATATGAAAGGCTGGACCAAGCATCAACAATGCATTGTTTGGTTCGATCAGAGTATTGAACAGGGGGACTATTAATTACTCTGGACGACAAAACAACTAGATCTTTGGTGAATGATTTTAGATGGCAATATGGAGTGGAATAAGAGGAAGATGCATCCATGATAATTGAGAGAATTAAA
Organism: Magnolia changhungtana; assembly: GCA_030180095.1. Classification (NCBI taxonomy): domain Eukaryota; kingdom Viridiplantae; phylum Streptophyta; class Magnoliopsida; order Magnoliales; family Magnoliaceae; genus Magnolia; species Magnolia changhungtana. The sequence continues at coordinate 722,100 of JASAUF010000078.1, forward strand.
CTATAAAAAGGGGGTTTGACGTGGGAGAGAAGAGACAAATAATGAAGAAAGAAAAGCACCGACTTATAATTTGTTTATCTATTGGTCATGATACGTGCCCATTAGTAAAATGACAATCATGACTCCTCGTATGATACAATTCTATGCAACATGTCACATGAATAGCTTAAAAGAATAAGACAAATGATATCTTTTGGCATAACATCGGTCAGGTAGAATCAATGGGGAAACAACACGTGGACCAACAAACGATTGCATTTATTGCATCGGGCAACAGAACAACATCTTTTCCCAAAGGTAAAGCGATGTGGGGGAACAGTCGGTGTAAAATCTAATTTTACTCGTCAATGGATGGTCAACGGAATGGTATGGTTGAGTTATTCAAAAGTTTAACGAATAAAGAGAGAAACATCATCATGCAGTTCAAGATACAAAAGGCGATCATGAGGAATAAAGTTTGGCAGACATAGGAGGAACCGTCACAAAAAGAAACGTAATAAGAGAATGATCTACATAAGAGAAGGATCTAGAAAGGCTTTTCAACTGCTGTAACCGTTGTAGTAATAAAAGAAGAATTTGGAAGAACAAGTTGAAACTGAACTTTATAAATAACTGAGGAATGCGACAGAGAAAATTCGAATCAACAACCAAACAAAGCTATCAATTTATCTTTTATTTCAGCTTATCTTAAGAGTAACAATAATTTATAGTTATAATCTTTAGTTGTAATTCAAATCTAGGCTCATATGCTAGTTTTGTTCTCTTTCCAATATCACACTGTTCTTTCAAGAGACATTTTTATAGTTGCTCCTAGTGACTGAATGTGAATCTTTCATTTATGGAAGGCATAAAACAACTTATATTTGGAGGAAGAACCTCACCCTCCAATTATCGCTTGATCGTTATAAAATTCTGCAAGTAATTAAGTAAGAAATGACTTAGTAAACGATTAATCTTATCGGAATTTGGTCATATGCGCACATCTACTTATGTTGGCGCTTGGAGTTAAAATTGATTGGTTTGGATCATGCTGCTTTTATCATTTCTGATATGACCACGCGCACTACATGTGATAGAAAACAAACTAAACGTCCAACCCATTGATCTTTCTTATTTTTGTGGTTGTACCCTGGGATGATGGGGCAAAATGGATGGATAGTGTAGATAAAACACATCCACCATGGTGGTTCCTAGGAGCACCTGCTTGTGCCGAGCTTCGACCGGCGGAGATAGTACCCAATCGGCGTCCCATGAGCCGGCACAGGCGGAGATAGTACCCAGTCGGCGTCCCACGGGTAGCCTAGCACGGTTCTGTGGGTGGGTGGATCCCTGACTGTGGGGCCCTCCGTGATGTATTTTCCTTACATCCAATCCGTCCATCCGTTTCTACAGCTTACTTTAGTGCATGATTCGAAAAATGAATCAGATTAGAATATCAAGTGGACCACACCGCAGGAAACGGTGGTGATCGACCATTAAAAACTTCTTGGGGTCCCTTCATACACGTCCTTATCAACAGGTTGGATTGTAAATAAACATTCCGGTGGCCCCATGATGATTTTAATGGTGGTTATTCAATCACCACTGTTTTCTGTGGTGCGGTTCACCTAAGATTTGGATCTACTTCATTTTTGTGAGAATGCCCTAAAATGATCTGTAAAAACGGACGGACGGAGTGGATTTAAGGAACACACATCAAGGTGGGCCCCACAGTCAGGGGATCCACCAACCTCGGTCGATGCAGGAACCACTCAGCCGCGCGCCTTGTCCATTAAGGGGTAACACGCAACCCGGGCTGCCCATCTTCTCCGAAACCCTCTCTAGTCGCAGCCATCTGAAACATCTCTCGTCGCAACCCTCTCTCGTTGCAGCCCTCTGAATCAAGAGCTCGCCGGAAGGGACAGAGACGGTGGACCCTGCCGAGAGAGAGAGAGAGAGAGAGAGAGAGAGAGACGTTGTGCGATCCCTCCACCTGCAGCAAATTCAAAAAGATCGAGCGCTGGGGTGTAACTTTTAAGTAAGTGAAAACATGTCTTTTCCTCTCGTTTTCAAATGGAAGTTTTACCTGTATGTGACTTACAGGTGAAATTTCATACCCAAATGCTACCTGTAATTGAGTTACAGGCAAGTCACTTACAACTAATAAAGCAACTTACAGGCATCCAAACGAATGGTATGTGAAGGCGGCGGAACGATTGGAGGTGAAGCCATGGAAGATAAGGTGTCGATGGAGCTGACAGAAGAGATATTAAGGAGCATGGAAGTCGGCATGGCCTTTAGAGACTATGTATGTATTTACTTCTCTCTCTCTCTCTGTATTTACTTCTCTCTCTCTCTCTCTCTCTCTCTCCTGTGTCACATCCAACTGCTTGGACGATATGTTCTCGTCCACCCAGAGGATGTGCGTGTAACATCCAACCTGTCGAATGGGTTGGTCCCACCATGAGGATCACCCTGTGCAAAAATCAATCCCATCCACTGAAGAAAATAATGTATAGCCACTTATAAATACAAAACTACAGGCGTGGTCTTCCTGATGAGTGGAAGGGGCGGATTTTTACACAAGGTGATTCTCAATAGCCCCCCCATAAAGAATCAAGCATACCTCTGTCGATAGCCTGCATCTTTATCTCCTGAATAGCGATGATCTCTGCATTGGCCTTTTTGAAAATCATCCTCACTTGGGCTCTTTTAAACTTGCAGTCCAAACCTCTGGCATTCAAAGACAAAATAATCATTGATCACTTGCTCTGCCCGTTCTTCCCCTTTTCCCACCACTGACTTTACCAATTGAGTTGTAGTGGATAGAGCACTCCAGGCGGAGGAGCTCCCTCCATCCCTTTGGGGATTTTTTAGGCTTTGCAACTTGTATCCCTTGCTGGCTTTAAGCTGCTTTGCTTCTGACAAATTGGAAAAATTTGAGGACATCCTCATCTTGAGCTCCATAAGACATGCCAATTAATAACCACGGCTCCCCAGCTTTTCAAGGGCGTCTTTGGTCCATCTGTACTATTCCTTTGTGATCCCGCCTTCCCTCGGAAGTTGTTCTTGTCCCCTCGGTAGCACTAGCAACCTTGGTTGCCTGATCATATCTACATTGCTAGACGACTTGGTGTCTTGCAGAGGTGTGTGATGATCACTACATCTTCCAAAACAGCTTTTGGAACCATGGCCTCTGGTTTGAGCTCAATCTGCTGCACCCCCCTCTGCCTGTGCTTCCTCAGAATGTTTTGCGTCAACCCATAACTCCACCAACGTGTAGCTTCCCTAACTAAGGGTCTCCAATCTCCATCGACCTACCTTCTGTTTCCACTGGAAGAATCTATAGACCTGAAGCTTCTGCAGTATAGGTAGAGACTGTTGTAGAATCGCTTCTCTTGAGCCCTAAGCAATTGGCTGCTTGAAATGAGATGGGCTGCCTAAATTCTCGAAAAGAGATAGGGAGAGTCCCACTTACGATGACTTAAGAAATGAGCAAGGAGAAGGCTGTTCTTCTCATGTGACATACATATAACATGTGTCGGAGAAATAATGATAGCCTTTGAAATCTTCATCTCTTCCTCTCCATGTGTCAACTCCTCATTCACCCCCAAATCTACGATTTCCCTTTCTTCTCCACGTGTCAACAGGAGCTGCGATAACGCCAACCTCTACATCAACCAAGACAACCACCCTCTCTGTGTAACATGTTTCCTGGAGGTTCGGACCAAAGCTGCTAGTTGTCTAAGCACAAGAAGCTTTGGAAGGAGGTTTCGTCCCTGAACTTGAGATAGGCTTGGAGATGAGCGTGCAGGCATAGGAACTCCCACGGAGCACTGTAATCCACATGGAGTGCCAGGAAACACTCTCCCTTCACCTAACACACCTCCAACTTCTACAGGGTGACACGTATTCAGACAAAAAAATGATACTTCGAGGGGGCATTGAATTGGAACTCCGTCTTCACTCTCATCTTTGTGGTCATGGCCTTTTGATGACCCCCGACTTTCTATAGCTGTCCATATCTCCCCCCATCTTGTGTGGCACTCCCTTTTCCTTTCCCTCTTAACCGTCATTTCTAGCTCGTCAGTCCTTACTGCAATTTTGATAATCGGAGGATCTGCCACAAATCGCTTCTTCTTGATTTGGATCCGAGCAACACCCATCTCCTCCCCCTTTTCCGTCACCTCATTGATGAGAATTGTCTCCCTTGAACATGAGCCTATTGTTAGAAACACCTTTGTATACCAGAGATCTACCGGGACTCCCCATATAAGAAACCAGACATCTTCCCTTTCATAAGACGAGTGCCTCGACCATCTTCTAATAGACTTTATTGGCCCATCTATGTATAAGGCCCTTGCGAAGAGCACTTGGTCTATAGTCACCTTTGGCCTCAGTCGGATCCAAACCTCTGTTGTGGCAATGGGTTTTATCAAGAACCCTTGCTTATTGAGGTTATAAGATTTGGAAAGTTCCCTCTCAATATGAGAAATTGAAGCTCCTTCTCTTGTAACAACAACTAAAGACCACTACAGACAACTTAGCGCATTCTCCACCACCTCTGGCTTGACTTGGACCCCCTACCCCTTGCGTCCAAACCCACATCTCTTCCCCTACTTCTACTACCCCTATGGCCTCAGGCCTTCCTCCCTCCAACCGTAAGGGGTTAGTCCCCTACATTTCCCCCCTCACCGCCTCCTTGTAAGAGATAAAACCCTTCCGGTTTCCGTCACCCATCCTTCCTATTTCACTTATGTCTCTCCCCTCCTGGTCCATTGATTGATACCCAACCTTCCCTACCCCTCTATGCTCCCCCTTCTTCCCCCTTTCCTCGTTCTTCACCTATGGTCCAAACCGAGCTTCCTGAACCTGGAATTCTTACACCTAAATCTCTCCTCTTGCAGTTGCTCAATTGCTCTCTCGACTTCCTTCATCTTGCTCATTCGGACAAAACCGAATCCTTGATATGCACTAGTGAACTGATCATATGCCGTAACCACCTCCATTACTACCCTAACTCTCTTGAAAACTATGGAGAAGTTTATAGGAAGCCAACCTTCTGAAAGCTTGTCACAAACAATTTCGGATACTTAGCCAGAGGTTTTTTTTTTGAGGTTCTTCGTTGCTGATTTCTTCCTTCAAACGTCAGTCCACTCCCTAACTTCTTCTCCCACAAGGCCATCATCTTTAGCTTTGATTTTTGCAGAGTGCGCCAAACCTGCTGCACCTTTTCCATTTTTGTTGCCACCCTGCCCCCCCCCATTATAGTATTGAATCGGCCCATGAGGCGATCCACCATAGTCCTTTCTCCGCCACTCGTACTTTGAATGCCCTACTCCATTCTCCACCATGGCTATAGTAGCAGGATTGGGCAATTTGTGAAAGGTTAATTGGTCATCATGTGTGTGAGAACCATGGTGTGCTGTAAAGGCTGTTATGGGGCCATAAAGGTCGTTATGTAAAGGTAACGGTGGCAACCGTTACGCGTTACAGTGTCGTAACGGCCATAACAACTGTTATGGTAAAAAATGACTCATGATTGTTGTTAATGGCACGTTACGTCCCCTATAAAGGCCATAACAGTCCTGTAATTGTCTGTTATGGGGCAAATACAGGTTTTCCATACTTTTTAATCAACATTATGGGGCAGATATATGTTTTTGAGGATTTTTTTTCAATAAAAATAGAGACCATAATAGCCGTTACGGGGGCTGTAACAGCGGTTATGACCTGTATCGTAAAGATAACGGCGGTGGCCATTACGGCCACCGTTACCATTACAGAACACCTTGGTGGGAACCGACAATGAGTTGGGATGAAAGGTCTCCACCATTGGATAACTACGTCATTGCCTTACCCCTTACAGGAGCGTGAGTGTTCATGGAATATAAGTTTTTGTGCTTAGGCCTGATTGAGCACTTGCATTAGAGGATCGCATGAAGTCTTTGGTTTGGGAGACCTATCATGCCTGTATCATGCCTGGATCAGATTGATTTGATCATACACTAGCTTTGACTAATTCGTAGACCTAAGGTCGTATGGGGTGGACAAGCTCTTTTTTTTTTTTTTTTTCTTTGGCTCACTTTAGAGGCTAAATCAATGGATGACATACGGGTGTAGTTGGGTACATGCATCAAGGATCTAGTTGTGGTCCATACGCTTCAACATGTGATTGATGAACTTATTAGTGGCTTAGATCTTAGGAATCAGACCAGACTGTCCATCGTGGTTTTCTGGCCGGGCTTGGCGCTTGAAAGGTTTTAAATATTTAATCAAAGGTTTTTAACTGTTGATCTTTTGTTTTAACCGTTAAAAGTGTCTTATTGTGCTCGAAGAATATCCGATGGTTAAGTTTTTATAGCTTACATCTTAGACCAGCACGGGATTATGGTCAAGAGTGGATATCCAGCACGGGATTATGGTCAAGAGTGGATATCATTGGATAATGTGTGGATTTGGTCAATTTGGGTGCATGGATAAGATAGGTAAATATAGACTTTTTGATGGTGTAGAGTATACCAAAATTTGTAAGGGTGAGGTGCACCATAACTGGTGTTTCTCTCTAATACCTTGATTCTTCCTTAGAAATAGATCTTAGCCGAAGGGCAATAGAGCATAAGAGAGCCTTCGACGTCCCTACCCCTAGGGATGCCTAGTGTAGCAAGAGAGATAAGAAGAAAAATGAGAATAGAAGAAGAGCTAGTAGTAACTAGAAAGAAAGAAAAAAAAGAGAAGAGAAGAAGAAGAGAGAGAACACACACTTTCTCTCTCTTGCCCTCCACATGTCACACGTGTGGGGTCCACGTTGTGGATGGCTCTCAAGTGTGTGCACCCAACCCTACCCTGGGTGTGCGTGGGGCCCCTTTGCTTGCTTCTTTTCTAGGATATGTCTGGGAGAGATCTCCTACATTGGAGGATTGGCATTAGACTTTTGCAGCGATCATAAGGCACCTGTCTGAGTTAACATTGTGGCCTTTTTTTTGGGAGCTTGATAATATCTAGATGGGATCCAAGTTCATAGACTTGAGATTCCTCATGCCTACACCTCCTTATTCCTTGGGGAGACATACTTCTTCCCACATTAACAAGTGAAATTTATGCTTTTCTTCCGCACCTTGCCATAGAAAATCCCTCCTCAACTTCTCTAGCCAATGGAGCATCGAACTTGGGCATCTGTATGGTGAGTAGTGACATAAAATATAGTTGCAGATTCGATAGGGCTGCATTGATGAGAGTGATATGACTAGCTAGCGACAATACCTTTCCAACTAGATAACTTCCATCGGAACTTGTCTATCACTTTATTCCAAATTTGCTTTGGCGGTTTCCCCACATATAAGGGGAGACCCAAATAGGATGAAAGAGCCTGTACCACACCCAAAGATGCCAACTAGCCTGACTAGCTCTCCATCGGTCAGCCCATCCTAGCATCTCGCTTTTTGCCGAATTAATCTTCAAGCCCGATACTCTTCGAAATAGCCCATGATTTTTCACAGGTTGTCTACCTTTTCTTCTTCTGCTTTGCAAAACAACAACGTATCGTCAGAAAATTGTAAGTGAGATATTGTTGGTCCGGATCTTGATGTACTAAACCTAGAAATTAAGCCCTCGAATTGGCCTTTGGAGTGCATCTAGCTTAGCGCCTCCGCTACCACCAAAAATAGGAAAGGGGAGAGAGGATCATCTTGTTTAAGGCCCCTTGAGGCTTTGAAGTGGCCTATTGGATGCTAGCTGATGAACGAAGGAAGCTGATGATCACAAATGGATGCTTGCTGATGAACGAAGCCTCCGACCCGGCCGGAACGAACGAAGCCTCCGACCCAGCTGGAATAAACAAAGCCTCCGACCCGGCCGGAGTTTTTGAGGATGAACGAAGCAGACTACATTCCATGGTGCCGGAATCTAACCACCCAGCTGAACCAGAAATCAATTGGACAGAGGTGAAAGGAAAAACAAGGACACGACCAACCAGAAAGGGAACGTACGACTCCTTCCTGACGCTATTTGTTAAGGGTTATCCGCATGGCTGGTGTCCGCTGAATCTGGAAAGAGTTTTCGGACGAGCGGGAGGAGTGATGGAGGTAATCATGCCTAGGGACAAGAAAATAGGGGAATACAGGGGATTTGCTCTTATCAGGATGGGGTCTGAAACGGAACTGGCTCGAGCAGTTGAGATGTTACACGGACAAAGTTACGGGGGAGATAAAATGTTAGTTCAACGTGCCCGATTCGGGCCGGAGTTAAAGCGTAATCGGTTCAACTCCAATCCTTCGGCAGTACACAAAAGCACTCTTGGCTCTAATCCGATTCCAGCTCGTAAATCTCTCTCTTTCAGGGATGCTCTCCTTGGTTCATCCAGCCATGAGAAGTCGGTTTCCAACGACATTTCAAAACCCTCTCCCCCTATCGATAGGTCAGTAGCATCCAATGTCATTCACATCGATTCCGACGCTCCTCTTAACAAAGGAGGCTCTAAAGGAAACTGTAGTAATACTGTGTCATGACAACGTCACCATTGATCAACTTTACGATTGGATTGATGGCTGCACTAATATTCGAGCGGGGTCCTATACTCTTCGGCCAATCGGTTTCAGCGAGGTGTGGGTAAAAGGAGAACCGGGTGTAAGTTTGGACCAACTGCTTATAGCAGGTTCTATACACAGAGACAATCTGGTTAGAAGTGTCGTCTCATGGAACGAATTCTCTGCGTCCGGAAACAAAGAAATGTGGATCCTTGTATGGGGGGTTCCTCTCGAACTGTGGAACGAACGTTTCTTTCATGATGTCGCATCCTGCTTGGGAACATTAATCGAAATCGCCCTAAAAACTAGTAGCGGTGTCGAAATGGGAGTGATCCATTTACGCATATGGAGGAAGAAAGGTTTGCCTTTCCCCTCGACTATCTCTATTCTCGCTGACGACAGATCTATTGCTCTTCCAGTTCAGCGCGAAGGGCCGCTTACTCCCCTGCTGCATTGGGGATAGATCTGGAGGAACAGGGTCCCTCAACATGCGACAGAAATTCCGTTTGCCAGTGTTAGGGATGATGTTGCAAATTGTTGTCCGTGCTCCCGCGGACCACCGGTGGTTTCTTCGGGGGTAGGTGACGCCACCGATTTTCCCGAGGTGAACGCTTCGTTGTCTTCGACACGTGGCGAGATCAGTGACGTTTTTTTATCTCGAGCTGCACCCTTCGCCAGCTGTCCTAGGTCTCGACGCGCGCCCGGTGCAAGCTTTTCTTCGCCTCGAGCAGTGCCCGCTGCCAGCAGTCATCCATCAGAAGTCTCGCCCATTGACAACTGTCCCACGCCTCGAGCCTCGCTCGTCGTCAGTCACCCCAGTACACCTGGCAGGAGGAGAAGCGACCCCCTGCGTTCCACGTCTCTATCCATCTACCCCGATTCTCGCTCCGCGTTTGATCGGATTGCTGCCATCTGCCCTCGTGGCATGAGCTTGAGGCTGGCCCCTTTCGACCTCAATCACACGCCTATCCCGCCTATCATCCACAACGTAAACCAACCCCTCCCGCTGGCCTATCCCTCGGGTTCCCTCTTGGAGGTGGATGGCAGTAGCTTCAAAAACTTGGGGGTTGAGTCGTCAGTAGAAACAGGTTCCCGGATGCAACTCATCCCGTTCGACTCTCGGGCCGATTATCTTTCCTTCGAAGAAGATTCATCCATTTGTTCGCTATCCCAATCTTCCCTTGTGTCTCTTTGTTCGGAGGATCCCTCGCTTTCTCCCGGGAGAGGTGATTTCAACTTTCTATCTCTCTTTCACGACTAGTCAACAACAGAAGTCATTATCGCGGAACCGCTTCAAATGAGAACAGCCATTACTGATGCCGAGCCGACAGAGGAAGATCAGTGGGCCACCTTGAGTAAGGAGATGCAGAGAAAGCGAGGGATTAGGGACGCGATGGGTCATATCAGGCGTCTGTTGGGACTCTCGTTCGGGGATCGTCCAGAAGACTACCTAGCACTCTTTCAATGTGTTGAGAATAGGGGCCGTCCGTTGGACCCCAATAGGTTCTATCACAATAAACCTCAGCGGGGCAGACAAAAGAGAGCTCCTCAGCAGGAATCTTCCCGATCAGATTCCTTTTCACACATCTCGTAGATAACAGGAATCCAGGGCCAACGGGGAAGTGACGTTAACCCATGAAAATTTTATCTTGGAATGTTCGGGGGTTGGGATCCAAACAAAAAAGGCGCCTAATCAGGTCTATTAACAGCAGAAGCAATTCTTAGATTTTTTGCTTGCGGGAGTCCAAAGCAAAAGCTATGGATGAGAAGCTTATGAGGTCCATCTGGAATGCTCCGGACGCAAAGTGGACGCTAAAAGCAGCTTCGGGAACTTCTGGAGGCATCATTGTAGCTTGGAGAGCAGCGTTTTGGACCCTGATTAGCGCTTCTGAAGGCTCTTTTTCCCCCTCAGCTATCCTCAGGAACAACTCCTCGGGGTCTGAGTAACTTATTTCTTCTATTTACGGGCTGACTAATAACGGCCTTAGACGTCGGTTTTGGGAAGAACTCTCCGCTATCCGGCAGTCTTTCAAAGGCCCCATTTGTTTCGCTGGGGACTTCAACTCCATCAGATTCTCCTCTGAGAAATCTTTTGGGTCTTCATCCTTTTCCCAGATGGCAGCGTTCTCCAATTGGATCGACCGAAATAGTCTGATTGATCTCCCTCTGGCAGGTTCCAAATTTACTTGGACGAATGGAAGATTGAATCCTATTTTATGCAGATTGGACAAATTTATTATCTCTTTTGAATGGCTGATCCTCCAACCTTCCTCTTCTCAGTCGATTCTCCCTAGGACAACGTCTGATCATTGGCCCTTGCTCTTATTGGCTGAGGAGGTAGATTGGGGTCCGAAGCCATTTCGTTTTAACATTGCTTGGCTTAGTGTGACAGGATTCAAATTCAGGATCGCCGATTGGTGGAATGAAGCTCAGTTTCAGGGCTTTGCGGGACATACTTTTTGCTGTAAATTAAAATTCCTGAAAGATAAACTCAAGCAATGGTCCGTAGTAGAGGATAAACGTCGCTCCGATCAGGAGATGGAATCGATCCTTGACGAAATTCAGAGCATTGACTCTCGCGTCGAAAGTTGCCCTATGTCTACTGAAAATCTGGCGTCTAGAATTCAGTCTATTCAGGTTTTGTCTTCAAAGTTATACCAAGAGGAAGTCTCATTGAAGCAGAAGACTCGGGCGAAATGGATCAAGGAAGGGGACACGAACACAAGATATTTCCACCAACTCGCATCTTTCCAAACAAAGGTAAACTGCATCAGCTCCATGACAATCGATGGGAATTGGACAGACGACAGAGAAATAATTTCTGCTTCGGCGGTCTCTTATTTTCAAAATCTTCTCCAGAAAGAGGTTTGGGCCAGACCCCGATTGGACAATTTGCATTTCAATTGCATCTCAGAAGAAGAGGGTAGACTGTTGGAGTCACGGTTCTCCAAGGAGGAAGTCTTCATTGCGGTGAAGGAGCTTGCTGGTGACAAAACCCCTGGCCCGGATGGTTTCCCCATCATCTTTTATCAGCAATTTTGGATCCTTCTACAGGAGGAAATTATAGCCTTCTTTAATGAATTCTTTGAGAGAGGCAGACTATCTAAAAATATAGGGGCCACTTTTATCACTATAATTTCGAAGCGTCCGGGAGCTGCAGAGTTTAAGGACTTCAGACCCATTAGTCTCATAGGCAGCTTGTATAAAATTCTGGCTAAGGTGCTCGCCAACAGGTTGAAGACAGTCATGGCCTCTATCATCAGCCCAAATCAATGCGCTTTCATCCCAGGAAGACAGATAATAGATGTAGCTTTGATCGCGAATGAATGCCTTCATACCTGCTCCCAGTCCAAGAAGAAGTATATCTTCTGCAACCTGGATTTGGAGAAGGCGTACGACCATGTTGATTGGGCCTTCCTCCTCTATATGTTAAAAAGGGTGGGCTTCGGTGATCTATGGTGTAAATGGATAGAGGAATGTATCAACTCTGCATTCTTCTCTGTCATTTTAAACGGATCTTCGAAAGGATTTTTCAAAAGCTCTCGAGGCCTTCAACAAGGAGACCCCCTATCCCCCTTCCTCTTTCTCATCATCGGAGAAGCACTATCTGCTATGATCTTCAAAGCCCAGTCAGAAGGATTATTCAAAGGAATCCAAATGCATGGTGAATCTGACCCGATATCCCATGTTCAATTTGCTGATGATACTTTAATTTTCTCAGAAGCCTCTCCAACGTTAGTTGCCAATTTGCGTACGGTGATAAGATGTTTTGAAGCTGTTGCTGGAATGAAGGTCAACTTATCCAAGTCGAAAATTTATGGGGTTAATGTTCCAGATCATGAGCTCGCAGCTCTAGCCGAGCTAATGGGTTGTACTCTCAGATCCCTCCCAGCTGTCTTTGTCGGCCTGCCTTTAAGCGACTCCCATCAATCAGCAATGGGAGAGTGTTCTTCAGAGATTTCGACATCGCTTAGCCGGTTGGAAGTATCGATATCTATCCATTGGTGGGAGACTTACTTTAATTAAAGCCGCCCTGTCTAATCTCCTAACTTATTTTATGTCTCTGTTTCGGTGTCTAGTTGCGGTCCTTAAATCTATTGACAAGATCAGACGCAACTTCCTTTGGAGCGGTACGGAAGAAAGAAAGAGGTACAATCTGATGAATTGGGGAGACGTATGCAAAGACGTTGAAGAAGGAGGAGTGGGGATAAAGTATCTCAAGCTAATGAACCGGGCCCTGCTTGGTAAATGGATTTGGAGACTCGGTTATGAAAGGGACAGTCTATGGAACACTATCATTAAAGGTAAATACGGGAATTCGAAAGATGGCTGGTGGACGGCTGACTCTTCCCTTCACAGGGCCTCGTCGATATGGAGAGGTATCAGCCGATTGAAAGATGTCGTTTTTCAGTTGATTAGCTTCGATGTGGGCAAAGGGGATAGAATACGATTTTGGTACAACAAGTGGGTAGGGGACATGCCCCTCAAAGACAAATTTCCTTCAACCTTCCGAGTGGCAAGCAAGAAGAGCAATGTCATAGCTGAAAATTATTCTTGGGATGCTGACAGTGTCATCTGGAATATTGAATGTAGAAGGAATCTGTACGACTGGGAAATAGACCACTATGTCAATTTGATGCAACTCATCCAAACCGTTCCTCTTAATCAATTTCAGAATGACAATATTAAGTGGAATCAGGACAAATCCTCAGTCTTTACGGTCAGGTCTTTCTACAAATTCCTATCAGCAAACAATGGCTCTACTCATCATCCTCATTTCATTTGGAAGTACGCAGCCAACCCCCCCCCCCCAAGCTTCAGGTTTTTGGGTGGTTGGTAGGGCACAACAGAATTCTCACCCTGGACAACCTCAGGAGAAAAGGTATGATCCTGCCGAATGTATGTTTAGGATGCATGGCGGCGGAAGAATCGGTGGACCACTTGTTAATCCATTGCCCTTTTGCCAGTGTTGTCTAGTTAGCCCTCCTTTCCTGCTTTAAAGTTAGTTGGTGTTTCCCTAAGGATGCGGGCAAGGTTCTTAAAGCTTGGCATGGGGTCAGAATAGGCAAATTCAAATCCAGAATTTGGCGTTTAGGCATCTTGGCGGTTTGGTGGGCAATTTGGCTAGAAAGGAACAGAAGATGTTTTAAGAACGAAGTGAAGCCTGCCCACGTTGTCTCCGTTTTTGTCAAATGCTTTATCACTGAATGGGTGGCCACTAGGGAGGGGACTAATGTAGACCTTTCTTTTCTTCTACCTTAAGGGCCTGCCGTCTCAGCAGCCCTTTCTTTTAGTTTTTCTTCTCTTCTGCTTATAAAAGTTATCTTAAAAAAAAAGAAAAGAAGTGGCCTATTGGAGAGCCGTTTACCATAACCGAAAAGGAAGTTGAAGATATACATGCCATTACCGAATTTATCGATCTCTCACCAAAACCAATCCGCCTCAACATATATTTCAAAAATTCTCAATCCACATGATCATATGTTTTTTCAACGTCTAGCTTGCGAACTACCCCTTTTTGCTTTTGTGTGTCTTGAGTCGATGCATTCATGAGCTAGGAGGGAGGAGTCTAGGATTTGCCTATCAGCCATGAATGCGCCCTGGTTTTTTGATATAACTGCGGGCAAGACCTTCCGAAATCTATTTGCCAACACTTCGGCTAGAATTTTATAGCAACTCCCAATGAGGCTGATAGGTCTCAAGTCGCGTAAAGAATCCGCACCTTTTTTTGGAACAAGAACTATATAGGTAGCTCCCATTCCTTTAGGAACATAGCCTTTCGCATGGAATTCTTTGATGAAGTCCACCACCTCTCCTTTGATCGTGTCTCAAAATGCTTGGAAGAAGAATATGGGGAACCCATCTGGTCCTGGGGCTTTGTCGCCACCCAACGCATCTACAGCTTCTTTAACTTCCTCTTCCGAAATCAATTGGTCCAAGAAGTTCCTGTTTGAAATTAATAGAGTTCTGAAGTATAATTTGTCAACCGTCGGACGGGGGCGATCATCATTAGACAACAACTTCTTGTAGAAGTTCACTAAAGCTGAGCACACCGCTTCTTTCTCTTCAATTCTAATCACATCAACACAGATGCTGCTGATACGATTGTACCTAGCCCTTGTGCTCGCAATACCATGGAAGAAAGCAGTATTCCTATCGCCTTCTTTGAGCCATACCGCTCTCAATTTCTGCCTCTAGGAAATTTCTTCCTGCTTGAGAATGTTGGCAGATTCTACCGAAAGTTGAAGACGCTTGTTGAGATCTTCCGAGGAGAGTTTCTGCTTCTCTAGTGTCCAAGTCATGCAACTCGCTGATGACAGTCTCCGTTTTCTCAGATTTTTTCTTGCTAGCTTCTTTTTTCCAAGACGAACGTTTCATTTAAGGAGCTTGAGTTTCTAGGCTAATTCATTCGCTGCTGAACCATGAACTGTAAAAGAACTCCACCATTCTGTAATCATGGATGTGAAACCTTCCTCCTCCATCCAGACAATCTCGAATCTAAAAGGTTTGGGGCCCTTGCTGTCGTCCTTGATCTCAAGCAGAATTGGGTGGTGATCAAACGTTGTTTTCGGAAGATCTTGAATAAAAGCCTGAGGAAATCGTGCTTCCCATTCTAGAGAATCAATAACCTGTCCAGCCTTGCCAACACTGGGGTATCTCTTCCATTCAACCACCTATATTTGGCCCCTCCCATCGGGAGATTGATCATATTGCAATCTCAGACCCATCTGTCGAACCCTCAAATGCTTCTGGCAAGGCGACCCATCGGGAATTTTTCGTGAAGGAATCTGATAACGTTGAAATCTCTCCCTACGCACCACGGGAGAGTGAACATAGATCTTATTTGATTCAGCTCGTCCCAAAACAAATTCCTACATGTCGGAATACATGGGCCATACACAGAAGTGAAGAGCCACCTGAAATGTGTAGACTTGTCCCTGAAGCAAACCGAGACTAAAAATGACCCAATATGATGACCCTTAGCCTCCCAGAAGTCCTCGTTCCATGCGACCAGCGCTCCACCCGCCATGCCTTCAGCATTTAAGGATGCCCAACCTGCATTCTTAATCCCCTAGATAGAGCGCAACTTGATATCATCGAATGCGTCTAATTTGGTCTCTTGCAAAGCCAATATTTGAATTTCGTACTTGTTGTAGACTTCTTTGATCTGATGACGTTTATCAGGGGAACCCAACCCCCTGATATTCCAGCATAGAACCTTCATTGGCAATGGAGGTTCGGAGTAGAAGAAGGAAAGCTATGGAGGGTGGTCATAGCCAACAAGTATGGGGTTGAAGAAAGGGGATGGAAGACCAAGTTGTCTTCGTTATATCGAGCATCTGGAAGGCTATTGTATCTCTTTCTCCATCGGCTATAGATGCTATTTCTTTCTCATTAGGGAATGGCTCCCAAATCCGGTTTTGGGAGGATACATGGTGTGGAGATCGTCCCCTTGATCAAGTTTTTCCTTCTTTAGACGCTTTATCATCGGAAAAGGGAATTACAGTAGACAAGTGTTTCTCAGTGGAAGATGGTAGGGGCGTTTGGTGCCCACCATGCAGGAGGGATCTCTCAGACTTGGAAATAGGCGATCTTGCTACTTGTTGGACCGCCTTTAGCTATTCTCCCCCCTCCCCTAATGATCATGATTCCCCGCAGTGGCCAGCTTCTCCATCTGACTTGTTTTCAGTCAAATCTTTTTACAATTTGATTCACCCATCTGGATCAGATTTGGAAGGCTTGGTTCCTCGAGGTTTCTGGTCATACAGCTCTCCCCCGAAGGTGGCCGCTTTTGCTTGGCTGGCATGTAGAAACCGGATACTGACGGTAGGCAATCTTTAGAAGAGGGGGATGTTTATTCCGAATGTTTGCAGCCTTTGTATGCGTGACGCAGAGACAGTTGACCATCTTTTCATTCACTGTCCTATCGCTGTGACATTATGGTCCGATATCCTCTTCACATTTGACATTCATTGGATCATGCCACAATCTGTACCACATTTGCTAGCTGCAGGGCATGGGGTGCACCTATCTAAAGATAGCCTAATTCTTTGGAGGCTGTCCCTTTTGGCTGTTCTGTGGAACATATGAATCGAGCTCAACTCCCGTTGCTTTTGTAACAGGTCATCGTCTTGCGCCTAAGTTTGCTGGAAGGTTAAAAAGGATGTAGTGGCATGGTCTATCTATATTCTTAAAGTGGACATCAATGTAGCTTGTTCTATCATGGCGTTGTAATCTTTTTGTTTCTTTGTTCTTTCTGCTTTGGCTATTTGCCAGCCAGTTTTAATAAAATTATTCATAGCCCTTCATATATATATATATATATATATATATATATATATATAGAGAGAGAGAGAGAGAGAGAGAGAGAGAGAGAGAGAGAGAGAGAGAGAGAGAGAGAGAGAGAGGAACGCTCAGCTATGCACCGGTTCGCACGTCATTACGTGCGAACCTTCCTATCAACCGTCGGATAAGGTAGACGATCTGGATGAAGGCGCTCTTAGCTCGAGCTTAAAAAAGCGAGTTTTCTTCTCTTGCATGCCTCTTCACCCACTTTTCGAAGGATGAGGTGGAAGCCTTTTCACATAAAATTCTACCGCTGAAATGCTAGGTGGGTCCCACCAAGATGCTAGTGATAAATTCACGTCGTCCATACATTTTAAAAAATAATTTTATGATATGAACCCAAAACTGAGGTAGATCAAATTCTCAAGTGGGCCACACAGTGTTGATTGAACTCTCACCATTAAAAACTTCCTGGGGCTACCAAAATTTTGGATGAAGCTGATATTTGCTTTTTTTTTTTTTTTTTTCCATCATCCAGGTCTATATGACCTAATCTATAGGTTGGATGGCAAATAAATATCACGGTGGGCCCTAAAAAAATTTACGGTGAGAATCATTATCACCACTGCTTCCTGTGGTGTGGTCCACTTGAGATTTGGATCTGCCTCAGTTTTGGGATAATGCTCTGAAATGATAAGGAAAAATGGATGGACGGGGTAGATTTCTCAAAAACATCATGGTGGGCCTCACCTAGATTTTCAACGAACTTTGCAAATTGCGTGCGTTACTAGGGGACGCGAACTGGATACCGACAGAGGGACGTGGATTTCTTGCGAAAGCCTTTTGCAGGAAGTTCCTGTGCTGGGAACCCAAGTGGGCCCATTGTCATATTTGTGAAAAATCCTCTCCGTCCATCCGTTTTTTGAGATCATTTTAGGGGATAAGACCAAAATTTATCAGGATAAAAGACTCAAGTGGGCCGCACTAAAGGAAAAGGTAGTTAGGGAAATTTCTACCGTTAAAACCTCCCTAAGTTCGACAGTGATGTTTACATGCCATCCATACCGTTAATAATGTCATTTGTATTGGGATGAACTAAAAACACAAATAATAGCATGATTCAAAACTTTTTTGGCCCCATGAATATTTCAACTGTGGACATTCAATTATCATGTTTTCGGCCCACTTGAGAATTGGATACGGTTCATTTTTGGCCTCATATCTTAAAATGAACTCAAAAAATGGATGGACGGATAGGATTTCTCAAAAATATGACAGTGGGCCCCATGTAGGTTCCCAGCGCAGGAAGGCTTTCGCAGGAAATCTGCGTCCCCGACAGAGGTTGAGTAGCTGACGCGGATTGGATACTGATAGAGGTTGAGTAGCCAGAGTTGCTACTGAAGTGACGTCACCAAGTTATGTGTGCCCCACATGATGTATGTGTTATATCCCCACCGTCCATACATTTGGAGAGATCATTTTAGGATATGGTCTAAAGAACGAGGTAGATCCAAGGCTGGGGTGGACCCCACCATAGAAAACGGTGGTGAGAGTGACGCCCACCATTGAAACCTTCAAAAGGTCCACCATAATTTTTATTTGAGATCCAATCTGTTCATGTGTTAACGCAGACATGAAAGAGGGGAAAACACAAATATTAGCTTGATCGAGAACTTTTATGGCCCACAGAACTTTTTAATGGTGGGCGTCACTCTCCTCACTATTTTCTGTGGTGGGGTCCACTAGATCTATTGATCTGACTCATTCTTTGGATCATGCCCTAATACGATCTCTCCAAATGGATGGGCGGTGTAGATACAAAACATACATCATGGTGTGGCCCATAGAACTTGGGGACGTTCACTTCATTAGGGAGTCTGTTACTTAACCTATCAACAGCTAATTGGTGCGGGAGGTGAGGGACGCATATTGCATCCTACCTTCGCCCGTCTCTGGGAATAGGCGGTAGCTTTGAGTGGCCACCGTGATGTTTTCTACGCATATCGCGTCACTCTCACCACTGTTTTCTATGGTGGGGTCCACCCTAGCCTTGGATCTACCCTGTTCTTTGGACCATATCCTAAAATGATCTCTCCAAATGTATGGACGGTGGGGATATAACACATACATCATGTGGGGCACACAGAACTTGGTGACGTCACTCCAGTAGTGACTCTGGCTACTCAACCTCTGCCAGTTTCCAATCCGCGTTAGCTACTCAACCTCTGTCATGACGCGGATTTCCTGCGAAACCTTTGGCAGGAAGTCCCTGGGCAAGGATGTTGGGTGGGGCCCACCACCATGTTTTTGGAAAATATACTCTGTTCATCCGTTTTGCAAGCTAATTTTAGGATAAGAGACAAAAAATGAGGTGGATCCAAGACTCGACTGGGCCACACGAGAGGAAACAGTAGGGATTCAGTGAGAACCGTTGAAACATTTTTATGACCATAAAAGCTTTTTTTCAAGATAATTTTTTTTTATATTTTCACTTCATCCCTGTGTTAATGACCTTATAAACGGTTTTGATGGCATATAAACATCAAGGTGGAGCCTAGGAAGGTTTCAACGGTAGGTATTTCTTTCCCCAATTTTCCCTCTTGTGTGGCCCACTTTAGTTTTGGATCTACCTCATATTTGGTCGATTTTCCTAAAATGAGCTCGACAAACGGATGAACAGAGTATATTTCCCAAAAACATGGTGGTGGGCCCCACCCAGCATCCTTGCGCAGGAACTTTCTGCGAAAGGCTTTCACAGGAAATCAAATCCGCACCTAATGCAATTTGCAAAGTTCATTGGAAATCTAGGTGGGGCCCATGATGATGTTTTTGAGAAATCTACCCCGTCCATCCATTTTTCCTTATCATTTCAGGGCATTATCCCAAAACTGAGGCAGATCCAAATCTCAAGTGGACCACACCACAGGAAGTAGCGGTGATAATGATTCTCATCGTTAAATATTTTTTAGGGCCCACCGTGATATTTATTTGACATCCAACCTGTAGATTAGGTCATATAGACCTGGATGATGGAAAAAAAGGAAATATCAGCTTGATCCAAAATTTTGGTAGCCCCATGAAGTTTTTAAGGGGGAGAGTTCAATCAACACTGTGTGGCCCACTTGAGAATTTGATCTACCTCAAATTTGGGTTCATACCATAAAATTATTTTTTAAAATGTATGGACGGCGTGGATTAGCATCTTGGTGGGACCCACCTAGCATTTCAGCCGAAGAATTTTATGTGAAAAGGCTTCCGCCGCATCCTTCGGAGAGTGGGTGAAGAGGAGTGCGAGAGAAGGAAACTCGCTTTTTTAAGCTCGCGCTAAGAGCGCCTTTATCCAGACCGTCTACCTTATCTGACAGTTGATAGGAAGGTTCGCATGTAATGACGTGCGAACCGGTGCGTGCGTGTGTGTGTGTGTGTGTGTGTGTGTGTGTGTGTGTGTGTGTGTGTGTGTGTGTGTGTATATATATATATATATATATATATATATATATATATATATATATATATATATATATAGATGGGATCCTAATTCCTTAATTAAATTCTAAATTCTGGAATTTTCAAAGTTATACGTTTTCGGATCTTGTGAAAATTTAACACGGATTCCTCAAATTGATGAAACCCCAAGATCAATCACACAATCAAAAGAGAGAAGAGGAAACAAAAACAAGGAGAATTCAAGGAATTTGGGTCAAATCTACCCAAACCCGCACAGGAAAGAAGAGGAAAAGCTTGAAGAAAACCTCTCTAAGATCTCTGAGTATCTTGAAAATTCCAAATCTTAGAAAGTAACCACCGTTAGAAGAAAACTGTTTTTTCTACAATCTCAATTAACCAAAGTAATTAGTGTGCTAATAAGAATTAATTCTCAACCAACCACAGCTAGCTCTAATAGCCACTCAACCTATGACCGTCCATGGAATTGACAAAAATATCCTTTAGAACGCACTCAAGGGTAGAGTATCAAAATGAGCATGAAACATAGCACAGTCACTGGTCTGTGGGCGAGGAAGTATGATTTCTGTTCCCTTGCTGAATAGGCACGAATTGCACGTCATGATGATGATGAGGCCCGAGGGTGATCTGCATCTTTTTACTTGGGGTTTCTAGTCATTCGGATGTCTGGATGCATTTTCCGTGTGGCCTTCAAGTGAGGTCCTTTGCCTCCCCTCCTGGGTTGACTACGATAACCCTCATGCGTAGCTTTGAAAATCAGTGTTTTTGGACCACGACCCTGACCTGCTTGGTGATGAACAGTGTGGTGCGCTTGTTCTCTGATGCATACATTATTTTGGTTATAGCCGTTTTCTGCTTATAAGTAACTGTAAATTTCCGATCATCCTTTGAATATTTCCTACAAAGATATTTCAGCACTGTACAAAGATAGTCATGCCAAGTTTAGATAATATGCGATTGAAGATGGTGGTCATGTGTGTTCTATAACTCTCCTCATCTATGTCTTGCCTATGTATACTATTTTTTACAACTGCTTTCTATATTTTGTTGGTCATGGCTCAAGAATTGAGGCATGCCGCACATCATTTCACTTCTGAGTACCTCAGAATTGAGAAGTTGAACCTAAGTCTAGAGTAGTACTTGCTTGGTAGGACGTGTGTGGGTGATGCTGCAATATGCATGTGCTTACCATCTATTCCATTTTCCCTGCACAGGTTCATTGGTTGTAGAGAATACTAAGCTGTCATCATCATACTTCAAAATCTGTTTTCGAGTTCTTTGGATAGTCAGGCTTAAATCTTCATTTAGGTTTGTAGATTTATTTTCTTGCTAAAACTATGCTAATTTACTAATATGCAACTGTAATTTCCAGAATGGTAGAATCAGTTCCATGGATTTTCACAAGGCATCAAATTATCTGGTGACTGCCAGTGATGATGAATCAATTCGCCTCTATGATGTCGCAAATGCAACGTATGCCTGTCTCTCTGTCCATCTAGCTTATGATATTTCACTGTAGAACTTATTAGTTATATTCAAGTCACATGTGGCACTGGTTTTCTACTTTTTGCATACAGAAGCCTTACTAAAGTCCTATGATTTTGAAGATCATGTCGTTGGAGTTGCTTGAGTGACTTCATATTCACAATCTTAGGCACTGTTTGGATAATGGGAAAAGGAAAGAAAAGAAAAGAAAATTGTGATGATTACCTAAGGATAATTTCAGAAAATTTCGGCGAGCACTATTGAAACATGGATTCCCAAGGATTCCAGTTTTGAGGTCTTGTTTTTGGATAACAAGTGGAAATTCATAAAGCTCCTACAATTGTCACCTTGTATTTTGTGTAAGAGTTTGACTATGGTGTTTGGGTAATGATTGCTTTTTGAAATCCATTTTTTCATTTGCTATCCGAACTTCATGAAACGCCGCGTCATGCGAAAAGTCATCCATTCCTTTTCTTTTCCTTTCCCAATATCCGAACAGGCCCTTAGGGTCATTTGGGAGTATTGCGAAACCAAGTCTCTTTGCATTTGGATGGTGTGAGAAATGCAAACCATAGTAAGCATAATTCCATTACCCACTTTTTTCTGCTCCAGTTTGGAATTAGGATTCTCATTCTAATTTAGATTTGGGATGGTGTGCATCCCATCTGTTGTTGAACCCTAAACTTCTAAATGCACCCTTAGCTTATACAACACTCTGGATTTTTGAAATTCTAGATAGGGGTCGCTTGGATTGTGGGCATTTGGATGCCTGGGTATTGAAATACCCACCATCTGACAAACACATGTTTGGGGGAAGAGGGGAATTGAAATAACCAAGCATTTAAATGTCCATTGGTCATTCAAACACCTAAAAAGTCGATAATCTAGATGTGTAGCCGTTAAAAAGAAAAAAAAAGATTACTAGAAATGTGGGTTTTTAGTTGAATGCCCACCGTGAATCCAATGAATTTGCTAAGCTTTTGTAGGCAAGGTGTTCCGTATCTGTTACGATGTGCCCATTAAGGCCGATTGATGCAGCACATGAAATTCAAATATGATGTGTAAGATTTTTAGGCTTTAGATCACGTTAGTTCAGAAATAATTACATAAAATTCCATATCCCACACGAAAGTTCAAGCATTCAATCAAGGGGAATCTATGCAGGCCCAGGCCTACACAAGCTAGGGTTGGATCAATCAAATTATAGTCCAAACAATAATCAAAGGAGGGTAAATTCAACCATACATGCACAAAAATAATTCCCCAATCCAAGGGGTTCACAGATTTCAATTCGGGGAACCCTAAGGTTGAAGAAATGACATAAAATTAAGGATTTGAGTAATTTACGGTTAGGGTTAGGGATTTGGGGTGAAAGAGGAGTGAAAGAGAGGAGAGAGACGAACCAGAGAAGTACCGCACGTGTGGACAGCAACAATGACCTAGACGCACATGCGTGTGATCCTGGCCGCATGTGTGTGGGGCCCACTATTCAGAAAAAGGCCAACTTGGCCTTGGTCGGCCAGGGGTGGACTCCAAAATCCCCAAATTTCAGCTCGATCCGATGCACAGTTTGTGCGTGGTGCTTTGCTGAAGTTTCAGCTCTCCTACAGGGCCAGATTCTGGAAATCTGCTATAGAGAGAAAAAGGCTGCAATAGAGGATGGATTTGAAGCGTAGATGATTGTAGGAGAAGAGAAATATGGATAGAAGAAGGTGGGGACGAATTAGGATAGGTGTGGCTTCGCACCACGGTAGTCAGCCCTTCGAGGAAGGGAGAGTTCCACACCCAATTGAATCTCCACAACTCAGAAATTTAGAGCAGAAAAACACAGAAATTTTATTAATCTTCAATGAATAAAAAAGACTACAAGGGATGCCTATTTATAATAAAACCCTATACCCAAAAACTCGTGCCATGTGTGCAACCTATTACTTGGCGACGAAGTAATAAAAAATAATAACTAATCAAAGCAATCTAAACCGTTTATGATACTCCTAATAACAATAATAAGCAAAACCCAAAGTACTAGATTAATTAGAATAGTGGGCCACGATCATGATAACCCATGGTAGGATTCACATGACTAGGAGGCCCTCCCTGGATGCCGTCATCAATCCAGATCGATGGTGGGGCCCTCCTTGCGTACGTGTGTAGGGGGGCGTGCGTGTGCCCGTGATGTTCCCATCAACTCTCCTGCTGCGAAGATTTTGCCACTGGCGAAACAAAACTCCTGAACCACTTCAAGATGTCAAGATTAAGTCTTTGAAGCTCCTCCTCAGTGAGCTACGTACTGTCTGAAACTGGGCATGACTTCCACTTAACCAGGTATTTCTGAAACCCGCCGTCTGACGTGATACTATTTGATGGTCCAGAATATCCTCTATTTCCTCTCTGGGTGTGGGAAGGGTAGGTATGAGAGGTAGAGGCTGGGAAGAAGGGTCGAGAAGAGGCCATGGATCAAGGGATAGGTCTGGGGAATCAGGATGGTTAGGCGAAGGGCCGGATAAAGTATCAGTGGTCCCCTGAAAAGTAACTAGATCCTTTACATTGAATGTGGAACTAATTCCCATGGAAGGTGGAAGATCTACCACATGCATTGAGACCGTTTCGTTTTATAATTTTGAAGGGTACAGCGCTACGCGCGTGTAATTTACCAACAGTCCCCTGAGGGTACCTCTCGAGCCTAATGTGGACCATCACAGTCCCCTACATTGAATTCCTTGAAACGTTTATGTTGGTCTTTAGAAAGTTTGTAATGTTCATTACTAGTAGTGATCTTTAGCCTGATTTTTTGATGCAATGAATAAATGTGATGCGCAAAGGACTCTGCAGACTCTGATGGCGTATGTGACAGTGACATATGGACAAATATCAATAGGCTTCTTAGGCTTATAACCAGTAACGACTTCAAAAGGACTTAAGACTTGTGGACCTATTGACAGAACTATTAAACGCAAACCCGACTATAGGTAGTATGGTGTCCCACGTCCTGGTGTGCTCCCTCACTAGACATCTGAGCAAACTACTTAGGCTCATATTGACCACCTCAGTCTGACCATCGGTTTGAGGGTGGTAGGCAGAAGAAAATTGGAGCCTAGTAATCATCATGTGCCATAGTGTCTTCCAAAAGTAACTCATGAATCGCATGTCACGGTTAGACATTGGGTTTTGGAACCCATGCAGTTTGACGACCTCACTAAAGAACAACTTGGCAACACGGGATGCATCGGAGGTCTTAGAACAAGGAATGAAGTGGGCCATTTTAGAAAAACGGTCCACGACAACAAATATGAAATCGTGTTTCCGAATAGTCTTGGGGAGTCCAAGCACGAAGTCCATACTGATGTCCTGCCAAGGGATGAATGGAACTGACAAAGGTGTGTATAATCCTGTATTTTGCTTTTTCTACTTTGTCAGTTGATAAGTACGAATTGCCTTATAATTTTGGCCACGTCTTGCTTGAGGCTTGGCCAATGAAACCTATCCTCCACTAGGGCAATGGTCTTGTCTCAATCGAAATGACCCGCGACTCCTCCTGAATGTAATTCCTAGACAAGAAAATCGTGGAGGGAGGTGCGAGGTATGCACAAGCGGTCACTCTTAAACAAATATCCGTTTAAAATCAAGTACTCACTGCTAGCTCTTGACGGATTCTCTAATAACGATGCGTACACAACTCCAAAATCTGGATACTCAGAATAATCTTCTTTGATGCGCTCGAAGCTCGTGACTTCGAAATTCATGGAATTGAGTAACGCGACTCGATGACTCAACGTGTCGGCAGGCTTATTCTCTACACCGGCCTTGTGCTTAAGCACAAAAGTGTACTCTTGAAGGAATTGAACCCACTTGGCATGCTTAGGGTTTAATTTCTTCTTAGAGTTCAGATATCTCAAGGCCTCGTGATTTGAGAATAAGGCAAATTCTTGCGGCAATAGGTAATGACGCCAATGGCGCAGTGATTGCACTACTGCATTGAACTCTTTGTCATAGGTGGAATATTTTTATTTTGCCTCATTCATTTTCTCACTAAAAAAGGCGACAGGGTGCCCTTCCTGACTAAGTACTCCTCCTATGCTGACTCTTGATGCGTCACATGCGACTTCAAAAGCTTTTGAAAAATCCGGAAGTCGCGTGACTGGAACTTCGGTCATCTTGACCTTTATCTCCTTGAAGGCCTTCGAGGCTGCCTTGTGTATTGAAACTCTCCTTTTTTTATGCAATCCGTGATGGAAGCCATAATGGAACTGAAGCCTCGAATGAACTGCTTATAGAAGGTGGCTAAGCCGTGAAAGCTGCGCACCTCATAAATATTATAGGGTTCATGCTATTGACGATGGCCTTGACCTTCTCAGGATCCGCCGATACACTCTCAGCTGACACAATAAAACCTAAGAAGATAACACTATTAGACAAAAACGCACACTTTTTTAGGTTGGCGTACAATTTCTCGGCTCTAAGGATCCCACAAACCTGCCTCAAATGGTTGAGGTGTTGTTCCTTGGTCATGCTATAAATCAAGATATCATCAAAGTATACGACCAGGAACTTCCCCATGAAGGGCCTCAACACTTGGGTTATCACACGCATGAAAGTGCTTGGGGCGTTAGTCAGCTCAAAAGGCATAACTAGCCACTTATATAGCCTATCCTTATTCTTGAAGGCCGTCTTCCACTCATCACCAGGGCGTACACGGATTTGGTGATACCCACTTTTGAGGTTAATTTTCGAAAAGATAGTAGCATTGGCTATCATATTCAACATGTCATTAAGACGCGGTATGAGAAATCGATACTTGACTGTGATTTTGTTGATGGCCCTACTATCAACACACATCCTCCATGTGCCATCCTTCTTAGGTGTAAGAAGGGGGGTACAACACACGGGCTCATGCTCTCTTGAATGAAACCCTTTTCTAGGAGCTCATCAATTTGTCTCTTCAACTCTGCATGCTCCTTTGAGTTCATTCTGTAATGAAGGAGGTTTGGTAGAGTCGCCCCAGGGACTAAATCAATGGCATGCTGTATATCCCTCATAGGGGGAAGCTCATTCGGTAGATCATCAGGAAAGACATCACGAAACTCATGCACTACCTGAATAGCCTCAGTGGGTAACTCTACGCTAGTCTCTGGTACACTTTCCTTAGCCACAAGGGTGTATACTATCAAGTCTGCCTCAGTTTCTCGCTCAAAGTCTTTGGCATTTATAATATGGAGAGACTTGAACTTGGACTTTGACTCCTTCAATTCTTTTGAGCCGATCACGCCACTCCGTGTGGTGGACTCCTTTCTAGCGGTGTTCTTAGGTGGAAGTGGATTTAGCTTGACTTTCTTGCCCTCAAACTAGAATGTACACATATTCGAACGACCAAATATGGTGACATCCCTGTCATAGAGCCACAGTCTACCTAGAATGATACGACCCACATCCATGGGAACAACATCACACCAAAATGTCTTTATAAGATCCAAACTGAATAGGAACAAGACAATGGTGCAAGACTGGAATGAAAGTTTCATCAACCCATGACACTATAGGGTTGAGGATGGGCTTCAAGCTTCAAGCCCAAACGGCTCACAGTGCTAGTTGATGCCACGTTGGCACAACTACCACTATCCACGATCATCTTACAACTCTTTTCCCCACAGTTTGCATAAGTATAGAAGATCGTGTTGTGGCGCCAATCGTCAGTGTTCTTGGCTTGAGCAAGGGCGCATCGCATATCTGCGAGGGTCGCAGGCTCTTGCGCTCCCTCTTCCTCATCACTAGGGGTTTCTATTGGCTCATATTCTTCCTCTTCACCGTCACTTTCTGGGGGTACTACTTCTATTTGCCCATCAATAAGGAGCACCTTGGTGCCCTTTCTCGTGCCGCACTGGTGGGCAAAATAACCAAACCCTTGACACCTAAAACACCTAGTTGCTCCGCTCTTACGTGAGCTAGACCTGATAACTTCTTTACCCTTATCATCCTTGAGCATGGGCTGAAAATTACTAGAAGGTTTGCTCTGGTATTTAGCGTTAGGCTTAGCCCCAGAAGGGTTGGCCTTAGTGCCAGAGTCACGAAACTCAAATCGCCTTCCCACATATGCTTTGAGGTATTGCTCAGCCTCCAACACTATTTGATACAACTGTTCAATAGTGTCTATGTCTTTGGCAAGCAATTCTCTCCTAATGTCAGTACGGAGGCCCATTTTAAATCGAGCAAGGGTGAGTACGGGATCCTCATCAACTTCACACCCAGTCAAGTACTCTTTGAATTTCTCAATGTATTCCGCTATACTCATGGTACCTTGTCAAAGAGACTGCCATTCCTCAATCAACCGTAAGCGATAAGAGAAAGGAAGGTACTTCTCCTTAAGTGTTTCTTTCATTTCTCCCCAATGGACTATTAAGAGCTCCCTCGTTCTTTCTTTCTTTCGCTCTACAGTAGCCCAAAACTTCTTTGTTTGGCCCACAAGCTTCATCTTGGCGAATCGAACTCGACAAGCATCCGACATGTCATACCACTCAAAATAGTGGTCCATATTCGCCAACCAGTCTAAAAAGGCTTTAGGGTCCAAGTGGCCATCAAACGTAGGGGCATTTACTCTTAACTCCCTTGAGGAGTTGTACATTTGGGTCATATTGATCATGATGTCCCTCGCGGGGTGGGTGCACGGGTGCGCGCCCATGACCAATTCCTTGGCCACCTCCATTCCTTGGTCTAACCTTCTGACCACCTGCCTGAGATTGAGCATCTTCCCCAATAGTGGGTTTGCCCCTGCGGAGGTCTCTAGTTGGGTAACGCGCACATTAAACTGCTCAAAGCGTTGGTCCATACGTTGTTCCAAGCGCTTACCCAAAGACTCAAATTGCTGGGTTAGCTCGTTCATTGACTCTTGCAATTGCTCCGTGTTTAGCGTAGAGTGCAAGCTAAAAGCACGAACCGTACGTGTGGGCATACAGCTACTAACTCAATCTAAGGACCTTCTACTACGACTATATGCGCCTAGATAAGACTAAATGCTCCTATAGGACTCTATATGGAGAAAACAACACAATACTACTCAATTTCCAACAACCTTTCTGTCCAAAAAATCTGTCAACAGAAAATCTAGCAAAGAGATATGCAGATTTTCTGATAGCAGAAAATTCAGCAGCCTATATTAGAAATTATAGACCTCTAAACAACTCTATATGATGGGAGTGGATGTCATACATACATCACTGGGGGCCTTGTAGATTTTGTTATTCCTTGAGTCAACTATATTGGCAAAGAAGCAATTTCTTGTGGTGGGTCTATCTAGATGTCGGAAAATTGCAAGGTAAGGGTGAGTGAGATGGGCTTCACGAAGGAAGATTTGATGAGAGCAGGGGAGGGCTATCGAGAGGAAGATCAAGAGGGGGGAACGAATGGAGAGAGGAGAGGGGTAAATCGACAAGGGAGAAAGAAAGAGGAAGATCGAGCGGAAGGTTTAAGCTTAACGAGGGAGGAAGAGGACGCCGAGGGTAGGGTAATAGGGTTTGGATTGAGATAGGTGTGTGTTAGTCGATGGAGAAAGGGGTTTGGAGGATGATGAGTGAGAATGGATCTCGGTGGGTAAAGGGAGAAAAGGCCTTATTCAGGTGGAGGTGGCTTGGTGCATGAGGCTATCCGAGAGCTTCCCACGTTGTTCGTGGAAATTTTTTCGGAATGGTCAGAATGTTAGTGTGGAAGGGTTTTCAACAAAATCAAGGTGGTGAAAGAGGTGGTTATTCCTCGACTTCAACAGTCTCCTATCATCCGTGGATTCTCCTTCGTCTGGATGTAGAAGGTAAATGACATATTTAGAGTATGTAGTCTACCTTCTTCTAACCACAACATGCATCTAGCCACACACTCACCTCGTCAATTGAATCTCCATTGTTGACATATGTTGCTAGGCTCCATTGCAACACTCGCCACACATTGTCGAGAGCTCTTAAATGAACCTTAACCTCTGAATTTGCTGTTGACTCATCCTTGCACACTAATCTTCTTCTCCACATGCTCCTTCCCCACCTACTATGCCTCCACCTGCTCCACCTCCACTTACTTCGCCTCCCCTCCCTATATGCCCCTAACTGCCAACAAAAATCCCACTCCACTTTCCTAGAACTACCACCTCTTCCCCAGTGCCAAGCAAGACCATCGATCGAGCCTGGCATAATCCAAGACGAGTTGTGAATTTTCTGTCTCAGTGGTGTTGAGGGAGGTGGCATCGAGATTCAGGTGGTTGCTTACTACGGTGCATGGGCCGAATTAGGCTTCGTAGAGGCATCGACTTTGGTTGAACTAAATTCATTTAGGGAAAGGTGCGTGCTACTATAGGGCCTAATAGGTGATTTTAATGTCATTAGATTTATCTATGAGAAGTCATGGTGGTTGTATCGCTTGTAACATGAGAGAGTTCACAAATCGGGTGGAGAGAAATAACATGGTGGATCTGCCAATGGGTAATGTTAAATTCACTCGGTCAAATGGGCAAGGCGGGCAATTATTTCCAGGGTAGACGGATTCATGGTTTCTTCTGAGTGGATAGAGATTTTCTCTAATTCAACAACAAAACTAGTTTATGATCATTGACCGTACTTGTTGGAGATAGAGGAGGAGAATTGGGGCTTGAGGCCGTTTAGGTTTGAGCTTATGTGGTTAGAAGTAGATAACTTTGTTAGTTTGTTGAAGGAATGGTGGAAGTCTTTGGGGGTGGAAGGTTTTGCTGGATATAGGCTCAGGCCTAAAAGGTAAGATTGGGGAATTGTAGAGGAGGGTGTTTGGGAGTAGGGAAGAGAAGTAGAGAGTATTCTCAGTGAAATCCAAGCTCTTGATGTGGAGAAGGAAGGGGTGGCTTTATCGGAGGCCGGAAAGCAAGAAGACTTGATCTTTCTTGTCTACAGGAACCGACTAAAGGAGGAAATCATGTGGAGGCAACGGTCGAGGGCAGTGCGGCTAAAAGAAGGTGACAAGAATATGTTGTTTTTTCATTGTAGCGCTAGTGCTTGGGCAAGGTGCAACTACATTCACACCGTGGTGGTTGATGGTAGGAGAGTCAAGAAGAAGTCTCAAGTCTAGGATGCCATTGTTTGGTTCTATAAACATTTACTATGAATAGGGGATGGAAGTGGCCCTGGTGGGATTCGGCGCTAAACCAATCTCTATTGTGGAAGTAGAGTCTCTTGAAAAACTATTCTTTTTGGAGGAGATTAAAGGAGCGGCGGAGTCGTTGGGAAGGGATAAGGCCTCGGGGCCTGGTGGCTTTCATATGTTCTTATTCCAAGTCTTCTGGGACGTCGTGAAGTATGAGTTGATCAACTTTGTGTCCGAGTTCTTCGAAAGACAACGCCTGTTGATGGAGTTGGGGGCCTCTTCTATCGCTCTCATACCTAAGTATGAAGGAGCGAACTGTTTAAAAAATTGCAGTCCTATTAGCCTTCTTGGGGGGCGTATAAGATTTTGGCCAAAGTCCTGGCTTCCAAGTTTTGGGGGGTTCTTTCAAATTCATTCTCCAATGTCCAAAGTGAATTTGTTGTGGGAAGACAAATTTTGGATAATGTGCTCATATTCCATGAGTGCATTGATTCTTGGCATAGGGAAGGGAAAAAGGCCGTTATTTGCAAGTTGGACATTGAGAAGGCCTATGATCATGTAGTCTTGGAATTTCTAGATTATATATTGAGTTGTGGACAGAAGTGGATCCTAGAGTGTGTCAGGTCGGGTAGGTTCTCTGTTTTGGTTAATGGGTCTCCAAAAGGTTTCTTCAAAGCTTCTCATGGTCTTTGGCACTTGGCATGGTGACCCTTTATTCGCCTCCCTGTTTGTGGTGATTATGGAAGCTCTTGTCAAGATGTTGGACAAAGGTGAATTGGTTGGTCTTATCAATGGGTTTAGGGTGGCAAAAGCGGGAATCCAAATCTCTCATCTTCAATATGTGGATGACACCATTTTGCTTTGTAATGCCAACAAAATCATGGTGGATAATTTGAGAAAGATTGTGAGATATTTCAAAGTGATCTCGGGTACTTAAGATTGAGATGCTCGGTATCCATTTGTCGAAGTGTGAGGTTTCGAGGTTGGAAAATGTGTTTGTGTGGTGAGGGATCTTTTCCCTACATGTATCTTGGTCTTCCTTTTTGCATTGGCAAACCGACAGAACATCGTTGCCATAAATTCGTTAAAAGAGTTGAGAGGAAACTCTCTAATTGGAAGAGTTAGTATCTCTCTTTAGGTGGGCGGCTAATGCCTTTAAAGGCGCCATTGCCAAACTTGCCGCCTTTTTAATCTCTCTCCAGGGTGCCTGAAAAGCAGTGCTAGATTGGCTGGAGAGATTGAGGTTGAACTTTATGTGGAGAGGAGTTGGAGAGAATCACAAATTCCATGAGATGGGAAGAGGTTTGCAAGCCTATGGTCGAAGAAGCAGTTCTAAGGGATTTGGATTATATGAATAGTGCATTGCTAGGATAGTGGCTGTGGAGTTTTGCTTCGAAAGAGGGAAATCTATGGAGGGAGGTTATTGCAAGCAAGTATGGGGTTCAAGTAGGGGGGTGGTGGGTTAGAAATTCCTCACTGTATAGGGCATCGAGCTTTGTTGAAAGCGATTTCTTGGGTGACCCCTAAATTTAGTGGGTGTTTTCTTTTCTCCCGGGGATGGTGGGCATATTCGGTTCTAGAAGGATACGTGGATTGGTTCTAGACCACTTCAACTAAAATTTCCTAGAATATTATTGTCGACTGTGCTACTCTATTTGTGGGAATGCAGTGGTTTGGTCTCCCCCTTGCTGTGGGAACTTGTCTGATTTGGTAGTGGAGGATTTCTTATGACTTTTGGATCGTCTTCATGGGTTCCATCCTTGTAGAGGGGAAATGAACGTGATGGCAGTGGAGAAGTGATATTGGGGCAATTCATGGTTCGTTCGTTCTACAAGTTGCTTTGGGGTGCCTCTCTAGGAGGAAGTAGTTACCTGACTTTTTTTACCCGGTTCTACGGTGCTCTCCCCAAGGTTGCAGTATTTTTGTGGTATCTTAATGTGTATGAATATGGCGGAGTTGGTGAACCATCTCTTCATTAATTGCTAGTTTGCTCAAAAAGTTTGGGGGAGATTCCTTGGTATCTTTAATACCCCAAGGGTGATTGTGGGGTCAATTGAGGCCCTCTCATTGGCTTGGCATGGAGTTGGGGTAGGAAGAGAGGGCAGGGTGGTGTGGTGGTTGGTTTTTATGGCAATCTTATGGGCTATTTGGGGGGAGAGGAACAATTGGTGCTTTTGGAACTTGAGTGGGTTGGTGTCTGAGGTGGTGAAGGGTAAAGCGAGACGTGGTATGAGCCATCTCTTCATTCACTGCCTGTTTGCTCAAAAAGTTTGGGGGAGGTTCCTTGGTATCTTTAATACACCTTGGGTGATTGTGGGGGTCAATTGAGGCCCTCTTATTGGCTTCGCATGGAGTTGGGTAGGTAGAGAAGGTAGGGTGGTGTGGCGGTTGTTTTTTAATGGCAATATTCTGGGTTATTTGGGGGGAGAGGAACAATCAGTGCTTTCAGAACTTGAGTGGGTCGGTGTCTGAGGTGGTGAAGGGTAAAGTGAGATGTGGTGGATTGGGCCTCCTGTCTTAAGGCCATTGATGTTTGTAATTTAAGCTTGGACTGTAGTTGCTGTTCCTGCTTGAGATTTTCTTGGGGGGTTGTTTTTAATAAAAGTTTCGTTACCTTTCAAAAAATAAAAAAAGGGCAATAGCGGCTTTCATCATTATAGTGGAACTATCTTTACCTTTGGACCTGATTTCTTTGAATAATTTCACCTCTGTTGGGAATTGCTCTCAAACATGATTGAGATTCCGTTGCTACTTCACTTTACCCATTAGCTAATGATGCTGATTTCAGAAATTATTCCTTCCAAGTGATGAAACTAAAATTTTCCTTGCCAGGTGCTTGAAGACCATTAATAGCAAAAAGTATGGGGTTGATCTTGTTTGCTTCACTTCTCAGCCAACAACAGTTATATACTCCTCGAAAAATGGTTGGGATGGTAGGTTAATCACTTAGATGTTCATTCCCTTAAAATTTATCAAGAACCATCCACTTATTCAATTAACTGTATTCAGAATCACTGCGGCTTCTTTCCTTGCATGACAACAAGTACTTACGGTACTTTAAAGGCCACCATGACAGGTATGGGCTATTGGTTAATTACCCTCCACCATGATTGGGATCCAGCTCATTTTAAACAACCTAGTATTGTACCCTCCACCATGATGGACAATCATCTATTGACTATCTGGTCCTTTTTTTAATGTTTTTGTTTGGTAGGGTTGTCTCTCTTTCATTGTGCCCTCGGAAGGAATGCTTCATATCTGGGTCTCTCGATCGAACTGTTTTACTTTGGGATCAACGAGCTGAGAAGTGCCAGGTAGAGGCCTTGAAAATTCCCAGATCGTTTTGGAAAATATGGCTGTTTTAAGATGCTGTTTTGATTCTATTTACTCTATTTCAGGGCCTCTTCCGTGTACAAGGAAGACCTGCTGTTGCATATGATGACCAAGGGATGGTCTTTACAATTGCCTTTGGAGGATATATTAGAATGTTTGATGCTCGTAAATATGAGAAGGCAAGTAACGGTTGGATTGCTGGGATCAGACTTGAATTCTTTTCATGGACTTCAATTTTGATAGTTCCATCTCCATCCTTTTCAGGGCCCTTTTGATATTTATTCTGCTGCTGGAGATTTCTCAGAAGCCAATGTTGTGAAATTCAGCAATGATGGCAGGCTCATCCTTTTGACTACTATGGATGGGCATATTCATGTGTTGGATTCTTTCCGGGGAACAACAGTGAGTTTCTGTTTGCATTTCTGCAATTCTGGAAGAGATGTTTGCTAGATGGTTCTTTGGCATTCCTGCCAAAGTTTGGTTTTAAGTGATGGTTAGAATTGCATGAATAGTCATTTTCACAGAAGCAAATGGGCTATAGCTGCCTGCTAATAGAACCATGGTACTAAAAAACAGTTACGTTACAGCCATATTAGGCGTTATGTAAACCCTCACCCCTGTTATGTGATACAGGGGCGCATTGGTCTGTTATGAGAAAAAGAAGGGCTGTATCGGCCCGTATAAGCACTGTTACTGGGATGATATGATCATTAAGGGCTCATTATGAAGAAACGGTCACCTCTGTTACGTGATATGGGGGTATATCTCTCTATTTTGAAAAAAAGGGGTTCTGTTCTCTAGTTTTGGCCAATGTTCCTGTACCGGCACCATTATTGGGCTGATATGGCCATAAAGGGCTGATTATGAAATGTTTTTCCACTTCTCTATTCATATCAATCGTGGAGGAAGCTAACTAATTTTAAACTAGATCTAGGCCTATTTTGAGGATCAAAACACAATATCTGAGTTGGATTCTATGACCGAAGTGGAGTGGACCATTTTGGGAAATATCGGAAGAAGGGCTAAAGCATTAAAAAAAAAAAAAAAAAAAAAAAAACATTTTTCCATCGTTTTTTGTTGTTTTTATATGTGACAAGCCCTGATTCACCAAATCATTCTTTATTTGTGTTTGATTAGGGCTTATTTGGTTGACTTTTCATCAAGTCAAGCTAACATTCCCAATAACCAACATTCTTTCAAAAGAATTGCTCGTTACACGATGAAATACATGTTCAAAAGAAGAAAAGAATTCTAACCCTCCCCCTGTGGGGCTGTTATGTATCAGCTTACTGGCTTATACTCTGGCCTGTACCATTACGTAATACCTTGGATAAAACCTTTTTGGTATCGTACAGGATCTGTTCATCAAGTACCACATACTAAATGGTTTCAGGCCTACACAAACTCTTGATTGATCCGTATTGTGTAATTATTTTACCACTATACCGCCTCTTCATTGAGCTACAGCCTGAACATTGGGCTGATTGGAAGTTAATAGGTCTCCGATCCACCAGCTATTTTGGGATCTTTTCTTCAGTAGTATATGAAGTATATTGTCGTAGGCACATTTACTACCAAGGTGCTACCTTTTCACCTTGGATGAAATAGTCGTACCACTATATATTTTGCATCCTACTACCAAACAGGGGCTACGAATTATTTCAATGATATACCAAAAAGGGTCTATTGACTAAACATTTATAACTAACCATTACTGCAGTGTTTTGGCCATTGGCACATCAATGAGGCGGCTTGCTCATTCATGGGATCCTGTTTATGAAACATTCTCCAATCTTAGAAGTAGTGTGATAAAATTTACTAAATGGTTTACTGGATCAGACTTCTTTTGGCATTTTTAGATGGTAAACAGGTCTATCTGATGTACTTCCTCCAACTGTTTGGTATAGATTGCTACTTACAAAGTTAAGCCAGTTTCAAGCAATGCGACTTTGGAGGCATCTTTTAGTCCTGATGGGATGTTTGTTGTATCAGGTAAGGAAATATTTCGTATTTGCTTCAAGTAAATCCCTGACTGTTCTTTTTGAATGCTAAAAAAAAAAAAAAAAAACTTTTTAACATGATTTAATCATTTTTTACTTTTTTGATTTCCAAATATAGACATGTCAAGAATTAATTTGCAACTCATCCACAATACACGTGGTGAACCTGCATGCCTATCCAGGCATCAAGGTCGTATGCTTCATTGGCAATAGTTCATAGTTGAAAAATAACACTGACTTGATGTCAAATGGGAATGGTCAAGAGTCCAAGTTTAAAGGGTGAAACGAGATGGCTGAGATCATCTGATCAGTTTGATTTTAGG
The DNA here is from genome assembly GCA_030180095.1 of Magnolia changhungtana. Classification (NCBI taxonomy): domain Eukaryota; kingdom Viridiplantae; phylum Streptophyta; class Magnoliopsida; order Magnoliales; family Magnoliaceae; genus Magnolia; species Magnolia changhungtana. Next base: position 758,583 of record JASAUF010000078.1, read on the forward strand.
GCCTAATACCCATATATCCACAATCTGATGGTTACTACTTTGTGAAAAACACATTGGAGGCTGGTCCATTGTTTTACTCTCTCAATGGAGGAAGACCTTTTTATTTTTAATTTTATTTTTAATGGCAGGGAGGAAGACCCATTTGATTACCTCTATTTATATTAGCTAAATTTTGTTCTCTCTTAGCAGGTTCAGGGGATGGCAGTGTGTATGCTTGGAATGTTAGAAGTGGTAAAGAAGTATGATAAGCAACATTTTTTTGGAGTTGTTTTTTTCAGTGCTTTTCTATACTCAATTTCTTGCCTTTTCTCCAGTATTTGGTACTATGGTTTGGCAATGACGGGATTCAAAAACTGTTATTTATTTATTTTAATACTCAATAGGCCTTGGTGAGTTAACTACACAAAGTTTCTGAAGTTGCTTGAGCACATGAAGCATGGTAAAAATGGAAAACCAAGGGCTTGTTTGTGTGCAAAAGATTCAAATGAATATGATTTTTTTTTTTTTGTGGACAGCTACTGATGATATGGGGCCCACTGGAAAGAGCTCTACGTCATCATTTCTTTTGTCATTTGCCAGCAGAAGCCCAAATGAGATGTATTTTGTTTTGGTGCTCCATGTCAAATGATGTCCTAAACCCGCATTTTTGTCAGAAGATGCCTTGTAGATGAAGTATTGGGAGAAGCCCTTGGCTCTATGTCCGTAATGACCCTAGAGAATTTTAGGGCTAGTTTTTTTTTTTTTTTTTGAAAGATACAAACTGTTCATCTTTCCAACTAGGCATTCGTCCATCCATCGATCCTTTAAATTAGGAAAACATGCATTTCTACATCGATTTGACCATTAAACTTAACATCCGACGTTAGATTGACCAGTTGTATTGTACATCTGTACATCTAGGCATCCGAACATCCATCTGTCCACCAATTAGCATGATCTAACCATTCATTTAGTTAATCACCAAAGTATCGAACCATTCAATCGTTCATGTACCAATCGAACAATTCAATAGCTTATCCAACCATTCATCTAAGCACCCATCCATTAAATTATCTTCTTATACATTCTTTCATCTGCTAAAAGTGACCATTCATTCATTAGATTACATATTCACCCTGTTTATCTCACAATTTGATTGGTAATTGTAAATTTTTATTGTACATAAATATGAATAAGTGGTTTTGATCATGATTAATCATTCATTTTTAATTATGACCACACACACCTCTAATCTATCTAAATTTCTTAATGGAGTTGTCGTTTTGCATTCTAAGGTGGAGTGACAGTGATCAAGTAATCTTTGTTTTTAATTTTAATTAATTGTAATTCTATACAATGATAAAGGAAATACATGTCTTAAGTACATGACCAACTTGTGGCTGATACAGTCAATGCATTCTCATTGAGCTGGTCTACCGTTGATTAACATAGACCATTAGATATTGTGATCAAGTCCCTGTAGAGTTATTGTGGACATTTGATTGATTTCATGTATATAAGCTTGATGAAATGACTACAATCAATAGATTGGTACAATTATTTGAACATTTGTGGTTTGTGGTGGGCCCCAATATGGAATGGTCATCCTTATCCCGAGGTGGGCCAAGCTGGGTTCCAACTGTGATTCTCAATGCATTCTTTGTTCTCAAGCTGTCACATGTCAACTTGGCAGATGCGTGCAAGATCCAAGCTGCTCAGTAGAAGGATACACTTTGTAGAAATCATGTGGGCCAAACACATTCAAAATTAATGGACTGTTAAGAGGCATCAACCATTATCCACCTGCAACATACTTTTGGCCTACATGAGGATAGGATCTGCCTTCCTTTTCAGACAAAGCATGTAACTGTCCTGCCTGATGATCGTCTAAGGTTTGAGCACATGATCCATCTGCCATGTGTGAGATGAGCAGCCCGTAAACGGTCCAAAACAGTGATTGTCATTTACACACTCGATCTTAGTCCAACAACCTTCTAGATATACACATGTTTTGAACACTCAACATGTCTCTTTCCCTATATGGTTTGTGTTCACCACATCCTTGGAACCTTGGCCCATTCTCATTCTTTATCCCATTTTACATGTACAAGGCCAAGACCCATTTTATGTGTTCATGGCCCAACACATGGCCGCTACCTATTCCATTAGTATGATTAAGGCTCATCTTATCTCGTATCAACCCATTTGCACGACCAATAGCCAAGACCCATCTTCATTGCTTATGGCCCATTTGATCAACCACGACACATTCCATTTGCCATATGCCCGGTTCGTAACCCATGGCCTCTTTGTTGAGCACACGACCCTTGGCGCTCTTGCATGGTCCATAACCCATTTAAATTGCTCTCGACCTATTTCATGGCCCGAGGCCCATTTACTGTCTGCGGCTCATTTGAACTCTATTTTGATTGATGGCTGCAATCCATTCTATTAGATCACGGTCCATCTCATTAACCTTCGACAATTTATTAAGCCCTCGTTTTATTTGCATGCGCGCAGCCTGTCTCACGGCTCACAACCATTCACACGTTCCATCACCCACCTAAATGTCCGCTGTTTATTTTAGTTAGTTTGAGTCTACTTCAATCAGTTCACGTCCTACGACATATAACTTATGACCCATTTACATAAACCATAGTCCACTTGCAAAATTCATGGTCTAATTTCATGATTCATCTTTCATACCACAGTCAAGCCACACACACGGCCCTTTTAAATGCCTTTAGTCCTTGTGCATGGCTCAAAACTCATTTTTTAAAACTTACGTGGCCCAAGTTCCATTTCATATGTTCATAGCCCACAGATCAGCTCATGACCCATTGGCTTTCACGATCCATGGTCTATTCTCATATTAACACCCGCGGCCCATTTACATTACGTATGTCCCACCCTTTGGCCCATGACTTAATTGATTAGTCTATGATGTAATGTCTTGCGTAGTCTAATCCAATGTTTTAAATATCGACGATGTCCGTTGATATATCCCACGATATATCTTGTATCCCACTTGTGTGATACGAAATGCACAGGTAATGCTGATATATCTCACATGTTTGATCCGGTGAGCATTTTTAATTAATGATCCTTTTTTTTTTTTGTTGAAATTATGTGAAATCAGTGCCAAAGGGTTATAAATCCATTGGTTCTTCATGTTTTATATGAAAAATCATGGAGTTGGAGCTTTGATTTGATATCCATTGGTTCTTCATGTTTTTTTTTTTTTTTTTTTCCTTCAAAAATTTCTTTTGACTAGTTGTCAAGAGACTAATTTCGAAGTATTTAGGAGTATTTGATGAAATGATCATCACGTATACTCTAATTTCGAAATTTGAGTGTAGGTGGTCTGGTTTGGGGAAAATTCGAAGTTTCCCCAATTTTCTCCAAATTGCTTGCAATGTTGCACTCCAAACATGAAGTCAAGCATGTATGAGGGTTGATCTATTGATTTGTTCAATTTTCGAAAATAAGAAATCATTTTTAAATAAAAAATAATAAAATATTTTTATTTTTTTTTGAAATTTCCTTTCAACTAGCTGTCAATTGAGACTAATTTTGAAGTGTTTAGGAGCGTTTGATGAAATGATCATTACATACACTCTAAATGTTATGCATTCAATTTGAATATATTTGCATTAGTTCAATCAGACAATGCATAGCTTAGGACCCTATACAAAGAAAACCTATTCTGTGCACTTCTTTTGTGAGATGTTATAATTTAAAAGTGTATTGATGTCTTTTTTAACAATCCCCGTTTCATTGAAAAATTTAGCTATTTTCCCAATGTTTTCCAAAAAGTGCGATAAATTACCCGATACAAACTATATATCCCATGCGATAACCGATATGCATGTGTATCCCAAGGATGCGATATGTAATGCGATACCAATATTTCGAACATTGATCTTCATCTAATCATTATTTATGATTGATCTCTTTAATCTTTAGATCCATATAAATTACTCTATTGGTATGCATGCTTTTCAATTGACATATATTGATACTTGCCAAATTTTAGATATTAACATTCCTTGTTCTAGTATGCTAATCGCCTATTGAATTGCCACTGCTTTAGATTCAAACCCTAGCTAATAATCGATGTACAAGAAGGTACAAATCCCCCATTGAGTCGCATGCAAATCTCATACAATCTGACCATAAATTGGCAAATAAAATTTACCTGGACCGCATCACTTAAATTGGGTACAAGAAAATATCCAAATCCTAACCACACAACATGGGAGAGTTGGACTGCATTGTGCACGGGAAGTAGCCAAGGATGTTTGATTTTTATTACATTACTATCTCCATTTCATTTATTTCATAATATTATACTTGTGTGATTTTCATATTGACATTGTACATGTATTGATTACAAGGATTTGAAAATTCATGGCATTGTTGGCTTTTAGTAATTGGAAAGCATTGATAGTAAGATGTTTCGTTTTACATTCATCAACCTAGAAATAGAATTGGAATACTGGAAAATATGCGGGGCGAAGTCCCCTGGGTTGAAAGTCCCTGAAGCGTAAAGAGGTGGGGCAACTTAGCGGGAAGGCACTGACTGGTTCCCCAAGTCTTTCCTGTACTAAAGACATGCATTTCCTTTATCATTATTTAGAATTATAATTAATTAAAATTAAAAAGAAAGATTACTTGGTCATTGTCACTTTACCTTAGAATACAAAATGACAACTCCATTCATATATTTATATGGACGAGGACAATGGAATACAAATGATTCTACATTACACTTAAAGTACAATCGACGTGTGGGGTCCACTATGATATTTAAATGTGCTTCAGAGGTTGATTAATATTAGACACTAGAAATGGTCTTGGGACGACCAGCAAATAGGAAAAAAGGATCAACAACGAATAGACCGATTGATGGCCTAAAAACAGTAACATTTAGACCTTAAACAATGGTTTGAAATTTGGTAGATTTAAACACCTAATTTGCTGTTCAATTAGACAATATTAACCATAAAATAAAGTGTTAAATTTTGTGAGTTCGTATGTCGAAAACAACTGGTGTAACTTTGAACCTTAATCAATGATTGATTTTGATCAACTATCATTTCAAAATTTTCTTGTGTAATGAAAAATTCAAAAATCATAATACATTAACTAAGAAAAAAATAAAACCAATAATAAATAAAAACTAAAAGAAAATGTTAGAAGAAAAACTTACATGCAACGTGTATCCTTATCAACCCCACCACCCCCCCCCCCCCTTTGGACATGAGCAAGGGTTCCATGGGAGGGTGCTTAGGCCCCTTTATATAGAGTTGAAGAGGGGAGGTTATGGGTTAACATTAAGAGAGGGGATTATGGGTGGTGGAGTTATGTAGGTAGATTCCTCTAAGCTAGGTGCACACGTGGTGCGCATATGTGGTGTGCACACACGTGTGGTGGGTGCGTGTGTTTGAGGTGTACATGGCATAATGTGTATGTGAAACAAAAATGTACATAATATGTACGTAATGTCAATGTATCATGTATAGTACAAATGTGTGGTGATACACACATCTCTTGTTGGCAAGGTGTGTGTGGCCACAATTAAAAATAATCGGTTGATCATGATGGAAACCACATATTCATGTATATGTATGGTTAAAATTTACAATTACCGACCGGATTGTGAGATAAATTGGTGAATATGTAATCTAATGAACGAATGGTTGCTTTTAGTAGATGAAAGAATGTATAAAAACTGAATAGATGGATGCTTAGATGCATGGTTGGATTGGTAAATGAATGGTTGGATGGTCCGATATTTTGGTAATTAACTAAATGAACTATTTGATCATGCTTATTGGTGGATGGATGTATATTTGGATGCCTAGATGTACAAATGTACGTCACAAGTGGTCAATCTAACGTCAAATGTCAGGTTTAATGGTCGGATTGATGTGGAAATGCATGTTTTCCTAATTTAACGAATGGATGGATGCCTGGATGGAAAGATGAAAGGTCTGGATCTTCAAATTTTTATTTTTTTTCTAGCCCTAAAATTCACTAAGGTCAATGCAACGTCTGTGGCTGTGGGCGACCAGAACGAGTTCATATTCATCTAGGAAATAAAAAAGCAATGGATCTAAAATACTTTTTTAAGTCATCGCAACCCTTTATACCAGCACGTTGGGGTCAATTTTCAAGAAATCTAATAAAAGAAAAGGAATAAAGAACCCTTTGATCTTGTTCTTTTCCCCTTCTTGGGGTTAGATAAGATGTAGAGAGCTGTGGATGAGTTAAGGGAAAGCAAGCTAAGATGAAAATATGACTGGAATTGTAGTGTTCATAAATGTCATTCAATGGACAAAAGAAACTCTCCAAGTCAATAGAGAACTCGGCCTGAGTTGAAATCCGAGTCAAAGAGGGTTTGAGCACCTTTCTACTGCTGACTACATTCTTCTTAACTGCATGGCCAGGTCACAAGTTGGTTGAGTACTGAAACTGAACCTCCGGTAATAAAATGGGCTCCAGGAAGCCTTATGTTTGTAACTGGATCTTCTGAATTATCATTTTGGATTCCAGACCTCTCCAAATTGGGATCTTATGTTGGAGCAAAGTAGAAATTCTCACCGGTGTGCTTTGTTAGATGTGGTCTGCTCAACAGGTATTCTGTTTTCCTGATTTACTTCAAACCATAATATCTAGTTCTTACATTTATCTGCACTTAAGCCTTGATTATCCTATATGCGCTCAGATGTGGCATGCTTGTTAGTGACATGAAAGCAATGTCTTGGGTGGGCTCCACCATGTAGGCAAACTGGCACAAAGATTAGGCTGGTCCACTCGTTGGGTGGGCCACACAATGAATCAGTGGATGGTTTTAACATTGTCCACGTGATGTATATTTGACAGGCTTCATGATTGATAGTATTATATTTTTGTGTCGGGGTCATCGACATGGTGGGCCCACATCATGCATGGCAATGAAGTCCCTAAAGCTTGGATGTACCTGGGCATAGGAAAACTGCACTCAATATTGGCATTCTTAACATTTTTTCCTCTTTTAATCATTATCCGTCGATTGTGCACTTTCCAGAGGAGGTGAGGTGAAATTTTCTGGCAAATGAACTCTGTATGATATGCAACTCTCGGATTTTGGGGGGATTGATCGTGTTCAGGAATCTGCTTCCTTCAACAGAAACGTAGACACAGATCTTCTCTCCCTCTCAAAAAAAGAAAAAAGAAAAAAGAAGTTAAGTGACGCACGAAACACTAAGTGAGTCGATCTACTGTGCCGACACTGATATTCAGTCATTCAGTTCATTTGATTCTTTTCCTCCCACTTAGTTTGTGTTCTGTCTCTGCTTCCCAATACTTTTTATGGCCTAATCTTGTGCTCTGTATCTATATTGAGGGTGGAATGATAGCTGCATTTGCTTGTGTTAGATGAGATGGATGTAGGGGATTCTTCACACGTGTTCGAGAAATTCATCTGGATAGGGTGCAAGTGAAGATGCCCTGGACCATAAGTCTACAAGTGTGGTCTGCCTGATGAGTGGACATGTCCGATGCTTTGGGCAGGTACACATCTGCACTGCCCCCTACCCAGTGAATGATCTTGTGCAACTCCGCCCTACCTGATGAATGATCTTCTGCAAAGCCCCTTTTCCATCTCGGACGTGCCAGTAAACTTGGCATTCTTCATATCAGGGAAATCATAGTTAGGTGTACCTTTCATTTTCGGAGAACAATATACAAAGATAGGAGGGTGGTTAGCTGGATTGCGTTCAAGTGTTTTTTTGCTGGAAGCAGTGGCTGGAATGTAGAAAATTACCTCCCCTTGTTTTGGTGATTCAGTCCTAAAACGCATCTAGAAAAGGCCATTGAAGTGGACGATGGTGAATTGTTTGTTTGGTATACATGTTCCTCGATCCAAACTATCAATACTGTGGGACTGACTGGGTACGATCCCAAGCTCAACATGATTGAACAAGCTTAACCTTCCAATTATGGACATTTGTCTATTGTATTTGGACATTTTCCCTTAATTGTCGATTTCACAACTGCTAATCATATGTTGTGCAATAGCATGTTTTTGTGTGTGTGTGTGTGTGTGTGTGTGTGTGTGTGTGTGTGTGTGATTAATATGTGCCCTGGGTTATTTGAATGATTTGGACTTACTGTCTGGCTTTCTGAAAGCACGGCCGCAATGTGCTGTTAGTATATCAAATGACTCGCTGCTATATACACTAGATGGCATGGTTATTTTTCTTTTAGGAGTAAATCACATACAAGCATTGACATGCTAAGCTTAGGGCCTGTTTGGATGCACTTCCTCAAACGGGAGTTTCCCAGGTATAAGCTTGCTTTTTTCAAGAGTTTGTAAAGTGCATCCGGATCAAAATGTGTTTTGTCCTCGAATGCTCTTCCAGAGGGTGTCCAAATGGGCCCTTAACCTGCTATAGGGCCTGTTTGGATGCACTTCCTCAAGCGGGAGTTTCCCAGGTATAAGCCTGCTTTTTTCAAGAGTTTGTAAAGTGCATGGCATCCATGCTCCTGTCCAAACAGATAACGTGCCCATTATGACGATCACCTGGCTCAAAAATCCAGACTATGCATTTAATCAGCAGGTGGAACGAGTGGGTTAGGGCATCTATTGATTTTGATTGTGGTGAACCTGGTGAGCAGATCGGTCTGATTCTTGTGCCAGCATTTTCATAATAGTGCTCGCCTTTTGCACAGCTCAAGATGTGCTACGTGTCCTCTGCTGGAGGGAAAGAGCATCGCTTCGCATAATACAGCCCTAGTATTCTGTAATGGGAACCATGGGACTCGTGTGGCCAATTGAAGGAAAAGGAGGTCCCACCTTCCCAAAACAACCCGCTGAGATCATCAGTCGGGCCTGAACTCTGTTTTGAATCCAAACCCAACTGAGAACTAATACATAATGAGAAATACTTCAGTGCTTTCGGAGCACTGTATGTTATGGGACTCCTAATTGCACTGGGACACTAGATGATCCAATCCCTTGATCTATGCTGTTACTTAGGTCCAGCGCACTTATGGGCTACTATGAAAATATCACACTGACTTGGCAAAAATAAACCATTTAATCAATGTCTTTTAAGGTGGACGGTCAAGAAAATCTACACAAAAAATAGTTCCAGTCAGCAATATGATCCATCTATCTTTCACGGCTAATCATGGATTGCTTCTGATTATGAAGAATCACCTTTGTTAGGAAATCATAACAATCCAATCCATGGCTTGGAAAAATAGGATGGCTATGGAAAAATGGCCAAATCAAGGGTGGATAGAAATTTAGAGCTGTACACAAGCTGAACCGAGTCGAGCTTGGCCTAACTTGACTTGGCTTGGCCAGCAGGCTACCTCAACTTGAACTCGGCTCAGCTCGGTCCTCGAGCTTGACTGGCCAAGTTAGCTTGGCTCAGCTCGGTCAGCAACTCGGGTAGCTCGATCCGAGTTTGAGTTTGATCCTACGAGCTGAGTTCGAGTTTAGGTTTTAGAGTTTTTAGTATATATAATATATAATTTATTTAAATATATAAATATTTATATTAAGTGAACCTGATCCACGTCGAATCGATGTGAACCAAGTCAAGTTCAAGTCAAGTTCCGAACCGAGTTGAGTTGAGCTTGGTCTAGCATACCTCGAGCTTAGCTCGAAATTTTTCCGAGATAAAAAAATCAGCTTTACTTGCTTGAATCCAGTTTCGAGCCGACCAAGTATAACTTTTCCTATTTGAGTAAAATGAATTAAATGAATTAACTGAGCTAACTCGGTTTGTGTACAGCTCTAGATAGAATTATGCCTCTAGATAGAATTATGCTGACACTGATTTTTGCATGGTAGATGAGTCTCCTCTTGAAACTCCTGGGGCCCATAAATCAGCTTGATCCAAAAATTAGGTGGGCCACAGCAAAGTGGGAGGAGATGACTGCCCTGATTTTGACCGGGGCCCACATGGGATGAGTTTTCAAAGTTTCTCCCCAGTTCTAGCTCTCCAAAGAAAATTTCTTCACGTACACATGCAAAGGTCCCCACTTTCATGGTATATTAGCATTGTCCCGACAACTTTTGAATGAATGAACAGTTCCAATCGACAATAGGCCACCCATGTGCCATTTAAAAGCTTGAGGGATGTTGTTAACATTCCCATAAAGGTAGGCAGGTTAGCAACACCCACCCCTGCATTTGGAAACTGAATAAAAAGTGGTATTTGTTTATTCTTTCCTCCATCCCATTCCTAGTTATGAGATAGAATTCTTATCATAATTCATGAACTAGTATAGTGTTTGATTATTTTTTGTATTAGAAAGATGTAGGTTGAAAAATCTATTGATACATGGTATATTATGGGATGATTAAGTTATTACTAAACAAAGATAAATTGTAATTATACAAATGAAATACAATCAAAAGTGCTTTTTATTTGTTAAACCATTTCAATAATATATCAAAATCTATTCTTGTTGATTGAAAGGAATTCCTACGGACTAAACAAACAAAGTAAACATGACTAATACAAGTAGATGAAATAGCATAGTATTTGCCCGATTCATCGGGATACATGGAAGTGTCTTTAAATTCTCATGTATATGAATGTGAATCCATTTTAGTGTTTCTTCACATCCTCTATAATTAATCATATTGGAATATTTGATCATACATTCTGTGCCTTGCTAAAAACACCTATCCTTGTTTACCAACCATATATTGTCTTACTAAATCCAATTCTCTGTTGATACGTTCCTCAAAAACTTCAATTTATGTTTTTTTTTTTTTTTTTCCAAACTGACAAAGAATATTCTCAAAATTGCCACTTATGAAATTGTCACAATTTCGCAAAGAAATATCTCACTTGTTTCTTGAGAAGAGATGAGAAACATGCTCAATATCTTTTCATTAAATAGTTGCCTTTCACTCCTTATTTTTTGAAGAAACCGTGAACTTAAATTAGTCATTTTCATGAAAAGCAGACATGAGATAAGGTAAAGAGGAATCCGTGAGGCAGTATCTGCCACTTACCCCACTTCCCTCCAAATTTCATCATGTGGTTGCGCTAGAGACAAACAATCACGGATAGTTATGAGGATGATATCCTTCCGAACGGAATCTCTCGTAAGTCACTGGACATGCTAGTTTCATGTAACCCACTTGATATCTTTGTACTCGAGAATTAACAAATTAAAATCAGCATTGTTCAAAGAATATCAGGTATTTGTTTTAATATCTAATCACTTGATAATTTCCATAAGTATAAGACCAAAGAATCTTTTTAAAAAAATCCATCTTTTTCTGGTTAGGTGACCCTTATTGTACCCTTTATTTTATTATTATTTATAAAAAAGAGGGAGCACGCCATCTGATTTATTATCAGTAAAAGGATAATTACAGCTAGGTAGGCAGGGCATAAAAGTTACCCCAGTAATGCCATAAAACCTCAAACAGGGCTGAGCACACCTGGCACGTATCCTGGCCAACTCATTACCAAGCTAATGCTTCCAATTCCAATCCATCCATGACCAAGCATCCCCTTCTCTGGGCAGCTCCGCAACCTCCCAAAAGGTGCTATCTTGAACCCACCACTCCTGTCCTTACTAGGCTATCCGCCAACTCAGTTATATTGTCCTGAACTACATCCACAGTAGAATCTCCTTCATCTCAAACAGATTATATATATATATATATATATATATATATATATATATATATATATATATATATATATATCCGAATGTTAGGCTGCGCACCAGTTCACACGGAACTCGTGAACTTTATGAGAACTCATCATAGGTGACGTGAGTCCAAAATCTGAACGGTCCACATGATGCAGCACCCCCATGAAATCTCAGGGCCCAACTTTTACTTCGATCCAAAATTTTGGTGAGCCATGAAAAAAGAAAACAATTTCCTCCCTTGATTTGCATTTCTCTTTGCTATGGTCCACCAGAGTTTTAGATCAGGGTGAAAGGTTTCATGGATACCGCATCACATGGACCGTTCGGATCACATGGATGCCGCATCACATGGACCGTTCGAATTAGACACCCCTAATACGCAGGTGAGCTACACACGCAAATATATATATATATATATATATATATATATATATATATATATATATATATATATATATATATATATATATATATATATTCCGCTTTTAACTTTTGTATGTGGTGTGGCCCACACAAGTCACGGGCCTTATTTTTTAAGCCCTAGGCCCACCATGGAATGGTGCATCTCACTAACAGTGTTAATGTTTGACACGCATAACGGGGGGCCACACCGTTCGACCTCGTGGGAAGTTCCCATGAGCTCGACCGCATATAATCTTTTCCCATACACACACATATGCTCAGGTGGTGCACTGGTTTGCACGGAGCTCGTGCAAACTTTTTTGAAAACTCATCATACGTGATGTGACTCCAAAATCTGAATGGTCCATGTGAAGCAGCACCTCGGTAATCCCCCATGCCTAATTTTTTGCTTTGATCCAAACTTTGGTGTGCCGTGAAATATGAAATCCAAAGCATTTACGGTTCATTTGCTTTCTAAAGGTGTGGTAGACATGATGATTGGTCCAGTATCTTAAATAAAATGAGGGGAGGTTCACACGTGTGCTCCATTCCCATGAGTCGGGCATGTGCGGGAGTGCATTCGAGCCAGAGTGCAGTCAGCATTTCTCTGGATAATGTAAACAAAGAAGCGACAAGAATCATGTGGAAATTTGAGGAACGTGAGATTGATGGGGATGTGATTGGAGAAATTGACAGCCATGCATTCATCAGTGGCCACAGAATCAGTCTTTGAAAATTTCAAGCTTCTATCCCATGACTGTCGGTGGTTGATCTTGAAGACTAAACCCTAGTCCTAAATTCCACTTACTATGATAATCATGGTTGATCTTGAATACCAAGCCCTAGTACTAAATCCCACTTACTATGATAATGGAATCGAATCCCCTATAATACTAATCCCCTACAATATCATGGTTGATCTTGTGGGGCCCACCATATTCTATATATGAAATCCACTCCGTCTATCAGGTTATATTCTCGATCTTAGGCAACAAGGCAAAAATATCAAATAGACCCACTATTCAAATGGGCCAGAACACATGCAACAAAAGGATATGAGATGCCAACCATAGCCCATAGGGTTTATGTGTGGGGCAACATAATGTATATCTTTCATCAAACCCCTTAAAATTGCTGTAATTCTCTAGGATGAAAGATACAATACAGAACTTGGGCAGGCCATTTGGAAACAAGTTTAGATTTTTCCATTATCATGACCCATAAGAGTAATCAAGCTTATATTTTGTATGTATGGTCTAAATAATGGTTTCATTTGATGAAATAAATAAATAAATTTTACACATACAACATAGTGGACCCCACAAAGCCTGGTCCAAATAATGGTTTCACTTGATGAATAAAATAGATTTTACACATACAACATAGTGGACCCCACAAAGCCTGGGTAATGCAGACCATTAAGTTTCCTTAATAATCATGACTTTGATGGGTACTTCCCAATAGCCACCTCATAAATTTTATACAAGGCTTCTCTGTTTTGTAAACCCAAGCTAATAATAACACCTTGAACTTGTAAGTAAAATAAGGTTTTACCAAGTCAGCTTGCATTTGGAATATTATATATTATATTATTTTACTACAATAATGTAGACCATCCTTCACATGAAACGAGGTCGTCCAAAGTCTAAACAACAAAGGTGGGCAGCTTTTCTTTCCATGGCCACAGTGATAAATCTAGTTCAAAGGCCAGAAATTTCTTTAGAGATTTTCAAAATTTTACAATTTTTCTTGCAATGTTAATGCATGGGAAAATCTTACTGAAAATAAAATATTTATTACGAAATAAATTATTATTATTCTTAAAAATATGGGTATAAAATGATTTATTTTAATTGCTAAATAATCAAAATCGTGACAAAATCACAAAAAATTAATAACTGCTAAGATTTTCAAAACTCCCAATGATACTGTTCGATCAAAATTTTGAGATAACATCATGCATTTTTAGAAATCTGAGTGAATATTTATTGGGGTGGCAATGGCAAAACAACTAAGATGGAGAAATGCCAACACTTTAAAGTGCATCTAATAATGTGTAGAAACAATACCACACATGTGATCATCAAGTTGTCACACATCAAAAATGGCTAAAAGAAGCTGACCAACTGTCAAATTTATATGTTAAAATGTCCCTTATATGTGACCACATTGGCCTTTTCTAAGTCACCACGTCTCAAAGTGGGGACCGCCTGTTGGGCAGCTCTATTGTCGTACATGTGGGCATGGTCTCCCTTCTAAAAGGGGTGCGCATCGCATTCGAGAGGCGCATGTAACATTTATCTAATATATTGAAGCTAGAGTCTTAATATGCAACTTCCCTTATATATATATATATATATATATATATATATATATATATATATATATATATATATATATATGGGAAAAGGTACTATACGCTCGACCTCACGATAAGCTCCCTTGAGGTTGAGCTGTGTGGGCCCCACTGTGATGCGTTTCGACCATCAACATCGTGCATTTGATGGGTCCCCTTTAAATTATGGGATATCCCAAAAATCAGCCGTATACGGAACTCAGGTGGGCCATACCATCTAAAATTATGTGAAGACACCGTTAAAACATATAAAAGCATTTGGTGGGGCCCACCTGAGTTTTGCATGCGCCTGAAACTTGGTCTGAACCCTCATTCAAGTGGGATACACATAATAGATGGGCTGGATTTGCAAACCACATCTCGGTGGGCCTTCAAAAATGGTTATGAATGTTTTAATAGTGCACGGCTCCTCTCCACTTCTGTATGTGGTGTGGCCCACAAAAGTCACGGATTGACTTGATTTTTGAGACCAAGGCCCACGATGGAATGATGCATCTGACTGATGGGGTAGATGTTGGAAACGCATCACGGTGGGCCCACACACCTCGACCTCATGGGACGGATTCGTGAGGTCGAGCGCATAGTACCTTTTCCCATATATATATATATATATATATAAGAAATACTTGAAATTATGTGGGTTGTCTATCGCATGCTGAAGTTTAATGGAGTTTAGGGTGTTAATAGGACCACTTAAAAACTCTTGTTTAATTAAAATGATTTATCAATTTAAACTAAGAAGACAAATGACACGTAGGCTTCTAAGCCAAGTGGGTCCAATCACATAAAATATAAAGGATACAATAATATAAACAATTAGTCTATAAAAGAGATAGTGATCTTGTGTGTGTGTGATCAATTAAATTTCCACTATTTTTTTTTCTAACACACGCACACACACACCCCCACACACTCACGCCGTAGTGGGATTTCACCACCTATGGATACTCAAACCCTTGACCAGGTGTTGAAAATCCCAAAGTCTACCACCCGAGCAAGAGTAAAGTCCATAAAATTTCTACCATTCAATCTATTCAAACATTCATATAATTCAACCAATTAAAATCATAAGCATGAATAAAAATGTGTACAAGTGACAATCACAAACACAAACATATATAATGGTTCGGCTACTTTCCCACTCCACTCCCAGTAGACACACTCTCCTAGAGTGTACCAGATTTCATTATCTCTGAGGTTTTAAATTAGGTTCACTTTTAACCTTTATGACTCTATGCAAGGACCTAACACGCATACACTCTCATTTAGAGAAACAAGTTTCCACTCGTGTCGGTGGCTCCCACGGAGACTTGGTTAGTTTTCTATCGGCTAACCAATAACTACTACGATCTTAATCTAAAGACCTACATATACTCTTGCCGGAGGCTCCCTATGGAGACTAACACGTACGCACCTGTGTTCAGTGAATACGGTCATAATCCAAGGCCCTACGTTTATTCCATCCGGAGGCTCTCACGGAGACTAACACTACGTACTTGTGTCCAATGAATTCGGTCTTACATAAGAACTTATGTTCTACACAAGAACTTATTCGAGTTTGGGGTCACAAACTTTACACTCAATCCTACACAAGGAAGGAGTGTATGGACTTTAAAATGAAAACTTACTTGCCAGATTGAGTTCCATTGTCGCGCCTTCTTGAGAAGATTCTTCAATGCTCTCCCGTGCTTAAATTAGATTCTCATTTGCTCACACGATCATTGAAGTTGAATGGTTCAGCCCCACGATTTAATACCTTGCATGCGATGTACCTATGAGGTGATCAAGGTGGTGGGAGTTGGGTTGAATCTCGTACAACTAATAATTTTAGTTGATTTATAGTAGGAATTCACTAAGATATGTATTCTAAAGGATATAGACAATGATATACCTATAGGTTGAGTGTCTAATATCTAGAAAATGGTGGAGATCAAGTGCATATTCATAATGGAGATTGGAATCCTTATTAGAGTAGTAATCTCAAAGAAGATGAATTGAATCTCATAGGTTTAGAGGCTTAGGAAAGGAATTAAGAGTGAGGAATCACCTACGCTCTAATGACATAAAAACCTATCACAATGTCCAAAGCATGAATGCCTATTATAAAGAAATCGATTTGCAATGGCTATAAAACAGACAAAAAATGATTGGTTTGATTGATTGAACGAGGGCTTTCAATTGCTCAAACTTAGTTGAAATAGTTCAGAGGACTCACTATATAGTTTTGACCGCCTTCGATCGATCGAGCTCAACATTCAATCAATTGACTCTGATCAATCGAGATCGATTGAGCTTAGATTGAGAGTTTGCTGTTTTGGGTAGTTTGGTTTAAAATAACTCTGAACCTCTTTTAACCAATTTATCATATTTCAAATGAGCTACTTTAGTTGAGGGGTGATCAAATAAATGTTTACTTATTAAAGAATGGATCATTTAGAGATTATGTTCTTTTGGGTCTAAGACTAGGGTCATTAATGCACCTTATGATTTACCTGTTCTTCACTTCTTGATGTTTCATGTCCTCTTGTGTCTTCGGTCTTCAGTTTCCAAGGGCTTGACTGATTCATTGACATATGGACTCACATGATTGACAAATAGGTGCCCTAACAATGATCACCTACGAACCTTTGCACACGTGTCATGGGCATAAAATCCAATTCGATCCATGTGATGCGACACCCCATGAAATTTTCTCATGGGGTGCTGCATCACATAGACCGTTCAAATTTTGTGCCCATGACATGTGTGTAAAGTGCACACGAGCTCTCACTTGCGCAGATGATCATTTCTCACTCATATATATATATATATATATATATATATATATATTTCTTTGGAATTTTTACTGAAACTTTCTAAAAAATTATGATTTTACCAAATAATGATTGTACCAACTGAAATGCCAAGGAAGTGCTTTTTGAGGGAGAAATTATCATGATGCCCATTGTTTACTTTTTCACTAGAAAGTGTTGTGCGCAACCGCCACACATTAGGTGTGGAGGTGACCTTAGAACGAATTAAACAAATAACAGAGAAACAAAAAATTCAAGCAATCACAGAGAACATAACAATTTTATGTGAAAAAACCATTGAGGGAAAAAATCATGTCACCAAGCAACGACAAACCCACTATAATCAGAAAGTTATAAGAGATGGATAACTTATAGATCTGGAACCCTTGTCTCTACAGACAAATTCACCTTCTCAAAACCCTACCTTTCATGTTTACACTCTCCCTGATTAACCCTAATCCTACATAAACATGGTTTATATATCCCGATTACAGAATTATAAACAAAATCACACACTTATGTAGAAGTTGCACACATCGTCGATCGAACCTTCAATCGATCGATTCTGATTGATGACCTTTGATCAATCGACACTACATGTTCGATTCGATCGAACATGCTTAAAAGTACCTAGGGAGAACTCATATTTTCAGAATTATCTCGATCGATCAAGCCTTGATGATCGATCAATTGAACAGGTCTAAAATCGTCTAAAGACCAAATTGAAAAATTTTGAATTTTCTTGATCGATCGAGCCATGATAATCGATCAATTGAACAAGTCCAAATTTGTCTGGAGACCAAACCAAAAAAATTAAGATTTTCTCTATCTGATTGAAGCTGCTGTTGATCGATCAAAAATTCGATATTTGCATCAGATTGAAGGCCCTCAATCAACAATCTTTATCGGTGTTCTAATCTTGCATCTTCATTATTCCGAGCTACTATCATCATCTCTAAATTTCTTCATAGTCCATCATTGCTTCATGTGCACACTCCATCTTCATTCGTCCTTCACTAAGCTTAAAAAAATCGAGTAAGACCTGAACTTCTCTTTAGGAACCACTTAGTACAAATATCCGTCGGATTTTCATTGGCGTGAATCTTTTCAAGAGTAACACTGTCTTCCTCTAACATCTATATGATAAAGTGATGACGCACATCAATATGTTCAGTTTGGAAATGATATACTGAATTCTTTGTTAAATTAATCATGCTTTCGCTGTGACAATGCGCAAGCGCAACTTCCTGATGAAGTTTCAACTTATTCATCATATCTCCCAACCAAACCACTTCCTTGAATGCTTCTCTGCGATATACTGAAGCTTCGATATCCAACTAATTGCTCTACTTGCTAACATAAACTAACAACCCAAACTCAACCTTCTATTGTCCATGTTACCAGCATAATCGATGTCCACATATCCTACTGATTTCTCCTCAGATTTTTTGAATAATAAGACGTAGTCCGTTGTACATCATATGTAACTAACTAGCCATTTCATTGCCTCTCAGTGTTGCTTGTCGGGGTTTAACATGTATCTGCCTACAACACCCATTACGTGTGAAATACTAGGTCTCGTACAAACCATGACATACATAAGACTGTCAACTGCACTCGAGTGGGGCAAATGACACATATACTGCTTTTCTTCATTTGACATAGGACATTGTTTCCAAGAAAACTGAAAGTGAGCATCGTGAGGTGGTTTAGCCTTATCAAGTCTAAACTTGACCAAGATCTTCTCAAGATACTCCTCCTGAGACAAGCATAGCTTGCTCATTTCCTTATATTTTCCTTATCTCTGTGTAAGTCGATGTCGATAATTCTTTTCACAACCCCCAGATCCTTCATCTTAAATATCTTAGATAATTAAGCCTTTAATATGTTGATTTTAGACATGTTATGGCTGTCAATAAGTATATCATCAATATCAATACAAAATAATGAATTCTCTATCACTTAGTGATCTAAAGTAGATATAGTGATTGAACTCACTTTTAATAAATCGCTGACTCAATATGAAAGAATAAAACTTTTTATATCACTGCCTAGACGATTGTTTTAGGCCACACAATGACCTCTTTAACCTGCAAACCTTATTGTCTGCTCCCTGTACCTCGTGTCCTTCAAGTTACTTTATGTAGATATGCTATTCTAGTTCCCCATGTAGAAAAGTAGTTTTCACATCCAATTATTGTAATTCCAAAATTTATTGGGTAACCAATGCCAATATGAATTTGATAGATACTTGTTTCACAATTGGTGAGAATATCTCACAGAAGTTGACTCTTCATTTTGAGCATAGCCATTCGCAACCAGTCTCATCTTATACTTATTTAGTTTATTGTAGAATATTCACTTGCACGCAATCACTTTTTGCTTAATGGATAACTCCATCATCTCCCACGTTTTATTCTTGTATAGAGAATTCATCTTATCATGCATCACCACCATTCACTTCTCAGCATTTCAGTCATGTAATATTTTTTGAAAGGTAGATGGATCCTCATCCATAATGAGGGCAAACATAACATTTGAGTCATCCTTTTATCTTTTTGGTAACCTAAGATTTTTCGGTGGATTTTTTTGACAGGCGGTGCAACCACCTCTTCATGTACCTCTTCCTGTGACTCATCTACTTTAGGTGTTTCACCTCTGTCGATTTCAATATATACAACTAATTTTTCGATTTTATTGTGCACATCCTTTCAATACAAGGAACCTTAATTGAATTTGATGTCATGACTAAATATGATTTTTCATGAAATCCGATTGTACATTCTATATCCTTTCGCTCCATTACCATAGTCAACAAAGGTACACTTTTTATCCATTTGGTCTAGCTTATCTTTTATCAACAGACAGAATATGAGAATAAGCATCGCAATAAAAAATCCGCAGCCCTGCGTAGTTAACTTCCTAACTACTCCATAATTCTTTTAGAATTTTACAATTAATCGGTGTAGACGAGGAATGATTCACTAAATAACAAGCCATGTTAATAACCTCAACACATAACTCCTTACCTAACCTAACATTACTTAGCATATTTCGGGCTCTTTCCAAAAGAATCCGATTCATATGCTCCGTTACACCATTCTGCTCTGGTGTCTGCCTAACTGTGTTATGCCTTATGATCCCCTTGCTCTTACAAAATTGATTAAATTCCTTTGAAGTAAATTCTCCGTTGTTATCGGTCCTCATAACTTTCAGTTTTTGTCCTGACTATTTTTTAAGAATAACCTTTCACGACTTGAAAGTGGAAAACACATCAAATTTATGTTTTTAAAAATATACCCAAACCTTTCTAAAAAAGTCATCAATAAATATTACAAAGAATGACGATCCTCCTCTAGAAACAACGGGTGATAACCCCCACACATCATAATGCATATAGTTAAGCCGTCCTTTACTAATATGCTTCCCAGTTTTAAATGACAATCTTGATTGCTTATTGTAATGCAATGTTCATATACATCTAAATAAAAAAATTTAAAAATAAGAATTAAACCACGATCGAGTAGTACCTTCGTAGCACACTCGTTCATGTGGCCCAGACGCACAAGCCACACATGTGTAGATGTGGATTCCGTTATAGACGCTGCAACTCCACCCAATACAGTGTTCCTGATCAACCTATAAAGATTTCCGCTCTTTTGTACCTTTATAACTATGAGTGCCTATTTAGAAACTTTTAAGACACCTTTTGAAAAGATGAGTTATCGATGTCCTACGGGAGAGAGGGGTTCCAAATAATTCGTAAGACAACCTTCACTTAAAATATTTAGGCACAGCGACCTTATTTCACAAATGTCTTTAAAATCAATCTTTTAAACTAGTAAGAGAAAATGAAATAAATATAACATTCACCACAAGGAATGAAATAAATAAAATTCACCACAAAAAAGAAATAAATATTCACCACGAGGCACAAGGAGTTATAGTGGTTCGATGCTTAAAACCCACATATATTCCACTCCCAAAATTACTACCCTCGTAATTTTGACTTTCACCATAACAAGGTTTTCACAAGTTCATCTTAACAACCTAATATGATTCTTGTGATTTTCACGGGCTATCACAATCAAACCCCTTTTATGATTTTCATGGGCTATCACAAACAAAAACTCTATTATGTGATTTTCACGGGCTATCACAAATAAACCCACTGAGATTTTCATGGACTATCTCAAAAAATTCTAAATGAAATAAAGTAAACAATGTACTTATCTTCAAATATAAATTCGAAGAAGCAGTCGAAGCTTGTCGCAAAGATTTTCTTTCTTGAATGTAGAGGAGACAATATTCGCTCAACTAGAAAGAGAATATGGTTCTAAAGTATTTTAGAAAATGAAAACTCTAATGCTACAAATTCAATTCTCTTAATTCTCAAGTGGAGTATAGGCTGCTCTTTAGAATATAATTGAGATTAGTTTGAAAAAGGGAGTTAAATAGCCATAAAATAAATTTATAAATACCGCATAATTAACTTGATGAGGACTTAAGCTTCTCTCTCACTTGCAGAAGGTTTAGAGTGATTTTTTCGTTGTGATTTAGAATGAGAGAAGGTCCATATTTATAGCCAATTTGTTTGAAAATTCGACTAGTCTAAGAATAGGTTTGGCTGGCTAGATTCCATCGAATCTGTTTTAACGACTATCAGATTGCGTGGGATAAGATTTATTCAAAATTCGGCTGGCCTAAGGTGAAATTCGACTGGCCAAATTCTTTAAAAAATCCGAGAATCCATTGCTGGAATTTGAGCCGAACTTCAAGTTAGGCTAGCCGAACCTAAGGCTGGACGAATTTGTAATAAAAATTTCAAATATTCAAATATGAAATTTAGCTCGAACCTGAAGTTAGGTTAGCCGAAGAAGTTAGGTTGACCGAACTCCAGAACAATTACACCATAAAGAACCCAACGTAAATAATTTTTGAAAGCATCTAACCTAATGTCTTTGTAGGGTTATATCACTTGTTGGTTGGCTAATACGGAGATTTTCTAATCTTGATAACTTGAAATTAAGTGATGTCTTGAGATGATAAGCCGACCTTGAACTGATCTTCACGAGATGAAGTGTAATTGCGATTTGACCGTACTTGCGTTTTGAATGGTATCATCGTATATATTTTATCTTACGAAATTTGATAACCTTATGTGTACTAAACATATAAGCACTTACACCTTTATACTTGGTGAATTTGCATCTAAGTGCCTCAAGAGCTCCCAAAGATATCAGATTTTTCTTCAGGTCTAGAACGTGCCTCACATCTATTGGAGTATGCTCCACCCTATCGAATATTTTTATACAAATCGATCTAATTCCAATCATCTTACGGGAATGATCCTTCTTGAGAAGAATTAGGCCACCATCATACTTACTGTACATGGCGAACCAATTACAATGAGGACACATGTGATACAATGCCCCCTATCCAAAATCCATTCGTTATACAAGTGTTCAATCTTGGACATAGACAATACATCGTAATCACTTGTCTCATCGCTGCATTCCGCTGAATTAGTCTCTTTTAGTGAATTATCTGAATTTTCATCTTTCTGGGTTTTAAGATTTCTGTAGTCCTTTTTCATATGTATCGTCTTGCCACAATTCCAGCACTTCAACTTTCAAGTTTCCTTCGCCATTTGACTTGAACCTCGATCACAATTTACCCTCCTCTCATTCAGATGGTCTTCCCCTTGCAACCAGTGCCCCTACATAAGCTGCACCCCAAACATACTTTTATAGAATAAACCTGACTTCTATATTATTACAACTTACCCTATGAAAACCGTTTGCAGTTTACTGCCTCAAAAAACTGTTGGTAGTTTAGCGCATGAAAAACTGTAACTTTTCAAAAACACCAAAAATGAAAATAGAGAAGAAGAATGAGAGGAGATTGTTGGAATTATTGTTGTGATTTAGATTGACCCAAAGATGAGTTTATATAGAGTTATAATGATTGCTTTAAGATAATTTTCATAGTAAGATTCCTTCTTTTACGGTGTCTTTTTAACAATGATATCCATCCACCGTCAATGACGTCATTTCACAACCATTTCGAATTTAAATGATTCTTCATTTTTTAAGAGGCACCACTATCCATAAATGAATCGTTACCAATAATAAATAAAAATCACAACCCTTCTCATATATTTTTCTTTATAAGTTTAAAAAAATCCAACAATTTTATTTTCGTATCTTGAAAAAACCCAACACAGATGTGCTTCATTTTTGGGTTCATGCTCTAAAATGAACGGGCAAAAGCGACATGAATATAAAACACATACGGCCACGCAGCGCCCAAAACATCACCACACCATCGCTGGGTTGGTGTAGGCAACACCACTTAAATCTGCATTGCCAATGGCGCTAGGTTACTGTGTGGCTCATGTCAACTGTACATTCGATCCACCTAGTCTGGTCCACTCAAGCGTTTTGTCTCCCTCATTGTCACGGTCGGTGCAAAAAATACTGCCAACCCAAAACTTAGATGGGACACAATCAGGAAGCAATGTAAAATCATATCTAAGACCTCTAAATCATGCGTAAGAACTCTAAATTGAATAGCCCCTCCATCCTGGCACGACGCTTCTCTGCATACACAATACATTGGCCCACAAACAATAAGAAGGTTTTATTGGTTGGGGTCCTTTCCTAACGGTTCCTCGGCTTATTTTTGGCCACATGGCATAACATCGATAGGTGGGGATCAGTTGTTGCCCGGGTAATAATGTAGTGGGTATTTATTTATTTTTAAAATTTTATTTTAACACACGCACACACACCTCCACACACTCACACCCTAGTGGGTTTTCACCACCTATGGATACTCAACCCTTGATCGGGTGTTGAAATTCCTGGGAGTCTACCACCGGAGCAAGAGTAAGGATCCAACGCACTGGGTGTTCCCTAACCGTGGGGCCCACCATAATACATGAGTTGTACATCCACGTCCATCAGTTTATTTTTTATTTTTTTTAAGGGCATGGCCCAAAAAAATGAAGCATATCTAAATCTCAAGTGGACCACACCACAGGAAACTGGTCATCGACCATTAAATACTTCTTGTGAGCAAAAGAAGTTTTGGATCAAGTTGGTATTTCTGTTTTCCCTTCATTTAAGTCTGGGTGATCTCATCGACAGGTTAGATGTAAAATAAACATTGCAGTGGGCCATAGTAAGTTTTTAATGGTGGACATTTAATGATCACTGTTTCCTATGGAGTGGTCCAATTAAGATTTGGATCTGTTTCAATTTTGTAAACATACCAAAAAATGATGAACGACATAGATATACAACAGATACATCAAGGTGGGCCCCATGGTCAGGGAAAACACCCACTACGTTGTTACTGGGGTAACACTTCACGGTTGGAGTGGATGCCTGTCCCAGAATATGTGGGACCCACCTTGATCTTTCTTTATGATCCATGGGTCCGGGAGCGGATTAGGTGAGACCCATCCTCATCCAAGACGGTGGCCTTTACCCTGGGGCCCATATCTATTCTGTGTCCATGCGGTCTATCTGATTTTCATATCATTTTAGGACATGTTCCCGTAAATATGAGGCAGATTCAGTTATCAGGCGGACAATACCATAAGAAACAGTCGTGATTGAACGTCCAATCATTAAAAACTTTTAGGGTACACCTTAAAGTTTCCGAAGTGTTTATTTGCCATCAAATCTATTGATAAGGTCACCTTTCATAATGTAAAAAATATATATCGTTAGTTCAAAACTTTCGTGATCCGTTTTAATGGTCAATCCCCACTGTTTCCCATGATATGGTCCACCAGATAATCCAATCTGGTTGATTATTTGAATCATGTCCTAAAATGATAATGGACGGCATGGATACATAATAGATACATCAAGCCGGGCTCTATGATAAGGGCCGCACCATCTTAGGTGAGTCCAGGGTCTCACCTAATCCGCTCCCATGCGGTTCATACGTTTTTAGGGAACTTCTATGTTGTGCGCCCAAAGTACAACGCTGGACTGAAGACGTTACAAGCTCCCCTTCTCTATTTTTATCTCAGCGCTTAGCATGCACTCGCGTGGAGCACCATTTCCAGTGGAGCGGATTGCTTGGAAGCAGGAAGTTCCAGCGCAAGGATTCTAAGTAGGGCACTGTGATGTTTTTGAGAAATCCAAACCTGTTAATCTATTTTTAGAGCTCATTTTAAGATACGCAAGTAAAAATGAGGAGGATCCAAAAATCAAGGAGGCCATACAAGATTAGGGAAAGAAATGCCTACTGCTGAAACTTTCCTATGCTCCCATCTTGATGTTTGTATGCCATACAAACCGTTTATAACATCATTTTCAGTTGAATGAAGTGAAAACACCCAAAACTTAGACACATACAAAACTTCCATGGCCATATAGATATTTCAAGGGTGGTCACTAAATCCAACTGTTTCCTCTCTGCAACCCATTTGCAGTTTGAATCCACCATATTTTATTCGTATGTCCTAGAATTATCTCGAATTTCTCACAAACATCACAGTTGACCATGCCAAGAATCCTTGAGCAGGAAATTCCTTTCGCAGAAAATCCTCGTCCATTTCCTGTCTTTTTTACACGTGCGTTGCACGTGCCATACCCCAAATATGTAGATATGGAGATGCACGGGTTAAAGTAAGCCACACGCATCCCTTGGTTCCCGCTATTATTGCAACCTCTAAGCCACAATTATTATGCCTGTACATGTAATCATGTATGCTTTTCAAGAACAATAGCACGAGGCACGTGCCATGCGCATGACTTGGGTTTGATGTTTCAGGACTGCAGCTTGTGTTCGGTCACCCTGAACCGATTGACCCAACCTGAGTTTGGGTTGGGTCATCAAGGTCCACCGGTTGGCTCAGGTCAGTAAATTCGGGTTGGGAATAATCCCTTGTCATTTGGTCGGGTCAAGGATAAAACAGTTGTTTGGGTTAGCTCAGGCTGCAGGTAGGGGTGCACACGATTCATTCCAGTTTCAAAACTGGAACCGATTAGTTAATGAATCGGTCACTGCTAGCCGTTGATATGGACCATTCATGTAAATGGGGCCACCTTTAGTTCTCATCCCTTTGGAAACCGGACCGAACTGTGTGCACCCCTAGCTACGGGCTAGGTCTTCCTAAGGTCGAGTTAGGCCAGGTTGACCCGCCAAATGAAAAATGGGGATCAAATGGCATATGTAGGTTTGTGTGGGAGATCACCATGGTGTATCTTTCATCGAACACTTTCATTAGGTGCGAACTCACAAAGATGAAAGGAAGATGTTGTTGCTTAAATTCGGTTAATCCTGCTTCACCTCCTGTGAGCTGTTGAGCACCTGTAAATGGATAAGGAACAAGTAGACATTTGGAGTGCCGGTTTTGGCCGATGACCATCCGAAGCCTAAATTAGGCGTACGAACTCACAATAGGCGTAGTAGAATCGAGATAGTTATGTGTATACATTTTTCTTGAAGATGTACGTATATTTATAAGTGCTCTTTGATAGTTCCCGTATTCAAGTAGATTTTGTAAGATAGGCGGGAGGGAACCGTATTTGAATCGGAATTTACTTTCGGATGTCTCTGATCATGCCTTAATCAGCGTGATTTTCGTTGAGTCTTCGCAGAAAAACTCTTCTCATATACGACGCGAGATTTTCTCTAGATATTTTTATTCTATGCTCGAGGTTGTCATCTAACCTTGAGGTTAGGTCGAAGGTTGAAGTTGTAGACAATTTAGGTCGTAATCGACATAAGGTCGAGGTCGGCAGGTCTGTAGATAAGATCTATGCTCGTAGTCGAGATCTGTAGATTTATTGACAAGCCTTACTTTAATTTTTCCAGTTCAGTTAGTGAATCTCTCTGCTCTCTGGCTCATCTTCCTTAACACTTAGGTATTTCGGAGAGTCAGCTTGGGTGCTTTTGTTGCTATGTGTCTCTTATATTAGATTAGCTTAGTTTTACCCATAACGGAAGATACAAAAATCATCCTGATTTGATACTTGGATCGCATTTCATGAAATTAAAGGTTTTAAGCACGAGTTTACATAATTACCTTGGGTTTCTATTCTGTATCTATGACAAATTAAGGGTTTCATGTGATGGATGGACTGGATTTCACACATAAAACGTAGTGGGGGTGTTGTAGACTATACTGGTCCTTGTCATGCTAATCTCCAATGCAACCAGCACTACCCTTTCAACAAATGAACTGCCCGGTTACTTATGTTAGACTACGCCGGACATGGACCACAATCATATTTACCTCTTAAGAAGTCAATGCAAATGAGCCCCACATAGCTTATTAGTGCTAGCTGATGATGTAAAGTTTCATGGTACGGCAGCCAGAACATTAACTTGTGGTGAGACAAGGTTTTCCTTGCAAAAACAGAAAAGTGCTCTGAATAACTATTAATGTTATTACTGATTTTTCAAATGAAGTCTCAAGTCCACCTGGTCGGACCGTAATTTACGGTCCACGCTGCATATATATATATATATAACCTCTGGATGCGGATCAAGTAGTGTTGCCCATGCCACCTCTAGTGGTGGTTTGGTGATGTGTTGGGTACTGTGGGGCCCACTGTGATGTAATGTGTATGTTTTATATACACGCTATCTGTTTCTAGGGCACGGATGGGGTACTATCCTTACAATGATCTATATAAAGAAGGATGCTCGTCTGCTTTGTGGGGCTTATTGTAGTGTACATGTTTTATCCAAATTATTCAATTATTTTGACAATTCATTTTAAGGCATGAACTCAAAAAAAAAGCAGATCAAAGGTTCAAGTGGACTACACCATAGGAAATAGTGGGAATTGAATGGAATTGAACTCCTACGGGTGAAAACTTCATAAGCATTGGTGATGTTTATTTGTCATCCAACCATTTCATAAGGTGACATAGACCTCAGTAAAGGCAAAACATAAACTTGATCCAAAACTTTCATGGCCTGGAGAAGTTTTCAACAACAGGCTTTCAATCCCCATCATTGCTTCCTGTGGTGTGGAAGGCTTTCAATCCCCACTTGCTTCCTGCGGCGGTGGTTCACCTGAGCCTTCAATTTGTATCCTTTCTAGATTCATGCCATGTAATGATTAGTCAAAATGGATAAAACAAATGCATTATGGTGGGTCACACAGAGCCCCTGACTAGACCATCCATCTCTGGCTAGGTCTTTGTGGGGTAGTACCCATTCCTTGTCCCTGATTTTCCAGCTAATCTGGATCCTCTGTTTGCCACAAGCAGGGAAATCCTGTTTCCCTGAATTGTGATTGGTCCAGTAATGACTAATGTTGCCCGCACCGCATAAAATGCAGCGTGTGATGATGTGACCCAAACAGTTTGTAACAAGTAGGACTTTCCTACTTGTGGCAGGTAGAGGATTGAGATTCTTTTCCAACTTATTTTTTAGGGTAGTATCCCAAAGATAAAGCAGAACTGAAGTTCAGGTGGACCACAACATATGAAATAGTGGTGATTGAATGCCCACCATTAAAAACTTTTTGGGGGACCACAAAAGTTTTGAATCAAACTAATATTTGTATTTGTCTGTATCTTACCAATAGGTTGGATGGCAAATAAACATTATTGTGGGCCCTAGGAAGGTTTCAACCGTGGGTGTTACCATCCAATTTATTTCCTGTAGTGTGGTCCACTTGAGCTTTGGATATGCTTCATTTTTGGTTTCATGCTATAAAATGGATTGAAAAAACTGATAGATGTCATGGATATAAAGTACATACATCATTGTGGGCCCCACAGTGCCCAACACATCACCACACAACTACTAGGGTTAGTGTGGGCAACACCACCTAATCCAGGTCCAACCTCTCCGAAAATCGCCCCACTCACTCGGGCAATTGCCTGCGACTTTAGCAGGAACTTCTAAAAAATTTATTTCGTCCTTAAAGAGTGACTTTTAACGACAAAAACATGTTTCGTCGCTAAAAACCCTCTTTCTTGTAATTGCATGACAAGAAATAGTGAGATTTGAACGTCTGCCCTTGAAACATTCAAGGGCCCACAAAAGTTTTGGCTAATATTTGTTTTTATCCTTTCATGCACGAAGGAATGACTTTATAAACAGTATGGATGATATATAAAAATCACCGTAGAGTTCATTGAGATTTCAACGGTGGGTATTTTCATAACTACTTTTTCCCATCCCACATCCCACTTGACTGTTGGATTAGACTCTCTCTCTCTTCTTTTTTATTTTATTTTATTTTATTTTATTTTATTTTTTATTTAAATTTTATTCTTGTACCATATAATAACATAATCCCGTAAATAGATAAAGGGGTGGATTTCTCACAAACATCACGGTAGGCCCCACCTAGCTTCCCGTCACCGCTGGAAGTGTTGGATGAGGCAAAAATATGATACGTAAAAGCCATTGGGTGGGTGCAGGGGCTGCTCAAAGGGGTAGGCAAGTGAGGCAATGGCCTAAGGACCCGTAATTATGAAGGCCTATATTATAGCAAAATTAAATTTTCTTGATTATGAAAGTCCTATATTATAGCAAAATTAAAATTAAGAAGAAAAAAAAAAAGCTTAAAATTTTTGAAATAAAACTTATTGAAAGGCCTACAAAATAGAATATCTAAAAATTAGTTTATAAATTTGAAATTGAAAATAAAAAATAAATCCTAGAAACTAACACTATCAATAATAACAGTTTTGGGGTCATCTCTGGGAGGTCGTAGGTTTCTCACCCTAACATGTGTGGTCCGAGAAGAAGAAGCTCTAGTTTTCTTTGGACGGCCTTCCATAGTAAGATTAAACAAGAAAATTATTTCAAATCCAACAGATTTTTCTTAAAAAGATAACTCTATTGGACGTGGATTTCCTGCCAAAGCCTTTTTAGGAAGTTTCTATGTTGGGAACCCTGTCTTTGTGATGTTTTTGAAAAATTCTATTCCGTTTTGTGAGTTCATTTTTGTTGCTAAAAATTAACTGTATCCAAAGCTCAAGTGAGCCGAAAACATAATAATTAAACGTCCACAGTTAAAATATTCACGAGGCAATAGAAGTTTTGATTCATGCTAATGTTTTTGTTTTCAGTTCATCCCAATAGGAATAATGTTATTAACGATATGGATGACATCTAAACATTAGTGTTGAACCCAAGAAGGTTTCAATGGTAGGAATTTCCCTGACCACATTTTCCTTTAGTACTCATCCTGATTCGTTTTCGTTTTTGGCAACATGTCCTAAAATGAAGTCACAAATTGGATGGACGGGGAGGATTTCTCACAAACATCACAATAGACCCCACATAAGTTCCCCATGCAGGAACTTCCTGCGAAAGGCTTTTCCGAAAATCAATAAACCGGTGGAAGTAATTAAGTTCTCAAAAATTAAATTCTAACATCGTTTTTCTTAATTAAATATCATGAAAAGCGTTATTTTTAAAAGCCCCAAAAATGTTGAGCCGCCCCTGGGTGGGTGACGGAGAATTATCGTCCAAGCGCTTGTACTAGAAACCTTCTCTTTCACACGTCTGCCCTTACTTTAAACCTTTACCTGTAATTGCGGAAAAGAAAAGTAACATGGAACTGATAATTGCAAATTAACCGTCCTCTTTAAAAAATGCTGTGAAGAAAAGTCCGTTCAGATGGAAAAAGTTGATTGATGTTCTCTTTTGATTTATCCTATGGTATTTTAGCCTTCAACGAAACGATATTTACTAACTCTACCATGGAGTCCGAAGTCTGGTGTCTTATCTCTGTTCTTCTCCGTATTTATCGGTCTACGATAGGACGTGGATTGGTACCACTCCCCTACCCACATGGTACGAGATGTACAAAAGGGCATGCAGCCAGTTAAATCTCACCATGTCGTGTGTTAGGGTGGTACGAACCACTTCCTCCACTGCATGTAAGCAACCCACATTCCTTGAAAATACATGTCTCAATAATAACAAGTGCGCATATGATTTGGTAATTCATATTCATGGCCAATTAGGCCTGTTTTGGAGGTGTGCGTGTGTGGGGTGTGTGTGCGTGTGGTGTGAGTGTGTGGGGGTGTGTGTAAAAAAAATAATAATAAATAAAATTAGGCCTGTTTTGGATACCACCAAATGAGTTACTTTTTGACTTATGTTAAGTTACTGAACTACTTTTTATTTTTATTTTTTAGCTCAAGTTAGTTTGGTAAATATTATCCTAAAGTAACTTATGTTTTGAAAGCTACTTTATCCTTGTTAACTTTCTTTTCTAGCCTCTCTCTCCGTTCGTGTCAAAAGGAGGTCTCACGTGATGGACTTTTCACATCAAAGGTGGGGCCTACATGATGGAAGGTCCACATCAAAGGTGGGCCCACATGATTACCCATGTTAATGTTAATGTGGGCACACATAATGGATGGTCTACATCAAAGGTGGGCCCTTAATGATAAATAACCCATGTCCAGAATGGGCGGGTATGATGGACGACCCACTTCAAAGGTGGGGCCTGCACGATGGACGCGCCGTTCACATCAAAGATGAGCTCCACATAATAAGCAATGGACATTGAAGCTAGGCCCCATATGATAGATTGCTTATATCGAGGTGGCCCCACATGATGGACAGTTCACATCAAAGGTCGGCCCCTAATAATGAATGACCCACGTCCAAGGCATGATTGGCAACCCACATTGAAGGTGGGGTCCACGTGATGGACAATCCACATTAAAGGTGGGCTTCACATGAAGGGAAATTAATAATGGTGGGCCCCACATGATGGATGATCCACAGCCAAAGTCGGCCCTAATGATGAGTGGCTCATATTCAAGTCGGTCTCCCATGATGGACGACCCACATCGGAGGTGGGGCCGCATGATAGACGGTCCACATCAAAGGTGGGCTCCGCATGATGGGCGGTAGATATTGAAGGTGAACCCCACATGATGGACAATAACATTGAGGGTGGGCCCCACATGATGGATGACCAACATTAAAGGTGGGCCCTACATAATGGACAATGCACATTAAAGGTTGGCCTCGAATGTTGAATTAACCACATCCAAGGTGGGTCATGTATGATGGACGACCCACATCAAAGGTGGGGCCCACACAATTAACGGTCCACATCAAAGGTTGGCCCCACATGATGGATGGTGGATGTGAAGGGGACCAAACGGACTTCAGGTATAAAGATTTAGAGTGTTGGAAACCAAACATGCTTTTTCACTTTTTGACTGATAAGTATGTTGTTATTTACCAAACATACTGTAACGCCCTAAAAATCGGGGGTCGAGCAGGAGCCCAACTCTCGAGTTCCAACGCATCACTTATGTAACATAGAAAATGATGATTAAATGTTGTCTGTATTAGTACATGAAATATGAATGAGATTATACCAAAACAACATATCATACTTCAGATACAAGTGAAATTGCAAGCGGAAGACTGTGATAGATATATTAAATATATAAACTGTTGTAAGTCTCCAGAGTGTGATAATGTTATCAGGTTAAATAATTATATGTACAATTTTAAAATATACAAAAGGTGTAATATCATCTAGTCAACATCCCAGAAATTCCCGTCGATTAGGACACGGCTCACATGAACCCGCCTGAAAACTGCATGTAAGAGAATGCCTCGTCGTCGTCCTCGAAGTCCGACTTCGCCTCGTAGGCATCGCCATCACCTGCAACTAAGACAGAGTCTTGTTGGTGTGTACAACACCGTCCCATAACGTGGGAGTAAGGGATCAACTCAGTGGAACTAAGGTTAGTATGTTATCAATTCAGTCAAGCAGTAATGATAAAGTAATACAACAAACATTCCTAAGTACTCTGGTTAATGAAAGAATGGTATGTATAAATGATGCATGCTCTTGCCTACACTCCCTTTACGATCTTCATCTCATGGTCGCGGCATGTCAGTCACTTCCTCAGTGCTCTACTCTGACGCCAACGACACATGCAATGCGGTGCATGAGCTTGATTACCAAGTTCTTATTAGTCCTTTTACATACAACAGGATTGGAAAACTAAAGTACCTCCCTTACATCATTTTTCAAACAATGATCTATTCAATGGTCGTCAGTCCTAGTAAATCTCATACAATATTACGGTTCTAGGTCACTACAAAGGGCTTGTCACCTCGATGCAGTGTAGGCCTAGGTTATACTCTAGTTGCTACGGAAAGGCTCGTCGCCTCTACGTAGGCTCAGAGTATGCTCGAGGTCACTACAAAGGGCTCCTCACCTTATCAGTGTAGGCCGACAGCTCGAATATAGTGTCCCATATCACCTTATTCGGCTCACGAGGCTGTGTTGCTCACTGGACACTACGGGGAGGCTCGTCGCCCAGCATAGGCCGACAGCTCGACCACGATATCCCGTACCACCATGTTCGGCTCATGAGTCTTAGCAGATCGAGGTCCCAAGGTTAATGAGGTTTTCACTGGTGAATTCGGTACCTTAGGTTCAAGTAGTAGCGTCCATATATAGTGAACATACATCGGGTTACTTGACAAGCTCAACTGGTACGAGCGCACCTCGAGTTAATCGACATGAAGTGCGTAAGCACTCCGTGTGGCCTAACCACTATCGACAACCCAAGTACGAATCGGATTCGTTGAACACGTCCAGTGTGGTGAAACAACTTCAGCCAACTGATCAAAACCTGTTACCGATTACCTGGACTATATAATAGTCCCAACCGCATTCAATTACAACAAGTAATCATATGAGAACGTCAAAGTAGGAATGGATCAATAATTCCAATCATACAATCATTCGAGCATTTTATGGAATACAACTTAAACATGAATTCACATATATGCATTCCATGCCTAAACAGACACTACAGTATAAATTACATGGAGGAAATCATACACATAGTTAAGGTAGTTGAGAATCATATCTCAACGCTCATACAAAGTACAATTAACTAACTACCAGTTCATTTAGACATTCTTACAAACACTTAGTCTACACATTCCAACATACATGATGTATGTTGGTTATAATATGTATTAGGGCAAAACCTTTCCCCAAGGAGTTATTGCATATACAACCAGCATATTTGCATGACAGATAATCATGTCAACCGCGAATCCAAAAACCATACGTATTCAATTATTTCAACAAATACATAGAATACACTATACTTGACATAGTTCGTACGTATTCGTAAAGTGAAACAAACATCACGTTTGACATGTGAAATGACACCCATGTCAGTAATAAATCATTAACCGATATTGAAAGTCTTGAAAATCATAACCTAAACGTATATAGTCCGCTTCTTTTGCCAGTAAACAAGTAATGAACTCAGTTTAAACACTACACCTTTGTCTACAGCACAACGACAACCTACAGTATGAAATATGTTAGCTATTTCATCCCTTACACTATCTGAAACCCTAAAACATATTAAGGTTAGGTTCTTCTTACCTAAGAACGGAGTCGGAATCGCCGAAAAAGCGATTCAGATGTGGTGGTTAAGCACGTGGAGCGTCAGGGAAGAATCCCAGAAGCAAACGCCAACTCTCTCTCTTACTTTCTCTCTCTTTCCTCCTCTTTTCTCTCTCTTTCTCTTTTAGGGTTAGGAATTCGTATGGAATGAGAGAGGGGTAGGTTTAGGCCCTTATATAGGCCCAGAAGTGATGGGAATGACCCCAGGGCCATGATATACATATGTTATATCTAAAGGGCGTCTGTTTCGATCCAACGAGCACTTCTGGAGGCCCCCTTTCTGCGTGCGGTCGGACTTAAGCTCTCTGACTTGGATCTAAGTCAAGCTATGTTTTCGGTCCGATCGAATTTACAGATCAACCGTGGCGGACGAGTTTCAGTTCAACGGTCACCGGTACTCGATCAGGGTCACAAATATACTGACATATGTTGGAAATTTTTCCTGATCCAAGGGTGTAATTGGGTCAGATTCTGATGGTCTGAATCCTTATATTTGGCCTGCAAGTGAACGACTCAATTCACTTAAATCTGAACACCTTTCCTAAAGATATTTGCGTTTCTTACACACTTCGCTTCGGGCTCAAGTTGTGCATTTCTGAACAAAGTCAGGACTTAATTTCGAGTTGGTTGTCAAGCCTAGTAAGGTGGTCATAACGGTATAGTTTCGTGGTCATCGGACTTTCGACGTACGGTCCAGGTCCGATACGGAGTTTCAAAGTGCTCCCGAGAGTAACCAGGTTTAGAGATGAATCCTAAGTTTCAGGGTAATATAGCTTCAATGATTTTGCACGTTTTGGGTCTTGCAGATCATATTTAAAGTGATTAGTGCTAATTTCACAGATACTTTAGTTTAACACTAGCTAATCCTCGTTTAATTTTTAAAGGATTTGGTCCTGAGTGATTTCTGCCTGAGGTGATACTCGGGTCTTTGTACGGATTTTTTCGAGACGTTACACATATATACGATCTGCTGAATACGTAGAAATTAAAATAAGCTACTTGTGGCATAAGTAGCTTATCTAAAATAACTCAGGATCCAATCACCTCCTTATAATCCCACTATGTGTGGACTGAGCCTAGAAGAAATTTGGGATTGAAAGATGCCAACAATTGATTTATTACTTTCTTCAATTAAAAAGTTAGACAATTGTAGTATTTTTACTCTTAAATCTCTATCTTCAAGCAATTAACCTAAATGTTAAGATCGCATCATTGAATGGACTCTTCGAATGGTCCATTCAAATTGGGATGGAATCAGCCAATAGTCTAGGTTACCTGTTGGGCTCCACTTAACAAATAGCTTAGATTACCAAATGATGGGACCAAGTTATCATAGTTGAAAGTCAGCAACGCTGTCTATCTTGTTATTTCAAGTCAAGGTATCATAGTATAGTATGCTCACACTGTTCTGGGTTTTAAATATGTTCAACCGGGGCCATAGTGCAATTTTCCAAAGCCTCCATATTAGAATACCAAACGCATTCAAAAAGAAGAAGAAGAAAAAGAGCTTAGATTTTGAGGATCCTTTATGATATTTGGGCTTTCTTTATTAAATATAAATCATTGTTCTATTTTCTTTCTTAACTGTCTTTCCAACTGGTTAAAAGCATTAGAAAATTTTGGATTTGTTAGATTTTTGGTGGATAGGCTTGTTGGAGTGTTTAGTCGAATGAAGTGTGTGTGTGTGTATATCCATAAGTGTTTTGTTCATTGCTTATTATTGTTGTATATATATGGGAAGCTTATGATTGAGAAGCTTCTCAGGTCTTTGTATTTTTGAGAAATGAAGTAGAGCAAGTTTGATGTGAAATACATTATCAAGCCTAACTTGTCCAGTTCTTTATAGAACATTGTCATAGTTAGTTAATAACTTAGGATAGCTTATCCATGTGCCACTAGGCATGGTATGATTGTTGGCCATATGGTGAGTATCTAACATCCTTACATTCTCCTCAAAGTGTGGATGCGTCCATGTGTATACATTGACTTGATCTAAATTAAAGGTGGATTTTATTGTTTGACATTAACTTATACCTCCTTGTCCTTAGACTTGAGAGAACCTAGGGTCATAATGGGGACTTGACTGGTTACCTTGTTCACCAATATATGAACCTTTTAGGTGGATATTTAGGACTTGAGTGTGGTTACTTTGATTCATCAATACGCAAACCTTTTAGGCGGAGATCATGAATTGGGTGGTTGGTTAGGTATCTTATAAGGGCTAGGATTTTCAACAAAGGATCATAGCCCTTATAGGTTTAGCCTTATATCATAAACCATAATGATCGATCACCATGGTGGGCCAAACTTGTGTTGTAAATTATTTTGATTAAAAAATTGTTTTTAAAATCATCATATGCAATGTTTTGTAAAGTTAATGGTTTTGATTTATTTTTTTATTACCCTATCATGATTATGGAATATAGTAGCCCTTAGGATAGTGAGCCTTGGGACCATGTAGAAGGATATGTGTATAATAGCATAAGATATGATGATCACTTATATCCCTGTGCAGTGTACATGAGTTGAAATTGTGGCAACGGGGCCGTAATGCGTTTAAGTGTGAAATATAACGGAGCTATAGAATGTAGGCTAAGTCCTTGGGGGGGAGGGGGGGATTATGACCAATTAAAAATTATTTACTTGTTAAAACAAACAATGCCTAGTTTAAACTAATTTGCTAATTAAACTAAACTAAGTAATATAACTTTAAGGCTTCCAAGTCAATAGAGGTCCAATTACATAGGCTAAACAAGATATGTAAGTTAAGCAACTAGCCTATAAAGATAGTGTATATGAGTGTATGGGATGTGATTCCTATCAATCCTAAACATTTATTTAATCATGCATCATAATTAAACATTTAAAGCACATTATCATAATTAAATAAATGTGCAAAGACAATCCTAAATACGATCATATATAGTGGTTCGGCTGCGTGCTTACTCCACTCCTGGCGAGCGCACTCAACCTATGATTATACTGAATTTCACTATCGGAGGTTTTAAATCAGGTTCACCTCAAACCTTTACAGTCCTATACAAGAACTCTACAATTTATGCCCAACACGAGCAAAGGTCATACACAAGAGGCTAGACTTTAATCCTACACAAGGACAAGGGTCCTAATCCCGAACCTAAGTTTATGTCCTACACAAGGAAAAAGGTCCTACATAAGAACTTGGGTTTAAACCCTATATAAGCTAAGGTCCTAATCTTAAGGTCCTAATCTTGAACCTGGTACATATTCTCCTATCAGAGTCCTACACAAGGACTTCAGTTATTTTTTCTTTGGGCTAACCAACAACCTTGGTCCTACACAAGAACTACGGATTTAGACTATACTAGTCAAGGTCCCACACAAGAACCTAGGGTGAGTTTGGGGATACGAACTCTTGCACTCTAACCTACATAAGGTCGGTGTACAAACCCGGACCCCTACTGTAACGCCTCGTGTTTTTAGGACCCGAGTATATGACTCGTTTCCCAAAAACCCGAGTGTTAACCTTTAAAGATAATCAAATACAAGTGTGTGTGTGTATGTGTGTGTGTGTGTGTGTATATATATATATATATATATTCTTTCAGAATTAGCAGTTTACGGTATAATGGACAAATCAACATAAAGGAAAATTTCATTTACAAAATATACAAGAGGCTGCCCATAATGACTTATACAAACCAATGTCTCTTATAATAGCAAATACAAAAGTTACATAATTTACACAAGAGAAATAATAAAATGCATATAAACTTAAGCGGCAAGATCGCGCAGCTTCTCCTAGCAGATACAACCATACATCCCTGATAATTGTACCATGTTCTTTATCACTCTGGACATCTGTGTCATTTAAGCCACCTGTGCTACCTGTACGGTTATATATTTGATGGATGAGTGGCTTATCGGTGTGAGTTCCCCTCAAGATTATACATCGCCACCTTAGCTAAGCATAGTTAAAAACAATAAGGCAATCAAAATAATACATGATGCAGTCTTTTTAAATGCATGGATGTGTAAATGCATATCAACCTGGGGATGCTCATCCAGTCAGACTTGAGTTCGTCACCCATACAAAAGACCGGTCACCAGCGTAACATATCTCGTACAACATGGTGCCAAGTCATCAAAATAGGTCGATAGTCAGTGGTCTGGAAGCTAGCGAAACGATACCCCAATGAACCTAATAACACGTGCTACAACATCCAAAATTAGCCACCTGTCATCGCTAATATGTCACGGATGTATAATTAGCCAAACTATTATTATTCTAATTACAATAAACCAATTTAAGTAACTCAATGGTCACTATGAAAGGCTCGTCGCCCAATGTAGGCTTATAGCTCAGGCATAGTGTCCTATGACCACCATCCCTGGCTCATGAGATTTCTCCATCTCAGGAAACTTAATGGATGCCTGTCAACCAGTGACTAATAAAATTTCATAAGTAGGGATTACCATAGCATGGTATAAGCCATCGAAGTCACATCGGGCAAACCTCAAAACATGGGACAAATGTCAAATTTCAGCGACAAAAAGGGTACACGGAACATCAAATCAATCGACAAAAAGGGTCAGGCAAGGCTAAATCAGAGCGGTTAAAAGAGATCATTTCTAAGCCACTTAAGTCGTATGCCCTATGAATGGTAAATCCCACATTAATGTTCCATATCCCATATATCCTTTAAATTGAGGGCCCATTTCTTACCACAACCCATCTTGTTACATCCTAAGCATGGGTTCACGTACAAAAGAGGGAATTACACACTAGTAAGTGTAGTGAATAGAGATTCATAAACGACTTACAACAATTCATGTGAAAGCATATAGACATAGCATGCCAGATGTATGTGAAACACTTGATACATAATAATCGCAAGGATCATGGATTGAAATTTAAATGAAATCCATCATGTAAATAACTATTGCATACAATCATAAATCAAATATAAGTCATGTCTTAAGAGTTTATGACTAATGTAAGAGATCACATCCTATAAGGTAACATGTGTGATTCTGATAAAGACTATTACTTAACCAATTTAGAAATGGAAAGCTTAAGGGAAAGAAATCATCACTTTACTTGTCGACTCACCTTCTAATGTTATTAGGAAGTGCATATGCCCTTAGACTTGGATCCTATCATAAGTTATGAAATTGTACTATTAGATCCAAACTTAACTCACTATTTCTGTTCAAAGTATTGACCTAGGGTTTAGATTACTTAGGGTTTTGATGTAGGAATAGGGTTTTTTCCTAGAGTTCAGTTGTAGCCTTAACTCTAGGATTTGAATTGTAGTTGGTATACAATAAATTACAATGCTAATTTAATAATTAGAAAATAATTATTAACCTTAGTTTATAATTAATATTAGTTAACATAGTAATAAGAATCATTATGATGATAATAAATACTATGATCTATTACTAAGGATAATATTTAAGAAAGTTAAATAAAATAATACTACTATTTGATAAATAAAATCTTTGTTTATAATATCTAGTTATAGCACAAATAATCTACTAATGTTCTAATTAGAATTCTAATGCAATGTTTGAGAGAAAGCGCACCTATAGTTGATTCGACTTGAATCAACTCGGCTCGGCATCTGAGTTGACTTGGCTCAACTCCCCTTCTTGTTTCCCTGAATACAGCTACGGCCAGCAGGTTAGGACCCAAACAACTCTAAGAATTAGTGGGTTGCCAATTCACTCGACTCGGCGAATACTCGATTCCAACACGACTCCCTTTTGACCCGACTGCGAACTGGCGACATCCATCTCAGGCTCACACAATGAGTGAGAGCCTGTTTTTCCCTAGTGTTGCTGGATAAACCAGCCCTTGTTTTAATGGACGGGACAACTCGTTGTGTAGGCCAAACTTGGCAATTTCTGAGTCGACTCGGCTGAGTTAGATTTAACCCGACTTCTCCCTCGACTTTCACTCGACTCTTTCCTTTCTTCCTACTCCTTAATAGGAGGGTAAGGCAAGACCCTAGACTCGCCTCAACACGCCACCCAACTCAGCCTGACTTGGTCCAACGAGTTGAGGGCTCGCTCGACTCGACAGCGAGTGAAGGTGCAACGCACCCCTTCCCATTCCTCTCTCTTTATTCTCTCTTTTCTTCCTTCCATTCTTCCTCTTTTCTCTCACTCTCTCTTCCTACTGGAACTCCAGTAGAACCCGAACTAGTCCCAACTCAGCAGACTCGTCATGAACTCACTAGTGGGTGTGATATGGCCACCACTTGCGACCACACCCCACACACACACACACACACTCTCTCTCTCTCTCTCTCTCTCTCTCTCTCTCTCTCTCTCTCTCTCTCTCCCCGCCTATCTCATTTTCTTTCTTCTCTTCTTCATTTTCTTCCTCTTTGCTGAAGGCCCAATAACAATAACCGAATGCCCAAGATCGAGCCTACTCGTACTGCTGGACTCGACAGCGAGTCATGGTGAAGCGTGGTAGCAACTCGATTCCACTCTCTCGGATTTTCATCCCTTTTTTTCCTTCCTTCTTACTTTTCTCCCTTT
The DNA here is from genome assembly GCA_030180095.1 of Magnolia changhungtana. Taxonomy (NCBI): domain Eukaryota; kingdom Viridiplantae; phylum Streptophyta; class Magnoliopsida; order Magnoliales; family Magnoliaceae; genus Magnolia; species Magnolia changhungtana. The sequence continues at coordinate 799,735 of JASAUF010000078.1, forward strand.
CTCCTTCTGCCATGACCAGTAGGGCCTCCCAAAATGATCAGATCCTACCCCAACTCGAGGCAATTGGTGCGGCTTGAACAGGGAAGAAGAAGGCTGCCATTAATGACACTCTTAAAACCGATGCTCCCTCCTCCAATTTGCCTCTTGCAGACGGTCTGTATGGACCTTATAAAGCTTGTAGACAAGCTTCATTGAAGCTTGGAGGAGGTTAGGCTGGTGGGTTCGAAGGGGAGAAGAAACAACTAGGTTTTTGGATCTTTTTGCTTTCCTTTGCAAAGCCCTAATGACAAGGTAGAAACGGCTGGGATGACATCTCACGGACGGCTGAGATTGAGGGATTCCACCTCACTCGGATCGCCAACCTGACAATAGTAGGGACAGTTTTATTTTTGGAAACATTGTGTTTGTAAGACCCGATTGTAGCAAGAATCGGGTGCATGCACATGTGTGGAAATGCGCGAAACCTATCGGATTTTGGTCACACGTGGGTCCTCTATCAAATGGATGGGTCAGATCATGGCCTTGGGCCGTGATGGTGGGCCACACGGAGATAGTCCGTTTGAAACAGACATTGGCAAAGAAAGAAGGAGGTTTCCTTCTCCGAAATTCTCGGTCAGACCCGGTTTGACCGTGCAGTATCGTCTAGTGCACCACAGGTGCTTTAGCACTGGTGTACATGCACACAAATGTAGGGTCCACCGTGATGTGTTTAGCAAATCCACTCCCTCCATTCCACTTAGTGGACCCAATCATAGACCTAGGGGATTCAACTAGATGAGTCTCCTAGAAGAGTTGGACAATGATTTACCAAGAATACTTAAGTCCAATCTATAGAAAATGGAGGAGTTCAAGCACGTCTCAATGTTGAGGTTGGAATCCTCATTAGAGTTGTAATCTTAAAGGAGATGGCTTAGAACTCAATGGAATAGAGGCTTAGGATGAGGGATTTGCATATGTAATCACCCTACCTTCTATTGCTCCAAAAACTCATAGAAAAGCCCAAGGACTGAATCCCCTTTATAAAAGTTCGAGCTTCAACAATCAAATAACAGGCGGATTTTGGTCCTGTTGATGCCATCGAAAGGTCTTCGATGCCATTGAGGATTCCTTCAATGCCATCAAAGGTATCCCCGATACCATCGAGATTTCCAGCCAAAAATCATGTTTGCTTGTTAGACAATTCTGGACTCATTTCAATTACATCGATACGATCTTTGATTGCATCGAAAATCATTGTTTGATGCCATCGAAATGACTTCGATGCCATCGAGAGAGTAAGGGGAAAAATTCCAAAACCTTGTTGGACATTTCAGGATCTCAATCGATGCAATTAAAACATAAGTTTCGAGGCCATTAAAGGAACTTCAATATCATTAAACTTAAGTTTCGATTTCATTGAAGGGACCTTGATGCCATCAAGAATTTCACCCATAAATCCAGTTTGGTTACTGGACATGCCCGACTCTCAATCGATGCCATCGGTCAAGTCTTCGATGCCATCGAAGGCTATTCACTGGCAACTTGATGTCATCGAACAGGGGATGAAATCTGCTGCTTTGGGCTATCTTCTATATAACAGATACGCACCTCTTCTAGCCTTCTTTATAATATTTTTCTTGGTCTCCTAAGGCTAAGGGATGATCAAATTTATATTCCTTTTTGGGACAAGATCATCTAGATGTTATAGAGTTGTTTTGGTCAAGGGTTAGGGTCACTAAGGCATCTCTTTTACCTGCACATGCTCCTTGATGCTTCTGTTCTGCTTGTGTTTTCAGTCTTTACTTTTCTAAAGGCTCAATTGACTATGGACATAATGGCTCACACGATTGATGAACCATGGTGCAAAAATGAGTGCACTAACATGAGTAAGTGTCAAAGTTTGGTTAGATGTCCTTATGGGCCTATTTGGATTCCCTGAAATATAAATTCAGGAAACATCATTTTCATGAAAATGGAATTTTTATAAATTCCCTAAAAATGTTATTTTTATTTCTCCTATTTATGAAAAATGCCCCTTCCATCACTGTTTTAAGCACTCCTTGACCCCTTCACAATGATCCGTGGACATCCATTACAGTGTGCTCTAGAAAAGGTCATCCTACCTTGTTATCTCCTATTCAGATGCACTAGGTCTCAAAGTTGGACCAATCATCACACAGTTTTATTAGTGTACTTATTTGTGCACCTGTTTTGTCAATCATGTGAGTCCGTGTGTCATGTAGTTGGTTGAGCCCTTGGAAGTTGAAGACACAAGAGGATATGGAGTATCAAGGAGTGAAGAATACGTAAATGAGGTGCCTTGGTGATCCTAAACTTAGACCTAAAATATCCTAAATCTTTAGATGATCCTAACCTTAATAGGTAAACTTTGTTTGATCATCCCATAAGTCTTAAGATCCTTATCAGATCATGATTAGATTAGATTTAGATGTTTCAAGTTGTTGGAAAACAAACTGCCAAAACCAGCTAACTAGGGTGAGTTCGATCGATCAATCAAGCACACCCTTGGTCGATTTCGAGCAATCAGGCTTGATCGATTAAACATGGCTATAACAATCTAGTGAGTTTACTAGACTATTTTGGCTTAGCTTAATCGATTAAGGTTCAAGCTTGATCGATCGAGGCTAGCCATTAGAGATCCATTGGAGATTTTTTACTATATATATTTTGTAATATGATATTTGTGGAAAGGATGAATTTTGGCATTTTAGAGACCCTAGTGTATCCTAAGCTTTACTAAACCTCCTAGGCTCTATTTTAAAGAGATTTATGCATGCACTATTTGTTCAAACAAACCCCAAGTGTAAGGCTGCGATGTAGTAATAACTCGGTGAGACCGAGGTCATACCTACATCGACTTATGATTGTGCGATTTTTGGAACACCTTGAAACTAGAACTAGAACTAGAACTAGAACTACTTCTACAATTTGATTAAAGAATAATATTATAATTGAGAAGGAATTTAGTAAAGTTAAAACACTAAAGAGCCAAAGATCTACTTATAGCCATCCTTAATGTTTAATTTACTTGATTCAATCATGTAACTCAAGTAGAATCAAAGTCCTATCCTATCTAGTCGGATAGTAGAATGGTTAAATCATCATTCATAAATTCAAAACAGATTTAAACTTCAATTAAATTGGTTTCCATATTAATCATCAAAGTGTTGATCGTAGGGAATTCAAAGCATCTATCGTGCCCGTAGTCTACGATAAATCAATGAATTTTACAAATCAATCCTTTGCAAAATAGAAAAGAAATTACTCTTAACTTTCTTAAGAATCCAATGCGCTCAGAATCGATAATGGATCAAAGTAAACTAGAAATAAATATTCATTCAAACCACATATCAATGAATTGTTTAACAATCAAATTAAATACTTGAATTAAATTAAACTAAAACATTAAGAATAATTACAAGCTTCACCTCTTAGCCTTAACTAAGAGATTAGCTAATCAAAGATATGATTGAACTAAAACTCAAAAAGAAAAACATAAAAACATCGAAGGATTGAAGGAAGATTCTGAAGAAGCTTTAAAACTCCTTGCTCTATCCCGTCTACCCTAATTTGTATTTAGGAAAGCTAAAATCACCCATTTAAATAGAAAAGTTCACAATGACTTGAAACAAACTTCAATTTTTACACTTATGTTATGCTTTGGCTGCAATCGACTGTAGCCTTCGGTCGCACTGAATTTTCCTTTGGTCACACCAAATTTTCCTTTCGATTACAGCTAAATTTCTTCAAAGTCCATCTAAAGTCTTTGTTTCCCTTAGGTCGTATTGAACTTGCATTTGGTGGCACTAAACATGGCTTCAGTTGGACCGAACGTCAAGTCAAATTATGTCTAAAAATCATAGTTTCTTGCTGGACTGTTTTGTGCACTTTCGGTCAAACCAAACCAACCTTAGGTTGGAATGGTCTGTTATTTATGTTATTGCACTTTGTGATGCAGCTAATCTTTTATATTTTCTTTTAACTTGGTTTTCTTTGATCTTTGACACTTGAAATCTTTATTAAACACCTCCAAATATCAAAATTTTCTTTTGATAATTTTTTAGCATTAAATCTTCTCTTTAATCATTCTTTTCATTTTAGCTCTCTAAATCACCTCGTATAGAAAAACATACATAATTAGATCGATTAAGCGCATCTATGCTTATAAAACTAATGCATAATAAGGGGGAACTATACAATATTTCACACTCAATATTCTTTTTGAAGATTCTTTACTCTAATGAGCATTCTAAGCTCCTTTATAAGAAGAACATGATCTCAAGCATTCTCTAAAGTTTAGATATCAATTCCATAGGCAATTCCTAATGTCTATAAACCTCTAGAGTATCCATTTAGGTGAATCCCTACTAGGAACCTACTCACATAAATAGGTGTAGGAGATTAAACCCAACTCCCATTACCTTAGTAATTTTATTGGAGCATCAAGTGCAAGGTAATCGATTCAAAGATGCGAAAGAAGACTGACTTCAAAGAACATGGGAGAACAAGAGAAGCTGATTGAAGCATATGAGAGCATCGATTACCCATCTCAAGAAGGTGCTAAAAATGAGTTCAATCTGACAAATTATTAAGTGTGAGTCCATACACTCTTTTCTTTTGTAGGATTGAGTGTAAGATTTTATGACTTAAACTTGAATAGGTTGTGTAGGACCTAGGCTCTTGTGTAGGGTTGAATTCACCAAACATGGGTGCATACATGTTATTCTCCGTGAGAGCCTCTGGTAGGAGTACATATAAGTAATTGGATTAGGATTGAGGTTGTTGGTTAGCTAATAAAAAAACTAATTAAGTCTTTGAGGGAGCCTCCGGCGGGAGTATATGTTTAGGTCCTTGTGTATGGCCATAAAGGTTAAGGGTGAACCTATTGAAAACTCATTAGATAGTGAATACCAGTACACTTGAGGATAGTGCGTCTACTAGGAGTGGAGTAGGAAAACTGAACCACTATATATGCTTGTGTTTGTAATAGTCAATTGAGCACAATTCCTTTCATGCTTGTGATTGTTTAGTTAAATTATGTGAATGCTTGAATTGGATTGTATGTTAGGCACTTAATTTACAAAGCACAAACTAGCTCACTATCTCTTATAGACTAGTCGCTTGATTGGTATAACACTTATAATCTATATGATTGGAACTACTTTGGTTTGAAAGCCTTAGTCTTAATTTACCTTATTAGTTTAATTCGTAAATTAGTTTATTAGGTAAACATTTTTATTTGGTCCTAATTAACCCCCCTATAGGACTTAGCCATAATTCTATAGCTTTATCAAGCTTTCACACACACTGTGGTATATTATTCCACGCATTTCAAATTTTGTGATTAACTTGGAGAAATGCTTTGGTTGTATTTCTTATTGTGTAGCAACAACAGAGACTTTTCCCTCTTTTAAGAAGGCGACATCATTGCGTTCATCATGAGCCAATACTTACACTTGCTTGACCCCAAGCACCTAAGCAACAACATCCCCTAGTGTGAGCCTTTATGCCTGCACCTCTTCCTTGATAGGGCACAATGACGAAGTCACCATTTGCACTTGCTTCCTGAGCATTGTGGAAGAAGAAGCTGCACTCATTGAGCTCTGATCGGGCATTACACCTACCTCTCCTGGCGCTGCTTCTTGGTGCTCTCCACTTTAAAAACTAAAAACCAAAGCCTTTTAGAACTTCCTAGTCAAACTTAAGGTTAAAGGGGATGATCACAATGAGAGCAACAATAGGGATGCCCTTGCAGATATGTCAAAGATTGTCAAGTGCATGGCCACATAGCCTCTTAACGCTTCTTAGTCGAGCTTAAGGTTGAAGAGGACAATCATGATGAGAGCCACAACAGGGATGCCCTTGCAGATACGTCAAAGATTGTTAAGTGCATGGCCACATAGCCTCTTAACGCTTCTTAGTCGAGCTTAAGGTTGAAGAGGACAATCATGATGAGAGCCACAATAGGGATGCCCTTGCAGATACGTCAAAGATTGTCAAGTGCATGGCCACATAGCCTCTTAACGCTTCTTAGTTGAGCTTAAGGTTGAAGAGGACAATCATGATGAGAGCCACAACAGGGATGTCCCACCATCACCTTCATAAAAAAAGACATGATGCGTAGGAAGAAGGAAGATATGGCCTCACAATTAATCTCATGTTGCTCATAACACTAAAGAAGTTGAGCTATAGACTCAATAATATGCAGACTAAGAATCTCATGATATAGGGCTTTAACTAGGATGAGTAGTATGTTATGGGGGCAATCACTATTGTGCTTAAGTATGACGAATTAGTGACTAAGATCACCTGCTAAGTCATCAACGTGGTTACCACCTATAACTTGCTAATTTTGAACTTGGAAATTAGCAACAATCGCTTAGTAAGATGACTGGAGAACATGGGTTACAACATCAAGAACTTGATTGTATAAGTTCTCGATATCGGGATGATATCTTGGGCCAAGAAGTAGTAATGAAACTTTTGGGCTATGAAGACAATGCTAAACAAATCTTCTCAACTGACAAGTTGTAGTATTTTGTACCCACTAAGTGCAACTAAGTTAGTATAGGCAATTTTCTTTCCTACCTCATATCTTTGAGCCAGAAGAGCGCTAAGAGAATTCTTGTAGGTTGTAATGCAAAGGACCAAACACTTTCCCTTGATTGGAGTTGATATAATTGGAGCTTGTTTGAGTAACATCTTGATGGTGTCAAAGACATTCTTAAAATTGTGTGGTTATCTAATACGATACCACGGAGCGAAAGCTTAAAATTATGATTAAGTCCTAGAGGGGGGTGAATAGGACCTTTTAAAAATATTTACCAATTTTAATTTAATTAGGCCACAAGGTGAAATGGGTCCAATATCATAGACTAAAATGATATAATTATATTTGCAAGGTTGTTTATGATGTGAGATAGAGATATCTAGTATGCACAACGAATTAAACACATAACATACAATTTATTCATGCATCCTTATAAAAGAAACAAATCAAATTAGGAGCATAAATAGAATTGCATGCACATATCAACAATTACAAACATAATGATATATAGTAGTTTGCCTATTTCTCTACTCCACTCCCAGTGATGAACTCAAATTTGACTTTTTCGTATTTCACTATCTCACATGGTTTTCTATAGGTTCACCATTAACCTTTACAATTCCACATAAGAACCCATGTACATACCTGTTGGTGGCCTACATAAGGTCTTACTAGATTAGTCCTACACAAGAACTAATCCCGTACCCACCTGGCAGTGGCTCATAGAGAGATTACATGTACACACCCATCGTTGGCTCACATAGAGACTTACACATACACACCTGTTGGTCGCTCACATAGAGACTTAATTGAGTTTGGTTCTAAAACTCTCAAATGGTTATACACAAGAACCAAACATGTACACACCTGCCGATGGCTCACATAGAGACTTACATGTACGCACCCATTAGTGACTCATATAGAGATTTACACGTATGCACCTATTAGTGACTCACATAGAGACTTAATTGAGTTTGGGTCTCAAACTCTCGAATGGTTCTACATAAGAACCAAACACGTACACACTCACTGGTGGCTACACAAGGGCTTACTCAAATCTACAAAAGAAATGAGTTGACAATGGACTCTAAATAAAACTCTTCCTACTTTAGATGAGCCCCTTTGATAGCTCACTTCTTGAGATACTTCTTCAAACTTGAATCAACTTCTCTTTAGCCATCCCGATCTTTGAAGTGGATCTCCTTTAGCTCCTCGATCGGCTCCTTATAATGATCTTCCTATGAGGATGCTAAGGTAATGTGAGAGATGTGATAGTGTTGAATCTCCTATAACTACAGTATAATTGGTCCTAATTGGGGATTCACCTAGATAGGCATTTTAGAGGGTGATAAATAAAGGATTTACCTATAAGATTAATGTCTAACCTCTAGAGAATATAAGAGAATATGTACATCTTCAACTGGAGCTTAGAATGCTTATATAGAGGGATGAATGACAACATAGATGTCATGAACTCTTTGGATTAGAGTCTAAATGAAGAGAATAGGAGTTGTATGCATAAAGTCTTTAAAACCACTAAAAAACATCTATTTTACAAAGGTATGAATCCCTATTTTATAAAAAAAAAGATCTCTAACAGATCTTTAGCAGCTAGTTGTTGATTCGATAGACTCGAATTGACTATTGATTTGATTGATGGTTCACTGATTTTGCTGTTTTGCTTGTTAAAATTTTTTAGCTAGTTTTGATCGAATCGACAGTATCTATTGATTAGATTGACTCGAATCAATAAGGATGTGATTCGATTCACAGAGTTTTGATTTCTGCTGATTTACATGTCTAACTATTAAAACCTCTGAACCTTTAAAAAGCTAGCTTAATATGTTCATATTTAAGTCTTAGGCTTGGGATGATGAATCGAGTATTTTCCTACAAAGCTAAATCATTTAGAGCTAGGTTATTTTAGAACTATTCACCAAGGCACCTCAATTTACCTGTGTCTTCATGCCTTGATGCTGCAAGTCTTTAAGTCTTCAATTGTCTTCATCCTCCAATGAGGCTCAATCGGCTCAAGACACAAATACAGGTTATTAACAAACTGAGGAACTTACAATTCTAGCATGCCTCATCTTGTTGGAATAGGATACCCTTCTTTATCAGGTGTGAGAAAGGCTGACAATGGCTGACCAAATTTGAGATGAACTAGTGCATATAAGTGACTTTTCATGGAGACCCTTGAGCTCTTTGATAGTCTTGAGTGACTACATCTATTGGATTTCCTTCAATCATCACTGAATCAACTCGATACCATGATGATAGATGATGAAGCCAAGGAAATTTCTAAAAATAAATATCTTAAATGCATCCTTGTGCAAGTTCATGCATAATTGCTTCTTGTAGAGATGTTAGTAGTGTTCCTCATGCCTTTCGGAGCATACCACTAAGTCATCCATGTAGCTCTTCATGTGTTTATGCATATGCCATGGAAGACAACTTGCATGGTATGCTAGTAGGTAGCATTGACGTTATTGAGGCCAAAAGCCATGACTTTGTAGTAGAAGATGCTGATTGGAGTGTGGAAGTCTATAGCTTCGTAGTTCTATAGGTCAGATCTAATTATATATGGAGTATCCATCCATAAAGGACTTATTAGAGTAGTTGATGGTATTATCGATGTGATGCTATGTGATTAAGAGTAAGAAGTCATCCTTAGGACATGCTTTGTTGAGGTCACAAAAGTTCACACAAACTCGGATCTACCCATGCTTCTTTTTCACCGGGATGATGTTGGAGATCCTTTAAGGTTACTTATCCTTTTAAATGAATCTGGACGAGATGAACTTATTGACCTCTTCTTCAATTTTCGAAGCCAACTCGGGGTAAAAGTGCCATTGTGCTTATTTGACGGGCTTTTTCTCCTTAAAGATGTTGAGCCTGTAAACGCCCAACTTGGGGACTAGGTCTGTTATTTTCTAATATGTCCAAGCAAAGATATCCTTGAATTCCTTTCATAGGTCAATGTACTTGTTGATCTTGTTTCGTGGAATGTTGGCGCTGAGCTAGGTTAGATAAGGCTCATCTTAAAAGTTAAGGTTGACTTCTCGCAGGTTGTTGATAAGTGTGTTGGCCACAGTCTTCAATTTTGGTTGGTGTTGAGCTTGGCTTGGCCACTTCAGCATTTTCCATAGTTTGATGATTAGTTCAAGGACCTTAGAGATCTTTTAGAAAGATGCCTTATTAGGCCTTAACAAGACATAGATGAAGATAAGCTTTGCCACTAGATCACGCATGTTAGTCTGGCTTTGTATATTGGATGTTTCGTCCAAGCTGGTGACCCAAGCATGATTTGCATGTTAATGTTGTAGTTTAAGTTGGAGGGCTCTTCAGAGTTGAACCACATTTTCTCTCCATCATATTTTTGCTGGCAAGCACTATAACACTTGAGTTTGGAGGGATCAAGCTTCTCCTGCACAAAGCATTCACTAATGTTCTATGGTTCAAAGTGAAGGTATAATAGGATGATAGGCTTTTGCGTATGCAATTTTGATATTACATTGAAAGTTTGAGGCATCTCGTAGAATGGCTCAAACATCTCGAGTTAATGACGTGGGACTCTAAAGTTTGTCTGGAATACTTCCTATGTCTTAGGTGATAATAGGGTCTTTAGAGAATTTCTTGGTTGTTGCAGATGCTTTAGAATGTAGTAGAATTTCTTCTTTGGTTGTTTAGCGGTTGGTGGTCACTTTTACAAAAGAGACGGAAGGATTGTGGGCCTTGCCCTTGCTTGCTTCTCCCATGACCTTAGAACTACTAGCTCTGTTGGTCTTCTTCTTGTTAATGATGATTTTAACCTTGGACCTAGTAACGTTTGGGGAATTAGGTGCCTCGGTGCCATCTTACTTGGTAGAAGCGTATTCATCAAAATAGAGAGCATTTGTGAAATAAGATTCCTTGATGGTGTAAGGTTTGGTGTTGGTGATGACCCTTTTCTGGATGTCATTTGCACAGTAATTTTAGCAGTGCATCCATGTATGAACTAAGAGATCTTCTGACTCATGGGTTTCGATTGACGAGAGGCAGTGTAGTGAGAGGTTTATAAGAAGGACCGTATGCCGAATGTCTAGCATTCAATAAAAGTATTCCTCATGTGCTTCAACTTCACCCACTCTTCATGCCTTGTTCCAAGTGAAGGGGCTGAGACTTTAGGTCGCTAGAGGCTGATGACAAGATCGGGGTCTCTTGACAGGTAGGGCATGGGCATCATAGCACTCAAGAAACAATTGAACATTGGCGAGGGGTTGTTCTAAGGCTCCTTAGGCTACATGGATAGTCGTTTTGATTAGTTTTATTGGGAATTATAACTTTAATGGTCTTTTATTGAATGGTTGAGATCGTCCATTATTCTTTGTAAAAGCTCTGCTATTTGTTATTTTATTATAGATTATAACTTCTAACATCTTAGATTATTCGAATTAGCTGGGATCTTGATGTAAGTTGTTAGATCTTATATTTTTGTCTCACATCGTTGATAGAGATCTGGGGACACCTGTGTTGCGCAACACTCCAACAACGCGGTGAACCGAGATCCAATCTCAGGTCTCACCCACAAACGATAAACAAGAAGAAATATAAACTAGAAGAAGAATCAAAGCATTCCAAACAAACCACAAGACAAGATATACGTGAAAAAACCCCAACAAGGGTAAAAAAACCACGGATGCAAGCTTCTACTATAAAGTAAACGAAGATTACAAGGCAATATACTAACCTCTTCCCTTGGAAGTATAGAGAAAATCCTTTGCCCACACCTTGGAATAACGCTCACAATACTTAGAAAAGCCCTAGGGACCCCTATTTATAGTTTAGGCAACTTCTCTTTCGCACCCTTGCGAAAAATGACTCAAAAATCCGCAGTCCGCATTAAATCCAGAAACAAATCTTCGTAACCTCGACCCTCGATTGGTCGAGCATGGGTCTTAACCGGTCGAGTAACGCGGAACCAAAAAACTGATGCTCGCTGGACTTTGAGTCGAGCCAGTCCACGACCGGTTGAGTGGGCCACTCGATCGGTCGAGTAGGGCACTCAACCGGTCGAGCGACCGTCCAGATGTGGTTCCACATCTCAACAATCTCTCACTTAGAGACACATCACCAAAACCTTTGTCTTCTTCATTCGGAGTGCACCAGCTCCCCGTCTTCAAACTTGAAGACCAATGAAAGCTGAACAGAGCTTCAGCTTCTCCTGTGTGACCGCCTTGGTCAGCATATCTGCAGGATTCTCACTTGTATGGATCTTCTTCAGAGCAATCAATCCATCTTCTAGTAACGAACGTATGAAGTGATATCTAATGTCAATATGCTTGGTCCTTGAATGAAAAGTTGAATTCTTAGCCAAGTGTATTGCACTCTGACTGCCACTGTACAGCTTGTAATCTACTTGCTTCTTACCTAACTCTTCCATGAATCCTTGCATCCACACCATCTCCTTGCACGCTTCTGTAGCTGTAACATATTCTGCTTTCGTCGTACTGATAGATACTATTTTCTGTAACTGAGAGACTCAACTGACTGCAGAACTGCCTAGAGTAAAGACATAACCTGTAGTGCTTCTTCTGCTGTCGATATCTCATGCCAAATCTGAATCTACGTAGCCTTGTAACTTGATTTTCGATCCACCATAGCACAACCCTATATCCACAGTATCTACCAGGTATATGAGGATCCACTTCACAGCTTCCCAATGTTCCTTCCCGGGGTTGTTCATAAACCTACTAACAACTCTTGCTTGAGCAATGTCTGGCCTTGTGCACACTATAACATACATGAGACTCCCAATAGCTGATGCATATAGGACTTTAGCCATGTAGTCCCGTTCCTTTTGCTTCTTTGCACCTTGTTCCTTAGATAGCTTGAAGTGGTTGGCTAATGGAGTGCTAACAGACTTAACACCTCCCATATTGAATCGATCAAGTACCTTGGCTATGAACTCTACCCGTGACAAAACTAATTTCTTATTTTCCCTGTCACGCTTTATCCTCATGCCTCGGATTTATTTTGCAGTTCCTAAATCCTTCATGGCAAATTCTCTAGACAGTTGTCTTTTGAGATCTGAGATGTCCTTCATGCTTGAACCGGCCACAAGCATATCATCAACGTACAGAAGAAGGATGATGTACGACGTATCAAACTTTTTCAAATAGCAACAATGGTCTACATGATATCTCCTAAAACCGTTTCCCGACATGAAACTGTCGAACTTCTTGTACCATTGCCTCGAGGCCTGCTTCAGGCCATATAGACTCTTTTTCAGTTTACACACATTGTTCTCCTTTCTCGGTGCCACGTATCCTGTCGGTTGATGCATATATATTTTTCTTTAAGGTCCCCATGAAGAAAGGCTGTCTTAACATCTAGCTGCTCTAGATGTAAGTCCTCTGTAGCCACTATACTAAAAACCATGCGAATCTTAGAAATTTTCACTATCGGTGAAAATATTTTAGTGAAATCGATACCTGCCTTTTGTTGAAACCCTTTCACGACCAATCTGGCCTTGTACAATTTCGAACCACCGTGCTCCTCCTTTAGTCTGTAAACCCACTTGTTATGAAGAGCTTTCTTACCCTTGGGTAGAATGACTAGCTCCCATGTACGATTAGACTCAAAAGAGTCCATCTCATCATCCATGGCTTGCTCCCACTTAACCCATGTATTTGATTGTAATGCCTCTTCAAAACACTTGGTTCACCATTATCTGATAGCAATAGATAATTTAAGGAGGGTGAGTATCGAACCGTGGGTCTCCTCTCCCGAGTAGACCTCCTCACAACCGGTGTCTGTGGCTCTGCCTCATAATGCTCCTGTGCATGATCATCCTGTGGTGCTGTAACACCCGTATCCTGTAACTCTTCCAACTCTACGAATTCTTTCTCCTCGGCCTTATTTTCCTGCACACTGTCCTTATGATTTACTTTTTCATTGAAGACTACCTCCTTGCTTCTGATGATTTTCTTATTTTCTGCATCCCAAAACCTGTAGCCAAAATTATGCTGCTCGTAGCCTATAAACATGCAACTCCTGGACTTTGCATTCAGATTATTTTTGTGCTCTGCTTCAATGTGAACGTATGAAGTACAATCAAACACTCTGAGATGTGCAAGGTTCACTTCTTTCCTAGTCCACGTTTCTTCTGGTAGCCCACCATCCAATGGTACTGAGGGACTTTTATTGATGAGATATGCGGCAGTATTCACAGCATCTGCCCAAAAGGTCTTGGGCAACTCTGCATGTAACCTCATGCTCCTGGTGTGCTTAAGGAGGGTCCTGTTAATGCCCTCAGCCACACCGTTCTACTGCGATGTCCCTGAAATTATTTTCTGATGTTTGATTCCATTTGCTGCACAATACTCCTCAAATCTCTTATCACAGTATTCTCCCCCATTATCTGATCTGAGACATTTATCTGTTTTACCTATCTCATTTTCTATCATTACTTTTCACTTCTTAAATACATAAAATACATCAGATTTGTGGTTTAAAAAATAAATCCATAGTTTTCTACTAGCATCATTAATAAAGGAAACGACATAATGTGAACCACCAAAAGATGATACCCGTGCCGGTCTCCACACATCAGTGTGTACAAGCTCCAACAGATGCGTCTTTGGAGCGCGTCCTGTCTTCTTGAAGCTTACCCTCATCTACTTGCCATACACACAGTCTTCGCAGAATTTCAAGTCAATAGACTTCTGCCCTGGTAGCTTCCCTTTTGACAATAGCACTTTCATCCCATTCTCACTCATATGTCCCAACCTCTGATGCCATAACTGCCCATTCACTCTAGTTGATGCAACTACGAGTGAACTATACGATCTTGAAGTCACATATAAAGTACCTTCCTTCTTGCCTTGAGATATCACCAAGGCACCTTTTGTGATCTTCTGGGAATCACTAGTGAATGTCGTCACATATCTGGTATCGGCCAACTGCCCCACTGAGATCAAGTTCCATTTCAAACTTGGTACATGCCTGACATCCTTCAATTTCAAAGCCATTCCATCTTTCTAATTTATATGAACGTCTCCCTTTCCAACAATATTGCACGACTCATCATCACCCAGGTAGACTCTCCCGAAGTCACCTGATACATAATTACGTAGAACTTCCTTACATAAAGTGGCATGAAACGAAGCACCCGAGTCTATAACCTAAAACTCATTCATTGCATCAAGTTACAAGATCAACGCCTTGGTGTCACTCTCCTCAGATAGATTCACTGAATCCTTCCCGCCTTGAGAGCTTCCTTCTTGTTTCTTGAGCGCCCTGCAATCATGTTTCATGTACCCTTTCTTCCCGCAATGCCAACATCCATCTTTGTCTTTCGGTCCCTTGGACTTCTTTCTCGACTTAGAATGCCCGTGTTTATTGCCTCATTTATTCAGCAATCTTTTTCTTCCTTCAACGTTTAGAGCATTCCCTAAATCCCGTGAAACTCCTGATGCCTTTCTTTTAGATTCTTTGCTGAGAATTAGACCGACCACATCATCAAATTTTAGCTTTGTCGACCTTGAAGAATTGCTCACAGCAATCACCAAACTATCCCAACTGTCTGGCAAACTGGACAAGATTAATAATGCCCTGACCTCATCCTAAAAAACAATGCCAACGGATTCCAACTGGCTCGTGACTGTATTGAACTCCTTTAGATGTTCAGCCACGCTCCCACCATCTGACATCTTCATGTTGAATAGCTGTTTCATAAGATGAACTTTGTTGGACGCTGAGGGTTTTTCATACATGGTGGCTAGGGCTTTCATTAATTCTTTTATGGTTTTCATCTTGGATATATTGAAGGCGATACTCTTAGACAAAGAGAGTCGGATCGTTCCTAAAGCCTTCCGATCCAATAAAAACCATTAATCATCTATCATCTTCTCTGGTTTCTTCTCTTTTCCTCCTAGAGGAATATAGAGGTCCTTCTAATACAGATAATCTTCCATTTGCATCTTTTAAAAGGCAAAGTTTGAAGCATTAAACTTCTCAATTCTAGTCTTCCCCTCTTCCGTCATCGCTCCCAATAGAACTAAAAAACCAATCGCTCTGATACCAGTTGTTGCACAGCACATCAACAACGTAGTGAACTAAGATCCAATCTCAAGTCTCACCCACAAACGATAAACAATAAGAAATATGAACTAGAAGAAGAATCAAAGCATTCCAAACAAACCATAAGACAAAATATACATGGAAAAACCCCAACTAGGGTAAAAAACCACGGATGCAAACTTCTACTATGAAGTAAAACGCAGATTACAAGGCAATATACTAACCTCTTCCCTTGCAAATACAGAGAAAACCCTTTGCCCACACCATGGAATAACTCTCACAATTTCTAGAAAAGCCCTAGGGACCCCTATTTATAGTTTAGACAACTTCCCTTTCTCACCCTTACGAAAATCGACAAGAAAATCCACAGTCTGCATTAAATCCGGAAACGAATCTGCATAACCTCGACTGTTCGAATAGGCTGCTCGATCGGTTGAGCGGACCCTTGACTGGTCGAGCATGGGCCTCGACCGGTCGAGTATCACAGAACTAAAAAATCGATGCTCACTGGACTTTGAGTTGAGCCAGTCCACGACTGGTCGAGTGGGCCACTCGACCGGTCGAGCAACCGTCCATATGTGGCTCCACATCTCAACAACTTGATGGGGAAATGATGGAAGGAAAGTTATATCCAGAGGATGTGGCACATGGGGAGACAACAGACGGAGTAGATTTTGTAAAGCGACCCTAAAGGTGGGTCCACTTTAGGGTCAACATCCATGCAGACACATGGGGATAAGTACCGACTCCACACACACACACACTCTCTCTCTCTCTCTCTGTCTTACGTTTCCTAAAATCTCTTTCCTAATTTTTCTTGTATTTTCTCTCTCTATAATTTCCCTATATTGAAATTTTTTCTCCCATAGATTTGTTGGTGAGTAAGCAATCTAAATTTTAGCAAGAAATCACCTATCCTCTTTAAGGTGATCCCTGGCCTTTCATTACAATGTTCTCTTAACAAGGTCATCCCACCCTATTGCCTCTTGTTTGGATGCACAGGGTCTTAGAGGTAGACCAATCATCACATATCTTTCTGCAATAAACTTAGCGGAAGGCTTCGACTATATTACTCCATGCATAGTAACAATAGAGATTCTCCCTCTTCTAAGGAGGTGACACCATTGCATTCATCACGAGCCAATGATCACACTTTGCTCAACCCTTAGCGCTTGAACAAAAGTATCTGTTGGCGTCAACCTCTGTGCATGCACCTCCTTCTCGATAGGCTCTAGAGATAAAGTCACCATCTATACCTGCTTCCTGGGCATCGGATGATGAACTTGTGCTCATTGAGCTCCGCCCCCATAAGCTTTTGTGCATGCCTGTCTTAGCATTACTTTTTAAAGATCTCCACTTATGTGACCAAAAGTCTCTTCATAATCTCCTAATGCTTTCTATTCAAGCTTGAGGTTGAAGAGGATGATTGTGACGAGAACAACAATAGGGATGCCCTTGTGGGGATGTTAAAGGCTATCAAGTGCATAGCCACATAGCCTCCTATCGCCTCTTAGTTGAGCTCAAAGATGAAGAGGATGATCATAACTAGAACCACAACATGGATGCCCTTACAAATTCATCAAAGGCTATTAAGTGCATGGCCACCATTACCTTCACTAAAAAAGACATGATGCTTGGGAATAAGAAAGATAGTCAACCTCTCATGGTTACTAGCTACATCCAGAATGTTCACATCAAACATATAATGCTAGATAGTGGTTCTACAATCAGTCTCATGCCACTTATGATACTAAATATGTAACACCGCGAACTTTTCAATACTCGAGTATTGAAAGTTCTCAAGTGTTATCATGAAATTAACTTATTATGTACATGTATATGATATGAATCTAGCTATCCCAACCTTACATCTATTCTCCAACACAAATATGACCGTTAGGAATAATCTCCATTCATAGATCAAGCTATCTGACTGTTAATTTTAAGATAAGATCATCATATACTTAAATATTTTCACTTGTCCATCATAACCAACTGCCACGTAAAAAATGCACTGCTAGATAGAGACATCTAATCGTCCACTTTGATTTTGGACCACTCGATCGTAATAAACTAGCTACTTGATCTCTACATTCGCTCGTATACACATCAAGTTGATATTCTGATCCATTCATCATATTCATTACCTATACTTAACATACCATCAGAACTATAACATGAGAAACTTACACATGTGAACAAGACACTCGAATCTAATGATACATATGTTCTACCCCCTAATCACCCCAAAAAGCCACCTTGTGTTCTTTCGTTTACAAAAATAGTTATACATATACCTATATACACTGTGAGAGTACCAACCATCAATTTTTCCTATTTTAAACATGTCATCTGACCATCCATTGTGTGGTTTGATATATGTACATTCCCTAATTAATTTGGTGAATAAATCTTTATTCATAATGATTTAGATATAAGTCTTACTGTAAGAATTACGTTGAAATGTGCCTATAACCATGTAGAACCATTAGATTTCCCAAAACTCTCATGTAAGTAATAATTATGAAAATGCCATTAGCCTAGACCCCTGAATTCTAGATCACATGGTTCCCACGATCCGTTTGAGTTGAAATTTTATACCATGCCTATGTATTGTAAATTAACCATACATGTCAAATTTCAGCCCTTAGATCATTGTAAAAGTGACTCAATTGACAAATTAGCCCCTTAACTGTTGATTTTGGTATCCATCGAGTAAACAAACCTCGTGAATAGTTGTAGAAGAAATTTCCTTCATATGAATGACTTGTATTTCCCATAATATAGACCAAGTGTAAAATATGAAGACCCCACTTTGGTATGCTTTTCCTTAGGTGCGAAGTTATCATTTTAAGGCTTAGCAACTCCTTATAAATTTGTATATTCCGATTTAACCACTTTCTTCCATCCATTACGACTCAAATTTGGACCACACTTTGGTTTTATATGACTATGAGGTTATACAAAATTTAGACCCCGATCTATGATCCTTCACCATTGAACGCTGAAGCCAATTCTTTATTTTAATGCAAAAGGTGATATTTTAGATCTAGGTCTTTTCTACCATTAATCAACTACCAAAAAATTTTCAACCATTTGTCTATCCTGACTACACATTTTCTCCAAGATTGGGCCCTGATAATTAGGTGTGGACCATTAATTGAGATTAAGTTTATTTTAGCACCCGTTAGGAGAATTTTCAAGATTGGCCAATCTAAATTTCAGATCACCAAGAAAATCATATACCCCGGCTCTATTCGACGACCCTGAAACAATGGACAAATTAGATTTAAAGAACGATCGTCAGAAATGGGAAAATTGGTGAAACCCAATCCAAATGTGATGTGAAACACGCCCCTCTCATGTGCCCACTCCTTTTTAAAAAGGGTGCGTGCATTCCCCTCTCCATTCACACTCTCACCTCTCAAACGTCCAATGATAGAAAGAGAGAGAGAGAGAGAGAGAGAGAGAGAGAGAGAGAGAGAGAGAGAGAGAGAGAAAGAGAAGGCTAGATGTCCATCATCCGCTTCCTTCTCTAAACATCTGGTATCTCCCTTTTGCTTAAGAGATGTCATGATTCATGTAAAAGCTTTCCTACATGGATATCTACCTAAAATTTAGATATAAGGTTAAGGTGAGGGATTCCTTTAAGTTTATATTAACTTGAGTTGATATGAATTATTTTGTTCCCTCGGTGCTTTGAATCCTCCATATAAATATTTAATTTACCCCCATCAATTATTTATCATTTGAAAATTATGGTTAAGGTGTAATGTTAATTATGCATGATCTTTCTGAATTTATGTGAGAGAATTCTTTAAGCTTATTTTAATTTAAGTCGATATAATCTTGCCTTTTTACATGCTCTCATGTTACTATGATTCTCTCCTTGCAATTGTTTAATTTACCACCAACAATTATTTACCTTTTGAGATTATGATGTTAATTACGAGCGATCTTTATTATTTTTATATGGGGCGATGGATACAAGCCTTGTCCTTGCCTTTACCAAATTTGTTAAGTTAGCCTCTGCGACTCTTCTCTTTGTTAAGTTGCCAATTTACTATGATTCTCTCCCTGCAATTGTTTAATTTACCACCAACAATTATTTACCTTTTGAGATTATGATGTTAATTACGAGCGATCTTTATTATTTTTATATGGGGCGATGGATACAAGCCTTGTCCTTGCCTTTACCAAATTTGTTAAGTTAGCCTCTGTGACTCTTCTCTTTGTTAAGTTGCCAATTGCTACTCTCCTCTTTATTGAGTTGGCCCTTGCCACTCTCCTCTTTGTTGAATTAGCCATTACTATTCTCCTTTTGTTGAGTTGGCCATTGCCACTCTTCTCTCTGTTGAGTTAGCCATTGCTACTCTCCTCCTTATTTTATTAGCCGTGTGCTATTTAAATTATGGCTTGGGCATGTGCCTTGAAATTTTAAAACTCCCATAAATTGAATTATCTCTCTATCTATGCAAACGATGTGTTAAAGGTATCACAATTAGTGATTCAAATATGTATCGTAGATATAATGCATTACGGGTAGCGGCCCTCTTGGTCAGCATGTAATTATGTGGGTTGGTTGACGTAGTATACAATCGATGTAAGTGAATTGACATGCGTGTTAAATCACTTTTTGGGATTAGATGTCACAAATAATCGCTCCATAAACATATTGTGTTATGTAAATCCCCCAACTGCGTTGTTGTGTTACCCTGAGATGTTCGCATAAATCCACGTTAACGTTGGATACGTCGGCGAATCTCCGTAGTTATGGGATGCGGGGCGAGTCAGGTTTTTTATGAATTATATTCCACATTGTGATGATCACTACATATGATGATCCGGACACACTTTGCTAGGCAGCATCTCATGTAGATTGTTTGCGCATGCAGATACCCCTCGTAGTAGTGGAGTACGATATGTATCAGAACCCTTACATTACTTTTATGATTCTCTTGAATTATTATTAATTTTAAAGGATAACCATAACTCTGATTAGGGTGTTGACCCTATCCAACCATACAGATGATGTAAGTGATATACAGATTGAAGATCTAGAGGACCATCTCCCTATGGAAGATTATATTAAAAGAATAAAAAAATAGTTTTATGATTTAGTTTTATACTTCCATTGCGAACTCAATAATGTGATAAGCTCACATTGAGAGAGCATTTGATAATTTGTTGAATTCTTTAGTCTAACGAAATAATAAATATAGTTGGTTTTATTCTCTTGAATGGTTACCTTTATGAATGTAGCTGGATACGATCTAAATGAAAAAAATATGGTGCAATTTTTAAAGCATCTTGTTTATTTAATTAATAACACCCGATTTTCTTAGGCACGAGTATAAACTCTGGCCGTGAAAATTCGGGATGTTACAGAATATGTTTGGCTATCATACGCTCAACGATTTGTAGACCAACAATCTCATGAGAAAGGGATTTACTTAGGACAATTAAAATGTTATGGGGGCAATCAACATTGTTCTTTAGAATGGTGAGCTAGTGACCGAGGTCACCTAAGTCATCGACGCGGATACTATTTATAGCTTGTTAATCTTTGAAAGTGCCATGGTTTGTCAATTAGTGTGATTATTGAGTCAGCTAGACAAAGGAGCTCCATAGGAAGATTGATCAAGCGTCTACCTCAACTAGATGTGGGCCCGAACTCGCACAGGTAAATCTTAGCCTCACATCCCATGTCCCAAAACACCAGGTAATTAAAACCCTTAAAATTGATTAGAATATCATAGGATTTTTGGGTTAGAAAACTTTTTTCAAACTTCAGAAAAATCTCTAAGTTTTCTACTTCTGCCGATTTATCGATAGACTGATCGATGTAATCGAACCGTGCTGTCGATGTCCTCGAAGCTCACTCGATATTATCGAAATGAGGACATAAGATGTCCAACAACCACATAAATCTTTGGATGGAATTATCGATGTATCGATAGCCGTATCGATGTCATCAAAATTTGAATCTTGAGTTTATCGAAGTTGACTGGATAAAATCGACATCATATATGTTGTGTCCAAAGTTTTGCTAAGGCAAATCATGAAATCTTTGATATATCGAAGTACTCCTCGATATCCTCAGAATTCAAATTTTGATAATATCGGAAGCCCTTTGATGATATTGGATTGGACACTCTGTTATCCAGCAATATTTTCAGGTTGTTTTATCTTAGATCGAGGGTCACTCGATAGAATCGATTTTCAAATATCGATCATATCGAGGCTGGGTCGATTGCATCGAGAATCGACATAAACTATCCAGCAAGCTTACTGGAAAATCCTTTGGATTTATCGATGCATCGACACTTCCATCGATATCATCGACATTCAAATTCTGATGATATCGAGTGTGCCTCGATCATATCTTAGACCTGAAATATTTCAAAAGGCAAGTCGCTCACATTTTCAAATGTCGAGGAATCGATCCTCATGTCGATGAAATCAGAGTTTGAAATCTGATGACATCGTCTTGGGTTTCGATTCCTTCGACCAGCTAGTAAAATGTTTCAAAAGCGTTTGACATTTGAGTTCGTGTCATCGAGCTGTTAGTCGATGCAATCGAGAGTATACACTCGATGATATCGACCCTGCTCGATGATATCGAACTCTGTCATAAATGTAACCGTTTTATATCCATTGGAATCTTTTGCCTATTTAATGAGAGCTTGCCCTAAGTTGCTGGTAGAGAAAGAAGAGAGTGCTTTTGAGTGTTTAACCTTAAATCATATACTCAAAGCCCTTTCTCTCATGGAAGTTCATCCTCCAATCCACCATCTTCATTGACATTCAATAGAGTGGATTGGGGAATGAACTTCCGCATTCAAGGACCTGTAGCTACCACCTTAATGGCAAATCATTAAGCTGGGATGCCTTGAATGCATAAATGATTGGAATCGCTCTATATCCCTTATAGGAAAACATTTAAGAGAGTAGGATTCCATCATAACCTTGACCTAACCCGTCGCCATGTATTGGTACATCTTCTGAGTTACGGTTCAAGGAAGCAGAAGATTCTTCCTCAACAAAGGAGGAGATCTTCGACAACGCGCTGAATGAGGCTCATCTACTTATTTGTAAGTCATTAGAGTCCAGAGGATCCTTGTGATCATTCCTTCTGTAGGATTTGGTCTAAGGTGTTTCTCACCCCTTGCAAGCCCTTGTAGGAGGCATCCGGTGGGAGTGTACGTGGTGGGTGCTTTGTATTGACCCTTGCTCTGTGGAGGGCATAAACATTTAGATCCTTGTAGTAGGTCCTTAGCCAGTGTGCCTAAAATCGGGTGCTTTGTGTTGACCCTTGCTCATGGGAGCATAAACTTATGAGGTTCCTTGAGTGGATCCTTAGCCAGTGTGCCTAAAATCGGGTGCTATGTGTTGACCCTTGCTCCTGGGAGCATAAACTGTGCCATGTGGACACACTATGTCAGCATAGGTGTAGGTTGTACTGGTTAAAGGTGAACCTGATTTAAAACCTCCGGTTTGAGGTGAACCTGTTGTGAAACCTCCTTAGTGAAATTCGGTACACTCAAGGGTTGAGTGCGTCCGCCGGGAGTGGAGTAGACAAGTAGTCGAACCACTATAAAAATGACTGTGTTTGTGATTGATATTTGTCTTTGATTACTTGTGTGATTTCTTTAAATGCTTTTATAATTAAATATCCAAGATCATACCTCACACACAGTCACATCCATCATAATCTACAAAATGTATCTTATTCATCTGTTAAATAACATTATGATTGGATCCTCTATTTGGCTTGGAAGCCATTAGAGTTACTTTGAAGAAATCCTGATTCATGCATATTTTCTCAGGACAAGTTTGATAGGATTTTAACCATAAAAATTTGAAAAAGTCCTATTCACCCCCTCTAGGACATATTGGCATGTTCCTACTTCAACTAAAGCAGTCATTACCACAATTTCAATCTTAAACTCAGAAAGCAACATAGACCATTTGACAAGACGACAGGAGAGCATGGGTTGTACCATCAAGAACTTGATAAGATTAACTATTAATATGAGGATGATCTCGTGGGCTAAGAAGTAGTGACAGAACTGTGCTACAAAGATCAACACCAAGTAGATCTTCGCGATTGGTGAGTACTTTGCACCCACTAATGTATAGCTGAGATAGTGTATGCCATTTTCCTTCTCGACCTCATTGTTCTGAGTTAAAGGCGTGTAAAGAAAATTCCTGTAGTTTGTAATGTAGAGGACCAAGCTCTTACCCATATTGGAGCTACTAGGATTGGGTCTTGTTTGAGTAGTGTCTTAATGGTATCAATGACATTCTAGCACACCTTATCTCATTGGAACATGATGTCCCTCTTCATAAGGTGTGAGAAAGTCTAATAGTGGCCAACTAGATTTGAAATGAATTGGTGGACAGAAGTGAACTTTCCATGAAGGCTTTTGAGTTCTCTTATATTCTTGGGTGGTGAAAACTCTTTGATTTCATTTAATCTTCACTGGTTAATCTTGATACCACAATGATAGATGATGGAGCCGATGAATTTTCTTGAAGAAACCTTAAATGTGCACTTGGGCGGGTTTATGAATCTATTTCTTGTGAAGTTTATTTAGATTTTTTTATTATATATTTTTAGCATTGCAAGATAATACTTTAATGTATTTTAGTTGATTTTGTTTGGTTAACTAATTTTGTAGCCATGTCATCAAAGATACATTTTACAGTTGGAAACACCTTTTGTAGTATTATGAGTTTTAAATAATTGAATCATGACCGTATTGGGTTTTTATAGAATGTAATTTTTGCATGACAACATTTTTTTAATGCTTGGTTCCTAGAGTTTGATTTCACGCATGTGAGAGATTTGGGCCACATGTCAAGTAGTCGGGTTTGTGAACATGCACCATGTCGAGGTGGTTGTGTATATGAAAAACGTTAAAGTATTTTAAAAAGAAGAAGAAGATAAAGGGATCTTATTTTGTCTTTATCATTCAAGTGCTTTATTTTAGTCCCATATTGGATAGAGAAGGGGAGAAAGCACTCCTCTCTTAAGCCTTTGGAATTGGTGTAAAACTATGCACTAGCTTGTACGAACACAAGAGGTTGGTTTAGTGGGAAAATTAGTTGAAAAATCTATTAATTAGGCATATGCACATGAATACTCATGCACATAGGGGGGTGTTGATTGATGTTCGCAATCCCAAGTGTAGGGTCGCGATGTAGTAATAATCTCGGTGAGACCGAGGTCGAATCTACAGGGACTAATCTTGTACGTATTCTGAAAATAACTAGAACTAGAACCAGAAGAAGATTTAATTCTAAATTTGGAATAAAAGAGAGTAAGTGTGAATGAGATTTCAATAATTAAAAGGGAACTAGGGTGCTAAGGATCCACTTGTAGCTATCAGGATACTACCTTGCTTAATTCAAGAGACATAATTGGAATTGGAGTCCTATCTTATCCAATTAGAAGATAAAACAATTAAACCAAATCTAAACTTTTCGTTAACCTAATTCTCAATGGAGGAGAATTGTGATGATTAGAAGGGATTCCATCACCCTACCATGCCCAGGAAACAATGGTGAACAACAAGATTTACCAATCTCACAATCTCAAAACAGAAAAGATGATATTCAAAGCTATCACAATATCTATTATAATTTGAGTCACAATAAATCATAGAAAAATGAAAATATTCCTTTGATATTAAACTAAAAATTGATGAGGTTCAACAAGAACAAGGATCAAAGCAAGAAAATCATCCTAATACATTACAAGCTTCACCTCTTATCCTAGCTAAGAGGTTTAGCCAACGATAAACATGATTGGATCTAAAACCCTAAAAGAAAGCATTAAAAATAGAAAAGGAAAGAAGAAAAACTCTTGGGAGGCTGCTCCACCCTTTGGCACTACTTCTTAAAACCTAATTCTTATTTAAAAGTCCTTGGAAAACCCATATTTATAGACTTGTCCCTCTAATTTCGAAAAGCCGCCTCAAATTTACGTAGTCCACGTAACTCTGCGTAATGCCTTCGATGTTATCGAACGTAACTTGAATCTGAAAGTCATGCCTTTTCGCACTGCGTAACTTTTCATGTCATCAAGAATGTGTCCATAGTGTTCCAGCGAGTTGCTCCAAAAATCTACAAAAAGTTTGATGTCATCGAATAGCCTTCGATGTCATCGAACATGTCTTCGAGCAATTGAACAGTGCTTTGATGTCATCGAGAACTACATCCAATTTGTCCCGCGACCAAACTCGAATTTCATGTAATTCTTCGATGTCATCGAACCGTGGCCAATGTCATCGAACACTGGCTTCGATGTCATTGAACGGTGGTAGATGACATAGACTGTGAAATTTTTGCACTCTACACTTTCGACTTCCTTCCTTCTCCACTTGATTTATTTGGATTTTGGGGTTTTGAAATCTTCAATCTTGGTCTCCTAAAATCCATTCCTTGCCTTGGTGATTCTTGAGCATCAAATACAAGCTTTTAATATTCTTTTCAATCCAAGCTCTTAAACTCACCTCGCAATACAAACATGTATAAAATATACCCATTAAGTGTTATCATGTTCATAAAACCAAGATATAAATAGGAGGAAATATGTAATATTTGACACTTTTGGTACCTGTCGATGACATGTCGATATCACTTTGATGAATCGATGACATCGAAAAAATTTAGGGATTTCATAATTGGTTGTTGACACATCAATGAAGTGACATCGAAGTAGTGCCATTAAGAAATTTTGAAAAATATATGTTTAGTTATTGGAATGTTTTGGTGTTATAGTTTTATGACATCAAAGAGGTTCGATGCCATCGAAAGTTATTCAATGTCATCGAACGAACGCGCAGAATTACATAGAATTGCGTAAGTATAGGATTTATTTCCTATTTCAATTGTGATTCACCTTGAGGCTATATATATGGGTGTAATTGGGAATATAGTGTATGAAAATCTTTCTAATTCGTTCCTAGGGTTTCAAGGGTGTAGCGAGGCTTGTTTGAATCGGGCAATCTTTATAATTTTATGCTTTCATAGTGCATATCTGTCACTTTGTGCTGTTGTTTTTTTCCTAAAAGGGTTTTTTCACGTTAAATTTGGAGTCTTTGTGATTAGACTTGATTGTGTGATTAGAGTACTTTGCTTGATTCATCTCTCAGTGCTTCCGTAGTCCCCCAATAAGTGGTAACAGAGATTAACGTTGGGGCATAGATTGGATATGTAAGCATATTATCAATGACTTCTAATCCTAAGTTTAATGTTAAGAAATATTTTGGAAAAAATAACTTTAAATTATGAAAGGTCAAGATGACCGGTCTCCTAGTTCAGCAATAATTGGATCATGCACTCCTTAAGAAGTGACCGGAATCTATAACAGTGATGAATGGAACAAGAATGATAAAAAAGCGATAACCTTTATCCAATTATGCCTAACGGATGAGGTCCTCTATAATGTCATGAGAGAGAAAACTGCAGCAAGTATATGGGCAAAATTAGAGGATATCTACGCGAAGAAATCTCTTAAGAATCGCCTATACTTGAAGCTTCATTTGTTCAATTTGAAGATGACAGAGGAAGGTGATGTTGAGGCCCACATAAGTAACTTTAATAAGATGATTTGCAAATTGTTGGATGTAGAGGAAATGATGAAAGATGAGGATCAGGGATACATCCTGTTGAATTCTCTCCTGGCTTCATATGAGTCATTTAAGGACTCGTTGTACACTGGTAGATCGACCCTTAGCATTGATATCGTTATCTTAGCCCTTCATGGAAAGGCGATGAGAAATAAAAGTAGTGACATGGGCGCCCCTACTGATGCACTGGTTATGAGGGTGTAGAATTTTGAGCGGTACAGTGGATCTTCTTGATCGAGGTCCGAATCCAAGGGCAAGGGCAAAGGAAAGTTAAAGTGTTGGAATTGTGAGATGTTTGAGAACATGAAGAAGAATTGCACAAATCCTAAGGTAAGAAAAGAGAACTAAGAGGCTTCTTTCAGAGAAGCTAATACTGCTAAGTCTGATAAAGGTACGAGTGGTTATGATGTGTTGTCAGTTTCCATGGTTGGACACTTATACGATATTCGTAAGGATGAGTGGATTTTAGGTACTGGGGCATCATATCACATGACTCTTCATCGAAGTTGGTTCACTAGTTACAGAGAGTGTGATCGTGGCCAGGTATTTATGGATAATGGCAATGCTTGTAATATGGTGGGTGTTGGATTATTGCCCATAAAGATGTTTAATGGCATGGAGCATACCTTGACCGAGGTGAGACACGTTCCTAATATGAGGAAGAGCTTAATATCTCTTAGTGCACTCGAGGCTCTTGGGTGCAGATTCATCGATTTTGATCGTGTCCTTAAAGTGTCAAAGGGGGAACTCGTTGTCATGAAGGCACAGCGAAACATAAATTTTTACAGGTTGATCGGGAGAACTTCATCAGGTGGAGCTATAACGTCTGTAGCGGATTCCACGTTTGAACGATGTGGCATGCACGTTTGGGTCACATGAGCAAGCGAGCCATGAATGTACTTTCTGACCGTTGTTTAATTCTAGCTTTTAAAAGTTTTGATTTAAGTATATGCGATGATTGTATATATGGTAAACATTCAAGGTTATCTTTTAAATATAGAAAATATGTATGTAATGGTGTTCTTGATTATGTGCATTATGATATATAGGGGTTAACGCCGTAGTTTTTCCCAGAAGGTTGTCATAGTTCGTCACATTCATTAATGACTACTCTAGGAAAGAGTGAGTTTATTTTATGAAAAATAAATCCGATGTTTTCACAAACTTTAAGCAGTGAAGGTGATGGTTGAAAAATAATCAGGGCGAAAGGTGAAGGTTCTAAGGATAGATAATGGTAGAGAATTTACTTCAGGTGAATTTAATCATTACTATAAGAATGAAGGGATCATGAGGCATAACACAATGTGCCACATACTAGAAAAAAATGGTGTGGCTGAGTGGATGAATCAAATTCTCTTGGAGAGGGCTCGATGCATAATTAATAATGCTGGGTTGGGTATGAAATTGTGGACTGAGGCTGTTAATACGGCTTGTTACTTGGTGAATCGGTCCCCTTCTACAACCATTGATTGCAAGATTCCAGAGGAAGTGTGGAGTGGTCAACAAGTATTTTACTTGGGACTGTATATGTTTGGTTGTGATGCTTACTCTCATGTACCCTCAATTAAGAAAGATAAGCTTGACCAAAGGTCTAAGAAATACATATTTGTCGGTTATGGTGGTGGTGTGAAGGGGTATAGGTTGTATGACCGGGTGACACGAAAAATCATCATTAGCTGTGATGTCAAATTCGACGAAGGATCCTTGTTCCGTAAGGATGAGCATGAGGAACCAAAAAAGTTGGTGGTGGATATTCAGATAGACAAAGATGAGACTCAGGCTGAGGTAGAGACACAAACAGAAGTACATGAGTAGGTGGAGTAGTCACATGTGAGAAGGAATCCACCGAGGGATCACATGTTACCAGTGAGATACATGGATGACTTTAATATTGCATATGCCCTCATTATAGATGAGGGAGATCCGTCTACTCTTCAAGAGGCTCTGGTGAGCATGATGCAAAAAAGTGGAAAATGGCAATGGACGATGATATGGAGTCCTTGTATAAGAACGAGACTTAGGAGCTGGTGGAGCTTCCCATTGGCTGAAAAGCAATAGGGTGCAAATGGATCTTCAAGAAGAAACATGATAGGTATAAGGTAAGGTTGGTAGCGAATGAATATGCTCAGAGAGAAGGTACTGACTTCACTGAGATATTCACACCTATAGCGAAGCAAGTATCTATCAGATTCGTGTTAGCGCTGGTTGCTAGAGGTGTAGATGAGTCGAGCCGAGCCAAGCTTTGCCCAGCTCGTGCTGGACTCGAACTGCTTGAGTCCCAACTCATGCTCGGCTTGGCTCGGCCTTCGAGCTTAGAATAATAGCTCGTGCTTGGTTTGTCTGAGTTCGAGCAGAGTATTCGATTTGAGTTTGGCACACCGGATAGTCGATGTGGCACGCCGGATAGGGCGAGGTGTCCGCTGGACTGAGAGAGAGGGGGAAGAAGATGGAAAGGGCAACCGGGCAGGGTAGGGACCGCTGGACTGAGAGAGATAGAGAGGGAAGGAAATGGGGAAATGGAGAAGGGTTAGGATATTTTTTGAAGGGTTCGAGTCAAGTTCGAGTTGAGTCGAGTCGAGAAGGGGTAAGATCGAGCTCGGCTCGAATACGTTTCAAGCACCAAAAAACAACTCGACTCGGTTTGAACTCAGCTTCGATTCGAGTCGAGTCAAGTTGAGCGAGCTACCAAGCTTAATCTGCTCGTGTACAGCTCCACTGGTTGCCCAATACGATCTCTAGTTGGAATAGATGGATGTGAAGACTGCCTTCCTGCATGGGGAATTAAAAGAGAAGATTTACATGAAGCAACTAGAGGAATTCGAAATAAAAGGGGTAAAGAACAAGGTTTGTAGGTTAAAAAGGTCATCGTACGGACTAAAATAGTCACTTATACAGTGGTATAAAAAATTTGATCCTTTCATTATAAGTAAGAAGTTTTCTAGGAGTGAGTATGATCATTGTGTCTATTACAAGACACTGAGTGATGAAAAATTCATAATCTTGGTGTTATATGTTGATAACATGTTGATAGCCAGTCATAACATGTCTGAAATCAATCTACTGAAGACTCAGTTATCAGGGACATTCGAAATGAAAGATCTAGAGGTTGTAAAGAGGGTTCTTGCCATTAATATACAAAGAGATACGAAAAGTAGTAGGCTTTGGTTATCTCTAAAGTAGTATCTAGAGAAGGTATTACTGAAGTATAGGATGGACATGGCAAAGCCAGTCATCGTTCCTCACACGGCTCATTTTAAACTTTCTTCAGAACAATGTCCTAAAACTGATGAAGAAAAGTAAGAGATGTCTTGTGTACCTTATTCGAACGCGGTTGTTAATTTGATGTATGCTATGGTCTGTACGAGACTAGATATTTCACATGCGGTTGGTGTTGTTAGCATATATATGTCTAACTCTGGAAAACAACACTAGGAAGCAGTGAAATGGCTACTTCGATACATTCGAGGTACGTAGGACTACGTATTGACATTTAAGAAATCAAGGGACAAGTTTGTAGGTTATGTGGATTTTGATTACGCAGGTAGTGTAGATACAAGAAGGTCGATTTTCAATTACTCATTTGTGCTAGCGGGTGGAGCGATCAGTTGGATGTCGAAGCTTCAGTCTATGGTGACTCTTTCCATGACTGCAGCTGAATATATGACAGTGACGAAGGCATCAAGGAAGGTGTTTGGTTGAGGGGGATGACAAATTAGTTGGGGCTTCAGCATGAGGCCGTTTTGGTTAACTATGATAGCGAAAACGCGATCAATTTGGCTAAAAATTCTGTTTATCACTCACGTACTAAACACATTGATGTTCGTCATCATTTTATTTGAAATGTGCTTGAGGAAGAGGCGTAACTTTGGAGAAGATTCACACGAGCGTGAATCCGGCTTACATGCTCACTAAGGTGGTTCCCACAGAAAAGTTCAAGTTCTATGCAACTTCTCTGGGCTTGGCGAAGCGTAAAAGGAAGACGGAGTGTGCATAAGAAGTGATGGTGGAACTATGATGTAAGGAAAAATTAAAGATGAGGAAAAAGGAGCTATGAAGAATGGAGACTGAAGACATGGTGGAGATTGTTGATTGATATCTTAAATCTAAAAATCAATAGGTCTCTGTCAATGATAGGTCGACGCCATCGAGCAGACTTCAATGCCATCGAAAAAAATTTGATAAGTTCACAATTGGTTGTTGGACACTTTTGGTGTCTTGCTTGATGCCGCCGACGAATCGTTGATGACATTGATGTCCCATCGAGAAAATTCAGAAAATACTTTTTTAGTCACTGGAATGTTTTGGTGTTTAGTTTGATGACATCGAAGATGTTCGATGCCATTGACGTGCCATCGAAGGTGTCATCAAACGATCATGCAGAGTTATGCAAAATTACGTAAGTGCGGGATTTGTTTCCTATTTCAATTGTGATTCACCTAAAGGCTATATATATGGGTGTAATTGAGAATAAGGTGTATGGAGAGCTTTTTAATTCGTTCATAGGGTTTCATGGGTGATTCGAGGCTTATTTAAATCGGGTAATCTCTATCTCTTGTAATTTTTTGCTTTCTTAGTGCATATCCGTCTCTTTGTGCCATGGTTTTTTCTCGAAAGGATTTTTCCACGTTAAATTCAGAGTCTTTGTGATTGTACTTGATTGTGCAATTAGAGTACTTTGCTTGATTCATCTCTATGTGCTTTCGCGGTCCCCCAACAGGGTGGGGGATGAGATCCGAGTCGAAAGGGTAAAGAATATGAAAGTATTATACATATGGAAAGAAAGGACGATTGTGTAAGAATTATAAACTTAGGAAATAAATAAAGAAGATCATGATTAAGCATTGAATTCAAAGGATTCCTAAGGAAGCTTAGTTGAAAAAGATGATTCATTTAAGGATAAAGAATTATTTTTGATAATCTATAAGACATTTTGAATCATAAATGGATTTTGAATTCATGCACTTTATTTCATATGACGCTAGATAGGGACTGGTATTTACTTATATTGGTAGTGTGACGGTGACACATTTTATATGGATAATGATAATACGTGTAAAAGTGTGTGGATTGGAGATGCCAACATCACTATTTTTTATGGTATCATATGTTCAGTTTTGAGTATATGACATGTACGGGGCATGCAAAAGAGTCTTCTATTATTAAAAAAATTTGATGAAGATGTTTCTTGATTTTCTAGAGAAAAACTTAATCGAAGATTATAAAAAAAGTAGTGGTAGTTGTGAAGCGAGTTAATAAGTGGTTTATATTGGTTAATCGAAAATATCATGGTTAGTGATGATAATACTATTTTGTCAAATGTGATTAGGCAAATGCGCAAGTAAAGATTAAAGATTGAAATTTACTATTTAGTTTAAACTGTATTAATTTACCTTTTGTAAGGATTATTTACTTGGAAAGCTCCATAGAACTCGCTTTTCATCACCACTAAAAGTAAAGATGGTTTATATTTAACTCATATACTTGTGCAACTCCCATTGAATTCTTGGGAGATTCGAAGTAAATTTTTTTTATTTTTTTATTTTATTATTATATATATTTGTAGTTATGGATTTGCACGCTTATAAGAAAGAGTGATTCTTTTAATGGTTTCATGAAATGAAAAACATCAGATGAAAATAAAAAGGAAAAGAGACTAAGTGTCCAAGAGCTAATAATGGAGAAAAAACATATTTGAAGAATTTAATGATTTTTTGCAATAAGAATGACATTGAGAGGCAGTTATTTGTTATAATGGTCAAATTTTAGAGTTATTTGGGTTCGTCGATGTAGATTATGCCCAATATTAAGATAAAATGAGATTAAGCATTGGTTACATTTTTTTACTCGATGGTGCATGAGTTGGATATCAAGTGTATAATATATGGTGGCCTTGTTTATTATAAAGCGAATATATGTTAGCTACACGATCAAACCCATGGGTTGACAACCCCAATTGTAGGGTTGTGATGGAGTAATAACTCGGTGAGACCGAGGTTGAATCCTCAAGAAATGGTAAACACAACTAGAACTAGTCTAAAGTTAAACGGTTGTTCGAATTTTTAATCCAGTGAATTGGTCAAGGGTTTAAAACAAATAATAAAAGACTGAGGATCCAATAACCTACTCATAGCAATCATAATATCTAATTCACCGATTCAACTTTTATAACTCAATTGGAATCGAAGTCCTATCCTATCTAAATGAAAAATAAAAATTTTAAAATAATTATTTACACTAATAAAACATGATTTTCAATTAAACGATTCTCTTATGAAGCACTCAGATCTCATTCGCAGATAATCAAAAGTGTCTAAAGCACCCTTAGGAGAGAATAGATTAATCAATTATGCAGATCGAATCATTCTCTAATTCAGGCTAAGCAATTATTATATCAAAGCATTCATTGTAACCGTAGTTCACAAAAAATCTAGAAATCAACAACTCAAAGACTTTAAAGTAAAATCAAATCAACTCAATTTAATATCATCATTCAACCTATTGTTATTGAATCAAATAAACTAAATATTAAAATTAACTACAAGTTTCATTCTTTAAGCTTAACTAAGAGATTTGCCTAACATGACTGACATCCTATAATAAAAGAAAACATAAAAGACAAACTATAACCAAATGATTGGAACAAAAAGATGGCTCCATGGAAGCTCTGCTACCCTTTGGTCTCTTTCCCATGCCTTAATTTGTATCTAAAACAACCTAAAGTATCCCCTTAAATGGGAAAAATTTGCACAACTTCATACTGACTTCAGATTTTCGCACTTTTCTTATGCTTCGATTGCATCAAACATCACCTTGGTCACATCAAACATCACTTCGGTCGCATCAACTGGATCTCTCAATTGCAACTGAATTTTCTGAAAGCTTATATGAAGTCTCTGTCTCCCTCAGGTCGCACTGAACCCTTCTTCGGTGAGACCGAATGCTACTTTAGTCGCACCCAAGTGTCGAGCTGAATTAATTCTGAAAGTCACAATTTCTCGCTAGACTGTTTTGTGTACTTTCGGTCAGATCGAACCAACCTTAGGTGGCTGTGTGATTTCAGTTTGTTCTTCATCTTCTGTACTTAGTTTTCTTTGATATTTGACATGCGAATTCTTCAATAATATCTTCTAAATCTCTAATTCTTCATCACCTTCAGCTTAATTTCTTTTTGTGCTTTAAATAATTTATTTAAGCACTATTCATATTTAGGTCCAAAATCATATCGCGTATAGAAAATATATATTATTATATCAATTTAGTACTAGAATGCTGTCAAAAATAGTAAGATTGAGGAGATAAATATGTAATATTTTGGATTAAATGAGTTGGGGGTAACAACTTAGTTGGCGAGTCCTAATCGTGAAGCCCACTTTGATGTATGTGTTGTATATCCATGCCGTCCATTTGTTTTGCTAGGTCATTTTAAGATATGGTCCAAAAAATGAAGTAGATACAAAAGTCGAATGGACCACATCACATCAAATAGTGGTCATTGATTGCCCACCATTAAAAACTTCTTATGGTCCATCGCAATGTGTATTTGCCATCCAACCTATTGATAAGGTCACATGGACCTGAATGATGGGAAAACAAAAATATCAGCTTGATCTAAAACTTTTGCGGCATACAAAATATTTTTAATGATTTCCTTTAGTGTGTTCTGCCTATGATTATAATTTGTTTTATTTTTTTAGCCAATCCCCATATAGCAAAACAGATAGCACGAGTATACAGCACATAAGTAGAGATGAGCCCACGGTAGGACTGACTCACTAAGCTATTACCCAGAGATATCTAATCTGTGCTTGAGTATGTGACAAAGTGAAAAAGGTGAGCCTTATATTCTTTCATTTATCTCATTTTAGCGAGAAGAAAGTTGGGTGTTGTTGCCTAAAGATGGTTAAATTGTCAAATCACATAAATTTAGATACCTCTTTATCTCTTTTTAATCATTTGCTTTTCGTGTTTTTTAATCCCTCATCACTCTTTTGTTTTGGTTTCTGTTTTCTTTTTCTCCTTTTGTTAGTTGGAATTGCTTGCGTTGATTAAATGGACTGCAGGCTGTTGTGTTTTTTTTTTTTTTTTCAGTGACCAGAGACCAATAACACCATCTGATTAGATTTGGCACATC
Source organism: Magnolia changhungtana (assembly GCA_030180095.1). Taxonomy (NCBI): domain Eukaryota; kingdom Viridiplantae; phylum Streptophyta; class Magnoliopsida; order Magnoliales; family Magnoliaceae; genus Magnolia; species Magnolia changhungtana. The sequence goes on from JASAUF010000078.1 coordinate 835,118, forward strand.
AAATTTGTGTGAGAAGAATGTGCGGTTGGTGAATATGCACTTGACCAAAGATGATGGTTGTCAGCTGATTGATCATATCAAACTCTAAAAAGAAAAATGGACCCAAACTCTGGCACGTGTGTCATCAGATTGGGAAGACAAACGGCACAGTAGCTTTCATGTGGAAGTGGATTGGCTAGTGTACCACACAGCAGCTATATAGCTGCGGTAGGTACGTGTCGTGCGAAGACGAGCACTGACGCTCCTCGAGCTCCAAGCTGTACGAACGGTTCAAACGAGTTTAAGTTACATGAGCCAAACAGTAATGTTTTTATTATATCTACACCGTTCATCTATTTTCAGAGATCATTTTAGATCATTATCCAAAAAATCAATCATATCCAAAGATCATCCAGACCACACATAAATAGCAGCGGAGATAATGATTGTCACCGTTAAATTTTTTTTAAGGCCCACCGTAACGTTTACTTAGCATCCAATCTGTTCATAAGGTCACAATGACATGAATAAAGAGGAAAAACAAATTTTATATCGATCCAAAACTTCTTTAACCCCAAAAAGGGTTTCAATTTCTCACTGCTTTTTGCAGTGTGGTCCACTTGATAGTTAGATCTGTCTTACTTTTTTGTCTCAAGCCTTCATACGAGCTAGCCAAATGGATGAACGGTTTGGATATAACACATACCTCACTATCAGACCCAAGTTTCAATACAACAGCTGTATAGCTGGTGAGAGGTACACCAGCCAATCCGCTTCGCTTTCATGTGGGACCATCTTTGTAATCATAACCTGAGCTAACACGTTAATTTGTACTTAGCAAATGAAAAATCTTTGTTGACCAATAATAAGCAACCGAAAGTAAAAGTAAAGATATGTACACCAAAAGAAGGTTAGCCACCTTCTAGCTTGGAATCCTAGATGAGGTAGGAGCACCGACTACCTGCTAAGTGGCAGATAGGGTGGTATATCTAGACTATCCATTAAAAGGTTTCTAATCCATGGATGGACCACAGCTGAAAATCTCCGAAAATGAACGATCAGTATGGAGTCAAACGGAGAATGGACTGCCACCTCATTTAAACGTTGGCTATTTAGTAGTTGGACGGTTCAGATCTACCTCCCCCACCTTCCAGGTGTTAGATATCGGGCTACAAACGGCCGCATATGGCCAGCGCGATCCACTAGAAGTCGAAGTCCAACGACTCAACTACTCACACACAATCCAACTAAAAGCAGCGATTAGAAAAGAGATGGTCTCAAGCTCAACCGGTTGCACCACAACTAACCATCCAACAATAAATAACTTCCAACTTTTCATGTAAGACGAAAATCCAACCCATCCAATATTTTTGCACCATAACAAAAATCACTTTCTCTAAAAAATCAACTACATCCACTCATCAATTGGATCACACTTAAACTTTTCTATTTATAGGCGGCCATATTTTTTTTCTCTGATGTGACACACCTGATGCATAGACTGACCTATATTTAGAGGATATGATCATCATGGTAGGGCCAAGCTATTGGACGGATTGGATTTTCCAAAAACATGAAAGATTGGAAGTTATCCAGTGAGAGGTAAAGTAACTTGCGGTTCAATTAATTGGACGTGAGACCATTGCATTAAAAAAGAAAAAGTTAATCCGACGCTCTGTAGATGACTACGAAACAAGGAAGGATAGCCCTCGGATTGAATACGGTCAGATCCTCGAGATTTGAGTAAATCCCGGCATGACCGGCCACCGAATCGTACGTAGCGGACGACACGCTCTCATCATCCCCAGCCATCAGGTCTCCACGGCTCACCCTCCCAGCTATGACCCGACACACCAGCATTGCCCTTTTCCCTTCCTCCAATCCCACGCGCAAGCTGTCGTGGGCTCTACCACTGCTGGCGGTAGTGCGCACACCCTTCCCGCCTGGGAACCCGTGGCGGATGATGGTGCATATACCGCAGCAGCCTGGGACGGACCCACAGAGGGTGGACGACCCGCGTGCTCCGAGTGCGCACGTTAGTGTGGTGCAGTGGAAGCGGAGGAGCTCGTTACCGTCAGCGGCGCAGCGGTTGTGGGTGTTGGTGGAGGCGCGGGACTTAACAGAATGGCGGTAGTCCTCGAAGCGGGCGAGGGTCCGTTGGGTGTTGTGGACCTTTAATATCCGTTCGATCTTACAGATGGGGCTGTCCGTCTTCTGCCAGCTGGATTTGAAGATTATCTCCACGATGTTCCGTCCGGAATCCTCTTGGCCCAGCTCCGAAACTGGCGAGAGAAACCATCTATCAGATTTATGAGGAAAAAATAATTTAAAAAAATGATAGTTGGGCGGAGGGTAATCTACGAGCCAGTGGCTTAGCTGCGACCCCGGAACAAGTGACGTGGATTGGACCCTGACGCGGGGCGCGAACTTGATGTATGCATTGTATATCCTTGCCGTTCATCCGTTTTGCCAGGCTTTTTTTTTTCGAAATTTTTTTTAAAAAAATTTTAACACACACCCACACCACATGAGCACACGATCCCATTCTCTCGACGCTGAAACAGAGTCTAAAAAATAAAGCAAATTTAAAATTCAAGAGTCCAAAAATTAAGCAGATCCAAAATTCACGTGGGCCACACCAAACGGAAATGTACACTGCTGAAACCTTACTAGAGCCGGCCATGATGTTTATATGTCATCCAAATGGTTCACAGCGTTATTACCATTTAGATAAACTGTAGGTATACAAGTATCACCGTAATACAAGACTTCTGTTGGCCCCACAAAGTTTCCAACGATGGGCATTCAATCCTCACTGTTTTGTGTGGTATGGCCCTGCAAGAGTTTTAGATAGACATATTTTTACACTCTGCGCTATTGTGGCCTTGATGTACAAAGTGAATTTGGCACTGCATCTCTGTGGACCCCACATAGCCTTCGGACATAGGAACTTCTTGTGGCTGGGGCACAGGCAATCCACGTCCATAAATAGGGCATGGTTCGTTTATCTAAACCATCAATCTACAGCCCCATCCTAGCCGTACAATTGTTGGATGGAAATCCATGGTTAAGAAGAAATGTAAACTACCCACATGCAGTGGAGGGAAAGACCACAATTTGAGAGATTTGGGGGGGCACGATCCGTCCACTATGGAATGGTCCACGTTGAAACTAGTGAATTTTGGAAAAACTCCCGTTCAGTCATAAATAGCCAAGTCGGCCTTCATGTTCTAATTTGGGTTGGGTTCCGGACCAGACCCGTTAATTGTTGGGTCTACGACCCTCAGGACCACTTGACCCTCTTGCACTGGAGAGAGAGAGAGAGAGAGATTAGAAATGGGTTCCAATGAGTCAGTTGACTCAGAGAGATATTTTCCATCCAGAAATTACAAAATGTAGAAATTTTTAAGCAAGATAAAGACATTTCTCTCCTGAAAAAAAAATAAATAAATAAAAAAAATCCATATTAAAGGAAATAGAAATGATTTTACCTGCATGCCTAACTGCTTGATGACTTTCTAAGCTTTCAGTCTTACTAAAAACCTCTCCACACTCCGAGCAAGCGCAGATGTTTGTCCTTGCTGATGGGTACCTTTTTTCACATTTTTTAAAAGCTTTCTTCTCAGGTAAAACTCCAAAGAAGAAAATCAATAATAACAAAGAACTAAGACTGGTAGTATTAGTCCTAGTACCTGCTGGGATCAACAATCATATGGCATTCGTAGCACCCAGAAAGCTTCCTCAATTGCATTCCTCTCGATGAAGACGATGATGAATATGGCCCGCTTGATCGGACAACTGAACATGTGGACCGGTTCGACCCAACACTTGCAGTGTTTCTCCGCAGAAGGCCCGTTTCCTGCCCGACGCTGCTACTTTCAGGGGAGTTCTCATCTCTATGGGTGACTCTGGTGTTTCCATGAACGACATCTCTGAAGCTGCAGATAGAATTGCAGGAGGAGCTGAGCTTGGAATAGCCGACGTTCTTGGAAGGGTCGTGGACTTCGGAGGCTTGGGTCTGCTTGCAGGTGAGGATGCTCTTGATCTGCTCCCATGAAGAGGGTGGCTTCGGTTGTTGCTTTCTCTTGCGTTTGGGAGGTGGGTGGTGATGGTGTTTTTGGGATGGTGATGGTGTTGGTAGGAAAGTAGATAGCGCCATGAATAGAAGAGCGAGAAAGAAGCTGAGGGTAGATGGAGAAGCTTTTTCTACCATAGTTTTTCTTTGTTCTTCCTTTGATATTTCTTGGGTGGAAGGAAAGAGGAAGATGGACCTGTCTCTCTCTCCTCTTGCTGTCGAGGGATCCGAGAGAAACAGAAGAAGCAAAGAAGGTGGTGGGGCTTTGTTTTTTTTTATATCTTTGCCTTTTCTTTGGGAGTAGAAGCTGGTAAATAAACCTTGGTTTTGCGTGAAATTGCAATGTGCTGGACTACCCACGTAACATCACGTTAGGTCACTGTTTTGAGAGAAATAACCTAGACTGCCCCTTATCTTAACATTAAGGGCCCGTTTAGCTGGGTGGATTGGAAGGGATTGAATGGTATTAGAGTGGATGGCGTGGATTTCTAGGTAATGATGTGTTGTCAGTGGATTGTCTTGGGATCCACGGGATTGGATATGTCCCTGTATTACTATACCCAGTCCGTTTGGCACGCCCGGCCAATCCAGGGATTCAACCTTCCCATCCCTATCAATCCCACCAACCAAACATGTCTCATGCAAATTTCAACGGATTAGGGTGGATTAGATGGGATTTAAAGGTAATAATGTGTTGTCAGTGGATTGTCTGAAGATCCATGGAATTGGGATCATATCACCAACCGTGTTTGGCAGGCCCGGCCATTCCCGGGATTTAACTTCCAATCCCTTCCATTACCATCCAATCCCTTCCAATCCAACCGGCCAAATGGGCCCTAAGCGTCGTTTGGCAGCAGGTATTTGGTTTCCGAACTCATAGTCCAATTCCTTGTAATAAACTGTGCATTCTCTAACGTGGGCCACCTTGTTGGCTTTACTAGCCAGAAATTCTCTTGGCTTTACAAAGCCTTAGAACCGAACACACCACAAATATATAAAAATAATTTTACTTGCTTTTCACTTGCTGCACTGCTTTTGTAATCGGACATACAAGGTGCCTTTTATAGGCTTTTGCACCAACTATGAAATGACTACGATATCCTCACTAGACTCTTCCATTATTTAATATTCCTAAAAACTGACATTTGGCCATTTATCTTCCAAAACAACTCCTTTAGAGCTCCAACTGTTATGCATGGGGAGTTCAATGGTCACCATTGCATTCTTTGAAACGGTACATTTGGTTTGTTGTTTTCAACACTCCCCTTCAAACCAAAACAGGTTTCATTCCAAGCATTGATCTTAGTCGTCTGAATGTATCAATCGGTAATGCCTTGGTGAATATGTCCGCAACCTGTTCAGTGGTGTGACAATACTCCAATTTCACCACTTTCTGCTTCACTTGATCTCTGAGAAAACGGTATTGAGTATCGATGTGCTTACTCCTTCCATGCTGCACCGAATTTTTGGATAGCTCGATTGCCGACTTATTATCCACGTATATGACTATGGATTCTTCCTGCGGATGCTTCAGCTCCTTTAGCAAGTTTCTCGCCCTTATGATTGTGAGATAATCGCCTCACAGCATGTGTGACAAAGCAACAACACTTTGCTTCTTTGAGTTCCATGTGAAAGCATTGATCGACCGAGATAAAATACATATCCACTTTTCTTGACTTGCTTCAAGCAACAAATGTTCCTCCCCTTGAACAACACCTCTTCTTCCGAGAACTTTTTCTTTGAGTTCCATTGTTTGTAACCCTGCTACGAGTGCATCAAAGATCTAACCATCGCATTTCACGAGATAATACATATCCTTGAGGGAAGTGGATACTTTTGATTCTTTCATCATGATCATCTTCAATCAATGTGAGAGGCTCATGGTCGATATCCATAATGACGTGCTAGTTGAATTTTGATTTGATGGAATACTTAGGAGGAGATGGCAACGTATCGCCGGACTTCTCGCGTGCGACATTCAATCATCGTTCCTGGTTCTCATGCTGGATAAAAAACTCGACCAAATTCCATTAGCTTCTTCCTTTGATGAATACAACATCTCTACTTACCACGAGGATTCTTTTTACGCTAGCCAATGTGGTGATTCTTTTGATGCTTCCATGTACCTACTTAGAAGCCTTAGAATAAGAGCTAAAAGGTAACCTTAATCAACAACACTAAGACGATATCCGCCTTGTGATTTGAGATACCTTAGGCTTCAATCGGACTCTTGAAAGCAGTCGAGTCCACGCTTCTTCCCTTCCTTCTTTTGTCACCTTCTGGGCACTGTTACTACTGATCGGGCATGCCCACTGACATTGCGTACCGCCATCTTGAACTATTTTTAAGCAACTCCTTGGCATACTTTTTGGTGATATATAAATGCCGCCAACTTGTTGTTTTACTTCGATGCCCAAGAAGAAGGACATCAATCCACCATCATCCATCGAATTCATTGAACATAGCATGCTTGAATTCTTCAAACATTCCTTCACAAATCGACCCTTTCTTGTGAACTAAGTACTTTCAGATCATCAACATATAGGTATGCTATGAGGATGTCGCCATGAGCATTTTTCTTGATGTAGATAGAAATTTGACATGCTCATATGGACATTGCCATGAAATCCATTTAAATCGCTTTAAAAGCCGTTCTTTTGAAGATAATTGTCGATGCGTGCATTCCGTGCACGAGGAGCTTGCTTCAACCCATAAAGAGCTACACCCTCGGATCGGGAAAAATTTCATAAACATTTATATGTACTCGAGAATCTCCGATCGAGATCCACTAACCAGTTGAGCAGCGAACGGCTAACGCTGCAAGTCCTTCTGAAATAAATCACTCCTGCTGGTCGATCTTTAGTCGATACACTTTGTGTGCCTCCCTTGAACAACAAAACCTTCAAGTCGGTCAACATAGACCTCTTCTTCCTAAGTAATTTCATTCAGAGTGCATATTTCACATCCGAGTTGGTAAATCATCCAACCGTGATGGGGCCTAAAAGATAGGAGATAATCATCCTCACAAACGGTGTCAAGGCGAGCAACAAGGTGCGAGACTTTAGATGTATAGGAGCGAAGACTTCTTCATAGTCCACCCCGTACGTTATCATTTGTAACCCTTTGCTACGAGCCTTGCCTTGTAGCGATCTATTTCACCATCAGCATTTCACTTGATCTTATACACCCATTTGACGCCAATAGTTCTTTGGCCTTGAGGGAGTGAGATCAACTCGCATGTTTGATTCTTCTCGATAGCATGGATCTCTTCTTCCATATCCTTTCTCCAACATTCTTCATTCACGGCCTCCTCGAATGTGAGAGGCTCATGGTCCGCATACAAGTTTATCATGAGAACAAATTTACTTCCTCGTTTACGTGAAGGCGTATATATTATTGAGGCTCCTCATTTTGATCGGACCCATGGGTGAGGGAGAACTGGATGATGACGTGCTAGTTGAATTTTGATTTGATGGAATACTTCCAGAGGAGATGGAACGTATCGCCGGACTTTTAGTGCGACGGTTCTGCCGCCACATTGAAGATTGCGGCAGTGTCAGTGTGTCCGAAATTGAGCCTCGGTTCTCATGCTTATCTTCTTCATGTTCTTCAACCTCAACTTGATTTTCTTTGACCGAATCTTCCTTATTCCATTTTCAAGCTTCTTCCTGAAATGGAGAATACAATAATCATCTACTTACCACCACCTTATTAGTTAGTGGGTTGTAGAGCTTGTATGCCTTCGATACTTCATTACTTGCCGAGTCGATAACATGCCGATGAAGATGCACTTCTCACCACGATCATCAAGCTTCTTTCTTCTTGCTTCTGGAACTTGAGCGTAGGCGACACACCCAAAGATCCTTAGGTGTGCCACGCTCGGTTTGTAGCCACTTCATGCCTCCTGTGGTGTCATGTTTCTTACGTTTTTGGTTGGACATCGATTGAGCAGGTAGGCAGTACATGCAACTGCCTCTGCCCAGAAACTCTTTGGCATGCCTTTCTCTTTGAGCATAGTTCTTGTCATGTCGAGGATGGTGCAGTTCTTTTATTCCGCAATGCCATTCTGCTGTGGCGTGTAGGCTGTTTGATGCCTTGTTCCCTGTAATACTCTCGAAAGGCATTTGAGGTGTACTCTCCACCTCTATCAGATCTAAGAGTTTTGATTTTAAGACCACTTTCTTTTTCTACAAGGGCCTTAAAATTTTTAAAAATAGTAAAAGCAGCAGACTTTTCTTTGATTACATACACCCACAATTTTCTACTGAAATCGTCAATGAAGGTAATAAAGTATTTATTACCTCTAAGAGAGATTGGCTCCAATGGTCCACAAATGTCAGTGTGAACCAACTGCAATGGTTCTCTTGCTCTTCGAGATACTCCACTCGGAAAGGAGTTCCTTTGTTGCTTGCCAAGTGTGCACGCCTCACACACATGTTCTGGAACTTCAATAGTCGGCAAGCCATACACCATGCTTGATGAGGATAAGAGTCTAAGGCCACTGAAATGGAGATGCCCAAAGCGAAGATGCCATCTCCATGAATAATTCTTCACAAGTCCATAGAGGCACTTCTCAGCTTTTGTGTAAATATGAAGTGGAAACATGTGATTCTTCGCCATTTGGACTTGAGCCACAAGTCTCTCGTGTGCATCTCTTATAGAGGGAGAATGGTTTTCCATGTGTATGATATACCCCTTCTCAAGGAGTTGGCCGATACTGAGGATGTTACTTTTCATGTTTGGTATGTAATACACATTGGAGATAAAATTCGGCACACCATTCTTCTGATAGATTTTAACTTTTCCTTTACCTTTCACAGGAACTTTTGATGAGTCTTCTAGACTGACATTGCCACGAGCATCGTCTACTAGTTCCACAAACAGCTCCTTCTTTCCACACATGTGGTTACTCGCACCAGAGTCGAGATACCACGCGTCATATTGATCACATGCTTCTTCCTGTGCAAGAAGAAGTGTGGAGTCTTCTTTTTCATGATTTGATGCTTCTGCATAATTAGAATGCTCATCTTGATTTACTGGTTTGCTCCAACAGTCTGAAGCATAATGGCCGAACTTGTTGCAATTGTAACATTGAATATTTTTTGTATTTCCACATCCACACATGGAACGACCTCTACCATTTCCTCTTCCACGGAAATTGATAGTCTTTTGTTGATTTTGTGATTGGCTTGGATAATATCCACGCCCTCTGTCTCTTGCACGATTGCTAGTGCCACTGCCGCCTCATTGTGTATGGCCATTCTTTTGTTCATTTAGAGTCAACTTAGACTCTAAAGCATGTTCAAGCGTTGAACCGACATTCTTTTGCATTCGTTGCTCATGCACTTGCAACGAGCCCATCAATTCTTCAATGGACAGATTTTCTAAGTCCTTTGATTCTTCTATGGCAACAACCACATGTTCAAATTTGGTTGTGAAGGATCGAAGTACTTTTTCAATAACCCGTACATCTTCGATATTTTCACCATTTCTTTTCAAGTTGTTAACAATAACAAGTAACCTTGAAAAGAAATCAGAAATGGTCTGACCTTCCTTCATGTGTGAGGTCTCGAATTCAGCTCTAAAAGTTTGGAGACGAACCTTCTTCACACGATCAACTCTTTTGAAGATTGTGCGAAGAATCTCTCATGCTTGTTTACATATTGTCGCTTCAGCGATCTGTTCAAAGGTGGACTCATCCAACCCTTGATGGACAAGAAACAGAGCCTTCTTATCCTTCTTTCTTTGATCTTTGAGGACCGCCCTTTGATCAGCGGTGTAGAGAGCTTCTTCTTCCGTTGTGGGTTCTACATACCCATCGGTAACAATATCCCATAGATCTTGCGACCCGAATAGTTCTTTCATTTGGATGCACCAATTTTCATAGTTATCCTTGGATAACTTTGGAATCTGTGGCTGGATCAAAGTGGCTATCTTTTCTATTTTTTAAGGAAGGAATGACTGAATTTTTTAAATGAGGGGAGATAGAAAACAGATTTTTTTAATAGATTTGTTTGGCTGAAAAAACAAAATTGCTGAAATCTGATTTTTTGAACAGAAATTTTCTTTTCTAAAATTGCTGACAACTTCAACAGGGAACTCGAAAAAAACTTTCCTTTGCAACAGATTTTTTCAGAAAACTCTGGACTTGGCTGAAAAAAAATATGCCGGAAACTTTTGTAGAAAAAGAACCTAGGCTCTGCTATCTAAATTTTTTCAAATAGATTTTTCTTCAGCCCGATTTTTCAAACTTTGGCCATGAAGAAAACAGATTTTTAAACAGATTTTTCTTCTCAGAAAAAAATCTGTACTTGGCTGAAAAACCTCTTGGATGCCTCTTCCAAGAAAACAACCGAGGCTCTGATACCAGTTTGTTGGTTTGTTGGCTTTACTAGCCAGAAATTCTCTTGGCTTTACAAAGCCTTGGAACCGAACACACCACAAATATATAAAAATAATTTTACTTGCTTTTCACTTGCTGCACTGTTTTTGTAATCGGACATACAAGGTTGCACCAACTATGAAATGACTACAATACCCTCACTAGACTCTTCCATTATTTAATATTCCTAGAAACTGACATTTGGCCATTCATCTTCCAGAACAGCTCCTTTAGAGCTCCAACTGTTATGCATGGAGAATTCAATGGTCACCGGCTGTTGCTGGAAACGGCTTTTGGGTTTGCTGTTTTCAACACACCTTACAGAAGCAACGGGAATTAGACGACTACCGTTGAAAACTTTTTGAGGTATGGAAGACTCTGATATTTGTGTTTTCTCTTCGTCCAGGTCTGGGTTACCCTACCAGGAAGTTCGATGGCAAATAAACCAAACAATAGACCCTGGGAAGGTTTCAACTGTAGTTGTTCAACCCCTGCTGCATTCTGTGGTGTGGTCTACCTGAGCTTTGTATGTTCCTCATTTTTTAGCTTATACTTTAAGATGATCTGTGAAAATTGATGGACGGTGTGGATCTAAAACATAAATCATTTTGGGGTTCAATAAGTTCCATGCGTTGAAAGTCATGTTGTTGTGCAGCACCAATCTATCCTGCAGAGAAAAATCCGGGTGTATCGTGTTAGCTGGAATAATCAGGGATGAGTGGACCAATGAGATGCGATGGCAATGAATTTTCCTGTGCCTTCAACAGATACCCTCTGCACTCATAAAAATCAAGAATTTTGGGCTTTACCTTTTTTCTTGGATTTTAAAATGAAGATTTTTTTTTTAGCATTTTTAATCCGAATTAGATTTGAAATTCAGGATTTTGAGATGCCGAAGTAGTGGATTTAAATTCCAAACTGCACAAAATTCATATATTGCCAACGACCTCTTAAGTAGAGGTTCTCTATCCATTGCTATCCGTGGTTGGCTCGATCCTTGGCCCTGGGCATGGTTTATTCATTTCATATAATGGATGGTCCAAGTGTAGGAAATCCATTGGTCAGCAATCTTCACCATCCATGATATACTAAAATGATTGTAGAAACCGTTTTTCCAGGGAGATGATGCGGTGGAGTTGTCAGATCGATCACTCGACAGCACAAGCGGCAGGTAACCTTCTAGTGGGCCAATGTCCCGTGTTACAAAGACTTCCATCTAATATTGGTCAACCATAGTTAATTTCGTTGGCGAGCCTTGTCCCTTGTCATTTTTAAGGCTTATATTGGTCTGCCTAAGATTCAGACTATCAGTAATGCTGATGTTATTCTGGTGGAGAGAGATTGAAGAGTCAAGTCAAATCCACGGCTTATATGCCAGGGACATTCATCAACTTCCTCACAGAAAACACTAGGTCTGCTCGTCAGGTGGGCCACACTTGCCCGTTGCAGGTAGGCCTTGAGTAATTTTTCTATTTGTATCTTCGACATACTCGTGTGATTCGCATGGTATGTGGAACGGCCATATATATATATATATATATATATATATATATATATATATATATATATAAAACGGTCTATCTTTTTGGTAGGTGGCCCAACCAAGTGAATGGTCTATGTCTATCCTTACCTCTTCAGCACCTCTCCGAGGGGTTGGCTATTTTCCATTTTTAGCTGTTCATCAGTGGTAACTGAAAGTTAACATAGGTGGGTAATTTTAGAGTCATTTATTAAAATCCATCTATCGTTTGATTTAAAGTAATACGCCTACCTTTTCACTCCGTTATCGCTGTAACTGCATGACATCTTACGTTGCTCAAATGGTATACGAAATCATTCGGTTTTTCAAAATGGTAGAATTGCCCTTATGTAAAAGCAATCGGGTGTTAAGACCGACAGTAAAAGAAGAATCTTGAGTCACCTTTTCAAAGGTTTTCATTTAGGATTTTCATCTCATTGCATCTCCTTCGATTGGAACCCTCGTCTCCCATCTCATCGCATCTCCTTTGATCAGAACCCTTGTCTCCCATCTCATCGCATTTCCTTCGATTGGAACCCTCATTTCCCATCTCAACCATCAATTGACAGGAAACCCTTTCCTCCGCTGGTAGATCTGAAACACTTGAAGCTGAAACCAACAGAAGCAACATCCCTTCTATTCCCCTGTTCTCGAACGACAAAACAGAAGCAACATCTCTTCTATTCCCCTGTTCTCGAACTCCCCTGTTCTCAAACGACAAAACAGAAGCAACATCTCTTCTATTCCCCTGTTCTCGAACGACAAAAGTATACCCTCTTCCCAACTCTTACTCTTAGTGCTGCGGTAAAAATCCTACCCTCTTCCCAACTCTTACTCTTAGTGCTGCGGTAAAAATCCTACCCTCTTCGAGCAACGGTAACATCCGTTTTTTAATTCTCGTGCATATTTGTAGATGTCCGCTATGGGTGCAGGGCTCATGTTCCATGGCAGCATCCATATATTTCTGATTTTTTTTTTTCTCATCTTTTATTGTGTGTGCAGGGCTCCGTGACCTTATCTTTTTAAACGTTGTATATATATCAGGTCCCTGACACCATGACTCGAGAAATGGATTGTAAAGTTATTAGTGTATTGATTTGTGTATCTTGTTTGTCAATCACGTGAATTCATGTGTCATATAGTCGTTTGAACCATTAAAAGTTGAAGATAGAAGACACAATTGGATATGAGTATTAAAGAGCGAAGAACAAGTAAATGAGGTAACGTGGTAACCTTAGCTGTTGACCTAAAATAATCCTAGCCTCTAGATGATCCTAAACCTATAGGTAGACCTTGTTGATAAATCCTTTAGCCTTAAATGTTTAATTGAAACATAATAAGTAAGGCTAATAGAGGTACAAAAGTATTGTTGTAAAATCATATGCTTAAAACAATTGTTTTTAAGTGGTCTTTGATTCCATCGACAACCTGTTGATGGGACTTGAGTCAATTAAAGGTCCACTCAATCAGATAGAAGAATGAGTCCAACAACCATCAGAGAAATCTCAGAATTTTTTTAATGGGATCGATACATTGTTCGATCGCATCAAAAGAGCCGTTTTATAGCCATTGCAGATCGGTTTCTTATAAAATGGCATTTGGTTATTGGGCATTTGTATGATTTTTTGGTGCAATAAAAGTATATGTGATTGCATTATCATATCTCTCATCCTAAGTGTACAAACTAATGAGTTATAAGTCATCTTCATTGAGATTAACAATATAATGAGGATTTCAAACTCCATATTCAAGATGAGCTTGAAAGTGTTTATATGTTTAACATACATAAGGTTGTCAAATTTCGTAAGACAAAAGATACACAGTGATATTGGTCAGATCGCTAGTACGGTTAAATTGCAACTACACTTTATCTCGTGAAGATCAGCTCAAGGTTGACTTATCATCTCAAGACGTCGCTCGATTTTAAGTTTATTAAGATTAGAAGATTTCTTTATTAGCCAAGTAACATGTGATATAATCCTAGAAAGACCTTACGTTAGGTGCTTTCAAAAATTGTTTATTTTGGGTTATCTATAATGTAATTGCTCTGGAGTTCGGGCAGCTTAACTTCAGGTTCGACCAATCTAACTTCTTTGGCTAACTTAACTTTACGTTCAGGCTAAATTTCAGATTTAAATATTTGAAAAATTCGTTGCAAATTCGGCCAGCCTAACTTTAGGTTCGACTAGCCTAACTTGAAGTTCGGCTAGCCCGAGTGCAGTTCGAGTCAAATTCCAACAATGAATTCTAGAATTTTTTAGAGAATTTGGCTAGCCAAATTTTACCTTAGGCCAACTGAATTTTGTATAAATCTTATCTCATGTAATCTGACATCCGTTAAAATGGATTCGTTGAAATCTAACCAGCCGAACCTATTCTTGGGCTAATCGAATTTCTAAATCCTTTGGTTATAAATATGGATATTGTCTCATTCTAAATCACAGCGAAAAATCACTCAAAACCTTCTGCAAATGAGAGAGAAACTTATGTCCTTGTCAAGCTAATTGTGCGATTTTTATAAATTTATTTAAATTTATTCAATTCCCTTTCTCAAGTTAATTTTAATTACATTATAGAGAGTAGTCTATACTCTACCTGAGAATTAAGAGAATTGAATATGTAGCATTAGGATTTGTCATTTTCTGAAATACTTTAGAACCCTATACTCTTTCTGGTTAAGAGAATACTGTTTCCTTTACATATAAAAAAGAAGATCATTGCTACGAGCTTTGACTACATCTTCAAATCAACATTTGGAGATAAGTACATTCTTTACTTTATTTCATTTAGGTCTTTTTGAGATAGCCTGTAAAAATTTCAGTGGGTTAATTTGTGATAGCCCATGAAATCACAAAGAAGGGTTTTGTTTGTAATAGCTCATGAAAATCACAAAAGGGGTTTGATTGTGATAGCCAGTGAAAATCACAAAAGGGCTTTGATTGTAATAGTCTATGAAAATCATAAGAATTGTATAAGGTTGTTAAGGTGAACCTGTGAAAACCTCAAAATAGTAAAAGCTAGAATTACGAGGGTAGTAATTTTGGGAGTAGAGTAAGTACATTCTTTACTTTATTTCATTTAGGTCTTTTTGAGATAGCCTGTAAAAATCTCAGTGAGTTAATTTGTGATAGCCCATGAAAATCAGAAAGAGGGTTTTTGTCTGTGATAGCTCGTTAAAATCACAAAAGAGGTTTGATTGTGATAGCCCGTGAAAATCACAAAAGGGGTTTTATTGTGATAGCCTATGAAAATCACAAGAACTGTATAATAAAGTTGTTAAGGTGAACTTGTGAAAACCTTGAAATAATGAAAACTAAAATTACGAGGGTAGTAATTTTGGGAGTAGAGTAGGTGTGGGTTTAAGTACCGAACCACTATAACCTCTTATGCCTTATAGTGAATGCCATATTTATTTCATTTTGTGTGATGAATGCTATATTTATTTTATCTTCTCTTGCTAGTTTGAAAGATTGATTTTAAAAACATTCATGAAATAAGGTTATCCTGCTTAAAATTCTATGTGAAGGTCGTCATGTATAGGTAGAATTAAAGTGGAATGATGGGTACCGGACACCCACGCTCCAAACCCGGAGATCAGACTCACAGGAATCCCGATCACCGAATCCGGTGCCGACAGCCTCCGTAGTACCCTATTCTCAGCCTTTAGCGTCCATATGCCATATTCCGATCCTGGGATCCTACGAGGAGAATTTTTCAACGTACATTTATCTCATAAGGAGCATAACCACAAGTTTACCCAAATCACAAAGCCAACATCATCATCACATACCCACTAATATAATCATTTGAATACAATGCTGAAAGGTAAATACATATATTGAAAATTAAAACTCCAGATGTCTGCTGCATGCTCCAAGCCCAATACTACTACAACCTAACGTTACTTGCATGCATTATCGTGCATAAGCTTATAGAAAGCTTGGTGGGTGGTGAAAGTGTGTGCACAAAGTGCCAAGTAAGCAATATCAGAGTAGGTGGAAATACTGACAAGATCATAAATTATACAATATCAGAATAATGTGAAAATATACTAATAGGCCTATAAATACCATCAGCCTTATCCAGGGTATGCGATGCAAAAATATAATAAACCAATATCATATACTGAGAAAGCAATGTAGATCAGCTATGCAATGCGGAGATAGTAAGCCAAATACTATGTGCTGAGGATGCAATGTAATATGCGATGCGAATGAAATGACCAAGCTGGAGTGTGAAGTTGGGATGATAGTACGTAGTATCGTAGGCTATGGGGTCCATCACAAGAGAATTTTATCTAAACCAGTCTCATACCTAAATTTGGATAGTTAGACACAATGTGGTAAACTTCTGATCTCAGGTTGGTTGCGTGCCCAACCAAAATCTTGTTCATGCGAAGGTACACGTAACGAATAGTTGCATACCACCACACAACTCGTACTCAATAAGTCCACATATCAATACAGTTCCTCTCTGAAAAATCACTAGGGTCTATTACACTCCAAACCAGATTACCACCCCATCGCATGTAACAAGGTGAGTGGAAGAGACCTCACTATCCACCTATGAAAATCAGGCTTAACTCATTGGTAGTGGACCCATTCCTCGAGCTGGTCAAACTCAGCCTAACATTGCTCCCTCCTCTCGGGCAGGTAAGGTCATACCCCCTTCCAACTGACCACGACATAGTGGGAGACGCGACCTAATGGTATACGGCCCTCATGTGCTCATGTATCCACTTAATTTAGATGTTGGAGCAACCTCTAGAACCAAGAGGGTTCTGGGACTTTCACTCAGGGATATCTATAACACCCCATGTAGAACAGATTTTTAGTGTCCTATCTAGTCATTCACAATATGCTTGTGGAGACTATGACCCTGATGTCGCTAGGGCGTACAATAATCACAACACATAATGTAAGATACTTGAGTCATACAATTCAGTCATGCATCAATCCTGTGCATACCGTGTGCTCATGTGAGACAATCTCCGCCTATCAGGGAGTCTCATAACAATCGGCATTATAACATGTAATGGTTAATCATATACATGCAGATGATGCGTATAGACATGTATCATAATGTTATGCTGTCAAATACTCATAATCGGTATCAATAACCGTCATGGACAATCGACCTCGACAATGTGGACATTTAACCAACATTGCCCTCAAGAAATGGCTCATATAGAGCCTAACATATAGTGGACCCATGACCTCACACAAGGGCCAAATATACAACACCATGGGCCTCACTCAATAGCTTAATACACATCACGATGGGCCTTTTACATGGGCTAACATACATCACAATGGGCTCCATCGCCTGGCCCTCAAATGCATCACAATGGGCCTCATCACATAGGCATCATATACATCACATTGGGCCTCAAACACGAGCTGAATACACATCACATAGGGCCTCAAATATGAGCTGCATATACATCACATTGGGTCTTAAACATAGGCCGAATGCACATATAATGGGCCTCAAATATGGGCCGTATATGCTTCTTATTGGGCCTCAATAATTGGAATCGAAATCGGTATCGACAATCGAAATCGGCCTCGACAATCGGAATCAGAATCGACGTCAATAATTAGAATCAGCCTTAATAATCAGAATCAGAATCGTCCTCAACAATCGGCCTCGACAATCGGAATCAGCCTCCATAATCGGCTTCGACAATCAGAATCAGTATTGACAATCAGAATCGACCTCGACAATTGGAATCGGAATCGGCCTCGACAATCGAACTCGGAATTGACAATCGGAATCAGCCTCGATAATCATCCTCGACAATTGGAATAAGAATAGGCCTCAACAATCGGCCTCAACAATCGGCCAAATGTATCGTAGGCCCATGGCCTCATACAAGGACTTAATACACATCACTATGGGTCTCACTCATGGGCCAAATACTAATCACAGTGGGCCTCGACACATGGACCATGATTACATTACATTGGGCCTCGTCATATGGGCCTCACATACATCACAATGGGCCACAACCCATGGGCTTCAAATACACAATAGGTGGGCCTTACACATGGGCCTAATATACATCATAGGTGGGCCCTGCACATGGGCCTCATACACATCAAGTGGGCTGCATCAATGGGCCGCACTGATGGGCCTCATACATATCAAGTGGGCTGCGTCAATGGGCCGCACTAATGGGCCTCATAGATGGGCTACAAATATATCAAGGCGGGCCTCACAGATGGGCCACAAGTATATCAAAGTGGGCCTCTCGAATGTGCCACATAATACATCAAAGTGGGCCTCTCAAATGTGCCACATAATACATCAAAGTGGGCCTCACAAATGGGAGCTTGGATTACATCTAAAATCTTTTCAATAGTTGAAGGTGTAACATGTGTATCACCGTACACTATAATTCCATGGGGCACATGACCCACTAATGATGATCAGCACTGTCCAAACATTGTTCATGTAAATCAGCACCATCTAGATGTGTGGACTATGTGGATGAAATGCATACAACATGGTGGGGTCCCACAGAACCGTCCAGGCACGGATGACTTGGAATACAAAACATACATCATGGTGTGGTCCACGTCCATGGACTGGACAGAGTGGATAAAACATTTACATCATGGTGGACCGACGCCTATCAGCTAAATGAATAGATGGACGGTTGGGATAAACACATGCATCATGTGGAGTCCACACGTGCATGGGTCCCACGGCCTCTATGCAGCATGGATAAAACACATATATAGCATGTGTGGCCCACCCAGCACACGTCAGATGGATGGTGTGGCTGTAGAGCATGGTGCGACCCACAACATACCATCCAAATGGACGGTGTGTATATACAACGAGGCGGGTCCCACATAATTGCTGATGTTAACAACTATGTAGCTGGTGAGAAGGTACTCCAGCCAATCTGTATACACAGAGGTGAGTCCCACGTGGGGCCCACCATATAATACAATGCTATATATATATATATATATATATATATATATATATATATATATATATATATATATATATATATATATTAAAATGCCTAGGCACAGAGCATTGCTGGCATACGGTACACTAGTCAATCCACTCCCACTGTCTAAGATCTGGATGGTGTGGATGGGTTACATTAAATCAAGGTGGGCCCCACATGCTGCCATGGTGGGGCCACGTTCAGTGAATGGATGGTTAAGATATAATAAATACCTCATGATCAGGAACAACATCTGCTAGCTGGTGGACTGATGGATGGTTGGATATATCACGTACCCATGATCAGACCCTTAGAACTGGCTGACGTCAGTCAGCAGCTTGAGCTTTGTGAGACTCATCGTCCAGGGTCTAGACGATGTGGATCCTGCACATCATAAGAGGGCCCCATGTGCTAGAGGCAGCACGGATGGCACGGATGCCACAACATATACATCAGGGCCCCACGGGACCTGCTGACGTCAAACAGTAGCTTTGCAGCTAGAAGCCACTGCCCTCCAACGGACAGGGTGAATACAGAACGCATACATCAATGTGGGCCCCACCTCCACACATGCAGCACGTATGGAGTGGGTCCCACGGCTGCCAAAAATGGACGGACGGTTTGGATATAAACATACCTCATGGTGGGGCCCATAGAACTTGTTGGCGTCTATGTACCAGCTATATAGCTAGTGTGAGGTACATCCATCCAATCCGCTTCCATCCTAAGGTGGGTCCACACGTGTGGCCCACTAGTCCTGTAGATTGGATGGACGGTGTGGATATTTACATATACAACATGGTGGGTCCCACAGGACCAAGCAGATATTTGTATTTTTCCATTCGCCCAGGCCTGTCCAAATGGACAGCCAAGCGTGGGCCTCGCCCACTGGAAGGATGGCATGGATACATCATGGTGGGCCACACATCACCACCATAAAAAGAAAGAAAGAGAGAGAGAGAGGGAAAACGGATAGAGGAGGGGCCCCGCTACTATGGGCCCCTCAATACAATGCATACATCAAGATGGGTCCCACCATATGTGGGCCCTAAATCAAAATAACGAGATGATGAACACCCACCTCAAGATCTCTTCTTCCTTCTTCCATCAACGCGTTCTATAGCTCCAAAGAACGTGATCCAATGGTTGAGATGAGGTTTTGATGGTGGAGATGAGAGGTAGGAAGGTGGGCCACACATGGCTTTTCTCATGGAGATAGCTTGGACTTTGGGTTGCTTGGAGACGGAGTTTGAAAATGAGAGAGAGAGAGGATGAGACGTAAGAGAGAGAGAGAGAGAGAGAGAGAGAGAGAGAGAGAGAGAGAGAGAGAGAGAGAGATGGGCGTGATGGGTGAAAAGGTGAGTGATGTGTACTTTACATGTAAGGGTGTGTAAGAGAAAGAGTTAACTTTGGGGTTGCTCTTGTACTTGACATGAGGTGATTGATGAGACATGTTATAGAGTTCTCTAGGGATTGTAAACGTATGACATTTTCTCAAACTGAATGCAGGCCCACATTTCCTGGCCTGGGTATCGCCTCGGTGGGCGAGACGCGGTATCAGAACCGCTGCGACGACGCTGTCGCTAGGGTATAAGTCTCGTATCGAGTTGACTCTGGAATATGGGATACATCTTAGGGTTGCATGCAAATACCGATAACAGATCGCGGGTTACCGAAATTCGACCGGGAGGATCGCGGAAGCCTACAGAATGGTACGGGCTAGGATACGGGCCTTACAAAGGTTGTCCTATGAATTATTTGGAATCAAGGTTTCGATACTTGGGCATTTAAGATTATTTATTCTGCTTTATTTCGGAGAATTTGGTATTGTTGTATTCACCCCCCATCTAGGACATCAATAGCTCGTCTTTTCAAGTGGTATCAGAGAGAGGTTACTCTTTTTGGGATTTACCATCTAGAGCTAGATTTAGAGCTATAAGATGTTAAATTTCAAAAGTTTATCCATTACCAAGTCACCTCCCTTTGATGGCTCGAACTATTCATATTGGAAGGCCAGGATGAGGATTTTCCTTAAATCTATTAATGAGAGTGGGTGGCAAGCCACTGTGACACAATGGATCCATCCTATGATGAAGTAATAGTTAAAAATAGAACCACGTACATGAAAGAAAATTCTTATACTTTTTGGATGACTGTTCAAAAAAGTGAAAGTAGTGCTAATGCAAAAGCCTTAAATGCATTAACTTGTGCTCTATCACCAGATGAATTCAAAAGAATCATTTCATGTGATACAACTAAACATGCATGGGATATTCTTGAAATGACACATGAAGGAACTAACATTGTCAAAAAATCTAAGGTCTAAATCCTCACAACTAAAATTGAGGAAATTTATATGAAAGAAAATGAATCTTTTATGGACTTCTATATGAAACTAAATGTCACAGTTAATTCCATGTGGGGTCTTGGAGATATAATCCTTGAAAGCAAGTTTTGCGTAAAAATATTCTGATCACTTCCTGATAAGTTTAATTTGAAAGTTACTACTATACAGGAATTTAGGGATACCAATACTATGAATGTTAATGAGTTAGTTGGTTTTTTTCAAACTTACGAGTTGAATTTCAAAGCTCCTAAGATTAAGTCCATTGCCCTTAAATCTTCTAAAACCAATTTAAAGGATTCTAATGTAAATTCTAATATTAAAGAAAATGAAGACGATATGGTTATGTTGATAAAGAAATTTTATAAAATTTTCAAAAATAAGAAGAGAACAGATTTTCAAAAATCATTTGATAAAAGAAAAGGAAATTCAAACTATTAGAAATCTAAGACAAAAGACACCTAATGCTTCAACTGTTCTGAATATGGGCATCTTATTATAAATGTCCTAAAAAAGGATAAATCAAGAAGAAAATGCATGATAACTACTTGGGATGAATCATGAAAATCTGAAATTAATTTAGAAATTGACGAATCAGACCAGGAAAATACAAATGAATTGAAAGCCTTTATGATTATAGCTAGAATCACTTCTTCAGATGACTGTGAAATGTTTGATTATGAAACTCCAAGAAGTGACTCTGAAAATGAAGATGAACTTCAAGATGCATATAATGCCCTATACAGATAAAGTTGTAAGATTACAGCTAAACTGAAATTTCAAAAATAAAATTATGCTAAACTACAATGAGACCTTGAAAAGGTAGTTTTAGAAAAATCTCATTTTCTGATTGTTTTGAAAAAAACTAAGTTAGATTGGAGTTTATAAATTTTTGAATTGTAAAAACTTAAATCAGAAAATGAGATATTAAAACTTGAAGTTTCCTTCCTTCAGTGTTTAAAGGACACTTTAAAATTTACCTAAGGTGACCAGAAACTTGAAAAACTGTTAACCTCCTCTCGGCGATGTGGTGACAGATTTGGACTGGGTTATATTAGAAATAAGTCATTGAAATCTAAGGATTTTGCTTCTATTTTTTGTAAAAGGAGAGTCCTCAAACTCTAAAGTTGAAACTCTAAAAGAGTCGAATCATAAAAAGAATGACTTCAAAAATATAAAACCCTTTCAAGTCTCTAATATAAAAAATAGTGCCAACTAGCACAAATATCAAATAAAATAATAATAAAAATCCTCCTTTAGCTGATAAAATTGTGGACTAACTCAAAGAATTGTTGAAATTCAATTCTGGTAAGAATGAAGTATATAGAAACATGAGAAATCCTAACTCCCAAACACAATAAAAAGCAAGAGACTCTCCTAAACCTAGAACCATAATGAAATGGGTTCCAAAGGTTAAGTGTCTTGTTATCCACATAGCTTTCAAAGAAAGTAGTCATTCAAGATAGTACTTGGATAGTGGATGTTCGAGACACATGATAGATGATAAAGCTATACTCTTAAACATCAACCAAATTGATGGCGAGCCAGTTACATTCGGAGATGGAAGTAACTGCAAGATTATTGGCCAAGGTAATGTACAACTTCCCAACTTACCTCTCCTTGAAAATATTTTATATGTTGAAGGGCTAAAACATAATCTTCTAAGCATATCTCAAATTTGTGATAACAAACACAGTGTAAAATTTTTAGATCATGGATGTGAGATAATTTATAATAAAAGACATGTAATATTAAATGGTCGCAGAACATCTGAAAATTACTATATAATTGATAACTCTTGCTCAACAAATCATTCATGCTACATGGTCCAAACAGATGAGACTGAACTATGGCATCAACGTCTTAGACATGTAAACTATATCGATCTATATAAATTGAGCAAAAGAGATCACTTCATGGCTTACCTAAATTAAAAAAAGATAGACAATAAAGTATGTGGTGCCTGTCAGATAGGCAAACAAATTAGGAGTAGTCACAAGAAAGTAAACTCCTTAGCCATGGCAAGACCTCTTGAACTAGTCCATATAGATTTAGTTGGACCAACTAGAATAGGGAGTAGAGGCGAAAAGAAATATTTTCTAGTTGTAGTGGATGACTACACTAGATATTCATGGGTAACCTTTTTAAGAGAAAAATCGGATGCTCTTGACGAAGTTAGAAAACTTATAAAATGCATCCAGACTGAAAAAGAATTAACTGTGATCAGAATAAGGAGTGGTCATGGAACTAAATTCGAGAATAACAATTTTGAAAAATACTATAATGACCATAGAATACTACATGAATTTTCTGCTCCTAAAACTCCTAAGCAAATTGGGGTTGCTGAAAGAAAAAATAGATTTTTATAAGAAATGGCTAGTGTAATGCTAAATAGCATAAATTTGCCTAAATATTTATGAGTTGAAGCTGTGAGTACTGCATGCTATATAATTAATCGTGTCTACATTAGAACAACTAAAAACAAAACAGCTTATAAATTATGGTTTAACAAAAAGCCTACTGTTAAATATTTTTGAACTTTTGGAAGCAAATGCTTTATTTTATGTGACCGTGAAAATTTGGATAAAGTTAAAGCTAAAAGTGATAGGGGAATATTCCTAGGTTATGCTTTAAACAGTCGAGCATACCGAATTCTAAGCAAAAGAACTGGAGTTATATAAGAATCGATAAATGTTGTGATTGATGATCAACTGATCACACCTAGTCTTGATCAAGATGATGATGATAATAATATCATCTTAGTTAATCAATCAAAATAATTATCTAAATCAGATAATATTGATTTAAGGTTAGTCAAAGACCATCAGATTGATCAAATACTTGGTGACCCTCACACTGGTGTTCAGACCATAAGACAGCTTAAAAATATATGCAATCATGTTTGCTTCACTTCCCATATTGAACCATCTAATTTAAATGAGGCATAGCTGATGAAAGTTGGATCTTGGCAATGCAAGATGAATTGAATTAATTTATAAGAAATGATTTATAATATCTTGTTTCGAGACCAACTAATATACATGTGATTGAAACAAAATGGATTTTCAAAAATAAATATGATGAAATGGGTAGTATTATTAGAAATCAGGCACAATATGTTGTGCAAGGTTATACTCAGATTGAAGGTATTGATTACGATGAAACCTTTACCCCAGTTGCGTGAATTGAATCTATTAGATTATTTATTTCCATTACTTGTTATAAAAAGTTCAAAATATATCAAATGGATGTATGAAGTTATTTTCTAAATGGTGATTTAAATGAGGAAATTTATGTTGAACAACCGAAGGGTTTTGAAGATTCCAAACTTTCGGATCATGTTTACCATCTTAAAAAAACATTGTATGGTTTAAAATAAGCACCTAGAGCATGGTATGAAAAATTGACTAAATTCTTACTTAGTCATAATTTTATGATGGGTAGTGTTGACGAAACTTTGTTTGTAAAAAATATAATGATGATATCTTGATTGTTCAAATTGAAAGTGCCCTTGCTTGTCAATATATGTGAATGTTGAGTCCGTATATTAAATGAGCCTCATATGAGGACTACAAGACCAAAACTCATCAAGTTGAAGAAGTTCGAGTACACTCTATAGGTATATTAAGCCTCACTTCCCAAACCAAATCCTATCAGGTAAAAGACCCACGTGAAACAAATCTAAAGTTTTCCAAAACCATCTTCGTAAAAACTTTGGTAAGCTTGGATTAGGGGGTGTTTGGTGCATGGAGTTAGATGGTATTAAGTGGGATGGAACTTTAAATCCCTTGGTTTGAAAAATCGTCCATGTTTGGTTCATCATAGGTTTCCAACATTGGATCCTGTGCATGGAGTAGGGAGGGCTTTATGCAATTCAACTAGGATTTGCAAAATCTATGAGATTTTCTCCTGAAAGCATGAGCTATGACGTGCTTTCACTAGGAAGGGAGGTGGGGTTCACCTTGATATTTGTGAGGAATCCACCCCATCCATCTATTTTATAAGATCATTTTAGGGTAAGCGACAAAAAATGATTTAGATTTATAACTCAAGTGGGCCACACAAGAGAAAATAGTGGGGATTGATTAGCCACCATTGAAACATTCAATGGCCACAAAAGTTTTGTATGATGATAAAGTTTTCTATGTTGTCAGTTCATCCCGATAGGAATGAACTTGTAAACGGTTGGGATGACATATAAACATCAAGGTGGAGCTCAGGAAGGTTTTAATGTTAAGAAATTCTTTCCCCACTCTTTCCTTTCGTATGGCGCACTTGAGTTTTGGTTTTGCTTGACTTTTGGGTCCTAAAATGATCTCACAAAATGGATGGATGGGGTGGATTACTCACAAACATCAAGGTGAGCCCAACTTACTTTTCAGTGTAGTTTTCAAACACGATTTTTGAGATTGGTAGTTGTTTTTCATGTACAACCAAACACTACATGAATCAAAACACATATTTAAGCCCTACATCCTACATGATCCAAACACCAAAGTGAATAGCTCACTCTCATGGCATTAAGAGACAATCCACGGACAAGTGCATTTATGGCAAAAAACCAATTCCATCCCACTTAATACCATCTAATTCCATGCACCAAACAGCCCCTTATAGTTTATTTAAAACATATGGAGATAGAAGCATATAGGTAAATTTCATGTTTTGTCGCTTGCAATCGAAGTGCAATCAAGCAACTTCGATGGCATCGAACAACTGTTTGATGACATCGAATCAAAGCCTTACAAGTCTAGCAACCAACTGTTAAAAACCTAGATATATTTGATGGGATCGAAGGCAGTTCGATGCAATTGAAACTTAAGTATTGATCGCATCAAATGCACTTTGATGACATTAATTTAAGGCCTAATATCTCTAGCAACCTTTGAAATACTCTAAGTATACTTGATGTAATCGAATCACTTTCGATGACATCGAAGTAAGTTAGTTGATGGCATTAAACACAGCTCGATAACATCGAACAGAGGATCAATTTGTCCAGCAAGCTTGATAGGAAAATCATTTATTCTCGATGGCTCGAAAATCATTCGATGACATCAAAATTCAAATTTTGATGACATCGAAAGGCTGTTCGATGGCATCGAAATATGGACCAAATTGTCTAGAGTATTTTCATAGGAAAATCTATTTATTCTCGATGTAATCAAAATGTCTTAATGACATTGAGATTCAAATCTCGATGGCATCAAAGCACGTTCAGTGGTATCGAAGCATGTTCAATGGCATCAAAATAGTGATCAATATGTCCATCAACCAAAGTATGCTGTTTTAGAAAAATTCTGATGGCATTGAGTCATCTCTCCATGACATCGAAGGGCCCTTCGATGACATCAAAGGATGTTCGATGAAATTAGACAGAATCTGTCCTACACTTATTTGAAAATCATAGTGCAGAGAGTTGATGCAATCGAAGAAGGTTCGATGACATCAAAGGAAACTTCGATGGCATCGACAACGATATATTTTTGCCCATTTTTTACCGTTGGGATTTGACTTTATATAAACACTTGGATTGCTTCTTGAATTTTAAGCAAATATTGAAGAGAATTTTGAGAGAGTTATCACCCTTACTCTCAAGTCCTCTTTCCCATAGGAGTTCATCATTCAATCCATGGCTTAAAGACATTTATTGGTATATTCATAGCTTGGATTGAAGAATGAACTCTGGCCTTCATTGATCATCCAACAACACTCTTTAATTGCAAATCATTGTGCGGAGATCTTTAAAGGCTTAGCTCATAAGAATTTTCTCTAGATCATAAATGCATATCATTAACTAGAGTAGGTCAACCATACCATGAACCCAACAATCTCTATACCTCGATTGGAGCATTTACAAGTGGTTGCGGTTCAAGGGAGCTGAAGACTTTTCACCACTAGGAAGATCTTTAACAACATGTGCTGAAACGGGACTCACTCACTTACAGGTAAGTTTTACAGTTCATTGTGTTTGAAGCCATTTCTTTATATAGGATTGAGATTCAGAGTTTGAGTTGTCAAACTCGCTACGACATTTCGTAGGCCTCCGAAGGGAGAATATGTGTAGTGTCCTTATATAAGACCTACTACCTTGTGTCGATATATAGGTGTCTTATGTAGGCCCTAGAAGTGTCCTTGGGTAGGCATTACCTTGTGTAGGCATAAAGTTGTCTTGTGCAGGTGTCATGCCTTGAACTCGAAAATCGGGCTCACAAAATTCCCTATCACCGAATCTGGCGCCGACAGCCTCCGCAGTACCCTATTCTTGGCTCCCGGCACCCATATACCAGGTTCCGATCCTGGGATGCTACAAGGAGGATTTTAAACATGATTCAATTTGATTCGTAATGAGCATAACCACAAGCATAACCCACGAACAATAATTTCAAGAACACCATCACAAAATCCACTATGAACAAAAACTTTGAGTACAAGGCATATGAAAGGGAAATATAAGATAATGATAGTAACAAAACTTCAGAAGCTCGGTTGCACGCTCCAACTGCGGCTAGACTAAGGCTACGTCCTGGCGTTACCTGCACGCATCAATCGTGCATAAGCTTATAGAAAGCTTAGAGGTGGTGTAAGTGTGTGCGGATGTACTCAGAATGCAATGCCAGAGTAATGCGAAATTATGCTGATGAGTACATGAATGCAGTCAGCCGTACCAAGGCTATGCGATGCAAGATATGAATACTATCGGCCATGTCAAGGCCATGCGATGCATAATGCAAGTCAAGCATGCCAATCCACCTCCACATGTTAATGCAGCTCCTCACTAGAGCATCAAATCAGTATGGTTTTCAGTCTGGATAATCATCGGGGTTCAGTACACTCCAAATGGCACTCTCTCTCTCCTAGCAGCACAGTCCAAGTGAGCGTAAGAAACCTCACTATCTGCCTGGCCAATAGTTTGCCAACATCTATTTGGCAAGTCGATAGCGAACCCATTTCTGAGTTGGTCAAACTCAGCCTAGTAATGCCTCCTGCTCTCGGGCGAGTAAGGCCACACCCCTTTCCAACCGACCATGACACAGTGGGAGATGTGACCTCATAGTAATCAACCCTCATGCGCTCATATATCCACTCGGTCTAGACATTGGAATCATCCTCTGGTACCATCGGGTTCAGGGACTTTCACCCAGGGACATCTATGGTGCCCCAATTACTCAGAACACGGTTTCCAGTATCTAACCACCCACCCACGGTGTGTCTATGGAGGCTATGGCCCTGATGTCGCTAGGGTATATCACAATCACACAAATGCAAGTGCATGTATCACACTATAAGTCATGCAACCATCCTGCGTGAGGCATGCGCTCATGTAGACAACTCCGCCTATCAGGGAGCCCGCAAACAGTCTGCCTGAAGGCATATGCTATGATCAGTCACTCCTCATACCAAGCATACATATGATGCGTATGATCATGAATCATGTATCTATACTAAAATGTTATAGGATGATGGGCTCTGTTTATAACAAAGGTGGTCCTATACGGACTACATTTTACGAATATGGGCCTATCAATGGGCCGTAGGGAGAGTGACAATGCAGACATTTAACCAACATCATCTTTGTAATGTGGACATCAAACCATCACTGCTTCCAAGGCATGGCCTGCCTTGAACATCGTTGCATAACCCATGGTGAAATCGTACATTACAATGGGTCTTATGTACAGCTAATTGGGCCCCAACTCATGGGCCTAAGATACGTCAGATGGTCCGCATAACATGGTCCTCATATATATAAACGTGGGCCTCAGCAACGGGCCATAATTACCTCAAGATGGGCCTCAGACCATGGGCCCTAGATACATCAAATGGGCCTCAAACCATGGTCTCATATATATCAAAGTGGGCCTTAGTGGGTGGGCCACAAATACATTAAGATGGGCCTCAACAATGGCCTTAAAATAATCTCCAAAATGGTTGGACGGTTTGCATGCAACCCATGCATCAGGGTGGGTCCCATAGGGATGGAAAGGATGGACGACATACATGAAGTACATATCTCATGGTGGGGCCCACACTAATGGAAGGTGTGGACCACAAATACATACATGAGTGGGTCCCAAGTAGGACCCACCATAATGTTTATTTTCCACCCAACCTGGGCTCATTGTAATGTCTATTTTGCATCCAATCAGATCCTTGAGGATATGCTTCGGGCCTGTGTGATTGATTTCAGGGGTAGCTGGGATGAGCATCTATGATTGGCTGAGTTCTGTTCACACCCCAAGTGCAGGGTTGTGATGTAGTAATAACTCGGTAAGACCGAGGTCGAATCCCAAGGGACTGGAACTTGTACGTTATCTGAAAATAACCAAATCTAGAACTAGGCTAAGATGAAATCTAACCAATTATGATTTGAGGAATAATGGTGAAATAATTAATCTAAAACTTTTAGGAAAAATCAGAGAAGGGAAACTAGGGATTCAGAGGATCCACTTGTAGGGATCAGGGAAATCTTATGCCTGTATTACAATTTAGGAAATTAATTGAACTGGCTTTAATGTAATTTTGATAAGATGAAAGGTATATGAATCGAATGGATTCCATCACCAAACCATGCCCGTGAGACAAAGCAAACAAATGTAATTAAACTAATTACCAACCAATCAATGTATGAAGGTTAGGAAGGGTACCGACATCCAACCATGCCCAGGAGACGATGGTGAACAACGTGGGCTTCCGACGTCATAAACATAAAGGAAAAAGAACATGCTCAAAGCCATTGCAGACCCATTGTAATTTCAAATACATAGACCATTAAAGACCGAAAACATTCCCTTAATAAAATTAAATCAAAATCAGATCGGTCTTAAACAAAGGCACAAGCAAAGAGACCTCCCATCACGCTACAAGCTTCACCTCTTAGCCTAGCTAAGAGGTTTAGCCACACATAAGTGGTGGAACCCTTAAAATAAAAATAAATAAAAATATAAATAAAAATAAAGGAAAAGAAAAAACAAATCTACTCCCTTTCTCTCTCTCTTCACGTGGAATTCCCTGGCTCTGAATGCCTCTCCCACGTCCAAAACTTCCCTTTTATAGCTGCTGGATGGCTGGAATCGGTGGCAGAGTTGTAGACGGACTCGAAGTGCAGATTTTCGCAACCGTGATTGGTGGGCCCCACAGAGATATTTTCTGGAAAATCCACCCCGTCCATTGGATTCAGGACGAAATTTCAGTCAAGAATGGATGGTTTTGAAGGTCCATTAACGTGGCCCACAGAAGAAATCTCAAAAAGATCAGATTTGAACGTCGCGGAGCAGTCCACTTTTGGCTTCTGTACCGCACACGTGTGTACGCATGGGAGTGAAATCTCAGCATGGTTTTGTAGTGCTCGAACCCATCTACACGATGGACGGCTCGGATTTTCCGGAAGATTGACGAGTGGGGCCCACTGTCTTCCGCAAAACGGCCAGCGGCCGTGCGTTACGCGGACGCGGATCTCCTTCCGTGGTGATGGTGGGTCCCACTTCTTTGATCAAACTACAAATCCACTCCGTCTATTGCATAGAGGAGGAAAAACCGTTGGGGAATGCAAAGTTTCACCTTTTTTTGATAAGTCCCACCTGTCTTTCTGCGCCACCGTCCGGCCGACGTTTGAATGGTTAAAAATCCCACGAGGGGATGTCTTCGAATTCCGTCACCTAGGAGTGGGGTATGGCCACCCTAGGAAGTGGATGGACGGTTTGGATTACTCATTAGGTTAATGTGGGGTCCACAACTCGAAACAATGCGGCCGGCCGTTCGCATTGTGGCAACGTAGGAGATGGCACGGGTAAGCGGTCTGGTTGACCGATTACGGACTCGGTGCGGCTCGGGAGTGCACCGCATGTGTACTCATGCGCCCCCATGTGGGGTCCACCGTGATGATTTTGAGAAATCCTCTCCGTCCATCCTTTTTCCCAGATTATTTCCACCGTCAGGACCAATTTTGAGGCAGTTCCAACTATCAGGCGGGTCCCAAATTGTAGATTAACGGGCTAATCTATCCGTTGAACCACTTCCCAAGATCTTCAAGGGCTGAAATTTAATGTGTACGGTTTATTTACGGCCCTCATCACATGTATGAAGTTTTGAGTTGATCGGATGGCGGGAAACATGTGATCTTACATTCTGGACCCTTTTCGGGCCCCTTTGGCTTGCTTTCCTCCGATTCTAGGCGTGTAAAATCTTCATTATTAGTTTTCTGGAGTTCATCCCATGCTCTGGTAATTTCGGAGCGTCAAATCCATGCTTTTAACATTATTTTTCAATACATGCTCCTAATTTCCTCCTGTAACAAAAATATAATTAAAATTTGGCATTAAATATTATCATGTATGTAAAATTAGGCAATTGCTGGGGTCTGATATGCAATATTCGACCCTCAACAAGTTCACATATAACAACAGCTATCAGGTGACCATTGGCATGACTCCTTTTGAGGCACTGTATGGAAACCATGCAGATCTCCAAGTTGTTGGACCGAGGTTGGAGAACGGCGTCTCCTAAGTCCTGAGCTTGTGTAAGAGATATCAGAGGCTATTGATATCATTAGGCAGAGGATGCGCACAGCTCAGAGCTGGCAGAAGAGTTTTGCTGATTGGTGGCGACGTCCCTTGGAGTTTGATGTAAGGGACCATGTGTATCTTAAGGTCTCGCCCATGAAGGGTGTGGTTCGATTTGGAGCGAAGGACAAGCTTGCCCCGAGATTCATAAGACCTTTCAAGATCACTGAGCACATTGGCGCTGTAGCCTATCGGCTTGCCTTGCCATCTCAGTTGTCTGATGTCCACAACGTTTTCCATGTCTTTATGTTAAGGAAGTGTGGGTCAGACGTAGTTCCTATTATCGATTGGCGACCGTTGGAGGTTCGTGAGGACGCTTCTTACATTGAGCAACCAGTTCATATCGAACCTGGTATATGGGTGCCGGGAGCCAAGAATGAGGTACTACGGAGGCTGTCTGCGCTGGATTCAGTGATCGGGAATTTTGTGAGCCCGGTTTCTGAGTTCGGGGCATGACAGTAGGCACCGAAGGTTTTCTTGTGTAGGCTTTTTAGTTTAACCTTATGTAGGTTGTAAAGGTTTATAGTTAACCTGATTTAAAACGATTGGATAGTGAAATTCGGTACACTCATGAGATGAGTGCGTTCACCGGGAGTGGAGTAGGCATGTAGCAGAACCACTATATATCGTTGCATTTGGATGAATGCTTGTCGATGTGTTTTTTTTTATTTGATGATATTATGCACATTACATATTTGATAAAATGCAGTTAAGATATATTTCATTATGTCAATTTTTGTTTATCTATTAATCCTACCTATTATTTTTTAAGAATGTAATATTTACTTTAAGTATGATTAATAATTTTGAAATGTCTTATTCATCCCCTCTAGTACAGTTGGACATAATTTCGTACTTCAATTAGCGGTTTAGCCACAATTTTACTAATTTATATAAATGATATTATCTATGGATCTACTTGTGCTATCCTTTCTTCTAAGTTTACAGATCTTATGAAATTTAAATTGAAATGAGTATGGTTGGTGAGCTAAACTATTTTATTGGATTACAAGTCAAACAACTCGAAGATGAAATATTTATCTCCCATACTAAATATGCATTGAACTTAGTAAAGAGTTTTGGTTTTGAGAATTATAGAAATTTTAACACTCTTATGAGTACAACTCTTAAATTGCCAAATGATGAATCAGGTAAGAGTGTTGACTCTCAAATTTATCGCAACATGATTGATAGTCTACTTGTAACGCCCCAGATTTCAAGGGTCGACCAAAGCTCAACTCCTGAGATCCAACGCATCACTTATGCAGCATAGATAATGATGTTTAAATGTTGTCCATATTAGTGCCTTAAACATGAGTAGGATTACACTAAAATAGCATATCATACTCCAGAGGTAATTTGATTAAGCAAGTGGAAGGCTGTAACATGCATATTTGAGTAAGTAAGCGATTTACAACCTCCAGAGTATAAGTATGTAACTGGGCTGAATGTATGCATATATTGTTTCCAAAATTTATAAAATAACAAAACATAAAGTGTCCAACTATCCCATAGCCCTGTAATCCCGGCGACGCAGCTCTAGGTCTACACAGGCCTGCCTGAGAGCTGCACGTAGGAGAACTCCTCCTCCTCGTCTATGAAATCCACCTCCATTGCGTAAGCCTCACCGTCATCTGCAACTACACCAGAGTCTGGTTGGTGTTTTAAAACACCGTCCCAGAGTGGGAGTGAGTGATGAACTCAGTGGTACTATAAGGCAAAGCTTAACATGTTATCAATTCAGTCAAGCAGTAATGATAAAGCAGTACAACAATCATATCCTAAGTACTCTTGTTAATGCAGGAATGGTATGCTGTAATGATACATGCCCTCGCCTGCACTCCCTTAGCGACTTCATCAACCATTCGCGCATGACAAACTCCCTAAACGTACCCTTCCTCGCCAAAGCACATGTAATGCGGTGCATGGTCGTGTTAGCCAAGTTCTTAATTAGGCTTATTTATACAGCAGATTCGGGAAGCAAATGATCATTTACCCAAGCGAATGATCCATCTAAGGTCGTCAATCCTAGTTAATCACATACGATAGGCAAGTTGTAGGGCATCACCCCTAATGAAAATAGTGGATAGGTAAATTCAAGTGTTTATACGCGAGGTTACTACGGGAGGCTTGTCACCTGAACGTAGGCCGACAACTCGAATACAGTGTCCCATACCACCGTATTCGGCTCACGAGTTTGGGTTGTTCACTCGTCATTACGGGGAGGCTTGTCACTCCAACGTAGGCCAACAGCTTAACCACGGTGTCTCATTCCACCATGCTCGGCTCATGAGTCTTAGTAGATCGTGGTACCATGGTTAAAATGGGCTTTATATTGATAAGTGGTACCTTAGATTCAAGCAGTAGTGTCCTTATATGGTAAACACATAATAGGACAATCGGGTTATTTGACAAGTTCGATTGGTATGAGCGCACACTGGATTAATTGACATGGAGCGCATAAGCACTCCACATGGCCTAACCACCGTCAACAATCACCGTACGACTTGGATTCATCGAACGTATCCAATGTAGCGAGACTAATTTGGCCGCCTAAATAGGAATTATTACCGATTGCCTGGACCACGTTGTAGTCCCAATCTTACTCAGATGGAATAAATAGATACATGTGATAAGCATATCAGCATTTAACAAACATTCCAAATTCAATTCTCATTTGAGCATTTCATCGAACACATTAAACATGTTACTAAATGTTCGCATTTCATCGATAATTGCATAATTGAAGGTAAGATTACCTTAAGGAAACTATACATATGGATAAGGTAATCAAGAATTCTATCTCAATATCCTTATTAAATACAATTCATCAAGCAATTTCTCATTCAGACATTTTATCAATCACTTAGACTATAGGTTACTACATACATAGACTAAATTAGTTATAGCATATATTATGACAAATCTTTTCACAAAGGAGTTGCCATGCATATAACAAACATGAATTGTAGATTAATAGTCACGGCAAGCATAAATCATAATTGCAAGTTCATTCAAACATTTCAACAAACACATGGAATGCATATTTGTTCAACATAGTTCATACGTGTATGATATATGGAAAGTGTCGTAACTAAGATCATATGGCAGCAATCAAGTCAGACATAAATCATTGCTGACATTGAAGGCCTTGAAAACCATAACTTAAATGTTTATAGTCCGCACCTTTCGTCAGTATACACGTTACGAACTCGGTTCATATCCTATGTTCCCAAATACAGAACAATGGGTACCTAAATCAGGAAATCTGTTAGTTAGGTTGACAAGCAACTATTTTATACCTTAACTATGGCTTTAGGGTTTGGATTTCTTACTCAAATCATCGTTGAAATGGTTCTTGTAGCGATGGTGGGGCGGTAATTCAGTGCGTGGAGTAGTGGGAGTGAATCTCAGCAACGATCTCCCAAACTCACTCTCTTCTCCTCACTCTTTTCTCCTCTTTGCTCTCTTCTCTCTCCTAGGGTTAGAGAAATTCGTATGAGAGAGGTGTTGGGTGGTTTAAGGGCATTATATAGGCCCAGAACTGATGTCAATGGCCCTAGGGCCATGGTATACTTAGGTTATAGCTAAAGGGTGTCTGTTTTTGAGGAATGTGGCTCATCTGGAGGTCCATTACTCACCTACGGCACGGAGCAAGTTCCCTGACCATGGATCTAGGACAGGATGCGATTTCAGCACGTTTGGACAGGTCGATCAGCTGTGACGGACCTGTATCGGATCAACGGTCGTTGTCACTCGATCAGGGCCACAAGTACATAAATATGTGTAGGAAAATTTTCCTGATCCATGCGTGAAGTTCTATCAGAAATTGACGGTCTGAAATCTTCAATTTAGCCTGCAATCGAACAGCCTAATTTACTTAAGTTTTGGTTTATTTTTTAAAGATATTCACGTTTCACACACGCTTCACTCAAGGCTCAAGTTATGCATTTTGGATACTATTTGGGCTCGATTCCCACGATGGTTGTCAAGCCCAATAAGACGGACATAACTCTATAGTTTCATGGTCATCGGACTTTCGACGTGCGGTCCAGGTCCGATACAAAGTTTCAATGTGCTCCCGAGAGCAATTGGCTTTTGAGATTTCTCCTAGGCTTTTAAGTAGTGTTGAGTTAGTGATTTTAGTGGTTTTGGGTCTTGCCGTTTGTATAGATAATGGTTCGAGCAAAATCCATTGATTATTTATTTTAGTACTTAACTAAATTTTTGTCTAATTTCTATAGAATACGGTCCTTAGGGATTTCTGCCTGAGGTGTTACTCGGGTCTTTGTATGAATTTTTCCGAGATGTTACACTACTTTACTTAACTGCTAGCAACCTGATATTTCTTTCAGTGTTAGCATTTGTGCTACATATCAATCTGACCCTAAAGAATCTCATTTATCCGTTGTTAAATGGATAGTTAGATATGTTTCAAGTTCTACTAACTTCATCTTATGGTATCCACATGATACGTCTGTACAAATCATAGGATATACTAGTTTAGACTGGGTAGGTAATTGTTCATAACCCCAAGTGCAGGGTCACGATGTCGGTGAGACTGATGTCGTATCCACAGGGACTTAATTATATGTGTATCTTTCTGAATAAACTAAAATTAGAACTATGAACTAGATTTAAGTAATAATTTGAAGAATTGAGAGATCAATGATTTAACAATAAAAAATAAAAGGGAAACTAGGGCGCCAAGGATCCACATGTAGCAATTAAGATGCTACCTTAATTAATTCAAAGAGCTACAACTGGAATTAGAGTCTTATCCTATCCAGTTGGATGATAGAGCAGTAAAAACCCAAAAATATAAATTTTTCATCAACATAGTTCTCTCATAAAGCATTCATGTAATAATCTCTTGGAATCCAACCATCTACCATGCCATAGACTATGATGAATCACGAATTTTATAGATCACACACTTCTCAAAATAGATTTAGAAGATATTTAAAGCTATCGCAACATCTATTATAATGTGAGTCACAATAAACTATAGAAAATTGAAAATATTCCTTTAATCAAAATATAAATCAATAGGAATTTAACATATACTTGAATCAAAGAAATCGAAGCATTAAAATAAACTACAGCTTCACCTCTTGGCCCTATTTAAGAGATTAGCTAGTCATAGGTAACTTAAAGAAAAAAAAACTAAAAGATATACTAAAATCCATGAAGAAATCGAAGTGGAAGAACGTTGTCGACGCTCCACCTAGGCCTTCTCTCCATTTCCAAACACTAGAAGAAGATTTGGAATAGCTTAGGAACTCCTTTAAATAGTTTTTAACTCAAACTTTCGCAAACACTTTGAAAAAGTTCTCAAATTGTCTCGAATTTACGCACTTTGCACATGTTCCCAAAATAGACTTTCAGAACTTTCATTTTTAAATCGGAGTTTCAGAATATATTTTTTTTAGCCAATTTTCAGGATTCCTTTTCTTTACTTCAACTCTTTGATTCTCTTCATTCCTCACTTGGTTTCCTTGGATCTTTGGCATGTAAATTCTTCATTAATGACTTCCAAATCTATAAATCCTCGTTTAGTTATCTTTCGAGCATAAATATTCCTTTTAGCATCAATTTCTCCTTAAGCTCTCGAAATCACCTTGCTCATGAAAACATGCATAATTAGATCGATTAAGCACTATCATGTTTATAAAATTGAGACATAAACAAGGTAAAATATGTAATATTTCACACTCAACAGTAATGTGGATGATAGAAATTCTACAAGTGGTGGATGTTTTTATATTAAAAATTGCCTAGTATCGTCGTTGAGAAGGAAACATAATTTAATATCATTATCCATTGCAAAAGCCGAATACATTGCTGCAAGGAATGCTTGTACTTAGCTTATGTGGATGAAAAGGATGTTAGCAGATTATGGAATTACGTAAAATACAATGAATTTATATTGCGATAACATGTGTGCGATAAATATATCGAAAAATTCATTTAAGCATTCTTATACAAAACATATTGTCATAAGATATCACTAGATATGAGAATTAGTTGAAGATAAGGCAATCATGCTGGAATACATTCAAAATGAGAAACAACTTACAGATATTCTTACTTAGCTGCTTAGCAGTGTCAAGTTTTCAAATTTAAAGCATGATATTGATTGTGTTGTTAAATAATTATTACGTTTTTACTTTTCTTTTTTACATTTATTTCATATTGCTTATTTTTAAATAATGTATACATGAAAATAAAAGAAAAGAAAAATGGAAAATAAAATAAAAATAATTTGTGCATTAATATGGATGATATTTTTGATAATTTGGAAGGTTTAGCAGAGGAAAGAGACTCATATTATCTCAATTTAATGAGAGGTTGTCTTCTTTGGAAGAGAAAGTGGATGCTTTGCAAGTGTCCCAAGAATCATTAGTCCAAACTCAAAAATCAAATATGAAGTACATCAAAAAGTAATTTTATAGATTCACTAGGATTTTGAGGATTTATGATCCTACGATGCATGCACCACATGGTTCAGAGTCGGAGTGAGATATTTTCTTATTTTGCAGGGTCTGTATTCACCTATATACTCATGGTTTGTTTGGATAATTTACTTGCTACTCTACTATATACATTGTTTCATATAGTGTTTTCAACTTTATTTGATATTATGCTTCATTTTACCATGATTTATGATATTCCTTAATTTCATTACATCTCCATTTTTCATTTCTTCCTTTGTCAACTTGTGATAAAAAGGGGGAGAAATATAATATATATAGGTCTGATGTGAGTTACAGAATTTTTTTTCTGACATATCATATATATATATATATATATATATGCATGTGAATACACTGGAGATTATATTTGGATGGCATAGTACATGTTATATTTCTTAGGGTGAGCTACAGGTGGAGTACGAATGATTGTTGTGGTATACAGATGATTATAGAATCTATAGGGCGACTTCAATCTTGTTGATGACTGTGATCATGAGTTTATTTGTGATGTATGTACGTATATTGTTGAATGTGTTGTGTAAGTTATATATGTACTTTATCATGAATTTGCCAACAGGGAGAGATTGTAAGTGCTTATATGTTTAGCACACATAAGGTTGTCAAATTTTATAAGACAAAAGATACATAGTGATACCGGTCAGATCGCAAGTATGGTCAAATTGCAACTACACTTCATCTTATGAAGATCAGCTCAAGGTCGGCTTATCATCTCAAGATGTTGCTTGATTTTAAGTTGATCAATATTAGAAGATTTCTGTATTAGCTAGCCAACAGGTGATTATTCGTCGTTGTTTTGATGTTTCTCTTCCTAGCACAGGTGATAAATGTACGGGCATTCCAGAATTGGGATTGTGGTTCCAATTCAAACTGAACAACAATGACCCCGAGCACCAAAGTAGGCAGACATGGGTATGACTGAAATTTGAGGAGATCGGTCACCTATTCGACCACTCGCTCAAAACATAAATTGATCAGGTGATGTTTAGAGGGTGGGGTTTGTCCTTTGATGATGAGTTCTTCCATGCCTTTCGTATGAAAGGACTTTCTTAATGCGTGAATGACAGAATGCAGAGTGAAAATTTTAACTGCTAAGGAGTATTCAGATTCCATATATCAAGTACTGTGTTATGCTATGAATTATACTAGAGGGCAATTAAAGGCAATAAATAACTGATTACTCTAAAGGAAAGAAATTACTTGAAAGAAGATGCGATTACACTATAGAATGTAAATCTGACAAGATATTTAAAAGATAATTTGAAGGTAATTAATTTGTTTGGGTTGGTGTGAGATGACTTTTCCTGCTGAAATCCTCTTCTATTTATAGCTTCGATCCAGCCGTTCTGGATCCTTCCCATGATCTGATGGTTATCATTATTGTTTCTGCCCATACTTTGTTTCTAGATTCTTCCCATGATCTAGTCTTTCTTGAGTTATTTGAATCCTATTCAGCATTCGTGGCGACTCGACTGCCTGCTAACTTATCATTCGGTGGCGCTTCAATGATCACTTGTCATGTGCGAAAGTGCGAAACACATTATAATATTTTTTTGAATTAAATCACATATTCTTATTATAATCCTTCAACCGTTAACTTCATACACATGTGATCCACACGAACTTGACCGAAACGAGATCCGGTCAAATAGGGTACAAACAGTGATATAACCCTAGAAAGACATTAGGTTAGGTGCTTTTAAAAAAATGTTTATTTTGGGTTATCTTTGATGTAATTGTTCTAGAGTTCAACAAGCTTAACTTCTTCGATTAACTTAACTTCAGGTTGGGGCTAAATTTTAGATTTAAAGATTTGAAAATTTTGTTGCAAATTCGATCAGCCTAGCTTAAAGTTCAGCCATATCGAGTACAATTCAGCTCAAATTCCAGTAATGAATTCTCAGATTTTTGAGAGAATTCGGCCAGCCAAATGGGGAATTTAGCTAGCCAAATTTCGCCTTGTGCCAACCAAATTTTGGATAAATCTTATCCCGTGCAATCTGATAGCTGTTAGAACGGATTCATTGGAATTTATCCAGTCGAACCTATTCTTGGGCTAGTCGAATTTTCAAATCCTTTGGTTATAAATAGGGACATTCTCTCATTCTAAATCACAATGAAAAATCACTCAAAACCTTCTACAAGTGAGAGAGAAGCTCAAGTCCTTGTTAAGCTAATTATGTAATTTTTATAAATGTATTTAAGTTTATTCAATTCCCTTTCTCAAGCTAATTTTAATTACA
The DNA here is from genome assembly GCA_030180095.1 of Magnolia changhungtana. Taxonomy (NCBI): domain Eukaryota; kingdom Viridiplantae; phylum Streptophyta; class Magnoliopsida; order Magnoliales; family Magnoliaceae; genus Magnolia; species Magnolia changhungtana. The sequence continues at coordinate 875,683 of JASAUF010000078.1, forward strand.
TTCTAGAGAGTAGTCTATACTCCACTTGAGAATTAAGAGAATTGAATTTTTAGCATTAGGGTTTATCATTTTATGAAATACTTTAAAACCCTATAGTCTTTCTGGTTGAGCGAATACTTCCTCCTCCACATACAGGAAAGAAGATCATTGTTACAAGCTTTGACTGCATCTTCGAATCAACATATGGAGATAAGTACATTGTTTACTTTATTTCATTTAGGTTTTTCTAAGATAGCCTGTGAAAATCTCAGTGGGTTGATTTGTGATAGCCCGTGAAAATCACAAAGAGGGTTTTTGTTTGTGATACCTTTGAAAATCACAAAAGGGGTTGAAAATCATAAAAGGGGTTTGATTGTGATAGCCTATGAAAATCACAAGAACTGTTAAAGGTTGTTAAGGTGAACCTGTAAAAACCTTAAAATACTGAAAATTAAAATTACGAGGGTAGTAATTTTGGGAGTGGAGTAGGTATGGGTTTAAACACCGAACCACTATAACCTCTTGTGCCTTGTGGTGAATGCTTATTTCTTTATTTGTGGTGAATGTCACATTTATTTCATTGTGTGGTGAATGCTATATTTATTTTATATTCTCTTACTATTTTGAAAGATTGATTTTAAAGACATTCGTGAAATAAGGTGGTCTTGCTTAAAATTCAAGGTGAAGGTTGTACTATGAATTATTTGGAATCAAGGTTTCAATACTTGGGTGATTGAGATTATTTATTCCATTTTATTTCAAAGAATTTGGTATTATCCTATTCACCCCCCTCCTTCTAGGACATCGATAGCTCGTATTTTCAGAGCTTGAACTCCATCATTTTTTAAAGATTAGATCCAACTGTATTGGTATACCCTTTGTTTAAATCCCGTAGAAGACCCATATAAGTGAATCCCCTTGGTCACTGCATCAGAGCATCACATGATCATATCCCAATACCTTGATTGTCGCATTAGAGCATCACATGTAAGGTTTTTTTTAATCTTGTAGTAGAAACATTGACAACACATTGACATCAAAGATTTAGGGATCATTTGAAGAGAAAATTCAACCAGGGGAGAGCTTTAAAAAACCAACTTAAGATAGGCACATCAATGGGGCTCAATTTGACGAGTAAGGTTATCATTTGTAAAGTGTATATATACTCATTTATGTATGATTGAGTGTAAGAGTTTAATTGCTAATATGAATTAAGTTCTTGTGTAAGACCTTAGTTCTTGTATAAGACCTAAATCAAGTCCTTATGTAGGCCAATGGGCATGGGTGTGTACATATTAGTCTCCATGAAGCATCTAGCGGGACTACACGTAGGTCTTCGGAATTGGACTGAGGTTCATGGAGATCTTATAGAAAACCATACAAGTCTTTAAGGGAACTGGTCCTTGTGTAGGATTGTAAAGGTTAGAGGCAAACTTGATTTAAAATCTCCGATAGTGAAATCCAGTACACTCATAGGTTGAGTGCGTCCACTAGGAGTGGAGTAGCAAAACCGAACCACTATACATGCTTGTGTTTGGGATTATCTTTGAGCACTTGTTTAATTATGCTTATATGATTAATTGATGAATTATATGTACGCATGATTATATGAATGTCAGGGTATGTTAGTTAGTACATCCACACACACATGTACATTATCATGTTTATAGATTACTTGCTTTATAGGAATATGATTTGTAGCTTATGTGATTGGACCCACTAATGGCTTAAAAGTCTTAGTGTTAATTGCTTTACTTAGCTTGAATGACATATTAGTTAGAGTAGGTAATTGGATTTAATTGGCTAAAATTTTATTTGGTCTTAATCACCCCTCCTCTAGGACATAACCTTTATTCTATAGCTTTACCAAACTTCTTCACATATAGACTACGAGCCCACCGTCACATACAATTTCAATTGGTATTAGAGAGGGTTCCTCCTAAAAGGCTTAACCGCCTGGAGTGAGATCCAAAGGGGCGTAAGAATGATGTCTACCTAAGAGAGGTGTGTCATCACACGACCATCACATTTTGATGGATCTAACAACACTTATTGGAAGGCTAGAATGATGGTCTTTTTAAGATACATTGATCCTATAGTTTGGGCAATTATCGAATAAGGATGAACTATGCCTGTAAAAGAAGTCGCAGTTGGTGGTAAAATCATTAGTGCCCTAAGATAAATCCAAATATAGTGCTGATGAAAGAGTGAGGCATGCCTATGATGCCAAAGCTCCTAATGTTACTTGCCATGCAATTTTTCTTGATGAATTTAAACGTATTTGCACATATGAAACAGGGAAGGAAGCATATGACATATTGGAAGTCTCCCACAAAGGAACAAGCACAGTAAAATATCAAAACTTCATCTCTTAATGACCCAATTTGAAAATTTAGAAATGGAATAGTCTAAATGCTTTATGGAGTTTTATTCAAAACTAAATGATATTTGTAACTCCATGCGAAGTTTAGGAGAGAATTTTGGTAAGACGTATAAGTAGGAAAATACTTAAATCCCTACCGGATAGGTTCACTCCAAAGATAACATTGATAGAAGAGTATATAAATATAGATGAGATGAAAGTAGAAAAACTCTAAGGTTCCCTACAAATATATGAACTACACTTTAAGACTCCCTTTAGAGTGAATAAACTAGTCATCTTCAAAACATATCGTAGGCATTCGCGTAGGCTTACAATTGTTAAATTTAAAAGTGGTAATGATGATGAGGATTTCCAAAGAAAATTCAAAATATTCCTCAAATTGAGTAGATGGAAAAGTTGTGACAAGAAGGACAAAATGGTTGATAATTGTAAAGATAAATCTCTTAAACTACCTAAGCAGATCCAATGTTACAACTGTGATGGTTATGGACATATTGCCATCGATTGCCCTAGCAAAGTAAGATCTAAAGGCAAGGATATTCATGTCAATGCTTTTATCAATGAAAATAGATAGTGCTTCCCTCCACCTTTTTCAAACCACTTATTTGAAATAATCAATGAAGCTTTTCAACTTAGGCTTTTTTAGGCGAATGACAAAATTGGGTGGATGTTTCATCTAAATGGTCAAATGTCTTTTAAAGTGATTGTGAAAGCTTGTTAGTCCATCTCTTCTTCGATTCCCTAGGTTGATCTCATTTGGTTCAAGCATAATCCTAAGCACTCGTTCATATCTTGGATGAGAGACTTAAGATAAAGGATATGCTTTTGAGACTAAATTTTATATCCGAGGAGATTGCTCCTTTTGTCATTTCATGCTTGAATCTATTAATCATCTTCTCTTTGATTGTTGTATACATGTTCGGTTTGGGAGTGCATACTTTCCAAGTTTGGTCTCCCTCAAGTTTTGGGTTCCCCCATTCTCTAAAATATCCAAAATTTATCAATTTTGTTGTTGATAATGTCAGTAACATCCACAGTAAAGTTTACTAATGCCAGTAACATCCATAGTAAAGTTTACTTTCCTACCTTGGCTTGGCACTATTAGAGAGAAAGGAACAATCGTATATTCAACCATTTCTCTTTTGAAAGAAGTGATGCTATTAAATATCCTATAAGAAGTTTGATCCAAAGTCATTTATGTCACAAGTCCACAAATTAGTAAGTGGGTGATCGAACCCTAAGATTGATAACCACAAGTGTAGGGTTGTGATGTAGTAATAACTCGATGAGACCGAGGTTGAATCCTTAGGGAATGGGGAACATGACCTAGAACTAGTCTAAATCTAATAAAAGACTAAGGATTCAGGAATTCACTCAATTCACTCATAACAATCATAATATCTCATTCACTGATTCAATATATAACTCAATTGGAATCGAAGTCTTATCTTATCCAATCGGAAGAGAATTTTATTAAGTTAATCATCAACATCAATAAGAATATAAATTCAATTGAACGATTTTATCATGAAGCACTCAAATCTCAATCATAGGAAAACAAAAGCGTCTAAAGCATCCTTAGGCGATAATAGATCGATCAATTATACAGGTTGAATCATTCTTTAATTCAGGCTAAACAATTGTTAAATCAAAGCATTCATTGTACCTGTAGGGAATAATAAATTTACAAATAAATAACTCAAAGGCTTTAAAGTAAATCTAAATCTATTTCAATCTACTTATGATTATTGAATCCATTGTTATTTAATCAAATAAACTAAATCTTATAATTAACTATAAGCTTCATCCCTTAACCTTAACTAAGAGATTAGCCTAACATGGCTAACATCTTAGAAAGAAAAATAAAATAAAAATAAAAAATAGAAACTAGATTTGAGGGATCGAAAAAGAAGGACGGCTTCGTAGAAGATCTATCACCCCTAGGTCTTTCTCTTAAGCCCTAATTTGTGAGTAAAAAGGCTTAGAACATCCTTTAAATTGGAAGAATTCACACCGACTTGGAACTGACTTTAATTTTACGCACTTATATTATGCTTCGATCGCACTAACACTCACCTTCGGTTGCATTGAAGTCAAACCGAGTGTAGCTGAAAATTCCTTCGGCTGCAGCCGAATTTTGTGAAAATATGTTTGAAGTCTTTGTCTCCCTCAGGTCGCACCAATCATCAATCAATGGCACCGAATATCTCTTCGTTCGCACCTAAGTGTTGAGCTGAAATTACTTTGAAAATCACTTTTTCTTATTGGACTGTTCTGTTCACATTCGGTCGGACTGAACCAACCTCAAATGGGACTGAATAGTCTATTATTTCTATTATTGCACTTTGTCATTTTTCAGTCTTTTCTTTTTTCCTTTGTCCTTGATTTTCCTAGATCTTTGGCAATTGAATTCTTCATTAATGTCCTCTAAATCTCTAATTCTTTATTGAGCATTCTTTTGAGCTTTAATTCCTCCTTTTAAACACGTCTTCATCTTTAGGTCCAAAATCTCCTCGCATGAATAAAACAAATATAATTATATCAAATTATTACTTAAATATTAGGAAAAATAATGAAATTAAGAGGATAAATACACAACATGTACGCGTTATCACACCCCCAACTAGCATTTTGCTAGTCCCTAACAAAACATGCGAAATATATTTCGAAACCAAATGAACAATTTTTGTTAACTCAAGTAATTTCAAAACCAATCCAAATTGCAGAAACTCAAAATACATTAATGGAGAGCATTACTTTCACCTAAACTCTAACACTTGGTAGACATCCTAATTAAGTTCAAAGCATTAATCATATAATTAGAAAAATTCTAAACATCGAGTTATATGGGTGTATAGTAAAGTTTAAACTTAACACAACTAAAGGTTCAGTTATCTACTTTCATAATAATATCGATAATGAAAAAAGCATTGAGGATAACCAAAACCTAAACCAAAACTTGTCTTACAATTCAATACTCTACTTTCCAGCTTTTGATTGTTGGAGTATAAAATTGATTAAGGAAAGCAAGAAAAGAAGGAAAGAAACCAAAGAAACAAGATGGAAGAAAAGAAACTGAAACAAAATATAGAAGAATCAAGTTACACTGGAACTTAAGTTGCGTGGGACCGCGCAATTCATTATAGTTGTGTTGACCCACGTAACTCTCCAAAGGGTCGGTTGGATTGAAGATTTGCTAAATGGTGTGAGGTGGGGGTCCACATCACGGGATTCGAGGGCCCACACATGTGGAAGCCTATAAATACCCCCTACCCCTTCATTTGAGGGATCGGATTTCCAAAAGACTAGTGCCTCTGATAGGTATTGGAGAGAGAAGAGGGAGAGGGAAGAAAGTTAAGCTGTGCCACTCCTTGCGAGTTACGCGGGCCAGCTCAACTCCTCGGCCTGCATAACTCATCAAGGAGTTGCGCGGATGACCTATGAAGCAACATTCTGTGACTTTTCTGGAAATTTTGAAGTCATTCCAATGTTCTTCAGGGATTTCTGACATTCTTTTATTATGTCAATGAAGGAAGATGCGTGCTTGGAGAAGATCCGCACAACTCATCTCTTATGGAGACATGAATGATATGAGCCGGAATGATGCCAAAATTTATATTTGAATTTATTCAGCGCTTGTATTTGTTTATTATAAAGACTCTATCCTGAAATCAAATGATCAAAAGGATGTGATGAATTCAGAATGAGAATAAATAAACTTGATGATTATTCTCTTTGTTCTTTCTCTTTATTATTATTAAGTAAGACAATTCCCCAAATCAAATACTTTTCATTTCTGGTCGAAACAAAATGGCGACTCTGCTGGAGATTTTCTATCTTAGTATTGACTTAAGAATAATTTGGAGAATTTCATCATTGTTTGGCGTCTTTTAAGACGCCAAAATGGCAACTCTCGATGGGAACATCCTTCCTTTCATCTCCAGGATAGAGTGTATTTGCAAATAGATGCTAATTGACATTTTTTAAAATCTTTCTGACATACGCAGTTGCAACAAAGCGACAGTGAGTGTATCTACTGTTTAAGAAGCTGCTTGCAGAGAAATAAAAAGAAGAGAAATGGATGACGACCGCTCGCTGAGATGGATAGACGAAGCCGCAGTAATCACGTTGTGCTCAGGTAAAAGAATAAAAAGTCCCCAAAAATAGAGCATTGAAATAATGAGTGGAGAAACATCTGAAGAATATCATGGCAACAATAGAGAAGAAGAATAGAATAAGATTGGGAAGGTAATATACGATGTAATAAGTCATCTGAAAGGCATACCGGTTCGGTTAAGTGTGTATGACATGTTGCGACTGTCAAAAGATTCTCGATATAGCCTGATTCAAGCTTTATCTGATAATAATGTTAGAAAGGCATTGCTCACAGAAATGGAACACAAAGAATGGAACAACTGCATGCTAGTAATTTCTTTCTCCGATGATGATCTAATTTGTGATGGAGAGCACAACAGACCATTGATGGTCGTAGGTCATGTTCGCAACAGGTAGATCAAGCGAATAATGCTAGATAATGGATCCACGGTGAACCTGTTACCATTAACAATATTGAATGAATTAGGATATCGTTGTTCCCACTTGTGCCCTAGTGGAATGATGATACAAGAGTTTAATTAAGACAGACAGCGGGCGCTCGACAAGATCACACTAACATTGGAGATAGGAGAGCCAACGACAGACGTCGTCTGTCATGTCATTAACGCAGTAACAACATATAACCTCCTCTTGGGAAGGCCATGGATGTATCAATACAACATTATACTATCGACCCTTCATCGATGCTTCAAGTATTGTAAAGACGAAATTCAGCATAAGGTAATAGCCAACACAAAATCGTATACGGAAGAAGAATCTTTCTTCTCTGATGCTAACTATTATGATGGATTCGCTACAGAAAATAAAAAGGGGAATGATGAGACTAGAACAACGAAGGGAATCGAGACAAAGATAGTGTAGAATGAAGTTGCGAAAATAGAGTTATCCGAGAAAGAGAAAATGAAGTAGATATTTTATTTCGTGCCAAAACATTTAAGGAAAGTTAGCGTATATTCGTTGCTTCATTTCTAATCTCACTAAAAGATGTCAGCCATTTTCTCATCTAATGAAAAAAGGGAAAAAAATTGTATGGGATCAATCGTGTCAGAATGCATTTGATTCAATCAAGGAATTGCTGAAACAACCCCAGTACTAGCAGCTCTTGCGAAAGGCAAACCCCTTATTCTTTATATCTCAGCGGCAGAAAATTTATTAGGGGCTTTGCTAGCACAAATGAATGAACAAGGGAAAGAAATCGTGCTATATTATTTGAGTAGAACTCTAATAGGCGCCGAATGCAACTACTCACCCATCGAGAAAGAATGCCTAACACTAATATTTGCAGTACAGAAGTTAAGACATTATTGTCTTTCTCATGATATAATTCTAATCTCGTAAGCGGACCCCATAAAGTTCTTGATGACAAGACTAATGCTATCAAGGAGGTTGGCTAAATGGATGCTTTTACTTTCAGAATATAAGATCACTTACGAACTAGCAAAAGCAATAAGGGACAGGTGGTAGCAGATTTCTTAGTAGCTCACCCTGTACCATACAATGAAACAATCAGCGATGATTTTTCAGATGAACAGGTAATGATGACAGAATCGCTTAATTTGTGGCAAATGTACTTCGATGGTGCTTCCAGGACTTCAGGAACAGGTGTTAGAGTGTGTGGACACTGGAATTCGGCACCCACGTTGATTTATGTATTTAGGATGAGATTAGGCTGATTTGGTGATTATTAGAGTTGTCACTCACCAAAAAATCTTAGAATCCTGTGGTCGGCTAGAGCCACGGAACACATTAAGGTTGGAGAAATCTGAAGTCTCTCCTTCCTTAAATTGACCCCTGGTCTGTGATCAGAGATTCCAGGTAAGGGACCTCAGTTACAAAGAGGGAAGGTGTTAGGCACCCTCTCTACCCGTACAAATATACGGTCTTTACTTAGTGTGGTAAAATGATCTCAAGGGATGATGATGATGCTGTGGTCATGATGGGACTAGTCACACGTGGATTTCTGATATAGCAAGATCTGAGATTTCGGCAGGCCACAGAGCATACATCCGACAATATGTCTAGAGGGTGGATGTGATGATACTTATGTGAAAAGGAAAAGAAATAGTGGACTAGGTCACTAGAAATTTTTGATGTGACAGGGTCTGATATACGGCAAGTCACAGAGCATACGTTCACTAGAGATCTAGAGAAGCAGGGGAGTTGAGAAGGGAATAGATGTCATGATGAATGCTTGTGGGATGATGGGCCTTTGGCTTGATCTCGAGTAGGCTAAAACATAAAGTAGACCATGACTAATTTGGGTTAGGCTTATGGGTTGGAAGGGTTGAGTTGAGGGCTAGGGGGTGGCTGGAAAAATCTATATTTTGAGGGGCTTGGGAGCTCATTCCCTTTCCCTCACTCTCTTCCTCACTCACTCTCTTTCTCTCCCACTCTCTCTCTCTCTCTCACTCCCTCTCTTGGTTGTTGTTGAAATGAGGGAGAGGGCTATTTATAGCCTTCTCCAATGGCATTGCTGTAATTTTTGGCTTTGGGAGGGGTAAATGCTGAGATGGCAAGTGGTGGTTGGTGAAGAGGAGAGAGATGCCACATGACATTCTCTCATTAGCTTATGGGGCTAGTAAATTAGTAAATAGTGAAGGTGGGGGGGTAATTTTGAAGGAAAGTTGACTTTTGGACTCTAGGACAGCTGTCCACATGTAGGCCGCGAGCGGCGGCAGTCGGAGTACCGCAAGAGGTAGTCAGACTACCGACTGCGCCTGGTTCGGGCCGAACTCGCATGTTTGTGCTTCGTGTGGTGATCTGGTTCGTCTGGTGGTCTCCGTTTTGGGGTTTCTGGGACTCAAAGTGGTCGATTTAGGTATGGATAGAGGGTTCTGGCCAAGGTATAAGGTATAGGCGAGGCTGTATGCATGCTAAATGGTTTGGATTGTGGTTTCAGGTTTTGGATTGGGAGTTTTAGGAATTTTTGGGTCATAATTTGGTTTAGGATGGGATTAGGGTTTGGTCTAAGGTATGACCATGGTTCCTGTATAGTCTTAGCCTTCTCAAGATGTTAGCCTGGGTGGGGTGTCTACAGATGCCCCTCTTTTGCTGAGGTTGCAAGCAACCGAAGGCCAAAGCAAGTAGACACCCCACCCTTCTGGTCAGAAAGGATAGTGATTCGAATATGTTGCCTGCAATTGTATCATTATCAATCAACTATTTGGAAAAGAGATTACTTACACATATCATGAGGATTGAGGAAAACGTTGTGATTGTCTCCTGTGCATTTGTTGTGGCTTTACGGATCACTAATCACAACCCTTTCATGTCAGATTGTTGATTGCATTGGAGAGTAAGTCTGAAAAGTAAGGGCCTCTGCGCATTTGTCACGGCTTTACGAGGATTCCCATACTGTTTGGTCTATCGTTTCCTTTGCTACGTAATCACTCTAGGGGTATTTGTTCCATTTAATCATCAAAGTGGTTAGCTGCCATGCGTGTTGGTGCAGCCTTACGGGGAACTCACCACGCTGACTTGGACTCGATCAAATTTTCTGAACATCCCGGACTAGGTATGTGCAAGTAATCTTTTACCGTGCAGTCTGTTGATTCTGATACTTTGGTTACAATGGATTATTGTCACTTTGAGTTTGATTATTCTTTCCAGAGATTGATCCACTCATTTCTTACTAGCATTCGTACGACTATCCAGATATAAAGATCGGGGCAATCGTACATGTATCATGTACGAATTCGATCATCCTCCGGGGAAATCGGAAGAGATCGAATCTTATTTAGCTATTTGCACTGACCGCAACTGGGAAATATGGAAGATTCCTCAGTGTACTGTAAATCATGTGCAATTTTTTCTGTGAAATCTTTAGTTTGAAAATCTATTCCCTTTGGAGCTAGATTCCTTAGGGATTGTATTTGAAAAGATTTTTGGATTTTAAGAAATATCCGTTCGATCTCGCAGGTGAGCATCGTCGTCCAGTTTTTATTTGCATCAAAGTCAGATGGCCTCCACTAATAAATTAATGGGGCTAATGATTTAGAAGAGACAAATCTTTTCGAGGCCATACTCACTGGGGATTTATTTCGTGCTAGTTTGGCAATTTTTAGTAACTTCTAGGATTTTTGGGATTTTTTTTTAGAAATTTTGGGAGATTTATTGGAATTTTTTGGAGTTTTTTTTGGGAATTTTTGGGTAATTTTGAAAATTTATTTTGGTAATTTTGAAAACTTGGGGGTTGTTTTGGTAATTTTGAAAACTTGGGGGCTGTTTTTAAAATTTTTTTTAGGTATTGTCTAGCAGTTAGAAGGAAAAATCAGTTGTTTAGACCGCCCTAGGGGACAGCCCACTGCCCCATGCATGCTTTTGGTAGGGCGGCGGTCGGACTACCGCGGGTGTCAGTCCGGCTACCGCCGGTCGCTCCTTTTGTCCAATGGTCCGAGCCATGCATCGGTCTGTCTGATGCAGCCTCCTCCCTTATTTAAATCTAGTTTTGCGACGTCCAGGGACTCATTGTGGTCCCTGTAGTTATTTTGGAGGGGTTTCTTGAGCCCTTTTTTACATTTTTCTTCATTTCCCCAACTTCAGGTAATCTTGGCCCTTAAGCTCTTGTTGGATCCCGTTGGGCCGTTCATTATTGGGAGCTTTTGATGGGTTGGATTTTCTCTTGGGCTTGGAGAGGGCTATGATCAGGACCGTTGGACCATCCTGATTGATTTGATCGTTAGATCTTGTTGCACTTATTTGTTTTTGTTCTAAATGGTTGGCTGGATCATTCTTGTATGCATGTATGTTTTTTTTTGTGTTTTTCATTTACTTTTTTTTTTTTTGTTGTTGGTGGAGTGGGGTGTGATAAGAAAAGGGCTCCACCCTTAGAGCTTTATTTGTTTTGATTTTTTTAAAAATGTTTTTTTCATTTTTTTTTTGAAATTGCTGGTGATGATCTGAACATTTGGATGGATGATCTGGGGCCCACTTATGAGTACAGACGGTGTAAATCATGATGGTTGTCTATTTATGGTGAATGATGGACGGGTGGGATTTTCCAAGCGGGACCCACATCAAGATCTTGACTAGCTCAGATGCATTTATTGCGTGATGAAAGTGGGTCTATCTCGAAACAACAGGAGCATTTGAAAATGGATTTATGAAAGATGCTTTGGGGATGGGCTTTTTGAGATGGGCCTTGGACATAGGCTTTGGTGTGGGCTTTGAATGTGAGCTTTGAATGTGGGTTTTGATGTAGGCCTTAGACATGGGCTTTGATGTGGGCCTTAGACATGGGCTTTGATGTGGGCCTTTGATATGGGCTTGGGCTTTAGAATGGGTCCTTTTGGAAACGGGCCTTGGAATGGGCTTTTTGAAGGTGGGCCTTAAGATGGGCTCGGGCCTTAGGGGTTTTTGAAATGGGCCTTGACATGGGCTTTTTTTTTGAAATGAGCCTTGATTTTTGAAAATGGGCCTGGGCTTTTGAAATTGGCCTTTATTTTTGAAAATAGGCCCTTAAAAAGGATACTTACTTGCATACCTTGCTTGTGCAGCATGCCTCGCCATGGTAGAAACGAGGCTAGTTCTTCCCGTCAGTTGACTGATCCATGTCACGTGCCTCGTGAGGGTCGACACCTGTCTGACTTAGCCCGAGAAGGTGGTGTGCCTGCGGTCCTGAGAGGGTGAGGGGTCAGGACCCATTGGCTTGACTGGTTTCATGATCTCCAGCCATTGTTCTTTGAGGTTTTGGAGCGGACACCATTCGCTCATCAGTTCCGAGTTCGTTTGAGCAGGACGAACATGTCCCCCCTGTCCGCTTTAATTTAACGGCGGCACCCTGAGACCCACACTTTTCAGCTGCCTTTTGGGGAGTGGGGCATCACTCCATATGACATATATATGCAGTTGGGCCTTTGGTATAATGGGGGATTAGTCCCTTTCGAAGATGACCTTCTGGTGCCAACGGAGGATGATTGGGTGGGACTATTGGGGATGATGTCAAATGCTTTAGATTTTACTGGTCCTCGATTCAAACTTCTCTGGCTATCGTCGAACTTTGCCAGATGGATTCCTAAGCCTGAAGCTATGGCTGTGGTGAAGGTTCGGGCCTTGATCTTGTACACTATGGGCGCGATGATTTTCTGCCATGGGAATGAGCTCGTGAGTTCCCATCTATTGTTGCTTGTGGCAGACATCACTTTCCCCACACCGTACAACTGGAATGCGGCCTTTCTGGCTTATTTGTATGAAGGGCTAGACAAGGCCAGCCATTGTATCAGTCGATCTCTGACTAGTTTCTACCCAGTCATTGAGGTACCTTGTTATTCTTCATGCCCTGCTTTCCCTGGGGATGGTCTGGTGTGCCCTATCTGATCATTGTTTTGCGCAGGTCTGCTTTTTCGACCACTTTACCCATCTAGCGCCCACTTTGATCGACCATTCGGCTTCTTTCCCTTGCATGATGTTATGATACAAGGATAACCGCAGCCACATGCGCTTGTTTTCTGATCTTGCCTAGAGGTCGAATATCGATGCCCTTATTCCTGACGATGTGAGTGATTTGCCCTATCTTATGTTGCCCATGTATCGCTTCCTGCTTATCTCTTAGCTCTTGGCTCTTTTTCCTTTTTGGCAATTCCATACCAAGCCATACCTCCGGTTGAACGCGGCGCTCACTCCTGGAGCTTAGGAGGGTTTTCAAGCCTCGCAATGACACCGTATTCTGGAGGACCCGGGTGTGACGAAGTGGTACCTGGGGGGAGACTTTTTTGGCAGTTGACCGGCAGTCCTTTGGTGCTACTTAGCCCACCATCTGGGCCTTCTGACTGGAGAACAGTGCCTGAGAGAGAGTTAATTGCCGTCTTGGAGGGATACGATGCTAGTGCCTTCGTCGATCCGGATAGAGAATATAGCTCCTGGTGTGAGCAGCACAACATTGGTCCGATCTTATAGCCCGGCTATGCTCTTGGTGGCAGAGCACATTTTGCTGGAGGAGGGATCTTGGGGCCCCACTTTCACCGTAAGGACACTGATACTTATCTCCTTGATGATGACTAGTTCATTGTGTCATGTAATCATGTATCCCTACCTGTGTAATCCAATGTTTATATGAACTTTAGTTTGTTCAATGTCGCCTTCTCGTATTATCTTTTTAATCAGTTTCACGGTCCCATTTGTTCTTGAGTCCTGACCTTCCGGAATGGGCCCCTCCTGATTTTCATCCGTAAGTGGGCTCAGGCGGCTGTCGGACTACCACGGGCAGTAGTTAGATTGCCGCCCGGAGACTTTTTTCCTTCCGTTCTGTCCTGTCAGCGCGGCAGCGATGCAGAAATGTCAGTTCTGAAGGCGGTGATTGGAGTACCACAGGCGATAATTGGGATACCGCCTCCGTTCGTCTTTTCTTCCAGCGGTGGTCCCTTCTTCTGTTGATTCTTTTTGCTATCTTTCCTGTCTTTCTCTGTCCGATCGGACCATCCGATTATTCTCTGTCTTCCCTTTTGTCCTTTTTCTTAGTCATCTTCTTTCTCTTGTCCTCTTCCTTTTTCAATCATTATGAATAGTCATGATGATGGTTTTCCTGGTTCTTTAAATGGTGGAGAAGTTGGTGGCCTCATAAATGATGGGGGAGATCTATTTATGGATGGGTTGGTGGAAGTTGGTGGAGGGGTAATGGCTCCCTTTGGAGAGGTGAATACTATTTATGGCTCGGATCTTTCCTCTAAAAATGGTGGCTATGAGGGTGGTTTGATTGGATTGGATGGATTTGATGGGCCACCAGGGTTTATAGATGTTACCATGATGAGAGCGGAAGGTTTGGATGGCATGGATGGCATAATGATGGCGACCAATGGTTTGATAGATGGAAGGGTGATAGGTGGTGTAGATGGTAATATGTTGATGATGGATGGTGCGGATGGGATGGATCGAGTTTTGATGGGTGGTGTAGATGTAGTATGGTGATGATGGATGGTGCGGATGGGATGGATCGAGTTTTGATGGGTGGTGTAGATGGTAGTATAGCGATAATGGATGGTGCGAATGGGATGAATCGAGTTTTGATGGGTGGTGGACTTTCTGAGGATAGATTGGGTCAGCTTTTTAGAGCGAGTTTCGAGGCCATGATGGGACAGGCAGCTGTGGTCGGTGATTGGGGTACAGATACTGTTAGCTATTGGTATACTCTTAGCGTTGCAGACTTTAGGGCTTATTCATTTCAGACTGCTCTTGACGTGGTGGTCATTGGCAGCTCGGGCCCGCCTGTTGCAGCTTTCCGGGACACCTTGCATGATGCAATGGGCGATGCTGGCTTCTTTTGTCACCAAGAGACAGACTTGCTGGACGAGGAGATGTCCATTGTTGATGATTCTCTTGCTCTCTCGGGGATCCAAATTATTGAGGGCGTGCCTGTCCAGACCTGTCGATTACCGCCACGTGCCACCTGTTCTAAGCATTTGTGCCTTTGGATAGAGAGCTTGACCGAATATGAGATCTTCGAGCTGGATTCCTTGGGCTTCCGAGAGGTCCTCCATTTCCACCGGGTCCGTCTAGATTGGCGGTTATAGAGCGCGGCGCTGTATGATTGGGTTCCGTCCCTGAATCTATTTTCCTTCAATGACCTGGAGTTTGGCTCGTTATTGGAGGAGTTTTCACGTTTGTCTGGTCTTCCCTTGACCTGAGAGCCCTATGTTCCTTCGTCCAAGCCTGTCTGTTCTACTGATCTGATCTTGTGGTTCGAATTTCTTATCGCTCTTCCTAATGTAGAGGGCAGGGCTGACAAGCTTTTGCTTGAGGTCCTGTTTGATCTCTATTCCACTACTCGTGGGGGTCCTGGGTTGGATCGCCAGCTCCAGTGCCTGAATACGCTGATATTCTGTATTCTAACCGAGCTTCTTTTCTCCGGATGGTTACGTCCTCATTGGTGGTTCTGCTTGACGTATTTCATCGTGTTCTGCATCGTAGGAGCATTACTTCAGTGGTACTGGTAGAGCTGTTTCTAGGGCTGATTGAGTGCTCATTGGGGCGAACCCGCATCCTCCGGGGCTGTTGTACATTCCTCCAGGTATTCTCTACTCTTTTCCTTTCCCCCGCTTGGCATGGTTTTCCTACTGAGTTTGAAATATATTTCCTTGTAAGTTTGGTTGTGGGAGCATCTGTTCATGACCCCTCAGCTTCTATGGCAGGACTCTCGTCGCGGTGACGTGCTGCTTTTATTGCTTAATGGCCTTCCACTAGGTGCTGAGGCCACTGAGCCGCTTTATCGTTGTATGCTTACTCGGCTTCGAGGGTGGGAGATCAGTTGGGAGGCCACCTGGCTTCATCGGGCACCCCTGATTTGTAGCACTGCTCATACTCCTCTATTATTACTTAGCCTTCGGGGGTACTGCTCCTACCATCTTGTGCGATTACTTCATCAGTTTGGTTTCTGGCAGGATATTTCATAGTTCACTTTCTCTAGATTCAAGCATACCCCTCTTCCTTTTGATTTGCTTGCTTTGCATAGGCAAGTCTGGATTTCCTGGCAGGGCTCCCTGGATGCGACGATGCTGGAGCTCGAGTCTTGGGCTCCTCCTCTGGCTACAGTGCCGTATCGGTGATGGGTGATAGAATAGTCGTTATATCGTCAGGTCCCTAGTTGGTATTTGGAGGATGAGGCTATTGATCAGGACATGGTGGGCGATGCTGCTTCCTCCTCTTCGTGCGTTGATGATTCGTTCGAGGCCTTTAAGGAGCACTCTTTCGTTGATCCGTCTTTCTTGCTGGCCACTCATGGCCACCTAATCTCTGAGATTGCCGTCCTTCGTCATACTTGCGAGGATATGACTCGTCGTCTAGTAGTGGGATGACGGTATGATGATAGCATGTTCGCAGCACACCGTCTGGAGAGGGATGAGATCTTCCACCTGCGCATGGAGTTAGAGAGGCTCGGGCAAAGATTATCCCTATACGAGAGGTAGGAGCTTACCTATGGCTCTTTGAGGTTGATTAACTGCTTATCTCTTATGCATAAAAATATTTTGTTTTGATTTTTTGGTTTTGTGTGAAAAAAGGAAAACATTGTACTTGTAAAAAAACATTCTAAAGAAATGGAAAAATTTTATTTGTGCCCCTTTTGCCAATGCTTGCTTGTGTTTGGATTTGTGCTTTGGATGATTGGGATCAGAATCTTAGGCTCAATCCACATTGCAAGCAGTGTCCTAGATTGTGTTCATAGGGTCTTGGTTGCTTGAGAGGGTGTCCGGGATCGTATTTCATGGATTTAAGCAGAGTTTGGTAGAGTACTGATCTGAAGTTGATCTTTCCATGTATCTCATTGTGATGCCTGCTGTCTTGGCCTCTTCTATACCTGCACTTTTAATATTATTATTTTTTCATTTTGTTTATTTCTTGCCATTTTTTGCCCGTAGCACCTTTTCAGGTTTTTACTACGTCCGGCCCGTCCCATCATTTTTGCCCATAGCGTCCTTTTGGATATTCACTATGTCCCGGGTTTTTGATCTTGCCTATCCCTTGGCAGTTGTGTTGTTTTTACCCTTGGCGCCCTTTCAAGTTTTCACCAAGTCCGCTACATGTCCGCAGTTTTTACTCGAGGCGCTTATTCGGGTTTTCACCTCGCCCCTTCTGCTTAGACATGTCTTCTCCCTCTTTATTTATTTATTTATTTATTTATTTTTAGAGTACCGAGTGAATCGGAGTGATTTCCTTCATAGCTGGCCAACTAGTTACCTTCCTGTCCTTGTTTTTTAGAACAATTATAAGCTGCTTTTAGTTGGGTTATTTGGGAATGATGGGATAGACTTCTTCTCTTTCCCTTTTTAAGGTTTTCTTCTTTTTTTTTTTTGGATTTTCTTCTTTTTCTTCAATTTTATTTTTATTTATTTATTTATTTATGCTTTCTTTTTTTATTTTCTTTCTATCTTCTTTTTTTTTTGGCTTTTTTTTTTTTCTTTCGTGGGAGAGGTGGTAGATACATTTTTTATTTTTGGTGGGGAAGTGAGGGATGCAGTTTTGCGATTGTACTTATTGATAAGGTTAGGTATGGTTACCCATGATAGATTTTCATGTTATTAGTGTTGATGGGCTTGGAAAGATCTTCTCCTTTCAGATTAGTGAGCCGAAGAGCACCTCCTTTGAGTACTTCACGGATGATCAGCAGTCCGTCCCATAAGGGTTTGAACTTTCCTCTGGGATCTGGTAAGTGCGGCGGTAGGATGCGTTTCATGACCATGTCACCAACTTTGAAGCTCCTCTTTTAGACCCTCTTGTTGTAAGCTCGGGCGATCCTTCTTTGATAACATTGAGAGTGGCTTAGTGCCCACATGCGCTTTTCATCTGTCAGATGCAGTTGATCGTATCTTTCTTGTTACCACTCGCCTTCCTTGATTTCGCTTTCCAGCAATATCCGCAGTGATGGGATTTCAATTTCGAATTGCAGCACTGCTTCCATTCCGTATACTAGTTCGTATGGAGTTACGCTTGTAGCAGACCGTTCAGACGTTCGATAGGCCCAGAGTGCGTAGGGAAGCATTTCTAACCAATTAAGATATGTCTTCACCATCTTCTCTAGTATGCGCATGATGGTCTTGTTTGCAGCTTCGACCCCCCCATTCATTTGGAGACGGTAAGGGCTTAACTGATGACGTTGAATTTTAAATTTGTCGAGGAATTCGCCTTCCTTTTATTGACAAATGGGGTTCCGTTGTCAGTGATGATGGCCTGAGGGATCCCATAACGGTTAATGATGTTGTTTTTCATAAACTTGACCACATGAGATGCTGCGATAGTGGTGTAAGATGTCGCCTCTACCCATTTAGTGAAGTAGTCTACTGCCACCAGGATGTACTCATGCCCATTTGAAGCTTTGGGGCTGATTTTGCTGCTAATGTCCAGTCCTCATAAAGAGAAGGGCCATGGTGCCGTCAGGTTGTAGAGTTCGAAAGCAGGCGCATGGATCTGGTTTGCATGTTCTTGACACTTGAAGCATTTCCTGATATGTTTGCAGCAATCTGTCCCCACTGTAAGTCAATAATAGCCGAGTTATATGATCTTCTTTGCCATCATGTGTCCATTCATGTGTGGGCCATATAATCCTTTATGAATTTCTGACATAATTTGTGTTGCTTCTGTCTCGTCCACACAACGGAGAAGAATTTGGTTGAAGGATCTCTTGTAAAGAATGCCTCCAGTTATCACGAACTGTGCCGCTAGTCGTTGGATAGTGCGTCGATCAACTGGTGTTGCTCCTTTCGGGTATTTCTAATGCTCGAGATATTCCTTGATGTTCGTGTACCATGGCTGATCATTCGGAGATGTCTCAGCTTCGTTGATCTATAGGCAGAATGCGGGTTCCTCCTGAAGTTTGATAGTGAGTTCCCATTCAGCAACTCCTTTCGGGATCTCCAGCATTGAGGTGAGGGTAGTCAAAGCATCTGCAAATTGGTTGTTTATTCAGGGCATGTAAGAGAATATGATATCCTCGAATTCTTCAGCTAAATTTTCCAGGTAGACATGATATGGAATCAGTTTTTCATCCTTGGTCTTCCAATCACCATTTATCTGATTGATGATGAGTTGTGAGTCTCCAAAGACTCGTAACTTTTTCACATTGAGGATGATGGCTTGTCTTAAACTAGCGATGCATGCTTCATATTCAGCTATGTTGTTGGTGCATTGGAATGCCAGCCTTATGGATATGGGAATTGGGACATCCTTAGGAGAGTAGAGTATGACGCCTAATCCACTCCCTTTTGAGTTTGCGGCTCCGTCGAAAAAGAGTGTCCGCTCTCCTGCCTTCCTTTCTTCTTCTTCCTCAATCAAAAGGATGTCTTCATTAAGAAAGAAGGTCTTCAGTGGTTAATAGTCAGTCAAGGAGTGGGCTGCTAAGTGGTCGGCCAATGCTTACCCCTTGATTGCCTTCTGAGTGACGTAGGTGATGTCAAACTCAGAAAGCAATAGTTGCCATTTTGCGATCCTACCCGTTAGTACTGATTTCTCAAACAAGTACCTTAACGGGTTCATGCGAACAGCAGAAGGATTGGGTGAGCTATCATGTACTGTCGTAGCCACTGTGTCGCCTAGACCAGGGCAAGGCATGTTTTTCTAGGCTAGAATATTGGGCTTCGTAGCTTACGAATCGTCTACTTAGATAGTAGATCACTTACTCCTTTCTTCCTGTGTCGTCGTGCTGGCCAAGAACATATCCGATTGCTTCTGCCGCGACAGAGATATACAACAGTAATGGCCTACCTGGAGTAGTTGCCATGAGTACTAGGGGATTCAACAGGTATTTCTTGATCCCGTTGAAGGCTGCTTGACAGTCGTCATTCCATTCCTTTGGCGAGTTCTTCCTGAGTAGCTTGAATATAGGCTCACAGACCGGAGTGAGTTGTGCGATAAATCAGCTGATATACTGGATCCGTCTGAGGAAGCCCCGAATTTCTTTTTTAGTCTTTGGCGGTGGCATTTCGATGGTTGCCTTGGTCTTGGTCTCATCCACCCGAATACCCTCTTTACTGACGATGAAGCCCAACAGTTTGCCCCTGGTTACACCGAAGACACATTTTTACCGGGTTAAGACGGAGCTTGAACTTTTTTAGCTTGTCAAAGAGCCTTTTGAGGTCATCGAAATGTCCTTCGATTGTGCGAGACTTAACGATCATGTCATCCACGTATACTTCCATTTCCTTGTTTATTATGTCGTGGAATAAGGCAGTCATGGCTCGTTGATATGTAGCTCCCGTATTCTTCAGTTCGAAAGGTATAACCTGATAGCAGAAAGTCCGCCATGGTGTGATGAAGGAAGTCTTCTCTCAATCCTCGATGGCCATCTTGATTTGGTTGTAGCGTGAAAAACCATCCATGAAGGAGAAAATCTTGTGTCCAACTGTATTATTCACCAGTGTGTCGATATGAGGCAGAGGGAAGTCCTCTTTAGGGCTTGCTTTGTTGAGATCTCTGAAGTCAATGCACATCCTGACTTTCCCATCCTTCTTTGGAATTGGTACGATATTTGTGAACCATTCCGGGTAGTTGGAGACTACCAAGAATCCCACGTTGTATTGCTTGATGACTTCATCACGGATCTTCAGAGCCCATTCTGGCTTCATTCTCCGCAGCTTTTGTTCGATAGGCTTCATGTCGGCTTAGTTGGCTTACGGTGCACCACTAGATCCTCATCGAGGCCTGGCATGTCCTTGTATGAGAAGGCAAAGTTGGACAACCTTGGTTTCAGAAACTCGATCATCCTCTGCTTGTATTCCGGGGAGAGCAATTTCCTGATGCGCACCTCTCTGGGGAATTCTGCTGACCCTAAGTTCACAATTTTGAAATCGTTTGCTACAATATTGGCCTTTGTTTCGAACTTTTTGAGAGAATCCTCGAATTCGAGGGCAGTATCATCATTTCCCTCATCCAAGACTTGATCAATCCCATGATTTTGAAGTCTAACTCGAGATCGAAATCATATGAGTCGACCTCAAACTCCTGCATTGTGTGCAAGGTGTTTAGTACAGTGATTTTTGAAAGCCTTTCTATTGTTTTGGTTTTTTGAAAATTTTTTGGTGTTTTGTGATTTTGAGAAATATTTGATTTTTTTTTATTTTTTTGGGAATATGTGATGTTTTTGTGTTTTGAAGATTTTTTGATTTTTTTATGTTGTCTGGGAATCCCGAACTGGACGGTGTTGCGAACCACGATTGGTCCTGTCCTATTTTAGGGTACCAACTGCTATTTAGATTGGCATTTTTTTTATGCCGGCATCCATGAAGGGTTTGCTGGCTGATTTGATTGTTAGGGGGACAGCTGTCCATGGTGGTTCTTTCCCCCTCTTGATCTTGTTGTTCTGACTTGTTTGTTCCTGAAGGTCACCCGTCTCAATGACCATGATATCCATCGGGCTGGGCTCAGAATAAGAATCCGATTCGATCTCTTCGCCCAGGAGTTGGAGCCCTTCTAGCTCTTCAGGTTCATCTTGTGATGGGACCTTAACGTTCATCTAATCAAGGGCAGGCCATTTTCCCTTGTCGATCCAACGAACGGGCTGCTTCTGCCCCTTGTGTTGTTGAGCTGGTGGTGGGGATGTGTCCCCCCGACTGTGGGTGGATATGGGTGTCTCCCTGTTCCTGCCTGTGTTTCTGTTAAGGGGCACTCCTGGTTCTAGGTCTTTTGTGGGTGGATCCTTTTCTATGCCCCTAGTCTCTCGTAGTAGATCAGGGGGTTCTGCCCTTGGCATTAGATGTGCTTTTGATGCCCTGAGGATCCTATCCCACCTTATTGGTGGCCAGATGGACTCCAGGTTAACATGTTCTATGAGTTTGAGCTACTGGAGTTGGTCCTCAAGGGTCTTCAACGTGTCTTCACAAACTGTCCCAGCCTTTATGAACTTGATGGGTGTGCACTTAAATAGTTGACCCTTTTTTGGCCTTTCAGCTTGATCCTCTGGTGTCGGCTGATATCCTAGTCCCTGTCTCTGCACGTTGGCAGGTGCTAGTTTTATCACCATACCTTTGTCATGAAACTCGGTACGGTAGTTCAGGATTAGCCGTTCGGCAGGAGGAATGACATATTCAGCAACGAGAGGGTGTGGGTTGGCGATTACATTCACATTTTCGAATTCGAAGCTGTGATACGATATGTCACCTTCTGCATGTTGAATGTCAATCACTGGGATGTCGGTTTCTGGGATATTGACCATCACCGGTAAGATCATTTCTGGCTCAGCCAATACTGAAATGATTCAATTTCCTGAAGGGAATTTAACCCTTTGATGAAGGGTGGATGGGATGGCTCCAACGGCATAGAGCCATGGTCGCCCCAATAGAAGGTTAAATAAGGCAGGAATGCCAATGACCTGAAACGTGACAAGGTTCTTGTCCGATCCGATTTGTAATTCAAGGTCAATTTCTGCCTCAACCTGCCTTCGGGAGTTGTCAAAGGCTCTAACGCACATGGTGCTAGGCCTGAAAGAAGTCGGTTCTATCCCCAATCATTCGGCAGTCCTTAGAGGGCAGACGTTGAGACTGGATTCATTATCAATGAGCATGAGTAGGACCTTGAAGTTTTTGTGGCGGGCTACTATGTTTAGTGAGCGCCCGTGCTTATGACCCTCAGGTGGTAATTACTCATCAGAGAAAGTGATGGCTCGTGGTGCGAGGAGTTGTCCGATCATACTTACCACCATTTTGGGGGTACATCAGGAGAGATATGGGCATCATTCAATGTTTTTGCAAAGACTTCTCGATGCGATCTTGATGTGCATAGGAGTTCCCAGATGGATATTTGTGCGGGAATGGTTTTAAGTTGAGCTGCTATGTCATAAGTAGCATTGGTCTTGCAAGTGGTTCCCGACAAAGTTTTCCAGGTTTCTTTTGGATTCTGATTATTTCTCTTAAAATACCTCCTGTTGTTACCCACTTCATCACATTCTAGGTAATGCCATTGGACTGCTTTTAAGTCGTAGGAGGGAACCGTCCTTCCTTCCAGGATTATCAGCGGTTCTTGAGGATGGAGAGTTGTGGCTGAAATGTTTTGTGATAGATCCAATGATTTCCCTTGAGGTGCTACCAAGTCCTGACTGGTTTTAGGAGTAGAGTTCTCTTCCCCTTTTTGATGTGTGGGAAGGGTCCTTTGGGCATGTGCCAGCTGGCAAGGCATCAGGAATGTCGGGGCTTAACCCGAGGGTGCCCCTTGCAAGGTTAGCGAGGTTAGATCAGGGAGGCCTATTGAGAGGATAATAGGTTCAGGATTCAACCTTTTTGGATGTACTGGGAATGGAGTTGAATGTGCTCCTTTGGGGGCAGGATGCTGGGGGTGTGACCTATTGGGTGCTGCTTCAAGGAATACAAGAGGCGGTGTTGATGGTGCTGTAAGAGGTTGAGTGGCTGGTGCTGCTTCCAGAAAAATAAGAGGTTGAGCGGCTGGTGTTGCTTCAAGGAATACCTGTGGCCCAGGCGATGACGCCTGTTGGTATCCCCATGTCCGATTTATTGTATCGGGCATGATTGCTTGAATGGAATGATGTGGGGAGGAGTACATGGGTTGCCCTCCTTTAATGTGGTTGACGGTAGAGGTACCAGATGTGTTGGGTCCTGCTTGATCTGATGGCAGAGAATTATGGAGAATGTTGACTTGAGTTGTATTGTTGGCCTGTGGGGTGATCGCAATCTTCTGGCTTTCGATCAAATCTTGGACCACATGTTTTAAGGAGAAACAGCGGTCTGTTAGGTGGCTAGGAACCCGGTGATATACGCGATATTGATTTTCATTGTAACTAGGAGGCAAGGGATTAGGTGGAAGCCGAGACTGGAGTGGTGTCAACAACTACTTTTGTATGAGCATTGTCAGCACTTGACTATATAATTGTGCTAAAGGGGTAAACTTCCTCCCTAACATTGCCTGTTTGTATGGGCCTGACGCATTCCCCTAGGTTGTTGCTATTGTTGTTGAGATGGTTATGCCTGATATCCCTGTTGGACTTGCTATGGTTGGTACTTCCTATTTGACTGTAGATGGTATTGCCTATCTTGACGTGGCTCCAATTGCAGAACATACTGATTGCCTTGAATATTAGTGATGATGTTGTTAATTTCTCTAATGCGCTGAGCGGGAGCAGTGCTGTTTCCATTCCCATATCTAATGGGTTCCCCTTGACTTTGTTTCTCTTGATTGAGGGGGCCTGGTGTGGCCACGGGGAAATGGTTCCAGCCCTGATCTCGGCTTCCACTTGTTCTCCGGCTCGGATGAGTTGGGAGAAATTTACGTAGGGATATAATATTAGATATCCTAAAATGCTGGGATTTGCTGAATGTATGATCATGGATATCTGCTCTTCGTCATCGATGGGGTTCCTCATTCGAGTTGCCATGGCTTGCCATCGTCCTACGTATGCCGATAAAGATTTGTCGCTTTTTTATCTCAAGGAAGCCAGGTCTGACCTTCTTGGAGCCATGTTTAGGTTATACGAGAACCTATCAATGAATGCCTGGGAAAGTTTCTTCCAGGTTCTGATTTGATGGCTGTCCAGTGATGTGTACCAATATAAAGCGTCACCCTTAAGGGATTTTTGAAAGAGCCGTATCAAGGCTCCATCATTCCCTGCTACTGTATTGAGTTCCCCACAAAATACTTTTAGGCGTGCTGTGGGGCACCCGCTGCCGTCATACCTTTTGAATTTTGGTACCTCGAAGTTCGGAGGTACCCGGGCATCTGGGAAGGGACAGAGGTCCTTGAACTTGGTGGATGGGTGGTCCCCTCCTTACTGTCTTTGGAGCTGATTTTGCAGCATTTGCAACCGCTCTCGTAATTCCTCAATCTCAGACTTGCCTCGCGGATGGTATCTTGCCCCTTGTTGTAGGGCTTGTGCTGCTTCCTCTTCATATGAATCAAGAATGTGGGGTTGCTGAAAAGATGGTGGACTCCCAGTGGGGAGAGGTAACTGGAATTGAACACTGCTCCCTTTCGGAAGAGGGTGTGATGTTTGGAAATGGCTCCCGCCTGGGGTATCTACCAATTCCAGAATGTTACTCCCGTTAGGGGGGGTGAGTTGGTCTCAAAACTGGCCCCCTTCGTGGGCATCCGCCAGTTCTTGTCTGTGGTTACCGTTAGGGGGAACTTGTGTTGTAACCTAATTATTGTGTTGTGCTGAGTAGAGATGTGTGGGAGGGTTGCTCCTTATTGCTGGCTGCTGTTAATCTTGCGCCGACTCTTCTAGGAGAGGGAGCACGAGATTTGCTGGGGTAATGACGAAGAAGGTAAAAAGGGTATGAGGGAGTGAACTGTTCTGTACACTGGGCTGGGTTGTTTGTGTATTTGGTGTGGGACTTGAAACCAAGCGAAGTAGTAGCTCTGCATTGTTCGAAGTAATAGCTCCTATGTGGTTGAATTGGCTTGGGGGTCTCCCTGAACCACGGGTGGTAGTGGCGCGGATAGTGGTGTAGGTACGGGTGTTGATGTTTTGGGAGCTGGCTGAGCCGCCAGCTCTTCTTCATGGGTAGCTTGAGAGGTCATGGCTGCACGGGATCGAGTGGTTATGGTTCAAATTTGTGCCTAAAAAAGAACAAGTGGAAGAATTTTTTTGTTTTTGTATGAATGCAACGATGATGTCCCTTGAGATTGGAATACCACATGTTTTCAAGTCAGATCTCAACTAGTGTGAGCTAACAGATCCCCAATGGAGTCGCATTCTGTGGACACTGGAATTCGGCACCCACGTTGATTTATGTATTTGGGATGAGATTAGGCTGATTTGGTGATTGTTGAAGTCGCCACTAGCTGAAAAATCTTAGAATCCCACGGCCGGCTAGAACCATGGAACACGTTAAGGTTAGAGAAATCTAAAGACTCTCCTTCCTTAAATTGACCCTTGGTCTATGATCAGAGATTCCAGGTAAGGGACCTCAGTTACAAAGAGGGAATGTGTTAGGTACCCTCTCTTCCCGTATAAATGTACGGTTTTTACTTAGTGTGGTAAAATGATCTTAAGGGATGATAATGATGTTGTGGTCATGATGGGACTAGTCACACGTGGATTTCTGATATAGCAAGATTCGAAATTTCGAAGGCCACAGAGCATACATCCGACAATGTGTTTAAAGGGCGGATGTAATGATGCTATGTGAAAAGGAAAAGAAAACGTGGACTAGGTCACTAGGAATTTCTGATGAGACAGGGTCTGATATACGGCAAGTCACAGAGCATACGTTCACTAGAGATCTAGAGAAGCAGGGGGGTTGAGAAGGGAGTAGATGTCATGATGAATGCTTGTGGGATGATGGACCTTTGGCTTGATCTCGAGTAAGCTAAAACATAAAGTGGACCATGACCAATTTGGGTTAGGCTTATGGGTTAGAAGGGTTGAGTTGAGGGCTAGGGGGTGGCTGGGAAAATCTATATTTTGAGGGGCTTGGAAACTCCTTCCCATTCCCTCACTCTCTTCCTCACTCACTCTCTTTCTCTCCCTCTCTCTCTCTCTCTCTCTCTCTCTCTCTCTCTCTTTCTCATTCCCTCTCTTGGTTGTTGTTGAAATGAGAAAGGGAGAGGGCTATTTATAGCCTTCTGCAATGGCACTGTTGTAATTTTTGGCTTTAGGAGGGGTAAATGCTGAGGAGGCAAGTGGTGGTTGGTGAAGAGGAGAGAGATGCCACATGACATTATCTCATTGACTCATAGGGATGGTAAATTGGTAAATAGTGAAGGTAGGGGGGTAATTTTAAAGAAAAGTTGACTTTTGAATGCTGGGACAATTGTCCACATACGGGCCGCGAGTACCGGTAGTCGGAGTGTCGCAGGAGGTAATCAGACTACCACTCGTGGTAGTCAGACTACCGCCCGGGTCTGGTTCGGACTAGACTCGCATGTGTGTGCTTTGTGTGGTGCTCTGGTTCATCCGGTGGTCTCTGTTTTGAGTTTCTGGGACTAAAAGTGGATTTAGGTATAGATAGAGGGTTCTGGCTAAGGTATAGGGTATAGGCGAGGCTGTATGCGTGCTAAACAGTTTGGATTGTGGTTTCAGGTTATGGATTAGGAGTTTTAGGGACTTTTTGGTCATGATTTGGTTTAGGCTGGGATTAGGGTTTGGTCCAAGGTATGACCATGGTTCCTGGATATGAGTCTTAGTCTTCTCAAGATGTTATGGATTAGGAGTCTTAGTCTTCTCAGGTTAAGGATTAGGAGTCTTAGTCTTCTCAAGATGTTACCCTGGGTTGGGTGTCTACAGAGTGATATTCATCAGTCCTTAGGGCGACCTATTACCATATTCCTTTACGTTAGGTACAACATGTACTAGTAATGAAGCTGAATATGAAGCCCTCATTATAGGAATGGAAATGCTCAAGAGATGAAAATAAAAGTGTGATGAATCTTCGGTGATTCTAAGTTGGTGATAAACCAACTTATGACAAAATTCGAAATAAGAAAGTATGAGCTCCTACCATATTATCGACAAGCACGATAATTATTGGAGCAATTTCAAGACGTCGAAATCAAGCACGTACCGCAATCAGAACATGTAAGGGCGGATGCTTTTGCTAGCTTGCTTACAGCCTTATCCTGTCCTAATTGAAGTCTTCTTCAGATAACAATCGAAGAAAGAAGTTTCTTGCTGTCCGCTGAAGATGTTAACGAAATCTCTGAAGCACTTCTTACGTCATGTTTGGAAATTATGATAAATGACTGGCATCAGTCTTTCGTAGATTATCTCAAATATGATATTTTGCTAGAGGATCTAGCACAATAGTTGCAAATAAAGCAAAGAGTGAAGAAATTCATTATGTGCAGTGAAGAGCTTTACAGAAAGTCGTATAATGAGGTGTTGTTGAGATGCTTGAAATGAAAGAAGAAAATCAAATATTAAGGGAAGCTCATTCAAGAGAATGTGGGGCTCATCAGGCTGGTAGGAATTTGTTCCATCGGGTATATCGAATTGGATATTATTGACCTACGATGTTCAAAGATGCGTTGATTATGTGAAGCGATGTCATGAATGTCAAATACATGACGATGTCATACATGTACCTCCTAAAGATCTTCATCAATCAGTAACTTCTTGGCCCTTCGCAGCTTGGGGGATGGATGTTGTTGACCTTATAAATCCACCATCATCTAAAGGAAAACAGTATATTTTGGTGGCGACAGGTTATTTCTCAAAGTGGACTGAAGCTATCGCACTTAGAAATATCGAAGAGAAGGATGTCGTAAATTTCATACGACATGCAATAATATACCGCCATGGTATCCCTAAAAGGATCATCACTGATAATGGGACTCCATTCAAGAATAAAGGTATGGAGAAATTATGCCGAAAATTCGATATCTAGCATTCATTTTCAATGCCTTACTACCCACCAGCCAGTGGGTTAGCTGAAGCGTTCAATAAGACAATTATAAAGATATTGAAGAAGATAGTCACGTGAAATAAACGTGATTGGGATGAGAAGTTGCAAGAATGTAACGCCCTGAAAATCGGGGGTCGAGTAACAACTCATCTCTCGAGTTCCAAAACATCACTTATGCAACATATATGCTTATGATTAAATGTTGTCTGTGTTAGTGCATTAATCATGAGTGGGATTATACCAAAAGAATAATTCATACTCTGGATCAAGTTGTAAAAAGCAAGCGGAAGACTGAAAGACATAAATAAACGTATATAAGTCAAAAGAGCACGATCAGTCTCTAGAGTATGAATACGTCACCGAGTCACCATATACATGTAATAGTCTCAAAATCAAAATGTCAAACGGTACAACTACAATGATAATCCATGTAGCCCCGTTGATCCGGATGGCTTAAGCGAGCCGCCGGAGAACTGCATATAAGAGAACTTGTCCTGATCGTCATAATAATCAGGCTCCGCCTCCCGAGTCACATTATCATCTACATCTAAGACAGAGTCTGGTGGGTGTTTAGAACACCGTCCTAGAACGTGGGAGTGAGTGATCAACTTAGTGGAATCATAGAGCAAAGGTTAACATGTTATCAATTCGATCAAGCAGTAATGATAATGCAATACAACAATCAGGTCCTAAGTACTCTTGTTAATGCAAGAATGATATGAATGATATGATGCATGCCCTCACCTATGCTCCCTCAGCGACTTCATCTCACGATCGCGCATGCAACCCTTTCTCAGTGCTTGACCTGCTACGTCAAACACACACGTAATGCGGTGCTGGCACATGATTACCAAGTTCTTATTAGTCCTTTTCATATAGCAGGGTTGGGAAACTAAGGTACCTCCCTTACTTCATTTATCAAACAATGATCCATTCTAGGGTCATCAGTCCTAGGAAATCTCATACAACGTTACGGTTCTAGGTCGCTGCAAAGAGCTCGTCACTAAATCAGCCAGGCCTAGTTTATACTCTAGATGCAAAGGAAGGGTTGTCGTCTCCATGTAGACTCAGAGTATGTTTGAGGTCACTACAAAGGGCTCGACACCAAATTAGTGTAGGCCGACAGCTCGAATACAGCGTCCTATACCACTGTATTCAGCTCACGAGGTGATTTTGCTCACTGGTCACTAGGGGGAGGCTCGTCGCCCCAGCGTAGGCCGACAGTTCGACCATGGTGTCCCATACCACCATGTCCAGCTCATGAGTCTTAGCGGATCGGGGCACCAAGGTTAAACGGGATTTCACTAGTGAGTTTGGTACCTTAAGTTCAAGCAGTAGCGTCCAAACATGGTGAACATAAATAAGGCAAATCGGGTTATTAGACGAGCTCAACTAATACGAGAGCACATTGTATCGATCGACATGAAGTGCATAAGCACTTCGTGTGGCCACACCACTGCCGACGACCAACGCAGGACTTAGGTTTGTCAAACACGTTTGACGTGGCGAATGAATCTCAGCCACGAACTCAAAGCCTGTTACCAATTGCCTGGACTAACCGTAGTCCCAAACACATTCAATCCTTAACCGGTAAGCCTGTGGAGTAGTCAGAGCAGAATTAACCAAGTAATTTAAACATGTTAACAAGCATGTTATAAAACACAATGTAAACAGGAAATACAAACACATACATTTCATACGTAAGCGATTAAACTAAACAACTTCCATGGAGGAAATCATACACATCTCTAAGGTAGGTGAGAATCATATCTCAACACCCACTTAAAGTACTATCATCAAGTACTTACTCATACAAGCATTTTCACAAATACTTAGAATACACTTATTAACATACATAACGCAAGTTAGCCAAAACATGTATTAGGCCGAATCCTTTCGCCGAGTAGTTATTACACGTATATCTAGCATATACACACAATAATTAATCATGGCAAACACACTTTCATATTTTGTACATATACGGTATTTTCTACAAATATACAGAATACACTAAACCCCACAAATTGCATACATAATTGAATCGCAAAACGAACATCGCATTTTTCATGTGAAATAACACCCACATCAGGAATCTATCATTATCTAACATTGAAAGCTATGAAAACCATAACTTATACGTCTATAATCCACACCTTACACCGCAGAAGCGTAACGAATTCAATAGAGACTCTAAGACTTCGTCAACGATGGTACATCAACCTATAGCATGAGTTAAGTCAGCTATCACTTGTAATAATTGAAACCCTAAAACAGATTACAGTTAGGTTTTATTACCTAAGAATGAAGTCAGAATTGCCAGAATAGCGATTAGGTAGCGATGGATAGGCACGTAGAACAGCAAGATAGAGTACCAGGAGTCTTCTCCCACTTCTCTCTCACTTTCTTTCTCTTTCCTCTCTTCTCTCTCCTAAGGTTTATACTAAATTCGTATGGAGTGAATGAGAGAGGGTTTAAGGTCCTTATATAAGCCTAAAACTGATGGAAATGGCCCCAGGGCCAAGGTATACTTAGGTTATAGCCAAAGGGAGTATGTTTCAGCTCAACGGAGCACTTCCGGAGCCCCCCTTGAGCCAGAGGTCGAACTTAAGCTCCCTTATGATGGATCTAGGTCAAGCTGAGTTTTCAGTCTGAGCTAGTAGCGGACCAGTTTCAGTTCAACGGTCCACGATCACCAATCAGGGCCACAAGTACACTGACCTGTATATGAAAATTTCCCTGATCCGAGGATGTATTTGGGTTAGATTCTGAAGGTTTGAATCCTTATAGTCGGCCCACAAGCGACAAGTCTCAGATTACTTAAATTTAGATTTTTATTTCTAAAATATCCACGTTTCTCACACACTTCACTCCAGGCTCAAACGAATAGCCCCATGACACTATCTGGATTTGATTTCCGAGATGGTTGTCACGTCCAACAAGGCAGTCTAAATTATATAACTTCGTAGTAAGCGGACTTTCGACGTGCGGTGTAGATCCGATATGGAGTTTCAATGTGCTCCCGAGAGCAACTGGGTAATGAGATTGATCCTAGATTTTAGGGTAACCTAGCACCAATGATTCTATAAGTTTTGGGTCTTGCAGATCGTATTTAAAGTAGATCAAACAGATTTCACAGCTAATCTAGTTTAACGCTTAGTTAATTTCGTCTAATTTCTAGAGGATTTGGTCCTGAGTGATTTCTGCCTAAGGTGGTACTCGGGTCTCGGTACAGATTTTTCCGAGACGTTACAATCTACCCCCCTTAAACAAAATTTCATTCTCGAAATTAGTACATTTTCGTACTCCTCGAGAATCTGAGGGTGGTTCTTTCTGACGTCTACCTCTGTCTCCCAAGTAGCCTCTTCTTATGTGTGATGCGTCCACAATACCTTCACAAGTGGAATAACCTTGCTATGTAATACCTGCTCTGTCATGCCCCAAACCCGGAGATCGGAATCACAAGAACCCCGATCGTCGAATCCAGTACGGACAGCCTCCGTAGTACCTCATTCTCGGTTCCCAGCGCCTATGCGCCAGATTCCGATCCTAGGATCCTACAAGGAGGATTTTCTTTTTTGCAGTGTATATTTATCTCGTAATAAGCATAACCACAAATATACCCAAATCATAAAGGCATCATCATCATCATATATCCACTAATATAAACTGTTGAATACAGTACTGAAAGGGAAATACATATGACAAAAATCAAAGCTCCATAAGTCCGCTGCACGCTCCAAGCTCAATGCTGCTGCAACCTAACACCACCTGTACGCATCTATTGTGCATAAGCTTATAGAAAGCTTAGTGGGTGGTGAAAGTGTGTGCACAAGGTAAGTGCCAAGTAAGTAATATCAGAGTAATCAGAGTAAGCGGAAATACTGAAAGTTCGTGAGTCATACAATATCAGGGTATGCAATGCAAATCAGATATATAAATGAGGAGTCAAAAAAAGTCAAATATTAGATGCCGAGGATGCAATGCCATAAATCATACTATATCGAAATAAGTGGAAATATACTGATAAGTTTATGAGTGCCTTTAGCTGTACAAAGGCTATGCGATGCAAGGCATGAATGCTAGCAGTCATATCAATACAGAAACATGACAACCCAAAATGCTAAGTACTGCGGATGCAATGTAATATGCGGTGCGAATGAAATGACCATGCTGGAGTGAAGTCGGGATGATAGTACGTAGTATCGCAGGCTACGGGGTCCATCACAAGGGACTTCTATCCAAACCAGTCCCATACCTAAATTTGGATAGTCAGACGCACTGTGGTAAACTCCTGATCTCAGGTTAGTTGCGCGCCCAATCGAAATCCTGGCCATGCGAAAGTACATAACAATTAGTTGCGTACCACTAGCCCTAGTGGATAGTGAATGAAATGAATGCATGAGTATGCAACTACTACTCAATAAGTCCACATATCAGTATGGTTCCTCTTTGAGATCATCACCGGGGTCTATTATACTCCAAACCAGATTGTCGCCCCATCGCGCACAACAAGGTGGGTGGAAGAGACCTCACTATCTGCCTGCCAATATCGGGCCCGACTCGTCGATAGCGGACCCATTCCTCGAGCTGGTCAAACTCAGCCTAGCATTGCCCCCTCCTCTCGGGCAGGTAAGGTCGCACCCCCTTCCAACCGGCCACGACACAGTGGGAGACGCGGCATAACGGTATACGGCCCTCATGTGCTAATGCATCCACTCGGTCTAGACGTTGGAGCAACCTTTGGAACCAAGAGGGTTTAGGGACTTTCACCCAGGGATATCTATAGCACTCCATGTAGAACAGATTTCTGGTGTCCCGTTTGGCCATCCACGATATGCCTGTGGAGGCTACGGCCCTGATGTCGCTAGGGCACACAATGCAAGATGCATGAGTTACACAATCCAGTCATGCATCAATCATTCGCATACCGTGCGCTCATGTGAGATAACCTCTGCCTATCAGGAAGTCTCATAATAATCTGCCTAATGACATATGCAATGGTCAACTACATCTCATAACAAATATGCAGATGATGTGTATGGCATGTATCATGATGCTATGCAGTCACATACTCATAATCGGTATCAATAACCGGTATCAATAATAGGCCTCGACAATGTAGACATTTAACCAACTTTGCCTCCAAGGAATGGCTTATACAAAACCAAACATATAATGGGCTCACGGCCTCACTCAACGGCCTAATATACAACACAATGGGCCTTACTCAAGGGCCACATATATACAATAGGTGGGCCCTGCTCATGGGCCTCTAATACATAACATGTGGGCCCTACACATAGGTCTCAAATACGTCAAATGGGTCATGCATTATGGGCCTAATACATATCACAATGGGCTTTGCCCATAGGTCATGAATACATCACAATGGGCCTTGCCCATGGGCCATGAATACATTACAATGGGCCTTGCCCATGGGCCTCAAATACATGACATGTGGGCCCTACACATGGGTCTTGAATACATCAAATGGGCCATCCATTATGGGCCTAATACGTGTCACAATGAGCCTCAATTGTGGGTCGCATGTAGTCATATAATTCTCAACAATCGGCCTTGATAATCGAAATAGGCCTCGACAATCGAAATCGGTCTATATAATCGGCCTCGACAATTCGGAATCGATCAATACAATCAGCCTCAACAAATCAGAATCAACCCATACAATCAGCCTCGACGAATCGGAATCGGAATCGGCCTCGATACTTGGGCACGACAATCGGGATTGATTGATAATCAGAATCAGCAAATCAGTCACATCAATCAAAATCGGCAATTGGCCACAATAATCGGGATCGATCGATAATCGGAATCGGTAAATCGGTCATGTCAATTAAAATCGGCGATCGGTCATGACAATCGGAATCGGCAAATTGGTCACGTTAATCGGAATCGACAATCGGTCATGACAATCGAAATCAATCGATAATCATAATCGGCAAATCGGTCACGTCAATCGAAATCGGTAATCGGTCACGACAATCGGGATTGATCGATAATCGGAATCGGCAAATGGGTCACTTCAATCGGAATCAACAATCAGTCACGACAATCAGGATCGATCGATAATGGGAATCGACAAATCGATCACGTCAATCAGAATCGGCAATCGGTCACGTCAATCAAAATCGACAGTCGGTCACGACAATCGGAATCGATCGATAATCAAAATTGACAAATCAGTCACGTCAATCGGAATCGGCAATCAGGCATGATAATCGGGATCGATCTATAATCGGAATCGACAAATCGGTCACGTCAATCAGAATCGGCAATCGGTCATGACAATCGGGATCGATCGATAATCGGAATCGGCAATTGGTCATGACAATCGAGATGATCGATAATCGGAATCGGCAAATCGGTCACGTCAATCAGAATCAACAATCGGTCATGTCAATTGGAATTGACAGTCGGTCACGACAATCAAAATCGATCGATAATCAAAATTGACAAATCAGTCACGTCAATCGGAATCGACAATCAGGCATGACAATTGGGATCGATCTATAATCGGAATCGACAAATCCGTCACGACAATCGAGATCGATCAATAATCGGAATCGGCAAATCAGTCACGTTAATCAGAATCGACAATCGGTCACGTCAATCGGAATCAATAGTCGATCACGATAATTGGAATCGATCGATAATCAGAATTGACAAATCAGTCACGTCAATCGGAATCGGCAATCGCCACGACAATCAGGATCGGTTGATAATCAGAATTGACAAATTGGTCACATCAATCGGGATCGTCAATCGGTCACGATAATCAGAATCAATCGATAAATAATTAGAGTCAGTAAATTGGTCACGTCGATCAGGATCGGCAATCGGTCATGATAATCAGAATCGATCGATCCACAATCAGAATCGATAAATCGGTCACGACAATCGGACTCGGCCTCGATGATCGGTCAATCAAGGCTTAAGGGAAGGTCACGATGTGAACATTAAACTATCATTGCCCATCAATGTGGACATTTAACCAACATTGCTCCCAAGGAGTGACCCAAATAAGGGATTCATACACAATGTAACGACCACTCATACATCACATCGGGCCTCGCCCATGGGCCTCGAACACATCACAATGGGCCACAAACCATGGGCCAAAAATACATTTCAATGGACCACGACCATGGGCCATATAAAATTCAAGTGGGCTGCATTACATGGGCCTCAAATACAAAACAGGTGGACCCTATCACCTGGGCTAAAAATTCAAATGGGTGGGCCCCATACATGGGCCAAAATACATCATGATGGGGCCTCATATACATCACGTCGGGCCTCACTCATGGGCCCAGTATACATCACAATGGGCTTCTCCATTTGGGCCTCACATACATCACGCTGAGCCGCATGACAGGTGGGCCTGCACCTCCCAAATGGGCCCACCAGGTGAATGACATGGATGTACACCACATACATTAAGGTGGGCCTGGCCGATGGGTGGTGTGGACCTAAAATACATACATCAATGAAGGGTACCACAGAACTTTGCTGGCGTGGATACCCAGCAGATGAGAGGCTGCATGGGACCCACCGTGTGGATCCCATCAGCTGGAACCACACGTGCCATCAAGGTGGCCCCACATGCTAGACAACATGTATGTACAACACATACATCATGGTCGGCTTGACATCACAGCAGAGGGCCCATCGTCCTAACGCTGGACGGTGCAGATTTAAAATACATACATCAAGGTGAGTCCCACCCCCACACGTGTCATACGTCTGGGGGTGGGCCCCACAACATGAAAAGGGATGGACAGTACGTATAAAACACATACATCACGGTCCACCTAGCTTAACTTGTTGGTGTCAATCGGCCAAGGGCCCACCATCCTAAGAAAATGGACGGTGTGGATTTAAGATACATGCATCAAGGTGGGTCCCACCTCACACGTGTCACACGTGTGGGTGGCCACTTCCAAACGTATGGACGGCGTGGGATAACACATACCTCATGGCACCCACGAGCCCGTTGACGCGCAGCAGAAATCTGCTGGCCGTCCAGCAGGTGGACGGCCCGGATCTGAAGTAAGAGGTGGGTCCACACGTGTGACCCACCTCAGCTTGATGCTGATCTATATATATATATATATATATATATATATATATATATATATATATATATATATATATATTACTATAGAATTATAATATTATTATATTATTTATAACAACGTCCTGCTCCTGGGCGTTGTGATATAATAATATTATTATATTACTAATATTAGTCCAGCCTCTGGACGTTACTAACGGATGGCTAGGATATGTGGGACCCACCGTCCTTGTTGCTTGACGGTGTGGTGTGCCACACTTGCAGATCAATGTGGGTCCCACAGCCCTTAGGCCGAGTGACAAATAACATTGCAGTGGGCCTAGGGATTTTGCAAACGGCATCATCACGGCTGTTGCTATGGTGCGGCCCACGTGAACTCTGGATCTTAGATGATCTAGAGATGGACGGTGTGGATTCAGCACATGTGTACCAAGGTGGGTCCACGTCAGTGGGCCACTCCACAGCAAACCAAGCTGATGTTTGAACCTCCTTGTCAAACGGTCTTACATGACCGACTGGTCACACAGACCCATCTCAACGGCATGACAGTCCCTTTGCTAGACTGTCTGGATGAAATACGGTCATCAGGTGGGGTCCACGCATTTGAACGACATAAATAAAATGCATACATCATAGTGGGGTCCACGTGGTGGTCTGAATGTCCTGTACACATCAGGTGGGCCCCACAATATAATACCTACATCAAGATGGGTCCCACCATGTGGGTCCTAAATCCACAAATCAAGTCAAATAAAAAGAACACCCACCTATGCTTCTTGGTCCGATGAAATTCCTAGCACTTCGGCTTCGACTTTAACGGAAGATAATGGAGATTGAACGGTTGGATGGTGGAGATGGGAGTTAAGAAGTGGGCCACACATAGCTCTCTCATGGAGCTCTCATGCCTTGGGCGATTGCTTGCTTGAATTTGGGGGAGAGAGAGAGAGAGAGAGAGAGAGAGAGAGAGAGAGAGAGAGAGAGAGAGATGGGTGATGTGTACTTGACATGTAAGGGATGAGTTTGTAAGAGAGATTTGACTTTAGGGGAGGGGTGGTTGTACTTGACATGATGTGGTGATTGATGGAATTGATTTGACATGTTCTCTCTTGGGTTTTGCAAATGAGCGTCGTTTTTCTCGAACTAAATGCAAGCGCACATCTCTTGGCCCGGGTATCGCTTCGATGCGCGAGACACGGCATCGGAACCGCGGCGACGGCGTGGTCGCACTGGTACAAGTCTCGAGTCAAGCCAACTCTGAAATACAGGATATGACTAGGGGTTGTACGCAAATGCTATCTATACGTTGCGGGTCGCCGGAATTCGGCCAGAAGAACCGCGGAAGCCTACGGAACAGTACAGGCTAGGATATGGGTCTAACATGCTCCTTCCTGTCTAGAATACGCGTCGAACGCAATACATATGTAACATCCTCGCTCAACTGCACCTATTCCCATCTAATAATGTGGGAAAGATCAAGAACGTATTTCTTCAGCATAGATACATGAAATACGTTGCGTACGCCCGCAAGTGGAGTGAGCAAGGTAAGATAGTATGCCACCACACCCACTCGGTCTAATATCTGGAATGGGCCAATGAACCGCGGTGTGAGCTTCCCTTTCTTGCCAAAACGAAGGCCTCCCTTCATGGGGGAAACTCGGAGGAATACATGGTCCCCAACTTCAAACTCTAGTGGTCGCCGCCTCATATATACATAACTCTTCTGTCTGCTCTGTGCTGTAAGAAGTCGACGCCTGATAATGTCGATCTTCTCTGAGGTCGCCTGTACTAACTCTGGACTGATCAAACTGCACTCGCCAACCTCTGCTTAATAATGCGGTGCTCGACAGAGGCGCTCATACAAGGCCTCATAAGGAGTCATGCCAATACTCGCCTGAAAATTGTTATTGTAGGTGAACTCTGCATATGAGAGACAGTCATCCCGAGAGACAGTCATCCCAACTATCCTTGAAGTCTAAAACACAAGCCCGCAACATATCCTCCAAAATCTGATTCACCCGCTCCGTCTGCCAGTCGGTTTGTGGGTGGAACGCGGTACTAAACTTCAATTTTACACCCATCGCTTCCTGGATACGAGTCCAAAAGATAGATGTGAATCGCGTGTCTCGGTCCAACTTGATCTCCAAAGGAACTCCATGTAGACGCACTATTTGTTTGATGTACAATCTGGCCATGTCGTCTGCTGAGTTCGAAACGCTAATAGGGAGGAAATGGGCCGATTTCGTTAATCGGTCCACAATCAACCAAATGGAATCATGTCCCTTCCTCGTCTTCGATAGCCCTGAGATGAAATCCATGGAAATGAAATCCTATTTTCATTCTGCTATGGGCATGGGTTGAAGTAGTCTAGGAGGTCGGCGATGCTCTACCTTGACCTGCTGACATGTGAGACAACGGGACACATACTCTGCGATATGGACCTTTATATTGTCCCACCAATACGACCTCTTCATATCTTGATACATCTTCGTGCTACTAGGATGCATCGCAAGCTTCGAACTGTGAGCTGCCTCGAGAACTTCCTGTCTCAAATCATAAATGTCTAGGACGCATAGGTGGCCAAGGTAACACAGGCTCCCATTCATATCAACACTCCACTCGGCCTCCTCATCATCGCTAGCCAGCTTTCTGAGCTCAACCAGTCGCTCATCGTCTTTCTGGGCTGCAATAATTCGGTCATCAACAAGCGGCTGCACTCGAATATGCGCGATACTCTCAAATGGTTCTGCTACCGTGAGCTTCTGCTCAAAGTAACGCATGAATTCCACCATGTGCTATTCCTCAACCATTAGCGGAGTCGCAAATGCAATCACCTTCTTGCGGCTTAATGCGTCTGCCACAAGATTAGCCTTGCTAGGATGGTAGGAAACCTCGAAATTGAAGTCCTTCAAGGTTTCCATTCATCGGCGCTGCCTCATATTCAAATCCCGCTGAGTGAATATATACTTAAGGCTCTTGTGGTCGCAAAAGAGCTCGAACTCCTCTCCGTAGAGGTAATGCCTCCATAGCTTCAATGCAAAAATGACGGCCGCTAATTCCGGGTCATGGGTAGGGTAATTTTCCTTGTGTTTCCTCAATTGCCTCGAGGCATAAGCAATCACCCTGTCCTTCTGCATAAGGGCACATCCCAAACCAACATGAGACGTGTCGCTATATATCGTATATTTGACCCCTAGCTTTGGCAATACTAGCACAGGAGCGGACATCAACCTGTCCTTCAGCTCTTGAAAAGCTGTTTCCGCCTTCTCATTCCAGGTGAACTTTGGATCCCTTCGAGTTAACTGAGACAAAGGTCTGGCTATCTTTGAGAAGTCCCGAATAAACGTCAGTAATTGCCTGCCAGGCCCAGAAAACTCCGCACCTTAGTAACCGAACCAGGCTGTTTTCAGTCCTGAACTGCGGCTACCTTAGCAAGGTCCACCGCTATCCCTTCCTTGGATACCACATGTCCCAGGAACTTGACTTCCTCCTTCTAGAAGTCGTATTTCTTATACTGTGCGAACAACTGGTTCTTCTTCAAAGTATCCAATACTGCTCGCAGGAGTTCCTTGTGTTCTTCCCGACTCTTAGAGTATATCAGGATGTCATCTATAAACACGATGACGAATCAGAATTGAAATGGATGGAACACCCTGTTTATCAAGTCCATGAACATGGCTGGTGCGTTCGTAAGACCAAACGACATCACAAGAAACTCGTAGTGCTCAAAACAAGTCCTGAAAGCCGTCTTATATACGTCCTCATCCCTGACGCGCAACTGATGATACCCTGACTGCAAGTCGATCTTCGTGAAATACTGCGCTCCTCTCAACTGATCAAACAAATCGTCTATCCTGGGCAGAGAGTATTTGATCTTCACCATCACATGGTTCAATCTGCGGTAATCAATACACAACTGCAGTGACCCATCCTTCTTCTTCACAAACAACACAGGTGCTCCCCAAGAAGACACACTCGGTCGTATGAAGCCAGCATCTAACAGATCATCAATCTGTTTCTTCAACTCCTTCATCTCACACAGAGGCATGCGGTACGTCGGGAGTGAAATGGGCGTCGCACCAGGTGCTAAATCAATGATGAAATCAACCTCGTGACGAGTAGGTAGCCCCGGTATCTTACTGAACACTTCCCCAAAATTCCGAACTACAGGCGTATTTTCAAGTGCCGGGCCATCAATATTCCTCATTAAGGAAGCTTAACAAAGAACTCGAAAAATGCAACTGACCTACACGGGAAATGTAAAAGGCATGCCCTCACGCCCATAAGCTGTTACTAGACGAGTCTCACAGTTAATCTCGGCCCTTGCTTCACTTAACCAATCCATACCAAGGATGACGTCGAAATGGTACAGTGTGGTGACAATCAAGTCAATACATATTGTCCTACTCCCTAGATCTATCAAGCAACCCTCACACATCTTGGTGGCATCTGTAAAAGTCCCTGGTGCCGCGATGACTGGCGCCCCAACCATTGGGGTCATATTCAGTCCTAAGGGCTTGACTGCAGAACATGATATCACAGAAATAGTGGATCTCATATCCACTAACAGAAATATAGGGGTACCTTCGATGTGGGCGGTGAGCTCGAAGGCCAAAGGTACCGTAGCTGTAGAGTCAGGCACTTCCGCTGCAAGTGCATGGACGCGCGCTTGCTGGGATCGGTTAGGCTGAGGCACCGTAGGTCGCTGGGGCATCCTAAATCGAGATGCAGGGGGCCTAAAGGATGGATGTGTAGGTGCAGTTTATAAGGGCGATGCCGACAAAACCTGAGGGGGAGGGCGGTTGATTCTCTATGGTGGCGAGGACCCGTTATCTCTCATACGCGCAAAACAACTCTTTGTAACGTGACCTGGTCTCCCACAGTAAGTACTTGTCACACCAGGTGGCCTCATCGGAACTAGTGGCGCTGCGATACTGGGAGGAGAGTCGGTACGGGACCTCTTGCCGAGGAATGGCCTGCTCGGCACATCTGGTCATAGTCTAGGGATCATAGGCCCACAAGAATGTGACAATCGATCCCTGTCCTGCTCTGCACGCATAGACATGTGTACTAGCTCAGCATAGGAGGGTATACTAGCACAACACATCTTTGACCAAATGTCAGGTCACAGGCCCTCGGAGAAATGCCGCATCCGCATTTGCGCGTCAGCATGTATAGTAGGGACGTATCTGCCCAACTCTGTAAACTGGTGCTCGTACTCTGTCACTGTCATGCCTCCCTGTCTGAGGTGCAAGAACTCATTCTCCTTCTCATACCGGTATGTCTTGGGATAATATTTCTCATGAAAGCGGAACTCAAAAGCTGCCCATGTCCATATATAGCCAACTGCAACTGTCCGCAAAACACTATCCCACCACAAGCTAGCCTCCTTTTCAAACATAAAGGTG
Organism: Magnolia changhungtana; assembly: GCA_030180095.1. Classification (NCBI taxonomy): domain Eukaryota; kingdom Viridiplantae; phylum Streptophyta; class Magnoliopsida; order Magnoliales; family Magnoliaceae; genus Magnolia; species Magnolia changhungtana. The sequence continues at coordinate 917,428 of JASAUF010000078.1, forward strand.
GCTAACTCGACCTGCTCCTGCTCTGTACAATGTAGCATCCTCAGCATCTTGGAGATGCGGTCGAGCCAATATTCGGCCTCCTCAGGTCTGTGAGAACCCGTAAAGGTAGGAGGCCTCAAGCGCTGGAATTGCTCGAGGAGACCACTCGTACCCAGATTCTCGTAGGGTATGCAGCATGTGCAAGGGGAGGCACACCCTCATCCTGAGCAGAAGGCCCTATAGTCTCAACAAGGTATACAGATGGTGAAGGTGGAGTTACACTCTCACCCTGAGCTAGGGCCCCTGCAATCGTGGCCAAAAGCTGTTGCTGCTGCTGCTGCTGATGTTGCATCTGCTGCTGCTGGTGCTGCACCTGCTGCTAGTGCATCATCATCAATAACTGTTCTAACCTATCCATAGGTGGGGCTGCCTGAGGCACGTGCTGCGTCGAAAAAGACGCATGGTTCTACTCACGAACCGGTGGTGTGTAAGGTGGCAGCCCAACTGCAGGTCCAGTAGATGGCTGAGACTCAGGCATAGTCTCACGAACCGAGTCCAAACCAAGGTCAGTACGACCATCACTCTGGGGAGGTGCCTGATCCATCGAACCAGTAAGTGAGAGGCGTGCCGTGCTCCGTGTAACCTTCTGTGGCATGCCTTATATAACATAGGGTGCAATTTGTGTAAGATGTGGTAGAACAATACACAATCGTTTAAGCATTCTACACACTTCATAGTAAAAGGGACTGCATGCATTTCATTCACCAAAAGTTTGTCATAATACATGAAATACAGAGTTACATGAATCATGACAGAAGATGCACGTAAGCTAATACAACCAAAGCTTCAAAAACTGAAAAACATTCTACTAACTACTACCCTACTAGGCCCATCAACACGAACACAAACATAACCTAAAGTAGTAACCAAAACGAATTACAAGACAACGGCATGGATGACTAGGCATCCGAATCTGGCGAAGGAGGAGGGGTGCCCTTATCCTGCAGATAGCACAGTATAGTCTTCAAGGTGCAAGTCACGAGGCTTTGAAGATCCATAAGATCCTGTCGTAGGACAGCCTGACCCTCTTCAAGTCAAGCTAAATGGGCATCCTTAGTAGCTCGATCAGCGTCCTACTCTGGTGCCATAGGAGGGGAGCTCTCCTCTGTGTCCTGGGCCTCATCTTCTTCTTCTTGTTCCTCCTCTATCTCTTCCCTGCTTTCTTCCTTGCTTTCATACTCCTCACTAGCCGTCTCATCCTCACTCTCCTCAAGTTGGGCTTGCCGCTGCCGTGGCCCGATTTTCATCTGATTGAGAGTAGTTTCATCAATGAAATGTTGTGGCACTGGGAGCTCTACGCCAAGACTGTAGCTGAACTCGCGTGCAATCTTACAGATAAGCCAGCCGAAGGGGAGCGAATTAGTACTTCTATTGGAGTGTGCGGTAAGAACTATCTGCCGCAAAATATACGTAGGCACGCACAACTTCTCTCCTTACTCCGCTTGGTATAGAAAATCTACCATTAGCCGTGTGCACTCACTGCGATTGCCCCACCTGGGGTACACGTTAAACGTGCAGATATGGTGGAGTAGACGAAAATCATCCGTCATGTTTGACGCTAGGAGGCTATTGTTTGGCTGCCATTGAACCAGTCGACTACAAAGGAACCGTGTGTGGAGATCTCTTTCACGTGCACTCTTTAGATTCTTCTCGCTCGCGTGAACTTGGCCAAGAGGTATTCTCATGAGTCGAGCTATCAGGCCAGTGTCAATTGTGGCCTCCCGACCTCTTCCCGCGAGAATCTTGAATTACAAGGGCTCCAAGGTAGGCTCTTGAATATGGGCATAGAATGCATAGATAGTGCCCACATTTGTGCGATATTTTCCCTCAAACATAGGGCCCTAACAGGCTTCAACCAGACGCTCCAATAACAGAACTCCCCAAAGAGCCGCCCATCCACCTGAGCTTCAAAAAGGACCCTATGGTCCACATATCTTCCATGGGATAACTCCGCCAGTAGAGCTCTTGGGAGAGGAGCTTGGGGATCGAGATCCCGCTTAGTCTGCACCTCGCGTTCAACGCCCGTGCTTACGGTGATGCCTTTCAGTCTCCTTGAACGAGTGGGGTGACTAGGCCCGACTTCATCCACGACACCCTTTCTCTTTCCCATGAGAGAAAGAATGGTGGAAAGTGAGAAAATGGCCGTAATGAACTCGAATAGAGCCATGAAAAAGTGGAGAAAAGGGAAGAAAGGGATAAGTTATTTGGTTCTCCACGGATTTGAGTCTCAAAGGAGGTGGTAAAGGCTCAATGAAAGGGAATAGAGAGGGAAAATGAAGAAATAGGGTAGGTTAGTGGGTTTACACGAATTTGAGACTCAAATGGGGGATTTAAGAGTTCAAATGAAGGAGAATGGAAAGGTTGGAGGGTGAGTATTGCTGAAAATAGTGGAGGTATGTGTGTTTTGATAGAAAATGATGAAATGGGTGAATGAAGGGGAGGTTTGAGAGAGAAATCAGAAAGTTTTGGAGAAAAGGAAAGCTTGGAGTGGTGGTTTGTGAAGGAGGGGCAAGTTTGGAGGGGTTTAAACTAAAACCCCGTGGACAGGTGACCACACAATGCCCTAACCGCGATCAACTCGGTCGGCCCACCTGGCTTGGCCCGTTTGGCAGTGAGGCCTTGCCGGTCTCTGAAGCTTCTGGCGAGGGCTTGCCCCTTGGGCGAGGTCCTCCCCCCTTGGTCCAATAACATGTTGGGCCCACCTTGGATCTCGCCAGATTTGCTCAGTTTGGCCCTTGACTCTGATTTGAGTCGTTTCGGGGCCTTTCGGGCATGATTCTGATGTACAGCTATATATAGAAAAATTTGAAGGCTGGGATGGTGTAATTTATGGTCTAGACCCGTCGTTTGACGGTCTAGGAGTGATCCAAGGTTGCTTTAAGCGATCTTGGGAGAGTACGGACTCGATATCGACGATCGTTTTTGGTAAACTTCATCAATTGGTGAAACCGGGACTCCTATGACTATTTATACATTCCTTCGCACCCACCTAAGTTGAATTTGTGTTAGCGTACGGTGTGTGACCATAACCCAGGTCCGGTTTAATCCAAATCATGCTCTGATACCAACTTGTAATGCCTTGAAAATCGGGTGTCGAGTAGCAACTCAACTCCTGAGTTTCAAAACATCACTTATGCAACATATATGCTTATGATTAAATGTTGTTTGTATTAGTACATTAATCATGAGTGGGATTATACCAAAACAATAATTCATACTCCAGATCAAGTTGTAAAATGCAAGCGGAAGACCGAAAGACATAAATAAACGTATATAAGTTAAAAGAGCACGATCGGTCTCCAGAGTATGAATACATCACTGAGTCACCGTATACATGTAATAGTCTCAAAATCAAAATGTCAAACAGTACAACTACAATGATAATCCCTGTAGCCCCGTTGATCCGGATGGCCTAAGCGAAGCCGCCGAAGAACTGCATATAAGTGAACTTGTCCTGATCGTCATAATAATCAGGCTCCGCCTCCTGAGTTGCATCATCATCTACATCTAAGACAGAGTCTGGTGGGTGTTCAGAACACCGTCCCAGAACGTGGGAGTGAGTGATCAACTCAGTGGAATCATAGAGTAAAGGTTAATATGTTATCAATTCGATTAAGCAATAATGATAAGACAATACAACAATCAGGTCCTAAGTACTCTTGTTAATGCAAGAATGATATGAATGATATAATGCATGCCCTCGCCTACGCTCCCTCAGCGACTTCATCTCACGATCGTGCATGCAACCCTTCCTCAGTGCTTGACCTGCTACGTCAAACGCACACGTAATGCGGTGTATGCACATGATTACCAAGTTCTTATTAGTCTTTTTCATATAGCAGGGTTGGAAAACTAAGGTACCGCCCTTATTTCATTTCCTAAACAATGATCCATTCTAGGGTTGTCAGTCTTAGGAAATCTCATACGATGTTATGGTTTTAGGTTGCTGCAAAGGGCTCGTCACCAAATCATTGCAGGCCTAGTTTATATTCTAGATGCTACAGAAGGGTTGTCATCTCCACGTAGACTCAGAGTATGCTCGAGGTCAGTACAAAGGGCTCGTCACCAAATTAGTATAGGCCAACAGCTTGAATATAGTGTCCCATACCACCGTATTCGGCTCACGAGGTGATTTTGCTCACTGGTCACTACGGGGAGGCTTGTCGTCCCAGCATAGGCTGACAGCTCGACCACGGTGTCCCATACCACCATGTCCGGCTCATGAGTCTTAGCGAATCGGGGTACCAAGGTTAAATAGGATTTCACTAGTGAGTTTGGTACCTTTGGTTCAAGCAGTAGCATCCAAACATGATGAACATACATAGGGCAAATCGGGTTACTGGACGAGCTCGACTAATACGAGCGCACATTGTATCGATCGACCTGAAGTGCGTAAGCACTTCGTGTGGCCTCACCACTACTGACGACCAACACACGACTCGGGTTCATCAAACATGTCCGACGTGGTGAATGAATCTCAGCCACGAACTCAAAGCCTGTTACCGATTGCTTGGACTAACCGTAGTCCCAAACACATTCAATCCTTAACCGGTAAGCATGTGGAGCAGTCAGAGCAGAATTAACTAAGTAATTCAAACATGTTAACAAGCATGTTATAAAACACAATGTAAACAGGAAATACAAACACATACATTTCATACGTAAGCGATTAAACTAAATAACTTGCATGGAGGAAATCATACACATCTCTAAGGTAGTTGTGAATCCTATCTCAACACCCACCTAAAGTACTATCATCTAAGTACTTACTCATACAAGCATTTTCACAAACACTTAGAATACACTTATTAACATACATAACGCATGTTAGCCAAAACATGTATTAGGGCGAATCCTTTCGCCGAGTAGTTATTACACCTATATCTAGCATATACACATAGCAATTAATCATGGCAAACACACTTTCATATTTTATACGTATACGGCATTTTCTACAAATATACAGAATACAATAAACGCCACAAATTGCATACATAACTAAATCGCAAAACGAACATTGCATTTTTCATGTGAAATAACACCCACATCAAGAATCTATCATTATCTAATATTGAAAGTTTTGAAAACCATAACCTATATGTCTTTAGTCTGCACCTTACGCCGCAGAAGCGGAACGAATTTGACAGAGACTCTAAGGCTTCGTCAACGATGGTACATCAACCTATAACATGAGTTAAGTCAGCTATCTCACCACTTGTAACAATTGAAATCTTAGAACAGATTAAGGTTAGGTTTTCTTACCTAAGAATGAAGTCAAAATCGCTGGAATAGTGATTAGGTAGCGATGGATAGGAACGTAGAACATCAAGATAGAGTACCAGGAGTCTTCTCCCACTTCTCTCTCACTTTCTTTCTCTTTCCTCTCTACTCTCTCCTAGGGTTTATACCAAATTCATATGGAGTGAATGAGAGAGGGTTTAAGGTCCTTATATAGGCCTAAAACTGATGGAAATGGCCCTAGGGCCAAGGTATACTTAGGTTATAGCCAAAAGGAGTCTGTTTCAGCTCAACGGAGCACTTCCAGAGCCCCCCTTGAGCTAGAGGTATGACTTAAGCTCCCTTATGATGGATCTAGGTCAAGCTGAGTTTTCAGTCCGATCGGGTTTACAGGTCACCCATGGCAGACCAGTTTCAGTTCAACGGTCCAAGATCACCGATCAGGGCCACAAGTACACTGACCTGTGTATGAAATTTCCCCTAATCCGAGGGAGTATTTGGGTCAGATTCTAATGGTCTGAATACTTATAGTCAGCCCGCAAGTGACAAGCCTCAGATTACTTAAATTTAGATTTTTATTTCTAAAATACCCATATTTCTCACACACTTCACTCCGGGCTCAAACGAATAGCCCCAGGACATATCTGGATTTGATTTTCAAGATGGTTGTCAAGTCCAGCAAGGTGGTTTTAATTATATAACTTTGTAGTAATCGGACTTTCGACGTGCGGTCCAGATCCGATACAGAGTTTCAATGCGCTCCTGAGAGCAACTGGGTAATGAGATTGATCTTATATTTTAGGGTAACCTAGCGTCAATGATTCTACATGTTTTGGGTCTTGCAGATCATATTTAAAGTGGATCAAGTGGATTTCACAACTAATCTAGTTTAACGCTTAGTTAATTTCGTCTAATTTCTAGAGGATTTGGTCCTGAGTGATTTCTGCCTGAGGTGGTACTCGGGTCTCGGTATGGATTTTTCTGAGACGTTACAAAGAAGCTCTGTGGGCCTATCGAACTGCTCATCGTACTACTACGAATGCCACACTGTATTCTTTGGTTTATGGGGTTCAAGCTATTATCCCCATTGAAACACAAGTTGCGTCGCTTAAGGTAACAGTACACCAGTCAATCACAGATGATGAAAATGCTAAAATAAGGCTAGTAGAATTGAATTTGGTCGATGAAAAGCAATTGACAGCTCAACAATGATTACAATTATATCAGGCAAGAATCTCTGCTGCCTTTGATAAGAAAATCAAGCATCGCTCCTTCAAGAAAGGCGACATGGTGTTGATGTTGAAAAGGCCGATAGTGATCACCCATAGAATAGGGGGCAAATTTGACCTTAAATGGGATGGTCCATACATAATATTCGAAGTGTACTCCAATGGAGTCTATCAGGTGGTAGATCAAGATGTACAAGGCATTAGTATATTGGTCAATGCTTGCTTCATAAAAATATATCGTCCTTGAAATTTCACAAAGTTTTGATTCAGAAGATTCATGGTATAATACTTCTCAATCGAAAGGGGCAAGACAAGCAGAATGATGAAAACAAAGCCTCAAAAGATAACACCGTATATTCTTCTTCATGCAATAAATAAAAATGCAGACTTTCGAGTGTATCGAGTTCAAGCGAATTATTGCCAAGCACCATTGATTATCGCCAAATCGTCAGTTATCGCCAAGCGCCAATGATTATCGTCAAAACAACAATAGCTGTCATCGCCATCGCTGACGCAAAGGCCATTTTATTATCTTAATTATTGAAATTAATATCATCACCGAGCTGATACATTATCCTAACCATACATAAATATCAACAACGATGGCGATTTATCATCAATGGCAGTGGAACAAGCTTAAAAAGCCAACCATGTATACACTACAAGAAATATGGTTTTTACCTACGAAACATTTACCTACAAAAATATTTTTCGTAGGTAAAGATGACTTTTACCGACGAAAATTATTTTCGTAGGTAAAAGCCTACTTTTACCGATGAAATCTAATTTCGTAGGTAAAAGACATCTTTACCTACGACAATTTTCGTAGGTAAAAGGTCTTTTGATTTTTTCAACTTTCAAAAGATTGAAACTTTACTTTTACCTACGAAATATGATTTCGTAGGTAAAACCCATATTTACCTACGAAACTCTTCGTAGCTAAATGGTGTTTTGAATTTTTCAAAAAAATAAAAAATTCAAAAGTTTACTTTTACCTACCAAAACAAATTTCGTAGGTAAAACTCTTATTTACCTACGAAAATATTCATAGCGAAAGGGCTGTTTAACTTTTCACCCCAACAAAACGTGTTTTGAATTTACTTTTACCTACGAAATCAAATTTCGTAGCTACAATCCATCTTTACCTACGAATATATTTGTAGCTAAACGGTGTTTTTAATTTTTAAAAAAACAAAAAATGGAAACCTTTACTTTTACCTACGAAATCTAATTTCGTAGTTAAAAGCCATCTTTACCTACATATATATTTGTAGCTAAAGGGTGTTTTTAATTTTTTAAAAAACAAAAAATGGAAAACTTTACTTTTACCTACGAAATATAATTTCGTAGCTAAAAGCCATCTTTACCTACAAATAGCTTCGTAGCTAAAGGGTGTATTTAATTTTTTAAAATAAAAAAAAAAAATGGAAAACTTTACTTTTACTTAAATCCATTTTTACCTACGAAAATATTCGTAGCTAGAGGGTCATTTGAATTTCAAAAAAATCAAAAACCTTACTTTTATCTAAGTAAAACTTATCTTTACCTATGACAATATTCGTTGCTAAATGGTCATTTGAATTTCAAAAAACAAAAACTTTACTATTACCTATGTAGGTAAAACCCATCTTTAGCTACGAAAATATTCGTAGCTAAAGGGTCTTTTCAATTTTGAATTTACTTTTTACCTACGAAATTAATTTTCGTAGGTAAAACCAATATTTACCTACGAAAATATGCGTAGCTAAAGGGTCTTTTCAATTTTGAATTTACTGTAAAACCTACATTCACCTACGAAACAATTCGTAGCTAAAGGGTCTACGAAAATAATCATAGCTAAAGGGTCTGTTCAAATTTCAAAATAATAAAAACCTTACTTTTTGCAAGTAACAAAAATTCAAAAACTTTACATTTACCTACGAAATTGAAATTCGTAGGTAAAACTCACCTTTAGCTACGAAAATCTTCGTAGCTAAAGGGTCTGTTAAAATTTCAAAAATAAAAACCGAGGTGCTGAAAACGTTGGTGGTAAGACTTTTACCGACAAAAATTTTCATCGGGAAAAGTTTTTCGTAAATATTTTTTAAAAATTGTTTTAATTTTTAAAATTTTTGTCTATAACCTAAATGTGTGTGTGTGTGTGTGTGTGTGTGTGTGTGTGTGTGTGTGTGTGTGTATATAAATATAATATTAAAAGGTAGTATTTAAATAATTTGTAATATCACATGAAAAAAAAATTGAAAAGTTACAAAATTTTAAATATGTTTAAGTAATATTTTGAGAACAAAATAATGCTTTCGAAAAGAAAAATTGGCATTTTGAAATTTTTGAGAAAAAAATTAAAATATGAGAAAATTTTTGAGATTTTGCAAATAAAAATTCAAAATTTGTTTTTAAATATTTTTGAAATATTTTATAATAAAAATGCTATTTATTTAAAAGAGTAAAAAAAATATACCTTTTAAAAATATGTTAAATTTGTTTGTGAAAAATAAAATTACTAAATTATTAGGCACACCCAGTAATTGAATCTTTAATCGTTTTTGGACAATCTAATCAATTTAAATTAAAGAGTAAATAACTTCAGATGTTTAAATCAAATTTCACTGAAATTGTTGATCAATCTTGTATGCCCAATATCTTTCTCATATGTAGCTTAATTGAGGCGAGTAACTAGTCAAATTGAGAGTATTGATCAGTAAAATAGAGTGAATGCATCAGACATGTAAAATGAGCCAAATATTCTGGTTAAAATTGTGACCCAACTTACTGACCTCGTGAGAACCTAAGAATTGATGTTAGTAAGTTTTGTGGACCCCATCATGATGTCTGTCGAACATCAACACCGTGAAATTGATGTGTCCCCTTTAGGTTATGAGATATCTCAAAAATCATCGGTAAACGAAACTCAAGTGGGCCATACCATTTAAAACTATGTGAAGACATCCTAAAAAATATAAAAGCATTTGATGGGGCCCACATGAGTTTTGGATGCGGTTGAAACTTGGTCTGACCCCTCATCCAAGTGGGACACACATAATGAGTGGGTTGGATATGTGAATCACATTTAGGCAGGCCCAATATATGATTACAAATGTTGTAAGGAAACCATTCTCCACTACATTTAAATTACCCGTTGCCCGTTACCTTTACCAGAGTAAACTTTGTGGGGTCCACCGTTATTTATTTATTTTATCCACTCCATTCATCCATGTTAACAAATAATTTTATTGGTAGCCGTTAGAGGCCTTAAACGGTTAGTGTCCATCCTCACTGTTCCCATTATGCGGCCCACTTAAGTGTTAAATCTACCTCATTTTGGACTCATGTCTCAACACAACCCGGTGAACCATTTGGACGGAGTAGATTTTCTCTCAAACATCACGGGGGACCCCACCTGGCTCCCACCGTAAGGCTCAACCTCTGCAGGGAACTAATCAGCCACGAATCGACTCTCAGCCGAATCCTTCTCTAACTACAACACTTCCGTTTCTTCCATTCCATCAACTCCAAAAGCACCCACCACTACAAAAATGCATCAAGATCATCTAAAACGGATATAAGAACCTCGGATGGTACCTGAGAAGGCCCCAAACCCTAAAGAATAGTGTCTGAACTCCTCCATTCATAGTAGCATGTGGCTACTGTCAGAAACGTTTCGCTCTTGAACCCCACTGGATAACCACATCCAAGCTTCAATTTTAGGATTCTACAAGCTCCTTTAGACTAATCCACACCATGGAGATCATTACGAAGAAAAACCCTCTAAGTCAGAATTTGCCATTAACGGGGCACCATTTTCTCCACCGACCACCACCACCGTATGATCTCGATAATCTTCACATACGCCATTAACGGGCCACCATCTTCTCCACCGAACACCACCACCGCATGATCTCGATCATCTTATGGACACTGGATCACGGGTGGATCAATGTCACAGGGGTTGAGTGACATTGAAATGTGATGGCGGAGAGGGTGTTATACTTTACAAAAGTTGTCACTTGCTAATTACTTCATTCCCATAGTTGGCTAAACCCTGTAAAAATATTAAGAATGAGAATACGGAGGATTTCAATATCTATTGTCTCTAAATCCCCAAATTCCCATACCAACATTAGAAAAAACAACTGTCCACAATCAATGACACCTCAAAATTTTGTGTTCGGTTTTATACCATGGACCATCTACGACTGAAACAACTAGATGTATGGTCAGGATCCTCCAACCGAAATTATATGGGCTGCCTGTTAAAATGGACACGGATTGGGTACTACCCCGCATTTACCGAGCTCGGAACAGGTTGCTCTTCGAGGGGCCCACCGTGATGTATGGGTTTATCAACACCGTCCATTCAACACCAGCTAATATACTCTCTTCTATTAAATGGGGCACGGTCAAATAAACACTACGGAAATATTATGGTGCGCCCTAAGAAATTTTTAATGGTAGAGCTTGCAATCACCACTGTTTCTTATAGTATGGTCCACCTGATAATTGGATCTATTTCATTTTTGGGATAATGCCCTAAAATGATCTGAAAACATGGATGGACAGCGTGGATACAGAATACATATATGAAATTGACTCAGCAATGCATGATATTGACCATGGTCTTCGAGGTAAGCACTTAAGAATTTACTTAGAATTTAAACTTCAATGTACTTGACCACGAACTCCAATCACTCCCTAACACTCAGTGAAATCTGTGTTCGAGAAAAAGAATAGAGTGCTTTGATCTGAAACACGATCTTTGGAGAAAGGTCTTCAAGATGTCACGTTCATCAATGCATTCGCGTCCTCTCGTAAAAAGAATGCACTTGGGCTTGAGGAGAATGTAACAGGGAAGATGTAATGTGATAGTAGGATGAAGATAATATGGCAATTTAGGGAAGAAAATATGTGAAAATAAGAAATACGGTTGATAGAGATGAGTCCGAACGTGTTTTTGTGCGTAAATGAGAGAATTGACTGAAATTGAAAAAGGAGGGGCATTTTCGACCTTTGGGAAGGCATCCGTACAGCTGGGGCTTATTTTTGTAAGGTAAAATGAGGTGGGCTTGGTCTCGTGAATGGGCCATAAATGGGTGTACAGTCGTAAATTTCTCTATACAATATATGTTGATGTAAACTTTGATAACCTGGCAGTGTGATGGATGATACTCAGGCACTTAGAAATTGCATACGTGGAATAAAATTAAATCAAGTTGAACTATCCAAATTAATGGTCCCAATTTATATATATTATGAATAAAAAATTGAGCTTATTTGATTATCTGACTATCTGATTGGTGGGTATTTATTAGTCAGTTTTTTTTTTTTTTTTTTTTAAAATAAATTCCAAAAGCCTTGTTTCAATAAATGACTGTCCAATGATCAGAGGTTATGATTATTCAGCCAGTCTAATTTTCGGTTTGTGATTTAGTGATTATAAATTCCACAATTTAGTCGGTTTAGTAAGAGTTAATGTATGCCCCACGTATGTAATTCCTGAGTGCCTGTGTATCAAACATCATACACTGCGGGAGTATTAAATAACTCGATTAGAAGTTTTGGATATAACTCATTTTTGGTCTTGTACCATAAAATGATCTGGAAAAAGTTATGGACGGTGTGGATGAAACATATACAAAATGGTGGGGCCCACATATCACTGACCTAGTGGCAGGGGGTAGCCAATCCGTTTCCGTCAGAAACGGACGCTGATTTCCAGTGAAAGCCTTTAGCAGAACATTTCTGCGGAAGGTTCTGTGTGGGCCCACTACGATGTTTGTGAGAAAGCCAATCCGTCCATCCATTTTTAGAGTTTATTTTAGGACATGTGACCAAAAAAAGGAGGATCAAAAACTCAAGTGGGCCACACCAGAGGAAACAGTGGGGATTTAGTGACCACCGTTGAAACATTTCTATGGCCACAAAAGTTTTGTATCAGTTTAATTTTTTGGTTTTTTCACTTCATCTCAGTGAAAATGACCTTATAAACGGTTTGGATGAAATATAAACATCAAGGTGGATCCTGGGAAGGTTTCAACGGTAAGAATTCCTTTCCCCACTGTTTCATCTAATATGGCCAACTTGAGTTTTGGATCCTAATCATTTTCGGCCTCATGTCCTAAAATGAGCTCAAAAAATGGATGGATGGGTTAGATTTCTACAAACATCACAGTGGGGGCCCATCCAGAATCACATGAGTTTGAATGGAACTTCCTGCCAAAGGCTTTCACAGGAAATCCGCGTCCGTCGGTGGGATTGCGTAGTACGCTCTTACCGTACTGATTAAACTCAATTGGGCCCACCATGAATGCAATTGTCTTATCCACTCCGTCCATCCGTTTTTTCAGATCATTTTAGTGGTTGACACCAAAATTGAGGTATATCTAAAATGAAGTGGATACATACCATAGGAAACCGTGGGAATAATGATTTCCACTGTTGAAACATTTCTATGGCCCGCAGTGATGTTCCTTTGTCATCCAAACTGTTCGTAATATCACAAAGACATGGAAGAAGTGAAAGCACAAATATCATATTGATCTAAAACTTCTATGGCCCCCACGAAATTTTCAATGGTAGCTGTTGAATTCACACTGTTTCCGGTGGTGTGGTCCATTTGAGCTTTGGATATGCTTCGTTTTTTGGCTACAAATCTAAAATTATCTTCTGAAATGTATGGACGGAGTGGATGAAATTAAAGAATGACTGTGGGACCCATAGAGTTTAGTCAGTACATTACTCAGTACACAATCCGCTTCCAAAACTCTTCCAAAACGCCCTCCCCAAACCAATTTCCAAAACGCTTCCAAAACGCCCTTCTTCCAAAACCCTTCCAGACGAAAACCCATCTCTCCATCTCTCTCTCCATCTCTCTCTCGCACTCAGCCTCTCTCTTTCCTTTGCCCTCTCTCGATCTCCCGCTCTCCCTCACCCTCTCTCCTTGTCTATTGGCCGCATTCCCCTAACTTTGTTGTCAAAACCCCCTTTCACCGCAAGAAGGAGAAGAAGAAGGAGAAGGAGAAGAAAAAGGACGGTAAGTTTCTCTCTCTCTCTCTCTCTCTGTTTCTGAAATCTGTTGTGATTTTTTTTTACACACGCACACACACCCCCACACACTCATGCCACACGCACACACACCCTACACACACACGCACTGTTTCCTGATGACAAATCATCTTTTCATGTTTATAGGTAAGATGAAACACTGTTCTATTTGATCCTTGGTTGAAAAACCTTTTTATTTATTTTTTTTCTTTCTTTTCTAGAATTTTTGTTTGAAGGGTCCTTTAATATATCATAATGCCTGGGAATTTCTTGGGAGGTTTTCAGATTTGGACATTTTTCTTGCAATATTATTGGTTAATTTCTTGCATAAATAAAATATTTATTATAGATTACTATATAATTTTTAAAATTTGAATATAAAATATTATTTGATCCATTAATCTAGACTGTTCATTGGATTTTGGAAATGATCATCATTAATAAAGAGAGATGGGCCAGTGTTCTTAGTTGCATTGGGTCACTTAGACACTGCAATCCATTAATCTAAACTGTTCATTAGTTCGGCACACAGTCAAAACAAAACCCAAAAAGAAAAAAGAAAAAAGAGCTACCATGTATAACAACATGCCGATCTAACAAATATGAACCATTTGATCAATTGACCTTAATATGGACGGTCAAGATAATTTACAGAAATATAGGTCAAATCAACAATTTGATCCATCTGAAGACCATCTGGATTGCTTATGATTCTAAAGAATTCCTTTAATTAGACAATAGTAACCCGTCACATCCATGGCTTGGAAAAAGGATGGCTATAAAAATAAGGCCTAATCTAGACGGTTTTGATATCCAATCAGTGTGATTTTTGCATCATTGTGTGAGAAATGTCTTCTAAACTTAGTTAACAGTTCAGATCAATGGATCCATGTCCAAGTATGCAAGTATCATTAAATGGAACTAAGAGCACTACAACCTATAGTGCTTTGGGAGCACCAGAGCATTTTTCATGTTTAATCAAGAAAAGTTAGATTACTAAAATATCCATGAGTTTGATAAAATCAAATATAGCATTTTAGACAGTGCTGAACACAAATATACCACACGTGCTAATGTGATACACGTGTGTCAATCTGAATATTCATAGATGGTCTCCTAAGTCTCGACCATTTACTAAATGGACCAAGCAATTAATTCCAAGCCCAAAGACATCTACTAAAAAGGCCAAGAATCTAAATCTGAGCCTGACGTGTCTACTAAACTAGTCTAGAAGTTAAGCCCATAGCCCAACTTAATACAAATCAATTACCATGTATTTAGCTAGGGTCCTCATTTCAGGCCCACTAGGGATTAAAGCTCTTCATTGCTATTTATAAGTTTCTATGAGCCCATCAGGTCAGTTGATTGGGTCAGCCCAAGCCTAAACCATTACTTAGTCGGTCATGTTTTAAGGCCCAAACCCATTTACTAAGAAAGCTAAGAATCCAAATCTAAACCTAAACCTAAACCTAAAGTTGTAGGCCCAGTACAATATCGTTGGATGTATCCGATCGAAAGGTGGTAGAACCTATTAAAATTTTTATTCATTCCGTAAACTACATATATCCATGTTTTCATACTCTTAACATAGTGGTTTTGTGTACAGATACCTTCACACACTCAAACGATTTGTGAGGAACAAGGCGCGTCCGGAGGGATCCATAGCTGAGGCGTACATTGATAATGAGTGCCTTACATTTTGCTCCATGTATCTTCGTGGCATAGAGACTAGATTCAATCGAGAAGATCAGAATGCCGATGAAGGGCAGGAGCATGAACAAGGACTCATATCTGTGTTTGCACATAACGTTCATCCTTTAGGATCCTCAACATTTCAGGATATGGACCTTAGGGATCTAGCAAAGGCGAGGTGGTATGTGTTGCATAATTGTGAAGAAATAGAGTCATACTTGGAGTAAGTCTTCCCTCGATTATTGTTTTCTCTACATACGATGATCTTAATGTTTCTTGCCGCTGACGTGTCATTTATGTGTAGCGAACACAAAGACGAGATGAAGTCCAAATTCTCCACGAGTTATGATCGAATGCATCAGGATCAGTTTCCATAATGGTTCGAAAAATGTCTAAGATTTCACACTGTATCTCACCACACTTAGAATTTTCATTGTAATGCACATTATTTGAACCTAAGAAAATCCCTAAACAATTACATTCTATACATGATAATAGATGAAGACGTTGCGCACAAGAAACTCTGCAGATGCGTCTAATGCACTATACTTGTTGGCATGTGGCCCTGATAGACGTGTATCTAGATATACAGGTTGTATTGTAAATGGGATTCGGTTCCACACCGAAGAACGTGACAAGTACAAGACCACACAAAATAGTGGGGTGGTTGTGAAGGGAACGAATGAAGATGATGAAATTGACTTTTATGGCATTTTGACGAATATTATTGAGCTGAATTATTGTATGAGAAAGAGGGTGTACTTATTTAGATGTGATTGGTGGGATATTGAAAATAAGAAGTTGGGAATACAGACTGACAACTACTTTACGAGCGTAAATTTATCTCGGAAGTGGTTTAAGGACGACCCATTTGTCTTCGCCAGCTAAGCCGAATAAGTATTTTACCTCGCTGACACCAAGTTAGGCGGCTCTTGGCACGTGGTGCAGAAAATAAAGCCCAGGAATGTATTTGATGTTCCCATACCAGAAGTTGAAGATAGGGAGGATGAGGGAAATGACACGGCTAGGGTTGAACACGCATATCAAGAAGACATGCTGTCACATGTTGATATAGGGATTGATTCAAGTGTTGATATTGATGTGGTGCAATTGGACAGAGATGATGTGCCACCTGATCATGTTGATGCCTTAATAATAGATGACATTGTTAGAGATGATAGCGGTTTCATTGATGACAACGTTGCAGACAATGAAGAGGAAATACTGATCAGCGATAGTAATGGTGAAGAAGAAATAGTCCTAAGCAATAGTGATATAGACGACAATTATTAATGTACACATGATTTACATTTCATTTTTCAATTCAAATAATTTATGTATTTCATGTATACATGAAAATTACAAGTCATGATATATTCCTCTTATTAACTTGTTTATAATCGATATTTGTAGTTGAGTCAATTTCTGATAATGTCCTCCTCAAACCGGAGTGTATCAGAAGTACGCAACATACTTCATCAGCTGTTGCAGGTGGACTTTTCGGTCCTATCTTCTTCTGGTAGGGCCATAGAGATACCCGGTCTGGTCGATGAGTGTAGAGTGGAATATATCGATGACGACTCAGACGAAAGATTATATGATCTCAAAAAAATTCCGGAGCTGATGGAGATATATAACCGTGGAAAACGAGATATGGAAGATGTGACTCTGTCACTTGCACATCTGAATGGAGTCCCGAGAGATCAGCTTTCTCCTATTGTGACTGTCATGCTGGCTATAAAAATGTCCACTACTTCACACAGGATGACATATACTTCTGAAGCATACGATAACTTACGCAGGGAGTACTTTAGATAGTTTACCTCAAAGTTATTTCATATTACAATAAAATATGTGTATTTAATATAGAATGATAATGTGTAATGAAATTTTCAAGGGTTATAGATTAAATTTATGGTTTTATTATATTCTGCTTGCATTATAGTGTAATGGTCTAATCATATTTTAATCATCTCTCTAATCAGAAGCACAAATGCATTGTATAATGTTTTAGTATATTCCACTTGTATTGACATTGTTTAAATTTAAAAGTTGGTAGCTCGCACATATTTAGTGATGACACCAGGTGGGAGACCACGTCGTTCGCACACTGGATCTACCCCTTCTACCCGTGATGCGATGGAGCCAACATCACCGTCACATATTGCATCACAGGCGTATGATCCCTCAGTCGCGCATACACCGGCCACAACATGTAAGTTTAGACACATTTTTTTAATGACTTCTGTTTATGTTAGACTTACATATTTCTTTTGCAGCAGCGTCGTCGACCAGTCGACAAGTACGTGGACCCATGAGTGGGTTGCTTTTAGAGCGACTTACACGTGAGGGTAGGGTGACGGTAGAGTTCCCACAGGACTGTATTAGACCTGTTGGGAACAATGCCGGCTTGTTTACGTCAGAGGTCAGTGTCTTATGCCGATCTCTGATCCCCACCACCACCCCCCGTTGGGCAGACGTGATAGATGATGTGCGGCAGCTCATTCGTCAGCGCCTTCAGGTAAATTTTAGTAAATTAAAATTAATTTTATAAAAGTTCATTTACGATTAAGTTATTTTATATGGACAGCATTGGAGGGGCCTGGCCATTTGGACAGGCCGTGTTTATGCATTTGCTCAAAATTAATAGAGCAGACCCGGATGTGTGTCGGATCTATCCGGATGAGCGGGGGTCCCTAGAAGGTGAGAATCGCTGTTATAACCATGATAAAGCTTTCCATTTCCTATGGACAGCATTGGAAGGGCCTGGCCATTTGGACAGGCCATGTTTATGTATTTGCTCGAGATTAATGGAGCAGACCCGGATGTGCGTCGAAGCTATCCGAATGAGCGAGGGTCTCTGGAAGGTGGGAACCGCTATGATGACATTGATGAAGCTGTCCATTTCCTATGGACAGCATTGGAACGGCCTGGCCATTTGGACAGGCCGTGTTTATATCTGTATTTACAGGTACCACACCCCTAACCTATCCTCAATTCCCTACACCTATAACCTATAACCTACCTATAACCCAAACCTTAACGCAAACCTAAGACCTAAATGTGTTCTCAAATCCCTAAACCTAAGCCTACACCTAATCCTATTCTCAACTCCCTAACCTAAACTTAAACCTAAACTTGAAAACCCAAAGCAAAACCCGATCCCGAACCCGTTCCTAAACTTAAACCTTAACCTATTCTCGCTACCTACAACTATAACCTATAACCTAGACCTAAAACCTAAACCTAACCCTAAACCTAAAGCCTAAATGTGTTCCCAAATCCCTCAACCTAAACCTACACCTAATGCTATTCTCAACACCCTAACCTAAACCTAAACCTAAACTTGAAAACCCAAAGCAAAACCCGATCCCAAACCCGTTCCTAAACCTAAACCTTAACCAATTCTCAGTTCCCTACAAACTATAACCTATAACCTAGACCTAAAACCTAAACCTAAACCTAAACCTAAAGCTTAAATGTGTTCCCAAATCCCTCAACCTAAACCTACACCTAATGCTATTCTCAACACCCTAACCTAAACCTAAACCTAAACTTGAAAACCCAAAGCAAAACCCGATCCCAAACTCGTTCCTAAACCTAAACCTTAACCTATTCTCAGTTCCTTACAGCTATAACCTACAACCTAGACCTAAAACCTAAACCTAACCCTAAACATAAAGCCTAAATGTGTTCCCAAATCCCTCAACCTAAACCTACACCTAATGCTATTCTCAACACCCTAACCTAAACCTAAACCTAAACTTGAAAACCCAAAGCAAAACCCGATCCGAACCCGTTCCTAAACCTAAACCTTAACCTATTCTTAGTTCCCTACGCCTATAACCTATAACCTAGACCTAAAACCTAAACCTAAAACTAAACCTAAAGCCTAAATGTGTTCCCAAATCCCTCAACCTAAACCTACACCTAATGCTATTCTCAACACCCTAACCTAAACCTAAACCTAAACTTGAAAACCCAAAGCAAAACCCGATCCCGAACCCGTTCCTAAACCTAAACCTTAACCTATTCTCGTTCCCTACACTATAACCTATAACCTAGACCTAAAACCTAAACTTAACCCTAAACCTAAAGCCTAAATGTGTTCCCAAATCCCTCAACCTAAACCTACACCTAATGCTAATCTCAACTCCCTAACCTAAACCTAAACCTAAACTTGAAAACCGAAAGCAAAACCCGACCCCGAACTCAATTTCCTAAACCTAAACCTTAACCTATTCTCGGTTCCCTACACTATAACCTATAACCTAGACCTAAAACCTAAACCTAACCCTAAACCTAAAGCGAAAATGTGTTCCCAAATCCCTAAACCTAAACCTACACCTAATCCTATTCTCAACACCCTAACCTAAACCTAAACCTAAACTTGAAAACCCAAAGTAAAACCCGATCCCGAACCCAAACCCGATTTCCTAAACCTAAACCTTAACCTATTCTCAGTTCCCTACAACCTAAATCTACACCTAATCCTATTCTCAACTCCGTAACCTAAACCTAAACCTAACCATGAAAACCCAAAGCAAAACCCGATCCCGAACCCGTTCCTAAACCTAAACCTTAACCTATTCTCGTTCCACACACTATAACCTATAACCTAGACCTAAAACCTAAACCTAACCCTAAACCTAAAGCCTAAATGTGTTCCCAAATCCCTCAACCTAAACCTACACCTAATGCTAATCTCAACTCCCTAACCAAAACCTAAACCTAAACTTGAAAACCGAAAGCAAAACACGACCCCAAACCCGGTTTCCTAAACCTAAACCTTAACATATTCTCGTTCCCTACGGCCTATAACCTATAACCTAGACCTAAAACTTAAACCTAACCCTAAACCTAAAGCCAAAACGTGTTCCCAAATCCCTAAACCTAAACCTACACTTAATCCTATTCTCAAAACCCTAACCTAAACCGAAACCTAAACTTGAAAACCCAAAGTAAAACCTGATCCCGAACCTGAACTCGATTTCCTAAACCTAAACCTTAACCTATTCTCAGTTCCCTACAACCTAAACCAACACCTAATCCTATTCTCAACTCCCTAACCTAAACCTAAACCTAACCATGAGAACCCAAAGCAAAACCCGATCCCGAACCCGTTCCTAAACCTAAACCTTAACCTATTCTTAGTTCCCTACAACTATAACCTATAACCTAGACCTAAAACCTAAACCTAGCCCTAAACCTAAAGCCTAAATGTGTTCCCAAATCCCTCAACCTAAACCTACACCTAATGCTAATCTCAACTCCCTAACCTAAACCTAAACCTAAACTTAAAACCGAAAGCAAAACCCGACCCCGAACCCGATTTCCTAAACCTAAACCTTAACCTATTCTCGCTTCCTACGGCCTATAACCTATAACCCCTGACACCTAAAACCTAAACCTAACCCTAAACCTAAAGCCAAAATGTGTCCAAAATCCCTAAACCTAAACCTACACCTAATCCTATTCTCAACACCCTAACCTAAACCTAAACCTAAACTTGAAAACCCAAAGTAAAACCCGATCCGAACCCGAACCCGATTTCTAAACCTAAACCTTAACCTATTCTCGTTCCTATAACCTAAACCTACACCTAATCCTATTCTCAACTCCCTAACCTAAACCTAAACCTAACCATGAAAACCCAAAGCAAAACCCGATCCCGAACCCGTTCCTACAACCCAAACCTTAACCTATTCTCGCCTCCCTACCTATAACCTATAACCTAGACCTAAAACCTAAACCTAAACCTAAACCTAAAGCCTAAATGTGTTCTCAAATCCCACAACCTAAACCTACACCTAATCCTATTCTCAACTCCCTAACCTAAACCTAAACCTAACCTTGAAAACTCGGAAGCAAAACCCGATCCCGAACCCGTTCCTAAACCTAAACCTTAACCTATTCTCATTTCCCTACAAAGCCTATAACCTATAACCTAGACCTAAAACCTAAACCTAACCCTAAACATAAAGCCTAAATGTGTTCCCAAATCCCTCAACCTAAACCTACACCTAATCCTATTCTCAACTCCCTAACCTAAACCTAAACCTAACCTTGAAAACCCAAAGCAAAACCCAATCCCGAACCTCGTTCTGAACCTAAACCTTAACCTATTCTCGCCTCCCTATAGCTATAACCTATAACCCTGTGCCTAAAACCTAAACCTAACCCTAAACCTAAAGCCTAAATGTGTTCCCAAATCCCTCAACCCAAACCTACACCTAATGCTATTCTTAACACCCTAACCTAAACCTAAACCTAAACTTGAAAACCCAAAGCAAAACCCGATCCCGAACCCGTTCCTAAACCTAAACCTTAACCTATTCTCGGTTCCCTCACACTATAACCTATAACCTAGACCTAAAACCTAAACCTAAACCTAAACCTAAAGCCTAAATGTGTTCCCAAATCCCGTAACCTAAAACTACACCTAATGCTATTCTTAACACCCTAACCTAAACCTAAACCTAAACTTGAAAACCCAAAGCTAAACCCGATCCCGAACCCAAACCCGATTTCCTAAACCTAAACCTTAACCTATTCTTAGTTCCTTACACTATAACATATAACCTAGACCTAAAACCTAGACCTAAACCTAAACCTAAACCTAAGATCTAAATGTGTTCTCAAATCCCTCAACCTAAACCTACACCTAATCCTATTCTCAACTCCCTAACCTAAACCTAAACATAAACTTGAAAACCAAAAGCAAAACCCGATCCCGAACCTGTTCCTAAACCTTAACCTTAACCTATTCTCAGTTCCCTACAGCTATAACCTATAACCTAGACCTAAAACCTAAACCTAAAGCCTAAATGTGTTCCCAAATCCCTCAACCTAAACCTACACCTAAGGCTATTCTCAACACCCTAACCTAAACCTAAACCTAAACTTGAAAACCCAAACCAAAATCCGATCCCGAACCCGTTCCTAAACCTAAACCTTAACCTATTCTCGTTCCTACACCTATAACCTATAACCTAGACCTAAAACCTAAACCTAAACCTAAACCTAAACCTAAAGCCTAAATGTGTTCCCAAATCCCTCAACCTAAACCTACACCTAATGCTATTCTCAACACCCTAACCTAAACCTAAACCTAAACTTGAAAACCCAAAGCAAAACCCGATCCCGAACCCGTTCCAAAACCTAAACCTTAACTTATTCTCAGTTCCCTACAGCTATAACCTATAACCTAAACCTAAAACCTAAACCTAAACCTAAAACCTAAACCTAAGACCTAAATGTGTTCTCAAATCCCTCAACCTAAACCTACACCTAATCCTATTCTCAACTCCCTAACCTAAACCTAAACCTAAACTTGAAAACCCAAAGCAAAACCCGATCCCGAACCCAAACCCATTTCTAAACCTAAACCTTAACCTATTCTCGCTTCTACAGCCTATAACCAATAACCTAGACCTAAAACCTAAACCTAAACCTAAACCTAAGACCTAAATGTGTTCTCAAATCCCTCAACCTAAACCTACACCTAATCCTACTCTCAACTCCCTAACCTAAACCTAATCCTAAACCTAAACCTAAGACCTAAATGTGTTCTCAAATCCCTCAACCTAAACCCACACCTAATCCTATTCTCAACTCCCTAACCTAAACCTAAACCTAAACTTGAAAACCCAAAGCAAAACCTGATCCCGCACTGCTCCTAAACCTAAACCTTAACTTATTCTCGGTTCCCTACAACTATAACCTATAACCTAGACCTAAAACCTAAACCTAAACCTAAACCTAAGACCTAAATGTGTTCAAATCCCTCAACCTAAACCTTCCCTAATCCTATTCTCAACTCCATAACCTAAACCTAAACCTAAACTTGAAAACCCAAAGCAAAACCCGATCCCGAACCCAAACCCTTCCTAAACCTAAACCTTAACCTATTCTCAGTTCCCTACAGCTATAACCTATAACCTAGACCTAAAACTTAAACCTAAACCTAAACCTAAGACCTAAATGTGTTCTCAAATCCCTAAACCTAAACCTACACCTAATCCTAATCTCAACTCCCTAACCTAAACCTAAACCTAAACTTGAAAACCCAAAGCAAAACCCGATCCCGAACCCAAACCCTTCCTAAACCTAAACCTTAACCTATTTTCGGCTTCCCTACAAAGAAACCTATAACCTATACCTAAAACCTAAACCTAAACCTAAACCTAAAACCTAAATGTGTTCACAAATCCCTAAACCTAAACCTACACCTAATCCTAATCTCAACTCCCTAACCTAAACCTAAGCATAAACATGGAAACCCAAACCTAAACCCGATCCTGAACCCGAACCCGATTTCGTTAAACTAAACCTTAACCTATTCTCAATTCTCTAAAGCTATATAGCCTATAACCTACCTATAACTTATACCTTAACCTTAACCTAAACCTAAACCTTAACCTTTTAATCTTAACCTTAACCTAAACCTAAATCAATACTTATAAATCTTAATTTATTTGATAAAAGTTCATTTACGGTTAAGTTATTTTCTTTATAAGTTTATTGCCTTAATCTATTATTTACGAAATTGTAGGATAAATTTGAATTGAATTTGAGTGTTCCGCACGTTTCCTTTGCCGTTCACGATATGATCAAGGAGTGGTTCAAGGAGTACCGCTCCTTGTTACATAAGCGGTACAAGCAGTGCATGAGCAATGAGGAGGGCGCACTGTCCGCACCGCCGCACGTGACCCGTGATGACTGGCAGATACTCTGCGATAGATTTTCGTCTGATTCTTTTCAGGTAATATTTACATAATTACGATATCTTTAAGGTAACAATTAAATTCCCAATTAATAACAATGTATTATGAATAATGTGTTCAGAAGAGGAGCAAAATAAATTCTAACAACAGGGAAAAGTTAGTAGTGAACCACGTAGCTGGTTCAAAGTCATTTGTACAAATTCGTCACGACATGGTAAGAAATTACTAGTAATTATTAAGTTGATATATTCTTTCAATACATTTTATATTAACTCTATTTTTCTTTCGATTGCGCAGCGAGATTCCATCACTAGTCAGGAGCCTGGACCAATAGACCTCTACAAAGGGACTCATTGTCGGCAGGCGACAGGATCTTGGGTACATCCTAGTGCCGGCGAGATTTGGGTAAAAATTCTTATATTGTCAAATTTAATTACATTAAATTATAATAATGTCATTTTTTTGAAAAAATTCATATGTTTTCATTACAGGCGGCGATGGACACCTTACGCAGTCAGCCCACTCCCGATGGTACTCAGCGGAGTGAGCCAGAGATCCTGAGTGAGGTGCTTGGCACCCGTTCTGGATATGTGCGTGGGCTTGGCCATGGTGCCAAGCTCATGGCACCCGCTAGAGCTGCCTCCACCCGATCCAGCGTCGTTGGTGAGAGTGCCACCCACCGAGCTGATATCGCAGAGAGAGAGGTTCAGCAACTACAGGTCGTCGTCAATGACATCAGAGAGCAGCTGGAGAGGAAGAGTGAGCAGCTGGAGAGGCAGATGGAGGAGCAACAGAGGATGATGGAGGAGCTGACGAGGGAGAGAGAGGAGCGGGAGAGGAGGAGGATGGAGGAGCAGGCGAGGCTGAGGGAGCAGGAGAGGAGGATGGAGGAGCTGACGAGGCAGAGGGAGGAGCAGGAGAGGATGATGATAGAGGAGCATGCGAGCTGAGGGAGGAGCAGGAGAGGAGGATGGAGGAGATGCGGGTGGAGCATGAGCGACGGATAGCGGATATGTTTCAGGCTCTCGCCACACGCTTACCCATCGATGCCCCACCACCTTCGCCTCCATCTTTGTGATTTTTTGTATTTTATTTATGATGTTAAACTTATATGTAAATGCATGATGTAATCTATGTTTGGATGGATTTATTTATGTACTTTGGAGTTGAATGGATGTGAATGTGGAATATGATGAAATATATTACATAACAGGTCTATATTGTAACAGGTGTATATCAGGTGTATATCAAGAATTTTGTGCTGGAATTTGCAAAAAAAAAAAAAAAAAAAAAAAACTTTTACCTACGAAAATTTTGGTAGGTAAAAGCTCCATCAAATTTTTTACCTACGAAAATTTTGGTAGGTAAAAGCTCCATCAAATTTTTTACCTACAAAAATTTTCATAAGCAAAAGTCTCATCAAGCTTTTACCTACGAAACTTCTCGTTGTTAAAATTCTCATCAATGTTTTCACCTATGAAAGTATTTGTAGGTAAATGTTAGGTAACTATTCTTACCTACGAAAATATACGTAGGTAAAAGAATTTTTAGCTACGAAATTAGTGGTAGGTAAAAGTTTTCTAAGGGTTTTTACCTACGAATATATTTGTGGGCAAAAGTCTTTCAATATTTTTAGTTACGAAAATATTCGTAGGTAAAGTTTTATAAATATTTTTAGCTACGAAATTATCGGTAGGTAAAAAGTGTTTTAAGTAGTTTTAGCTACGAAATTGTTGGTAGGTAAAATGTCTTGTAAATATTTTAAGCTACGAAGTTTTTGGTAGGTAAAAAGTGTTTTAATTACTTTTAGCTACCAAAATATTTGTAGATAAAAAGTCTTTAAATATTTTTGGCTACGAAATTGTTGGTAGCTAAAAAGTGTTGTAAATAATTTTACCTATAAAAGTAGTCGTAGGTAAAAAGTTTTATCAATATTTTTACCAACGAAAATTAGCGTTGGTAAAACGTTTTTCCTACGAAAAATTTCATTGGCAAAAGTCTTATCTTTGCCAACAAAATTTTTTTTCGTGGGCAAAAGCTTTTCCCCATGGACTTTTAGCGAGAAATTTGCCAACAAAAATTTTCGCGGGCAAAACCCTTTGCCTACGAAAATCAGACTTTTGCCTATAAAAATTTTCGTTGGTAAAAGTGGCTTTTCTTGTAGTGATAAGTCGAATGACAACTATGGCGATCTATCATGTACGGTGTTCACCACCTCAAGTATAAGGTTGCGATGTAGTAATAATCTTGGTAAGACCGAGGTCGAATCCACAGGGACTGAACCTTGTACGTAATTTGAAAGTAACCAAAACTAGAACTAGAAGATGATGGAATCTAAATCAAGGAATTTTAAGAGAAATAATGGTGAAATATTAGACTAAAACTGGTAAAATTCAAAGGTGGGAAACTAGGGTTTCCAAGGATCCACTTGTAGAGATCAGGGAGATCTATGCTTGATTCATGAACACAACTAGACTTAGAGTCCCATCTTCATCCAATTGGAAGATATAAGCTTAAAAATCAAATCTGAACTTCCTTTGATATAGTTTTCAAGAGATGAGAGGTATGAAGATTAGAATTGATTCCATCACAAAACCATGCCCATGAGATAAAGCAAACAACAAAATTTAGCCAATCCACAACCAATCTGAGAGAGTTATGAACTTTAGGAAGGGTTCCATCATCCAACCATGTCCATGAGATGAGTCTTCTTAACTTCATAATCACAATAATGAAAAGAACATGGTAAAACCTATCGCAGATCCATTGTAATTTAAGTCACAATAAACCATTAAAAACTAAAGGCATTCCTTCTAATCAAACTAGAATCAAAATCAATTCAACTTAAGCCTGAATCAAAGGCATAAATAAAAGTCTCCCATCACACTACAAGCTTCACCTCTTAGCCCTAGCTAAGAGGTTTAGCCTGACACGATCATGTTAAAAGCTCTTAAAACATTATAGGAAAGAATGTAAACAAAACTAAATAGGGGAGGAAGAAAACTCAAGCCGGCCACGCTTCATCATCTCTCGTTCCTTACTTCCCACGTCCAAGATAGATGATTCTTCAGCTCTCTTTCTCTCTCCCTTATATAGAAGCCAGGAGGTCGGTGGAGAAGGTGTTACACAGCTGCGTGCATAACAACAACAGAAAACGCGGAGACAGCTGCATTTGGATAGAATTTCAGGATGGTGGACGTCCAAGAAACACTTTTTCTCTCCATGGCTGGGGTAAAGACCCCCCTCTAAAGGTTCTGGATGGTTTGGATCAACCATTCAACCACAAACGGTGGCCCACAACACCCCACAACATCCGAAAAAATTGGACATGCGATGCAAAAATTCTTGTGCAGTGATGCCGGTGGGCCCCACAGTGATGTTTTCGGGAAAATCCACCTCACTCATTAGAATCCTAGCGAAAAATCAATAAAAAAGGAGTGGTTTTGGTCGAGTTCTGGTGCGGTCCACTGTATCAAATCAACTCGCCGTTCATCCTACATTTTTCGGCGATCCACTTGTGTACGTGTGCATGGGGCCAAAAGGACGTCTTGGTTAGGGTCGTCCCCACCCCCTGGAGTAGATGGACAGTCTAGATCTTTGATCCAGATGATGGGTGGGGCCCACTGACCAAACCCAGCTGGACAGCGTCCGACCGCTGGATGCCCGCGTGAGAGAGAGACGGGTTAGCCCGTCTTTGACCGGGCTGATTGTCCGGTGCACAGCCGGTGCGTGTACCCTATGTACACGCAATGTACATGTGGGGTCCACTATGATGTATATGCAAAATCTGCCCCCTCCATTCATTTTATCACCCCTTTTAAGGGGTTGAGACCAAAATTGAAGCATATCCAGACATCAAGTGGGCCCTAAATCAGTGAATTATGGGCTGATCTGTCTGTTGGGCCACTTCCACAAAGATTCAATGGCTGAAATTCGACGCGTAAGGTTAATTTAGGGTACTCAAGCCAGATATAAGGTTTTGAGTTGAACGGATGGTGAGAACCTTGTGATCTTGCATTCTGGATGATTTTCAGGCCTCTGTAGCATGAGTTGCTTGATTTTCTCGGATCTTTAATGTTTTAATTCTTCGATCTCGGTCCCCTAAGATCCGTCCCTTGCCTTGGTGATTTCTGAGCGTTAAATCCATGCTTTTAGTACCCATTTTCAGTCTAAGCTCCTAAATTCACCTTGTAACATAAACACGATTAAAATATAACGTTAAATAGTATCATGTTCATAAAATCAAGTAATAATTGGGTCTAATATGCAATATTTGACCCTCAACATATGGTAATAGAGCCGAGCCTATAAAGCCAACTACGCATAAGACTTATCATCATTAGTAATGACGATACAATGAGATTATTCGGGCAGCAGTGAGAAGCCTGTGGCCATAAAAAAGCCAGCAAAGAGCATCACATGTACCCATGCGGGCAGTTGATGAAGCAATCACATAAGACCCATGCCTTTTGTACAGATTCTGACAGTGCCACGAGAGCTGGTGAGAAAAAGTGAGAGTCTCTGAAGTAAGATGACTCCCTAGATTTCTGGCTTGATTTCAGTAGTAACTAATGAGGGCAGGTCTTTGAAGCAAGATGACCCCTCATTAATGGACTGACGGCCTTGGATTTGGTACTTGGAGGTAGCCTTGCGCGCCCCGTGAACTCTAGAGAGTTACTATGGCCAACCATGTGAGTAAAACCTACCAAGTTCATTGCCCTGGTAGCTTCATTGAGCCCCTCTGATGGATCGCGATTTGTGATCTCTCCGGTGAATTCTAGAGAGTTACAGAGACCATTCGCGTAAGACCTAACTCCAACCACTTATGAGTATAAAAAACTGTGATTACTCCACTACTTATGAACTTAAACTGTGTGTGAAACTAACTAAAACCCAAATTTAGTTCTGCCCCTTTGAAATGCCATATAGGTGATGTTATGCTAACAGTCGTATATAGATTGTTACTGTGTTAGCATGTACTTATTAAATATGCATATAGGAACTAATTATTTCTTAAAATCATGCTTGCCTAAGCTTAAATTGGTTATGATGCTTTTGGAGTTAATTAAATTAAAAGTTAGCATCAATTATCAAAGGAGATATGATTATGAGCTTTAAACTAGTGCATAACTATGCAAATGCATATGCTCATTCGTTTCATATAGAAATGGATTATTAAAGATTACTACAAGAAATATAAAATGTCAAGAACATTTGAAGTGTTTGCAATATTCTATTCAAAAGTTCAGCCTTTTGAAACGACCATCAGTTACAATATGTTTACCTTTCTGATGAGAGCTATGAGGTCTTTACAACGAAGATAAATTGTTTTGCAAAATTCTTAAAGGTGGTGGAGGATAAAATTGTGAAGAATCGTCATTTTCTTTTGGAAGGATTGATGATTTAAATATATTCTTTGAATTCCTCAAAGGGAGACCAAAAGCTATCCATCCTTCAAGGGTATCAGCGGGCTTTGCTTCATGAATAATATCTTCCGAAGGAATTCTTACACAAAGCTGACCTGAACAGGGGGCATGATTTGTCTCTTTAAAATAACCTATGCCTTGGTCTTTCTGATAACTCCTTAGCTATAGCGGAAGAATGCATATGGCATGATCTGCTGGATAATATCTACATATCAGGTAGTATTGATAAGCCCACCAGCGCATCTAAGAAGAAGAAGTATGGACTAGATGATCATAGCCAGGAATTAAGAAACGAGATCCAGAATTGACATTTAGGAGTTATCTCCATATCAGAGCCCAATTATATGGCCCGATACCACAACTTCTCATAGGTCTTGTAACAATGTCACAGGTCTCTGGTACAGTCTGATCAAATCCAAGTTGACGAGCAAATTTGCTCGAATAATACGATTCGCGCCTGAATTTGCTACCTTTTCTCAGTGGCAGAGTACTAGATCTAATGGAAACAAGAAACGAATGTTCACCAAAAGAGATGGAATCATCATCAACAACTTCTATGCTTTTCGGGTGACTGGTGAACGGAAATTGGTGAAAGTCAATAGGGTCACAATCCTCTATCTTTGAGTGACCCGACCATTCGATTTCTCAATCATCCTCCTTGGTAATGTTGAAGAGGGAGCCGACGAGGGTCTGAATATGCTCTTCCTGAGTGAGCACAGGTCCAAGGGAAGTACACTCCTAGCCAGCCTATGAAGAAATGCCAAGGAGCATAAACTGGAAAAGATTTGATCGTTAAATCTCCGGGACCGAAGACGATGTCCCCGAAAGCGCGATATAGGGAGCATAGAACTGAGGTAGCTAGCAAATATTTCTGACCCTCCGCCATTGCCCCCGTGACCACAAAGAGAGATGGTTTGATGACATCCATTTGTTCTGAATCAGGAAATATCACTAAACTCAGCCAGTAAGCTAAAAAGGCGGCTAATTCGCAAGAACGACTGTATTCAGTGGTGCTCGTGATGTTCTCACAAATGGTCTTGAGGTCCCGATGATTATGGCCTGCAAAGCTGTCAAAGCAAAATAATATGGTTATTTAAAAAAAAGGATGAAGATTCGAAAGGGGGAGGGTAAAAGAAAGAAATATACTGCAATTTTCGAGAGAAGTAAGCTAGCCATTCAAGGGAATTGATGTGCTCAGGCTGTGGGAAGTTGGCTAGTTCTCTGAAGAGTTCAAGTGTGGTCTTCGAAATCTCAGATTTGCTATTTCCCATAGAGACAAGAAAATTCTTCGTTTGAAGGAATATAAGCATCAAAGATATTGCCTATAATGGGGAGACCTAATATGTAAAGAAGATCCCATAGAGTAATGCTCATTTTGCCCATAGGAAGATGAAATGAATTAATGATTGGGGACCAGTGATTGAGGAAACCCCTGAAGATAGCTATGTCTCCATAAAAATGTTCTAATGTGGCTATGATTACATAAAAAACGTTAATCTGTTCCAGGGTGGCAGTATGTTTTCGAGTAATGGTCCGAGCCCAAGTACTATAGAAATTTCGAGGAGATATAAGACCCTTAGCCAAAAGATCATCTGTTCTCTAGGTTGTATGAGAATTGAAGAAATACTGTTGAGCGGTTTCGAAGAAATGAGTCGGAAATGGCTGATGAGGATTATAACAAAGATGTAAAAATTGTATTTTATATATCATGCCAGCTTTTTTATGAGATTTATTCCCTTATAGACATCCTTCCAGAATCCTTGGTTCCCTCATGATCCAGTTGTCTATAGAAACAAGGTTACTTCGATAGGTGGGCAGTTCGCTATGCAGAATCGACCAATGTCGTCGAAAATTTATAGGGATGGTAATTGTGTCGCTCGTAAAAGTGTGGCAAAGCTCTAATATTTCTTCATTAATCTTTATGCAATCCCAAGTATGTTGAGAAGTCTGTTTAAATTCCGAAGAGGATGAAGGATCCCTTCTTCTTGAAGACGAAGCCTTTGAATGTCTCATGAGTGAGGGATAAAAATTATAAGATCAAATATAAGATTTTAAGAAAAAGGAGGAGACTTGTAGTTCAGAAGAAAATTCAGCAGAGTTTTAGAACAAGAAAATTTGCACTAAGTGCAGAGGAGTTGCACGGACAAGTGAGTAGCGCAGGTTTTAAGTTGCACGGAAAGGGGTCTGGGCTGAAGGAAATTCTGAAGTGAAGAAATGACTGGAAACTTAGTATTTATAGCTGGTCCAGGACCTAATTGGATTTGCGCGGGATTTGATGAAGGGAAGTTGCGTGGAGCCACACAACTCGGCTCACAGTCAAGTAATTTTGATCCTTCAAGTTGACTTGATGAGTGGTCAATTTTCGGATCAAGGGGGCATCTGTTGGAGCATAAAATTCATTACAGAAAGCAAGAAAAGAAGGAAAGAAACCAAAGAAAGAAGATGGAAAAAAAGAAACTGAAACAAAATATAGAAGAATCAAGTTGCGCTAGGAGCAAGTTGCATTGGAACTTGAGTTGCGGGGGACTGAGCAACTCATTATAGTTGCGCTGATCCACGCAACTCTCCAAAGGATCGGTTAAACTGAAGATTTACGAAATAGTGTGAGGTGGGATCCACATCATGGGATTTGAGGGCCACACGTGCAGAATCCTATAAATACCCCTTACCCCTTCATTTGAGGGATCAGATTTCCAGAAGACCAGTGCCTCTGATAGGTATTGGAGAGAGAAGAGGGAGAGGGAAGAAAGCCAAGCCGTGCCACTCCTTACGAGTTGCGCGGGCCCGCACAACTCATCAAGGAGTTGCGCGGATGACCTATGAACCAACATTCTGTCACTTTTTTGGAATATTTCAAGTCATTCCAATGTTCTTTAGGGATTCTTGGCATTCTTTTATTATGTCAATGAAGGAAGATGCGTGCATGGAGAAGATCTGCACAACTCATCTCTTATGGAGACATGAATGATATGAGATGGAATGCTGTAAAAATTTATATTTGAATTTACTCAGCGCTTGTATTTTTTTTTGTTATAATGACTCTATCCTGAAATTAAAGGATCATAAGGATGTGATGAATTCAGAATGAGAATGAATAAATTTGATGATTATTCTCTCTATTCTCTCTCTTTATTATTATTAAGTAAGACAATTCCCCAAATCAAATACTTTTCGTTTCTGGTTGAAACATTGATTTTTCCATCGTCGGCTTTCACACTATTTTCTATATTTTTTTCTTTTTATTTTTGCATAACAGTCCTTTCATGGAACTTTGATAGGTAGACCTTTTTTATGACTACTTTTTTTTTTTTTTGGGGTATTACTTTTTTTTCTTGAACATGATAGACAATTTCCCCAAGCTTGGTTCCTATTAGTCTCAATAATCATCAAGTTAACACATACAATATCAAACTTAAACTTTAATTTGTAAGATAGATGTGAGATGTGAACTCATGACTCAATCAATGTTTAAAACTTTCAAATCAAAGATTAAAACTTCAAACTTAACTTTAAAATCTAGCAAATAACTAGAATCTAGGCTTTAAAAATCCTCAATATTATCTTATCATTCTAATCTCTGGATTATTTTTAAAATCACTTAAATTCATAGAAAATTAAAAAATTTTAAAAAAAGTTCGAAAGTTTAAATTTTTTAGTACAAATGAAGAAAGTTTTAAAGGAAACCTACCTCGAACCTAAATTCTATATTGTCCTCAATGTATAAACCTTTGTAATAAGAGCAACATAAGAGAACTGAAAATAAAAAGGAGTAGATGAAAAGTACTGGAAAGGCAACAAATAGAAAAGTTAGTGTGAACTTCCTATCAATTGGTGTTTCAGCAACTAAACTAAACTAATCAATCAACTAATCCTAAGAAAGCAAATAAATTCCTAATCCTAAACTATCAATAATCCAGAAGCATCGGTTCTTCCTCTAGCAAGTATTTTAGCAAATTTCTTAGCAAGCTTTTTAACAAGATCATCCATAAACCTACTTTATAGTAAGTTTGGATGTCCTGGACCATGACCGTCTAGAAAAAATTATGCACTTCATTAAAAATTTTCTTTTTATTGGTGTAAGGTGTCCAAAGAATATATGATTCACCTGTGGCAGAAAGATTTTCAATATTAGTGTACCATAGTGAATAAGAGACTACAAATAGTTAAATAATAGAAAATTCCTTTTTAGGTAGTATAGTCCCAGTATAACCTAAAGTTTTAGACTTTGGTTCAGACTCATGATCCTCCTTTACACTACGTGAAAAATGAAAAAAAAAAAATGACGGATTTAGAGACGGTTCTGGACCGTCTCTAAAATTGCTTGGTTTAAAGATACTTTAGAGACGGCCGTAAACCGTCTCTAAAATTTTAGACGGCCCCTGACTGTCCTTAATATTGTCTTAAAAATTTGAACGTCCATAAATCATTTAAGACGGTCGTTGACCGTCTTATATGGGTCATCTTAGACGGTCATTGGTCGTCTGCATTAGAGATGGTCTTTGACTGTCTTATATACGATCATCTGAGATGGTTATTAGCCGTCTCTATTAGAGACGGTCATTGGTCGTCTTTTACTTATAATCTGAGACTGTCAAAGACCATCTCTATTAGAGACGGTCCTTAGCTGTCTTATAGCCTTGCTAAAGACCGTCTCTATTAGAGATTGTCAAAGACCGTCTCTATTACAGACAGTCAACGACTGTCTCTATTAGAGACTATCAAAGACCGTCTCTATTAGAGACGGTCCTAAACCGTCTCTAATGCTCAAGTCAAAAATTTATTAAAAAAAGAATTTCCTAAATAAAAGAAATAGCTCAAGTCTTAGAAAAAAATTAACATTGCTCAAAAAAATTATGAATTTGAAAAAAAAAAAAAATAAATATTTAGATTTTAAAAAAAATAACTTTAATAATGTTTAATTTTGAAAAAAAAAAAAAATAAAAAATTGATATTTTAAAAAAGAAAATTTTAAAAAAAACTAGATTTGAAAAGATTGACAAAAATAAAAATTAAGAATATTTTTTGAATAATGTTAATAATTTTGACAAGAAAAAAAAGTTATTAACAAAAGTGAGATATAAAAAATTGATATTTTGAAAAAGAAAATTTAAAAAATTAAACAAAATTGTGAAAAAATTGACAAATTGTAAAAAAATATATTTAAAAAAAAAAAGAAAACTATATTTTGTATTTTGACAAGAAAAATTAAAAAGTTATATAACAAAAGTGAGATATAAAAAATGATCTTTTGAAAAAGAAAATTTAAAAAATTAAACAAAATTGTGAAAAAATTGACAAATTGTAAATATATATATATATATATAAAATATATATATATATTTATATATATATATATAAATAGATATTTGTGTTTTGATAAGAAAAATTAAAAAGTTATATAACAAAAGTGAGATTAAAAAATGATATTTTGAAAAAGAAAATTTAAAAAATTAAACAAAATTGTGAAAAAATGACAAATTAAAAAAAAATATATTTTTTAAAAAAGAAAACTAAATTTTGTAAAAAAAAAAATGTTAATTTATAATAAAAATGATATTTAGTTAAAAGAGTTATAAAAAAATATACATTTAAAAAAAAATGTTAAATTTATTTGTGAAAAATAAAATTACTAAATTATTAGGCATATCCACTAATTGAACCTTTAATCATTTATGGACAATCTAATCAATTCAAATTAAAGAGTAAATAACTTCAGATGTTTAAATCAAATTTCACTGAAATTGTTGATCAATCTTGTATGCCCAATATCTTTCTCATATGTAGCTTGATTGAGGCGAGTAACTAGTCAAATTGAGAGTATTGATTAGTAAAATAGAGTTAATGGACTAGACATGTAAAATGGGTCAAATATTCTGGTTAAAATTGTGACCCAGCTTACTGACCTCGTGAGAACCTAAGAATTGATGTTAGTAAGTTTTGTGGGCCCCGTCATGATGTGTGTCGAACATCAACACCGTGGATTTGATGTGTCCCCTTTAGGTTATGAGATATCTCAAAACTCATCAGTAAACGAAACTCAAGTGGGTCATACCATTTAAAACTATGTGAAGACATCCTAAAATATATAAAAGCACTTGGTGGGGCCCAAATGAGTTTTGAATGCGGTTGAAACTTGGTCTGACCCCTCATCCAAGTGGGACACACATAATGAGTGGGTTGGATATGTGAATCACATTTAGGCAAGTCCTATATATGATTATGAATGTTTTAAGGAAACCTTTCTCCACTACATTTAAGTGAGTTACTCGTTACCTTTACCAGAGTAAACTCTGTGGGGTTCACCGTTATTTATTTATCTTATCCACTCCATTCATCCATGTTAACAGATAATTTGAGGTCTAAAGAACAAAAAGGAAGCATATCCAAAGCTCAAGTGGACCACACCACAGGAAATAGTGTGATTGAACCTCTACCATTTAACTTATCTTGGAGGCCATAGAGGTTTTGGATCAAGCTGATGTTTGTGTTTTTTATTCATTTATATATTTTTGATATTATGAACAACCTTTAACTGTTTTTGGACAATCTAATCAGTCCGTACATGAAGAGTAAATAACTTTAGATGTTTAAATCAAAATTCACTCAAATTGTTGATTAATCTTGTTTGTCCAATATATTTCTCATATGTAGTATGATCGAGGCGAGTAACTAGTCAAATTGAGGGTAATGATCAGTAAAATAGAGTGAATGGACCAGACATGTAAAATGAGCCCATCATGATGTGTGTCGAACATCAACTCCGTGCATTTGATGTTTCCCCTTTAGCTTATGAGATATCTCAAAAATCATTCGTATATGAAACTCAGGTGTTGATTACCATCTAAAACTACATAAAGACATCTAAAAAAATATAAATAGTACAATATTGGATGTCATACCATTTT
The DNA here is from genome assembly GCA_030180095.1 of Magnolia changhungtana. Classification (NCBI taxonomy): domain Eukaryota; kingdom Viridiplantae; phylum Streptophyta; class Magnoliopsida; order Magnoliales; family Magnoliaceae; genus Magnolia; species Magnolia changhungtana. Next base: position 953,721 of record JASAUF010000078.1, read on the forward strand.
AGGGTCATAAAAGTTTTGGATCAAGCTGATTTTGTTTTTGTCCTTCATCTGGCCTTGTATGACCTAATCAACATATTGGATGTCAAATAAACAGTACAGTAAGCCTTAGGAGGATTTTAATGATGGATATCCAATTACTATTAATTTCATGTGGTGGGGTCCACTACAGATTGTTATCTGCCTCATTCTTTGGCTCATGACATAAAATGATATCTCAAAATGGATGGACGGTGTGGATATAACAAATACATCATAGTGGAGCCCACAAAACTTGGTGGATGTTGGTCGGTGCTCTATGGGTCCCACCATGATGTATGTGTTTCATCCAAGTGAGACACACATAATGAATAGGCTAGATCTATGAACCACATCTATGTGGGCCCAATAAATGATTATTTTCAAGGTCGTAGCCCACCATGGAATGGTGCATCTGACTGACGGGGCAGATCCAAAGTTCAAGTGGACCCACCATAGAAAAGAGTGGGATAGTGACACCCACTATTGAAACCTTCTTAGGGCCCGCCACGATGTTTATTTGAGATCCAACCTGTTTATAAGTTAATAAAGACATGGATGTAGTTGAAAATTACTCTGACCCCTCATCCAAGTGGGACACGTAATGAGTGGGTTGGATATGTGAATCGCATTTAGGCAGACCCAACTTATTAACCTCGTGAGAACCTAAGAATTGATGTTAGTAAGTTTTGTGGGCCCCATCATGATATGTGTCGAACATCAACACCGTGGATTTGATGTGTCCCCTTTAGGTCATGAGATATCTCAAAAATCATACGTATACAAAACTCAAGTGCTCCCCACCATGATGGTTGGTGCTGTGTGGGCCCCACCATGATGTATGTGTTTAATCCATGTTGTCCATCTATTTTTAAAGATCGTCTTATGGCATGAGACAAAAAATGAGGCATATCCAAATTTGAAATGGACCACATTACGAGAAATAGTGTTGAATGAGCGTCAACCATTTAAAACATTTTGGGGGCCATAAAAGTTTTGAATTGAGATGATTTATTTTATTTTTTTTATTTTATTTTATCCACTCCGTTAATCTATGTTAACGGATAATTTTAGGACGTGATCCCAAAAATGAAGCAAATTAAAATCTCAAGTGGACTACAACACAGGAAACAGTTTGATTGAACATCTACCATTGAAAATTTTTTGGAGGCCAAAGAAGTTTTGGATCAAGCTGATGTTTGTGCTTTCTCTTCATCCATGTCGTCCATCCATTTTTCAAGATAATTTTAGTGGTTGAGTCTAAAATAAAAGTATTCCCAAAGCTCAAATGGACCACACAATAAGAAACAATGCGAATAACGACTTCCACCGTTGAAACCATGCTAGGGCCCATAGTGATTTTTATTTGTCATTCAACCTGTTCATAAGATTACACGGAGATGGATGAAGGTAAAAAAAATAAATATCAGCTTACCCAAAACTTCGGTGGGCCCCAAGAAATTTTCAACGGTATGATTTCAATTCACACTATTTCCTGTGGTCTAAAGAACAAAAAGGAAGCATATCCAAAGCTCAAGTGGACCACACCATAGGTAATAGTGTGATTGAACCTCTACCATTTAAAATTTCTTGGAGGCCCAAGGAAGGTATCAACGGTGGAAATCATTATTCCACACTGTTTTGTGTGGCATGGTCCACTTGAGTTTTGGATTTACCGAAAATTTGGGATCAACACACACCATTCATCCATTTTTTGAGATCATTTTATAGAATTATCTAAAAAATGAATCATATCCAAAGATTAAATGAACCACACCACAAATAAGGGGAACAGATTGGCTACTCCTCCTAGACCATCCAATGGCTGGTGGTTGGTGCTGTGTGGGCCCCACCATGATTTATGGCCCCACAAACCATTTTTTAAAAACTTTTGAACCAGTTAGATTTCAAATAAACATTACGATGGGTCTTAGGATAGTTTCAACGATGGGAATCACCCTCCCGTTGTTTTCTGTGGTGGGGTCCATTACAGATTTTTATCTGTCTCATTCTTTTGCTCGTGACGTAAAATGATATCTCAAAATGGATGGACGGTGTAGATATAACAAATACATTATAGATTTTTATATATTTTTTTAATATTATATATACATGGAAAATGTACTATGCGGTCGAGCTCATGGGAACTTCCCATGAGGTCGAGCTATGTGGGCCCCGTCATGATGCGTGTCAAACATCTACCCCATCAGTTAGATGCACCATTCCATGGTGGGCCTAGGTCTCAAAAATCAAGTCAATCTGTGACTTGTATGGGCCACACCACATACAGAAGTTGAGAGGGGTTACCCTTTATTAAAACATTCACAATCATTTTTTGGGCCCACCGAGATGTGGTTTGCAAATCCAGCCCATCCATTATGTGTGTCCCACTTGAGAGGGGCCGCCCTCCACTAGTGTTTTCTCATCGTGTGGTCCACCCAAGATTTATTTTAGGCTCATTTTTTGGGATTGATGACAAAATGATGTATAGAAATGGATGGATGGCGTGGATGAATCAAATCGATCATGGTGGGGCCATAGAGCCATACAAGGTCCAAAGCTGAATTTAACGTTTTTTGTTTCTGGTTTTCACAGTGAGTTTTGTATTTAATGTAAAATAATGGTGACTTATTTATAATAATATTGGCTAAGATATAGAGTTATCCAGACCATCTAAATAATCAGTATAGTTATAAATGGTAAATATTTATACATTTTTATTATATAATACAATCTTAACCATCTAGAAATCGGCCCCATGCATCTACGACCGTTAATAAATTTTGTGATATTATTTAGTGGAAAACTCACAAAATACGGATTTGAAAATGTTATCTTATTTGAAAGAGGATTCCCAAATCCATCAGGTGCCTCTTTTCCCTCTTTTCCTCTTTTCCCTGCTTCATCTTCCATTGACAAATCCTCCATCGAGCGTCATTCAAACGGCGATTTCCATTGACAAATCCTCCTTCGAACGTCATTCAAACAGCCCCTTAGATTCAGATAAGAAATCGAGGATTTCCAATTTGGGCGCTTGGGCGATGAACACAATCAGCTCCGTCAGTATAATCATGGTGAATAAGCAGGTCATGTCGTCGAGCTACTACAATTTCAAATTCGACAACCTCAATTCCAGATTGCTTGATTTTAGCTTATAATTTATGTTGGGTTTGGTTGCGCCGAATATCGTGAAATTTCATAATTTCATGTTATTTGGCGTGACTAAACGCACCCTTCATGTACATTTTTGTGGGATAATCTTGATTCTTGATTTCAAATTGCTTGATTTTACTTACTACTGCATATGTTTCTTCTGGTAATTGGTGAGTGTGGCGAATCGATTTGATTATCATTATCGACTACGGTTGATGATCCAGACCGTTCATCAGTTGGGTCCGATCATGGTCTGGCCATACTAGAAAAATCTCACTGATTGAATGTTTTACCTGTTTAAACACTGATTAGTGTTGAACAGAAAGGTCCACCAATTGGATTGTTGGATCATCCAATCTTCACCTGATGATTAAATCGTTGTACCACAATGAGCAATTGGAATTAATTTTCTATATATATATATTTAAATTTTTATGTAGCGACCACTTTAACCGGATTTCACTTCACCGTGACCGCACTCGTCGGTTGGATCTCGAATGCTACTGGATACTCTGCATCGAAGCACGTTCCTCTATGGGATCTGCTTTGGTTTTCCATCGTCGCGAATCTATCAATTACTGGGATGAATTTTAGCCTCATGCTTAATTCTGTCGGGTTTTATCAGGTTTGAACTATGGGCAATGTGAATGTGATTTAGGTTGATTGCGATTGCGTTATCATCCTCTAATTTGTTGGTTTTGTATGTGTGCAGATTTCGAAATTGAGCATGATACTAGTGGTATGTGTGATGGAGTGGATTCTTCATAATAAGAATTACTCTGGTCGGGTGATGATGGCAGTGTTTGCTATGGCTCTCGGTGTTGGTGTTTATATAATCACAGATGTGGATATTAACTTGAAGGGTTTTCTTTGTGCTTTTGTTGCCGTGTTTTGTTCTTCTCTGCAGCAGATTGTGAGTGCTCGAACTTTCACCTTTACACACTTTCTCTATTTTATGGCTTTCATTTTATTTACTTTTTGGTTATGGAATATTGACATTTTAAGATTAGAAAATTAAAGGAAGGTGTGAATAAATGCACAGTTGGACTGAATTGTAGTTGCTTGTCTAATGAAGTGGAAGAATCCAAGTTGTTGTTTCCTTTCTCAGCATCAAAATTACATTTTTTTTCTTTCCTTTTCCAATTCATTACACTTACATTCAAATGTAGAGGCCATCGTTAGGACACTTGCATTCAAATGTAGAGGCCATCATTACACTTGCATCCAAATGTAGAGGCCATCGTTAGGACACTCGCATTCAAAAAAAAATCTTGAATCTCTCTATTTGAAACATGGGGCATGTAGTTTTACTAGTACTGAGTTTTTTGTGTTGCTAGTTGTTTGGGATTCTCTGTTTCAAACGATGAGTTATGCAGATTTTGTCATGAAGGAGTCCATGGTGAAGCCCACAATCATAAACCTTTGATAGGTAATCTACGAAAATGAAAGATAACCTGTAAAAAGATGGTAAAGGAAAAGTAAAACCCAGCAATTGTTCACATTCAATGGAGCAAGTCAATGATCGATGGTTGGGATCTTCAAATTTGAGAGATATTTAGGTCATCACCATCTTCAAATTTGTACTACAATTCCTAAACGAAAGTTGCTTTTAAGGAAAACCAACTGATCTGATTTGCACTACAGGGTACATTGCTAGATGGGCGGATAATCGTTGTTTTGATGTCTCACTATGAATGGGTTTTCCAAAATTCTCCTGGATCAACAGTTGTACATGGAAAACAAACCTCCCTCTATTGCTACCAATAGCTTAATTAGATAAAAACTACTCATAACCGCCGAGATAATCATATTTTAAAAGGTCAAAGAGAATTGTTTTCCATTATCATTGTCTCACAATGCATTCTATCTCATACCATCACTTTCTTTCCATAAAATATCTGAATTGCAATTCAACAAATATTCTTGTGTATTTCTAGTATATTTTGTCAAAAACTGAACTTTCAAATGTTTCTGATTTTTTCCTAAACATGTAAATATAGTGCCTTTTTTAGTTAACTTATATTTCTCACCTTTGAATAATGATTTGTTTCCTTTTCTACTATTGTATTGCATTCTAATCTATGTTCATTCCTTCGATTTCATCAATTGCATGGATTTCTATGATGGAAGTGCTACAAACATACAAATTGAATTGTGCATTTATGTTATAAACTTGGTGGACCTGCACAGTTCTCTTTCTTTTTTCTAAAAACTAAGTGCAAGATTTTTTTATAAACTCTCCTTGTTTCAAGTAGCAGTGGCAATGGGCCGGGCTACCAATGAGAACCTTTATGCTTACTGTAGAAAGCAAATATCAGCCCAATGAGATGGCATTGCAATGTATGTTACATGGGTTGTGTTTTACTTTGGTTGGATGCTTGAGAATAACATGTTTTGTTTATAATTATCATTACTTGATGGATTTTAGAGTGTTTCTGTTTGAATTTTGGGTTGAATGAGAAAAGTTTTTAATTTATCTCTCTTCATTATTATTTTTTAAAATTTTTTTTATTTTTTTATTTATAAATTTTAGGAACACATCGTGCCTTTAACCAGACAATGTCCCCTGTTTTTGTATATGTACATTGTTGAATTGAGTAAGATACAAATGTTAGTAATGGATTGTGTAATGGCCCAGGTACAAGAATGTTTTCACTCCTTTTTTTTTTAATTACCTTTTTTCCTTTTTTTTTTTGTGGTTTAACTATTATATTTTCTTATTTGTATTGATTTTATTGATAAAAGATGCTGCTTCATAACATGTTTCTTTTTTTCTTTTTTTCATTTCACAGCAACGTTCAGATCCCAATGTTGCTGACAGTTTTACAGGACCCAAAATCCGAATAAAAATGCCTTCATTGAAATTCTATTTTTTGTATAAGATGCCTTCATTAATTATACGGCGATTAATCGTGTATGCCAGTGCTGTAATTGCTTTCCAGCAATTTTATGTTACTGTCAATGTTCATCTTTTTCTTTACTTCCGCTTCTACCACATTTCAATACGGTAATTTTTATTTGCATTTAATTATGTAGTTGAGAAACTCGCTACATGTTGTCTGTAAAGCTGTTTTTGTAATTTTATTTTATATCACAGATTCAGAATGGAGCATCCTTAACGTCTAATGCTAAGTGATAATTTTTTATCTTTAGAAACACTTAATGAATTAACAGATGGTTACCCTGCCTCATATTATGCTGAAAGATTGTTATACTGCACTTTTACATTATAATTTTCCATAAAGCTCTTTTTTTTTTTTTTCAAAATGAATGATGAAATTCGGATGATATCACAGATTTAATGTCTGTGTGGAATCTGCTGATAGAATTCCGCATCAGTTCCGCATCAAGAAGGTTCATATGGATATTGTTCTAAATGAATATGGCGGAACTGTGGGAGTACGTTTACATCCTTCACATTTTCTTTAACAATGCTCATTAAGTTCAAAAGTTGTTCATGTGATTTTGGGTGTTAACTATTTTAATATTGTTGCCTCATTGATATTTTTTAACATCAAAAAGTAGTGAACAATTTTAATACTGCTTTTTGTAATAAAACTAGTACCTACTCTGGTTGACTGCCAGAACTTTTACATGGCGAGAAACAGCCATCAACATCTTGCATTCCTAACTTGGTTTTTAGGAGGACAGACAAGAAAGTAGGTAGGAGGTTAAATGATCATGCATCACAAAGACTTGACATGTTGACATGTTGGAGATGCATCAACATCTTAGGAAAGATAACTGTTAGCTATCTCCAGTATCCATGAATGTGTTTGCGTGTAGCATTTGTAGAGTATTTAGCCTCATTGCGGCCTCTTCTGCTTCCCATTCTTTTGCACTTGTTAACATTTTAAAACAGACTCTTCCTCGCTTCGGAATCCCTCCTGCTTTCCCTTCATGCTTTGCAAAGCTATGTTGGAGTTCCTTACTTTTTAGTGGATTCCTTTAGCAGGTGATTCGCAACATTCACATTTCCCTGAGTCTGGTAAAATGCACCTTGCTTCCCATTCTATTGTGGATTCCTTTCTGGTTTCCTGCATAAGCATGGACATTTTGGTTCACTATTTACTTCCCGTTTCATATACTGTACAATAGTTGATTGCAAGTCATTAGATTTTCCTAGATTTGGGGGGGTTCCCGAACAGTGATAGTTTGGTAATTTTGGAGTCCTTCTTGGTTAGGGTTCGGGCTAAAAGTATGAGTGTTGGAGTATGTAGCGAGTGTTTAATGTAGGGAACTTCTCTGGAAATGTTATTCTGGTAACTAACCTGATGAAAGTAATTTGTGGTTCAGTTCCTGGACCAATCTCTCTATCATATTCAAAGAAATCCACATTTTTTTTTCGTGTTTCTTACATGGTTCTCTATCCCATTTTTATTTGACTTGAAAGTAAAGGTGATGCATCTTCTTATTTATTCAATCATGGAATGCAAGATGTTGCCGTTAAGGTTCTTATAGATCAGGACTTTCATGAGGATCAACTGAAGGACTTTCTAAGGGAGGTATGCATTTGAAACATTGTTAATAATGTTCTTTAAAACTGTACCCATTTATGTATCCGGATATGCGTCGAAGCTATCCGTATGTTGAGCGGGGGTCCCTAGAAGGTGGTAACCGCTATTATGACCATGATGAAGCTGTCTATTTCCTATGGACAGCATTGGAGTGGCCTGGCCATTTGGACAGGTCGTGTTTATGTATTTGCTTGAAATTGATGGAGCAGACCCGGATGTGCGTTGGAGCAATTCGGATGTTGAGCGAGGGTCCTTGAAAGGTAGGAACCGCTGTTATGACCATGATGAAGCTATCCATTTCCTATGGACAGCATTGGAAAGGCCTGACCGTTTGGACAGGCTGTGTTTATATCCATATTTGCAGGGACCACACCCTAAAACTAAACCACACCCTAAACCTATAACCTAAACCTATTCTCAATTCCCTAAAGCTATAACCTATAACCTATAACCTAAACCTAAACCTAAACCTTAACCTATAACCTAAACTCAATTCCCTAAACCTAAACCTATACTTATAACCTAAACCTATTCTCAAATCTCAAAACTTATAACCTAAACCTAAACCTAAACCTTAACCTATAACCTAAACCTTAACCTATAACCTTAACCTATAACCTAAACTTATAACCTTAACCTAAACAGAAAACCTAAACCTAAACCTATACTTATAACCTAAACCTATTCTTATAACCTAAACTTATTCTTAAATCCCAAAACCTATAACCTAAACCTTAACGTATTCTCAAATCCCTAAACTTAAACCTACACCTAATCCTAATCTCAACTCCCTAACCTAAACCTAAACCTAAACTTGAAAACCCAAACCTAAACCTAAACTTGAAAACCCAAACTAAACCAATCCCGAACCCGAACCCGATTTCCTAAACCTAAACTTATAACCTTAACCTAAACCTATTCTCAAATTCCAAAAACTATACTTATAACCTAAACCTAAACCTTAACCTATAACCTAAACCTATACTTATAACATTAACCTAAACTTCTAACCTTAACCTAAACCTATTCTCAAATCCCAAAACTATAACCTAACCTATAACCTATAACCTAAACCCGAACCCGATTCCCCTAAACCTAAAACCCAAACGTAAACCCGATCTCGAACCCGAACCTGATTTCCTAAACCTAAACCTTAACGTATTCTCAATCCCTAAACCTAAACCTAAACCTACACCTAATCCTAATTTCAACTCCCTAACCTAAACCTAAACATAAACTTGAAAATTCAAACCTAAACCCAAACCCGAACCCTATCTTGATTTCCTAAACCTAAACTTATAACCTTAACTTAAACCTAAACCTATAACCTACACTTATAACCTAAACCTATAACCTTAACCTAAACTAAAACCTAACTAAAACCTAACCTATAACCTAAACCTATAACCTATAACCTAAACCTAAACCTAATAACCTATAACCTAAACTTATAACCTTAACCAAAACCTATTCTCAAATCCCAAAATCTATACTTATAACCTAAATCTAAAGCTTAACCTATAACCTAAAGCTATACTTATAATCTTAACCTAAACTTCTAACCTTAACCTAAACCTATTCTCAAATCCCGAAACCTATAACCTAAACCTATAACCAACCTATAACCTATAACTTATAACCTAAACCCCTAAACCTAAACCTATTCTCAAATCCCAAAACCTATAACCTAAACCTATATAACCTATACCTATAACATATAACCTAAACTCAAACTCTAAACCTAAAGCTATAACCTATAACCTATAACCTAAACTCAATTCTCTAAACCTTAACCTACAACCTATTCTCAAACCCCTAAACCTATAACCTAAACCTAAACCTATAACCTATAACCTAAACCTATTCTCAAATCCCTAAACTTATAACCTATAACCTAAACCTATTCTCAAATCCCTAAAGCTATAACGTAAACCTAAACCTTTAACCTATAACCTAAACCCAAACCTAAACCTAAACCTTAACCTAAACCTATAACCTGAACCTATAACCTGTAACCTAAAACCTAAGCTTAAACCTAAACGTATTCTCAAATCCCTAAACCTAAACCTAAACCTAATCCTAATCTCAAATCCCTAAACCTAAACTTACACCTAATCCTAATCTCAACTCCCTAACCTAACCCTAAACCCGATCCCGAACCCAAATTTGAATCCCTAAACCTAAACCTATAACCTAAACTTAATTTACTTAACTTAAACCTACACCTTAACCCAAACATATAACCCGAACCCGAACCCGAACTCGAATTCCTAAACTTCGAATCCTAAACCTATAACCTATAACCTATAACCTAAACTTATAACCTAAACCTATTATCAAATCCCTAAACCTATAACCTAAACCTATTATCAAATCCCTAAACTTATAACCTAAATCTAAACCCAAACCTATAACCTAAACCTATTCTCAAATCCCTAAACCTTTAACCTATAACCTATAACCTAAACCCGAACCTTAACCTTAACCTATAACCTAAACCTATAACCTATAACCTAAACCCAAACCTAAACCCGATCCCGAACCCGATTTTCTAAACCTAAACCTTAAACTATTCTAAATTTCCTAAAGCTATAACCTAAACCTAAACCTAAACCTAATCCTAATCTCAACTCGCTAACCTAAACCTAAACTTAAACTTGAAAACCCAAACCTAAACCCGATCCCGAACCCGAACCCGATTTCCTAAATCTAAACCTTAACCTATTCTCAATTCCCTAAACCTATAGCTTATAACCTAAACCTAAACCTAAACATAAACCTTAACCTTAACTAAACCTATAACCTAAACTTATAACCTATAACCTAACCTTAATCTAAACCAAAACCTAAACCTAAACCTTAACCTATAACCCAAAACCTAAACCTAAATGTATTCTCAAATTCTTAAACCTAAACTTACACCTAATCCTAATCTCAACTCCTAACCTAAACATAAACTTGAAATCCCAAACCTAAACCCGATCCCGAACCTGAACCCGATTACCTAAACCTAAACCTTAACCTATTCTCAATTCCCTAAACCTATAGCTTATAACCTAAACCTAAACCTAAACCTATAACCTATAACCTAAAACCTAAATGTATTATCAAATCCCTAAACCTAAACCTACACCTAATCCTAATTTCAACTCCCTAACCTAAACCTAAACCTAAACTTGAAAACCTAAACCTAAACCCGATCCCGAACCCTAACCCGATTTCCTAAACCTAAACCTTAACCTATTCTCAAATTCTAAACCTAAACCTACACCTAATCCTAATCTCAACTCCTAACCTAAACCTAAACCTAACTTGAAAACCCAAACCTAAACCCGATCCCAAACCCGAACCCGATTTCCTAAACCTAAACCTTAACCTATTCTCAATTCCCTAAACCTATAACCTTATAACCTAAACCTAAACCTAAGCCTAAAACCTAAACCTAAACCTAAACCGAAATGTATTCTCAAATCCTTAAAACCTAAACCTAATCCTAATCTCAACTCCCTAACCTAAACTTAAACCTAAACTTGAAAATCCAAACTTAAACTCGATCCCGAACCCGAACCCGATTTCCTAAACCTAAACCTTAACCTTAATCTATTCTCAATTCCCTAAAGCTATAACCTATATACTAAACCTATAACCTAAACCTTAACCTAAACCTAAACCAAAACATATAACCTAAACCTTAACCTATAACCTATAGCCTAAATTATAACCTATTACCTAACCTAAACCTAAACCTAAACCTAAACCTAAACCTAAAAAACCCTAAAACCTAAACCTAAACCTAAAACCTAAATGTATTCTTAAATCCCTAAACTTAGACCTACACCTAATCCTAATCTCAACTGCCTAACCTAAACCTAAACTTAAAAACCCAAACCTAAACCCGATCCTGAACCCGAACCCGATTGCTGTAATAATGTAGCCCAATCACATGGTAACAAAAAAGAATGTATCCCTTTTAACACATGTCCCTTTTTACAAAGCTTTAATTTTTATTGTTGTTTCTATTAATTGAAACACTTTTTTTCATTATTTGCTCGTATTAGTTTTATTTTAATGATCAGTTTTATTTTAAAAAAGTGCCCACTTTTTTTGAAGAAGTTTCTACAATTCTTCATGATTCTGAATTATAATGTTTTGTCGGTTGAATATTTTTTTATTAGATGAAAGACAAAAAGAAAATTGTTGCTGATTTTTTTCCTTTTTTTTTACTCATGACGTTAAACTTATATGTATTATGCGTGGATGAATGTAATGTGGATGAGATTGTTTGTGTTTGGATGAATTTAGTTTACATTTGGATGGATTTACGTAGTTTTGGTTTAGATGGATGTGAATGTGAATATGAAATATTGTATAACAGGTGTATATCAGGAAGAATATGATGAAATATATTGTAACAGGTCAAATTTGAAAATATCCTTTAAGGGTCATAAGAGACGGCCCATGGCAGTCCTTTTAAAGGACGGTCCATGACCATCCTTTTAAAGGACGGTCTATAACCGTCCTTTAAAGGCTTATAAGAGACGGTTCATAGCAGTCCTTTTTAAGGATGGTCAATGACCGTCCTTTTAAAGGACAGTCCATAACCGTTCTTTGAAGGCTCATAAGAGATAGTTCATAGCAGTCCTTTTTAAGGATAGTCCATGGTCATCCTTTGAAGGCTCATAAGAGACGGTCCATGACAGTCCTTTTAAAGGGTCCGGTCCCTTTAAAAACTCGGTCCATGGCTGTCTTTTTAAGACTCATAAGAGACAGTCCATGACAGTCCTTTTTAAGGACGGTCCATGACCGTCTTTTTTTCATCAATAAGAATGACGGTTTTCAAGCGTCCTTTAAGTAATACGACACGTCAAAATTTGACGGCCCATGCGACGGTCCATGACCGTCCTTTTTTATCATTTGAGACTGTTTTAGACCGTCCTTTTTCACTATTTTGGCGTAGTGTTAATGGTAAAACATTCAAGATTGGTGGAAGGAGGTACTTCAAAATAATGATTCTCCCAGTTAATGTCAACTATCGGAGTAAAGTTTTACAAGGCATTCACTATTTCTTAATCATGTTATCATTGGAAACCTCAAAGTGTGCCAAGCAAACTTCTAGAGAATCGGGACATTCAGTGAAAATGGGTTCACTCTCCACAATGGAATCAAACATGTTATGTTGGTGGATTGTATCAACATCACCATTTTAAAAAATTTCATGTATCTCTCGATCAGTACTAGAAATGTAAATGAAATCAACCCTTAGGAAAACTGATCCATAGGTTCTTAAGTATACTCTAACTCCTCATTCTCAAATTTAGTATGCTCAACAAGCAAGTGAACATCACTCTCCTCGCATTGTATTTTTGGATTGAGATGAGGTTGGCCTGGACAAGCCTCTTCTTCATTAATAAGGTGTGACTGAATTCTTTGAATGGTGGATGCAAACATCTCTAATGATGTTTTGATGTCTTGAAATGTCTGTATGATGTTTTGATTTACTTGCTCTTAAGCATCCATGAAACTCTGAATCGGATCCTCTTGGGTTGTTTTTTTTTTTTTTTGTGGGATCTCATAAGTAAGAAGACTACGGGGATAGTCATTAGAATTTATGGTTGGTACACCTCTCCAGTTTAAACTCTGATGGTTCTACCGATCAAGATCATACAGGTCATAAGTGGGTGTACTCGATGGTTGATGATAAATGTTCTCACCCATATAATCACGCATTGTCTTCTTAACCAGTGGAACATCATATCCTGATCAACCCTCGATCGTGGTTTCAATTAATTTGTGAGACACAGGGTGTTTCTTAACATGATGATCTGACCGCCCTTCAATTAATATCTCGTCTCTCAGAAGTTGATTAGAGTATTCTATGTCCACTTTGGCATGAACATGATAAAACCCTAATTCTGAACTTAATCCTAAAAATGAAAAAAATCCTACAGAAATTAAGAAAAACAATTAGAGGGAGTAAGGAGGGATGTTACCAGTAGGGAGGAACTAGACTTGAAGATAATATAAATAAAGGCAAGTAAACGATGTTAGTGATGATAGAAAATCTAAAATAAAATAAACCCTAAAAATAAAATTCTAAAATAAATGAAACCCTAGGTTATAGAAAAATAAAAAATTCTAACCTAAAATAGAAATTAAACTAGAAAGCCTAAACTTAATTGTGTTCGTGCCACTCCTCGACAACGATGCCAAAAACTTGATCGAACCCAAGGGTTGACAACCCCAAGTGCAAGGTTGCGATACAGTAATAACTCAGAGAGACCAAGGTCAAATCCTCATGGAATGGGAAACACGACTTAGAATTAGTCTAAATCTAACAGTTTGCCTAGGCTTTTAATCCATCGAGATAAAAAAGATTTTAAAACAAATAAATAAAAGACTAAGGATTCAGGAATCTACTCATAGTAATCATAATATCTCATTCACTGATTTAATGTATAACTCAATTGGAATCGAAGTCTTATCCTATCCAATCAAAAAATAATTCTTTTAAACTAATCATTAACATCAATAAGAATATGAATTCAATTGAAAGATTCTTTCATGAAGCACTTGAATCTCAATTACAGAGAATCAAAGGCATCTAAAGCACCCTTAGGCGATAATAGATCAACCAATTATACAAATTGAATCCTACTTTAATTCAGGTTAAATAATTGTTAAATCAAAGTATTCATTGTACCCAAAGGGAACAATAAATCTAGAAATAAACAACTCAAAAGCTTTAAAGTAAATCCAAATTTATTTCAATCTACTTATCATCATTGAATCCATTGTTATTAAATCAAATAAACTAAATAATATTGTAATTAACTACAAGCTTTATGTCTTAGCCTTAAAAAAGAGATTAGCCTAACATGACTAATATCTTAAAAAGAAAAGTAAAAAACTAAAAAAATAAAGTAAATTTGAGGGATCGAAGAAGAAGGATTGCTTCGTGGAAGCCCTGCCACCCCTAGGTTTTTCTCCCAAGACCTAATTCGTGCTTAGAAAGGCTTATAACACCCATTTAAGTAGGAAAAACTCACACCAACTTGGAATTAACTTCAATTTTACGCACTTATGTTACGCTTCGGTTACACCGATAGTCACATTCGGTCACACCAAAGTCGCACCGAGTCTAGTCAAAGATTCCTTCGGCTGCATCTGAATTTCATAAAAATCTATCTAAAATCTGTCTTCTTTAGGTCACACCGAACCTCATTCGGTGGCACCGAACATGTCTTTGGTCGTACTTAAGTATCGAGCTGAATTTATTCTAAAAATTACTTCTTCTTGCTAGACTGTTCTGTGCACATTCGGTCATACTGAACCAACCTCAAGTGGGACCGAATAGTTTGTTATTTTTATTATTGCACTGCATTATTTTTTAATCTTTTCTCTTTCCTTTGTCTTTGATTTTCTTGGATTTTTGGCACTTGAATTCTTCATTAATGTCCTTCAAATATCTAATTATTTATTAATCATTCTTTTGAGCTTTAATTCTTCCTTTTAAGTATGTATTCATTTTTAAATTCAAAATCTCATCACATGAAAAAAGAAAAAACATATATAATTATAGCAAATTATCACTTAAATATTAGAAAAACAGATGTAATTTATAGCATGAATATACAATATTTAGGTGTTATTACTAGACACCCGATGTCTTCTCTACCTGCTAGGATCTTCTCACTAGTGCCCATTCTACTCTATGTCAGCTCATTACCTCCAGCTTGGAGGACCCATTATTAATCTTTGGTGTTTTGTTTGTGCTGACATAACTAATGTTAAAGTGGGCCTCCTGGACTTTTCCTCCAACTCGAGAGCGGTGTGGGTGGCGGTATGCGAGGAAGGCCTCATTGGTCTTAAAGACAAGAGTCGTAAAATCCTTCATTTTGATTTTGCAAGATTTTTCCGCTCTAATATTTTAAATATTTCCCTTGACATTAATGATGGGAATGTTTGGCTGTGATTTCTGATCCACCCTTATTTTCCTGGATTATGAAACTTCTTTCCCTTGCTATTCATTCTCTTTCTGTTGAGAGGAGAGTCCACGTGAGTATTATTTCAATTTCTAGTAAAAGAAACCTCTTAAAGCTTGCTAATGTTTCTTCTTCTTATGATATTAAGATTTTATCTTCTATTGAGTTAGCAAGTTTGTACTAATTATCTAAGGCCAACGGTTTGGGCTTTTTCTAGCTTTTCTCTTTAGGTTTTTTTTTTTTTTTTTTTTTTTTTTTTTGTCACTTGATTCGGAATGTGGCTTATTTCTTTCTTTGTTTTTATTAACCTGGGGTGTGGTATTTCCTCTCATACTTTGTTTTCTTTTTTCTATTTTATTTGTCCGGGATACGGGTCGTTTCCTCTCTCTTTGTTTTCTATTGCCTCTTGTATCTTTGTTTTTTAAGGGTTTCACTAATTTGTTAATAATAAAAGTTTCTTGCCTTTAAATAAATAAATTAATTAAATCGCCTGAAGAAAATTTGATGAAGTTCTTGCCTCATGCCTGAAAATGAAGGTCAACTGTACCAGAAAGGAGGTGCTCACCGTGTCACTGTCTCTATCACTAATCAGGCCAACCTGATAACCAGGTGGGCCATGAGTACATAGAATTGATAACATTGACCAAATACTTTTTAACCATTTTTTTATTATGTATTAGTGTTACCCACCTATCGATCACATTGAAAGTATTTTTCATCAATGATCAAGATCACTTGATGAAAATTAAATTTTGTACTAAACGCATCCTCACATCCCCACTTTAAAAGTATGAGGCGAGTGCAAATTGAACGAGTATACTCAGCATTCCACCCTAAATAAGGACGTGAAAAACAGTCCAGGGCATCGTGGGGGAGTGGTTGAGGAAGTCAGATATCCTTTTAACTTACCCAATTTTCTAACCAAAATGCCTGCCATCAGTGTTCCTTTGTCCGCTCTGAAACTGCAAAGCATAGCATCTTTGATATAATCCTATCAAATAGAGAAATATACTAACTTACACAAAATAAAATAATAATAATGCAAGGGAGATCTAGTGATCTTACAGAACTATAACTTATAGACCATTGGTTAGATCCAGCACCCATTTCATGGGCTAACATGCAAACAATATACTGATTTGATACATGTACAAAATTTGATCAATGTCTTCCATATTGAACGGTCAAGATTGTTTACATAAAAATAGTTTTTACAACAATTTGATCCATCTATTTGTTAGGGCCCATCATAGATTGCTTATGATTCTAAAGAATCAGTTTTGTTAGGCTATTGTAACAATCCCATCGATGGGTTGGAAAAAGGATGGTTATAGAAAAATACCAAATCAAAGATGGATTGGATCATCCGACTAGATTGGTGATATGATCAGATATTGTCCCATTACCATCCGCTTACATTACTGACCAATTTGCCGCCAACGTGGCAAATGAGTAAGGATATCCAAGCCGTTCAGGACTGTCTCATCATGACTACCATTAAGCATGAAATTCATACTATCCAAATATCAGGTGGGTCACACCATTCAAATCAATGACTGGCCGACCAATGATATGGGCAGGTTTGGCCAAACCTTTGAATGGATGAACCTGATTTTCTCATCATATAATTTTCACTATTGGGTGGACCTTTTTCATAGATCTGGGGTCCTATATAGGTGACACATTGGCGGTAAGCTTATGGTAGTAGGCGCAGTGATTGATTTGCGGAGCATCTTACATGATTCTTACAGTTCAACCACGGACCATATGCAACATATATATAACATGAGTAGGATATCCGATGGCTGGACAGCCTTAGGAAAAAAAAAAAACTCATCTTTCTAGAAGTCAAATAATCTACTTAAAAAGGAGAAATGATCGTTTACAGCAGCTTCATCGGAACTTATAAATAGAGCTCTCTTTCCCGGCAACGTGTAATATATATATATATATATATATATATATATATATATATATATATATATATATATATATATATATAGGAGATAGTCACCTGCGCACCTTTTCACGTGAGCACCAATGAGCACCTTGCACACGTGTCATGTGCACAAAATCTGAACGGTCCAAGTGACGCTGCACCGCTTGAAATCCTATAGGCCCAATTTTCAGCCTGATGCAAAACTCTGGTGGGCCATGGCAAAAGGAAACAGTTGCCTTCCTTGATTTGCATTTCTCTTTGCTATGGCTCACCGAGTCATGGATCAAAGCTAAAATTGGGCCTATAGCATTTCAAGGGGTGCGGCATCACTTGGACCGTTCAGATTTTGTGTACATGACACGTGTGCAAAGGTGCTCACTGGGTGCTCACGTGAAAAGGTGCGCAGGTGACCATCTACCCTATATATATATATATATATATATATATATATATATATATATATATATATATATATATATATATATATATATATATATATATATATGGAAAAAGGTACTATGCGCTCAACCTCACGAGTCCGTCCCATGAGGTCAAGCTGTGTGGGCCCCACCGTGATGTGTTTTGAACATCTACCCCATTAGTCAGATGCACCATTCCATCGTGGGCCTAATTCTCAAAAATCACGTCAATCCATGATTTGTGTGGGCCACACCACATACAGAAGTGGGGAGGGGCCGTGCACCATTAAAACATTCATAACCATTTTTGAGGGCCCACCGAGATGTGGTTTGCAAATCCAGCCCATCCATTATGTGTGTCCCACTTGAATGAGATTTCAGACCAAGTTTCAGGCGCATGCAAAACTCAGGTGGACCCCACCAAGTGCTTTTATATGTTTTAACGGTGTCTTCACATAATTTTAGATGGTATGGCCCCCTGAGTTCCGTATACGGCTGATTTTTGGGATATCCCATAATTTAAAGGAGACCCATCAAATGCACGGTGTTGATGGTCGAAACACATCACGGTGGGGCCCACACAGATCGACCTCAGGGAGCTTATCGTGAGCTCATATATATATATATATATATATATATATATATATATATATATATATATATATATATATATATATATATATATGGAAATAGTACTATAAGGTCAAGCATGGAACCATAACATACGGTCGAGTCGTGTCTTAGTGTGAGCCGTTGGATGATAAATTTTCAAAATATACAGGGGATATTCATCCCGGAAAAAAAGGGCAAAACCGAATAAATCGGAGTTATACAATCTTGGGGTGCACTGCCGTCACCAATTGTGTGAGGTCTTCCATGATATATGTGTTATATCCATACTGTCTATATATTTTGAGATATCATTTTAAGGCTTTACCGTAAAACTCGGGCAGATCCAAACCTCAAGTGGACCACATCACATTAAGTGGGGACAATGATGCCACTGTTAAAACCCTTCTACGACCCATCATAATGTTTATTTTATATCCAACCTGTCCATAACGTCACACAGAACTGGATGAAGAGACCAAACAAATATCATCTTGATCCAAAACTTTTGTGGTCCCAAGAAGTTTTCAATGGTAAGCGTTCAATCCCTACTACTTTCTATGTTATGGTCCACTTGAGCTTCGGATCTGCTTAATTTTTGTGCTAATGTCCTAAAATGATTTTTCCAAATGGATGGACGGTGTAGATATAATACTTATATCATGGCGGGGCCATGGAACTTAACGACAACAACACGGTCAGTGGCATGTGGCACATCAACCTTTCCGCTTCCCACGCGGAAGGGGACGTGGATTAGATACCAACAGGTTGAGTAGCGAGTCGGCTATTGAAGTGATGTCACCAAGTTACATGGGTTCCACTATAATGTATGTGTTATATCCATACCGTCCATCCACTTTTAGATATCATTTTAGGGCATGGGCCAAAGAATGAGGCAATTAAAAACTTTAGTGGACCCCACCTCAAAAAACAGTGGGGAGAGTGATTCCCACCATTGAAACTATCCTAAGGCCTGCCATAATGTTTATTTGAAATCCAACCTATTCAAAAGTTTAAAAAAATACATGAAATAAGAGAAAACACAAATATCAGCTTGATCTAAAACTTTTGTGGCCTTTGGAAGTTTTTAATGGTGGGCGTCATTGTCTCACTGTTTTCTATGCTGGGATCCACTGGAGCTTTGGATTTAACTCATTCTTCGAATATTGCCCTAAAATGATCTCTCCAGATGGATGGAAGGTGTGGATACAAAACATACATCATGGTGGGGCCCATGGAGCTTGGTGACGTCACTTCGGTAGCTAGTCTCTATACTCAACCTGTCAGTAGCTAATTTGTGCCCCGCGGAAGGGAGCAGATTAGGTGTGGCCTCTGCCTAACCTAGGACAGTGCGTCCCTCATCGTGGGGCCTAGCTTAATCTACATATTATGTACCCATATGGCCCATCTGTTTTGGAATACAATTTTAGGTCCTGATTCCAAAAATAAAGAAGATCCAATTCTAAGGTGAACCATACTATCGGAAACAATGGTGTTTGAATAATCACCTCACAGATAGCCTATCCTCTGGATTGTGTGGGAATGAATTTTTATCTACACATAGGTGGGCCCATTATAATGTTTATGAGAAATCCACCACGTTCATTCATTTTTTCAGGTCATGTTAGGACGTGGAAAAATAATGAGGTATATCTATAATTCAACCGGGCCACACAACAAGAAAATGTGAATAGTTAAATGCATACAGTTGAAACCTTCCTAAGGTCTACCATTATTCTTATATGCCATTCATACTGTTCACAGGGTCATTCTTACTAGGATGAATTGAAAATACAAAAATATTAACTTAATCCAAAACTTCTGTAACCCACCAATGTTCACCAGCAAACATCCATTCCTCACAATTTCCTGTCATGAAGCCTACGTGATTTTGGGATTTGCCCCACTTTTTGTCTCATGCCCTAACGTGAAAAAAATAAAATAATAGATGGACGGTGTGGATTTCTCACAACATGATGGTGGGCCCTAACTTCCTATCACATTAAGCTTCCCCGAGAGGTTGTCGCATCTTCCTGCGCATTTTGAATGCTTATCATCCAACGGCTCACACTAAGACACGACTCGATCGTATATTATGGTTCTACACTCGACATTATAGTACCATTTCCCATATATATATATATATATATATATATATATATATATATATATATATATATATATATATATATATATATATATATATATATATATATATATATAGGGTTTAGGTACTATGCGCTCGAGCTCACGATAAGCTCCCATGAGCTCAAGCTGTGTGGGCTCCACCATGATGCGTGTCGACCATCAACACCGTGCTTTTGATGGGTCCCCTTTAAATTATGGGATATCCTAAAAATCAGCCGTATACGGAACTCAAGTGGGCCATACCATCTAAAATCATGTGAAGACATGTCAAAAACATATAAAAGCACTTAGTGGGGCCCACTTGAGTTTTGAATACTGCTGAAACTTGGTCTGAACCCTCATCCAAGTGGGACACACATAAAGGATGGGCTGGATTTGTAAACAACATCTCGGTGGGCCTAAAAAACGTCACATGAATGTTTTAATGTTGCATGGCCCCTCTCCACTTTTGTATGTGGTGTGGCCTACACAAGTCACGGATTGTCTTGATTTTTGAGACCTAGGCCCATGATGGAATGGTGCATTTGACTGATAGCGTAGATGTTCGAAACGCATCACGGTGGGGCCCACACAACTCGACCTCATGGGACGTTCCCATCAGCTCGAGCGCATAGTACATTTTTCCCTATATATATATATATATATATATATATATATATATATATATATATATATATATATATATATATATATATAGGGAAAAGAGACATCCCATCAAATGCACAGCGTTGATGTTCGACACGCATCATGGTGGGAGGTTCCCATGAGCTCTACCGCACTAGGTTCTATGTGGTTGAGCTCATGAGAACTTCCCATGAGGTCAAGCTGTATGGGCCCCACCATGATGCGTGTCAAACATCTACCCCATCAGTCAGATGCACCATTCGATGGCGGGCCTATGGCTTAAAAATCAAGTCAATCTGTGACTTGTGTGGGCCACACCACATACAAAAATTGATAGGGGTTATCCTCCATTAAAACATTCATAATGATTTGTTGGGCCTACCGAGATGTGGTTCATAAATCCAGCCCATCCATTATGTGTATCCCACTTGGATGAGGGGTCAGACCAAGTTTCAGACGCATCCAAATTTCAGGTGGGCCCCACCAAGTCCTTTTATATGTTTTAGGCATGTCTTCACATAATTTTAGATGGTATGGCCCACCTGAGTTCTGTATATGGCTGACTTTTGGGATATCCCATAATTTAAAGGGGACCCATCAAATGCACGGCATTGATGTTCGACACGCATCATGGTGGGGCCCACAGCTCGACTGCATAGAACCTTTTCCCATGTACACACACCAAATGCTCAGCTGCTCACCAGTTCGCATGGAGCTGGTGTGAATGTTTTTGAGAACTCATTGATGTGACTCCAAAATCTGAACTGTCCATGTAAAGCAGCACCTCATGAAACCCACTAGGCCCAATTTTTACTTTGATCCAAAACTTTGGTGGGCCATGAAAAATGAAAATAGTTTCCTCCCTTAGATTTGCGTTTCTTTTTTGCTATAGCCCACCAGAATTTTTTATCAGGGTGTAAATTTGTACCTTGGGTTCCATGGGATTGCACATCACATGGACAGTTCGGATTAGACGCCCATGACATGTTTGCAAAGGTGCACACATGCATAGGTCGGCAAGTGAGCCAATTGGGTGGGCCATGGTGATCAGATCCGTGCAAATGGTAGTCCACACCATGATGATCACCTATTAAAGAAATGAAGCCGACCCAGTTATTGGGTGGGCCACACAAGTACACAAAGTCATAACATTGCTTTTCCATTGATTTTGATGTTCTCCCGCTGAATGAGCCAATTGGCGTGATTTTCATACCACATGTGGCACAGGGAGGGTTCGATGGGCCACACTAGTACACAAAGTCATAACATTGCTTTTCCATTGATTTTGATGTTTTCTCCCAATAAATGAGCCAATTGGCCATGGCGTGATTTTCATACCACATGCGGCACAGGAAGGGAGGTGATGAAGTCAATCACCATCTACCTCAAGGGATAAACTCCAAATCCATGGAGCTCTCTGACTCCTCGCAAAGCTTTCCCGAATCCACGGGAGTAAAAGCGGGACTAATTCCTAATAAATTTTAAATAATTTGATTGATGATTAAAAAAAAAAAAAGAAAAAAAGAAAAAAAGAAAAAAAGAAAAAGAAAATACAACTCTTTAAATAAGGAGCTCAAACCTAGGATGGAGTTTTAAACTTAGACTCCAACTAAAATACCCTAAAAGGTGACTTACCACAAATAGTAAGCTTATTATTTATAGATAACTTCTAATCTTACCAGACTTCTTGATTTTCATCCAAAAATGGTAGGTGTCCAATTTGGCCAAACCATGTTATTCTCCTAACTTTTGTAAGCCATTTTCATGTAGGGCACGACTACTACAACTCAAAGGATAAAAAGTTATACTTTAACTAAAACTTAATATTTATAGTAAAAATGAAACTAAAAGGGACTTTTGACTGTCAATCTGATGGAATCTCGAAAACTGACATGGCAACCTGATCTAGCATGTTTGGTTGGCTTAAGTAGGTCCTCCTACCCCAAAATTATATATAATATGTTGAAAAACTCATCTCAGCATGCGAGATGCAACTGATTTAAGGTTATGATGTACCATTTCTGCCTCTGATAGGGCCTTCTCTGGCCCATCTTTGCCATGAAAGTGCTTATAACCTGCTCTACATCAACATGGCAATTTTGATATAGCCCAACTTTCATACGCACAAGATAATTTACTTACATAATAGAATGGTAGGAAAGAAATGGTTGTATGTGAACCATATATATGTAGTCATTTCTCCAATGAAAGTAGAAATCTCTACTAAACATTGGTCATTATTTTGCACCGACTCATATTGACTGGTGTACCCATCCTTTCAGTTTTGTGGACCCAGTTTTACAACTCACGAGGGAACCCATTTTTACGTTGTTTTTTTAGTATTTTCCTCACACGCACACAGCCTACATGGGCATTCGAACACATGAACTGAGTGTTGAAACACAACCGGTCTACCTCTATGCCATGGGTAGCTAACATTTAATATTTAGGGCCTGTTTGGTATAAACTTAAAATTAAGTTATCTCATCTTAGTTATCAGTAATTATGGATTAGAGATCTTGATCTTTGATACATACCATTAACATGAACTCATTATGAGTTGGAGATCATGATCTTTAATACATATTTATTGTCAGCTAAAATGAGATGAGCTAATCTTTAGGTGTCCACCAAATAAGGCCAAAATTTATAAATACATAATTACTATTAGCTAAAATGAGATGAGTTCATTTTTAGGCATCCGCCAAACGATTTATAAATAATGTAGAACCAGTTAAGAAAGAGATTTATAAGTGTCAAGTTTCATTTAGTTTTTCAGAGTTTTTCCATCGTCTTGACCGACTTGTGATCAAATTGAAGTTTTTATGCAGATTAGTCCCAATAAAATCTGAAACCAATTAGCTCTTCCAGGTTTCTATTTTATTTATTTTCTTTAGCTTTAAGTGCTTCAAAGGCGGTAAGTTTTTAGGTAAGACAATCAGGATTGAATTCTAAGTCACTTATCCACATCACACTATTTCTATCAGCTCTAATAACAAGTTGGAGACGGCTTTTCAAGCTTTTAAACTATATATGCTTTCCACACTTCCCCACCCTTTCTACTTTGAGTAATGTAATGGTTAGATTTCCAAATAATAAAAACCGGTTTATCTATTAAGAAAAAGAAGTGCTAACCACCACTAATAAACAATGTCAAATCTACTCAACTTGGTTAAAACCATGTCCTACAAATTGCAAAAAGCAACATGGGGTTGAATCAGTCTGCGCATGCTCTCATCTTTTTTCTTTTTCTTTTTTAAACAGAAAGTGACTGATCGATGTTCTTCACTGATGTCATATCATAAAATTATTGCCTCAGGATGCCAAAGTTTAGTACTGTTTAGTAGTTTTGACTAAATCAGCTTAAGTGCATGCATGTGCATTATATCAACAAGAGAATATACTACTAAAGATTGGAAGAGTCGGTATTAGATATCAGTAGCTAGGTATACCAAATCCCTTTGATGTTGATGCAGATTGACTTGTAGCAATCTGCTCAACTACAACTTATATTATTATATATCTTGCTTTAATAATGATGGAGACTATTCTATTTTTATCCAATCTACTGGTAAAGAGGAATGTGATTTCTACTTCCTCCACGTGACAACACGGAACATGTGTGAGCAGTCTAGATTATTCACACCTTGCACACTGCCACAAATGTGCCATGGTGCAAAATTCAGGTTCGCCGTTTGATCTGGAGAGCCACATGTATGTGAGAAAGTTGATGGTCGATTGACCAACAGCCCATGTTACAAATGGGTCCACTGATGATTGGATCTTGCTGATCTTTGGGCACTAGAATATAAGACAGTCATCCCCATTCAATGAATGATGAACTTTTCAAGCTTTAAACTAGGTTTTGCTAAACGTCCACACCTTTATGGGATGTTATCAATGTCCTTGAACCTTTTAAATGGCACAGAGGGTGATTTATTGTTGATCCAAACCATTTTATTAGTCAATATATATATATATATATATATATATATATATATAGGGAAAAGGTACTATGCGCTCGAGCGTAAAGCGGTCTTACGTGAGGTCGAGCTGATGTGGGCCCCACCGTGATGCCGTTCGAAAATCTACCCCCTCAGTCAGATGCACCATTCCAGAGGGGGCCCACACGGATAAAAATCAAGTCAATCCGTGACTTTGGGCTCGTGCATCTGGTGGACGGTGTGGATCTTCGAACGACATCACGGTGGGGCCCACACATCTCGACCTCACGGACACCGCTTTACGCTCAGCGCATAGTACCTTTTCCATATATATATATATATATATATATATATATATATATATATATATATATATATATATATATATATATATGGAAAAGGTACTATGCGCCGAAGCGCAAAGCGCCGTCCGTGAGGTCGAGATGTGTGGGCCCCACCGTGATGTCGTTCGAAGATCCACACCGTCCACCAGATGCACCATTCCATGGTGGGCTTGGACGGCCCAAAATCAGGTCAATCCGTGACTCAGGTGGACCACACCATCTAAAACCATAAGTATACATGCCAAAAACATAAAAAAGCACTGGTGGGACCCACATGAGTTTTCCATGCACCTGAAACTTGGTCTGAACCCTCATCCAAGTGGGACACACATAATGGATTGGCTGAATTTGTAAAAAACATCTCGGTGCGCCCTCAAAAATGGTTATGAATGTTTTAATGGTGCACGGCCCCTCTGCACTTCTGTACGTGGTGTGGCCCACTAAAGTCACGGATTGACTTGATTTTGGGCCATCCAGGCCCACCATGGAATGGTACATCTGGTGGACGGTGTTGATGTTCGAAAGGCATCACGGTGGGGCCCACCCAGTTCGACCTCACAGATGACCGCTTTACGCTCGAGCGCATAGTACCTTTTCCCATATATATATATATATATATATATATATATATATATATATATATATATATATATATATATATATATATATATATATATATAGGACCAATCATCATCTTTAAATATCTACTAGATAGATCTTATTTGTAGTTCTTATGATTCTAAAGTAATATTTTCATTTGATAATTCTAACCATGTGATTTATAGCTTATAAAAAATAGATGATTATAACAAATTAGCCCCATTCAAAAGGTTAGGATCACCTGATTGCATGAATTTTTTTGCACCGTGGCTTTCTCCTAGCTATATGACTGGATGCACGGTTCGGATGTACTATTTAAAAGGTTTAAGGTGGGGACATTTGGAAAATCCCGTGTGTATGAGTTGTGGTAATGTCATTGCTCTGAATCCTTTTTAATGGCATATGTCCAATCATCAATTGGCATAGTTCATTCACAAGTACCATAGGAAGCAAGCCATGGTGCAAGAATCACTCTTATCGGATAATCCTAACCCTTTGAATGGGGTTAATTTGTTACAACCGTCTATTATTTACAAGCCACGGATCACATATGGAAAATCATAAACCAAAGTAATACTTTTACATCATAAGGAATTTATTGAATAGATGTCCCGAGATGATGATGATTGGACCTATTTGTTTCTCCCCTAATATATTAGCTGTCCATTTTCCATGTTGAATGGATGTCCACGATCATTCTATTGGTGTGATCCTTGTGCTATGGCTTGCCCATGTTGTGTGAACTCATGGACAGTTTAAATTAGAGGTGTACATTAGAGGTGTACACCAGTCGAACCAC
Source organism: Magnolia changhungtana (assembly GCA_030180095.1). NCBI lineage: Eukaryota > Viridiplantae > Streptophyta > Magnoliopsida > Magnoliales > Magnoliaceae > Magnolia > Magnolia changhungtana. The sequence goes on from JASAUF010000078.1 coordinate 980,814, forward strand.
TTGCTGACGCCAGCTCGAACTTGGCTCGGCTCAGTCCTAGAGCCTGACTAGCCAGCTCAGCTCAGTTCGGTTAGCAGCTTGGGCCAATTCGAGCTGAGTTCGCTTGTGCAGCATTTTCACAAACACATGGACTGTACCTTCAAAATCTCACTGTATGTAAAATAGCGACAGTGGTTTTACATGTATTCCATCAAACACCTTCTAAGCAACATTTAAAAAAGGTATTTGTTTCATATACATACTTTCTTTGCCATCAACCACACTTCATTGAGTCATTTCATCAACACTTGGTAAGCAACATCAATATCAAAGTAACCGAGTCACTGAACTAGTCCGATCCGAGTTCAATTTGAGCTGGGTTGGATCCGAGTCGAGTCGAGCTCAGGCAAGCTTGAACTCGGTTTAAAATTTTTTCGAGCTTAAAAAATCAGCTCAACTCGGCTCGAACTCAGTTTTGAACCGAGCTTTTTTTAGTCGAGTCGAGCGAGCTAACCGAGCTAACTCGGTTCTTGTACAACCCTAGTTTAAATTGAAGATGGGCATCCTGTTTGGCATTTAGAAGATTTGGGGGCATTGTTAACCCTTCGATTAAATTGTAGTAGATGCATAAATTGACACTACACCAAAATCATCATTCAGGAACGGTTCTAAACCGCTCCTAAATGATTCAGGAACGGTTCAATACCGATCTTAAAAGAGGCGTCGCAGAAAATCAGGAACGGTTCAAAACCGTTTTGGGTACCGTTTCAACGGAATTTAAGGAACGGTTTTAAACCGTTCTGGTGCCAACGGTCACATTTTAGAAACAAAATTTAAGATACGGTTTTGAATGCTTGCTAATGTTGCCAACGGTCAGATTTTAGGATGGAATTTTAAAAACAATTTTAAACCACCAAAAGTAAATTTCGGACCATTCATGTTATGGGCCCAGCTTTGGACGGCTAACACTTGACGACAACAACTTTCATGGGCTTGGGCCAGGATCCTACCCACCTCTTGTCCTATCATGGGCTTGGGCTTGGGCTTTGAGAATAATCCCAAGTCCAATAAACCTCTAATAGGCCCACAAGTCCACATTTCACATTAATAGTAAGAGAGTTATATTTACCTTCACAATATTTATTTTTAGAAGTGGAGAGGGATTTTTTTTTTACTCTCTTTGGTACCTAATCTTCACATGTAGGGGATAATTGGTTTATCTAAGCCATTGATCTAATGGACTGTATTAGAGTGTCAACAAGCTAGGTTAGGGCTAGGCCAAGCTCTATTCAAGTCCAGCTCAGATTGTTCAAAATAGGCCCAAGCAAGGCTTGAGCCTCTGGCTTGTTAACCAAGCTTGAGCCTGGCCCAAAATGTTTATACGGGTGTAAGTTTGGTGTGAATCCTGAGGGTTGGTCGAGTTGGAAAGTGGAGATACACGAAGGGTGTGAGTTGGAGTAGTAACATGGAGCTGCAGGGTGAGAACTTGCAGCATTTTCGTATTGGGGCTGTTTGATTTTCCAAATCGCATGTAAGTGCATGGTAAATGGGTAATAATTATTTCCTCATGTAATTACCACATTTTTTCCAATGCTGGATTTAACCCCTACTTTTTGAACACTAAAAATGAGGGCATCTCAAAATATACGTGGGTCCCATCATAATGCATATAACTTATCTACACCGTCCATCCATTATTCCAGCTAAAGTGGACCACACCACAGGAAAAAGGGAATTTAACACCTACAGTTAAAAACTTCTTGGAGTCACTATTTCCTTTAGCGTGGGCCAATGGAGTGTTTTATCTGCCTCATTTCTAAATTCATGACTCAAAATGTTCTGCTGTCCTACACAAGTGTCATGGGGGAATGATCATAAGTTACCACAAATTGTGGTACCTGCAAGATGAAAGTAGAGGGAAAAGAAATTTTAGGTCGTCCAACACTCTAAATCTTCTCTTAAATAAAATTACAGTACGTTATATTTTAGTAGGGTCATGAGATATAGGATTAGAGGCAATGGGGAATGGATCTTGAAAGCATGGAGCCAAAACAAAAGCTCAGAACATCATAAAGCAAAGCAGTTGAACTCCAACCGGCTACGGTTGAAGGAGCTTGAACGCTTGCATTTTCAGCAGGTAATGGTGTGATCAAGGCCAGCCTGACATCCCTCTCCAATTACTGGATGTATTGGTGGATGTAACTGTTGAATGTAACAAGAAAATAATAAATAAACAAGTAAATATGCAGCTGACTAGGAACCTCCAAACCAAAAGAAAACGTACTAAATTTACAAAATAAGCAAGAAAGAGAGGGCACCAATTGGTAGATAAAAAGATAAGGATGAGCATACAAGCACATGACTTCTCTCGATGATATGCCTAATTGTCCAAAATCATTCAGACCAGTAGCATAAACATGCCCCTTTTCTGTCCAAGCAAGAAAATATAATTAGTAAGATTTACTCAGAAAATGGTAGACAACTAGTCTAAAGGGATTGGTGGAAGAATTCCACCAATTTACATAAGCATATCTGACCATCTAACAACAATATTAAGCCTCACAAACCAACAAGAAATAAACTATATACAAAACTACTCTTTAGACGAAAAAAATGATGGAGAAATTTTTTTAAGCATGATGATAGTGTCAGTATCGTCAGAAGCAAGTGCACTGACAATAAGCAATCATAGAACTGAATTGCATATCGGGTTTCTGACATCACCTTATTTTATCTCTGTATTATACAAGAAACCCATGAAACATGAGATAACCCAGTCCACAACCAGAGGCAGCATTCAACTACTGTCGAGTAGTGAAATAGAGATGATAAAACTCTTTAAGAACACAACAACAGATACATCTCCACTCAAGTAATCATATTGTCTAAACTGAAAAATAGTTCTTTGAGACAGCCTAATGAAGAAGCAAGAATGACGGATTACATCACCTAGATGAGCACATTATTCTTGCAAAGAACTGGACAGACAACACAATAAACATAGTCATCCAACAAACTAACTAGGACTACAAATATGACAATCTAAGATTGTTTTGGTCCACAATTTTACATCATGAATGCCATCAGCATCAACATTGCTTCAACCCAATTGTTATCCATTAGAAAAAGCATCCTCTCTTATTTGAAGTGAGAATCTCTTGTGAAAAGAGACTATTATGGTGTGAATCTGAGGGTGTGAAGCCCATTATCTTATTCTCCTCTCTCATTCTCTACAATCGAGGTATTTTCTTCTACTTTCTCATTCTCCATCTCTCAATCCCTCTTTATTCCTCTCTTCCTCTTCCTTTTCCTTTTGTCCTCAACCAAAACCCATCTCCATCACATCCAAAACCACCTAAACCTAGCCCATTGAAATCATACGACCGTACACACACACACACACACACACACACACACACACACAGAATCATCAATATTGATGGTATTTAATAAAAATTTCCGATTGTATGGAGGATAATTCAGTTTGGTATGTGGCCAGTGAGACTGTTCTTCTGCAAATTCAGTGATTTCAGACGCTTCAAATATCCAATTTCAATTGGGATACTTCCATTCAATTCGCAAGAAGCAAGACCCAAAATCTCTAAATCAGTGCAATTTGCAAGATATGGCATAATTTCTCCTGATAGCATGTTATTTCCTATCCGAAGAACTTTCAACTTTTCCAAAAGACCAATTTCAGAAGGAATCTTACCAGAGAGGAAATTCGAATACAGGAGCAATTCTTCTAAATTCATGAGACTTCCTAGCTCAGGCTAGATCGATCCAGTGAGAGAATTCGAAGATAAGTCCAGCTTCTGAAGAGCAACGAAGCGAGCAAAGTCAGGTGATATCGAACCGGACAATCCAGCTCCTGATAAATCCACACCCACAACGCGGGTCCGATCATTTGAACATTTCACTCCATACCATCTGCACATATCACTCTGCAAAGATCAACTTGCAAGAACTCCTTGAATCCGTAAGCACTGATTTGATTCTCAGAAGCCAATAAGAATCTGTCGAGTTATCTCCGAATGTAGCAGTAAGTGAGAAGCTTAGTACTGATAAAAACATAACCAAACAGTACTTATGAATCCCACCCATTTGAAGATTCATGTTCAGGGCCAGTGTTTGAGAAAATTCAGAAACTTTCGATTGAGAACTTACGGCGTTCACTCTCCTGGAGCTCGATTCTATACACGATTGAAAAACGAGAAGATGGGGCCCGCATTCAATGTGTCTGGAAGCATATACACTAGCTAATTTTATAAGATAATTCACCTTAATTCAGTCTGAGATAAGTTTAAGATTTATATTGTATGGAGGATAATTTACGGTATTACCATACATCAGTAAGAACAATCAATAGAAAAGCAAAGTAATAAATTAATAATATAAGCCAAGAAAATTTCACTTGTGCCAACTTCCACTAGCACCAGAAGAATACCCTACAATGTTTCCAATAGCCATCCATGAGCAAAATATAGCATTTGCTGGATTTTTTTGGTCAGGCCCTGTCACGACATAAATAAATCTTGTAGCACATTCTTCAAAAACATTGTGAGCTGGACCCTACAATGGAAACAATACCAGGAAGTCAACAGACATCCAAACAAAATGTTAAACATTAGAAGATGATTTATGCATGGTAGTAGATGTCATCGTATAAAGTAGATTAAACATAGAAGGCATTTCAACAAGCTTACTTGCACTGTATTGTTAGCCAAATCCAGCATCCAGAAACCAAAGGCATGCACTTGAATTACAAATGAAACTACTCATGAGAAGATGGCAAAAACATTGTATATGCTACTGTCTGGAAACATAAGCTATTAATAAAGATAGAGAAACCATGATAACAACACACCAAAGTCCAAATCCAACTCAGAAGGAATGGCCAACCCTCCAGATAATGATATTATCTAGAAAAGAGTGATGAAGGCAGGAGACTGAAACTGATCATAAGATTTTTACTACTCACATGATTGTCAGTTGAAAATTTTTCAGAAAAAGCTTAAAAATCAAAACCCATCAAGCAATCGATGTTTCAGGCCAAATGATCAATAGATAAACAACATGATATTGAACTCTTGAATTGACAAACCTGACAGCATATAATAATTCATGATATTGAACTCTGATGCAAGAAGCAAATCTCTCCTATACAGATACCTGAAAATAGGCAACAACAATACAGTGTTAGCCAAACTAGTCTACTTTCAATAAAGTGTTTTATCTGTGATATAATTCCTTTTACATTGCAGTGATGATCGAAGTCATCAACACATTTGTCACAAACCTGCATTACATCTATCATGTCTAGTCTATAGAAACAACTAATCAAGTAAGCTATACAATCAAAACATATATACAGTCCAAAAAGGTTAAGTGTCCAAAAAAGTATTAGACTATTGTCGCTAATCGGTGAACTCAGTAAAGCAATGATGCCATGCAACAAATGAGCCAATTCCAACTTCGCCTAAAGTCGAATGATATCCGTCTGGCTCGGGCAATTCGACGTCTCCTTTGATAATGATATCAATGGCAACCTTGTAAATATCTTCTTGAAGAGGCTTGCCATGAATCATTTGGGGTCCATCTGCCAAAATAACTCGCCCTTGTGCAACGAGATCTTTTCGCCAAGAGTACAACTTGCATGGCCGCATTCTCTCCACATATTGATGATTCCCAACTGAGGGTCCACCAGTCGATTGTCGATTCTCCGGTTGAACTGAATCCATGTGTTGCTGCTGTGATAAAGTTTCACACCATGTGTTATATACGATAATTGAAGAAAAATTATTACTATTTAAATTTTAAAAAGAAGGATTTCAATGAAAATTGACCTGCATCATCTCTTTGATACCCCCAATTTGGTTCGTAAGAAAATCTACTTTAGAAGATAGCTCTTGAATTTTGAACGATTGCTCTTCTACTTTTCCTTTATACGAAGAGATTTTTTCAAGAGCTGCAGCAGACTCCCTGATTTGTGATTGGGAAACGGTGGTCCCAACACCTCGAACACGACCCCTTGTATTAGGACCAAACACTTGAGTCAATGGATCATTGAGGATGTCGTGGGAATTACTTCCTTCGCTAGCAAGTAACTCTTTGACTTTTTCCTGCAATATTATACAATTACATAAGTAATATATTGACAGTAAATTTAAATTCTATAAACTTAAGTTTAAGACAATGAGATTACCACATGTGAAGCCGCATTACTATGAATAGAACCATCCTTTCTTGTATGGGTTTTAATCCATACTTCAGTCCTACTAATCAGGGTGTCTCCATCTTTCTTTTGGCGTTGCTATATTTGGATGAATTTCACATTGTTAGTTATTAAGAATACAAAGCAACTAAAAAATTTAAGTTACATATAACTATCAATACTTACCATTTCTTCCTCGATTCTCGCGTGGCCATGCCTGCCACTCATATGGTAAATTTTTAAAATTTGCATATTCTCGGCATTTTTTTTCCTTTGTTTTATAATTCTGGGATCCGAATTATGTTCAATGAACATTTCCTAATCTTCAGGCATAACTCTTGGTGGACGGTTGTTTAATTTGGAGTCAAGATTTGAATGAGGATCGAGGTACTTCATCCTCAATTTACACTTGTACTTCCTGAACATATCGGACATGCTTTTAAAACATTTCTCCTTGTAAGACTGAGGAACAACAAACTCGTCCTACAAGAAAATTTGAGATTGAATTTAGTTGAAGCAAAAAAAGAATAATGATTAATTTATATCATAAGAAATTTTGTTGTATCTTACCTGTAAGAGCTTCCAGAGTTCTTCTTTCTTACTCATTGTACCGCATGCCAATCCTTGATGGCAATAGATACATGGGTGCGAACCAACTCTCCACTTCTTGTAGTCAACCTATGCGAGTGTTCGCCCACGGGTAGTCCAAATGCATTTAAGCTAATTACAGGCTTATTTTTTGACGACGATGAAGTTCCTAACACATACAAAACTTATGTTGTATCAAAATAATATTATTTAAAGCAATGTATTAAATAATAAGGTAATGAAGGAAATGTATTTACCTGCATTTTTTGATGCCTGTGCTTGTGAAGTTGACATATTCTCCTCAACTATTGACATGTCTCAGCTCACCTATAGACATAAATTTATATAAGAAGAAATCATCATATAAATAGATATTCATTGTAACACCCTGTACTTTTCACTACTCGGGTGTTACTCGATAGCCTAACTTATGGAATTACTCATCTTCATTTTGATTAAATCTAATGGTTAGAAGTAACCTGCATCTATGGATCAAGACATCAATCTGTAAATTTTCAAGCTAGATCGTCACATCATCAGGCCCACCGATTGAACTCGGATCAGCGATCTAAACCTTCCACCACATTCAGGAGGAAACCTTGACCAAGCCTCGTGATTTTTCACTCGTAGCTGTTTATACGTTTGTGCACAATCTCGGGTGAAAGGTGAGTTGTACGGGGTATTTCCAAAAATGGAAAGACTTCCGTCTCAACGTGTACTCGGGTATTACCATGACATCATAGTTTATTGAACCATTCACACACACACTAGTCAAAACTTAACCGGAGGAATGGTCTTCGTCTAGAGATCGAGCTATCCAACCCTTAATTTTAAAGATAAACCATCACACCATCATGAAACCCACATTTTTCCCGAATCTAACCCTTGAGATTAACCTACATTTCTAGATCGAGTCTATAATGACCAATTTTCCAATCCATCACTGGATCATTAAATTAATAGTTAAACTGCAAATTTAGTGATTCTTAAAGACCTAAGAACCTACATGAGTCAAATATGAATTGACCTAACCGAAAGATTTCCTAGAACGGATTACAAACATCGTAAACCATCCTAAACAGAACAGATTAAACCGTTCATTTTTCAAGTCGGGAATTAGATGATCAAACCCACCATGCATCTGGGAACAACTTAAGAGTCTGTTACTTAATCATCACACATATGCCACCAAACTCCAAAGCCAATCGTTAAATCCCATCTAGACAGATCCTAAAACTTTATTAACTGCTAATGATTAACTTGAATAAAATTTGGCCATCAGAATGGCAAGAATACAACTAAGTAACTAAGAATCTGGATTTGTAGCCCATTCAAGGATCAAGATGCTCTGGCGGTCAAACCAACTGTCAAAGTGTATTTTCACTAACTTTAGAAACCTATAGGACCACTAAGATCAGGATTGGAAACCATCCGACTGCCGAATTTTCTAGAATTGACACAATTAAACGAATCCCATGAAGTTTGGCCCACTTGACCCTTTTTAACATACAAATTGCTAATCAAAAGTGATTAGTGGACCTCCCAAAAATGAATGACCGGCGTAGATCGACTTGGACCATATGGACCCCACTTTTAGAACCGTGCATGTGCACAGATGGCATGCACACGCCGTGCACCAATCCACGGATCCGGTCAAACGACCGCTGACCCGTGAAACTCCAAATTTCAAAACAAAGAACTCCCGCCCGTCGCTAGCTTAAAACTAGCTGTCTGCGTGACGGTGCAAATGACCACTATCCGAATGCAAAGGTGAGATCCAGACCATTCATCTAATAGATAGGGTCCTACTTACCCTGACCTCGGTGTTACCTAGGATTGAAAGTTCCTATGCCAGCTCGGTCAGCGTCTGAACCTGTATTTCAAAGAAAAGTCACTGACGAGGGAGATAGAACCACGTGCACCGCCCCTCTGGCAGATCCGACCCTTGCGAATCATCGGACGACATCCACGTACACAACCACAGCCCCGTCAGCCCTATGGTTTCCAAAAACACGCCCCTACCCGATGGATTGCGGAAAGAATCTTTCCTCAATAAGGAAAGATGCATCTCGTCCGTTCCTAGTCGCCTAGAAGCTTCCCTCAGGCAAATCCTAGACGTCCGAAGTAGGGCAACCCGATATTTTCGTAGCAATCGAGAAAATAGCGAGATTTTGAAGCTGCGCCCCGGTTTTTCACTTTCAACGAGTTGCCTTAATCAACGGCCATCCTTGCGCCGTAAAATGGACCCCATATTGTATTTAACCCTTATCAGGACCGTCTAAACAGCCCTGATCCGTGGATAAGCCACCCATTCAAAATCTGCCATTTTTGCACCTCATCTTCCTTAAACCAACTGAGAAACCCATCTTCTATGGGAGTGGCCCATTCACCCATCCGAGACGTGCATCGTGTGGCCCATCAAACTCGAAACCCATCCGGGAATAACATCTGGACCCATGCACGTGTTCAACTACTTGAGAGAACCCTGATGGTGGTGTTCTCTCGGTTGGCTTGGGTTAACAGCGCACTAATCCTTGCGATTAACAGAGGATGTTTCCAGAATCGGAATGCCTATAAAAGGCCATGTTTTAGGGCGAATCCCAAGGCAGGATAAGAAAAGAAAAGGAGAGAGTTCGTGAGAGTGTGGGGCGCCGCCTCTGGTGCGCTGGGTCGACTCAGCTTACCTGGGTCGTGCCGAGTTTACAAGGCGAGCCTGGTTCGAGTTAAAGGGAGCTGTTGGGGACGTGGCTGAAGGAGAAAGGAAAGGAAGGAGATCAGAAAGAGAGTAAAGCAGAGAGAAGAAGAAAGAGAAGAAGAGACGATGGCGGCTGGTTGATCAGTTCAAACGTTGAGTCGACTCGTCTGAGTCACTGTCATGCTGAGGTGTGTCTGTTTGAGCCTAAATCCCTGTGGTCATTTAAGAAGAAGAAGATCTATAGGTACAGTAAAGAGAAGAGGAAGAAGCAGATGAAAGGAGAAGATTCAGAGAGAGAGAGTGAGAGAGAGAGAGAGAGAAGTTGAAGAGAAGGAGTGGGGTTCAGGTTGCTGCCGAGTTGAGTGACTCAGCCACACACTCCAAGGAAAATGAAACTCTGATCCGACCCCATCGCTGTGGTCGGATTGTTTCAATGTAACCTCACCATCAAACGCCCCAAGCCAATCTCTGTTATCATTGAGATGCTGCACCCTGATCGTTAAAGGATCGACCGAGTCTAATACCCATCCACATCTCAGGTAAGACCCTGACTCGGGTTGGACCTGAAGATCATCCGGATTCAGTCCTCTATGCCTTCAAGGACCTGCAGGTATCAAAACCTGACTCAACTCTGTTCAAGTTTTGTATCTAAACTAGTTGCCTACCTAATTACATAACTGAGTTAACTCGGTGATTAACCTCAGAGACAATCAAACAGGGTACATCCCACACATGAAATCTGAGGCACTCACTGCACATACAAGACCCCAACAGCAAGTTTCTACATCTAGTGTGGTAATTGTAGCTGCCATAATCGAAGGATACTCCCCTTGAATCGAGTTTAGACCGAGAACTCATAAACTCACCTTATAGGGAGATTCAAATGAAGATAGACATTCATCTAAGGTGAGGAACACCCCACATTGCTTCCTTCATGTCATTGAATTCCAAATTGGTTAAGCCTAAAGAGTAGAGAAATTTAGAATAATGTAAATACTGATTTCACTCCATTTAATCTCTAATTGATGTTGATAATCATGAGTTAATGTTTGAACCATCTTTCTCTAATTAAATTTATAGAAATTTGCATCATACTCTTTATACCCCATTTGTAATTGCTTGATTTCACATACTAGGTATAACATGAGATAAGAATTACATTTCCAACCATCTTACAAATAGTATACTTGCCCCATTACTTCCTATATATGCTAGGTCATTTTAGTTTCGAATTTAATGTGTATGGAATTTTAGAATAATGTGAATAGTAATCTAATCCTTTTATTCCTATTTTGTAGCAATGGACATGAATTAATACTAAATTCCTATTACTCTAATTCTATATGGATTAACCATGTGTATAGAACTTAGCCTTATATTCTTTATGGCACATTTGTGATTGCTTAAATATAGGTACCCTTCTAGTACTTATGACTTGAGCTTTCAACTTACGTCTTGTTTTGTATTATAAATTGCATGATGAGGAATATATGATGAATGTCTTCTTTGGTAAGAAATGTGGAATGGACCTTTAAATATTTCAACGTGTTTAACCATACTTGAGATTGAAACACTACATTTGTGGGCCTTTACTTGAGCCTAGAGGAATGATTAGGATTTATGATTGAGCTCATGTTTGATGTTTGATATATGGTTAAAGGACTTCAAGCTTTGATGATGTTTATGAGAGCAATCTTATTAAATCTATGGAATGTACATGGGTATCGTGGTGCATAACATCCACTCATTACATTTGAGCCTTTCCGGGTGCTTAATGTAAGCCACACTCTGCTCGATTTACTGATAGACCAGTCGAATGGACAGAGTTTGTGCATTTGAGCCACTTTGGGCGCTCTTTCTTTTATGAGGCTTTTCCGGGATTTTTACTCCTCCTCGGGCATACCCCCGGGTATTTTTCCAGGAGATTGTCCTTGGGCGCACTCACCTTCATGGCTTTTTCCAGGTAGATAATCCACCGAGGGCGGTCTGCGTGGTCTTTTCCAGGCGGATAATTCTCCTTGGGTGTACCTATGAGTATTTTTCCGGGTGCCTAGTTCGCCTTGGGCGACCCTTTATTTTGACAGTTGGATGTGCATACCCAGATCTGTGACTTGAACATACATTCATGCATTCACGCATATGCATATGTTGTTGTACTGCCTTGCGAATTGAATATGCTATGCTAGCTTATTTTGGAATGATGTGCCATGATTGAATCTATGAGGGAAATTCCACTGAGTTTTCACTCACCCCATCGTGCGGTTACACCAAATAGATGCAGGAATGAGGACAGGTGAAGACCCCTATGACGAAATTCCAGGGACGGTTGAGGTGGAGTTTGGCAAAGGAGAGTTCTATGTGAATGTTGTTGAGTCATTGGAACTCTAGAATTTACTTGCTTTGTATTTCAGATGTTATGTCTTGTTGGAGTTGTAATAAAATATTTTCCCTATCATGGGATTCATTTTACTCTCACTTAAATGTATTAAACTTCCGCTTTTGTTACTCTTGATATTCTTGGTTTATGTAGTGGTTATTTTACTTAATGATTTTGATATTGGTCATTAATTAGATCATAGAACCCCATTTAATAACGTAATACTCGGGTTCTCAAAGGGGAGCGACTATCCTCGGGTTTTGAGAACTAGGGTGTTACATTCATTTATCAAGATTTTTTTTACATCAGATAAAAATGTCAAATGAATCAACACAAAGCATGATAACAAAAAAATTACCTATAACTCATAACCGATTTCCTTTATAATATTTTTTAAATTTGTATTCTCGCCCCCAGAAGAGGAAAATAGAGTCGGATCTTCAAGTGTGTCCATGTCTTTCGTCAATCTTTTTGGTGACATTAAAACAACATACCATCCAGGCCTTGTTTGATCCTTGGAGTAGAATACTTGACTTGCTTGGGATGCAAGTATGAATGGTTCATCTCCTTCTTTCTCATGTCCTTTCAATTTCTCCATATTTACTATTACCAAATTTGACTCGGGATCAACAATACATCCATTGGTCTTGTCTTCCACTCTGACCCAATCACAATAAAATACCGTTTGATGAAAGACAGTGTAATCCAACTCGATTATCTGTTTTACTACTCCTTAATAGGTAGCCTCATCTTCCTTGTAATTCTTATCTTTAGCACTTGCCCTGTATTTAGTGATGGCTTTTATGGACACCCCACTATTTTGTGTTGACTTAGTAGTCTCGTATTCACTTGGAGAGAATACAAAACCATTCACATGATACTTATTATAGCATTTTGCCTTAAACGTAGGGCCATCTACTAATCGTTTCAATGTCAACTCGCCCTCAACAAACTCCAACTGCAAATAAGAAAAAAGTAATAACTATATATGAACAAATATATCAATTAAATGAATAATTAGAAAAATACCTCCTTTCGTAACCAATTGATGAAATCATGTTCATTGTTCTTTGACACACTGCCCTTTCTTCTTTGTCCCTTTGATGTGGTCAGTCCTAAATATATTTCGTACTTCCTATATGAAATATATGTAAGTATTTATCCAATTACTACAAGTGATTTGATATTTTAGAAAATTTATCTACTTACCTTTTCCATTCATAAATTCCATCGTAGATGTGAAACCCATCTCTGCAGTACTTGTTGATGTTGTATGTTAGTTAAGTATATATTCTTGCCATTATCCAAAGGCTCTTCATCGCACACCCTATCCTCGTCCAGGAACCTTTGACGGGTATGCTTGTGACTTCCTCTCTCACCGTTTGGCATGTACTCCATACAATATAAAATAGATTCTTCTACAATGTAACGCTCTGCAATACACCCTTCAGGATGTGCTGTATTCTTTACGTATCCTTTATAAATCTTCATTAACCTGATGGAGGTATCCAGTTAATAATATATTGTCAATATATGACGACAATGAAGTCTAAATGAATCATATCAAGGTTAGATATTTACCGTTCAAAAGGATATATCCACCGAAATCTAACTGGACCGCAAGCTAATGCTTCGTCAGCTAGATGTACCATAAGGTAAATGCTAATAACAAAGAATAAAGGAGGAAAAACTTCTCTAAAACACACATTGCCATAACAACACTTTGTTTGACGGCAATGATGTTATCTGCGCTAATTGTCTTCGTGCACAAGACATTAAAGAAGTAACAGACGTGTTGAATAGCAGTTCGCAACGTCTTATGCTCTGAGAAAGCATGTTGTAGCAATATATGTAGTAACTGACACATAATGATATGATAATCATGCGACTTTAGTCCCTTTATCTCGAGAGTTTGCAAGTTCACAAGATGTTTAAATCTGGAACTATACCCTGTAGGAACCTTCAAGTCATGTAATGTTTGACATAACAATTCTTTCTCCTTGCGACTTAAAGTAAATGGTGCCTTTGGTTTAATAGTTTTGCCATCCGCTTCTTTAAGCCATAAGTCTTTCATTATGTTCATTTTTTTCAAATCTTCGCGTGCACTTATATCATCCTTAGTTTTATCTTTGACTTCTAGAATCGTCGACAGAAGATGATCACCAACATTACATCCAAGTTATGTCGAACTGGTAACTCCTGAAAAAACACAATTATGATGGAATGTTAAGTTTTTATTCACTGACATACATGCAAATGAAAGTAACAAGTTAAGAAAATCACCTTCCAATATGGCAAGTCGAATAGGATCGATCTTTTGTACCAAGCAGTTATATTCCCAGTCGAATCATCACCGTAACTTTTTTGTTTCTTCCCCTTCGATTTACCAATATCCATCTGAATACCGATTACCTTCGCTTCAACCTCTGAACCACTTAATCGATGAGAAGGTCTTCCTTCTTCTACTTTATTATTGAATGCCACTTTTTGGGTCCTAAAAACATGATTAATGGGAAGAAATCTTCGATGGCCCTGATAGGAGTACTTCTTGCCACTCTTAAGTCGTTCAAGTGATCGGTTCCCTCAAGACAAACAGGCAAGCATATTGTGCATGTATAACACATCCTGATAAACTCCCATATGCAGGAAAATCATGAATTCCCCACATTAAAATGGCTTTCAAATTAAAAATTGTCTTTAAATGAGAATCATATGTTGACACTCCATTAAGCCACAAATTCTTCAACTCGTCAATCAACGGACATCAAGTCCTTACTCGGTCCTTTTGGACCTGGTATCAATACAGTTAATATTGAAAATTCTCTTTTCATACACATCGAAGGGGGTAGATTATATGGCACTATAATGACAAGCCAACAACTGTAGACACTATTAAGATGTCTAAATGGGTTAAATCCATCAGTTGCAAGCCCTAAACGCACATTACGGAATTCTTCAGCAAAACTTGGCCACTTGTTATTTATTATCATCCAACTTGATGAATCAGATGGATGCCACATAACACCACTATATTCTTTCGGTTGACAATGCCAAGTCATTTGCTCCGCTATCCATGGCACACTAGAAATAAAGTTTAAAAAAAAAGATTACTTATTAATTTTTTTAACAAAAGGTATATAGGATAATATTAAAATTATATTTGACATTGAATGCACACCTGTATAGCCTCTGTAGCTTTGGTGTCAGAGGAAAATATCTCAAAACCTTCGATGGAACTCTAACGCCTTTTTCTTTGCCAAGTAACTGACCTCCATCTCAAGTATAACATGTTGGACAATTTTGTCTATCTTTATACTCTTTCCAATAAATAATACAATCATTGGGACATGCATGTATAGTCTCATAAGTCATTCCCAATGTGTTGATCATCTTTTTCGCTTGATATGTGCTCACTAGCAACGTGTTTTCTAATGGTAACAACTTCTTAATCAATTGAAGAAGATCATTAAAGCTATTATCTGACCAACCATTACATGTCTTTAAACTATACAACTCAACAGTAACCGATAATTTTGTGAGTTCTCTAGGGCAAGAAGGGTATAAAGATTGTCTTGCATCATCAAATAAAGCCTTATATCTTTCTGCATCAAGGTCTTCATGACAATTTTCATTTCTTCTAAGATCATCCATAAGAGTATCAGCATGCTCTCCAATATTTCTAAATGCATCATTAACAAGTTCCTCCATTATAGGATACTCATCATCGGATTGATCATCAAACGTCGATGATGATGGTTTCTCGTTACTTTTCACAAGACTTTCACCGTGAAAAATCCAATGCGTGTATGACTTATCAATACCGTTAATGAGCAAATGCTCATGAATCTCTCCAAGAGTGAACATCCCACTCCCATTTCTACATTTCACACATGGACACGAATAATGATCAAATCCACCACCGTTGTTCCTTGTAAACTCAATAAAATGCGTAAGTCCATCCAAATATTCTGGACTTAACCTATGTTTGTCCATCCATGCTTTGTTACTTAATGACAACATTCTGCAACAAATGAGATAATCAAGTCAATTTTGATGTTCAAATGATGGTTGGACCCTACTAACTAAATGTGTTTAAAGTGAATAAACAAATTTTGATGCATTCTTTAGTGAAATAAAACAAGTTTTTTATTTCCATTTTCAATCGCAAGTATGATAACAAACTAAAATAATAAAAAAACACTGCGTCTCTTTTTTAGACTCAATGGGCAGATTTGGTAGTTCCACGCTAGGACCCTTAGGTCGACGTGAAAGCGGGCTCCAAAGGAGTTACTGCTCAGAAAGCACAAGTAGATGTGTTTCCTCTTCTACCAAACGGGCTGTTGTTCTAAAGAAATTTAACCTAACAATAGAACCGTAAACAAGGTTTTGATACCAATTTCAACAGAATGTAAATGAAGTGACAAAATATAAATTAAGCATACCAAATTCAATATCAAATCCATTAAACTAAACAATAGAACCGTAAACAAGGAGAACCGTAAACAAAGGCAAAAGTAATGTATAACTACAAATATGTTTACATGAAGTAATAAAAATATAAATTAACCAAGACTATATGTAATTAGAGTTTATCATGGCTCACATGATTGTAATTAGGGATTAGCGAGCAACACTTGTGTGTAAAAAATGAGTCGAGTTGCTGGATTTTAGCCTGATAATTTATTAATTGAGATCAATAATACATTAAAAAAAGATCGATAATACATATGGGCCACAAGCGTGAGAGAGAAAGGCTGACCGTTGATCCATGTTAAGATGTACACATGTACTTACTTGATGAGTGTTGCAACTTGATTTTCAAGGTGAGCGTCCAACATAAATACAACCCAAAATCGACGCATGTAAGGCCGGACAAATCCAACCGTCAACTTCCTCCACCTACATAAACATTTCTGTTAAAAGAAACCAATGCCTTAATGTGATGGATTAAGTGAAAACCCATTCCTTGTACAAGTATGACCTACATCAATGAAACTCTCATTTTTCACTAGATCAATGAAGTTTAAAGCATAACCTATCATCCATAATTACAGTCCGGACTGAGAATAGAAATAATATGCCATTGGAAGCATAAAAACCTCAAAAGTAGGCAAAAAATGTTTTTTTTTTCTAGTAAGTAACATACTGAAAGATATTTAATCATGTTGATGATGTCATGTGATATAAAGAGATGGGTGTAATAGTTAGAACATTAAATGGCCATCCTGTTTTTAGTACAATCAAACAGCAGCTATTCACATGGATGCACATTGTACATTCTGCTCTCATGGACCACATGGACAAATCTGTAGGATGAAGTTAAGGGAGATCTCATGGATGGTCTAGATCGTAATGAATCGGCTAGAAAGTTCGATCCAGATCGGAGGCTGCATCTTCCATCATCAATGGACCAAGCTCAAAACTCTTCTCAATCGACAACTCTAGAAGGGGAATGCATGATTTGAGAAGGAGAAGATCCACATTCAAGGGAAAAGGCGCCAAAGATTGTAAAGCTAAGATCTTCCAATTTAGGAGACTGGATGTCTAGCCTTTTGTTTGTTGGCATGGGAATGCATGATTCGAGAAGAAGAAGATCCACATTCAAGGAGAAGAGGGCCAAAGATTGGATGGCTAGGACCTTCCAAATTGGGAGATTTGGGGGCATGGTCCATCCATGATGGGCCTGCCATATTAATGTCTTGGATAAGCCCATACACATGCAAACTTTGTGTGCAACAGAGAAGTTCCCTGTTAATTTCTAGCAGAGAACTCTAAAACCAAACTAGACAAATAGCAAAGCATTGATGGGCCTTACACTCTTACTTTAATCTAATTTGTGGCTTTCTCCAAAGGTGACAGTCTTCATATCTATTCTCTACTGATGTACTAGTTTAAATGTCAGCAGTTTCATGAGGTCATGGAAATGGAGTTACTTTTGTAGCCTATAGAAACATCCCAACTAAAACAGATAAATATTTTTATGAAGAAACTCAATGCATGGAAATTAAATTTGAAAAGTAGAGAATTTGCTAAGCCATCCTAGAATGTGCGGGGCCCTCTAAGTTGTGCGCGTCAGGTGGGCCCCTAGCTAGCCTGGTCAAAGATACTTAGGCAGGTCAGATGTGTATGCAAAACGTAGGCCATTGGCAATTCATTTAAACCATCCATTGTTTGGGTTCATAGCCCACCTGATGAGTTGATCGACCTGATTTATAGGCGACACCATCTGCAGTGGGGCCAACCTTATGCATTGCTCAGATGTCCGCCATATGCCAGGATGGCATGGTTCGATATACAGGTGTGTGAAAGTTTATCAAACCTCTAAAAATACATTATATAAGCCAGAAAGCAAGTTACAAACTACAAAGAGCTCTCTCTGACTTGAGCAATGGCCTGCAGACAATTTCACTGTTTTCTTGAATGAAATACAATTAGCATTAGAAAATTTAAAAACACAATTAGCATTTTTTTTTTCAAAAATTTCAAAGTTAGAAGAAAAAGGACATAATAAACGGACTGACAAAAATAAATTAAAAAAAAAACTGTTTTCCAGTAACGAAAATCATAAATATACTATGTGATTATATCTTGTCTACCTAAGCCTTTGGCACTAGTAGTGATGCCAACAATCAGATTCAAGGTCAGGAAAACCATAAAAGCTAGTGTAGCCAGAATTAAGAAACAACAGAATCCAGCCCTGAAGCAATTGAATTTTGAGAAGAGAAATGGTAAAAATACTTGGATTTTGGTACGAACGGTTCAAAGGAGATCAAAGTTACATGTAAGCGATCCCCACTGTTTCCTTAGTGTGGTCTACTGGAGCTCTGGATCTACCTCAGTTTTAGGCTTAGGGCTTAAAATGAATTGAAAAAATGAATAGAAAATGTGGATAAAGCACATACATCATGGTGGGGTTGATACAGCCTTGACACAAGCTAGCTGGCCGGTCGGTGCTAGGTAAAAATGTACCAAACCGCTTTGGCCGCTGACTGATCTTTCCCTGTCCAGGGTATGGAGGTCATCCAAAGGCCTGAAATTTTATGACATTGCATGCGGGCTTTGGCCCTGGTGGATAGTTTCCACCATAACATATGAGCACAGCAGTCGTGCAGACCACCGGAACAAAGCTGTTCAAGTGGACACAGATTCATGGATGGTATTACTGGTCAGGACACATGATCAGGTGCAACTCAAGGGCACGTATGCATCATCAGGGATCATAACTGGATGGTGCAAGTCAAGGGTATATATGGATAATCAGGGATCATAATAGGATGGTGCATCACTTAACCCAAGAATTTCACCCATTTGACAACTTAACCATGCAATGTGAGACTAGGTGCCATTAAATGTAGACCATTGGTTGTTGTACGCATAACCTGACACATACGTGTTGGCTTAAATGTAGACTGGGTGCCATTACCCATTTGATCTCTTTTCATACGCGTAACCTCACACATACTTGGATTTTGATGTAGTGATAGAATTTGGCAAACAAGTAACTGTAGCACAATCAGTGATAGCAACTGACATGTTATTTTTCAGTTATAAAATAAATAATCCTCTAGATGACCTAATGCGTACTATGCATAAAAATAGTATGTAGAAAATATACTCACAAATCTCCTGTAAATTTTGCAAGAGCGCCCTCAGATGGTATCTTTTCGACCAAAAAGTTGAATGATGCATTGCTTCAAAGAAACATAGACAAATCCAATCTTTTAGCTGGAAATCAGAGTAATTCTTTGTTTGATACATATAGTTAACAATTAACATGCTAAGTGTAAGTACGTAGCCACTCATAATGCTGAAAGTTTTGCCAACCCCTCAAGTGATGGAGGTATCGCTCCACTTAGAGAATTGCTGGAGATATCCCTGAGGTATAAGCATGGAACGTAAAAAATAAATGCAAGTCCTTCATTTTCCACAACATTTGCGACATAGAAATAGCCAGGAACTGAATAACATGTCTCAAAACACATTAGAAACTAATAAAAATTCTAACCACACACTGAATAGGCAGGGCATGAACCAGTTCCATCAGAACTAGGTGAAAGTTGAAACACATCAATGACACAACAATAAAAATACAACTAAAAGAAAAGTGAAGTTGTAAATGATTAAAAATGTTATCCCTGGACGTAGATTTGTGACTTGCGCAAAAGTCTGACTGAGAAGCCTTTCGAATGAAAAATTGGATAACTGCTAAGAAAAATAACTCACATGATATCAAGGTTTGAAAGGTTTCCCAACTCTGTAGGAATGAAACCACTTAAATAATTACCCTGCAAGTATCTGCAAAATAAGATGTGTTAGTTCATGTTCCTACAGCAACGTAAAAGAAACAGATCCTCATGCACACACGCACATAAGCACATGACACAATTGTGTACATGCCACACATGTGCATACCTACGAGATCTAATCCGTTCAGAGTACCACTATGTTGATGCCCTGCCTCAAGAATCAAGTTGATCCACTGTTAGATGGGTCATGGTTTGAGAAACAATTGTTTTGCTGATAAAAACTAGGGAAGGTTCTGGAACTGTAATGCATTCACTTGTTTCTGAAGTCGTGTCCTACATACAACAAGGACAAGTTTCTTCTTCTCTTTCTCCTTATTTATTTATTTATTTATTTAATTTTTTTAAGCAAGCAATGGAATTTCATTAAAATGCCCAATGGACCGAAGTACAAAGCTAGCAAGAGATAGCCAAAAGCAATGGACCACTTTTGTTTTTGGGTGACAACATCTATATGGTTGGACCCACCAAATGGATGGATGGCTTTGACCATAAGCTACCGTCCACGCAACAGACAAATTCCAACCTGTCAAGTGCGTGTGAGTCTGCGACAATCAACATCCACTTTACAATAGAACACTCCAAAATATAAAAATACCTAAGGCATTATGCTAAATATAGAAACATCTGTTAATTGATAATTGACAGAAAAAAAAAAGAGTATCATTGTTGTTGTTTAAGTAATCAAGAGAATGCAGTCCAGAGAAACCAAAATAAGAACTAGTAGTCTTGCTTACCAATCGTACAGCCACTGGCATAAAGGAAGAGAACAACCTAGATGGCAACATACATAACAGGAGTGTTGAAGATTTCAAATATGATCTGGATGAAGCACGAGGTGCTGGCAAAGCAAAGAAGAAATCGGTCCTTGAAATGGAAATCAACATTATTATTCAATTACATACAGATGAAAGATTACACAAAATTGCATACATCCAAGCAAGGCTAACAAGCTGACATTCAACCGTCCTAGCATTTCTCAATGAAAACACCTGCAATAGGCATTTCTTACATAAAAAAATCAATCAATTACTCAAAAAAATGAAAAGAAATAAAAGAACATCACAAAATCAACTAGATTTGCTTAATACTAGGCCGATAGAAAAGCATTACTCAGTAAATGAAATCCCAAAATGAAATCTATTTTGATGTCTTCCCATGGAGCATCAAGTAATGGAATTGGAGTATAAACAATTGGTATCACCCTGTGGTTTGCGAGGAATCACAAAAAGGTGGGAAAATAGTGATGTTAAGAAAGGGTTGTATATTGTTGATTAGGTTAGGGACATCATTGCTAGAACCTGCTTTGACCGAACTTAATTGTTAATGGGGCTGAACTATGACTGATTCGGGATTAATTTTCGGATGAATTTGGGATGAAATCTGGTTTGCAATAGGGATGGCATGAAGGCCGGTTTTGGGTAAGGGTCGGCAGGTTTGGCGACTGCGTTTGAGTGCAAGATGGTCAATTTTAAGGGCTTTGCCTCTACTGATTTTGGTGAAATATGGTACTTATTTTTCGGCCGAAATTTCTGACGTATTCTGTGGACCGAGTAAGATGCATAATTTGGGGCTCGAAATTGCACGAGATAAGGGGACTGCTTGGCAAGGAATCCATTCACTTGGTTTAAGGGTAGATTTTGTGGTGGCTTGGGGTTGTGAATGGGCTACTTATGCGGCGGTTGGGGACCGACTTGGTTTCTAAATATGGTCGTTATAAGATGGCTATGGGTCGTTTCCGGGAGCAGTAAGGGGACAATTTTGGGACCAATTTTGCAAGTTCACATACTGTTTTTAAACTGGACCACCATGGGATTGAATTGGTGATGGCTGGTTTTAGGACAGGTTTCAGCGATGGTTACTGAGGCTTCGAACTTGGCAAATTAGTGGGCTGGTTTGGACATGAGAAATAAATGGAAATAATAAAGAACTAGAAACATGAGAAATGACTAAAATACTCAAATCTACAGTTGGCAAGGACAATCATGGAAAGCTAAAATGCAGTGTGAACAGAAAAATAAAATAAAACGGTTATTCAATAGATCCAAAAACTAAATCCGTGTTCCTTCATGCTAGGATCTAAAAATCATGAAAATCTACAACCTCACAACCAAAAAATCGAAAAAAAAATGCTAAATAATCCACATATGGATCAGATCAAGAGACGAGATCTCGTCCATGACTACAGAAAACAGAAACTACATTGAGAAAAACATCAAACAAAAATCTCGCATCTACGACTACAAAGCAAAGCTAAAGCAGAAAGAACAAAAAATCTAACAAATCGCAGCTTCGAGAGACGTAGAACGAGATCTGCGTCCTTATAATCTGCTGGAGAGGTGGTGACTGATATAGAAGATAGAAGAGGGAGATGAATTACTTTTCTAGGAATTCGTTGTTGCTGCTGCTGCTGCTGCACTCACTCCCTCCCTTCAGTCTTCCCCATTCAACTGTGGACGACAGATCACACTCCCCATATGGAGCTACTGCTGCTGCTTCTACAATATTAGATACCCCATGTGTGGGGATTGTCGTGAGATGGTTGATGTTACAGGGAGAGGGATATCGAGAGAGAGAGAGAGGGAGAGTGAGAGGGAGATCGAGAGAGGGACGGAGAGTGAGAGGAAGATCGAGAGAAAGGGTTGAGATTGGTAGAGGGAGATCAAAAGAGAGGGAGATCGAGAGAGAGGGCTGAGATCGGGAGACGACGAGGGAGATCGAGAGAGAGGGCTGAGATCGGGAGAGGGAGAGGGAGATCGCGTTTTAGGCGTTTTGGAGGGATTAGGGCGTTGTTGGCGATGGAAATAATCCAGTAGTCTGCAACATATTATATAAATGTGATTCTCGGGACATGTGGGGTCCACTTAGAGGGTTCTAACAGAATTCATTCCGTCCATCTGTTTCAAAATAATATAATAAACTATATTAAGAATAACTAAGAATATACAACAATCAATCGGAACACACCAACAAAAAAGGGAAAATAACAATGCACAGCAGCCACTATTCGAGTACGGTTTACTATCTTCTCAAATAAAAAACGGCTTAGAGCCGTTTCTGAACCAAAAAGCCGACCGTACCGGTATGGCGATTTTGGTGGTGTGACGATCCCTCTTAAAGAGTGTCTTAAGACACGTTCAGTTGTTGATATCCATATGACAATATTTTTAACCTACTAATAATTAGACCAGTTTGTAAGAGGGTCATAGAAGATTTGCCTTCAGGATATGACAACCCTCCTCTCTAACCAACAAATATGGGTTTCGGCATGCAAAACCAAATACCCATTTAGAAATACTTTCTGCAACATAATTTTGGCGTGTAATCTAAAAATAGTCATAAAGGCCATGACAAGGCCCGATAACATCTTTAATTTCAGTCTCAATATGTATTGTTTGAATCTGAAATTTTTTGAGGCCCAATATGGACTCTTTGATGGACCATCTAACCCTTTAGATCTATAGCTAGATGCACCATAAAACCCGTAATGAGATTGAAGATCCAGTGGCTAAAGTCGGGTCGTCAAAATGGACCAAATATAGGACTATTTGGATGGTCAAATAGACCTTCCAATCATCCCTATAATGCTCCATGTTATCGTTGAAATTCGGTCTATCCTATCCCACACCCTATATGAGCCGCTGAGTACTTGCACTTTAATGGAGAACAAGAGGATACTGGGGGTGCCGGTTGTGGCCAAGGACCCTCTAATGCCTAAGTCAGGTATATGGACTCAAAGTATACCTTCCCTTTGAACAGGGTGATGTATTTATAGGTGTTATTAGGAGTCTTCTGTATTTGAGTAGATCTGTAAGATATGCTGGAGGGGCCCGTATTGGAGTTGGAATATGTTCTCGAGTATTTCTCTGATTATGCCTCGATTAGCGTGATCTTCGGAGAGGATCTCGCTGGGCAGTCCTACTCATATATGACATGATATTCTCTCCGGATGTTTCCATTTTGAACCTGAGGTCAACATCCGAGGTCGAGATCAGCATCTGACCTCGAGATCGAGGTTATCGCCCGAGGTCAAGGTCATCATCAGAGGTCGATGTCTATTGATGAGTCTTACATTCAAGTTGGGTTAACTATTTTAACTAGGTCACTGAGTCTCCCTACTCAGCTCATCTTCTCTAGTCCTTTGGTAGCTCAGAGGATATGCTCTTATTGCCTTTTTACCACGTCTCATACGTCAGGTCTCAATTTTTCCCATAACACTCTAAAAATATGACTTTTTAAGGCATATAATCTCAACTTTTGTGGCCGTCTAAGTAATATAAAGATTTGTTAGTGATAGACCTTGTTAGGCCGTTAAAAACCATTTGATGTTATAACTTTTGTTATGCTTGATTGACCTAATCTAAATTCTTGTTCACAACTCCAAGTGCAGGGTTGTGCTGTAGTTGTTCATTTCCTAAGTATAGGGTTGTGATGTAGTAATAAACTCGGTGAGACCGAGGTCGAATCCCAAGGGACTGATACCTGTACGTAATCTGAAACTAAGTAGAACTAGAATTAGACTAAGATGAAATCTAAATCGAGTATAAATTTGAGGAATAATAATGAAATAATTATCTAAAACTTAAAAAATTCAGAAATAGGAAACTAGGGATTCAGAGGATCCACTTGTAGAGATCAGGGAGATCTTGTGCCTGCATCAAGAAGTCAACTGGACTTAGAGTCCATCTTCATCCAATGAAAGAGTGTAACCTTGAAAATCGAACTGAACTCCTTTGATATAGTCCAAACCATGCCCAAGAGACAAAGTAAACAACAGAATTAAACTAATTACCAACCAATCAACATGATATGAAGGTTAGGAAGGGTACCGTCATCCAACCATGCCCAGGAGACGATGGTGAACAATAGGGCTTCCTAACGTCATAATTGTAAAAAGGAAAGGAACATGCTCAAAGCTATCGCAAACCAAATGTAATTTTAGTCACAACAAACCATTAAAAACTGAAAGCATTCCTATTAATTAAACTATAACCAAAGAAAGTTCAAGTAACATGAGTCAAAGTAGTAAAACCAATCCTATCACACTACAGGCTTCACCTCTTAGCCTTAGTTAAGAGGTTCAGCCCAACATGAATGGGCTGAATCCCTTAAACAAATAAAATAAAATAAAAAGAAAACAACTCTCTACTCTCTCTCCTGCACGTTCCAACCGAGCCAAGGTCCCCTTCCCTCATCACCTCTCTTCCTTTTGTAGCTGCTGGAGGCTAAGTCGGCTGGCGAACCGAACTTATTTACGCAGCCAGTGCGTAGGAGATACGCAGCCGCGTGCGGAATAAAGAAAAAACAGCAATCTTATTGTTTTGTTTTCACCCGCAGTTGTGACCTTCCAAGAGCAGGGTTGACTCATCTTTAGGATATTTCAGATTGTCGAGAAGATGAACAAGTTGGATCTCCCCATCAGCCAGCCGTGGTGGTCCACCTGGATCGTCAAATCCGTGCACAGAACAAGGCTTACGCACAAGGCTGCACTGGTGATGTGTGGGTCCATGATCAGGATTATTTGAGTAATCCAGTCCGTCCATTGAATGAGGCTCGAAAAATCGTTTGGATATGGTCTTTTTGGAATTGAATTCGGTGTGGCCTTCGAGATTAATTGTTACACCGTCTATCGTCCATTTTAATGGCGGAAATAAAATATTCGTTGTCTTCCGGGACTCTGCCACCTAGGCGATGGTCATGCCTACCCTCTTGATACGATGGATGGTTCAGATCATCACTCTGGGCATTGGGTGGGGCCCACTGGCTGTCGCAGCGTCAAATAGCGTTGGACGCTGTCTCCTGGCGCGAGACTGAATGGAAAGGGACGGGCGGGGGTCGGTCAAAGACTGTTGACCAATCCCATGTTGCGCGCGAGCGCATGAAATGTGTGCACGCTCAACCCAATGTGGGGGCCAACTGTGAGGTATATGAGGAATCTGTTCCATTCATCCATTTTCTCATCTAATTTACGGGCTTTAAACCAAAATTGAGGCATATTCAGATGTCAGGTGGGCCCTAAATCAAAATTTAAGGGGCTGATCTATCCGTTGGGACACTTCTAGAAAGATCCAGTGTCTAAAATTAGATGTGTACGGTTAATTTATGGTCCTCATGCCATGTATGAAGTTTTGAACTGAACGGATGGTGGGAACCCTGTGATCTTGCATTCTGGATGATTTTCGGGTTACTTTAGCTTCAATTTCTCGAATTTCTCAGATCACTGGCATGTAAATCCGTGGATCTTGGTCCCATGGAGTCCGTCCCATGCTTTGGTGAATTTTGAGCGTTAAATCGCAGCTTTTAGCACCCTGTTTCGGTCCAGCTCATAAAAACACCCTGCATCACAAACACAATTAAATCGGGCTGTTAAACAGTACATGTTCGCAAATCCAGTCAATAACTGGGGTCTGATATGTAATATTTGACCCTCATCAATAGTAATAACTCGGTGAGACCTAGATCGAATCCACGGGGACTTTCTATGTGTGTGCTTTCTGAAATAAATTAGAATATAAGTTTTACTAAATCTGGAGTAAAAGAGATTAATTGTGAATAAACTATCAATAATAAGGGGAAAACTAGAGCGCCAAGGGTCAACTTGTAGTCATATCAATGCTACCTTACTAAATTCAATAATAACACAACTGGAATCAGAGTCCCATCCTATCCAGTTGGATAATAGAGCAGTTAAAACATAATAAGTTCTAAACTTTTCACTAGATTAGTTCCCTCATATAGTGCCAATGTAATGATCACATGAAATTCAAAAGATCTACCATGCCCTGGAGACAATGGTAAATCATTGAACTTTACAAATCATGCAATTGCAAAACAGGTAAGATGATATTAAAAGCTTCCCAACCATCTACTGTAATTGGAATCGATAGTAGATCACGGTAAACTAAAAATATTCCTTCATTCAAACTCAAAATCAATGGAAGTTCAACATAAACTTGAATCAAAGTAAGATAAACATCAAAATAAACTACAAGCTTCATCTCTTAGCTCCAACTAATAGATTGGCCAACCAAATAAATGATTAAAACTAAAACTCTTAAACAAAACATGAAAAACTAACTAGAACGGAGGATTCAGAGAAGATGGAAGACTCCCTGAAGCTCTCTAGCACCTTGCTCTCTTCCCTCTACCCTAATTCGTGCTTAAAAACTCTTAAAAGACCTCTATTTATAAGCTTTACTCTGACCGACTTCGAAATTGCCTCAATTTATGCCGTCGGCTTACACTTCGGCTGCAACCGACTGATTTCAGTCACACTGAACTTGAACCTTAGTTAGACCGAATTAACCTTTGGTTGAACCTAATTAACTCCTTTTTTGTGCTTGAACTCTCTGTTCACCTTCGGTCGCACCAAGCCTTCCTTCGGTCAAACCGAATTAGCTCTGAAAACCTATGTTCCTTGCTGGACTATTTTTTGCAACTTTGGTCGGACCGAAGGTCGAGCCGAAGTTTGAGCCGAACAATCTGTTTTCTGTTGTTGATCTTGTGATTGTTTCAGTATTTTCTTAATTTCTCCTTTGCACTTGGTTTTCTTGGATTTTTGGCATGCAAATTCTTTATTATTGACCTCCAAATATCCAAGCCTCACTTTGGTAATCTTTTAAGCATTAATTCACTGCTTTTAGTGTTCTTTTCTTCAAAGCTCTCGAAATCACCTCGTAAGAGAAAACAAGTGAAAATAGATCAATTAAGCACTATCATGCTCATAAAACCAAGGAATATATAGGGAAAATATGCAATATTTCACACTCAATAATTCCTCTTTTAGATTAGTGTATAATCCATATTTTGTATATAAAAAAAGCTAAGAGAAACCATAAGAATGTTCTAATTCTAGACCCAATGTGGGCCCGAAGATCTAGCCTATGAACGATCAAGATTAGGCTATCAAAATAGCTTAATTGTGGGACCATTTGGACGATTAGATCTGGATCAACCCCATTACCAACCACTTTGACCCCTTTTATTAACTTTCTTCATGAATCAAAGGTTTTTAACTTTCTTCATGAATCAAAGGTTATCTTCTAATCTAACCCTTGGTTAAGCTTTTGCCTAAACCTCATTATAGATTGCAAGATGGTCCAAATTAGGTACAAAATTAAACATGTGAATGGAACTATTAAGCGATCAATCTAGGAATATTTGAATTTGAAAATTTAAATCTAAAGTGGGCCCTGAAATCACGTAGAAACATGTTCTCAAAATGGGTCCTAATGTGATGTAGGGGAGGACATGATGAGGTCGATCACCGTCTTCCTTGATCGATAAATACCTTGAATCCACAAGGTGCTCTTTAATCCACAAGTGAAAATCTCAAATCCACGGGAAGAAATAGAATTTCTAAGAATTTTTAATTGATAGATTGAATGAATGAATAAAAACTAGTTTAACACCCTTTAAATAACCCTAAACAAACATTAAAAACATAATCAAAGAGTTCTAATCAAATAAGGAAAAAATTCTAAAAAAACCTTAAATTTCGGCCATTCGTCAACCTATCAAGTTGATAGTTCAAAACAACCAAAAAGCGTCTAGAGATTTAAATGAAAATTTTGTGATTTTTAACCTGTCGAACGGTATTTTGACTTGTAGAAAAGTTATGCTGACGTGTCAAACAGAATTTCAACCTGTTGAATAGACCTTGAACAATATTTCGACCTATATAAACTGGTAGAAATCAGCCAATAAGCAATCTAGAATTTATGATGGAATTTCGACCTGTCGACCACAAAGGTTGACCGATCGATCTATGTTGAGTGTGGTCGATCCTTCTTGGCTTCTTTTCATTGGTCCATCTTAGCCATGAACAAATCTGATATCTGTTGTACATCAGTCCCCTCCACTTTAAAAGAACTCATCCTCAAGTTATTCTCTGGATTCGACTCATGATACTCGTACAGGTCCACCACATTAAACATTCGTGAGATCTCCATATCTTTAGAAAATTCAATAACATAAGCATTGTCATTGATCTTACAGAGGATAGGCACTGGTCCAATATTCTTGTTCTTCATCTTATTGTACATCCCAGTCAGAAATCGCTTTTTACATAGATGAACCATCATGTTGTTGCCCATATTGAATACCTTCAGATGTCGATGCGTGTTAGCCTTTTCCTTATACTTGTCATTAGATGCCTTTAACTAGGCCTGAACATCAGCGTGTGCACTTATGATTTGTTCCACCATATGTTATGTGTAAATGCTCATACCCGGGAGTTTGGGCAAAGGAACCAAATTGAGAGTATGTTGAAGCACTCGTCCATACACAATTTCAAATGGGGACTTGCCGGTGGAACAGTTTAGTATGTTATAGAACGTGAATTCTGCCTGAGCCAAGGCCAAATCCCATTGTTTGATCTTATCCCCCAAGATGCATCATATAATGTTCTAAGTGTACAATTTACTACCTCGGTTTGCCCATCAATTTATAGATGATATGCACTATTAAACTGTAGTTTTATGTCAAATTGTAGCCATAAAGTCCTCAAAAAGTGTAATGCCCTGTATATCGGGAGGGGGGAGTAAATACTCAACTCCCGACATCCCAGGTGCCACTTATGCTTTGCAAAAATGGGATTTTATAATTAGTTTCAACTGTCATTTGAGCAATTCGTAGAATTAAAATCGACTATGTGATGTACCCTGGAATAAACATAAATTTTAATATAAGTAAATCAGTTGACAAGTGAAATATGTCTATCCAGAGTACATTGTAAATGTTATATTGTAAATCTAACACCCAGGTTTGTCAAATTTTGTTGTGCCAAATCATTTATAATCTTTATCATGTTTTGATGAGATGATTAGATCAACTTTGTGCATTTTAAAGTTGTCCCAGTCTTCGTCGAACTTCTCTGTGTATTCAAGTTGAAGAAGTGTTGTCGAAGTTCAAAATTTCAAGCTCAAGTACATGTACAAGTTCAAGGCTCAAGTTCAAGTATAATCTCTAAGTTCAGTACTTTAAAGACTTAAGAACTCAAGTCTTTACTCAATCTCAAGTTCAAGATTTAAAGACAAGCTTCAAGTATTTCAAGTGTGTGCATTTGTAGAGCGAACGACGTTTCAATTGTTCAAACTCACAAGCAAGGTATGGATGACCCTAGATTGACCATAGGTTAGGTCAAATTCATTATATATGCTATGTGAGTCATTTCATAAGTTTATAGGTCCTTTCCTCGACCAGTCCTAGTCTTTGTTTGACTAGTCCAAGCTTTGTCTCGATCAGTCCAAGATTTTTTTGATCGGTCCAAGGTTTGTTGTGAATTTTCAAAATTTTTTGTTGGACCCTCGATCAATCGTGGAGATTGCTCGATCAGTCGTGCAGGCTTGACTCAAAGTCCAACAAGGTTTTTTGGTCCCACTCGTCTAGTCAAGTGCATTGCTTGACCAGTCGAGCAGGCCACTCGACCAGTCGAGTAATGACCTGATCTTATCACGCCAGAAATTTTGAAATTTAGTTGATCTTTCGACCAGTCGAACCGACCCTTATACTAGCCAAGTGAACAGTATTTTCACCTATAAATAGAGAACAAATCTCAGAGTTTTTCATTCATTCCAAGCAATATCAAGCCATCACTCTGAGAGATGAATTCCTGTATTTGTTAAGCTATATTGTGTTCATTTTAAATTCTCTTAAATAGCTTTTTACATTTGATTTTGTGATCTCCATTCAACTCTATTTCTTTAAAGAATGGAATTGTGATTTTACCCTCTTTGAGATCAAAATCAAATCAAGCTAGCCCAGGCTGAATTAATCTAAAAATCATTTAGATTTAGAACCTTTCATTTGTGAGACTGGACATTGAACATCTTCGTCTACATCGGATTGGTTCTATCGGGCTTCTTCGGAAGGAGAATTTTTAGATAAATATCATTTACATTTTGTATATCTTTTGTGCTTTGTGAGGTTATGCCAGGAAAATCTCATTTTTGGTTTTGTCTGAGGTAATCCAGAAAATCTCAGAGCGTGGGGTTTTTGTAATTGTGTAAGCCCATCTAAAGACACAATTGTGAAGGTTTTAAAGTGAACATTGAAAAGCCTTTTTCATAGTGAAAGCCAATATCCTGTGGGTATAGATATTGGGAGTGGAGTAGTTGTGTGGCTATTTTCTAATAGTTGGTGTACACACAAATGAACCACTATAATTCCTGGAGTTGTGGTGGATGATTGAATGTGCTTATGTGTATAAATGTTGTAATTTACTTTGAGCATTTGTGGTTAATGGTGTAATTTATTTTATGCACTTGTTGTGAATGTTGTAATAACTTAGTTTATTTTCTTTGCCTCTTTATTGGTTTAGGTTTTTTATACTTACAAATGTTCTAGTAAGGTTGTCTTACCATAAGCCTTTGGTTTTTGGTGTTAGGTTGTCCTTAGAACTAAGTTTGTATCAACCTCTCAAGACTAGTGCATTTGAGATTGTTATTTACTTGTTGTAATGTCTCGAAAAAATTTGTACAAAGACCCGAGTACCACCTTAGGCAGAAATCACCCAAGATCGAAACCTTTAGAAATTAAACGAGGATTAACTAAGTATTAAATTATATTACCTGTGAAATTAGCACTAATCGCTTTTAATACGATCTGTAAGACCTAAAACGAGTAGAACTGTTAGTGCTACATTACTGTAAATGTTATGATTTGATTCCTCTTTGATTGTCAAATTTTGTGTGTCAAAACTTCTCTGTATGTCGTGTGTTTATATCTTGATAAATTTGTTTGAGACACCTCGTCAACACTTGAAGTCTAGCTCAAAGAATTCTTCAAGCTTCATGATAATTCAAGCTACAATATTAAGAGAGAACTCAGGTTCAAGACTCAAGTTCAAGTGCAAGTCGAAGTTCAAGATTCAAAACTAAATGCGGGACTCAAGTACAACTTAAAGTAACATTGAAGCTTCTGAAGTAGTCAAGCTACATCGAGAAGAAATCAAGCTTCGTAAAGATCAAAGTCTAAGCAAATGAAGTGTTCAATGTCCATACTTCATGTTCCAGGTTTGATAGACCATTAGAATGACCTTAGGGTAGGTCACTTTGGATACATAATCCAAATGAATATTATTACATGATTTTGGTCTACTCTAAGACCAGTCCTAGACCTTGTTCGACCAGTCCTAACACTGTCTCGACCAGTCTTAGAAGTTCCAAGACCAGTCCTAAAATGGTTGCAATTTATCGAATTTTTCGGTTCGCCTACCACCAGTCCTGGAGTCTGCTCAACCGGTCGTGAGATGGTCTCGACTCGACCTTCGACTAGTCGTAAGGCTTTAACTCAAACTCCAGCAACTAAATCAATTGTTTCACGACCAGTCGTAGAGGGGTCACGACCAGTCGTGGACTGCGTTCGACCAGTCGTGGACTGCCTATGACTGGTCATACAACGGTCTGATGCGATCGCGCTAAAAAATTCAAAAATCAGTTTATTCCAAGACCAGTCGTGGTAACCCTGGGACCAGTCGAAGAAGAACTTCTTCTGCTATAAATAGCACACGAATTTCAGAGTTTTTCATTGAATAATTAAGTGAATTCAAGGCTCCACTCTGAGATAAGTCTGCGTTTATTTTTAAGCTATTTTGTGCATAATTTCTTTCTCTTTTTGATAGCTTATTTAATTTGATTTTGTTTCTGTATTCCAATCTGATTTGAAAAGAGAAATTGACTTATTCCTTCTTCTTGGAATCAAAATCAAATATAGCTACGCCCAACTGGTTTAAATCTAAAATCAATTAGAACTTAGAACCATATTAAAGTGAGTAGTGGACATTAAACTTCTATATTCGAACGTCTACTCCAATTGGTTCTTCCGGGCAGCTACAAGAGGAGAAATCTAGGTATTTTAAAATTCTGTAAATTCCATTCCATTTTGGTTTTTATTTGGGATTCGCCAGAAAAATCTCAATTTGTGTGGTTATCTGAGGAGAGCCAGAAAACTCAAAAGTGTGGGTTTTTTAATTGTGTAAGCCTAAGTTAAAAAGACACAATTGTAAAGGTTTTGGGTGAACCTGTGAAAACCTATTTGATAGTGAACGTTGATATCCCCTGTGTGAGGATATTAGGAGTGGAGTAGCATTCTGTGTGGCTGTTGAAGAACAGTTGGTGTACACACAGGCGAACCACTATAACTTTTTGTCTTGTAGATTGAATGCTTGCTTAATTTTCATATCTTTTATCATTTAATTGTGTGGAATGTACATGTGGATGTGAATGTTGTAACTATTTACATTTCAAGCAAGTGTGGGGATTATTGTAATAAATTAGATCTATATTTCTATATTTAATTTCAATTCTTTGCTATTCATTTATTTCTATTAAAATTGAGTTCTTGATCCAAAAGATGTTCTAAAAATAAGGTTGTCCTACCATAAGCCCTTGTTTATTATGGTGTAAGGTTGTCCTTAGAACTGAATTTGTATCAATCTCTCAATACTTATTTATTAAGGTGATTTGATTTCAGCATTGTGAATTGATTTATAATTGTAAGGCTATTGATTTATTTTATTCTGCTGATTTTATTTTTAATATGGTATAGTCTTATTCATACCCCCCTCCCATCTAGGACATATAGCTTGGCCTTTTCAATTACCCTATAATATAGGATCAATCTTAAAACCCAGTTACTCTCGGGAGCCTCACGAAACTTCGTATCAGACCCGGACCGCATGTCGAAAGTCCGATTACGGTGAAACTAAATCGTTATGACCGCTTTGCTGGATTTGACAACCATCTCGAAAATCAAATCCAGATAGTATCTAGAAATGGACAACTTGAGCCCGGAGCAAAGTGTGTGAGAAACGTGAATATCTTTAGGAAATGTGCTCAGATTTAAGTGAATTGAGTCGTTCACTTGCAGGCCAAATATAAGGATTCAGACATCAGAATCTGACCAATTACATCCTCAGATCAGGGAAAATTTCCAACACATGTCAGTATACTTGTGGCCCTGATTGAATGTCGGTGACCATTGAACTGAAACTGGTCCGCCACAGTCGATCTATAAATCTGATCGGACCGAAAACTTAACTCGAATTAGATCCAATGTCAGGGAACTTAAGTCCAACCGTACGTAGAAAATGGACCTCCAAAAGTGCTCCATTGGATTAAAACAGTCCTTAATTGGCTATAACCTAAGTATACCATGGCCTTAGGGCCATTCCGATCAGTTCTAGGCCTATATAAGGGCCTAAACCCACCCCTCTCTCATTCCATATGAATTCCTAACCCTAGAAGAGAAAAGAGAGAGAAAAGAGGAGGAAAGAGGGAGAAAGTAAGAGAGAGAGAGTTGGCGTTTGCTTCTAGGATTCTTCCCTGATGCTCTACGTGCTTAACCACCACATTTGAATCACTTTTCTGGCGATTCTGACTCCGTTCTTAGGTAAGAAAAACTAACCCTAATCTGTTTTAGGGTTTCAAATAGTATAAGTGATGAAATAGCTAACCTATTTCATACTGTAGGTTGCCGTTGTGCCGTAGACAAAGACTCGGTATACGAACTGAGTTCGTTACTTGTTTACCGACGACAGGTGCGGACTATATACGTTTAGGTTATGGTTTTCAAGATTTTTAATGTAGGTTAATGATTTATTATTGACATGGGTGCCATTTCACATGTCAAACGTGATGTTTGTTTCACTTTACGAATACGTAGGAACTATGTCAAATATAGTGTATTCTATGTATTTGTTGAAATAATTGAATACATATAGTTTTTGGATTTGCGGTTGACATGATTATCTGTTGTGCATATATATTTGTTGTATATGCGACAACTCCTTGGTGAAAGGTTTTGACCAAATACATGTTTGAACTAACATGCGTCATGTATGTTGAAGTGTGTAGCCTAAGTGTTTGTAAAAATGTTCGAATGAATATGGAACTATGATTTATGCTTGCCATGATTGTTGGTTGTTAATGCATGATCGTTGTATGTGTGGCAACTCCTTCGTGATAGGATTCACTACTATATGTGTTTTTAACTAACTTATTACATGTATGTAATATGTGTAGTCTAAGTGTTTGATAAAATGCCTGAGTGAGAAAATGCTTAATGTAATGTGCTTATGGAGGGTGTTGAGATAGGATTCTCAATCCCCTTATCTAGGGTTACTGTTTCCTTCATGTAATCTATTTTAATGTTATGTGATTTGTGAATTATATGTTAACATGTATTCTACGTGTTCGTTAAAATGGTAGTATGTGATCTATATTTAATTGTGATGTTACATGTTGTATTGACTATTACATTGGAGTGCTATCGATCTGGAGTGTGTTTGGGACTATGGTATAATCCAGGCAATCGGTAATACACTCTGATTTGGTGGCTGAGGTTGTTTCGCCACACATGACGTGTTCAATGAATCCGAGCCGTACTTTAGTTGTCGACAGTGGTTAGGCCACACGAAGTGCTTACACACTTCATGTTGATTAACTCAAGGTGCGCTCGTACCAATCGAGCTCGTCAAGTAACCCGATTGACCTGATATATGTTCACCATTTATGGACGTTACTGCTTGAACCTAAGGTACCTAACTCACCAGTGAAAACCTCGTTAACCTTAGTACCTCAATCCGCTAGGACTCATGAGCCGGACATGGTGGGATGAGACACCGTGGTCGAGTTATCAGCCTACGTTGGGGCGACGAGCCTCCCCGTAGTGTCCAGTGAGCAACACGGCCTTGTGAACCAAATACGGTGGTATGAGACACTGTATTCGAGCTGTCGGCCTACACTGATAAGGTGACGAGCCCTTTGTAGTGACCTCGAGCATACTCTCAGCCTACGTTGAGGCAACGAGCCTTTCCGTAGCAACAAAAGTACAAACTAGGCCTACACTGATCAGGTGACGAGCCCTTTGTAGCGACCTAGAACCGTAACATCGTATGAGATTTATTAGGACTGATGACCCTAGAATAGATCATTGTTTGGGAAATGATATAAGGGAGGTATCTTAGTTTCCCAATCCCGTTGTATGAAAAGGACTAATAAGAACTTGGTAAGCACGCTCATGCACCGCATTACATGTGCAGTTTAGCGGTGGGTAGAACACTAAGGAAGTGACTGACATGCATGACCGTGAGATGAAGATCGCAGAGGGAGTGCAGGCGAGGGCATGCATCATTTATACATACCATTTTTGTATTAATCAGAGTACTTAGAGATGTGTAATTATATTTCTTTATTATTACTACTTGACTGAATTGATAACATGTTAACCTTTGCTTTTATAGTTCCACTGAGTTGATCACTCACTCCCATATTACGGGACGGTGTCGTACACACCAACCAGACCCTGTCTTAGTTGTAGGTGGTGGCGATGCCTACGAGGCGGAGCCGGACTTCGAGGATGACGAGGAGGCATTCTCTTACATGGAGTTTTCGAGCGGGTTCATGTGAGCCGTGTCCTGATCAATGGAGAATTTCTGGGATGTTGACTAGAGGACATTACACTTTTTGTATATTTTGGAACTGTACATGTAATTATTTAACCTGGTAACATTATCACACTCTAGAGACTTACAACAGTTTATATATTTTATATATCTATCACAGTCTTCCGCTTGCAATTTCACTTGTCTCTAGAGTATGATATGTTGTTTTGGTATAATCTCATTTATGTTTCATGCACTAATACGGACAACATTTAATCATCATTCTCTATATTACATAAGTGATGCGTTGGAACTCGGGAGTTGGGCTCCTGCTCGACCCCTGATTTTCAGGGCGTTACACTTGTGCTTCTTTATTTGATTGTGCTATCTATCTTTATATTCCGTATTTATTTTTAATTTGGTATAGTCCTATTCACCCCCCCCCCCCCTCCTCCCTAGGACGTTTAGCTCGGCCTTTTCAAGTGGTATCAGAGCCTAATAGTACCTTTTATTATTTGGATTCACATCTTGAGCTAATCAATCTAAGCTTATAAGATGTCAAATTTTGATAGCTTCTCAGTTACTAGGCCTCCACCTTTTGATGGCTCCAATTATGCCTATTGGAAAGCCAGAATGAGTATCTTTTTAAGGTCCATAGATGAGAGCGTGTGGCAAGCCACAGTGACTAGATGGACCCCTCCTACCACTGTAGTGACTGGCACTGATGGATCCAAAACTATAAAGGTTACACCATATTTTTCTTGGACAACACTTCAGAAAAATGAGAGTAGTGTCAATGCAAAGGCTTTAAATGCAATCACTTACAAACTATCACTGGATGAATTTAAAAGAATTATATCTTTTGATACTATAAAGTAAGCCTGGGACATTCTAGAAATGACACACGAGGGTACGACTATAGTCAAGAAATCTAAACTTCAAATCCTCACCACTTAGTTTGAGGAGATACATATGGAAGAAAGTGAAACTTTCACAGACTTTTATATTAAGTTAAATGACATAGTCAACTCGATGTAGGGTCTTGGTGATAGTATCCCAGAAAGTAAAGTCTGTGTAAAGATATTGCGATCATTACCTGATAGGTTCAATTCTAAGGTCACTGCCATTCAGGAACTTTGTGATACGGATAATAGGGTTGAAGAACTTGTTGGTTCTTTACAAACCTACGAGTTAAATTTTAAGATTCCTAAAAGTAAGTCTATAGCCCTTAAGTCTTCTAAAAATATTTCTCATGATAAAGCTAGTAATTCTAACTGTGATAATTCTGAAGATGATATGGCATTATTAGTCAAGAAGTTTTATAAAATTTTCAAAAGAAAAAAGAGGATAGATTTTCAAAAACCTTCTAAAAGAAAAAGGACTAGATCTAAAACTTGAAAATCTATTAAAGACAGCCAATATTTCAACTGCCATGAATACGGGCATCTGGCAAACAAATGTCCAAAAAGGAACAGACCTAAGAAGAAAGGTATGTTGGCCATATGGGATGAATCATCTTGCTCTGAAGCTTCTTCTAAGTTAGATGATTCTGAACCCGAGTCTACTAATGAGGTCAAGGCCTTAATGACTCTAGCCAGAGTCACTTCCTCAGACAGTTGTAATTCAACTTATGATGAAAATCTGAGAAGCGACCCTGAAAATGATGATGATTTACAAGATGCCTATAATGCCTTATACAGGGAAACTTGCAAGATAGTTGTAAAACTAAAACTTCAAAAAGAAAAGTTTTTTAAGTTAAAAGAATCTTTTGATAACTTAGTTTTAGAAAATTTGTGTTTTTCTGATTGTTTTAAAAAAGCTAAGTGTGATTTAGATTTCAAAACATCCCAAGTTGAAAACCTTAAATCAGAAAATGAAAAACTAAAACTAGAAGTCTCTTCTCTCTTGAGTTTGAAGGATACTTGGAGGTATGCCCAGGGTGATCCTAAACTAAAAAGACTGCTAAACGGATCAAGGAAATGTGGCAATAGATCTGGTTTGGGCTATGATAAGGATACACCTCCTAAATTTAAGTCCACTCCACCTAAGTTTGTTAAAGGGGAGTCCTCTAACTCAAAAGGGAAAAGTCTGAATCAAAATAGTTTCAAAAATACTAAAAATTTTCAGGCTATGAAATCTAAAAGCAACCATATTAATTATAGAAATCAGAATCATAACCCCTTATCTGAGAAAATTGTTAATTTACTCAAGGAGCTTCTAAAATCTAACTCGAATGGTATAATATACAACAACTGCAAGCATAGAAAAAACCAACTATGCTCCAAAACCCAAAACTATAATGAAATGGGTCCTTAAGGTTGCTTGTCTGGTTGCCCACACTACTTTCAAGGCTTCAAGTTAATCAAAGTGGTACATAGACAGTGTTTGTTCTAGACACATGACAGGTGACAAAGATTTGTTCACCAATCTTAAAGATATGGCTAATGGCTCAGTCACATTTGGTGATGGTAACAACTGTAGGATTATTGGCCAAGGTATGGTTCAACTCTTTAATCTTCCTCCATTTGAGAATGTTTTGTTTGTAGAGGGCCTTAAGCATAATCTCTTAACATTTCTCAAATTTGTGATAATTAACATAACATCAAATTCACCAACCAAGGGTGTGAGATTTCTAATGAGAACGATTTTGTGATATTAACTGGTCACAAAATATCTGAGAACTGCTATATAGGCTATGATTCAAGCTCGTCTAAGTTATCGTGTTAATGGTCCAAACCAATGAGACCGAACTATGGCATAAATGCCTAGGACATGTACACTACTGTGATCTTTATAAACTAAGCAAAGGTGAAGTAATAAGAGGTCTACCCAAGTTAAAGAAAATGGATAAATTTTGTGATGAATGTCAGATTGGAAAATGAACTACGAGTGCTCACAAGAAAGTGAACTCCAATGCTACATTCAAACCTCTTGAACTCCTCCACATGGATCTCGTTGGACCGACTAGAATGGAGAGTCGAAGCGGTAAGAAATATATTCTGGTAATAGTAGATGATTTTACCAAGTATACATGGGTAGTTTTTATGTGAAAGAAACTTGAAACTCTCGATGAAGGGAAAAGGGTACTCAAGCGTATCCAAACTGAGAAGGAATCACATGTCTCTAAAATCCGTAGTGATCATGGTTTTGAATTTGACAATAGCAGTTTTGAGAAGTTCTATAACGATCATGGTATATCACATGAATTTTCTACTCCTAAGACACCTCAACAGAATGGGGTTTGTTGAAAGAAAAAATCATGTGCTTCAAGAAATGGCTAATGTGATGTTAACTTCCTAAAAATCTTTAAGCGAAGCAATGAACACGAATTGTTATGTTATTAACAGTGTTTATACTAGAAAGTCAAATAATAAGACCGCATATGAACTATGATTTGATAAGAAACTAACCGTCAAATACTTTCGGATTTTGGCAGCAAATGTTATAGTCTAAGTGACCGGGAAAATCTGAAAAAATTCGACACTAAAAGTGGCGAGGGTATGTTCCTACGATATGCGCTAAATAGTCGATCGTATCGTGTTCTCAATAAGAGGACCGATGTAATTCAGGAGTCCATTAATGTGGTTATAGATGATCACCTGAATACACCTGTCTCAAGTTTAGAAGATGATGAAGTCTCTTTATTTAATAAACCAGACTCTTCATCTAGTCAAAATGATACTAAACTACGGTTAGTTAAAGACCATCTAACTGATCAAATTCTTGGGAACCCTCTCTGTAAGACCCGTATCCTAGACCGTACCACTCCGTAGGCTTCCGCGGTCCTCCCGGTAGAATTCTGCAACTCTCGACCTGTATCCAACGTTTGCGCGCGATCCTAAATCGAGTCCTGTATACCGAAGCCGGCTCAACCCGAAAATCATACCCTAGCGACCGCAATGTCGTCGCGGTTCCAACACCGTGACTTGCACATCGATCCGATATCCGGGCTAGGAGATGTGGGCCCGCGTTCATTCCGAAGAAACGCCGCGCGTTGTGAATCCCGAAAGAATCTCTACGACCTATCACATCAATCAAGTACACATCATTTCACAAGTCAAGTACCTCACCCATACCCCATGCCACCTCACCCCCCTCACAAGTCAACTCTCTCTCTCCTCGCCCATACCTCCTTTACACAAAATTCAACCCAACCCATCCCTTTTTCTTACACACCCATTACTCTCTCCCTACATCATTCATCTCTCTCTCTCTCTCATTTCTCTCTCATTTCAAGTAATTTCCAAGAGGGATCCAACGTCCCCACCTCCATGAGAAGAGCCATGCGTGGCCCACTCTCAACCACCCTATCTCACATCTCTACCCTTGGATCGTCATCTCCACCGTTGAAAGAAGACTTTTGGAGCATTGGGAGGCTATAGGCGGAAGAAGTTAGAGGAGATCGTAGGTGGGTGAATCTTCTTTGTTTGTGGGTGTTTTATTTATTTGTGTGATTTGATGTGATAGGGCCCACTTGTGGTGGGACCCATCTTGATGTATGTCTTGTATCAAAGAGGGGCCCATAGTGGCGGGGTCCCTCCCATCTCTACCGTTTATCTCTCCCTCTCTCTTTCTTTCTCTCACTCTTATATGGATGGTGTGTGTGTGGCCCACCACAAAGTATATTTTATCCGTGCCATCCACCTTGTGGGACCCACTTAATGGATCCGTTGGATGGAAAAACACAAATACACTCTTCCTGAACTGGTGGGTTCCACAGGTGGGACCCATGTGATAATGGATTAGCTAGTGGCCATTGCCATGTGGGCCCCACCATATTTGAGGTATGGGTTTTATCCCCACCATCCATCAGGGATGGTGGAATCTAACTGTGGAAATTCGTCCAGCACGCTGGACTATCTGGTTTTTTTTTTTTTTTTTAATAAAAAAAAAAGAAAGAAAAGAAAAGGAGAGAGAATGTATATATATATATATATATGAGTCCCGGTCTCCTGCACACCAGG
This sequence comes from Magnolia changhungtana, assembly GCA_030180095.1. Classification (NCBI taxonomy): domain Eukaryota; kingdom Viridiplantae; phylum Streptophyta; class Magnoliopsida; order Magnoliales; family Magnoliaceae; genus Magnolia; species Magnolia changhungtana. Next base: position 1,022,318 of record JASAUF010000078.1, read on the forward strand.
CCGTATGGAGCTTAAATGAGAGCTTCCATACGAACCGTCGGATCCGCCTCATTGGCTGGGATTCAACGTACACGAGAAGAGGGAGTCTGACAAGGAGTACTCGCGCGACATTTTTTTCGGGTCTAACGGGCTTCTAACGAAGTGACGTCTCTCAGTTTCATGGGCATGCCATGATGTATATTTTATATCTACACCGTCCATTCACTTGGAGAGAACATATTAAGACATGATCCAAAAAAATGAATCAAATCAAGCTTGAGAGGACCCACCACAAAAAAAAAAAAAAAAAAAAAAGTGTATAGCATTATCCGTCACTATCAGAAATGACCACATACAAGCACTGGACGTGGACTTTTTGTACAGCTTTGTCTATTATGCTAACGTGTCACTTGCGCAGAACATCCGTACCATGCAAGTGGTGGGCCACACCATTAACCTCATGTAGGAAGAGGCAATATAGGATCCGGACGCATCAAAACGTGAAGTGTCCTGATTCAGCCATCCGAACATATGGGGCCAATGGTTCAATGAATCCGACGGTGATCTGATTAACCTACCAAAACTAAAAGTAAGTTAGGTTCATCCCACATCCTCAGTGGGCCAGACAGGATTAACGGGCTGGATCAACGAAGACATGACCCTACTAGAAAGTCCAGGTAAGTACGGACTATTCTTGATCTTTTGCAATAGTAAGGTTCGTCGACCTTGTAGAATAAGGTTATCCTACAACTGCGTGTTTGGGGCCAGTATGGTGTGTTTATGAAATCTACTCTATCCATCATGTGTGATCTCTAATGTTCTCCTTGGAGTTGAAAAATAGGGACAATCCAAAAATCAGGCGTGTCACACCATGTAAATAAAATCATACTTAAAACCACTAAAATCCCATGGCATGGCCCACATGTGATCGGAGTGGTTGATTTTTATGAGGTGTCCATTCAACCTGGTGGGGCCCATCGAAGAAATGATTGGATAGCATATACAAAACACGATAGCCATTCATACAATAGGGAAGGTTCTAGTGGTGGGCGTCACCAACCCAACCATTCCCGCAGTCTTGAAGGGTAGACTTTATGAAAGGAGTGGATTTGGACCCTACATCACGGTGGGCCACACACGTAATTACAGAAGAAACTTATTCTACAATAGCTGTTGAGAGATAGGCTTCCAGATGAGATTTACAAGAAAATCAAATGGAGAAAAGAGTGTAATCTTGCTGCAAAGGACAAACAGCAATGAATGAAAAAGCAAAGAATGTTAATTTCTGTTCAGAGTATGGGGAATTGCTTTTGGCAGAGAGGGATGGGAAAGGAAGGAAAGGGGAGAATACTGAGAAGATAGACCAAGTACACATGCAAATAAAAGTGAGTTTTCTTCACTGAAAAAGAGAGGCCCAGTCCATCGCACGGTCTCAAGCGCTCGAAAGAGAGAGAGAGAGGAGAGAAAAGCTCTCGCGTGAGCATCCTCCTTGGCTTGCAGGCACCGGTGGACCCTGGAGAGACCCTAGCCACACCCTTCTCCCTGACTATGGTGATAGTTCACCACCATTGTCTAACCAAGTATATTTCTCACAAAAATTTTTAAAATAATAATAAAAAAAAATAATCTAACCCATATGTGGGCCTCATTTCAAATCCATCCCACCTGAATTTAAACCATCAGCAATAACTTCTAGCCAGCATCTCAAAATCCAATGCACCTCCATTATCTAAACCCCACAGAACAGAGAGAGAGAGAGAAAGAGAGAGAGAGAGAGAGAGAGAGAGAGAGAGAGAGAGAGAGTCGAACTTCAAAGGTAACAGAGAATATCATCCAAGGAAAAACTTATTCTTTGAGTTTGAGCATTTCTCCTAAAAACTACACCATTTTGATAGATACACGCACCCTTAAAAAAAAAAAAAAAACTTTTGACTACACAATACTACAAACTGTACTACCGTATTATCAGAAGTAGAAAAGAGAAGGCGTATCTATCAATCAGGTGGGTGTGAATATCAATCCCCTACCTAAATCCTAACCCATTAATAAAATTCTAAAAAAGTAATTAAAAAAAAAAAAACCTGAAAGTAGAATGAAATTACAGAAAAGCCACTCTTAGTAGTGCGGTGGAGGAGGTTGCTGGCTTGCAGTAGGTGCCCATATAACATGAGATGGAAGATGAGAGCTGTGCCCATATAACATGAGATGGAAGATGAGAGTTGTCTTGCAGTAGGTGCCCATATAACATGAGAAACCGTTACCATCCAATGAGAAAGGAGATGGCGATGATGATGATGATGATGGAGGTAGGAATGTAGCAGAGATGGAGAGAATATCGAATCGGCCATGGAATGTGACGGTGGCTCCCGGCGTTGTGGATGGTTGGCGGAGGGTGACGTTAGCGACGGTGCCAGTGGGGACGCAGAGGATCTCACAAATGGATGGACGGTGTAGATACCAAACATACACCATGGCATGACCCACAAAACTGAGAGATCACTTCGTTAGAAGCCCGTCAGACCCAAAAAAAAATGCCGCGCGAGTCCTCCTTGTGAGACTCCCTCTTCTCGTGTACGTTGAATCCCAGCCAATGAGGCAGATCCGACGGTCCATATGGAAGCTCTCATTTAAGCTCCATACGGCCTGGTGCGCAGGAGACTGGGACTCTATATATATATATATATATATATATATATATATATATATATGAGAGAAGGGCCCCACGTGTGACCTACCCTCCTGGATGGAGCGGCTGGGGCCCTTGACATGAGCAAGTGGTGGACCCCACCGTTCGTGTGAGGTGTGATCCACCGTCCAGCACACTGGACGGGTGGGATCCACCATAAATGTATATGTTATATATATCGTCCATCTGGACGGTGGCAGATGGGGCTCACCACTGATGGGTGTATCACATCCAAGCCGTCCATCCATCTGCCCCACCTTGATGTATCGTACTACCCACGCTGTCCATCCAAATTTCAGGTGGGACCCGCCTTAATGTACATGTTTCATCTGTGCACCGTCCATCTGGACGGTGCATGTGTAGTATATGGGTTTTATTCACACCGTCCATTACATGGGTGTGGCTACGCCCTGATGTAGATGTCATTCCAAACCGTCCAGCTACCTGGACGGTGGGCCACACCGTGTTGCATGTGTGATATCCAAACCGTCCACTCGTGTGGCCCCCTCCATGATGCAGCATATGTCCAAGCCGTCCGTCCATCTGGACGGAACCATGGGACCCACCTTGGTGTGTTTGTTGTGGCTGCACCGTCCAATGGACGGTGGGCTCTGACGAATGGACGGTAGATATATATAGTATATATTATTATATATATAAAATTTAATATCTTATTATGGTGGGCCCCACGTGGGACACCTTATGAGCAGTGGATTGGCTGCTCGTACCTGCCTGGTACGTGTGGCATATGTGTTTTATCTCACCGTCAGTGGGTGTGACGGTGGTGATCCAGGCCGTCCAGCCTCGCACGTGCATGTGGGACCCACACGACATATGTGTTTTATCGAGAGCGTCCATCCAGCAGCAGATAGCTGCTGGACTGATGTCAGCAAGTTCTATGGGTCCCTCCTTGATGTATGCATTGTAAATCCACACCGTCCATTCCTGGACGGTGCTGGTAGGGCCGATCGTGATATATTTGTTTCATCCACAATGTCCGGATTGGATGGTGTTGTCCAATGTTTGGGATGGTGCCGATTTACATGGATAATGATTGGACCGTGTTGATTTACATCGACAATGTTTAGACAATGTTTAGACAGTGCTGATCATAGTTAGCGAGCCATGTGTCCCATAGAATGATAGTGTACAGTGATACACATGTTATACCTGCAACTATTGAAGTGATTTTAGATGTAATCCAAAATTCCCAATTGAGGCCCACCTTAATATATTGTAGCCATTTAAGAGGCTCATTAGTGCGGCCCATTGATGCGGCCCACTTGGTGTATATGAGGCCCATATGATGAGGCCTGACTTGATGTACACGAGGCCCATTATGATGTGTATTAGGCCCTTATCGTGCGGCCCATTGTGATGTATTTGAGGCCCATGGGCGAGGCCCGATGTGATGTATGTGTGGCCGTTACGTTGCGTATGAATCCCTTATGTGGGTCACTCCTTGGGAGCAATGTTGGTTAGATGTCCACATTGATGGACAATGATGGTTAAATATCCTCATTATGACCTTTCCTTAAGCCTTGTTAAGTCCATTCTTACCGATTTCGATTGTCTTGACCGATTGCCGACCCTGATTGATGTGATCGATTTGTCGATTCTAATTACTGATCGATTTTGATTGTTGTGACCGACTGCCGATTCTGATTATTGATCGATTTTGATTGTCGTGGCCGATTGACCGATTACCGATCGAGGTCAATTATCGTGGCCAATTATTGATTGGCGTGGCCGATTGTCGATTCTGCTTGTCGTGGCCGATTGACCGATTACCGATCGAGGTCGATTATCGTGACCGATTACTGATCGTGGCCGATTATCAATTGACGTGGCCGATTGCCGATTCTGCTTGTCGTGGCCGATTGACAGATTACTAATCGAGGTCGATTATCGTGACCGATTACCGATCGTGGCCGATTATCGATTGACATGACCGATTGCCGATTCTGCTTATCGTGGCCGATTGACTGATTACCGATCGAGGTCGATTATCGTGACCGATTACCGATCGTGGCCGATTATTGATTGACGTGGCCGATTGCCGATTCTGCTTGCCGTGGCCGATTGACCGATTACCGATCGAGGTTGATTATCGTGACCGATTACCGATCGTGGCCGATTATCGATTGGCGTGGCCGATTGTCGATTCTGCTTGTCGTGGCCGATTGACCGATTACCGATCGAGGTTGATTATCGTGACCGATTACCAATCGTGGCCGATTATCGATTGACGTGGCTGATTGTCGACTCTGCTTGTCGTGGCCGATTGATCGATTACCAATCGAGGCCGATTATCGTGACCGATTACCAATCGTGGCCGATTATCGATTGACGTGGGCGATTGCCGATTCTGCTTGTCGTGGCCGATTGACCGATTATTGATCGAGGCCGATTATTGTGACCGATTACCGATCGTGGCCGATTATCGATTGACGTGGCTGATTGCCGACTCTGCTTGTCATGGCCGATTACCGATCGTGGCCGATTATCGATTGACATGGCCGATTGTCGATTCTGCTTGTCGTGGCTGATTGACCGATTACCGATCGAGGCAGATTGTTGATGCCAGTTATTGATACTGATTATGAGTATGTGATAGCATAGCATCATGATACATGCCCATACTTATCATCTGCATGTTTGTTATGAGATGTGGTTGATCATTGCATATATCATTGAGTGTGTTATTATGAGACTCCTTGATAGGCGGAGGTTATTTCACATGAGCGCACGGTATGCACATGATTGATGCATGTCTGGATTGTATGACTCATACATCTTGCATTGTGATTTTTATATGCCCTAGCGACATCAGGGTCGTAGCCTCCACAGGCATATCGTGGATGGCCAGAGGGGACACCGGAAATATTTGGTTCTAGCATACGGGCGCCATAGATGTCCCTGGGTGAAAATCCCTAAACCTTCGTGGCCAGGAAATGCCCCAACGTCGAGACCGAATGGATATATGAGCGCCTGAGTGCCGAATACCAGGAGGCCGCGTCTCCCACTGTGCCGTGGTCGGTTGGGAGGGGGTATGGCCTTACCCGCCCGAGAGTAGGGGGCATTGTTAGGCTGAGTCTGACTAGCTCGAGGAATGGGTCCGCTATCGACGTGCCGGATAGGTATTGGCAGACTATTGACCAGGCGGATAGTGAGGTTTCTTACGCTCACTTGAGATTTGTGCGGGGAGAGCGGCGGTGCCATTTGGAGTGTACTAAACCCCGGTGATGATCCCAGAGATGAACCGTACTGATATGTGGACTTATTGAGTAGGAGTTGCATACTTATTCATTCATTCATTCACTATCCACTCGGGCTGGTGGTGCGCAACTATTTGTTACGTGTACCTTCGCATGGCTAGGATTTTGGTTAGGCGCGCGACTAACCTGAGATCAGGAGTTTATCACATTGAGTCTGACTATCCAAATTTAGGTATGAGACTAGTTTGGATAGAAGTCCCTTGTGATGGACCCCATAGCTTGCGATACTACGTACTATCATCCTGACTTCACACTCCAGCATGGTCATTCCATTCACACCCCATATTGTCTTACATCCACGGCATATGGTATTCTAGGTTACTGTGTTTCTGCATTATATGGTCTAGACATGATTGACACTATTCGTGGACTCATCAGGAATTACATATTGCATTGCATCCTCGGCATTTGATATTTGGCTCTTTATGACTCCTCATTTGCATAACTGCTCTATATTGCGTATTCTGATATTGATTGACTCATAGACTTGTCCGTATTTCCGCTTACTCTGTTATCGTATAATTTATGATCTTGCTAGTATTTCTGTTTACTCTGATAATTCTTGTTCTTGTCAGTATTTTTGCTTACTTTGGTAATTCATGATCTTGTTAGTAATTCTTCTTATTTGGATATTGTACGATCTATGGATTACCGGTATTTTCGGTACCGTATGATGATGACATTGTATTGAATACTTGGCACTTACCTTGTGCACACACTTACACCACCCTCTAAGTTTTCTATAAGCTTATGCACGATAGATGCGTGCAGGTGATGTTAGGTTGCAGTAGTGTTGAGCTTGGAGCTTGGAGCATGCAGCGGTTTTCTGGAGCTTGATTTTTAATTTATGTATTTCCCTTCAGTATTGTAATCAAATGATTATATTAGTAGATATGTGATGATGATGTTACCTTTGTGATTTGGGTATACTTGTGGTTATGCTTATTATAAGTTAAATGTACAAAAAAAAAAAAAAATCTTCCTCGTAGGATCCCAGGATCGGAATCTGGCATATGGACGCTAGGAGCCGAGAATGGGGTACTACGGAGGCTGTCGGCACCGGATTCGGCGATCGGGATTCCTGTGAATCCGATTTCCGGGTTTGGGGCGTGACACTCTCACTGGTGTGCGCACTCGTAAACAATTAGAAAACATTTGTAATTATGTGTGCTTTACATCCCAGATTGAGCTAGCCAAAGTAAAAGAAGCACTTGCTGATGAAAACTGGATAGTGGCTATGCAAGATGAACTTAATTAATTCGTAAGGAATAATGTATGGTACTTAATTCCTAGACTTAATGATAAACACACTATTGGAACTAAATGGATCTTTAAAAATAAGTCTGAAGAATTAGGTAATATTATGTGTGCTTCTTTTACTTTGGCTAGAAAACATTTGTAATTATGTGTGCTTTACATCCCAGATTGAGCTAGCCAAAGTAAAAGAAGCACTTGCTGATGAAAACTGGATAGTGGCTATGCGAGATGAACTTAATTAATTCGTAAGGAATAATGTATGGTACTTAATTCCTAGACTTAATGATAAACACATTATTAGAACTAAATGGATCTTTAAAAATAAGTCTGAAGAATTAGGTAATATTATAAGAAACAAGGCTAGACTGGTTATACAAAGGTACACTCAGATAGAAGGCATCGATTATGATGAAACCTTTGCCCCAGTAGCTTATCTTAAATCTATTAGACTGTAAGACCCATATCCTAGCCCGTACGATTCCGTAGGCTTCCGCGGTCCTCCCAGTCGAAGTCTGGCGACCCGCGATCTATTATCGACATTTGCACGCGATCCTAAGTCATGTCCCGTATATCAGAGTCGCCTCGACTCGAAACTTTTACCCTTGCGACCACGCCGTTACCGTGGTTCTGACGCCGCGTCTCGCGTGCCGAAGTGATACTCGGGCCAGGAGATGTGGGCCCGCATTCAGTTCGAAGAAAATGTCGTGCGTTGCAATCCCAAGAGAATGTCCCATCAATCACATCAAATGTCAAGTACTATATCCCATCCCCAAGTACAACCACCCCTCCCCTAAAGTTAAATTTCTCTTACAACCAAGTATACCCATCACTCACCCATTACTCACACCCATCTCTCTTTCTTATAACCTCTCTCTCTCATCTCTCTCTCCCTTATTCTTCAAATAACCCACGTCCACGTGTCATGCCCTGCACTTGAAAATCGGACTCACAAAATTCCCGATCACCGAATCCGTCGCCGACAACCTTCGTAGTACCCCATTCTAAGCTCCCGGCAGCCATACGCCAGGTTTCGATCCTGGGATGCTATAAGGAGGATTTCTAATCATCAATTTGATTTGTAATGAGCATAACCATAAGCATAACCCACGAACAATAACCACAAGCGTATCATCACAAAATCCACTATGATAAAAAAACTTTAAGTACAATGCGTTTGAAAGGAAATACAATAAAGGTAATAAAAACTCCTGAAGCTCGGTTGCACGCTCCAATAGCGGCGAGACTACAGCTACGTCCTAGTGTCACCTGCACACATCAATCATGCATAAACTTATGAAAAGCTTAGAGGGTGGTGTAAGTGTGTGCGCAATATAAGCGTGCTCAGAATGTAAGGTCAGAGTAATGCGAAAACATGCTGATAAGTATATAAATGCAATCAGCCGTACCAAGGCTATGCAGTGCAAGATGTGAATGCTATCCATCTGGCCAATAGTCTGCCAATACCTATCCGGCATATCAGGCATGTCAATCTTCATCATATATCAGTACAGTTCTCATTCAGGATAATCACCGGGGTTTAGTACACTCCAAATTGCACTACAGCTCTCCTAGCCGCATAGTCCAAGTGAGTGTAAAAAACCTCACTATCCGCCTGGCTAATAGTCTGCCAATACCTGTCCGACGCGTCAATAGCGGACCCATTCACGAGCTAGTCAAACTCAGCCTAGTATTGCCCCCTACCCTTGGGCGAGTAAGGCCACACCCCTTTCCAACCGACCATGACACAGTGGGAGACGCGGCCTCCCAGTATTCGGCCCTCGTGCGCTCATATATCCACTCGGTCTTAACGTTGGAGTCATCCTCTGGTACCATCAGGTTTAGGAATTTTCACCTAGGGACATCTATGGCGCCCTGATGCTAGAAACAGTATTTTTGGTATCCAATCCAACCACCCACGATGTGTCTGTGGAGGCTATGGCCCTAATGTCGCTAGGGCATATAATAATCACAATCACACGTAAATGCAAGTGCATAAATCACACCATCAGTCATGCAATAATCCAGCGCGTATTATGCGCTCATGTAGGGCAAGTCCGCCTATCAGGGAGCCCATAAACAATCCGCCAGAGGGTATATGCTATGATCAGTCACTCCTCATATCAAACATACATATGATGCATATGATCATGAATCATGGAGTTATACTAAACATGTTATATGGTGGTGGAATTTGTTCATAACGAAGATGGGCCTAAATGGCCTACACACTACAAATATGGGCCTATCAATGGGCCCTAGGGAGAGTGACAACGTGGACATTTAACCAACATCATCCTTACAATGTGGACATCAAACCATCATTGCTCTTAAGGCATGACCTGCCATGAATCACACATTGCAATGGGCCTTATGTACATCCTGTTGGGCCTCGACCCAAGGGCCAAAATACATCAAATGGGCCACAAAGCATGGGCCACATATCTATATCAAGGTGAGCCTTAATGGGCGGGCCACAAATACATCAAGTTGGGCCTAATCTCATGGGCCTTGCATACGTCACAATGGGCCTCATACATATCAAGGCGGCCTCAACAATGGGCCTCATATAAATCATGGTGGGCCTCAATAATGGACCATAAATATGGTAAGTGGGCCACACCACATGGGCCACATGTATATCAAATGGGTCACACCCAAATATAAGTGGTGATAATAATTTCCACCATTAAAATTTCCAAGGCCCGCCACAACATTTATTTCCCATCCAATCTAATCATAAGGACCCACGGGATTTCAATGGCAGATGTTCAATCCTCACTGTGCATTATGGTCCACATGTTAAATAGATCTATCCTATTTTTAGTCTCAAGCCTTAAAATTATTTTTCAAAGATGGTTGGACAGTTTAGATCCAACACATGCATCATGGTGGGGTCCACTGACCGTCCAGCAGCCCAGCCAAATGGTTGGACGGTAGTGGTGAAACACATACATCATTTTGGGTTCCACCGTCCACGGTCAGTGGATGGTGTGAATAAAACAATACATCACTGTGGGTCCCACGTGGGGCCCACCATAATGCTTATTTGCAATCTAACCCGTTGGTAAGGTCACACGGGCCCAGGTGAAGTGGAAAAGAAAATTTCAAACGGATACAAAACTTTCGTGACCCAGAAAAGGGTTTCAATGGCTGACATACAATCCACTGTTCCCTGTGATGTGGGCCAACTGTGCACCACATAAGGCTGATTTTGGGATGGCCCACGGTCCCAGAAGGGAGCCTATCAAATGGACGATGTTGATGTCTAAAACACATCATAGTGGCGCCCACGGCTGGGACCCACGGTCCTCGGCCGATGTCCGCATCGCATGCGGTGTCTTACTGCACACAATCAGCCAATGTGAAGCGTCGCGTTGTATTTGTTTTTTTTTTTTTGAAAAATTAGAAATTTCACGGTTTTTACTAGGTGGGGCCCACATCAGATGAATCCACTCCAGCCATTGGTTTCCATGGCTCGATACAAACCCATCGAGGCCAATATTCGAGGGGTTTTAGTGTACAAAACATCAGGGGGGGTATTTTAATGGTGAAAATGCTATTTTATAAGCTATGGCCCGCTCGAAAGTAGGATTTGGCTCATTTTTTGGCTCAACGCCTAAAATGGGCTAAGCAACGGAATGAACGGCGTGGATTATCTACATACATCAAGGTGGGGCCTGCATGAGTGGCCCACCCCAAACTTTTAAAAAAAGAACTTTTTTTTTGTTTAGCTGTTAGTACACACCCATGTCAATACACGCACCCTATGTTAGCTACGCCCGTCCAGCGTCCAAAGACACTAGATGGCATGGATATAAAACATGCATCATAGTGGGCTCCACACACTACCATGATGGGGTCCACGTGGCGGCCCGCCAAGGTTTGGATCAGTTGATGTTTGTGTTTTCCTTCATCGAAGTTTGGACAGTAAGGTGGGCTCCACCTGTGGGTTGCAGTGTGGTCCACTAAATGGACAACATGGATACAATATATATATATATATATATATATCATCGGGTGGGCCATCAGCAATGAAAGAGTGATAGAGAGAGAGAGAGAGAGATCGGTGGAGTGGAGGGACCCCGCCACTATGGGCCCCTCTTTAATCACAAACACATACATCAAGTCGGTCCCATCATAAGTGGGCCCCTTAAAAAGAGAATTAACAGTGGATCACCCACCTCCTGCACTCCGCCTTGATCCCTTAGCCTCCTTAGCTCCTTGCCTACACTTTTGATGGTGGTTGATGGGGTTTTAATTGTGGAGATGAGAGATGAGGGGGTGAGAAAATGGGCCACACTTGGCTTTGAGAGAGAGAAGGCTTAGACGTATGGTTCTTTCTTTGCTTGGGAGTGAAGAGAGTGAATGAGAGAGATGGAAGTGATGGGTGAAAAGGTGATGGAGTGATGGGTAATGGGTGATGGTGTTGTAAGAAGGGATGGGTGGAGAGAGAGGGAAAGTTGACTTTGGGTAGCTAGTGTAAGAGAGAGGTAAGGGTAGGGTATGGGTTATTGTACTTGACTTGATGTGTGATGTAAACTTGATTGATAGGATTGATTGATTGATTGATGGGATAGGTCGTAGAGATTCCCTCGAAGTTCGCAACGCACGCATTTTTTCTCAAAATGAACGTGAGCCTACATCTTCTACCCTGGGTATCGATTCGGTGGGCGATTCACGGCGTTGGAACTGCGGCGATGACGCGGTCGCTATGATACAAATTTCGGTTCGAGCCAACTTCGGTATGCAGGACCCGGTTTAGGATCACGCGCAAACATAAGATATAGGTCGAGCATTACCGGAATTCGATAGGAAGGACCGCAGAATCCTACGAAATGGTACGGACTAGGATACGGGTCTTACATCATGCTTTCATGAGAGAAGTTAGTGTAGCCCACCTTCCTACCTCCCATCTCCACCATCTAAAGATCATCTCGATCGTTGAAATCGTTCCCTTAGAGCTCTAAAGGCTATAGGCGGAGGAAGGAATAGGAGATCAAAGGTGGGTGAATTTTTTTATTTGGATTTGATGCTTAGAAGGCCGACATATGGTGGGCCCCATCTTGATGTATGTGACTGTAAGCTAGAGGGGCCCATAGTGGCGGGGTCCCCCTTATTTCCACTAATCTCCCTCTTTTTCTTTACTTCTCTCTCTCTCTCTCTTTCTTATTGTGGCCCACCTGATGATCGTGTGGATCCATGTTGTCCACGGGTTTTCGAACCCACTGTCCATGTGGGCCACACCATGATGTGTTTCTTTCATCCAAACCGTCCAAATGTTTAGACTGTGATGGACAATGTTTGTACATGTGTCGTGTGCACAGTGTCTAACAGTGCTGGACGAGATCGTGGACCACACCTTGATGGAGTGTATCCACGTCGTTCATCCACTCCCTGGCCATGGGCCAGGGAACGTGATAGATTCAAATCTCTGGTGGGCCACACATGTGGACCCACCTGGAAGTGGATTGGCTAGAGCACCGCATGCAACTTAGCTGCTGGAATAACGTCAGCATCTCCATGGGCCACCACAATGAATGTGTTTCATCCAATCGTCCGTGTGGGGCTTGCCTTGATTTGGTGCGTTTCACCTGCATCGTCCATTAGCTAGACGAGGGCCCCACAATGATGTATGTGTTGTAATTCCACAACGTCGAGCAGCTGCACGTGTAGGGCCTACAATGATGTATGTATTTTATATCATCACCATCTAGATTACTAGACGGTGGGACCCACCGTTGAAGTATGTGTTCTATCCAACCACCCGTCCCTTTTTAGGATGATGGGACCCACCCTGCACGTGTGACATGCATGGGGTGGGGCCTACCTTTGATGTATGTATTCTACATCCAAGTCGTCCGTCCACAGACTGGACGTGAGCCACCGTGATACATGTGTCGCATCTGCACCATCCCACCTCAGTGAATGTGTTATGACCACGCTGGCCGTCCGTTTTCTGGGAGTGGGACAAGGTATGTGTTATATCCCAGTCGTTTATCTGCTTCTGATGGTGGGCCAGCAGCCCTCTTAGCTGCTGAGTGACGTCAACAAGCTTTGAGGGTCCCACCATGGTATAGGTTTCATCCCACCATCCATCTGGACGGTGGGGACGACGTTATGTATATGTTTCATCCACACCATCCAAATGGGACAGTAGGCCCTCACACGATGCATGTATTAGATCCAAACCGTCCATCCATTATGGACCCACCTTATATGTGTTTTACCTAAGCCGTCCACCTGTTTTGCTAGCATGGACACCACCACAATGTATTTGTTTCATCCACACCATCCAGACTATTTGGAGGGTGCTGGACAATGTTTGAACGGTGTTAATTTACTTGGACAATGTTTGAACGGTGTTGATTTACATGGGTAATGTTTGGACGGTGTTGATTTACATGGACAATGGTTGGGCGGTGCTGATTTGCACGTCCAATGTTGGACAGTGGTGATCATCATTAGTGGTCATGTGCCCCATAGAATGATAATGTACAATGATACACATGTTACACCTGCAACTAGTGAAATGATTTTTGTGTGGTCCAAGCCCATTTGAGGCCCATTGGTGTGGCCCATCCATGAGGCCCATCATGATGTAGTTTTAGCCCATGAGTGGGGCCCACTTGTTTGTATTTTTGGCCCATGTGATGGGGCCCACATATTTTGTATTTGAAGCCCATATGATGAGGCCCGACTTGATGTACACGAGGCCCATTATGATGTGTGTTAGGCCCATATCGTGCAGCTCATTGTGATATGTATTAGGCCCATGACGCGTGGCCTATTTGATGCATATGAGACCCATGTGTAAGGCCCACATGTTATGTATTTGAGACCCATGAGCAGGGCCCACTTGTTGTGTATATGAGGCTCATTGATGCGGTCCACTTGATGTATATGAGGCCCATTGGTGCGGCCCACTTGTTGTATTTAAGGCCCATGGGTTGCGACCCATCATAATGCGTATTAGGCCCATGTGATGTTGCCCACCGTGACGTGTATTAGGATCATGTGATGCGGCCCATAGATGTGTATATAGCCCTTGTATGAGGCCCATTGCGATGTATATTAGGCCTTTATGTGAGGCCATGGGCCCACTTTATGTTTGGCTCTATGTGGGCCACTCCTTGGGAGCAATGTTGGTTAAATGTCCACATTGATGGGCAATGATAGTTAAATGTCCTCATTGTGACCTTCCCTTAGGCCCTTTGTTAGGCCGATGATTCCGATTGTCGAGGCGATTCCGATTACCGAGGCCGATTCCGATTGTCGAGGCCGAGGTCGATTCCGATTGTAAAGGCCAATTCTGATTGTCAAGGCCGATTCTGATTGACAAGACCAATTCTGATTGTCAAGGCTGATTCCGATTATCGAGGCCGATTGTATAGGTCGATTATCAAAGTGCCGGTTGTCGATACCGATTATGAGTATAACATCATAATACATGCCCATACGCATCATCTGCATGTTTGTTATGCGATGTGGTTTACCATTGCATATGTCATTGGGTAGGTTATTATGAGACTCCCTGATAGGCGGAGGTTATCTCACATGAGCGCATGGTATGCACAGGATTGATTTATGACTGGATTGTATGACTCATGTATCTTGCATTGTGTGTTGTGATTACTATACGCCCTAGCGACATTAGGGTCGTAGCCTCCACATGCATGTCGTGGATGGCCAGATGGGATACCGAAAATCTTTTACTAGCATTGGGCCGCCATAGATGGCCCTGGGTGAAAATCCCTAAACCCTCTTGGTACCAGAGGATGCCCCAACATCAAGACCGAGTAGATATATATGAGCGCATAAGGGCTGTATACTAGTAGGCCGCGTCTCCCACTTTATCATGGTTGGTTGGGAGGGGGTGTGGCCTTACCTGCCTAAGGGAGTCGGTATAGCTAGGCTGAGTTTGACTAGCTCATAAATTGGTCCGCTATCGACGTGCCGGGTAGATATTGGCTCAGTACTGGCCAGGCGAATAGTGAGGTCTCTTCCACTTGCATGGTCAGGCGTCCAGTGGGAGGCAATTGCATGTAGAGTGTACTAGACCCCGGTGATGATCTCATTGATGTACGGTGTTGATATGTGGACTTATTGAGCAGGAGTTGCATACTCATTCATTTATTCACTATCCACTTGGGCTGGTGGTGCGCAACTAATTATTATGTGTACCTTTTCAATGGCTAGGATTTCTGTTGGGGCGCGCGACTAACCTAAGATCAGGAGTTTACCATATTGAGTCTGACTATCAAAATTTAGGTATGAGACTAGTTTAGATAGAAGTCCCTTATGGTGGACCTTGTAGCTTGTGATACTACGTACTATCATCCCGACTTCATACTCCTGCATGGTCATTTCATTCGCACCGCATACTACTTCCGTGGCATATAGTATTTTGGGTTGTTATAGTTTATATGATATTGGCTTATTATGTTTTTGCATCGCATAGCCTGGAAAGGCTGATGGTATTTATGGACTTACCAACATGTTTCCACATTACCCTGATATTGTATGATTTATGGATTGCCAGCATTTTTGCTTACTCTGATATCTCTATGCTTGGCACGTGCATCGCACACACTTACACCACCTTCTAAACTTTCTATAAGCTTATGCACTATAGATGCATGCAGGTGGCGTTAGGTTGCAGTAGCATTGAGCTTGGAGCGTGAAGCGGTCTTCTGAAGCTTTGATTTTGACATATGTATTTCCCTTTCAGCATTGTATTCAAATGTTTTTATTAGTGGATATGTGATAAAGATATTGCCTATGTGATTTGGGTATACTTGTGGTTATGCTTTTTACAAGATAAATGTACGTTAGAAAATCCTCCTTGTAGGATCCCAGGATCGGAACCTGGTGTACGGGCGCTGGGAGCCAAGAATGGAGTACTACGGAGGCTGTCGGCACCGGATTCAGCGATCGGGAATTTTGTGAGCCCGGTTTCTGAGTTTGGAGCGTGACAGAAGTTGATATCAAAGCATAACTTGGGAATACCTGAGGATAACATCACATATCTGCTGATAGTTACCCTGCACTGTGTGATTGTTGAGAACTTAGAATGATTAAATTCCTAAGTTCGAGTAACTTAGAGACTTTCTGATATAGCTCCATACCATTGAGATCATGAGACTGCATAGCATTCCAATTTTGATTGTCTCTGATCCGGGGTCCGAGGTTCACTAGGACCACATAGTGTTGATGATGTATCTTGGGAGGGTGAGGTTGAGATTAGAGAGTGTTATTTCATCCTTTTGTAGATTAATTGTGTCTTGAAATATATACTTGATGATGTTTCCTCTTCCCTTGTCTATTCTATAAATTTTGAGGATAAAATTTTTATTAGGAGGAGACAGTTGTAAGACCCATATCCTATCCCGTACCTTTCCGTAGGCTTCCACAATTCTCCCGGTCAAATTCCGGGGACTCGCGACCTGTTATCAGCGTTTGTACATGATCCTAAGTCGTGTCCCATATATCAGAATTGACTCAACTCGAAACTTATACCCTTGTGATCGCGTCGTCGCCGCGATTCCGATGCCACATCTCGCGTGCCGAGGTGATACCCAGGCCAGGAGATGTAGGCCCGCGTTCAATTCGAGGAAAACACTGTGCATTACAATCCCAAGAGAATGTCTCATCAAGCACATCAAATGTTAAGTACTATATCCCATCCCCAAGTACAACAACCTCTCCCCTAAAGTCAACTTTCTCTTACGACCAAGTACACCCATCACTCACCCATCTCTCTCTTTCTCTTACAACCTCTCTCTCTCATCTCTCTCTCCCTCACTCTCCATGCAACCCATGTCCAAGCTTCCATGAGAGAAGCTAGTGTGACCCACTTTCCTACCTCCCATCTCCACCATCCAAAGATCATCTTGACCGTTGAAATCGTTCCCTTGGGACTCTAGAGGCTATAAGTGGAGGAAGGAAGAGGAGATCAAAGGTGGGTGAATTTTTTTGTTTAGATTTGATGCATAGAAGGCCCACATATGGTGGGACCCATCTTGATGTATGTGATTGTAAGCTAGAGGGGCCCATAGTGGCGGGGTCCCACTTATTTCCACTGATCTCCCTCTTTTTCTCTTCTCTCTCTCTCTCTCTTTCCTATTGCGGCCCACTTGATGATCATGTGGATCCACGTTGTCCACGGGTTTTCGAACCCACCGTCGATGTGGGCCACACCATCATGTATTTGTTTCATCCACACCGTCCAAATGTTTTGACGATGTTGGACAATGTTTGTACATGTGTCGTGTGCACAGCGTCCAGCAGTGCTGGATGAGATCATGGACCCCACCTTGATGGAGTGTATCCACGTCGAACGTGACAGATTCAAATCTCTGGTGGGCCACACGTGTGGACCCACCTAGAAGTGGATTGGCTGGAGCACCGTACATAACTTAGCTGCTGGAATAATGTCAACAATTCCGTGGGCCACCACGATGAATGTGTTTCATCCAACCGTCCATGTTAGGCCTGCCTTGATTTGGTGCATTGCACCTACATCGTCCATTGGCTGGACGAGGGCCCCACAATGATGTATGTGTTGTAATTCCACAACGTCCAGCAGCTGCACATGTAGGGCCTACAATGATGTATGTATTTTGTATCATCACCATCTAGATTACTAGATGGTGGGACCCACCGTTAAAGTATGTGTTCTATCCAACCACCCATCCCTTTTTAGGACGATGGGACCCACCCTGCACGTGTGACACGTGTGGGGTGGGGCCTACGTTTGATGTATGTATTCTACATCCAGGCCATTCGTCACTGATTAGACGTGAGCCACCGTGATACATGTGTTGCATCTGCACCGTACCGCCTTAGTGCATGTGTTATGACCACACTGGCCGTCCGTTTTCTGGGCATGAGACGAGGTATGTGTTATATCCCAGCCGTTCATTTGCTTCTGACGGTGGGCCAGCAGCCCTCTTAGTTGCTAAGTGACATCACCAAGCTTTGAGGGTCCCACCATGGTATGTGTTTCATCCCACCATCCATCTGGACGGTTGGGACGACCGTGATGTATATGTTTCGTCCGCACCGTCCAAATGGGACGGTAGGCCCTCCCACGATGCATGTATTAGATCCAAACCGTCTGTACATTGTGGACCCACATTATATGTGTTTTACCTAAGCCATCCACCTGTTTTGCTAGCATGGACACCACCACGATGTATTTGTTTCATCCACACTATCCAAACTGTTTGGATAGTGCTAGACAATGTTTGAACGGTGTTAGAAAATGTTTGAACGGTGCTGATTTACCTGGACAATGTTTGAACTGTGCTGATTTACATGGGTAATGTTTAGACGGTGCTGATTTACTTGGACAATGATTGGGCGGTGCTGATTTACACGTCTAATGTTGGACAATGCTGATAATCATTGGTGGTCATGTGCCCCATAGAATGATAGTGTACAGCGATACACATGTTACACCTACAACTAGTGAAATGATTTTTTGTGTGGTCCAAGCCCATTTGAGGCCCATTGGTGCATCCCATCCATGAGGCCCATCATGATGTATTTTTAGCCCATGTGCGGGGCCCACCTATTTGTGTTTTTGACCTATATGATGGGGCCCACCTATTTTATATTTGAAGCCCATATGATGAGGCCCGACTTGATGTACACGAGGCCCATTGTGATGTGTATTAGGCCCATATCATGTGACTCATTGTGATATATATTAGGCCCATGATGCATGGCCCATTTGATACATCTGACACCCATGTGTAGGGCTCACATGTTATGTATTTGAGGCCCATGAGTAGGGCCTACCTGTTGTAAATATGAGGCCCAATGATGCGGTCCACTTAATGTATATGAGGCCCATTGGTGCGGCCCATTGATGCGGCCCACTTGTTCTATTTGAGGCCCCTGGGTTACGGCCCATCATGATGCGTATTAGGCCCATGTGATGCGGCCCACCGTGATGTGTATTAGGACCATGTGGTGCAGCTCATAGTGATGTGTATGTAGCCCTTGTATGAGGCCCATTGTAATGTATATTAGGCGTTTGTGTGAGGCCATGGGCCCACTTTATGTTTGGATCTATGTGGGCCACTCTTTGGGAGCAATGTTGGTTAAATGTCCACATTGATGGGCAATGATGGTTAAATGTCCTCATTGTGACCTTCCTTTAGGCCCTTTATTAGGCCGATTATCGAGGCCGATTTCGATTGTCGAGGCCGATTTCAATTGCGGAGGTCGATTCCGATTATTAAGGCCGATTCCGATTGTCGAGGCCGATTTCGAATATCAAGGCTGATTTCATTTGTCGAAGCTGAATGTATAGGCCGATTATCAATGCCGATTATCAGTGCCAGTTGTCGATACCGATTATGAGTATAGCATTATAATACATGCCCATACGCATCATCTACATTTTTGTTATGAGATGTGATTGACCATTGCATATGTCATTGGATAAGTTGTTATGAGACTCCCTGATAGGCAGAGGTTATCTCACATGAGCGCATGGTATGTGCAGGATTGATGCATGACTGGATTGTATGACTCATACATCTTGCATTGTGTATTGTGATTACTGTACGCCCTAGTGACATCAAGGCCGTAGCCTCCACAGGCATGTCGTAGATAGCCAGATGGGACACCGGAAATCTTTTACTAGCTTCGGGCCGCCATAGATAGCCCTGGGTGAAAATTCCTAAAACCACTTGGTACTAGAGGACGCCCCAACATCTAGACCGAGTGGATATATGGGAGCACATGAGGGCCGTATACTAGTAGACCGCATCTCCCACTTTGTCGGGGTTGGTTGGGAGAGGGTGTGGCCTTACCTGCCCGAGGGTAGTGGGCATTGCTAGGCTAAGTTTGACCAGCTCGTAAATAGGTCCGTTATCGACATGCCAAGTAGATATTGGCTGATTACTGGTCAGGCGGATAATGAGGTCTCTTCCACTTGCATGGTCGCGCGTCCAGTGGGCGGCGAATGCATGTAGAGTGTACTAGACCCTGGTGATGATCCCAGTGATGTACGATGTTGATATGTAGACTTATTGAGCAGGAGTTGCATACTCATTCATTCACTATCCACTCGAGCTGATGGTGCATAACTAATTGTTATGTGTACCTTTTCAATGGCCAGGATTTTGGTTAGGGCGCGCGACTAACCTAAGATCAGGAGTTTACCACATTGAGTCTGACTATCTAAATTTAGGTATGGGACTAGTTTGGATAGAAGTCCCTTGTGGTGGACCCTGTAGCCTGCGATACTACGTACTATTATCCCGACTTCATACTCCTGCGTGGTCATTTCATTCACACCGCATACTACATCCATAACATTTAGGTTACTATGTTTTATATGATATTGACTTATTATGGTTTTACATCGCATAGCCTGAATAAGGCTGATGGTATTTATGGACTTACCAGCATGTTTCTGCATTACCTTGATATTATACGATTTATTGGTTGTCAGCATTTCTGCCTACTCTGATATCTATATGCTTGGCACGTGTATCGCATACACTTAAGCCACCCTCTAAGCATTCTATAAGCTTATGCACGATAGATGCGTGCAGGTGACGTTAGGTTGCAGCAACATTGAGCTTGGAGTATGCAGCAGTCTTTTGAAGCTTTGATTTTGACATATGTATTTTTCTTTCAGCATTGTATTCAAATATTTATATTAGTGGATATGTGATGATGATGTTGTCTATGTGATTTGGGTATACTTGTGGTTATGCTTCTTATAAGATAAATGTACGTTGGAAAATCCTCCTTGTAGGATCCCAGATTGGAATCTGGTGTATGGGCGATGAGAGCCGAGAATGGAGTACTACGGAAGCTGTTGGCATCGGATTCGGTGATCGGGAATTTTGTGAGCCCGGTTTCTGAGTTTAGGGCATGATATAGACTATTCATATCCATTGCTTGTTATAAAAATTTCAAAATCTATCAAATGGATGTCAAGAGTGCTTTCTTGAACGGTAGTCTACATGAGGAAGTATATGTAGAATAGCCTACTGGTTTTGAAGACCCTAAACAACTGATCATGTTTATCGCCTGAAAAAGGCACTCTATAGATTAAAACAAGCTCCCAAGGCATGGTATGAGAAATTGACTAAGTTCCTATTAAGTCATAACTTCGTAATGGGAAGTGTTGATAAGACATTGTTTGTAAAGAAACACAATGATCACATACTGATAGTACAGATATATGTTGATGACATTATTTATGGATCTACTTGTTCTAAAATGTCTGTTGAGTTTGCAGATTTGATGACATCCAAGTTTGAAATGAGCATGGTTAGAGAACTAAATTATTTTTTAATTTTGCAAGTGAAACAACTTGAAGACGGAATTTTTATTTCTCAAACCAAGTATGCTCTAAACTTGGTGAAAAGTTTGGATTCAAGCACGATAAAAACTTCGATACTGCTATGAGTACGACACTTAAGCTCTCTAAGGATTTAACAGGTAAAAGTATAGATCCTAAGTTGTATCGCGGTATGATAGGTAGTTTATTATATCTAAACACGAGACGAACTGATATTGCATTTAACATAAGAATCTGTGCTAGATATCAATCTGACCATAAAGAATCTCACCTGATTGTTGTTAAGCGTATTTTGAGATATGTTGCAAGTACGGCCAATCTCGGTCTTTCGTATCCCCATGATACTAATGTTTAATTAGGCGGTTATATGGATGCTGATTGGGCTAATAATATTGATGACCGCAAGTCTACCAGCGGTGGATGTTTTAATGTCAGGAACTGTCTTGTTTCGTGGCATAGTAAGAAACAGAGTTCCGTATCGCTTTCCACAACTGAGGCTGAGTATATTGCAGCCGGTAATGCATGCACTCAGCTTGTGTGGATGAAGAGGATGTTAAATGATTACGGATTTGTGCAAGATTATATGGTTCTGTATTGCGATAATTCTAGCACAATCAGCATTTCTAAAAATCCAATCCAGTATTCATGAACTAAGCATATTGACATTAAATATCATTATATTCGTGAATTAGTGGAAGATAAGATTATTTCATTAGATTATGTTCAAACTGAAAATCAACTTGCAAACATTTTCACAAAACCACTTGACAGAAACAGGTTTGCTAAATTGAAATTAGACATTGGTATGTGTAATGTGATCTGAGTTAATTGTGTTTGCTTGTACTATATTGCATGTTTTTATTTTTTTGAAATATTTAAATTAAAAATTGCTGAAAAATGAAAATTTTTAAGGTTTGCATGACCAGTGTAGTACATACTCAACCAGTCGTGGCACGATCGGTCGAGTAGCTCGGGTTTGGGGGTTTTAAATGTGCAAAAAGCAACTTTTTCTTCATTTCTCTCATCTTCTCCAACAAACTCTTCCACGACTGGTCGAACTCATCTTCTATTGCTACTTGGTTAATGCATCTTTTCCTTTTTCCTTTTGAATTTAGGATCTTTGCACTTCTATTTCCTTGATTTTGTAGTTTATTTCAAGTTTTCTTGTGATTTCTTGGGTTTTCTAGCTTAAAATCTGATTTAGGAGAAACCCCCCATTCCTCTCT
The DNA here is from genome assembly GCA_030180095.1 of Magnolia changhungtana. Classification (NCBI taxonomy): domain Eukaryota; kingdom Viridiplantae; phylum Streptophyta; class Magnoliopsida; order Magnoliales; family Magnoliaceae; genus Magnolia; species Magnolia changhungtana. Next base: position 1,045,073 of record JASAUF010000078.1, read on the forward strand.
TGCATTTCTTTGGTGTATTGTGTAATGGAGAGTAGATATAAGAAGATATCCTCTCGTGGTCCCTCTTCTTCCCATTCCACACCAGTTACGGTGCATACTATTCAACCACCCGAAGAGGACCCCGAATATGTGCAAGATATTCGTCTTCGCAATGTAATTGTTGAGTGGACAGTTAACTCCAATCATATGAGTCCTTTCAATATTGTTCCCTTCCTTGAAGATATAGGATGGGCTAACATATTGAATTGGAGTGGTCCTGCATACCGATCCATTGCGCAGGCCATGCTTGCTTGTATAAGTGACTTCTCTATTGAGAATTTAACTTTTACTATGTCAACTAGAGAAGGTCCAGTTAATTTAGACCGTCATTTAATATCTGGTTTGATGGATATTCCTGTGAATGATGAAGGAATACTTATCTCTATGTTAGTGGTGAGACCTTCTGAATCTGAAAAACGTATGCTAACTAAAGTGTTATGCAACATGAATGCTGAATGGAACTCTGGCATTGCGCTCAGTTCCAAAAATATGTTACCCAGATACAGGATTCTTCATCATATTTTCATCTCTAATGTGTATCCTAGGTCTGGTAACAAAACTGAGCTAACTTCTTTCATGGCTCGCATTCTTCACTAGGTTGTTCCTGGTGTTCCAATATGTCTTCCTTCTCTTATATATTTACTATATCATTATTCAGTTTCGTCTCCATCCTGTCCATTGCGATATTCCCTTTGCATATCTGATGACCACATTAGCCATTCATAGTCTTGTGGTCATGCCTATTGGAGAAGCTCCTATTAACCATTTACCCTTCAACAATTTTAAAATTAACAAGATGAATCTGAGGTTGGTACCCGGCCAAGTTGATAGGGATGATGTAAGAGTTGCTGAAGAAGCTAGAGAAGAAGATTGTAACGCCCCGACTTTTCAGGACTTGAGTACACGACCTGTTTCCTAAAAACCTGAGTGTTAACTTATAGAGAACCAAATTCCATTTTTTTTCATCAGAGTTAACAGATAAGTGTAGAATGGACAAATCAATCATAAGGAAATATTACAATTACATTTAGAATATATAAGAGATTGCCCATAATAACTTATACAAACCAATGTCTTTGAAATAACAAATACATGAATTTCACAATTTATACAAGTGAGATAACAAAATGTATATAAAATTTGAGTCACAAGATCACGTAGCTCCTCTTGGCAATACAGCCATGCATCCTTGACCACCAAGATGGCTCCTCATCAGTCTGAACCTGCATATCACTTAAGCCACCTATGCTACCTATACGGTTGTATATTTGATGGATGAGTGGCCAACTCAGTGTGAATTCTCCTCAAGATTATACACCGCCGCCTTAGCTAAGCATAGTTAAAACGACAAGGCAATCAAAACAATACATGATGCAGTCTTTTTATATGCTTGGATACGTGAATGCACATCAACTTGGGGATGCACATCCAGTCGAACTTGGGCTCCTCACCCATGCAATCATTGACCTGGGAATGATCATCCAGTCGAAACTTGGGCTCGTCATCCGAAAATAGTCTGATAGTCGGTGATCTGGGAGCTAGTGAAACGATACCCCAATAACACTACGGCACGTGCTGCAACATCCAGAATTAGTCACCCGTCATCGCCAGTATGCTATGAATGTATGATTAGCCAACTGTTATTAATCCAATTATAATCAGCCAATTTAAGTAACTCAATGGTCACTACGAGGGGGCTCGTCACCCAGCGTAGGTCGACAGCTCGAGCATAGTATCCCATGACCACCATCCTCAGCCCATAAGACTTTCCCTATCTTAGGATGTTTAATGGATGCCCATCGACCAGTGGCCAATCAAATTAATTGAGTAGGGGATTCCATCACATGGTTATAAGTCATCGAAGGCACACAAGGCAATCACCAAATCATAGGACAAACGTTAAATTGCAGTAGAAAAAGGGTGCTCAGTACATTAAATCGAAATGGCAAAGGGGTCAGACAAGAGTAAATCAGAGCGGTTAAAGAGGTCATTTCAAGCCATTCAAGCCGTATAACCTATGCATGGTAAATCCCACATTAATATTTCATGCCCCACATAACCTCCAATCGAGGGTCTATTCCATTCCACACTCCATCATATTACATCCCAAGTTTGGGTTCACATACACAAGAGGGCTTACCCACTAATAAGTGTAGTGAATATAGGTCCATAGTGACTTACAACAATTCATGTGAAAATATACCGTTATAGCATCGCAGACATATGTTAAGCATAATAATTACAACAGGTCATGATGTGAACTATAAATTAAAATAAGAGCTATCATGTAAGCTACTATCGCATGCGATCATGTTTCACCATTATCAACCGTAAATCAGATATAAATCATGTAAGAGATCGCATGCTATGAATTAACAATTTTAACATTTGATAAAGACTATAACTTAAACCAATTTGGAAATTGAAAGCTTAAGGGGAAGAATCATCACCTGAGTAGTTGAATTGCCAATGTCAACTAAGACTGCTAGGAAGTGTGCGCACCCTTAAAATCAGATCCTATCATGAATTGTGAAGTTACACATGAGATCAATGTTCTACAAAGTGTCCACGATCAAGGTTAATATAGCCTAGGGTTTGGATTACTTGTTTTTAGGGTTTTGATGTAGACTTAGGGTTTTATCCTAGCTAGGGTTTAGTCCTAGACTTACACTACCAAAAAATTGGGCAAAGCCGACGGACGTGGGGTACCTTTAGCTACGGCTAAAATCCGTCGGTGAAACCCAAAAATCCGTAGGCGTTATTCATCATTTGAATGGTGGACGTCCAACCGTCCATCATATTCTTCTTTCGTGGTCCACCTGAGACTTATATAGGGTTATATTCCAAGGATCTATGCCAAAATGATGTTTAGAAATGGATGGACGGCATGGATGAAACATATCCATCATGGTGGGGCCCATAGAGCCCTCCCATTTCTGAAGCTATTTTTACCGTTTTTTTTCCTTTAAAAAAATTGTGAGTTTTGTATAGAATGTAAAATGGTAGTGACTCGTTTATGAAATTAGTGGAAATCATATAGAGTTATCCAGACTATTCAAATAATTCTTCTAGTTATATATGTTTAATATTTATAATTTTTTTATTAATAAATCTTAAATATCTAGAAAATGGTCCCTCTTGCATGTACGGTTGTTATTAAGTTGTTTGTTATAAACAATGGTAAAGTAACACATTTTCGGATTTGAAACGATTATGTAATTTAGAAGAGGAATCTTAAAATGTTGAGCATCGTTTCCTTTTTCACATTTTCATGGAGTGGGAGTTCGAGCGGATCTTCATCCGTCCGTTGGCAGTGGCGTCTTCCATCGAGTAGCGTCTTCTACCTTCTATTGAGCGGGTCATCTTCCATTGGCAGCGTCTTCAACCTTCCATCGAGCAACGTAAGCATCTCTTTTCACATTCCCTCTCAGTCCTGCTTTCGTATGTTGAAGATGAAGAAGAACTTGCCCTGGCAGTCCGTCCGCTACGGACGCAGAATTTCAATTGGATTTTATGCCATGTAGTTAATTTTGTAGTAATTTAAACTGCCTGCGTATCATCCATAGCAGTCTACCAGAGTATCAAAGCATTTCTCTAGATGAAAATACGAGTTCCAGTTTCATTAGCAGTGTCTTCTCGCAAGCACGTGGAATGTTGCTGGAAATGACTACCACTTTCTTTTTTAAGGAAATGCTTCTTAACATTTGGCAATGCCTCTAAACTTGCATGTTGTAAATTATAAATAAAGCCTAGAGATGGAAAGTTACTAAGTGTTGTAAGTTGTAAATGTCATACATTATTTCAGTAGGAAAAAAATGTACAATTACAAAAATAGACTACCCCACTCGAGCTTACTGATAGATGCCATCTGACACTATTGCTACACCACACATGTATTGAAATGCAGTGAAGATGGGGAGCAAATGCACCATAAAAATCCAAAGAGAAAAACTTTGATACTCTTGTAGAGTGTGATGGATGATACACAGGCACTTAGACATTACAAAGAAATTGCAAACATGACACACAAGTAGTCAAATTAAACCGTCCAAATTATGGTAGCCAGTGTAGATATATCATGAACAAAAATTAAAGATTATTTTATCATGTAACTAGTGAATTTGTGGACATCTATTGGATGGTTAAAAAGAAAAAAAAAAAAAAACCAATGGTCATGTTTCCATAAACAAGTGTCCATGAATCAGAGATTAGGATTACTCAACTAATCTAATCCAAAGAGATTAGGAACATCTCTCTCTGTGTTTTTTTTTTTTTTTAAAAAAAAAAATAAAGAATAAGAGATGTTAGAATTATTATGGTAGAGAAATACTCTGAGGGTTTTCAGAGTTATAATGCCACCAGTAGGGTCCAATCTATCGATTTGAATGGTCCATTATGTACAAAACAAATACCATAGGCTATTATGCAAAAAATCACACCGATCAAAAGACCAGATCTATTATTTATTTGGCATTATTTTTACAGCCATCCATTTTCCAAGCCATGGATAGGATGATTACAATTATCTAACCAAAGTGATTCTTCAAAATTATAAGCATTCCATGATGGGTCCTAACAAGTAGATGGATCAAATTGGTTAGTAGACCTAATTTGTGTGAATGATCCTGACCATCTATACTAAAGGCTATTTGATGAAATGGTTATATTTATCATATCAGTATGAATTTTGCATGGTAACCCACAAGATGTGCGCTGGACCTAATGAACAGTCTGGATCAATGGATTCAACTGCCTTGATTTAATAAGGGCACTGGACCACTTCCTTTAATTTAATTGATGGATAGAAGGTAGAATAGAATAATGGGGTTGATATTGACACCCACCAAATATGGTAAATGGTCAACAATCAAGGTATGCATGTGGACCACCTGATGATAGATAGACTTGCCTGATTTTTGAGCTGGGGCATTACGTGGTAAGGCCGCCTGATGAGAAACCTCAATCACATGTTCGATATGGAATGCTTTTCATACCTTAATCGTGCCCTTGAAAGCTCACTATTACCAATAGTAATTTTTGCTTCTAACAGAGGAATATGCAATGTTAGGTAATGAGAAATTCTAGGCTTTCATGAAATGTGAAAGGTGTTAAACGGCCTAAACTTGATTCCATGAATACTCATTCGTTTTCCATGCTTGGTTTTGCTGAATGGATGAGTAAGTTGTTAATCATATGAAAAGTGCCCAAGTCCATCAAGTGGGCCTATTTTGAATAATCAAGGGTTTGTTCAAACTTCATACCAAGTCTGTGGTTTTGTTCTACCAGCTAGTGCATTCTCAAACATTGCTTTCACATATGTTAGCTGCATTGTTATGCTTCCAAGATAGAAGTTTGAGAAATAAATACCAACTAGTCAAATTCTAGCTTGTTGCTTTCCGGTATTTCAATTCACTAGTGGGCATGTTGATGGCTTCACATGGTATGTCTAGATACTTCGTCCAAATTAAATGGTATTTACTATGCTTTGTAATTTCACTTTCCAAGATAGAAGGTATGAATATAAAGGTCTTAATAAGGTCTGGAAGGGGAAATTAGCAGAGACAAAGGCTAGTGGGAATTTTATAAGGATTCATGAAGCACATGTATGGGTGATACGATTCCTTGATCAATCTTTTACAGTTCTTATGTTGATTGTTTTATCTTATTAAACATCCAGTAGGTGCATTACACTCTCTAGTCCATACGTAACATAATTGTACACATTTCCTTTATGTGTGTCACTGCACTTATTCATCCAAACTTTCTCACTGGGTAGGATGGTAAAATGGAAAAATATCGATGGACCTCATTTAAATGCATGGTTCTTGAATCATAGAGGGACTTTTTGGCATCAAATCCTATTTCAATCATGTACATTTATATTGCCAAAAAACATGTTCATTCAAGAAATTCATGCTAAGGGAGAGAATGTAAGGGTTATGGTCTCATACTCCTTTGGTTGTCAAATTTTGATGTGTCAAAACATCTGTCTGTGTCTTGTGCTGGTATGATGATTTTTATTCAAGACACTGATTAAATACTTCAAGATGCTACAAGTTGAAGCACAAGATGTTAAAGTTCAAAAAGCCACAAAAAGCTACAAGATGTTGAAGCTCAAGATGTTGAAGATCTCAAAGTTCAAGCCTGATATTGTTCAAGACTTCAAGCCTGATATTGTTCAAGATTTCAAGCCTGATATTGGTTCAAACAATCTACATTCGTTGAATGGTTGAAGTTCAATATCCATACGACATGTTTCAGGTTTGAATGACCTTAGGTTGACCCTTTAAGTAGGTCATTTTGGATACATAAATCAAATGTTTATTTAATATAAGTTTGGTCTATTCCAAGACCAGTCCTAGCTCTTGTTCAACCAGTCCTAGCATTGGTTCGACTAGTCCAAGAAATTCCACGATCAGTCCTAAGTTGTTGAAGATTTTTTCAGATTTTTTGGAACGCCCACGACCAGTCCTGGAGGTCCTTCGACCGGTCGTAGGTTGGCTTCGACTCGTCCACGATCAGTCGTGGAGCTACGACTGAAAATCCAGCAACCTATTTCATGGTCCTACGACCAGTCGTAGGTATCTACGACCAGTCGTAGGTGTCCCACGACCAGTCGTAGGGTACATACGACCAGTCGTGGAACGGCTTTCAAAGATCGCGCTCAATTTTTCAAAAATCTGTTAGAGCTACGACCAGTCCTAGGTTTCTAAGACCAGTCGTAGGAACGATTTTTTCTTCTATAAATTGAACACGAAATTCGAGTTTTTACATCCGAACTCCATTCCATTCAAGAATTTTCAAGTAATCACTCGAGATAAGTCTGTGTTTATTTTAAGCTAAATTGTGCTTATTTAATATTCCTTTTGCTAGCTTATTTAATTTGATTTTGTTTCTCTATTCCAATCTTATTTGAAAAGAGGAATTATATTATTCCTTCTTCTTGGAATCAAAATCAAATATAGCTACGCCCAACAAGTCAAAATCTAAAATCTATTAGAATTTAGAACCCTATGAATGTGAGTATTGGAAATTGAACTTTGATATTCAATCATCTACTCCGATTGGTTCTACCGGGCTGCTAAAGGAGAAATCCAGGTATTTTACAATTCTGTAAAATTCATTTATTTTTGGTTTTGTTTGAGGTTAAGCCAGAAAAATCTCATTGTACTGGTTTTGTTTGAGATTGAGCCAGAAAAATCTCATTGTATTGGTTGTCTGAGGAAAACCAGAAAACTCAGAAAAAGGGGTTTTTTGAATTGTGTAAGCCCAAGTGAAAAAGACACAATTGTAAAGGTTTTTGGTGAACCTGTGAAAACCTATTTGATAGTGAACGCTAATATCCCCTGTGTGAGGATATTAGGAGTGGAGTAGCATTCTGTGTGGCTGTTGTAAAACAGTTGGTGTACACACAGGCGAACCACTATAACTCTTTGTCTTGTGGATTGAATGCTTGCTTAATTTTCATATCTTTTATCATTCGATTGTGTGGAATGTACAAGTGGATGTGAATGTTGTAACTATTTACATTTTCAAGCAAGTGTGGGGATTGTTGTAATAATTTAGATCTTTACTTCTGCATTTATTTTCAATTCCTTGCTATTTCATTTACTTATATTAACATTGAGTTCTTGATTCAAAAGAGGTTCTAGAAATAAGGTTGTCCTACCATAAGCCCTTGTTTATTATGGTGTAAGGTTGTCCTTAGAACTAAATTTGTATCAATCTCTCAATAATTATTTATCAAGGTGATTTATATTTAGCATTGTGAATTGATTCATTATTGTAAGGGTATTGATTTACTTTAGTTCCGCTGATTTATTTTTAAATTTGGCATAGTCCTATTCACCCCCCCCCCCCCCCTCTAGGACATATAGCTTGGCCTTTTCAAGTGGTATCAGAGCCTAATAGCTCATTTCTTGTTACTTTTTATTTGGATTTATTTCTGAGCTAACGATCTAAGCTATTTAAAAGATGTCAAATTTTGATAGCCTTTCGGTTACTAGGCCTCCACCTTTTGATGGCTCCAACTATGCCTATTGGAAAGCGAGAATGAGAATCTTCCTCGGATCAATGGATGAAAGTGTGTGGCTAGCTACGGTGGTGAATGGAATCCTCCTACCATGGAAGTGCTGGTGTTGATGGTTCAAAATCTATGAAAATTACACATATTTCCAATGGACCACACTTGAGAAAAATGAGAGTAGTGCTAATGCTAAAGCACTAAATGCAATCACTAGCACTATCATCATAGGATGAGTTCAAAAGAATCATATCTGTGATACTGCAAAGCAAGCCTGGGATATTTTAGAAATGACACACGAAGGTACAACAATTGTCAAGAAATCTAAAGTCCAACTCCTCACAACTAAATTTGAAGAAATTCAAATGGAGGAAAATGAAATGTTTATGGACTTTTACACTAGATTGAATGACATTGTAAACTCTATGTGGGGTCTTGGTGAAAAGATCTCGAGAAAGTAAAGTGTGTGCAAAAATACTACGCTCTCTTCTGAACAGTTCAATTCAAAGGTAACCGCAATCCAGGAACTTCGTGATACGGACAATATGAAGGTAGAAGAATTAGTTGGTTCTTTGCAAACCTATGAATTAAGTTTTAAAGCTCCTAAAGGTAAGTCTATTGCTTTGAAGTCATCTAAAAGTATTACTCAAGAAAATTGATTGAGAAAAGTCTGAAGATGATATGGCCCTTTTGGCAAAAAAGTTTTATAAGATTTTCAAAAGTAAGAAAAGAGTTGACTTTCAAAAGGCAAATGAAAAGAAACGTTCTAAACCTAAGTCTAAATCTTGGAAGTCATTGAAAGATAGTCAATGTTACAAGCTGTCAAGAATATGGGCATTTAGCAAACAAATGTCCTAAAAGGACAGATCCAAAAGGAAGGGTATGTTGGCTACTTGGGATGAATCGTCTAATTAAAGCCTCTTGAATCGAAAATTGAGAAACCGAGTCGGGCGATGAACTTAAGGCCCTTATGACTCTAGCCAAGTTTACCTTTTCGGATCACGATGATTCAACAAGTGAAGAAAATTTGGATAGTGATCATGAAAATGATGAAGATCTACAAGATGCTTACAATGCCTTATATAAAGAAAGTTGTAAAATTCTTTGTCAAACTTAAACTTCAAAAGAAAAGTTCTTTAAACTTAAAGAATGTTTTGAAATCCTTGTTTTAGAAAAATCTCAAATTTCAGATTGTTTTGAAAAATCAAAGTGTGATTTAGAATTCAAAACCTCTCTAGTTGAAAATTTGAAATCTGAAAATGAGAAACTTAAAGATGAAGTATCTTCTCTTTTGAGTTTGAAGGACACATGGAGATATGCCCAAGGTGATCCAAAATTAGAGAAATTATTATCCGGATCAAGAAAATGTGGTGATCGATCCGGGTTGGGCTTTGACAAAAACACATCTCCTAAACAGAAGAATGCTCCTTCCATTTTTGTGAAAGGAGAGACTTCTAACTCAAAAGGAAAAGGTACTAATCAAGTTTTTTCTAAAAATACAAAAACCTTTCAAAAACACAAAAGCAGCTATATAAATTTCAAAAATCAGATTAAAAACATTCGCTTTGAAAAAATTATTGATTTACTTAAGGAGCTATTAAAATCTAACTCGTGAGGTCACTCTAATAACTATAAACAAAAGAAGACCAATTATTCTCCTAAACCCAAAACAAGATCTTGAAATGGGTTCCCAAGGTTACTTGTTTGGTTGCTCACCTGCTTTCAAAGCTACAAGCCATTCAAAATGGTACCTAGGCAGTGGATGCTCCGGACATATGACAGCGACAAAGCTCTATTCACCGATCTTAAAGATATGGTGATGGGTCAGTCACATTTGGTGATGGTAGCAACTGTAAGATAATTGGCAAAGGTACGGTCCAACTCTATAACCTTCCCTTATTTAAAAATGTGTTATATGTTGAGGGTTTAAAACACAACTTGTTGAGCATATCTCAAATATGCGATAACAACCATAATGTTAAATTTTCTAATCAAGGTTGTGAAATTACAAATGAAAAGGGTTCGTAATATTAGCGGTCGTGAGAACTTCAAAGCTGCTATATAGTAAGCAATGGTAGCTCATCTAATCAAACGTGCTACATGGTCCATACCGATGAGACAAATTTATGGCATAAACGCCTTGGACATGTACACTACCGAAATTTATCTGATTAAGCAAAAGTGAACTAATAAAAGGTCTACCTAAAATGCGAAAAAGTAGACAAGATCTGTGGTGAATGCCAAGTATGGTAAACAAACTAGGAGCTCTCACAAAAGGTGAACTCCAATATCACCACAAGACCACTCGAGCTTCTCCATATGGATCTTATAGGACCAACAAGAACGGAAAGTCGAGGTGGCAAAAAGTACATCTTAGTTATTGTAGATGATTATACAAGATACACTTGGGTTTCATTCTTGAAAGATAAATCAGAAACCCTTGATGAAGTGAAAAAGATTATAAAGCAGATTCAAATGAAAAATGTTCTCAAGTCGACAAGATCCGTAGTGATCATGGATCTGAATTTGAAAATAGCGGTTTTGAGAAATTTTGTAGCGATCGGGAATATCGCATGAATTCTCGCACCTAAAACTCCTCAACAAAATGGAATTGTCGAGAGGAAGAATAGAGTGCTTCAAGAAATGGGAAGTGTTATGTTAAATAGCATGAAGCTACCTAGGAATCTCTGGTGAAAGCGGTGAATACGACTGCTACATTATTAACCGTGTTTATATTTGTAAATCTAATAATAAACGGCTTATGAAATGTGGTTTGAAAAAGCCTTCATCAAATATTTTGAATTTTTGGCAAAGAAGTGCTATATTTTGCGTGGCCGTGAAAATTTGGGAAAATTCGACACTAAAAGTGATGAAGGGATCTTTTAGGTTATTCTTTAAACGATCGTGCTTATCGTGTTTGAACAACGGGACCGGTGTGATTCAAGAGTCAATAAATGTTGTGATTGACGATCTTTTGAACACTTTTGTCCCTAGTTTAGATAATGATGAAGTTCTTATACTTGAAAAACAAGAAACTTCATCAAGTGAAACTAATCTGAATTAAGAATTTGTTAAAGATCATCCAACCTCTCAAATACTTGGAAACCCTCTTTGGTGTGCGCACTCGTAGACAATTAGAGGACATATGTAACTACGTATGCTTTACATCCCAGTTGAACCGGGTAACGTAAAAGAAGCACTTTCTGATGAAAATTGGATTCTTGCGATGCAAGAAGAACTTAATCAGTTTGTCAGAAATGATGTCTGGCAACTTGTTCCTAGACCTAAAGATAAACATATTATTGGAACAAAATGGATTTTCAAAAACAAATCTGATGAGCTTGGAAATATTATTCGAAATAAAGCAAGACTAGTTGTACAGGGATATACACAAATCGAAGGTATTGACTATAATGAAACATTTGCCCCTGTAGCTCGTCTTGAATCAATCAGACTTTTTATCTCCATTGCATGTTTTAAGAAAATTAAAATTTATCAAATGGATGTTAAGAGTGCCTTTCTGAATGGTGATTTACATGAAGAGGTATATGTTGAACAACCTACAGGGTTTGAAGATCCTAAATTCTTGATCATGTGTATCGTCTTAAGAAAGCTCTCTATGGTCTGAAACAAGCTCCCAGCATGAGTACGAAAAATTGACTAAGTTTTTACTGAGTCATAACTTTCAGATGGGGTGTGTTGATAAGACACTCTTTGTTAAGAAATATAACGATGATATTCTAATGGTTCAAATATATGTTGTGATATTATTTATGGATCAACTGTACTAACATGATTTGTTGAGTTTGCAGATTTGATGAAGTCTAAATTCGAAATGAGCATGGTTGGAGAATTAAACTATTTCCTAGGATTGCAAGTAAAACAACAACTTTGATGGAATATTTATTTCACAAACCAAATATGCTCGAGTTTAATTAAAAAATTTGGATTTGAGAAAGGTAAAAATTTTGATACTCCAATGAGTACAAGCGTAAGACTCTCAAAAGACTCTACAGGTAATGATGTGGATCTAAATTGTATCGTAGTTTGATTGGTAGCTTACTTTATCTAAGCTGCTAGTAGACGAGATATTGCTTTGAGTGTTGGTATTTGTGCTCGTTATCAATCAAATCCTAAAGAATCTCACTTAAGCTGGCATTGTTAAGCGGATTATGCGTTATGTCGCAAGTTCTACTAAATTGGGTCTCTGGTATCCACATGAGACTAATGTTCAATTAATAGGTACTTGAGATCTTGTTGGTGGAAACATTGATGATAGGAAATCAACCGGTGGTGGTTGTTTTACATTAGAAATTGTCTTGTTTCTTGGTTTAGCAAGAAGCAAAGTTCTATATCGCTATCAAGCTATTGAAAGGTGAATACATTCATTCTTTGGAAATGCATGTACTCAACTTGTTTGGATGAAAGCAATTTTAGCGATTATGGAATTACTCAAGATTCTATGATTTTATTTTGTGATAATTCCGGTCAATAATATCTCTAAAAATCGATTCGGCATTCACGTACTAAGCATATTGACATTAGATTTCATTACATTCGTGAATTAGTGGAAGAAAAATTAATAAATTTGGATTACATTCCAATAGAGATTCAACTTGCGGACATTTTCACTAAACCGCTTCGACAAAAGCCGGTTTAATAAATTAAAATTTGATCTCGGTATGTGCAATTTAAATTGAGTTTGCATGATTTTGTGTAGCATAAGTTTGATGTTTTATTTGCTTAAACTTGAAATTATTTAAAAAAAAAAAAAAAAAATTGCAAATTTTTTGTCATACTCGACCTGTCGTGAGAATACACGACCGGTCGAACACGTACACGACCTGTCGTAAAGCACGGGATTTCACTTAAAATTGGGGATTTTAGTCTTCTTCTTCATTTCTTCATTTCTTTCCAACCGTCTAGCTACTGGTACGCCCAACCCATCTTCATTGTTCTTCAAGGTTAGTGATTCTTTTACATTTTTCTTGTAGATTCTTACTATTAGTGCTTCAAAACTCATGTTTGTGAAATCTATTTGATCATTGATTGCAGGATTTGGGGTTTTCTCTTGAAAAATCTGTTCTATCTAAATCTCATTTCTTCTATCTTGCATCTTGTTGTTTCCTTGAAATCTTTCTTTGAAAATGGATCTTAGAGGTAAAAAGAAAACTACTCGAGGTCCATCTTCTTCTAGATCAACTTCTATTGTTCAACGTCATCTTCGTTCTCCCGAAAATGATCCTCTTGATGCTCGAGATTTGCGTATGCGTAATGTAATTGTTGAACGTCATGTTAATGTCAATCACATTGCTTCTTTTGGTATTCCTTCTTTGTTGGAATCTGTGGGATGGGATAACATCTTACATTGGGGTGGAGCCGCATATCGGTCCATTGCCCAATCCATGTTTGCATGTATCTGCGATTTTTCTCTTGAGAATTTAACATTTAAAGTTGATACTCAAGAAGGTTTGTTTGTTGTAGATCGACATTTGATTGCGAGATATTATGGAAATACCTATCAATGATGAAAGCATTCCAATTAATATTTTACATGATAGTCTCTCGAGAATCGAACGACGAATGCTTACTAGAGATTTATGTAATATGGATGTTCATTGGACTCATAAAGGTCATGTACTTCCCTCAAGGTATTTGTTACCCGGATTACTGAGTACTTCATAAGATATTCATTTCAAATCTTTATCCACGTTAGTAACAAAACCGAACTCACGCTTTTATGGTTCGTGTTTTGCATTCGTTGTCTCGGTGCTAAAATATGCCTCCCTTATTTAATTTGTCATTCCATTATTTCATCACGTCACCATCCTGGACATAGTGATATACCCTTTGGTTATTTCTTGACTATGTTAGCAAATCATATGCTCATAGCCATGCCTACTAGAGAAAAACCCATCCACCATCTCCTTTTAATAATTCCAATCTTAATAAGATGACTTTAGATTTGGCTAGAGGCCAAGTGGATCTTGTAGCGGTGGTGGTGAAGAGGTAATCTTGAAGCTAGTGATCTTCACGAGGACGTGAATATGGATGACTTATTTGAAGAACTTGAGTCGGACTCGGTGATGATCCCGATTTTCACCTTCGATTTTGATGAAAGGTTGAATTCTCTTCAAGAAGCGGTGGCTCAAATTCGTGTTACTCAAGACACACAATTTTCTTATATGCATAAATATATGAGGCGAATTGCTAAGGGATTACACAAAATTGATCCTTCTAATCTCGCACCCTCTTGGTTACATTTGAATTTTTTTTGGTCTGTAATATTTACTGATATTAGCTTGCATCTCAAAACCTTTTTGTTGGTTATGGACTATTTTTTGCTTCAACTCCTAATTGGTTATGCACATTTACTGCTTTTCTTCCTTTGTCATTTTGTGTCAAAAAGGGGGAGAAGTTTGGTGAATGTTATTGAATGTTATTAATTTTGTTGTGCTATTACTCAGGGGGAGTCCTATTACTCAGGGGGAGTTAAACTTCTCAAGAGTTATGGGAAAATGATTATTGCTTATCATGTCTATACATTGCTTATCATCTGTGCATCTGTGCTTGCTTTGTACTTCTCTTATGTCTATTGGAAGAATTATTACTTGGTGTGGTGTTTTGTCACAAATTTGACAAAGGGGGAGATTGTAAGGGTTATGGTCTCATACTCCTTTGGTTGTCAAATTTTGATGTGTCAAAACATCTATCATCGTGTCTTGTGCTTTGGTATGATGATTTTTATTCAAGACACTGATTAAATACTTCAAGATGCTACAAGTTGAAGCACAAGATGTTAAAGTTCAAAAAGCCACAAAAAGCTACAAGATGTTGAAGCTCAAGATGTTGAAGATCTCAAAGTTCAAGCCTGATATTGTTCAAGACTTCAAGCCTGATATTGTTCAAGATTTCAAGCCTGATATTGGTTCAAACAATCTACATTCGTTGAATGGTTGAAGTTCAATATCCATACGACATGTTTCAGGTTTGAATGACCTTAGGTTGACCCTTTAAGTAGGTCATTTTGGATACATAAATCAAATGTTTATTTAACATAAGTTTGGTCTATTCCAAGACCAGTCCTAGCTCTTGTTCGACCAGTCCTAGCATTGGTTCGACTAGTCCAAGAAATTCCACGATCAGTCCTAAGTTGTTGAAGATTTTTTGAATTTTTTGGAACGCCCACGACCAGTCCTGGAAGTCCTTCGACCGGTCGTAGGTTGGCTTCGACTCGTCCACGATCAGTCGTGGAGCTACGACTGAAAATCCAGCAACCTATTTCATGGTCCTACGACCCAGTCGTAGGTATCTACGACCAGTCGTAGGTGTCCCACGACCGGTCGTAGGGTACACACGACCGATCGTGGAACGGCTTTCAAAGATCGCGCTCAATTTTTCAAAAATGCATTGTAGAGCTACGACCAGTCCTAGGTTTCTAAGACCAGTCGTAGGAACGATTTTTTCTTCTATAAATTGAACACGAAATTCAGAGTTTTTACATTCAGAACTCCATTCCATTCAAGAATTTTCAAGTAATCACTCCGAGATAAGTCTGTGTTTATTTTAAGCTAAATTGTGCTTATTTAATATTCCTTTTTGCTAGCTTATTTAATTTGATTTTGTTTCTCTATTCCAATCTTATTTGAAAAGAGGAATTATATTATTCCTTCTTCTTGGAATCAAAATCAAATATAGCTACGCCCAACAAGTCAAAATCTAAAATCTATTAGAATTTAGAACCCTATGAATGTGAGTATTGGAAATTGAACTTTGATATTCAATCATCTACTCCGATTGGTTCTACCGGGCTGCTAAAGGAGAAATCCAGGTATTTTACAATTCTGTAAAATTCATTTATTTTTGGTTTTGTTTGAGGTTAAGCCAGAAAAATCTCATTGTATTGGTTTTGTTTGAGATTGAGCCAGAAAAATCTCATTGTATTGGTTGTCTGAGGAAAACCAGAAAACTCAGAAAAAGGGGTTTTTGAATTGTGTAAGCCCAAGTGAAAAAGACACAATTGTAAAGGTTTTTGGTGAACCTGTGAAAACCTATTTGATAGTGAACGCTAATATCCCCTGTGTGAGGATATTAGGAGTGGAGTAGCATTCTGTGTGGCTGTTGTAAAACAGTTGGTGTACACACAGGCGAACCACTATAACTCTTTGTCTTGTGGATTGAATGCTTGCCTAATTTTCATATCTTTTATCATTCGATTGTGTGGAATGTACAAGTGGATGTGAATGTTGTAACTATTTACATTTTCAAGCAAGTGTGGGGATTGTTGTAATAATTTAGATCTTTATACGCATTTATTTTCAATTCCTTGCTATTTCATTTACTTATATTAACATTGAGTTCTTGATTCAAAAGAGGTTCTAGAAATAAGGTTGTCCTACCATAAGCCCTTGTTTATTATGGTGTAAGGTTGTCCTTAGAACTAAATTTGTATCAATCTCTCAATAATTATTTATCAAGGTGATTTATATTTAACATTGTGAATTGATTCATTATTGTAAGGGTATTGATTTACTTTAGTTCCGCTGATTTATTTTTAAATTTGGCATAGTCCTATTCACCCCCCCCCTCTAGGACATATAGCTTGGCCTTTTCAGAGAACCCTTCCCCCAAGAGTATTATATCCTATTTTTGTTTTAGGCCTCTTGTTTTAAGGTGTCTAAGATGTTGTGGTTTTTTTTTTTTTTTTCCAGGGGTTGTCGGCTGGATTGCTTAGGCAAGCTACATACACAATAACATGACTTGGGTCATTTAGGTGAAGCTCTTGCACATGAAGTACAAATATGTTAGACTGTATATGATGTTTTTGAGATAAATATGTTTTCTGTACTTATTTATAGTTATGCTACAAAAACTGTTGAAATAATTGATTGTGTTTCACTATAACCCATTTCTTCCTTGATGTTCTGTCATGATACAATTACAATTAGTATTTATGCCACCTAGTGGTTTAACAATGTATCCCTCCCCCCGTTTAGGAATTTATATTGAACAAGTATATTCATTTGATTGAAAATGCTTGTTCTTTATGGATTCCTAAATTGTCCAATTTTGGACAGTTCGGTACTATACCATGTACTTAGGTTGTCATCATTTTTAGTTTACATGTAGTTGAAAATTTAGTAGTGTCTCCCTATATTTTCTCTGGATATGTGGTTCTTTACTAATTGGTTTCCTCTATCCATGTGTAATGGATTACATTTGGCAAGTAGTTAGTACTGAATTATACATATATCTGGAGAATATGGGGAGGTGCTGCCGAAATTTTGACTCATATGTAAATTGTATGAGGACAGTACATGGTATGTTACCGAATGGGATAGAGACAATTAACACCTCTAGATAGAGACAATTAGCTCGTCTAAGTAGAAGCAAGTATGATCTGTAATTTATTGATATGCACAAAAAGATAGGGAGAGTACAAACTTCTTTTTTAACTTGAGAAGATAACAGAAATATGTATTCTTTTACTCAATGCCCTTATGACTAGTATTTATTACATGATTGTATTTCCTTTAGCTCATAAAAAGAAATCAACCCTAATTCTTTTCTTTTTAGCAAAGTGGTCAACTTATTTCAAATATTAATGATGCATTCTGACAACGCAATGGATTATGTGGTGCATTAAATGCTTCCATAGAATGTTAAATGCCTCTTTAATCAAATCAACCATATATCTGTGATGTTTTGATAGAGCTTGAATTGAAAGATGGTGCTTGTTTTGTTTCAGGAATATAATCCTATTTGTTAGAAGTCTACTTCTCTTGCTGCAGATAAGAACTTGCTTCATCAGGTATAATTTGTATTAATTCAACTTGTAACTTCTCGAGAAAGCATTTCTGTAGTAAGATATTACGGTGCATGTGATTCCCGATGAGTTAAGTTGCAAGTTGTTACATAAAGTTAGATATCTTTTATTTTTATAAATGTTGTCAATAGTTAGTTGGATGATAAATTAGGTGTATAAACGTGTGCCTACTTACAGTTTTTCTTAATCTATATTTATATTTCTTCATTTATATTCGTTTATATTAATTCAACTTGTAACTCCTCAGAACCCGCTCTGTTGTAAGATATTACGGTGCATGACGGTTCCTAGTAGGTTAAGTTGCAAGTTGTTACATAAAGTTGGTTGGATATCTTTTATTTTTATAAATGTTGTCAATAGTTAGTTGGTTGATGAATTATGTGTATAAACGTGTGCCTACCTATAGGTGGTATCCAATGGACTCTAAGGAGTGGATTACTCTACATTACCTGGACCCACAATTTATAGATGGTATGATGAGCTTTGTGAAGTTCATAAAAGAACATCTTCCTAGTAGAAAAACCATTCATTATCCATGTACCAAATGTAGATGTTTACGTTTACCCTGTACAATCGATGATGTGCTGATAGATCTGATTAAATATGGATTTAATCTAACATATAGAGTGTGGAACATGCACAGTGAGCCTGAATCACTCAAGTGTACCGAACGCACTTCTCACCAGTATGATAGTGTGGCAGACATAAATAACTTTGTGAATGCAGTTGTTGAAGACCTCGGTTGTAAAAACTTGGACCAAGTTATTCAAGATGAACCCAGTGTAGCCACCAAAACTGAAGACATTGTTGGGGATGCTTCAACCAATGAGTTTGAAGCAAATGTACGAGATGCGATGACTGAGCTCTATCCTGGTTGTCACAAATTCACCGTGTTGACTTTCATTGTACAACTTTTTAAATTAAAGGTGAACCATGGATGGAGTGAACAAAGCTTTACGGATCTTCTTCAACTACTCCAGAATGTCTTGCCATCCGATAATAAGACCCCAACTAATACCTACCAAGTGAAGAAGATCATTACAAAGTTAGGTCTTGATTACCAGAAGATTCATGCATGTCCAAATGACTGCATGTTATACTGGAGAGAGCATGAGACGAAGATGAGTTGTCCAAACTATGGTACTTCTAGGTACAAGACCCATGTTTATTCCAAGTTGAAATGAGCTAAAGTACCTAATAAGGTGCTAAGGTATTTTCCATTAACACCAAGGCTACAAAGAATGTACAGTGTGCCAAAGGTGGCAAAGGAGATGACCTGGCACTCAACCGAAAAAATGCAGAGTGGAAAGATGAGGCATCCGATGGACTCCAGCACATAGAAGTTTCTTGATAACAAGTATAAGGATTTTTCAGCAGAGTCTCGCAATGTTCGATTGGGTCTAGCTACAGATGGGTTTAACCCCTTTGGCACTTTCAGCACATCGTACAATTCCTAGCCTGTTATGTGTGTGACGTATAACCTTCCACCAAAGTTATGTATGAAACCACAGTTTACTATGCTCACTTTGCTCATTGAGGGACCACAACAGCTCGGGAAGGATATTGATGTTTATTTGGAGCCATTGATTGCTGAGTTACAAGACTTGTGGCGGAAAGGGATCACGACATTTGACGCATACCATGGAAACATGTTCAACATGCGTGTCGTCTTGCTGTGGACAATTCATGACTTTCCCGCATATGGTAATGTTTCTGGTTGTAAGACTAAGGGTAAGTATGGTTGTCCTGCATGTGGTCCCCACACTGATTCCTTGCGATTACACCATGGAAAGAAATACGTTTATGTGGGTCACAAATGGTGGTTGCCTCTAAACGATAAGGCTAGAAAAGATACAAGTGCAGGCACCTTCAATAAGAAGGTGGAGTTTACGACCACAACCGATTCGTTTGACTGAGATTGAGGTGGAAAACATCGTTTTGAAACTAAATGTGCAGTGGGGCAAGATCGGAAAGAGGAAACAAAGTGGTACAAAAGGAGGATGGGAAGAAAATGATGATGCAGAATCAACATGCTTCTTGAAGCAATCCATATTATACGATCTGGAGTACTGGAAGGATATTCCCATACGCCATAACCTTGATGTTATGCACATTGAGAAGAATGTATGTGAAATCCTTATTGCATTGATGTTAAACACAACGGGCAAAACCAAGGATGATGCTAATGCACGCAGAGACTTGAAGCGACTAAGAATTAAGAAGCGTTTATGGCTAGAAAATACTGATGGTAAGATGATCCAAAAATGAGGTCCTTTCTTCCTTCGAAAAGAAGAAAAAAAAACTTTTCATCCAGACTTTGGGTGAGCTTCGTGTTCCGGTTGGTTTTAGTGGGAATTGGAAGAACATCGTAAAAGAAGATACTGTCGATTTAAAGGAAATGAAGTCTCATGATTACCACGTATTGATGTAACATCTGCTTCCAATTTTGATCCAACATGCATTCAGGGATAGTAAGCCTATGCGCACTATAATTAGAAGCTTTAGTACATTTTTCAATGCCTTATGCTTGCGAACCATAGATATTAAAATGTTAATGGCTCTCAAGAAGGGCATGGCTAGGACTTTATGTGAGCTCGAGATTACATGCCCTCCTTCAATTTTTGTTGTGATGATACATCTGCCTATCCACTTGGCTTACGAGGCTCGTGTATGTGGTCCTATCTATTATCAATGGATGTATCCATTCGAAAGGTATGATATGATTTTAATCTGAATAAACCGATTCAACATCTGCAATTACATTTTCTAATGTGTCGTTAACTCTTTTAGGTTCATGAAGACGTTTAAGGCGTACATCCACAATATGACTCGACCTGAAGGTTGTATAGTAGAACGATACATTCAAGAGGAGACACTTATATACTGCAACCAGTATAGAGGGAAAAATAACACAAGCCTCTTAGAAAAACTGGAAAAGTGGTTAGACGAATCAATTTCATTCATGCCGAAGTTACAAGATAACTTTGATGTTGATGTGGTTGGCCCAGTTGGCCCTCAAAGTGTCATTTTAGAAGGTATTGAGTACGAACAGGCTCGCACCTAGGTATTGAAGAGTCATCCTAACTATGAGACATGGCGAGGGAACAAACTGGACTTAGCTTGTATGTATATCTCTTCTTCTTTTCTTTTTTTTTTTCTTTTTTTTTTTTAAATTTCAAATTTGATTCAACAACATTGTAACAACATTTATGAAAAAGATTGTCAATTTTATAATAACCTTCTTAACTTGCAGAAAATATGGAAATTTCTTAAAGCATCGCAATGTAGTTGCCGGGACCAGGACTAAGGTGGCGAGTGATGATGAGTTTATACCTTGGTTGAAGAAACAACTAGACTTGAATGAATCAAGTAATGAAGTTTTCAGAGATATAGTTAGGGGACCAAAGGCTTTTGCGATGCAGTACAATAAGTATTGTATCAATGGTTTCCTCTTCCTCACTAAGGAATACGAAGAGAATAAAATGAACTAGAACAGTGGGGTTAGCACAGAGAGTATGACCACCTTCCGATCTAGTGCTAAGGATAAGAATCCAGTGAATGAATCCGTACCTTATTACGGAGTCCTCTGCAAAATCATCCAACTAGAGTACCGAGAAGGGTACAAGCCAGTCCTACCAAAGTGTGATTGGGTGAAGGTGATGCACCAAGGCATTTCTTTCGATGCGGTAGGGAATTTGAGACTAGTGAATTTGTCTAATCTTCTCAGTTCAAACCAAGTGGGTGATGAGCCATTTATTCTTGCGGAGCATGCCGTGCAGGTTTTTTATTCTAGAGATCCAAAAAATCCTGATTGGCATGTAGTCTTGGAGGTTCCAAGAAAGATTTTCGTTGAAGATGAGACAAGCATTTTATCAGAAACTGAAAAGGCCAAGCTATATGTCCTAGAGGGGGGGGTGAATAGGACTATGCCAAATTTAAAAATAAATCAGCGGAACTAAAGTAAATCAATACCCTTACAATAATGAATCAATTCACAATGCTAAATATAAATCACCTTGATAAATAATTATTGAGAGATTGATACAAATTCAGTTCTAAGGACAACCTTACACCATAATAAACAAGGGCTTATGGTAGGACAACCTTATTTCTAGAACCTCTTTTGAATCAAGAACTCAATGTTAATATAAGTAAATGAAATAGCAAGGAATTGAAAATAAATGCAGAAGTAAAGATCTAAATTATTACAACAATCCCCACACTTGCTTGAAAATGTAAATAGTTACAACATTCACATCCACTTGTACAATCGAATGATAAAAGATATGAAAATTAATCAAGCATTCAATCCACAAGACAAAAAGTTATAGTGGTTCGCCTGTGTGTACACCAACTGTTTTACAACAGCCACACAGAATGCTACTCCACTCCTAATATCCTCACACAGGGGATATTAGCGTTCACTATCAAATAGGTTTTCTCAGGTTCACCAAAAACCTTTACAATTGTGTCTTTTTCACTTGGGCTTACACAATTCAAAACCCCTTTTTCGAAGTTTTCGGTTTTCCTCGACAACCAATACAATGAGATTTTTCTCGCTCAATCTCAAACAAAACCAATACAATGAGATTTTTTTCGCTTAACCTCAAACAAAACCAAAAATAAAAGAATTTTACGAATTGTAAAATACCCGGATTTCTCCTTTAGCAAATTTCAGAGTAGAACCAATCGGAGTAGATGATTGAATATCAAAGTTCAATTTCCAATACTCACATTCATAGGGTTCTAAATTCTAATAGATTTTAGATTTTGATTTGTTGGGCGTAGCTATATTTGATTTTGATTCCAAGAAGAAGGAATAATATAATTCCTCTTTTCAAATAAGATTGGAATAGAGAAACAAAATCAAATTAAATAAGCTAGCAAAAAGGAATATTAAATAAGCACAATTTAACTTAAAATAAACATAGACTTATCTCAGAGTGATTACTTGAAAATTCTTGAATGGAATGGAGTTCTGGATGTAAAAACTCTGAATTTCGTGTTCAATTTATAGAAGAAAAAATCGTTCCTACGATTTGGTCTTAGAAACCTAGGGATCGGTCGTAGCTCTAACAATTTTTGAAAATTTGAGCGCGATCTTTGAAAACCGTTTCTACGACTGGTCGTGTGTACCCTACGACTGGTCGTGGGACACCTACGACTGGTCGTGGGACACCTACGACTGGTCGTAGGACCATGAAATAGGTTGCTGGAATTTCAGTCGTAGCTCCACGACTGATCGTGGACGAGTCGAAGCCAACCTACGACCGGTCGAAGGACCTCCAGGACTGGTCGTGGGCGTTCCAAAAAATCCAAAAAATCTTCAACAAATTAGGACTGGTCGTGGAATTTCTTGGACTAGTCGAACCAATGCTAGGACTGGTCGAACAAGAGCTAGGACTGGTCTTGGAACAGACTAAGCTTATGTAGAATAAACATTTGATTTATGTATCCAAAATGACCTACTTAAAGGGTCAACCTAAGGTCAATCAAACCTGAAACATGTCGTATGGACATTGAACTTCAACCATTCAATGAATGTAGATTGTTTGAACCAATATCAGGCTTGAAATCTTGAACAATATCAGGCTTGAAGTCTTGACATCTTGAGCTTCATCTTGTAGCTTTTTGAACTTTAACATCTTGAGCTTCAACTTGTAGCTTTTTGAACTTTAACATCTTGAGCTTCAACTTGTAGCTTTTGAACTTTAACATCTTGTGCTTCAACTTGTAGCATCTTGAAGTATAAAATCATCATACCAGCACAAGACACAGATAGATGTTTTGACACATCAAAATTTGACAACCAAAGGAGTATGAGACCATAACCCTTACAGAAACACGGGTTGTAACTGAGGCTGAAGTAGGACCTGATCTCACTGAAGTAGACATGGTGGCGAGTTGTTATTCAATGACATTAAAGATATTTGTGTGGTCGTTGAAAAGAAAAAGAAAAGAAAGAGACCAGGAAAAAAACCTGATTTGTTGGTTATATTATGCATGTAACGAAACGATTTTGATTTATGCCCTTTTTTATTTTTCCATTATCATATTAATGTGATAGAAAAAATTTACGAATTAATTTACTTGTCGCTTTATTATACTTGGTACTTTGCTATTTGGATAGAAATTTTTATAGTAATTATGTTACAAATTAGATCTTGAAGATGGATCTAGAGGCAGCGCCGCTCGAGGATGCATCCCATAAAGATGCTAGGGGTAATAACAAAGCTCTTGTTAGCTGTTTAGATTTAAAATTTCTTTTAAAATGATCTTTCACTTAGAGACAGTGTCATTCGATGTAGAGTCTCTAGGTGCTGCAGCCTTTGAAGATGCAGCCCCTGAAGATGCTAGAGGTAATAAGATAGCCTTCCATAATTGTTTAGATTTAAAATTTCTTTTATATTGACGATGATGAAAAATGTGTGTAGCTGTTTTTCTTTTTATGCTAGGGGTAATAAAATAGCTCTCGTTAGCTGTTTAGATTTAACATTTCTTTTAAAATGATCTTTCACTTAGAGGCAGAGTCATTCAGCGCAGAGCCGCTAGGGGATGCAGCTCTTGAAGATGCAGCCCCTAAAGATGCTAGAGGTAATAAGATAGCCTTCCTGAATTGTCTAGATTTAAAATATCTTTTATATTGGCAATGATGAAACATGTGTGTAGCTATTTTTCTTTTTATGCAAGCAGGTCATCTAGGAAGAGAGGTCCTACATGAGGATCAGAATTACATGAGAAGTCTTCATTTAAAAGGGTCATTGGGATTAATGAATTTGGGCAACCGAATAAAGGGGATGCAAATCAGATCTCATTCAATTCAAGCATGGGTGTTCTCACCCGTGCACACATTCCGATCACCTACACAGACTTTCGGTTGGTGCCTCCATAGTACATTCAGAGGGTCAGTGATATTCTAGCGTGTAGTTATAAATTTCAGGATAACCAAGAAGTGTGGTCACAATACGTTCGTGATCGCTGTAAGGCTGCTTGGAGAAATTTCAAGAACAATTTGCATACAAAGTATATTAAGGACAAGGATCCTGCAATTGTGAAATCATATCCCGCCCCCATTAGTGTCCCTATTGAGGATTGGATGAGCTTCGTGGATTATTGTAATACTGATAAATTCAAGGAATCAAGTGTAAGAAATGCTTCTAATCGTGCCAATTAAGTTAGCCCTTCTACACTTGGTCGGCGTAGCATGGCTACCACACGTCATGAGATGGTGCATGTCCTAAAATAACATAGCTCTACTTTATTTATGATGATTATTTCAATTTATTAGTCGTTTAATTCTATTATTTATGTGTTTTGGCATATATGTTATGGGGAAAAGGCAATTGAGAGGAATCTTACTATTAATGTGTTGCGCAGCACGCCAACAACGCAGTGAGCCTAGATCCAATCTCAGGCCTCACCCACAAACGATAAACAAGAAGAAATATAAACTAGAAAGGAATAAAACATTTAAACAAACCACAAGACAAGATATACGTGGAAAAATCCCAAACTAGGGTAAAAAACCACGAATGTAAAATTCCACTATGAAGAGAAACGAAGATTACAAGGCAATATACTAACCTCTCCTTTGGAAGTACAGAGAAAATCCCTTGCCCATACCTTAGAATAATTTCCTAATATTCACCTTAACCCTAGAATAGCCCTAGGGACCCCAATTTATACTTTTGGCAACTTCCCTTTCGCATCCCATTTGCGAAAGGACTTGCAACACGAAATCAGCGCAACCTCGACTGGTCGTGGGCGGCCCCAGATTTGGTTCCACTTCTCAACATTCTCTCACTTGGAGACACATCGCCATAAACCTTTGTCTTCTTCATCCGGAGTGCACCACCACCCCTTTTTCAAGCCTGAAGACCAATCAAAGCTAAATAGAGCTTCAGCTTCTCCCTTGTGACCGCCTTGGTCCGTATATCCGCAGTATTCTCACTTGTATGAATCTTCTCCAGAGCAATCGATCCATCTTCCAGTAACGGACGTATGAAGTGATATCTGATGGTAATATGCTTAGTCCTTGAATGAAAGGCTGAATTCTTAGCTAAGTGTATTGCACTCTGACTGTCACTGTACAACTTGCAATCTGCTTGCTTCTTACCCAACTCTTCCATAAAACCTTGCATCCACACCATCTCCTTGCATGCTTCTGTAGCCGCTTCTGTTGTACTGATAGATACTATCTTTTGTAACTGAGAGACTCAACTGACTGCAGTACTACCCAGAGTAAAAACATAACCTATAGTGCCTTTTCTGCTGTCGATATCTCCTGCCAAATCTGAATCCACGTAGCCTTGTAACTTGATTTTCGATCCACCATAACTCAGCCCTACGTCCTTAGTACCTACCAAGTACCTAAGGATCCACTTCACAGCTTCCTAATGTTCCTTCTCGGGGTTGTTCATGAACCTGCCAACAACTCCCACTACTTGAGCAATGTTTGGCCTCGTGCTCATCATAGCATACATGAGACTCCCAAAAACTGACGCGTATGGAACTTTAGCCATGTAGTCCTGTTCCTCCTGCGTCTTTGCACCTTGCTCCTTAGATAGCTTGAAGTGGTTGGCCAATGGAGTGCTAACTGGCTTAGCACCTCACATATTGAATCGATCAAGTACCTTGGCTATGTACTCTGCCTGTGACAAAACTAATTTCTTGTTTTCCCTGTCATACTTTATCCTCATGCTTAGGATTTGTTTTGCAGCTCCTAAATCCTTCATGGTAAATTCTTTAGACAATTGTCTTTTGAGATCTGAGATATCCTTCATGCTTGAACCGGCCACAAGCATATCATCAATGTATAAAAGAAGGATGATGTAAGACGTATCAAACTTCGTCAAGTAACAACAGTGGTCTGCATGACATCTCCTAAAACCGTTTTCTGACATGAAATTATCGAACTTCTTGTACCACTGCCTCGGGGCCTGCTTCAGGCCATATAGACTATTCTTCAGTCTGCACACCTTGTTCTCATTACCTGGTGCCACGTATCCTGTCGGCTAATGTATATATATCTCTTCTTCAAGGTCCCCATGAAAAAAGGCTGTCTTAACATCTAGCTGTTCTAGATGCAAGTCCTCTGAAGCCACTATACTCAAAACCATGCGAATCGTAGACATTTTCACTACCGGTGAAAATATTTTAGTGAAATCGATACCTGCCTTTTGTTGAAACCCTTTCACAACCAATTTGGCCTTGTACCGTTTCGAACCATCGTGCTCCTCCTTCAGTCTGTAAACCCACTTGTTATGAAGAGCTTTCTTACCCTTGGGTAGAGTGACTAGCTCCCATGTATGATTAGACTCAAGAGAGTCCATCTCATCATCCATGGCCTGCTCCCACTTAACCCATATATCTGAGTGTAATGCCTCTACAAAACACTCTGGCTCACCACTGTCAGTAGTAGATAATGTAAGGAGGGTGAGTATCTATAACATCCCGAATTTTTACCACTTGGAATTAGACGTCCTTCAGCAATGGGTCAATCCTAACACCTGATTAACTTCTCAAACACTCAATTTAAAGGTCTCAAATTTCTTCTTCAAACCATTTTCCTGAAAACCTCATTTTTCCTTCACAAATCTCATCTCTCACTATCTTATCCTTCAAACTTGTTTAAGTGCTTTCATGTTAGAAACAAATCTTGAAGTTTAGGTGAATATAACGACTCGAAAAAATTAGGTTATGAAATAACTAACCGAAAGCATGTTATAGGTTACCAAACTGCCGTATACGAAAGCTTAGCGAATCCATCGACTCCGTTACGATTCTACGACAAAAGGTGCGGACTTTAGGTGTATAGGTTATGGTTTTCAATGCTTTCAATGTCAGATAATGATAGATTCATGATCTGCATGCAATTGCACATGTACAAAGTGCTGTCTGTTTTCCTGTTTTTATGGTGCTTTATAACATGCTTTATAACATGCTTTGTAACATGCTTTATGACATGTTTGTTAACATGCTTGACTTATTTTGTTTATTATGCTTTACTCCATATGCTTTGGAATATGGATTGATTGCTTTTGGGACTATGATTTTAGTCCAGACAATCGGTACCAGACTTGAGATCGTGGTTGAGATTCATTTCGCCACGTAGGATGTGTTTGACGAACCCGAGTCGTACTTCAGTTGGCGACAGTGGTTAGGCCACGCGAAGTGCTTATGCACTTCATGTCGTTCAATTTATTGTGCGCTCGAGCTAGTCGAGGCTCGTCAAGTAACCCGACTGTCTAATGTATGTTCACCATGTTTGGACGCTACTGCTTGAACCTAGGGTACCAAACTTACCAGTGAAATCCATTTTAACCATGGTACCTCGATCCGCTAAGACTCATGAGCCGGGCATGGTGGTATGGGACACCGTGGTCGAGCCGTCGGCCTACGCTGGGCCACGTGCCTCCCCGTAGTGACCAAGGAGCAACCAGACTCGTGAGCCGATTATGGTGGTATGGGACACTATATTCGAGCTGTCGACACCTACGGCGAGAGCCGAATACGGTGAGACCTGTATTCGTGCTGACGGGCGACGAGTCCTCAGTAGTGTCTTCGAGTATACTCTAAGGTCTGTGATTGGCGATGAGCCCTTCGCAGCAACTAGAGTATGAGTTGAGCCGAGTACGGTGAAACCTGTATACGAGCTGACGGCCGATTGAGCTGAGTACGGTGAGACCTGTACTCGAGCTGATGGCCAGTAATTAAGCCGCATACGGTGAGACCTGTATCCGTGTTGACGGGTGACGAGCCCTTTGCGATGCCTTCACGATGCCTCTCGAACCATAATATCGTATGAGATTATCTAGGTTTGACGACCCTAGAATGGATCATGTTTGGGAATGATACAAGGGAGGTACTTCAGTTTTCCAATACTGCTGTTTGAAATGGACTAATAACTACTCGGTAATCATGCTCATCATCGCACCGCATGTGCCTGGTAGATGTGGAGCACTGAGGGATGGACGCATTCGCGAATGTAAGATGATGTCGCATGAGGGTGGTTTGGCAAGGGCATATATCATGACTGCATTCATACTTGCATTAATAAGAGTATTTAAAATTATTGATTGTACTGCTTTATCATTACTACTTGACTGAATTGATAACATGTTAACCTATGCTTTATTGTTCCACTGAGTTGATCACTAACTCCCACGATACGGGACGGTGTTCCGAACACCCACCAGACTTTGTCTGATTGCAGATGGCGACGCTACTTCGAGGAGGAGTCGACTTCTATGACGACGAGAATGCTTTCTCGTATATGTTATTTTCTGGCGGCTTCGTGAGAGTCGTGCCTTGATTGTCGGGGCTACAGGGATGTTGACAAAATCACACTACACAACTTAGTATAATTTAAAATTGTACTTGTAATTATTTAACCTGGTAATGTTATCACACTCTGAAGACTCACCACAGTTTATATATTTTACATATTTATCATAGTCTTCTGCTTGCAAATTTAACTGTCTCTGGAGTATGATATGTTGTTTTAGCTTAATCTCACTCATGTTCACTACTCTAATACAGACAATATTCAATCATCATTCATTTTGTTGCATAAGTGATGCGTTGGAACTTGGGAGTTGAGTTTATGCTCGACCCCCATTTTCAGGGCGTTACAAGATGGTATCAGAGCATGATTTGGATTAAACCGGACCTGGGTTATGGTCACACGACGCACTCTGACGCACTCTAACTTAGGAGGGGGCGACGAAACATAGAAACCGATTTAGGATTTTTCAAATTCGCCGAATGGCGAAACCGACCGCTGAGATTGGGCTCGTACACACCCATGATCACGCAAAATGATCCCGAATTACTTCTAAACCGTCAGTCGACGGGTTTGAGTCGTTCCCTAGAAACGAATGTCCTTAGGTTGTGGGTCAACCACAACACCTTACACTTCATCTCAAAGCCTAAAACCCCTTTTATCCAATTCCTTCAAATTCTCTCCTTGCACCACTTCATTCTTTAATTTTTTTCTAAATCCTTTCATATCAGATATAAATTCTAACATATAAATGATGAAGAATAAAACTTAAAAAAAAAAAATTTACTATAAATAGTGAATATATGTATAAATTGGACTTTTGACCATTCAAATTATGGAATCTCGTGAAATAAATGGGTTAGTTGGAGAGATTAGCACCTCCTACCCCAAAATCATATGCTACATATCATATAAACTCATTCCGGTTTGTAAATTGGTCCCAAAAATGCCGTAAATGGAGTCGGGGGCCAAACGGAGCACTTGCAGGGGAACTCAGGGTGGGACCCATATTTTTTTTGGGGCCTAGGGGTCACGAGGACCTTGCCCAAATAGCGAGTCATCGCCAACCACTCCAAAAGTTGGCGAGGCCTCCCCGGGTTTCGGGCCCAGCCGGTCGGGCTGATCATGTTTGGGGCCTAGGGGAACCCCCTGGTATATGGGTCGTCCCTTAAAACCTTCCCAAACTAGTACTTCCTTCACAAACTAGTACTCCCTTAAAACCTTCCCAAATTAGTACTCCCTTAAATTCTTCACAACCTCCCTTTCAATCGCCCATTCCACTGTTTTCTGTTAAAACCCACACCCCTCCATCGTTCATAGCAACACTTACCCTCTACCCTTTCCGTTTTCCTCATTTGAGCTCCCACACCCCCTCATTTGAAGCTCAAAACCGTGTAAGCTCTCAACCCATCCTTTACAATCCCTGTTGAGGTTCAAACTCATGGAGAATCAAAAGTTCCAGCCCCTACGTTAGGATCTTTATGTTTTCATGTTGATGAAATGTGTCGAATGTTTGGCAACTTAGAGTTGTACACGACAATTGTGAATTCCTTCCACCCCTCCACCATTACTCCTCTTGGCCTCACCATTTCACACCCATATGAACATAAAATCTATATTATTATTTTTTTTATCCCATAACTTTCATAACCTCCGAATGTTAGGATGTTTAGGGCCCGTTCGGCCAATTGCATTAGGTAAGATTAAGGTGACTAAAATTGTAAAAGTAACAATAAATGTATGTGTAAGGTATGCTCACTAGATTGGGTGTATCCTATGTTTTCCAATACCATGTTTGGAGTGTATGTAATTAAGAGTAAATCCCAGAATTTTCCTTTTTAAGTACACTTAGAGATTCATGATCATGGGATTTGGAAATCCCATCTCAATTTTCCAACACAAGACTCATTTTCCAAAGCTTATAAAATTAATCCCCTACCAGCCTCCTACCAAACATGTCACTCCAAATCCTGAAGTGGGATTAGCAATGCAGTCCCATTTAAGATAATAGGCCCTAGAGTTTTGGACCTAGAGCGGTGCTCCTAGATTTCGACAGGCCTGACCGTGTAGGAAACTCAACAAATTTATAATGTGAACCTTAGGACCCTCTTCGTTGGAATGAGCATATGTGAAATGCTCGAAAGCGTCAAGTACAGGCAACTCGTTCCAATTAGATAACTTTGACCCTAGGTGATAAGACCCTTTCTGTATTAGAAATGATGTGAGAGCGTAAGAGCATAGACTTTGGACTACACCTATGGATTTCCACTACTCCTAAATTAAGACTAGACCACAGGTTACATTAGAAAATGCCGAGACCGATAGATGTAGCTAGGTCAAATCAATACACCTCTTTGATCTGGGTGGCGCAGCGAAAGCATGGTGGACCCTACCCCACTGGCCCAGGATCGAAACTGTGCTCGTTAAATACGAACATTATAGAAGCCCTAGCAAGTTCTACTATGAGAAACCGTTTTAGGATGATTTAGTAAGATTTGATTCACCATTTTCTTGGACATAGATAATAACGAGGACTCTCTTAGACTAAAACCTAAAGGGCAACCTTAGAAATAGGCAATTTGAGCCTTTCAATGATGGACATTCCCTAAATTTTTAGAGTGATCGGTCTACGAAGATACTGAAATATAAACTGCGAAGCATTCGCGGCTTGACCCAATTCTCAATCCTGGGCGACTACCAATGGACTTACTGCTTGGCCGAGTAGAAGACCAGGATCCACCAGGATTCAGAAGGGATACGATGAGCTTTCTACCCTGGCCCGGTAGATGATCGACGTATCGAGATCAAGCCCACTATAACCGTCTCTCCGTGTTGGTCAAATAATGAAAACAGCTATCTTACTCTAAATAATTGGGGATTGTCGTCAAGACTCCAAATAGGTAAAGAAATGAATTGTAGCAAACCATCAGGGTATAAGAAATGGATAAAGAAATAAGTTTTAAAGGGGGTAGACTAAAATTAGCCAGGCTAGTACATACCCTACCACGCGTAGAAACTCGAAATCAATAAAACTTAGGCAAAAGAAATAAGTAAATCTTTCCTTATTACCCTTAGGCAATTTTCGGGACGAAATTTTGTTTTAAGGGGGGTAGATTGTAACATCCCGGATTTTTGCCACTTGGAATTAGACGTCCTTCAGCAATGGGTCAATCCTAACACCTGATTAACTTCTCAAACACTCAATTTAAAGGTCTCAAATTTCTTTTTCAAACCATTTTCCTGAAAACCTCATTTTTCCTTCACAAATCTCATCTCTCACTATCTTATCCTTCAAACTTGTTAAGTGCTTTCATGTTAGAAATAAATCTTGAATTTTAGGTGAATATAATGACTCGGAAAAATTAGGTTATGAAATAACTAACCGAAAGCATGTTATAGGTTACCAAACTGTCGTATACGAAAGCTTAGCAAATCCATCGACTCCGTTACGATTCTACGACAAAAGGTGCAGACTTTAGGTGTATATGTTATGGTTTTCAACGCTTTCAATGTCAAATAATGATAGATTCATGATCTGCATGCAATTGTACATGTACAAAGTGCTGTCTGTTTTCCTGTTTTTATGGTGCTTTATAACATGCTTTATAACATGCTTTGTAACATGCTTTATGACATGTTTGTTAACATGCTTGACTTATTTTGTTTATTATGCTTTACTCCATATGCTTTGGAATATGGATTGATTGCTTTTGGGACTATGATTTTAGTCCAGACAATCGGTACCAGACTTGAGATCGTGGTTGAGATTCATTTCGCCACATAGGATGTGTTTGACGAACCCGAGTCGTACTTCAGTTGGCGATAGTGGTTAGGCCACACGAAGTGCTTATGCACTTCATGTCATTCAATTTATTGTGCGCTCGAGCTAGTCAGGCTCGTCAAGTAACCCAATCTGTCTAATGTATGTTCACCATGTTTGGACGCTACTGCTTGAACCTAGGGTACCAAACTTACCAGTGAAATCCCTTTTAGCCATGGTACCTCGATCCGCTAAGACTCATGGGCCGGGCATGGTGGTATGGGACACCGTGGTCGAGTTGTCGGCCTACGCTGGGGCCACGTGCCTCCCCGTAGTGACCAGTGAGCAACCAGACTCGTGAGCCGATTATGGTGGTATGGGACACTATATTCGAGCTGTCGACACCTACGGCGAGAGCCGAATACGGTGAGACCTGTATTCGTGCTGACGGGCGACGAGTCCTCCGTAGTGTCTTCGAGTATACTCTAAGGTCTGTGATTGGCGATGAGCCCTTCGCAGCAACTAGAGTATGAGTTGAGCCGAGTACGGTGAGACCTGTATACGAGCTGACGGCCAGCGATTGAGCTGAGTACGGTGAGACCTGTACTCGAGCTGATGGCCAGCAATTAAGCCACATACGGTGAGACCTGTATCCGTGTTGACGGGTGACGAGCCCTTTGCGATGCCTTCGCGATGCCTCTCGAACCATAATATCGTATGAGATTATCTAGGTTTGACGACCCTAGAATGGATCATGTTTGGGAATGATACAAGGGAGGTACTTCAGTTTTCCAATACTGCTGTTTGAAATGGACTAATAACTACTCGGTAATCATGCTCATCATCGCACCGCATGTGCCTGGTAGATGTGGAGCACTGAGGGATGGACGCATTCGCGAACGTAAGATGATGTCGCATGAGGGTGGTTTGGCAAGGGCATACATCATGACTGCATTCATACTTGCATTAATAAGAGTATTTAAAATTGTTGATTGTACTGCTTTATCATTACTGCTTGACTGAATTGATAACATGTTAACCTATGCTTTATTGTTCCACTGAGTTAATCACTCACTCCCACGATACGGGACGGTGTTCCGAACACCCACCAGACTTTGTCTGATTGCAGATGGTGACGCTACTTCTGAGGCGGAGCTGGACTTCTATGACGACGGGAATGCTTTCTCGTATATGTTGTTTTCTGGCAGCTTCGTGAGAGCCGTGCCTTGATTGTAGGGGCTACAGGGATGTTGACTAGATCACACTACACAACTTAGTATAATTTAAAATTGTACTTGTAATTATTTAACCTGGTAATGTTATCACACTCTGAAGACTCACCACAATTTATATATTTTACATATCTATCACAGTCTTCCGCTTGCAAATTTAACTGTCTCTGGAGTATGATATGTTGTTTTGGCTTAATCTCACTCATGTTCACTACTCTAATACAGACAATATTCAATCATCATTCATTTTATTGCATAAGTGATGCGTTGGAACTCGGGAGTTGAGTTTATGCTCGACCCCCAATTTTCAGGGCGTTACAAGATGGTATCAGAGCATGATTTGGATTAAACCGGACCTGGGTTATGGTCACACGACGTACTCTGACGCACTCTAACTTAGGAGGGGGCGACAAAACATAGAAACCGACTTAGGATTTTCCAAATTCGCCGAATGGCGAAACCGACCGAAATCGACCGCTGAGATTGGGCTTGTACACACCCATGATCACGCGAAACGATCCCGAATTACTTCTAGACTGTCAGTCGACGGGTTTGAGTCGTTCCCTAGAAACGAATGTCCTTAGGTTGTGGGTCAACCACAACACCTTACACTTCATCTCAAAGCCTAAAACCCCTTTTATCCAATTCCTTCAAATTCTCTCCTTGCACCACTTCATTCTTTAATTTTTTTCTAAATCCTTTTATATCAGATATAAATTCTAACATATAAATGATGAAGAATAAAACTTAAACAAAAAAAAAATTTACTATAAATAGTGAATATATGTAGAAATTGGACTTTTGACCATTCAAATTATGGAATCTCGTGAAATAAATGGGTTAGTTGGAGAGATTAGCACCTCCTACCCCAAAATCATATGCTACATATCATATAAACTCATTCCGGTTTGTAAATTGGTCCCAAAAATGCCGTAAATGGAGTCGGGGGCCAAACGGAGCACTTGCAGGGGAACCCAGGGTGGGACCCATATTTTTTTTGGGGCCTAGGGGTCACAAGGACCTTGCCCAAATGGCGAGTCATCGCCAACCACTCCAAAAGTTGGCGAGGCCTCCCCGGGTTTCGGGCCCAGCCGGTCGGGCTGATCATGTTTGGGTCCTAGGGGAACCCCCTGGTATATGGGCCGTCCCTTAAAACCTTCCCAAACTAGTACTTCCTTCACAAACTAGTACTCCCTTAAAACCTTCCCAAATTAGTACTCCCTTAAAACCTTCACAACCTCCCTTTCAATCGCCCATTCCACTGTTTTCTGTTAAAACCCACACCCCTCCATCGTTCATAGCAACACCTACCCTCTACCCATTCTGTTTTTCCTCATTTGAGCTCCCACACCCCCTCATTTGAAGCTCAAAATCGTGTAAGCTCTCAACCCATCCTTTACAATCCCTGTTGAGGTTCAAACTCGTGGAGAATCAAAAGTTCCAGCCCCTACATTAGGATCTTTATGTTTTCATGTTGATGAAATGTGTCGAATGTTTGGCAAGTTAGAGTTGTACACGACAATTGTGAATTCCTTCCACCCCTCCACCATTACTCCTCTTGGCCTCACCATTTCACACCCATATGAACAAAAAATCCATATTATTATTTTTTTATCCCATAACTTTCATAACCACTGAATGTTAGGATGTTTAGGGCCCGTTCGGCCAATTCCATTAGGTAAAATTAAGGTGACTAGAATTGTAAAAGTAACAATAAATGTATGTGTAAGGTATGCTCACTAGATTGGGTGTATCCTATGTTTTCCAATACCATGTTTGGAGTGTATGTAATTAAGAGTAAATCCCAGAATTTTCCTTTTTAAGTACACTTAGATATTCATGATCATGGGATTTGGAAATCCCATCTCACACTTCCAACACAAGACTCATTTTTCAAAGCCTATAAAATTAATCCCCTACCACCCTCCTACCAAACATTTCACTCCAAATCCTGAAGTGGGATTAGCAATGCAGTCCCATTTAAGATAATAGGCCCTAGAGTTTTGGACCTAGAGCGGTGCTCCTAGATTTCGACAGGCCTGACCGTGTAGGAAACTCAACAAATTTATAATGTGAACCTTAGGACCCTCTTCGTTGGAATGAGCATATGTGAAATGCTCGAGCGTCAAGTACAGGCAACTCAGTTCCAATTAGATAACTTTGACCCTAGGTGATAAGACCCTTTCTGTATTAGAAATGATGTGAGAGCGTAAGAGCATAGACTTTGGACTACACCTATGGATTTCCACTACTCCTAAATTAAGACTAGACCACCGGTTACATTAGAAAATGCCAGAGACCGATAGATGTAGCTAGGTCAAATCAATACACCTCTTTGATCTGGGTGGCGCAGCGAAAGCATGGTGGACCCTACCCCACTGGCCCAGGATCGAAACTGTGCTCGTTAAATACGAACATTATAGAAGCCCTAGCAAGTTCTACTATGAGAAACCGTTTTAGGATGATCTAGTAAGATTTGATTCACCATTTTCTTGGACATAGATAATAACGAGGACTCTCTTAGACTAAAACCTAAAGGGCAACCTTATAAATAGGCAATTTGAGCCTTTCAATGATGGACATTCCCTAAGTTTTTAGAGTGATCGGTCTACGAAGATACTGAAATATAAACTGTAAAGCATTCGCGGCTTGACCCAATTCTCAATCCTGGGCGACTACCAATGGACTCACTACTTGGCCGAGTAGAAGACCAGGATCCACCAGGATTCAGAAGGGATACGATGAGCTTTCTACCCTGTCCCGATAGATGATCGACGTATTGAGATCAAGCCCACTATAACCGTCTCTCCGTGTTGGTCAAATAATGAAAACAACTATCTTACTCTAAATAATTGGGGATTGTCGTCAAGACTCCAAATAGGTAAAGAAATGAATTGTAACAAACCATCAGGGTATGAGAAATGGATAAAGAAATAAGTTTTAAGGGGGGTAGACTAAAATTAGCCAGGCTAGTATATACCCTACCATGCGTAGAAACTCGAAATCAATAAAACTTAGGCAAAAGAACTAAGTTAATCTTTCCTTATTACCCTTAGGCAATTTCCGGGATGAAATTTTGTTTTAAGGGGGGTAGATTGTAACATCCCGGATTTTTTCCACTTGGAATTAGACGTCCTTCAGCAATGGGTCAATCCTAACACCTGATTAACTTCTCAAACACTCAATTTAAAGGTCTCAAATTTCTTCTTCAAACCATTTTCCTGAAAACCTCATTTTTCCTTCACAAATCTCATCTCTCACTATCTTATCCTTCAAACTTGTTTAAGTGCTTTCATGTTAGAAACAAATCTTGAATTTTAGGTGAATATAACGACTCGGAAAAATTAGGTTATGAAATAACTAACCGAAAGCATGTTATAGGTTACCAAACTGCCGTATACGAAAGCTTAGCGAATCCATCGACTCCGTTACGATTCTATGACAAAAGGTGTGGACTTTAGGTGTATAGGTTATGGTTTTCAACGCTTTCAATGTCAGATAATGATAGATTCATGATCTGCATGCAATTGCACATGTACAAAGTGCTGTCTGTTTTCCTGTTTTTATGGTGCTTTATAACATGCTTTATAACATGCTTTGTAACATGCTTTATGACATGTTTGTTAACATGCTTGACTTATTTTGTTTATTATGCTTTACTCCATATGCTTTGGAATATGGATTGATTGCTTTTGGGACTATGATTTTAGTCCAGACAATCGGTACCAGACTTGAGATCGTGGTTGAGATTCATTTCGCCATGTAGGATGTGTTTGACGAACCCGAGTCGTACTTCAGTTGGCGACAGTGGTTAGGCCACGCGTAGTGCTTATGCACTTCATGTCGTTCAATTTATTATGTGCTCGAGCTAGTCAGGCTCGTCAAGTAACCCGATCTGTCTAATGTATGTTCACCATGTTTGGACACTACTGCTTGAACCTAGGGTACCAAACTTACCAGTGAAATCCCTTTTAACCATGGTACCTTGAACCGCTAAGACTCATGAGCCGGGCATGGTGGTATGGGACACCGTGGTCGAGCTGTTGGCCTACGCTGGGGCCACGTGCCTCCCCGTAGTGACCAGTGATCAACCAGACTCGTGAGCCGATTATGGTGGTATGGGACACTATATTCGAGCTGTCGACACCTACGGCGAGAGCCGAATATGGTGAGACCTGTATTCG
Organism: Magnolia changhungtana; assembly: GCA_030180095.1. Taxonomy (NCBI): domain Eukaryota; kingdom Viridiplantae; phylum Streptophyta; class Magnoliopsida; order Magnoliales; family Magnoliaceae; genus Magnolia; species Magnolia changhungtana. The sequence goes on from JASAUF010000078.1 coordinate 1,083,421, forward strand.
TGCTGACGGGTGACGAGTCCTCCGTAGTGTCTTCGAGTATACTCTAAGGTCTGTGATTGGCAATGAGCCCTTCACAGTAACTAGAGTATGAGTTGAGCCAAGTACGGTGAGACCTGTATTCGAGCTGACGGCCAGCAATTAAGCCGCATACGGTGAGACCTATATCCGTGTTGACGGGTGACGAGGCCTTTGTGATGCCTTCGTGATGCCTCTCGAACCATAATATCGTATAAGATTATCTAGGTTTGACGACCCTAGAATGGATCATGTTTGGGAATGATACAAGGGAGTTACCTTAGTTTCCCAATACTGCTGTTTGAAATGGACTAATAACTACTCGGTAATCATGCTCATCATCGCACCGCATGTGCCTGGTAGATGTGGAGCACTGAGGGATGGACGCATTCACGAACGTAAGATGATGTCGCATGAGGGTGGTTTGGCAAGGGCATACATCATGACTGCATTCATACTTGCATTAATAAGAGTATTTAAAATTGTTGATTGTACTGCTTGACTGAATTGATAACATGTTAACCTATGCTTTATTGTTCCACTGAGTTGATCACTCACTCCCACGATACGGGATGGTGTTCCGAACACCCACCAGACTTTGTCTGATTACAGATGGCGATGCTACTTCTGAGGCGGAGCTGGACTTCTATGATGACGAGAATGCTTTCTCGTATATGCTGTTTTCTGGTGGCTTCGTGAGAGCCGTGCCTTGATTGTCGGGGCTACAGGGATGTTGACTAGATCACACTACACAACTTGGTATAATTTAAAATTGTACTTGTAATTATTTAACCTGGTAATGTTATCACACTCTGGAGACTCACCACAGTTTATATATTTTACATATCTATCACAGTCTTCCGCTTGCAAATTTAACTGTCTCTGGAGTATGATATGTTGTTTTGGCTTAATCTCACTCATGTTCACTACTCTAATACAGACAACATTCAATCATCATTCATTTTGTTGCATAAGTGATGCGTTGGAACTCGGGAGTTGAGTTTATGATCGACCCCCAATTTTTAAGGCGTTATAGTATCGGACCGTGGGTCTCCTCTCCCGAGTAGACCTCCTCACAACCGGTGTATGCGGCTCTGCCTCATCCTATGGCGCTCTAACACCTATGTCCGATAACTCTTCTAACTCTACGAATTCATTTTTCTAGGCCTTATTTTCCTACACACTGTCCTTATGCATCACTTTTTCATTGAAGACTACGTCCTTGCTTCTGATGATTTTCCTGTTTTCTGCATCCCAGAACCTGTAGCCAAAATCAAGCTGCCCATAGCCTATAAACGTGCACCTCCTGGACTTCGCATCCAGCTTGTTTATGTGCTCTGTATCAATGTGAACATATGAAGTGCAACCAAACACTCTGAGATGTGTAAGGTTCACTTCCTTCCCAGTCCACGCTTCTTCTGGTAGCCCACCATCCAATGGTGCTGAGGGACTTCTATTGATGAGATATACGGCAATATTCAGAGCATCTGCCTAAAAGGTCTTGGGCAACTCTGCATTTAACCTCATGCTCCTGGCGCACTTAAGGATGGTCCTGTTAATGCGCTCAGCCACACCATTCTCTGTGGTGTCCCTGGAATCGTTTTTTAATGTTTTATTCCATTTGCTGCACAATACTCCTCAAACCTCTTATCACAATACTCTCCCCCATTGTCAGATCTGAGACACTTTACTGTTTTACCTGTCTCATTTTCTACCATAACTTTCCACTTCTTAAATACATTAAATACATCAGATTTATGTTTTAAGAAGTAGACCCACAGTTTCTACTAGCATTATCAATCAAGGTAACAAAATAACGTGAGCCACTAAGAGATAATACCCGTGCCGGTCCCCACACATCAGTGTGTACAAGCTCCAACTGATGTGTCTTTGGAGCATGTCCCGTCTTCTTGAAGCTTACCCTCTTCTGCTTGCCATACACGTAGTCCTTGTAGAATTTCAAGTCAATAGACTTCAGCCCTGGTAGCTTCCCTTTTGACAATAGCACTTTTATCTTTCTCACTCATATGTCCCAGCATCTGATGCCATAACTGCTTATTCACTCCAGTTGATGCGACTGCGGGTGAACTATACGATCCTGAAGTCACGTACAAAGTACCTTCCTTTTTGCCTCAAGATATTACCAAGGCACCTTTTGTGATCTTCCAGGAGTCACTGGTGAATGTCATCACATAACCGGTATCGGTCAACTGTCCCAATGAGATCAGATTATGTTTCAAACTCGGTACATATATGACATCTTTCAATTTCAAGACCGTTCCATCTTTCTGATTTACATGAACATCCCCCTTTCCAACAATATTGTACGGCTCATCATCACCCAGGTAGACTCTCCCAAAGTCACCTGACACATAATCACGCAGAACTTCCTTACACGAAGTGGCATGAAATGAAGCACCCGAGTCTATAACCCAAGACTCATTCCTCACATCAAGAGACAAGATCAACGCCTCTGTGTCGCTCTCCTCAGATAGATTCACTGAATCCTTCCCGCCTTGAGAGCTTTTTTTTGTTTCTTAAGCGTCCTGTAATCACGTTTCATGTGCCCCTTCTTGCCGCAATGCCAACGCCCATCTTTGTCTTTCGGTCCATTAGACTTCTTCCTCGACTTAGAACACCCGTGTTTATTACCACTTTTATTCAACGATCTTCCTCTTCCTTCAACATTTAGAGCATTCCCTGAGTCCCCTGAAACTCCTGATGCCCTCCTAGATTCTTCACTGAGAATTAGACCGGTCACATCATTAAATTTTAACTTTGTCAACCCTGAAGAATTGCTCACAGCAATCACCAAACCATCCCAACTGTCTGGCAAACTGGATAAGATCAATAATGCCCTGACCTCATCCTTAAAAGCAATGCCAACAGATTCCAACTGGCTCGTGACTGTATTGAACTCGTTTAGATGTTCTACCACACTCCCACCATCTGACATCTTTATGTTGAATAGCTGTTTCATAAGATGAACCTTGTTGGATGCTAAGGGCTTTTCATAAATGGTGGCTAGGGCTTCCATTAATTCTTTTGTCGTTTTTACTTTTGATATATTGAAGGCGACGTTCTTAGACAAAGAGAGTCGGATCGTTCCTAAAGCCTTCCTATCCAGTAAAAACCATTCATCATCTGTCATCTTTTCTGGTTTCTTCTCTTTTCTCCCTAGAGGAATATAGAGGTCATTCTGATACAGATAATCCTCCATCTGCATCTTTCAGAAGAAAAAGTTTGAACCATCAAACTTCTCAATTCTAGTTTTCCCATCTTCCGCCATCGCTCCCAATAGAACTAAACCAATAGCTCTGATACCATTTGTTGCGCAGCAAGCCACCAACGCAGTGAGCCTAGATCCAATCTCAGGCCTCACCCACAAACGATAAACAAGAAGAAATATAAACTAGAAAGGAATAAAAGTATTTAAACAAACCACAAGACAAGATATACGTGGAAAAACCCCAAACTAGGGTAAAAAACCATGAATGCAAAATTCCACTATGAAGAGAAACGAAGATTACAAGGCAATATACTAACCTCTCCTTTGGAAGTACAGAGAAAATCCCTTGCCCACACCTTAGAATAATTTCATAATATTCACCTTAACCCTAGAATAGCCCTAAGGACCCCAATTTATAGTTTTAGCAACTTTCCTTTTGCATCCCAGTTGCGAAAGGACTTGTGACCCGAAATCCGCGCAACCTCGACTGGTCATGGGCGGCCCCAGATGTGGCTCCACTTCTCAACATGATGCCAAGGTTGGTCGGGCTGAGGTGTACATTCGAGCCCATACAACAAAGGATAACAAAGTGCAGTTTCCAGAAACCTTTGTAAGTGCAACCCTCGTACATCCTTTCATTATCCATGTGAATTTTAAATGCTTCTTTCCTGCACTATAATTTTTCTTTTGGATGTTGTCATAGTAAAAAATAAAATCGATTCAAAGTAGTAATCCTGCATCTCGGATGACCAGTGTAGATGATGCCCTTACAGAGGTATATATGCATGTTCTTTAAATACTTGAGTTTATTTAGACTTATGCATTCTTTGATAAATCTAATTGCAATTATGTTTACAGTCAATTGGGAGTGATAGTAGAGGGCGCATGTGGGGGATAGGTGGAAATGTAGGCAAGATTACATTGAAGAAGACAATGCCTATTGTACATAAGCTCGGTGCCGTGTCGCAGGAACGAGATAAGTTGGTAGATGAATTAGATGAAATGAAGAAAGGCCTGGGAGATCTCCGCCAGGAGTTTCATTGCTTTGTAAATAAGCAAGGGGAACAAAGGGATGTGGCTCCACCGACAATTCCTCCATTTAAATCTAGTCATGCATCGTCGGTATGTATGCGTTTCTCTAATACTAATTTAAGCTTATGATTATATGCACCTCCATTTAAAAATACTAATGACATGTTATATGTGTACATGTAGCCTGATTTGGTAAATCTTGACAAGAGATGTGATCTCTGTGATTGGAAGAAATGGGTAATTGCTCATGGTGAGGTGCATGTATTGGATCCAAAAACCCGTGTCCATGGAGCATAATTGGGCGATGGAAATTTTAGTGTCGTCCTGATGGAGATTATAGCTTCGCAATCAGAGCTATGGAAGGAAGATGGTTATCATGATACGCTTGGAGAGGTCGATGTAGGAGGATTTTTCATCTGGCCCAAGTAATTTGTAACCATCTATCCATGATGTTTATGCATATTAGACATTACCTCCCCCGTCTTGTGCGGGGTGCTCTTGCCATGGACTATGCTGGCATAGGGGCAATTCGTTCTGCTCCCTAGGGGTTTTATTTTTTATTTTTGTATTTTGTTTCCAGGTAGAAGGGGTGCCTCTTTGGGTGGCTAGTGCAAATAGAGTTATATGATAGGAGTGGTCCTCTTCCTTTTTGTAGGGACCCTCCTGAATGGCTGTAAATTTTTGTTTTTAAACTATACAGTAACATAGACAGATGCATGCATATTATGGAATCGAATGAATTTAACACTCACTTCAGATTACACCCACATATATTGAATGGAATGGATTTAACACCCACATTTATACATTGATATATTTGGTTGGTATTTCAATTTTCAACCTCCATTTGAGGAATTGAAAGATTTGTAATAATTTTCACTTCTTTAAGTGTAATTAGCACTTGTGGGGGAGAGAGAGAGAGAGAGGAGAGAGAGAGAGAGAGAAGAGAGAGAGAGAGAGAGAGCTGTAGGGAATTTTCATCATCCATGGCAGCCGTTACAGAGAATGCGCCACCAGCAGGTGTATAAAAATTACACCTCAAACAGAGTACCATCTGTTGTAAGTTACTTCAAGGGTAAATGGTTTTACTTTGGCTATCTTAAAATCATTTAAATAGCAAGATGTTGATGCCAGAGGTACTCTTATTTGTAGGATATGGTTTTGAGTGTTGCAGGATCATCTGCTGAAGCTACACTGGCTGGTTCTCACCCCAAAGGTACTCTTACATTTTTTCGATGCCTCGATTGCTAGGTACACATTTGGACTGATTTGGTTTCCATTGTTGCAGGTTGGTGTAGGTGTCACTTCAAGGGGAGATAACCAGATTAGTTTATATTTTTCTTTTTGGTTACATTTGAGTGTTTAATTACCTCCTTGCCTTCTTTTCTTTTCTTCTTTCTTTCTTTCTTTTAATTGTAATTCTCTTTGACTGTTTTAGATCAATAAGGGACGTCCTCGTATTCAAGGAACGGTTTCAACATGACAATGACGGTAAGCTTAAATTATCTTGAACTCATGTCAATTTGCCATATGTGGTGGCATGAAGGAGCTTAGGCTATACACACATTTGGGATTAGAAAAAACCTATTAGCAGAAATACTAGTTATTAACCTGCATTGAGAATTTTTCGCCGTCTTTCTTCATCACTAGAGTAATTCTACCCTTAAAAGAGTATTGAAATCCTTGTCATGCTATTTGGGTTCCCTGTTTGTAAGTGCAAGCTGGTCTTTCTGCACTTGAAGATGCAATAGAGGCAGGATATGAAGATTTCAAGGTAATTAACCCAATTTTTTAATCGTAAGATTGATGTCAGCAGAATGTTTTCCTTCAAACAAGAGGTTGGCTAATCCCATATACTTGTAAAAGGCAGCCCAACATGCATTGCATCTTCCAATGAGCTGCTCCATTGCATCTAGGTCCAAACTCATTGGTTATTGCCTTTTATGTTATTATTATTAATATTATTTTATGTTTTTGTACAGGTTTGGGCTGTATAAGTGTTTCCTTTTATCTTGATTTTGGAAATATTATCCACTGAAGAAGCTGTTCTATCGTTATTCATAACTCAGAAGAATCCATTTTTAGATATTATCATTGTTTCTTACTTGGGTAGAACAAGGTAAACATAGCCACTCCTTGTAGTTCTGATTACTGTACACATAATTATCATTTCAGTTTGTTCAATGTTATGCATGAGATTATTGAAATCTAATGGCAATTTAATTCTGTGAAAAAAGATATTTGAAACAAAACTAATTGCGTGCCTCAAATAATCTAAGGCCTGGCCCATAGTGCATCAGGTCAGATTTTTTTTAGTGGATTTGGGCCCATAGTGCACTTGTTTTAAGTTAGAAACTGAAATTGAACGTTCTGGTTTCATGCATGTCAGTGGGTTCCTACAGGCCCTATATATGAGCCATATGTTGTATGAGACTGGAGACATTTTTTCAACAGAATTTCAGAAGTTTCTTCTTTAAGTGGTTAGAATATCTTAGAAGAGAGATACTCTGCTTTCCAGTGGTATGATGCCTGGAAGACATTGAAAGCCTTTCAACAATCCCTTCTTTTAATATTTTTGCTTATAACGTGGAGTTGTCAGTGGGATTTTGCATATGAAATCTGATACGTTCAGTATTCATCAGTCTCATCTACAATTTTGGATTATGCACAGAGGTTTGAGAACGGTAGTTTGGTGGTAAGTCTTTTGCTTTACTTTATTTTTTTTTAAGACTTTTTTTGTGGAATTTGGGTTTGTAGGTTGTTGATTATGCTATTGAGATGAATGGTTGGAGTTTTGTCTGGCTCTGTTGAATTATGCTTTTGATTCTTAAATTCTGATGGTCTTGTTTGAAGCTTGTGACTGTATCCTGCAAATTTCCTTTGACACATGTCGGTTTGGTTTGCTGTTTTATTTTGGTATTGTGATTTTGGTTGTGGAGGGTAACGGAAATTTGACTTTGGTAAACAAAAATTGGATCCTTTTAAGATATTTACGTGCCGTTTGGATGAAGTAGCTATGGAAGCCACTGCATAGGAATGCTCGTTGATGCTAACCAACTTCACTAAACAGTTCCAACAACCATTGCAGATTGAAGCTTCTTCTCATGCTTATTAGCTGAAACATGGATGAGGAAGCTCAAGGAAAATATCAGTAAGTAGAGGATTCTCATACCTCCCATTCTCTCAACTCTATATGAAAAGAATGCTTGATGGGTAAGGCTTTTTATTCATTTAACTGTGGTGTCACATTCAGCTCTTTTTTACAGTTGGTTGTTTTTATTCCGTGTATGTCACATGAGCTTATTTCAAGGATAAATACTTCAATACTCTGGCAGAGCGTGATGGATGATACACAGGCACTAAGGAATGAATTACTTTAAGATTATATATGTGGTATTGTAATTTAAATTAAACTGTCTAAATTATGTATACCAGTTTAGATGTATGACGAATAAAAAATTAGTCTTATTTGATCATTTGATTATTAGATTGGTGGACACTCAATGGACAGTTAAAAATGAAAAATATCCAATGATTTTATTTTAAGAAACAAGTGTCCATGAATCAATACTTGGGATTATTCAACTAATTTGATTTTTGGACTACAAACCTAGCAACGGTAGGTCTCGCAATTTAGCTAGGTTTTTATTTGTTTATTTAACTATCAGATTGTTGGATGAAAAATATCCGATGGTATATTTTAAGAAACAAGTGTCCACAAATCAGAGGTTAGGATTGTTCAACCAATTTGTTATTATTATTATTTTTTTCTGGACTACAACTTAGCAACTGTAAGTCTCACAATTTATCAGGTTTTGGTGGGCCCTCAATGGATGGTTAAAATTGAAAAATATCTAATCATCTTATTTCAAGAAACAAGTGTCCAATGTCCACCAATCAAAGGTTAGGATTGTTCAACCAATGTGATTTTTGGACTGTAACTTAGCAATTGTAGGTTCAACAATTTAGCAGTATGCATAAATAAATCCTCTTTTTATCAAGTAAACTGAGGTAGATAAATCCAAGATTCCTAACTGACTTGTTTAAAAATCCAAACCAATAAAGTTTACAAGGGGTAATAAAATGTAGGAATTTTTACCACACATGCACAGACAACCAAACAAAAGAGTAGAAAAAGAGAAAACTAAAGAGACTTTGTTCTTCCAGGGAGTGTTGTATTATTATTACTTTTTTAAAAAAAAATTGATCATTGCCAGCCTACAATTTGATCATTACCAATATACAATTTGATCATTACCAGTCTACAATTTGCTGCAGATAAGAACTTGCTTCATATGTATGTAGATTCTCAGGAAAAGGTTATAGCTCAGTATCAGGTAACACCTTCTGTTCATTGGACATTTTCTTCTCCGCCTCTGCAAGTCTACAAACACTCTTAATTTATGTTTCTTATATATTTCAGATTGCCAAGAAGCAGAGGGAAGATTATCTACAACAAATGGAGATTTACAAATAGAAGAATGAGGTGCAATTTTCTTATCTCTTGAGAGTGTGGTCTCTTTACTGATTGAATCTTGATATTTTCTTGTTCTAGATGCAATTTTGTAACGCACTGAAAATCATAAACTCAACTCCCGAGTTCCAACGCATCACTTATGCAGCACAATGAATGATGATTGAATGTTGTCTATATTAGTGCATTGAACATGAGTGAGATTAAGCCAAAACAACATCTCATACTCCAGAGACAAGTGAGATAGCAAGCGGAAGACTGTGATAGATATATAAACTATATAAACTGTGGTGAGTCTCCAGAGTGTGATAATGTTACCAGGTTAACTATTTACAAGTACAATTCCAAAATATACCAAATTGAGGAAGTGTAATGTCTTCTATCCCAAATACCATAGCCCCGTCAATGCAATGCCAGGTCTTCATAGACCCGTCAGAGAGTTACATGTAGGAGAACTCCTCCTCAACATCATAGTAGTAGTCCGGCTCTGCTTCATAAGCATCGCCATCACCTGCAGCTAAGACAGTCTGGTTGGTGTTGCAAGTACCGTCCCGTAATGTGGGAGTGAGTGATCAATTCACTGGAACAATAAAGCATAGGTTAACATGTTATTAAAACAGCCAAGCAGTAATGATAAAGCAGTACAGTCAACAATCCAAGTACTTTTGTTAATGCAAGTATGAAATATTGTCATGATGTGCCCTCACCGACATACTCCCTCATGCGACACCATCTTACGTCTGCGGCATGCATTCATTCCTCAGTGCTACACATCTTCCAGGCACATGCAGTACGATGATGAGCATGATTACCGAGTTATTATTAGTCTATTTCAAACAGCAGGATTGGGAAACTAAGGTACCTCCCTTATATTATTCCCAAACATAATCCATTCTACGGTCGTCAAACCTAGATAATCTAATACAATAGTATGGTTCTAGGGCGTTGCAAAGGTTGTCAGGGCTGTTACATGCAATCGTTACACCACTCCCCCATCACCTTTTTAACGGTTCATCACTAAATTGATACAGGCCTAGTTCATACTCTATACACTGCGGCAAAACTCGTCGCCTCATTGCAAATTCAGTGTATGCTCGAGGTCACTACAAAGGGCTGCCAGGGCTGTTACACGCAATCGTTGCACCACTCCCCCATCACCTTATCAATGTAGGCCGACAGCATGAATATAGTGTCTCATACCACCATAATCGGCTCACGAGTCTGGTTGCTCAATAGACACTACAGGGAGGCTCGGGCTGACGCACTCGCAACACCACGAAACCCCAGCGTAGGACGACAGCTCGACCACGGTGTCCCATACCACCATGCCCGGCTCATGAGTCTTAGTGGATCGAGGTACCATGGTTAACGGGATTCCGCTGGTAAGTTTGGTACCCTAGGTTCAAGTAATGGCATCCAAACATGGGAACATACATAATACAAATTGGGTTACTTGACGAGCCAGACTAACACGAGTGCACAACCAACTGAACGACATGAAATGCATAAGCACTTCGCGTGGCCTAACCACTGTCGCCAACCGAAGTACAACTTGGGTTTGTCAGATACATCTCTCGTGGTGAATGAATCTCAGCCACGAATTCAATCCTGTTACCGATTGCTTGGACTATACAATAGCCCCAATCACATTCAATTACGGAATAGTTAAAGCAGTAATGGATCAAGATTTCAAATCATATAATCAAATATCCAATATTATCCGCTTAGGGTTGTCAGGGCTGTTGCACGGAATCGTTACACCACTCCCCAATCACCCTTCACGGCTCTTATGGAATATAACTTAAACATATGCAGTACATAGATAAAATTATACAATCAGTTGAGCATGTTATGAAGTACAACATAAACATGAGTTTGTACATATTCAATTCTTAATCACACAGATATCTAAAGAAATCATACATAGTTAAAGGAGTTGAGAATCATATCTCAACACCCTTATACATTACAATTTACTAGCTACTACCCATTCAAACATTTCAACAAACACTTTAGACTACATACATCAACATACATGACATATGTTGATCACATAAGTATTAGGCCAAATCCTTTCAGTAGGGAGTTACCCCAATTATAACACGCGTGCACCCACGACGGATAGTCATGGCAAGCAGGAATCCAAGTTCCATATTCATTCATTCATTTCCACAAACACTTGGGCTACACATTTTAACATATATAGCGTATAGTGGCCCTGGCGTGATTTAGGTCAAATCCTTTCGTCAAAGGGGTATCGCCTATACAACAATTATATATCCATGACAATTAGTCATGGCGAGCACAAATGCGAATTCTATACTCATTCGGTCATTTTCACAAACACTTAGAATACACTCTTTTAACATACATAGCGTATACTAGCAAAAACATGTATTAGGACGAATCCTTTCACCGAGTGAGTATTATACATATATATAGCATGTTCATACAGTAATTAATCATGGCTAACATACTCTCAAAATTTGTATATATACGGTCTTTTCTACAAATACGAGGAATACAGTATATTCAACATAGTTAATGTATAACTGAAAAATGAAACGAACAACACTTTATACATGTGCAATTGTGTGCAGATCACGAATCTATCATCATCTGACATTGAAAGTGTTGAAAACCATAACCTATACATCTAAAGTCCGCACCTTTTGTCGTAGAATCGTAAAGAACTCGATAGATTTGCTAAGTCTTCGTATACGGTAATTTGGCAACCTATAGCATGCTTTAGGTTAGTTATTTCATAACATACAACTATCAAAACCCCAAATCAGTTTAGGGTTAGGGTTTCTTACCTAGAAACGAAGTCGGAATCACCGGAAAAATGCTTAGATTGGGATGGTTAAGCTTGGATACGGTAGGATTGAGCATCAGGGAGATCATCCCACTTCTCTCACACTTTCTCTATCTTTTCTCTCTTCTCTCTCTTAGGGTTTTTCTCAAATTCGTATGGCTGAATGAGAGAGGGTTTTAAGGTCCTTATATAGCCTAAAACTACACCGAAATAGACCTAAGGTCAAGGTATACTTAGGTTATAACCAAAGTGGGTCAGTTTCAGCTCAACGGAGGACTTCTGGCGGCCCCCCTTGAGCCAAAGGTCGGACTTAAGCTCATAGACATTAGATCTAGGTTTAATTAAGTTTTCGTTCCGGTCAGATTCCCAGATCGCACGTGGCGGACCAGTTTCAGTTCAACGGTCAGTGAAACTCGATCAGAGATTTCAAGTACACTGACACGTGTATGAAATTTCTCCTGATCCGAGGGTGTAATCTGGCCTGATTCTGACGGTCAGGTTGCTCAATACTGAACCGCAAGCATCACATGCCAGATTTCATAAATCCTTATTTATTTTGGAATTATTTTCATGTTTCTCACACTCCTCGCTCCAGACTCAAGAAAATAGCCGTGGGACACTATTTGGATTTGATTTCCGAGATGGTTGTCAAGCCCAGCAAGGCGGTCCTAACCGTTTAACTTTGCGTTAATCGAACTTTCGATGTGCGGTCCAGATCTGATACGGAGTTTCAATATGCTCTCGAGAGCAACTGGGTAATGAGATTGATCCGAGATTTTAGGGTAACCTAGCGTCAATGATTCTACAAGTTTTGGGTCTTGCAGATCGTATTTAAAGTGGATCAAGTGGATTTCGTAGCTAATCTAGTTTAACACTTAGTTACTTTGTGAAGGATAAGGTAGTGAAAGTGAATTTGTAAAAGAAATGGGTTAAGAAGCGATTTTAGACTGTGGGATTGAGTTTTAACAAGTTAATAAGGTGTCAGGAGTGACCCATTGCCTAAGGACATCTAATTCCAGGTTAGCAAAAATTCAGGATGTTACAATCTACCCCCCTTAAAACAAAATTTCATCCCCGAAATTGCTAAGGGTAATAAGGAAAGATTTAATTATTTCTTTGCCTAAGTTTTATTGATTTCAAGTTTCTACGCATGGTAGGGTATATACTAGCCTAATTCATTTTTAGTCTACCCCCCTTAAAACTTATTTCTTTATCCATTTCTCGTACCCTTAGGTTTGCTACAATTTATTTCTTTACCTATTTGAAGTCTTAACGACAATTTCCAATTATTTAGAGTAAGATAGTTGTTTTCATTGTTTGACCAACACGGAGAGACAGTTATAATGGGCTTGATCCTGATACATCGATCATCTACCTAACCAGGGTAGAAGGCTCATTTTATCCCTTCCTAGTCCTGGTAGATCCTGGTCTTCTACTCGGTCAAAGCAGTGAGTCCATTGGTAGTCACCCAGGATTGAGAATTAGGTTAAGCCACAAATACTTCGAAGTTTAAATTTCAGTAACTCCATAGTCCGATCTCTCTAAAAACTTAAGGAATGTCTATCATTGAAAGGCTCAAATTTTCTATCTCTCGGGTTGCCCTTTAGGTCTTGGTCTAAGAGAGTCCTTGATATTATTATGTCCTTGGAAATGGTGAGTCAAATCTTACTAGATCATCCTACAACGGTTTCTCATGGTAGAACTTACTAGGGCTTCTATTATGTTCGTATTCAACGAGCACAGTTGTAGATGCATTGACCTTGGCTATTGTAACTTGGTTCGTACCCATTGTTAGGCTTATTCTATAATATGAAATTGTTTAACATTTGAACCCTAATTGCTTTACATTCTAAGGAAGATTCAGATCCTATTTAGTGACCAATCTTTGCGTACAGTCTGGATCAATTCCATTCAATCCTGGGCCAGTGGGGCAAGGGTCCACCACGTTTCCGCTGCGCCTATGAGCGGGTAGACGTTTATACCTACTTAACTCAACTAGGTTTATAACTTGTCTACCCCCCTTAAAATTGTTTCTATTCTCAGGGTTCAAGAATTTGTACATCGATCTATATGTCAGAACAAGTGGAAATTTGAGACCTATCTCTGGTATGACATGGGAAGCGATGTAGCAATACATTGGTCTTCTTTTCATCGTTGATGCGTATTATGGCATTGGTACCTATGATTATAGAAAGGATCTAAAGATGATGGGTATTGTGGTTGCTTTCAGGGGCAGGTGTGAGTTTGAGGCAAGATGCCTAATTCTACCCAGGAGTTTTGTCACGGTCCAGACTTATCCTATTTAATCATGTATAGCTTAACAGGCAGGCCATCTTTCTACATTCCTTAGGCCTAAAAGACAAAGTCTGTATTGGCTATATACTCCTAATACTTCTCAAAGACAAAGTTATAAACTTTCAGTTGCAAGTGGTCGGGCCAACACGGAAGGAAAGTTGTGTAATGGGTCTGAGTCGGTTAAGCCGAATACCTTCCTTAGCCTAACCAGTACTCTAGTCTGAATTTAGGAGTAGCGGTAATCCACTGGTTGTAAATCAAAGTCTATGCTTATACACTAGATGATTTTATACCCTTTCTAATATAAGAAATTGTCTTCTCGCTTAGGGTCAAAGTTGTCTGATCCGAATTGAGTTGCCCGAACTAGAATGTAACTATGCTCAAGCACTTCACACATGACCACACCAACTAAGGAGGTCCTAGGATTCATGTCATTACATCAGTAGATTTCTTATACTGTCAGATTTGTTTGCAAACCTAGGAGTACCAACTCTAGGTCCAAAACTCCAAGAGCCTATATGGCCAGTGGTCTTAAGTTGTACTAAATGGGACTGCATTACTAATCCTACCTCAGGATTGGGAATGTTATGTTTGGTAGGAGGGTGGGTGGGATTAAAATTAATTTTAGGCTTTGGAAAATGAGTCTTGTGTTGGAAAGTGTGAGATGGGATTTCCAAACCCCAAGATGTTGAATTTCTAAGTGTAATTTGAAAGGAAAATCTCAGAATTTACGTGTAATTGCATACATTCCAAACATGGTAGTGAAAAACATGGGATACACCCAATCTAGGGACCATACCCTACACGTACATTTATTGTTACTTTTATATTTCTATCCACCTTAAGCTCACCTAATGCAGTTGGCCGAACGGGCCATAAACGTCCTCAAACATCTAAAACATTCTACCAACTACTACACCCATCAACATGAAAACATAAACATCCAAAGACGGTAACCCATGCAAACTACAAGACCATAGTATGGATGGCTAGACATCCGAGAAAATAATCGTACTAAGCTCGGATAGAGCCATGGAAAAGTGAAAAAAAAGGGAGGAAATGGATGAGATCCTCGGGTCTCCACGGATGTGAGTCTCAATGGGGTTGTAGAGGCCAAGTGACAGAAAATGAAGAATGTAAAAGGGAGAAATGAGATAAGTTAGAAGGCTATACGATTTTGAGTCACAAATGGGAGGTGTACTAGCTCAAAATGAGAGAGAATGAAGAGGGTAGGGGGTAGGTACGACTGTAAACATTGGAAATGAATGGGTTGTGACCAAAAATGAAGGAATGGGTGATTGGAGGGAAGGTTTGAGAGAGAAAACAGCAAGTTAAAAGAGAAAGGAGGGCTTGAAGGGGTAGGAAATGAGAGAGGGGGCAAGAAAGACATGAAATAGGGGCCCCAGGCATTTTCGCGGGCCCCACACATGTCCAGGGGTCGGGCTGACACCGACCAGCACAGGCCCGACTAGCCCGGCCCAAGGGGACCGCGGTTGACCGCGGTGAGCGTGGTGCCGCCGCAGTAGAGCAGTGGCCACCCCCCTCCCAAGGTGCCAATGACACCTCGGGTCTACTGTGGGTCCCTCTAGATTACATCGAGTGGCCCTCGACTCCATTTCGAGTCGTTTCAGGTCATTCCGAGTATGTTTCTGATGTCTCTTGCATTTTCTAGTTTTTAACAGTTGGAATGGGGTGAATTGTGATCTAAACCCATCGTTTGATGGTCTAAAAGTGTTTTGGGGTTGACTCGTGCGATCACGATCGAGTACTGACTCAAACAAAAAGACCGATTTCAGTGAACTTTGTCGTTCGACGAATTTGGAAAATCCTAAGTCTGTTTCTACGTTCCGTCACTCCCTCCTAAGTCAGAGTGCGTCAGAGTGCGTCGTGTGACCATAACTCAGGTCCGGTTTAATCCAAATCATGCTCTGATACCATCTTGTAAGGCCCTGAAAATCGAGGGTCGAGTATAAACTCAACTCCCGAGTTCCAGCGCATCACTTATGCAACTAATGAATGATGATTGAATGTTGTCTATATTAGTGCATTGAACATGAGTGAGATTAAGCCAAAACAGCATATCATACTCTAGAGACAAGTGAGATAGCAAGCGGAAGACTGTGATAGATATATAAACTATATAAACTGTGGTGAGTCTCCAAAGTGTGATAATGTTACCAGGTTAACTATTTACAAGTACAATTCCAAAGTATACCAAATTAAGAAAGTGTAATGTCTTCTATCCCAAATATCATAGCCCCATCAATGCAATGTCAGGTCTTTATAGACCCGTCAAAGAGTTACATGTAGGAGAACTCCTCCTCAACATCATAGTAGTAGTCCGGCTCTGCTTCATAAGCATCGCCATCACCTGCAGCTAAGACAGTCTGGTTGGTGTTGCAAGCACCGTCCCGTAATGTGGGAGTGAGTGATCAACTCAGTGGAACAATAAAGCATAGGTTAACATGTTATGAAAACAGCCAAGCAGTAATGATAAAGCAGTACAATCAACAATCCTAAGTACTCTTGTTAATGCAAGTATGAAATGTTGTCATAATGCATGCCCTCACCGACATACTCCCTCATGCGACACCATCTTACGTCTGCGGCATGCATTCATTCCTCAGTGTTACACATCTTCTAGGCACATGCAGTGCGATGATGAGCATGATTACTGAGTCGTTATTAGTCCATTTCAAACAGCATGATTGGGAAACTAAGGCACCTCCCTTGTATCATTCCCAAACATGATCCATTTTAGGGTCGTCAAACTAGATAATCTCATACGATAGTGTGGTTCTAGGGCACTGCAAAGGCTGCCGGGGCTATTACACGTAATCGTTACACCACTCCCCATCACCTTTTTAACGGTTCATCACTAGATTGATACGGCCTAGTTCATACTCTATACACTGCGGCAAAACTCGTCACCTCACTGCAAATTCAGAGTATGCTCGAGGTCACTACAAAGGACTGTCAGGGCTGTTACATGCAATCGTTGCACCACTCCCCCATCACCTTATCAATGTAGGCTGACAGCATGAATATAGTGTCCCATACCACCATAATCGGCTCACGAGTCTAGTTGCTCAATGGACACTACGGGGAGGCTCGGGCTGACGCACTCGCAACACCACGAAACCCCGGCGTAGGCCGACAGCTCGACCACGGTGTCCCATACCTCCATGCCTGACTCATGAGTCTTAGCGGATCAAGGTACCATGGTTAACGGGATTCCACTGGTAACTTTGGTACCCTAAGTTCAAGCGGTGGCATCCAAACATGGTGAACATACATATGACAGATCGGGTTACTTGACGAGTCAGACTAACATGAGCGAACAACCAACTGAACGACATGAAATGCATAAGCACTTCACGTGGCCTAACCACTGTCGCCAACTGAAGTATAACTTGGGTTCGTCAGACACATCTCTCGTGGCAAATGAATCTCAGCCACGAATTCAATCCCGTTACCGATTGCCGGGACTATACAATAGCCCCAATCACATTCAATTACGGAATAGTTAAAGCAGTAATGGATCAAGATTTCAAATCATACAATCAAATATCCAATATTATCCGCTTAGGGCTGCCTGGGCTGTTGCACGGAATCGTTACACCACTCCCCCATCACCCTTCACGGCTCTTATGGAATACAACTTAAATATATGTAGTACATAGATAAAATCATACAATCAATTGAGCATGTTATGAAGTACAACATAAACA
Source organism: Magnolia changhungtana (assembly GCA_030180095.1). Taxonomy (NCBI): domain Eukaryota; kingdom Viridiplantae; phylum Streptophyta; class Magnoliopsida; order Magnoliales; family Magnoliaceae; genus Magnolia; species Magnolia changhungtana. The sequence goes on from JASAUF010000078.1 coordinate 1,101,012, forward strand.
TGAGTTTGTACATATTCAATTCCTAATCACACAATATCTAAAGAAATCATCCACATAGTTAAAGGAGTTGAGAATCATATCTCAAAACCCTTATACATTATAATTTACTAGCTACTACCCATTCAGACATTTCAACAAACACTTTAGACTACATACATCAACATACATGACATATGTTGATCACATAAGTATTAGGCCAAATCCTTTCACTAGGGAGTTGCCCTAATTATAACACGCGTGCACCCACGATGGATATTCATGGCAAGCAGGAATCCAAGTTCCATATTCATTCAGTCATTTCCACAAACACTTGGGCTACACATTTTAACATATATAGCGTATAGTGGTCGTGGCGTGATTTAGGGCAAATCCTTTCGTCAAAGGGGTATCATATATCCATGAAAATTAGTCATGGCGAGCATGAATGCAGATTCTATACTCATTCGGTCATTTTCACAAACACTTAGAATACACTCTTTTAACATACATAGCATATACTAGTAAAAACATGTATTAGGGCGAATCCTTTTGCCGAGTGAGTATTATACATATATATAACATGTTCATAAAGTAATTAATCATGGTTAACATACTTTCAAAATTTGTACGTATACAGTATTTCTACAAATACGAGGAATACAGTATATTTAACATAGTTAACGTATAACCGAAAAATGAAACAGACATCACTTTGTACATGCGCAATTGCATGCAGATCATGAATCTATCATTATCTGACATTGAAAGCGTTAAAAACTATAACCTATACATCTAAAGTCTGCACCTTTTGTTGTAGAATCGTAAAGAACTCGATAGATTTGCTAAGTCTTCATATACGGTAATTTGGCAACCTATAGCATGCTTTGGGTTAGTTATTTTATAACATATAACTATCAAAATCCTAAATCAGTTTAGGGTTAGGGTTTCTTACCTAGAAAAGAAGTCAGAATCGCCGGAAAAATGCTTAGATCGGGATGGTTAAGCTTGGATACGACAGGGTAGAGCATCAGGGAGATCCTCCCACTTCTCTCACACTTTTTCTCTCTTTTCTCTCTTTTCTCTCCTAGGGTTTTTCTTAAATTCGTATGGCTGAATGAGAGAGGGTTTTAAGGTCCTTATGTAGCCTAAAACTACACCGAAATAGACCTAAGGTCAAGGTATACTTAGGTTATAACCAAAGTGGGTCAGTTTCAGCTCAACGGAGGACTTTTGGCGGCCCCCCTTGAGCCAAAGGTCAGACTTAAGCTCATAGACATTAGATCTAGGTTTAGTTAAGTTTTCGTTTCGGTCGGATTTCCAAATCGCACGTGGCGGACCAGTTTCAGTTCAATGGTCAGTGAAACTCGATCAGGGATTTCAAGTACACTGACACGTGTATGAAATTTCTCCTGATCCGAGGGTGTAATCTGGCCTGATTTTGACGGTTAGGTTGCTCAATACTGAACCACAAGTGTCACATGCCAGATTTCATAAATCCTTATTTATTTTAGAATTATTTTCATGTTTCTCACACTCATCGCTCCGGACTCAAGCTAGTAGCCGTGGGACACTATTTGGATTTGATTTCCGAGATGGTTGTCAAGCCCAGCAAGGCGGTCCTAACCGTTTAACTTTGCGTTAATCGGACTTTCGATGTGCGGTCCAGATCTGATACAGAGTTTCAAAGTGCTCCCGAGAGCAACTGGGTAATGAGATTGATCCGAGATTTTAGGGTAACCTAGCGTCAATGATTCTATAAGTTTTGGGTCTTGCAGATCGTATTTAAAGTAGATCCAGTGAATTTCGTAGCTAATCTAGTTTAGCACTTAGTTACTTTGTGAAGGATAAGGTAGTGAAAGTGAGATTTGTGAAAGAAATGGGTTAAGAAGTGATTTTCGACTACGGGATTGAGTTCTGACAAGTTAATAAGGTGTCAGGAGCGACCCATTGCCTAAGGACGTCTAATTCCAGGTTGGCAAAAATCTGGGATGTTACAAATTTACCAAATTTATATATTGGAATTGGGCTTCCTCTTATATCTTCTTCTGTTATCCAATTTCATAAACTCTTACATATAACATATGTTGATACTCTATGATCTTAGTAAAAGTTTAAAGTGCAAGGCAAACTCACTCGCTCCGCAAATGCTATATATAGGCTTTCTTGGTTTATAGGCAAGAATAATGTATTGATGTAGTGCTTTGTGGACTATTATGTTTTTTTATTCTTGGAAGATAATTTCAACAGGCAATACTATGTATACCTTTGTGGTGTCGCTGAGGTTCAAATATTGTACAATAGTTGACTGCAAGTCATTAGATTTTACTAGATTTGGGGGGTTCCCGCACAGTGGCAGTTTGGTAATTTTGGAGTCCTTGGTTAGGGTTTGGGCTGAAAGTACGAGTGTTGGAGCCGACGCTTTCGGAGTCCGAACTCATTCTTTTGAAAAATAGAAAAATGGGAATATTAGTAAATATGGATTTTCTTATTAAGAAGAAAATGGAAGATGAATTGAAAAAACATTTCGGAGTTTTTTTTTCTTCTTTTTTGCTTCAAGAGAGAGATGAAGAGGTGGGAGTGGGGAAATTGAGGGAGAGAGTGGGGGAATGAAGTGGCCGCATGAGATTTGAAAAAAGGGTGTAGTTTGGTTTGAAAATGACATTTCGCATTTTTGTTTAACTTGAAAGTAAAGGTGATGCATCTTCTTATTTATTCAATCATAGAATGCAGAATGTTGCGGTTAAGGTTCTTACAGATCACGACTTTCATAAGGATCAACTGAAGGACTTTCTAAGGGAGGTATACATTTGAAACATTGTTAATAATGTTCTTTGAAACTGTACCCATTTATGTATCCGGATGTGCGTCGGAGATATCCGAATGTTAAACGGGGGTCTCTGAAAGGTGGGAACCACTTTATGACCATGATGAAGCTGTCCATTTCCTATGGACAACATTGGAGTGGCCTGGCCATTTGGATAGGCCGTGTTTTTGTATTTGTTCGAAATTGATGGAGCGGACCTAGATGTGCGTCGGAGCTATCCGGATGTTGAGCAGGGGTCCCTGGAAGGTGGGAACCGCTGTTATGACCATGATGAAGCTGTCCATTTCCTATGGATAGCATTGGAGTGGCATGACCATTTGGATAGGCCGTATTTATATCTGTATTTGCAGGGACCACACCCTTAACCTAAATCTAAACCTATAACCTAAGCCTAAATGTAAAACCTAAATGTAAACCTAAATGTATTCTCAAATCCCTAAACCTAAACCTACACCTAATCCTAATCTAAATTCCCTAACCTAAACTTAAACCTAAACTTGAAAACCGAAACCTTAACCCGATTCCGAACCCGAACCCGATTTTCTAAACCTAAACCTTAACCTATTCTCAATTCCCTAAAGCTATAACTTATAACTTAAAACATAAACCTAAACCTGTAACCTAAAACCTAAACCTAAACCTAAAACCTAAATATATTCTCAAATCCATCCCTAAACCTAAACCTACACCTAATCTTAATTTCAACTCCCTAACATAAACCTAAACTTAAACTTGAAAACTCAAACATAAACCCGATCCCGAACCCGAACCCAATTTTCTAAACCTAAACCTTAAACTATTCTCAATTCCTTAAAGCTATAACATATAACCTATAACCTAAACCTAAACCTAAACCTAAAACCTAAATGTATTCTCAAATCCCTAAACCTAAACCTACACCTAATCCTAATCTCAACTCCTAACCTAAACCTAAACCTAAACCTAAACTTGAAAAACTAAACCTAAACCCGATTCGAACCCGAACCCGATTTCCTAAACCTAAACCATAACCTATTCTCAATTCCCTAAAGCTATAACCTATAACCTATAACCTAAACCTAAACCTAAACCTAAACCTAAACCTAAACCTAAATGTATTCTCAAATCCCTAAACCTAAACCTACACCTAATCCTAATCTCAACTCCTAACCTAAACCTAAACCTAAACTTGAAAACCCAAACCTAAACCCGATCGCGAACCCGAACCCGAACCCGATTTCCTAAACCTAAACCTATAACCTAAACCTAAACCTAAAACCTAAAGGTATTCTCAAATCCCTAAACCTAAACCTACACCTAATCCAAATCTTAACTCCCTAACTTAAACCTAAACTGAAAACCTAAACTTGAAAACCCAATCCCGAACCCGAATCCGATTTCCTAAACCTAAACCTTAACCTATTCTCAATTCCCTAAAGCTATAACATATACCTAAAACCTAAACCTAAACCTATAACCTAAAACCTAAACCTAAACCTAAAACCTAAATGTATTCTCAAATCCCTAAACCTAAACCTACACCTAATCCTAATCTCAACTCCCTAAGCTAAACCTAAACCTAAACTTGAAAACCCAAACCTAAACCCGATCCTGAACCCGATTTCCTAAACCTAAACCTATAACCTAAACCTAAACCTATAACCTAAATGTATTCTCAAATCCCTAAACCTAAACCTACACCTAATCCTAATCTCTATTATCTAAGCTAAACCTAAACCTAAACTTGAAAACCCAAACCTAAAACCATTCCCGAACATGAACCTTATTTCCTAAACCTAAACCTATAACCTAAACATAAACCTAAACCTAAACCTAAATGCATTCTCAAATCCCTAAACTTAAACCTACACCTAATCCTAATCTCAACTCCCTAACCTAAACCTAAACCTAAACTTGAAAACCCAAACCTAAACCCGATCTCGAACACGAACCCGATTTCCTAAACCTAAACCTTAACCTATTCTCAATTCCCTAAAGCTATAACCTATAACCTAAAACCTAAACCTAAACCTATAACCTATAACCTAAATGCATTCTTAAATCACTAAACCTAAACTAACTCCTAATCCTAATCTCAACACTCTAACCTAAACCTAAACCTAAACTTGAAAACCCAAACCTTAACTCGATCCCGAACTCAAACCCGATTTCCTAAACCTAAACCTTAACCTATTCTTAACTCCCTAAAGCTATAACCTATAACCTATAACCTAAACCTAAACATAAACCTAAAACCTAAATATATTCTCAAATCCCTAAACATAAACCTACACCTAATCCTAACTCAACCTAAACCTAACCTAAACTTGAAAACCCAAACCTAAACCCGAACCCGATTTCCTAAACCTAAACCTAAAACCTAAACCTAAACCTAAAACCTAAATGTATTCTCATATCCCTAAACCTAAACCTACACCTAATCCTAATCTTAACTCCCTAACCTAAACCTAAACCTAAACTTGAAAACCGAAACCTAAACCCAATCCCAAACCCGACTCCAATTTCCTAAACCTAAATATTAACATATTCTCAACTCCCTAAAGCTATAACCTATAATGTAAGACTCGTATCCTAGTTCGTACTGTTCCGTTGAATTTCGCGATCCTTTTCGTCGAAGTCCGGCAGTCTGCGACCAATAACCGACATTTGCAATCGACCCTAAGTCGTATCCTATAGATTCGAGTAGGTTTAATCCAGGACTTGTACCATTGCGATCGCACCGTCGCCGCAGTTCCGTCGCCGCATCTTACGCATCGATCCGATACCCTGACCAGAATATGCGGGCCAGCGTTCATTTCGAAGAAAACGCCACGCGTTACAATCCCAAGAGAATCTCTATAACGTGTCCCATCAATCAATCAATAACACTATGTCAAGTACACATCACCTTTCACCCCATCCCCAAGCAACCACCAAGTCAACTCTTTCTCACCCTCTCACTTACACAACCATACATGTCAAGTACACATCACACATCACTCACCATTTCACCCATCACACCCATCCCTCACTTCTCTTACAACACTCTCTCCCTCTCTCATTTCCCATAGCACAATTCCAAACCCATGTAAGAAACCTACGTCCAAGCTCTTCCAAGGTGAGAAAATGAGTTGTGTGGCCCACCTCTCCTATCCCAAAAATCCTCCATCCTAGCCCTTCATTTCTCATCTCTTTTGTCGAAGTGAAGCATAAGGAGATTGGCGTTCCAACAGACCGAGAAGATCGAACGGTGGGTGCTTCCATAGGCTAGATTTCATTGTTTAGATGATGGGCCAAGTGAGGCCTACCGATCAATGGTGTGGATCTCTCTTTGGACAATAAGATGTGGCCGATGGCCTACCTTGATTATCACTTGATGTATGATTGAATGCTAGGGAGGGCCCATAGTGGCGGGGTCCCTCCATTACTCGTGTTTCACTCTCTTTTTCTTTTTCCCTCTCTTTTTATTTACTTTTTTTTGTGATGACATGGCCGTGAGGCCCACCCAGATGGACTCCACCCTAAGGCATGAATTGTATCCAAGTCATCTATAGGTGGGGCCCACTTCATAAGTGTTGTGTCCACCCCATCCATCTCTTGGTGGTCCACGTGGGCAGCCACCTGAAATACACAAACATCCAGCATCCAGGGACGCTGGACGATGAAAGGAAAACACAAATGTAAGCCTAGGTTAAAGGCTATTTGGGTGAACCACTGGCGTAGGCCCCACCTTGATATATGTAGTAAATCCACGCCGTCCATTCCATTCTACAGATCATTTTAGGCGTTGAGCTAAAAGATGATGCCGATCCGAATTTCTGGTGGGCCATGGCGTGGGAAACAGTTTCTTTACCATTGAAACTTCCCTGCTGTTTCTGTACCCCGATATATGCCCAATATTGGGCTTGTTGCAATTGTTATAAGTTGTAGGACGTAATGGGTGGGGTGGATTTATCGGATGCAGGTCCAACGCATGAAAAACCACAAAATTTCGTGATTAAAAAAAAATGATAACAACAATAGCATTACTGCTGCTGCTATCAGAGAAAGAGGACGCACAGGTGTCTTGCGTGATGCGGACAAGTAGGGTCCCACGACTCCAGCCGTGGGCCCCACCATGATGTATGTATGTCATCTATGCCGTTCATGAGGTGGGCCCCTGCTTGAAGTGGGCCTCCTCCCAAAATCAGGCCCATCCAAAGCTCAGGTGGCCCACATCACAAGAAACAGTGTGAATTGAACCGTCTGCCATTGAAACCCTTTTTGGGTCCACGAAAGTTTTGGATCAAGATGAAATTTGTTTTTACCCTTTATCTAGGTCTACGTGACCGTATGGATGGTCTGGATTGCAAATAAACACTATGGTGGGCCCCACAGTAATATGTATTTTATTCCCACCATCAAGGCGGACGGTGGAGCCCACTGTGATTTATGTGTTCTATCCCCATCGTCCAGGGGACAGTGGGTGTGCGTGTGTGTGCGTGCGTGTGTGTGCATGTTGTGTGTGCGTGTGTGGATGTGTATATATATATATATGTATGTATGTATATATATATTATTTATAAATTATATATTACATTTTATATATGTATGTATGTATTTGTGGCCATTATTAAGGTCCACCTTGGCATTCCTAAGGCCCATATGAGGAGGCCCATATTGATGTAATTGTGGCCATTGTTGAGGCCCACCTTGGTATATGTAAGGCCCAAGTGATTAGGCCCACCTTGCCATAATTATGGCCCATTGTTGAGGCTCACCTTGATGTGTATGAAGCCATTGTTGAGGTCCACTTTGATGTGAATGTAAGGCCCATATTATGAGGCCCATTCAATGTATTTGTGGCCCGCGGTTGAGGCCCACTTTGATATATAAGGCCATGTTATGAGGCCCATTATGATGAACTCAAAGGCCCTTGGGATATGGCCCATTGCAATGTACATAAGGCTAATTAATGTAGCCCACTTAATTTATAAAAGGCCCATATAATGCGGACCATTCGATGTATCTAAGGCCCATGGGTTGAGGCCCAATAGGTTGTCCTTTGGGTCCATTGCAATGCGTAATTTCTTCATGGTTTGTGGCGGGCCATGCCTTGGGAGAATGTTGGTTTGACGTCCACATTGTAAGAATAATGTTGGTTTAATGTCTGCATTATAAATCTCCCTAGGCCCATTGATAGGCCCATACTTGTTGTGCGTAGGCCATCTAGGCCCACCTTCGTTTTGAGGATAGTTTATCACCTTATAACATGCTTAGTGTAACTCCATGGTTCATGCCCATACGCATCATATGTATGCTTGATATGAGAAATGTATGGTCATAGCATAAGTCGTCGGGCTGAGACATTTACGGGACAAATTATGAGAAGGAGTGCCCCACATGATCGCGTGATACACGCAAGATTGCTGCATGACTGACGGTGTGACTCATGCATTTCGCATTATGTGTCGTGATCACTGTACCCCTAACGACATCAGGGCCATGGCTCCACAGACACATCGTGGATGGCCGTATCGGATACCGAAAATACTTGGTTCTAGCACTGTGGACACTTAGGATGTCCTTAGGTGAAAGTCCCAGAACCTTTTTGGTATCGGGAGTTGCTCCAACATCTAGACCAAGTGGATACACAAGTGCCCGAGTGCCGAATACCACTAGGCCGCGTCTCCCACTATGTCGAGGTTGGTTGGAAGGGGGTGTGGCCTTATCCGCCTGAGTGAGGGGGCTATAAGCTAGGCTGAGTTTAACCAGCTCACAAATGAGTCCGCTATCGACGAGCTGGGTAGGTATTGGAAGACTACTGGTCAGGCGGATAGTGTGGTCTCTTCCACTTGCTTGACTGTGCAGCTAGGGAGGAGGCAGTTAGTGTGAGGTGTATTAAACTCCGGTGATATTTAGAGAAGAACTGTACTGATATATGTACTTGATGATTACTGACATGCTTGTATTGCATCTCGCATATGACATTTAGCTACATAGGCCTCGCATCGCATGACTTTGGTATGGCCGATAGCATTCATGTTTTGCATTACGTAACTTTGGTACAACTGAAAGCATTCATGGACTTACCACATATTTTTGCAATATTTTGATATTATATACTTGGCACTCGTCATGCGCCCACACTTACACCACCCTCTAAGCTTTCATAAGCTTATGCACAACCATTGCGTGCAGCTAGCGTTGGACAGCAGCAGCGCTGAGACAGGAGTGTGCATCTGACCATTTTGGAGTTTTGATCACCTTGAATTTCCCTTTCCGTATTGAACTTAAAGTTTTTGATATAGTGAATATGTGGTGATGTTGTTTTGTGACTTGGTTATGCTTGTGATTATGCTATATTATAAAAAAAACATACTAAAAATTCTCCTTTTAGGATATCAGGATCGAAAATCTGGCGTATGGGCGCTAGGAGGTGAGAATGGGGTACCACGGAGGCTATCGACATCGGACTCGGTGATCGAAAATTTTGTGAGCCAATTTTCCAAGTTTGGGGCATGACATATAATCTATAACATAAAACCTAAACCTAAACCTAAACCTATAACCTAAAACATAAACCTAAACCTAAAACCTAAATATATTCTTAAATCCCTAAACCTAAACCTATAACCTAAAACATAAACCTAAACCTAAAACCTAAATATATTCTAAAATCCCTAAACCTAAACCTACACCTAATCCTAATCTCAACTCCCTAACCTAAACCTAAACCTAAACTTGAAATCCCAAACCTAAACCCGATCCCAAACCTGAACCCGATTTCCTAAACCTAAACCTTAACCTATTCTCAATTCCCTAAAGCTATAACATATAACTTATAACCTAAACCTAAACCTATAACCTAAACCTAAACCTAGAACCTAAAAGTAGTCTCAAATCCCTAAACCTAAACCTACACCTAATCCTAATCTTAACGCCCTAAGCTAAACGTAAACCTAAACTTGAAAACCCAAACCTAAACCCGATTCCGAACCCCGAACCCGATTTCCTAAACCTAAACCTATAACCTAAACCTAAACCTAAAACCTAAATGTATTCTCAAATCCCTAAACCTAAACCTACACCTAATCCTAATCTCAACTCCCTAACCTAAACCTAAACCTAAACTTGACAACCGAAACCTAAACCCGATCCCGAACCCGATTTCTTAAACCTAAACCTTAACCTATTCTCAATTCCCCAAAGCTATAACTTATAACCTATAACCTAAAACCAAAACCTAAACCTATAACCTAAAACCTAAACCTAAACCTAAAACCTAAATGTATTCTCAAATCCCTAAACCTAAACCTACACCTAATCCTAATCTCAACTCCTTAACCTAAACCTAAAACTAAACATGAAAACCCAATCCCGAACCCGAACCCGAACCCGATTTCATAAACCTAAACCTTAACCTATTCTCAATTCCCTAAAGCTAAAACCTATAACTTAAAACTTAAACATAAACCAATAACCTATAACCTAAACCTAAACCTAAAACCTAAATGTATTCTCAAATCCCTAAACCTAAATGTACACCTAATCCTAATCTCAACTCCCTAACCTAAACCTAAACCTAAACTTCAAAACCCAAACCTTAACACAATCCCGAACCTGAACCCGATTTCTAAACCTAAACCTTAACCTATTCTCAATTACCTAAAGCTATAACCTATAACCTATAACCTAAACCAAAACGTAAAACCTAAATGTATTCTCAAATCCCTAAACCTAAACCTACACCTAATCCTAATCTCAACTCCATAAGCTAAGCCTAAACCTAAACTTGAAATCCCAAACCTAAACCCGATCCCGAACCCGAACCCGATTTCCTAAAACTAAACCTAAACCTAAAACCTAAATGTGTTCTCAAATCCCTAAACCTAAACCTACACCTAATCCTAATCTCAACTCCCTAACCTAAACTTGAAAACCGAAACCTAAACCCGATCTCGAACCGAAACCGATTTCCTAAACCTAAACCCTAACCTATTCTCTCTAAAGTTATAACCTATAAATATATAAAACCTAAATAACCTATAACCTAAAACCTAAACCTAAACCTAAAACCTAAATGTATTCTCAAATCCCTAAACCTAAACCTACTCCAAATACTAATCTCAACTCCCTAACCTAAACCTAAACCTAAACTTGAAAACCTAAACCTAAACCTAATCACGAACCCGAACCCGATTTCCTAAACCTAAACCTTAACCTATTCTCAATTCCCAAAAGCTAGAACCTATAACCTATAACCTATAACCTAAATGTATTCTCAAATCCTTAAACCTAAACCTACACCTAATCCTAATCTCAACTCCCTAAGCTAAACCTAAAACTAAACTTGAAAACCCAAACCTAAACCCGATCCCGAACCCTTACCCAAACCCGATTTCCTAAACCTAAACCTAAAACTAAAACCTACATGTATTCTCAAATCCATAAACCTAAACTTGCACCTAATCCTAATCTCAACTACCTAACCTAAACCTAAACCTAAACTTGAAAATCGAAACCTAAAACCAGATCCCGAACCCGAACCCGATTTCTAAACCTAAACATTAACCTATTCTCAATTCCCTAAAGCTATAACCTATAAGCTATAACTATAACCCAAACCTAAACCTATAACCTATAACCTAAAAAAACCTAAACCTAAACCAAAAACCTAAATGTATTCTTAAATCCCTAAACCTAAACCTACACCAAATCCTAATCTCAACTCCCTAACCTAAACCTAAACCTAAACTTGAAAACCCAAACCTAAACCCGATCCCGAACCCAAACCCGATTTTCAAAACCTAAACCTTAACCTATTCTCAATTCCCAAAAGCTAGAACCTATAATATATAACCTAAACCTAAACCTATAACCTAAATGTATTCTCAAATCCCTAAATATAAACCTACACCTAATCTTAATCTCAACTCCCTAAGCTAAACCTAAACCTAAACTTGAAAACCCAAACCTAAACCCGATCCGAACCCTTACCCAAACCCGATTTCCTAAACCTAAACTACAATAAACCTAAACTAAACCTAAATGTATTCTCAAATCCCTAAACCAAAACATGCACCTAATCCTAATCTCAACAACCTAACCTAAACCTAAACCTAAACTAGAAAATCGAAACCTAAACCCGATCCCCGAACCCAAACCCGATTTCTAAACCTAAACCTTAACCTATTCTCAATCCCTAAAGCTATAACCTATAACCTATAACCTATAATAACCTATAACCTAAACCTAAACCTAAAACCTAAATGTATTCTTAAATCCCTAAACCTAAACCTACACCTAATCCTAATCTCAACTCCCTAAACTAAACCTAAACCAAAACTTGAAAACCCGAACCTAAACCCGATCCCGAACCCGAACCCGATTTCTAAACATAAACCTTAACCAATTCTCATTTCCCTAAAGCTATAATCTATAACTTAAAACTTAAACCTAAACCTATAACCTATAACCTAAACCTAAACATAAAACCTAAATGTATTCTCAAATCCCTAAACCTAAACCTAAACCTAATCCTAATCTCAACTCCCTAACCGAAACCAAAACCTAAACTTGAAAACCCAAACCTTAACCCGATCCCGAACTCCGAACCCGATTTCCTAAACCTAAACCTATAACCTATTCTCAATTCCCTAAAGCTATAACCTATAACCTATAACCTATAACCTATAAGCTAAACCTAAACCTAAAACCTAAATGTAATCTCAAATCCCTAAACCTAAACCTACACCTAATCCTAATCTCTATTCCCTAAGCTAAACCTAAACCTAAACTTGAAAACCCAAACCTAAACCCGATCCCGAACCTGAACCCTATTTCCTAAACCTAAACCTATAACCTAAACCTAAAACCTAAATGCATTCTCAAATCCCTAAACCTAAACCTACACCTAATCCTAATCTCAACTCCCTAACCTAAATCTAAACCTAAACTTGAAAACCCAAACCTAAACCCGATCCAGAACACGAACCCGATTTCCTAAACCTAAACCTTAACCTATTCTCAATTCCCTGAAGCTATAACCTATAACCTAAAACCTAAACCTAAACCTATAAACTATAACCTAAATGCATTCTCAAATCCCTAAACCTAAACCAACTCCTAATCCTAATCTCAACTCCCTAACCTAAACCTAAAACTAAACTCGAAAACCCAAACCGAAACCCGATCCCGAACCCGAACCCGATTTCCTAAACCTAATCCTTAACCTATTCTCAATTCCCTAAAGCTATAACCAATAACCTATAACCTAAACATAAACATATAACCTAAATGTATTCTCAAATCTCTAAACCAAAACCTACACCTAATCCTAATCTCAACTCCCAAAGCTAAACCTAAACCTAAACTTGAAAACCTAAACTAAACCCGATCACGAACCCGATTTCCTAAACCTAAACCTATAACCTAAACCTAAACCTAAAACCTAAATGTATTCTCAAATCCCTAAACCTAAACTTAAACCTAATCCTAATCTCAACTCCCTCACCTAGACCTAAACCTAAACTTGAAAACCGAAACCTAAACCCGATCCCGAGCCCGAACACCGATTTCCTAAACCTAAACCTTAACCTATTCTCAATTCCCTAAAGTTATAACCTATAACCTATAACCTAAAACTTAAACCTAAACCTAAAACCTAAAACCTAAACCTAAAAAAAAACATAAATGTATTCTCAAATCCCTAAACCTAAACCTACACGTAATCCTAATCTCAACTCCTTAACCTAAACCTAAACCTAAACATGAAAACCCAAACCTAAACCCGATCCCGAACCCGAACCCGATTTCCTAAACTTAAACCTTAACCTATTCTCAATTCCCTAAAGCTATAACTATAACTTAAAACTTAAACCTAAACCTATAACCTATAACCTAAACCTAAACCTAAAACCTAAATGTATTTCAAATCCCTAAACCTAAACCTTCACCTAATCCTAATCTCAACTCCCTAACCTAAACCTAAACCTAAACTTGAAAACCCAAACCTAACCCGATCTCGAACCCCAATCCGATAAACCTAAACCTTAACCTATTCTCATTTCCTAAAATAACCTAAACCTAAATAAACCCTAAACCTAAACCTAAACCTAAAACCTAAATGTATTCTCAAATCCCTAAACCTAAGCTTACACCTAATCCTAATCTCAACTCCCTCACCTAAACCTAAACCTAAACTTGATAACCTAAACCTAAACCCGATCCCGAACTCTAACCCGATTTCCTAAACCTAAACTCACCTAACCTAAGCCTAAAAAACCTAAATGTATTCTCAAATCCCTAAACCTAAACCAACACGTTAATCCTAATCTCAACTCCCTAACCTAAAAACCTAAACCTAAACTTAAAACCAAACCTAAACCGATCTCCGAACCCGAACCCGATTTCCTAAACCTAAACCTTAACCTATTCTCAATTCCCCTAAAGCTATAACTTATAACTATAACCTAAACCTAAACCTAAACCTAAAAAATAAACTAAAACCTAAATGTATTCTCAAATCCCTAAACCTAAACCTACACCTAATCCTAATCTCAACTCCCTAACCTAAACCTAAACCTAAACTTGAAAACCCAAACCTAAACCCGATCCGAACCCGAACCCGATTTCCTAAACCTTAACCTTAACCTATTCTCAATTCCCTAAAGTTAAACCTATAACCTATAACCTAAACCTAAACCTATAACCTAAACCTAAACCATAAACCTAAATGTATTCTCAAATCCCTAAACCTAAACATACACCTAATCCTCATCTCAACTCCCTAAGCTAAACCTAAACCTAAACTTGAAAACCCAAACCTAAACCGGATCCCGAACCCGAACCCGATTTCCTAAACCTAAACCTATAACTTATTCTAACCTCTAACCTAAACCTAAACCCGTAACCTAAATAACCTATACCTAAACCTAAAACCTAAATGTATTCTAAATCCCTAAACCTAAACCTACACCTAATCCTAATCTCAACTCCCTAACCTAAACCTAAACCTAAACTTGAAAACCCAAACCTAAACCCGATCCCGAACCCGAACCCGATTTCCTAAACTTAAACCTAAAACCTAATTCTCAATTTCTCAAACTTATAACTTATAACCTAAACCTAAACCTAAACCTATAACCTATAACCTAAACCTAAACCTAAAACCTAAATATTCTCAAATCCCTAAACCTAAACCTACACCTAATCCTAATCTCAACTCCTAAGCTAAACCTAAACCTAAACTTGAAAACCCAAACCTAAACCCGATCCTGAACCCGATTTCCTAAACCTAAACCTATAACCTAAACCTAAACCTAAAACCTAAATGTATTCTCAACTCCCTAAACCTAAACTTAAACCTAATCTTAATCTCAACTCCCTAACCTAAACCTAAACCTAAACTTGAAAACCGAAACCTAAACCCGATCCCGAGCCCGAACCCGATTTCCTAAACCTAAACCTTAACCTCTTCTCAATTCCCTAAAGTTATAACCTAAAACCTATAACCTATAACCTAAACCTAAACCTAAAACCTAAAACCTAAACCTAAACAAAAAAACATAAATGTATTCTCAAATCCCTAAACCTAAACCTACACGTAATCCTAATCTCAACTCCTTAACCTAAACCTAAACCTAAACTTGAAAACCCAAACCTAAACCCAATCCCGAACCCGAACCCGATTTCCTAAACCTAGACCTTAACCTATTCTCAATTCCCTAAAGCTATAACCTATAACTTAAAACCTAAACCTAAACCTATAACCTAAAATCTAAACCTAAACCAAAAGCCTAAATGTATTCTCAAATCCCTAAACCTAAACCTACACCTAATCCTAATCTCAACTCCCTAACCTAAACCTAAACCTAAACTTGAAAACCCAAACCTAAACCCGATCCCGAACCCGAACCCGATTTCCTAAAATAAACCTAAACCTAAACCTATTCTCAAATCCCTAAACCTATAACCAACATAACCTATAACCCCTAACCTAAACCTAAACCTAAACTTAAAACCTAAACATATTCCTAAACCTAAAACCTAAATGTACTCCCTAACCTAAACCTAAACCTTAAATTCTCAATTCCCCTAAAGATATAACCTAAACCTATAACATAACCTTATAACCTAAACCTAAACCTATAACCTAAAACCTAAACCTAAACCTAAAACCGAAATGTATTCTCAAATCCCTAAACCTAAACCTACTCCTAACTAATCTCAACTCCCTAACTAAACTTGAAAAACCTAAACCCGATCCCGAACCTGAACCCGATTTCCTAAACCTTAACCTTAACCTGTTCTCAATTCCCTAAAGTTATAACCTATAACCTAAACCTAAACCTATAACCTAAACCTAAACCTTAAACCTAAATGTATTCTCAAATCCCTAAACCCAAACATACACCTAATCCTCATCCCAACTCCTTAAGCTAAACCTAAACCTAAACTTGAAAACCCAAACCTAAACCGGATCCCGAACCCGAACCCGATTTCCTAAACCTAAACCTATAACCTATAACCTCTAACCTAAACCTAAACCTGTAACCTATAACCTAAACCTAAACCTAAAACCTAAATGTATTCTTAAATCCCTAAACCTAAACCTACACCTAATCCTAATCTCAACTCCCTAACCTAAACCAAACCTAAACTTGAAAACCCAAACCTAAACCCGATCTCGAACCCGAACCCGATTTCCTAAACTTAAACCTTAACCAATTCTCAATTCCCTAAAGCTATAACTTATAACTTAAAACCTAAACCTAAACCTATAACCTATAACATAAACCTAAACCTAAAACCTAAATGTATTCTCAAATCCCTAAACCTAAACCTACACCTAATCCTAATCTCAACTCCCTAAACCTAAACCTAAACCTAAACTTGAAAACCCAAACCTAACCCGAACCCTAAACGAAAACCCGATTTCCTAAACCTAAACTTTAACCTATTCTCAATTCCCTAAAGCTATAACCTATAACCTAAACCTAAACCTAAACTAAACCTAAACCTAAAACCTAAAACTAAAACCTAAATGTATTCTCAAATCCGTAAACCTAAGCCTGCACCTAATCCTAATCTCAACTCCCTAAGCTAAACCTAAACTTAAACATGATAACCCAAACCTAAACCCGATCCCGAACCTGAACCTGATTTCCTAAACCTAAACCTAAAACCTAAATATATTCTCAAATCCCTAAACCTAAACCAACACCTAATCCTAATCTCAACTCCCTAACCTAAACCTAAACCTAAACTTGAAAACCGAAACCTAAACCCGATCCCGAACCCGAACCCGATTTCCTAAACCTAAACCTTAACCTATTCTCAATTCCCTAAAGTTATAACCTATAACTTATAACCTATAACCTAAACCTAAACCTATAACCTAAAACCTAAACCTAAACCTAAAACCTAAAAAAACCTAAATGTATTCTCAAATCCCTAAACCTAAACCTACACCTAATCCTAATCTCAATCTCAACTCCCTAATCTAAACCTAAACCTAAACTTGAAAACCCAAACCTAAACCCGATCCGAACCCGAACCCGATTTCCTAAACCTAACCTTAACTATTCTAATTCCCTAAAGTTATAACCTATAACCTAAACCTAAACCTATAACCTAAACATAAACCATAAACATAAATGTATTCTCAAATCCCTAAACCCAAACATACACCTAATCCTCATCCCAACTCCCTAAGCTAAACCTAAACCTAAACTTGAAAACCCAAACTTAAACCCGGATCCCGAACCCGAAACCCGATTTCTAAACCTAAACCTATAACCTATAACCTCTAACCTAAACCTAAAACCCTAAACCTATAACCTATAACCTATAACCTAAACCTAAAACCTAAATGTATTCTTAAATCCCTAAACCTAAACCTACACCTAATCCTAATCTCAACTCCCTAACATAAACGAAAACCTAAACTTGAAAACCCAAACCTAAACCCGATCCCCAAACCGAACCCGATTTCTAAACCTAAACCTAAACCTAACCAATTCTCAATTCCCTAAAGTTATAACTTATAACTTAAAAACCTAAACCTAAACCTATAACTTATAATAACCTAAACCCAAACCTAAAACCTAAATGTATTCTCAAATCCCTAAACCTAAACCTACACCTAATCCTAATCTCAACTCCTAAGCTAAACCTAAACCTAAACTTGAAAACCCAAACCTAAACCCGATCCATAACCCGATTTTCTAAACCTAAACCTATAACCTAAACCTAAACCTAAAACCTAAATGTATTCTCAAATCCCTAAACCTAAACTTAAACATAATCCTAATCTCAACTCCCTCACCTAGACCTAAACCTAAACTTGAAAACCGAAACCTAAACCCGATCCCGAGCCCGAACCCGATTTCCTAAACCTAAACCTTAACCTATTCTCAATTCCCTAAAGTTAAAACCTATAACCTAAAACCTAAAACCTAAACCTAAACCTAAAACCTAAATCTAAACCTAAACAAAAAACATAAATGTATTCTCAAATCCCTAAACCTAAAGCTACACGTAATCCTAATCTCAACTCCTTAACCTAAACCTAAACCTAAACTTGAAAACCCAAACCTAAACCCGATCCCGAACCCGAACCCGATTTCCAAAACCTAGACCTTAACCTATTCTCAATTCCCTAAAGCTATAACCTATAACTTAAAACCTAAACATAAACCTATAACATAAAACCTAAACCTAAACCAAAAGCCTAAATGTATTCTCAAATCCCTAAACCTAAACCTACACCTAATCCTAATCTCAACTCCCTAACCTAAACCTAAACCTAAACACGAAAACCTAAACCTAAACCCGATCCGAACCGAACGATTTCTAAACATAAACCTAAAACCTAAATGTATTCTCAAATCCCTAAACCTAAACCAACACCTAATCCTAATCGCAACTCCCTAACCTAAACCAAAACCTAAACTTGAAAACCGAAACCTAAACCCGATCCGAACCCGAACCCGATTTCCTAAACCTAAACCTTAACCTATTCTCAATTCCCTAAAGATATAACCTATAACCTATAACATATAACCTAAACCTAAACCTATAACCTAAAACCTAAACCTAAACCTAAAACCTAAATGTATTCTCAAATCCCTAAACCTAAACCTACTCCTAATCCTAATCTCAACTCCTAACCTAAACCTAAACCTAAACTTAAACCTAAACCCGATCCCGAACTTGAACCCGATTTCTAAACCTTAACCTTAACCTATTCTCAATTCCCTAAAGTTATAACCTATAACCTAAACCTAAACCTATAACCTAAACCTAAACCTTAAACCTAAATGTATTCTCAAATCCCTAAACCCAAACATACACCTAATCCTCATCCCAACTCCCTAAGCTAAACCTAAACCTAAACTTGAAAACCCAAACCTAAAGCGGATCCCGAACTCGAACCCGATTTCCTAAACCTAAACCTATAACCTATAACCTATAACCTCTAACCTAAACCTAAACTCGTAACCTATAACCTAAACCTAAATCTAAAACCTAAATGTATTCTTAAATCCCTAAACCTAAACCTACACCTAACCCTAATCTCAACTCCCTAACCTAAACCAAAACCTAAAGTTGAAAACCCAAACCTAAACCCGATTCCGAACCCGAACCCGATTTCCTGAACTTAAACCTTAACCAATTCTCAATTCCCTAAAGCTATAACTTATAACTTAAAACTAAACCTAAACCTATAACCTATAACCTAAACCTAAACCTGAAACCTAAATGTATTCTCAAATCCCTAAACCTAAACCTAGACCTAATCCTAATCTCAACTCCCTAACCTAAACCTAAACCTAAACCTGAAAACCCAAACCTTAACCCGATCCTGAACCCGAACCCGATTTCCTAAACCTAAGCTTTAACCTATTCTCAATTCCCTAAAGCTATAACCTATAACCTATAACCTAAACCTAAAACCTAAACCTAAACCTAAAACCTAAATGTATTCTCAAATCCATAAACCTAAGCCTACACCTAATCCTAATCTCAACTCCCTAAGCTAAACCTAAACCTAAACATGATAACCCAAACCCAAACCCGATCCCGAACACAGAACGATTTCTAAACCTAAACCTAAAACCTAAATGTATTCTCAAACCCCTGAACCTAAACCAACACCTAATCCTAATCTCAACTCCCTAACCTAAACCTAAACCTAAACTTGAAAACCGAAACCTAAACCCGATCCCGAACCCGAACCCAATTTCCTAAACCAAAACCTTAACCTATTCTCAATTCCCTAAAGCTATAACCTATAACCTATAACCTAAACCTAAAACCTAAACCTAAACATAAACCTAAATGTATTCTCAAATCCCTAAACCTAAACCAACTCCTAATCCTAATCTCAACTCCCTAACCTAAACCTAAACTAAACTTGAAAGCCGAAACCAAAACCCGATCCCGAACCTGAACCCGATTTCCTAAACCTTAACCTTAACCTATTCTCAATTCCCTAAAGTTATAACCTATAACCTAAACCTAAACCTAAACCTAAATGTATTCTCAAATCCCTAAACCCAAACATACACCTAATCCTCATCCCAACTCCCTAAGCTAAACCTAAACCTAAACTTGAAAACCCAAACCTAAACCGGATCCCGAACCCGAACCGATTTCTAAACCTAAACCTATAACCTATAACCTCTAACCTAAACCTAAAACGTAACCTATAACCTATACCTAAACCTAAAACCTAAATGCATTCTTAAATCCCTAAACCTAAACCTACACCTAATCCTAATCTCAACTTCCTAACATAATCCAAAACCTAAACTTGAAAACCCAAACCTAAACCCGATCCCAAACCCGAACCCGATTTCCTAAACTTAAACCTTAACCAATTCTCAATTCCCTAAAGCTATAACTTGTAACTTAAAACCTAAACCTAAACCTATAACTTATAACCTAAACCTAAACCTAAAACCTAAATGTATTCTCAAATCCTAAACCTAAACCTACACCTAATCCTAATCTCAACTCCTAAGCTAAACCTAATCCTAAACTTGAAAACCCAAACCTAAACCCGATCCCGAACCCGATTTCCTAAACCTTAGCCTATAACCTAAACCTAAACCTAAAACTTAAATGTATTCTCTACTCCCTAAACCTAAACTTAAACCTAATCCTCACTCAACTCCCTCACCTAGACCTAAACCTAAACTTGAAAACCGAAACCTAAACCAATCCCGAGCTCCGAACCCGATTTCCTAAACCTAAACCTTAACATATTCTCAATTCCCTAAAGTTATAACATATAACATATAACCTAAAACCTATGCCTAAACCTAAAACCTAAATGTATTCTCAAATCCCTAAACCTAAACCTACACTAATCCTAATCTCAACTCCTTAACCTAAACCTAAACCTAAACTTGAAAACCCAAACCTAAACCCGATCCGAACCCGAACACGATTTCTAAACCTAGACCTTAACCTATTCTCAATTCCCTAAAGTTATAACCTATAACTTAAAACCTATAATAACCTAAAACCTAACCCTAAACTAAAATCCTAAATGTATTCTCAAATCCCTAAACCTAAACCTATACCTAATCCTAATCACAACTCCCTAACCTAAACCTAAACCTAAACTTGAACCAAACCTCCAAACCTAACCCTATCCTAAACCCGAACCCGATTTCTTAAACCTAAACCTTAACCTATTCTCAATTCCCAAAGCTATAACCTATAACCTATAACCTAAACCTAAAACCTAAACCTAAACCTAAAACCTAAATGTATTCTCAAATCCGTAAACCTAAGCCTACACCTAATCCTAATCTCAACTCCCTAAGCTAAACCTAAACCTAAACATGATAACTCAAACCTAAACCCGATCCCGAACCTGAACATGATTTCCTAAACCTCAACCTAAAACCTAATTGTATTCTCAAATCCCTAAACCTAAACCAACACCTAATCGTAATCTCAACTCCCTAACCTAAACCTAAACCTAAACTTGAAAACCGAAACCTAAACCCGATCCAGAGCCCGAACCCGATTTCCTATACCTAAACCTTAACCTATTCTCAATTCCCTAAAGCAATAACCTATAACCTATAACCTATAACCTAAACCTAAACTTATAACCTAAAACCTAAACGTAAACCTAAAACCTAAAACCTAAATGTATTAAACCTACTCCTAATCCTAATCTCAACACCCTAACCTAAACCTAAACCTAAACTTGAAAACCGAAACCTAAACCCGATCCCGAACTTTGAACTCGATTTCCTAAACCTTAACCTTAACCTATTCTCAATTCCCTAAAGTTATAACCTATATCCTAAACCTAAACCTATAACCTAAACCTAAACCTTAAACCTAAATGTATTCTCAAATCCCTAAACCTAAACATACACCTAATCCTCATCCCAACGACCTAAGTTAAACCTAAACCTAAACTTGAAAACCCAAACCTAAACCGGATCCCGAACCCGAACCCGATTTCTAAACCTATAACCTATAACCTCTAACCTAAACCTAAACCCGTAACCTATAACCTAAACCTAAACCTAAAACCTAAATGTATTCTTAAATCCCTAAGCCTAAACCTACACCTAATCCTAATCTCAACTCCCTAACCTAAACCTAAACCTAGACTTGAAAACCCAAACCTAAACCCGATCCCGAACCCGAACCCGATTTCCTAAACTTAAACCTTAACCAATTCTCAATTCCCTAAAGCTATAACTTATAACTTAAAACCTAAACATAAACCTATAACCTATAACCTATAACCTAAACCCTGAAACCTAAATGTATTCTCAAATCCCTAACCCAAACCTATACCCGATTCCAAACCAGAACCCGATTTCCTAAACTAAAACCTAAAACCTAAATGTATTCTTAAATCCCTAAACCTAAACCAACACCTAATCCAAATCTCAACTCACGACCTAAACCTAAACCTAAACTTGAAAACCGAAACCTAAACCCGATCTCGAACCCGAACCCGATTTCTAAACCTAAACCTTAACCTATTCTCAATTCCCTAAAGCTATAACCTATAACCTATAACCTATAACCTAAACCTAACCTAAAACCTAAACCTAAACCTAAAACCTAAATGTATTCTCAAATCCCTAAACCTAAACCTACACCTAATC
Source organism: Magnolia changhungtana (assembly GCA_030180095.1). Classification (NCBI taxonomy): domain Eukaryota; kingdom Viridiplantae; phylum Streptophyta; class Magnoliopsida; order Magnoliales; family Magnoliaceae; genus Magnolia; species Magnolia changhungtana. The sequence continues at coordinate 1,123,929 of JASAUF010000078.1, forward strand.
CTAATCTTAACTCCCTAACCTAAACCTAAACTTAAACTTGAAAACCCAAACCTAAACCCGATCCCGAACCCGAACCCGATTTCTAAACCTAATCCTTAACCTATTCTCAATTCCCTAAAAGCTATAACCTATAACCTATAACCTAAACCTAAACCTAAACCTATAACCTAAATGTATTCTCAAATCCCTAAACCTAAACCTACACCTAATCCTAATCTCAACTCCCTAAGCTAAACCTAAACTTAAACTTGAAAACCCAAACCTAAACCCGATCCCGAACCCAAACCCGAACCCGATTTCCTAAACCTATACCTTTAACCTAAACCTAAACCTAAAACCTAAATGTATTCTCAAATCCCTAAACCTAAACCTAAACCTAATCCTAATCTCGACTTCCTCACCTAGACCTAAACCTAAACTTGAAAACCGAAACCTAAACCAGTTCCCGAACCCGTACCCGATTTCCTAAACCTAAACCCTAACCTATTCTCAATTCCCTAAAGCGATAACCTATAACCTAAAACCTAAAACCTAAAACCTAAACCTAAACCTATAACCTAAAACATAAACCTAAACCTAAAACCTAAGTGTATTCTCAAATCCCTAAACCTAAACCTACACGTAATCCTAATCTCAACTCCTTAACCTAAACCTAAACCTAAACCTAAACTTGAAAACCCAAACTTAAACCCGATCGCTTGAACCCAAACCCGATTTCCTAAAGATAGACCTTAACCTATTCTCAATTCCCTAAAGCTATAACCTATAACTTAAAACCTAAACCTAAACTTATAACATAAAACCTAAACCAAAAACTAAACCTGAATGTATTCTCAAATCCCTAAACCTAAACCTACACCTAATCCTAATCTTAACTCCCTAACCTTAACCTAAACCTAAACTTGAAAACCCAAACCTTAACCCGATCTAGAACCCGAACCCGATTTCCTAAACCTAAACCTTAACCTATTCTCATTTCTCTAAAGCTATAACCTATAACCTATAACCTAAACTAAAACCTAAATCTAAACCTAAAACATAAATGTATTCTCAAATCCCTAAACCTAAGCCTACACCTAATCCTAATCTCAACTCCCTAAACTAAACCTAAACCTAAACTTGAAAACTCAAACCTAAATCGATCCCATACCCGAACACGATTTCCTAAACCTAAACCTAAAACCTAAATGTATTCTTAAATCCCTAAACCTAAACCAACACCTAATCCTAATCTCAACTCCCAAACGTAAGCCTACACCTAAACTTGAAAACCTTGAAACCTTAACCCGATCCCGAACCCGAACCCGATTTCTAAACCTAAACCTTAACCTATTCTCAATTCCCTAAAGCTATAACTTATAACCTATAACATATAACCTAAACCTAAACCTATAACCTATAACCTAAACCTAAACCTAAAACCTAAATGTATTCTCAAATCCCTAAACCTAAACCTACTCCTAATCCTAATCTCAACTCCCTAACCTAAACCTAAACCTAAACTTGAAAACCCAAACCTAAACCCGATCCCAAACCCGAACCCGATTTCCAAAACCTAAACCTTAACTTATTCTCAATTCCTAAAGCTATAACCTATAACCTAAACCTAAACCTATAACCTAAACCTAAACCTAAACTAAAACCTAAATGTATTCTCAAATCCCTAAACCTAAACCTATACCTAATCCTCATCCCAACTACCTAAGCTAAACCTAAACCAAAACTTGAAAACCCAAACCTAAACTCGATCCTTAACCCGAACTTGATTTCTAAACCTAAACCTATAACCTAAATCTAAACCTAAAACGTAAATGTATTCTTAAATCCCTAAACCTAAACGCACATAATCCTAATCTCAACTCCCTAACCTAAACCTAAACCTAAACTTGAAAACCCAAACCTAAACCCGATCCGAACCCGATTTCCTAAACCTAAACCTTAACCTATTCTCGATTCCCTAAAGCTATAACCTATAACCTATAACCTAAACCTAAAACCTAAATGTATTCTCAAATCCCTAAACCTAAACCTACACTGATCTTAATCTCAACTCCCTAACCTAAAACCTAAACCTAAACTTGAAAACCCAAACAAAACCCGATCCCGAACCCGAACCTAATTTCCTAAACCTAAACCTTAACCTATTCTCAATTCTCTAAAGCTATAACCTATAACCTATAACCTAAACCTAAACCTAAATCCTAAACGTATTCTCAAATCCCTAAACTTAAACCTACACCTAATCCTAATCTCAACTCCCTAAGCTAAACCTAATCCTAAACTTGAAAACTCAAACCTAAACCCCAACCCGAACACTGATTTCCTAAACCTAAACCTTAACCTATTCTCAATTCCCTAAAGCTATAACTTAAACCTAAACCTAAACCCTAACCTAAACCTAAAACCTTCACCTAAACCAAAACCTATAACCTATAACTTATAACCTAAACTTATAACTTATAAAACCTAACCTTAACCTAAACCTAAAACCTAAACCTATAACCTAAAACCTAAACCTAAACCTAATCCTAAAATTTAAATGTATTCTCAAATCTCTAAAGTTAAACCTACACCTAATCCTAATCTCAATTCTCTAACCTAAACTAAACCTAAACCTAAACTTGAAAACCCAAACCTAAACCCGATCCCGAACCCGAACTTGATTTCCTAAACCAAAACCTTAACCTATTCTCCATTCCCTAAAGATATAACCAATAACTTATAACCTATAACCTTAACCTAAACCTTAACCTAAACTTAAACCTAAAACCTTAACCTAAACCAAAACCTATAACCTAAACCTTAAGCTATAACCCATAACCTATAACCTATAACTTAAACTTATAACCTATAACCTAACCTTAACCTAAACCTAAACCTATAACCTAAACCTACAACCTAAAACCTAAACCTAATCCTAAAACCTAAATGTATTCTCAAATCCCTAAATCTATACCTATACCTAATCCTAATCTCAACTCCCTAACCTAAACCTAAACCTAAACTTGAAAACCCAAACCTAAACCCGATCCGAACCCGAACCCGGTTTCCTAAACCTAAACCTTAACCTATTCTCCATTCTCTAAAGCTATAACCTATAACCTAAACCTAAACCTTAACCTAAACCTTAACCTAAACCTATAACATAAACCTAAACCTTAACCTAAACCTAAACCTATAACCTTAACCTAAACTAAAACCTATAACGTATAACCTAAACTTATGACCTATAACTTAGCCTTAATCTAAACCTAAAGCCTATAACCTAAACCTAATCCTAAAACCTAAATGTATTCTCAAATCCCTAAACTTAAACCTACACCTAATCCTAATCTCAACTCCCTAACCTAAACCTAAACGTAAACTTGAAAATCCAAACCTAAACCCGAACCCGATTTCCAAAACCTTAACCTTACTCTCATTTCTTTGATTTCAATTTTCTTTTTAGAATTTTCATGGTGCTTGTGTTATTATTCCTTACAACAACAAAACAAGAAACCTCCAGAAAACCTCCACAGGTCAAATTCTTAATTTTTAATAATTTTTTTTATTAATGAAAATCGTCGATGGATTTTAACAGTCAGCTATGCCGACGGATTTTAGCCGCCAAAATCGTCGACGAATTTTAACCGTCGACAAAGCCGACAGGTTTTAGCCACCGACAACGCCGATGGATTTTAGTCGTCGACAACGCTGACGGTTTTTATCCATCGCTGAGCAACGTCGACGCACCCTTTACCGACAGACCTTGCGACGGCTAAAAGCCATTGGGGAATGTCATTGCCGACGATTTTTAGCTGTCGGCGTTGCCCTATTTTTTGTAGTGTTAGGTCCTAGGATTTAAATGCTATTCACTGTACTACGATGTATGTGTGGTTCAAAACAATGTAATAATATGGCTAATTACATTTTAACGCAAATGATAACTTAATATTTGCGACCCTGGTGATAATGAGCATTACAATGGTAATGAAATAGTATAATTTATTATTTAAAGATAATATTTTGAAGTAATGGATACCATGTTAATATCATTAATGGTAGTTTCATTTATAGTGACTAACATTAGCGTAACTTCCTTAATATAACATTAGCGTGACGTCCTTAATAGTATGGTCTACTATTTATGCTAATATTTAAGAGTGAGCAACAATGCAGTAGTATTTAATAATGATATTGTTTTATACGTAATGATTAATATCAATGTAGGTAAGTTAATAACGGCCATATATTCATGTTATTAACGATCCTATTAACAATAGGAATGGAAATTAAAATACTACTATTTAATAGTTGCAATTATGTTTATAATGTTTACCATCAATGTAAATAGTCTACCAATGGCCGATCATGTTTAATTTATCGAACCAATCACCACAGTAACAATTTATGGTAAATTAAATAATCGAATTTAGGGAGAAAAGTTTACTTACATTAGTCGACTTGGTAGCTCGACTCGACGTAACTGAGTTATCCCAACTTGACCTTAGCATCTGGACGAGGCCCAAGCATAGCCCGTCATTAGCGAAGCCCAAACCAGGCCCAAACATGTTTCGGCCCATCTGGATTCAGTCCCAACCGAATTTGGTTCAGTTTTAACCGAGTTGACTCAGCTCAACTCTTTTTCTCCTCTTCTTTCTTCCTCTTTCCTTCATTCTCCCTTTTCTTTCTCCTTTCTTTCTTTCTCTTTTCTTCCCTCTTCTCCTACTGCTGAAAAATCCCAGCAAGGGACCGACCGATTCAAGTTGGGATTCAAACCGAGTCGAGTCCAATTGACTCGCCAACCAACCCCACTAAATCCCCTATCTTCCTTCTTCTTCTTCTTCTCTCCCTATCTGTTTCTTTCTCCCTTACTTCTTATCTCCACCAACCAACCTAATTTGCTGGGCCCAAAATCTCCGCCAGCATTCACGCCAGCAACTCAAGCTCGACAGCTAGTCGTGGTGCAGCCCACGCTTGCACCCACTCTCACATTCCTCTTCTTCTTCCCTTTCTCCTCTCTATCCTTCCTTTTCCTTCTTTCTTTTCTCTTATTTCTGTTTTTCTCTTACTGGCACACCAACCCAACCTTGAACCAAACCCAACTCGGATTGCATTTCGACTAAGTCGGGCTAGTTCGCACAGCAGCAACATCAGTCCCTCGCTCTGATTCTCTTCTCCTTCCTTCCTCCATTTCTTCTTTCTTTTCTTTTCCTTCTTTCACTTTCTTCCTTCTTGTTTGGGAGCTCCAGAGGGTCTGAACGAACCCAGGTTCGAATGGATTTGGTGTGGCGTGGCGTGATAGTAGACGAGGAAGAAGATTGGCCTCCCATGGTGGATCGGAAACGGGAGCTTCTTCTTCCGATCCAGAGACATTGGTTTGTATAAGCCATTATGGGTAATCTCTTATATATTCTAAATGTAATTGTAATCTTTCCTTATGATTGATTTGTCCATTCTACGCTTATCTGTTAACTCTGATGAAAAAAAATATATATGGAATTTGGTTCTCTATAAGTTAACACTTAGGTTTTTGGGAAACGGGTCGTGTACTCGGGTCCTGAAAAGTCGGGGCGTTACAAAGATGCTTTACCTCCTGATGATGTTAATATGGATGATCTATTTAATGAATTGGAATCTAACTCTGAGGCTGATCCTGACTTTCAGCCTTCTGATTTTGATGAGCGATTGCGAACATTAGAGGAAAAGGTGAAAGGTTTGCATGTATCCCAGGAAACTCAATTTAAATATATGCGGAAATATCTTAGGCGCATCAACAAGGGATTACATCAGATTGATCCTTTTATTCCTGCTCCTTCTAGTTCTGATTAGACTCTGTTTGTTTTGGGGATGTATTAACTATTAACTTTTAACTTTGATAATTTTGGGCTTGTGAGCATGACTTTATGTTTCTTGAATATATTTTGTTGATCATGTTCATGATTTCCTTTCTTATTTCTTATCCTTCTCCTATCTCTTTGCTTATATCCTCTGATTGTTTTTCTTTCCTTTGTCATATTGTGACAAGAGGGGGGAGAAAATGTGGAATGTTTTTAAGGTTTTTATGATGATTAGGGTTGTGTGATTGTAGATATGGTATTTTTTTGGATTGGACATGTATTTGTTTTATACAGGCTCTACATATCACCTCGCCTAGATTAAGGGGGAGCAATGGATTGAGGGGGAGAGTATTTATTGTACATATGGTGCATGATTCTTTATTGTGCATGTGCATGTTTTTTTATGTATATAAATGGTGCATGATTCTTTATTGTGCATGTGCATGTTTTTTTATGTATATAAATGGTGCATGATTCTTTATTGTGCATGTGCATGTTTTTTAGATAACTGGTGCATGATTCTTTATTTGGTTTTGTCACAAATTTGACAAAGGGGGAGATTGTAAATGCTATATTATAAATCTAACACCCAGATTTGTCAAATTTTGTTGTGCCAAATCATTTAAAATTTGTATTATGTTTTGATGAGATGATTAGATCAACTTCATGCATTTTAATGTTGTCTAAGTCTTCATCAAACTTCTCTGTGTATTTAAGTTAAAGAAGCGTTATCGAAGTTTAAGATTTCAAGCTCAAGGCTCAAGTTCGAGTATAATCTCCCAGTTCAGTACTTTAAAGACTCAAGAACTCAAGTCTTTAGTCAAGCTCAAGTTCAAGATTTGAAGACAAGCTTCAAGTATTTCAAGTGTGTGCATTTGCAGAGCGAACAATGTTTCAATTGTTCAAACTCACAAATAAGGTATGGATGACCCTAGATTGACCATAGGTTAGGTCACATTCATTGCATATGCTATGTGGGTCATTTCATAAGTTTATAGGTCATTTCCTCGACCAGTTCTAGTCTTTGTTCGACTTGTCCAAGCTCTGGCTCAACCAATCCAAGAATTTTTCAACCAGTCCAAGGTTTGTTGTGAATTTTTAGAATTTTCTGTTGGACCCTCGACCAGTTGTCAAAACTGCTCGACCAATCGAGTGAACAGTTCTCGACCAGTTGTGTAGGCTCGACTTAAAGTCTAGCAAGGTTTTTTGGTCCCACTCGACCAGACGAGTGCATTGTTTGACTAGTCGAACAGGCCACTCGACCAGTCGATCAAGCCACTCGACCAGTCAAGTAACGACCTCATCTTATCGTGCCAGAAATTTTAAAATTTGGTTGGTCCTTTGACCAGTTAAACCGACCCCTAGACCAGTCGAGTGAACAGTATTTTCACCAATAAATAGAGGATGAATCTCAGAGTTTTTCATTTATTCCAAGCAATATCAAGCCATCACTCTGAGAGATAAGTTCCTACATTTGTTAAGTTATATTATGTTCATTTTAAATTCTCTTAAATAGCTTTTTGCATTTGATTTTGTGATCTCCATTCAACTCTATTTCTTTAAAGAAGGGAATTGTGATTTTACCCGCTTTGAGATCAAAATCAAATCAAGCTAGCCCAGTCTGAATTAATCTAAAAATCATTTATATTTAGAACCTTTCATTTGTGAGACTGGACATTGAACATCTTCGTCTACATCGGATTGGTTCTACCGGGCTTCTTCAGAAGGAGAATTTCCAAATAAGTACCATTTACATTTTGTATATCTTTTGTGGTTTGTGAGGTTGTTCCAGGAAAATCTCATTTTTGGTTTTGTCTGAGGTAATCCAGAAAATCTCAGAATGTGGGGTTTTTTTAATTGTGTAAGCCCATCTAAAGACACAATTGTGAAGGTTTTAAGGTGAACCTTAGAAAACCTTTTTTATAGTGAAAACTAATATCCTGTGGGTGTGGATATTGGGAGTAGAGTAGTTGTGTAGCTGTTTTCTAACAGTTGGTGTACACACAAACAAACCACTATAATTCATGGAGTTATGGTGGATGATTGAATGTGCTTATGTGTGTGAAGGTTGTAATTTACTTTGAGCATTTGTGGTGTAATTTATTTTATGCACTTGTGGTGAATGTTGTAATAACTTAGTTTATTTTCTTTGCCTCTTTATTGGTTTGGGTTTTTGATACTTACAAACATTCTAATAAGGTTGGCCTACCATAGGCCTTTGGTTTTTGGTGTTAAGTTGTCCTTAGAACTAAGTTTGTATCAACCTCTCAAGACTAGTGCATTTGAGGTTGTTATTTACTTGTGCTTCTTTATTTGATTTTGCTATCTATTTTTATATTCCACATTTATTTTTAATTTGGCATAGTCCTATTCACCCCCCGCCCCCCTTCTAGTATGTTTAGCTCGGCCTTTTCATACAGGACTACAACTGAAGAAAGTTTACAATTCTAAAAATACAAATGTGCAAAAATATACAAAAAAAAAACCTACCCTATGGCCTCATCGCTGGCCCTAGGGCAACTACAGTGGCCCACCCAGGAGCTGGCAATAGGAGAGCTCCTCCTCTAAGTCTATGGATGCCTCGTCCAGCGTGTCGAATTCCTAGTACCTGCATCTATGAAAGTGTCTAGTTAGTGTTTTAAAACACCGTCCCAGAGTAGGAGTGAGTGATCAACTCAGTGGGTTCCATTAATAATAAGTTACACAAGTTATCAATTTCATAGGAGTAATTACCGAAAAGCATATAAACACAAAGTTCCTACCTTTTTAAGTGCATGTCATTATGATATGATGCATGCCCTCGTCATCTAACACTCCCTCGAGCGACACCATCTAACATTCGTAATGTCAAACACTCCCTCAGTGCGACCTCGACTGCTGAGTCACCAACCTAACTAATGTGATGTGATGTAAATATGTTAGCCAATTATCTAGTTACGTCCATTCATCCAGTGGTTTGGGGAAACTGGGACACCCTATCGCAGTCAATGTCATATCTTGATCGCGGGGCCTAGGCGGCCTTATGCACGCAATCCTTGATCCTTTTGGGCTCATCACTCCCAGATAACACATACGAAGGTGGATTATAAGCTAAATCACTCGTGGTCACTATGGGGAGACTCGCCACCCAAGCGTAGGCTGAGAGCTTGAGTATAGTGTCTCATTCCACCATGCCCAGCTCACGAGGAGGGTTTGTACCCTAGATTGCTTGCGGTCAGTACGGGGAGGCTCCTCACCCCAGCGTAAGATGGCGGCTCGAGCATAGTGTCTCATTCCACCCTGCTCGGCTCACGAGACTTGTGGATCACATCATAATTGTTATTAGTGGATGCTACATGGGCGTATGGTGTCTCAGGTTCAACAAGCGTGATCATACATGGTTAACAAATATGTTTGGTCAATTAGTGGGCTAATTTGTTCAATTCAGGCGAACTGCAAAACACCCGACATTGGGTGCGAGCATTCCACATAGTCCAACTACTGCCAGCTATCCGTGATTGACCTAAATTGTTCAGATTGGTCGTTAGGTGGTGTAACCGGTGGGGCTGCCCATACGAGCCTTATAGTTCCACTGGCTAACCCATAAAGGGATCTAAATTACTTAACATTGTAAAGAAGATAATGAATTGCTCCTAGTTTCAGAAAAATTTAGGCATGAATGTAATCATGATTTAGATTGCTTGGCATCACAGAGAATATTATGATCTTCTCCTAGTTACAGGAAGTTTAGACAAGCATGTATATAGGGTTTAAATTTCTTAATAACATAGAAAGATCATAAATTACTCTTATTTACAGAAAATTCAGACATGCATGTGAACAACAGCGAACATTTAAGCCAAATTAAATATATTGAAGACATGCAGTAGAATTTCCCCCAAATTGTTTCAGATTTGGGGGTGATCCAATTTTAATTTCACATGATAAGAAGGGAAAGCAAGGAAAGAAGGCAATATTCAAATGGCTTAGTCTATTTGGCATGGGATTAAGCATCAGTTTCATTAAACATGCTTAAGCAGATTGCAAAGACGTAACTACTAACGGATTCCTTATGAATCACTCATGCAAAGCAAATTCAACAAACACAATCATTAACTTCAGCCTAGGTTCGATAATTGCCCACCTAAGGATAATAGTCGGTACCTAGGAATGGTTTAACAGTTTGTGGAGCCGCTCCTAAGATTTTGGTTCCACGGGTTGGCGTATCGGAGCCCTGCGCCGATAGAATTTGTATGTTAGAGTGCATGCAAGTGGCCTGAGATGTTGAAATTTAGGAAAGGGGTTAGATGGTTACCTTTCTATCACCGGTGGGCCGCTCTCTATGTTGGGGCACGGTTGTGGGATCCGTTGTGAGCAGCGGCAAGAGAGATTTTCCCCAAATCAGCTCCCTCAATGAGCTCCTTCCTACATTCTCCCCACTCTCTCTCTCCCTTACAATGGAAAATTTTGTATGGGAGTGAGGGAGTGTGATTTTTGGGCTTAAATAGTTCAGAAATTGTCCAACTGGCCCTGGGGGGCCTTTTTTTAACATGCATGCCCCTAGTGGGCTGAATTTTGATCCTTAGGACCATTTCAATGGACCCCTGGACCATCTGTGCCATGGGGCAAGTGCCCTTTTGTCGGATGAGTGATTGGTCTGAATTTGACGACAAACGGATGACTCAATTTACTGTGGGGACCTATTTGTGATCAACGGTCATCGGTGATTAATCGGGACCACAATTATATGGATAGGAGTAGGAAAATATCTCTGACTCATGGCTCGAGTTAGATTGCAATTCAACGGTTGGAAAGTCGCAACTTTGTCATTTTAGTGGCGGAGCCAACTCACTTAAGTTTCAGGTTTCAAGTCCCAGAGAGTCGCGCCTTTCAAGCTCTACCTTCATGGTCCAAGTTGTGCGATTTGGGACATCGTTTGGGCCCACCGTCCGCGATTGACGTCAAGCCCAGTGAGATAGATATTATTCTATAATTTTAGAATTAGTGGCCCACTAACAAGCGGTCTAGAGCTTGTTCGGGTAATCAGGGCATTTTTGAAATGAATTGGATAGGGAGAGCGGTCTAGAGCTAGTTCGGGTAATTGGGGCATTTTTGGAATGAATTAGATAGGGAGATTTTTTATGCACAATAGTTAGGGTTTGGATTAGCTAAGTCCATAGTGTGGCCTATTCGCAATTAGCAAAAATAATGATTCGGTCATAATCACTCTAAACCATCGGTTCTTAGGCTAAGCAAATAATTAGGTTGACCTGCTTCACTAGTTAAGATCTGACCCATAGCTAGCTCGGCTTTGGGTAGTTCTTTAATTTCGTTACGGTTGTCTTGATTAGTCAGTGATAGGTCGGTTAAATTTGGGCCCTAGATGAACAATTCAGCTAGACTTGAGGTTTAAGTGATCAAACGGAATAGTTAGCTTCATATGGTTGGTTAATCGAATTTGTGCAGTTCTTCAGTGGTATCACCTACGTATAGGCTCACCTCGAGCATCAAGGGTCAGTAAGTGACGACGTGGGCTAGTTATCAATAATAATAATAATAAGGATTTTTTTACAATCCAAAATAGCAAAAATTCAGGATGTTACAAAAAGTCACTTAGGAACTTAGTGTCATGATATGAGGTGATGGATTTTAGGAGACCATGTAGCCAAAATTCTCGAAAAAACAGATTTGCAACATGCATAGCGTCGAGAGTTTTCTTACATGGTATGAAATAAGCAATCTTAGAAAATCTATCGACTGCGATGAACACTAAGTCCACACCATGATGGGTCTGTGGGAGTTCTAGTAAAAAGTCCATAAATAAATCCTCTTAAGGGTCGTCGGGGATAGGCAATGGAGTGTCTAGGCCAGTGTTTTGTGACTATCTCTTAGATACCTGATACATATGGCACCGCTGTACCACCTTTCATACATCTTGTTTCAGTTGTGGCCAATAATAATGTTCTTCTAGGAGAGCTATTATATTTTCTCACCCTATATGACCGCCGAGGCCACCTCCATATATCTCTTAGATGATGCAGTATTACAATGAACTTTATGGAATGCACAATTGATTTTCCTTGAAGAGAAATCCATCCTGAATATAGTGGTCATTTGGCTGACATTCGTAGCACCTAATCCACACATCCTTGAAGTCATCGGCAGCGACATATAGGTCTTTGAGGCATTCAAATCCGATAACCTCATTACTTGTTGTGAGTAATAAGGTTTTACTTCGACTAAGTGTATCAACCATCTTGTTTTGTTGCCTGGACTTATGCTTCAATGCAAATGTGAATTCCTACAAGAGTGAAATCCACCTAACATGTACACGATTCACGTTAGCTTAGCTATTTATGAATTTGAGAGCTTGATGGTTTGTGTAAAGAATGAACTCCCTCTAAATCAAGTAATGTTGATAATGTCTCAATGTCTAGAACATTGGGTACAATATGAGCTCATACGTTGACCACTTTTAACGTGCATCACTATGCTTCTTATTGTAAAAGGCTACTAGCTTGCCCTCTTGTAACAAAACTCCCCCAATTCCAACAAAGGAAGCATCGCATTAGACCTCAAATAGTTTGTCGAAGCTGGGAAATACAAGAACCAAGGTTGTGGACAACTTGTACTTGATTTCAATGAAGCTCCTGTCAGCTTCGTTAGTCTACTGAAATGGTTCATTCTTCATACAATTTGTAATCAGTGATACAATGGTGTTGAAATTCTTTACAAATCGACAATAAAATTCGCAAACCCATGAAAACTTCGTAGTTCATGGATGTTTGTGGGAACCGGCCACTCTCTGATGGCTCTCACCTTTTTTTCGTCCACCCGGATGGTTGTGGATGTCATGAAAAAGCCCAAAAACAATAGGTTATCAATCAAAAAGCTATATTTTTTTTATTGAGATATAGCTTATTCTTGATGAGTACTTGAAGGACCTGTTTGAGATGTTCCATATGACTTGCTTCATCCTTGTTGTATATTAAAATTTTATTAAAGTAGACCACCACAAATCACCTAATGAATTATTTTAAAACTTGCTTCATCAACCTCATGAATATACTAGGCATGTTCGAAAGACCAAAGGACATGACCAACCATTTATGCAGTCCCTCCTTGGTCTTAAAAGATGTCTTCCACTCATCACCCGGTCATATTCGGATCTGATGGTAGCCGCTCCTCAAATCCAATTTAGAAAACAGTTTTGTACCCTCTAGTATGTCCAACATATCATACAGTCGTGGTATGAAAAATCTGTACTTTATGATAATCATGTTAATTGTCTAGTTGTTGACACACATGTGCCAACTCTCATCTTTCTTAGAAGTTAATGGGACTAGAACGGAGCATGAGCTGATGCTTTCTCCGATTAGACCCTTATGAATTAATTCTTCTACTTGTCCTTACAAGATATCACACTACTTTGGACACATCCAATAATGAGGACGATTAGGTAAGATGGACCTTGAAACAAGGTCAATATGGTACTGAATATCTCGCGTGGGAGACAATCCATCAAAAAGGTAATCAGGCCAAATTTCTTTAAATTCATGTAATATGGGTTTTAGTTTCTCTGAAATGTTGATAAGCTTGATTTCTTTCCCTTTTATGATTAATGCATAGACTTGTCCCGTCTCCTTGGATTCCTTTATAAAGTCCCGTAGGTTAGGAGAGATCGCCCCTCCACTTTAGAAGTTTCGAATGGCTCCTCTTGGTCTATAGGGGCTATTGTAGTTTACAGTCGTCCTTGACAAAAATGTAAACATTATCTCATCCTATATGAGTGGCTTCATAGTTGGATTACCATGGTCGGCTGAGTAAAATGTGACAAGACTCCATGTCAACAATGTCACATACGATTTGGTCTTTATAATGCTTATCAATTGAAAAAGATATAGTGAGTTGTTCAGTTACCTTTATCTCACTGACTTTCTTAATCCAGTCAATCATTTATAGCAAGAGACAATATTCTTGCTACTCCCATTGTCGATGATCACATCACAGACTTTTTGATTCGTCGTACACTTTGTTCAGAAGATGTTGTATTGTTGTGGGTGTACCGCATACAATAGCCTCCTCATGACTAGTAACTCATCATGATCATGTGGAACCCAATCTGCTTCATCAGCTTCATTATCCACAGTGTGCCCTAATTCATCATCTTTTGGGTCTTATTTTGTGTTCTCAGTGCCACCATCATTAATGGTGAGGTTTGCCACTTGTCACTAAGGGCAAGTATTTGATAAGTGACTTGGATGGCCAAATCAATAGCAGTGGTCAAACCGTGGCTGACCATAGAGGTTTGGGATACTACTTGGACCGATAACAGTGGTTGTTACTCTTTGGGGTCTTACTTGTTTGCTTTTTGTCTCTCGATTCGTGAGTATAGGAGGTTAACGTTGTCTTCCTAGAGGTTCTTTCCCCTTAATCTATGCAGCTCCTTTTGAAGTACTCGCCACGGTTACCATAATAGTAGGATAGGTCCGAGTGTTAATGCACTCAAGTTATGCTTTTGCTCGGGTGGCTAGCTTAATCACTTCATTCATCGTCCAAACGGGTTGCATATGAACCCGATCCTGGATCACAACACGCAATCCACTATTACATCGGACAACTTACTATAATTCAATTTCGACCATATCATTCTGTGCCGCCCGCCAAGTGATAGAATTCTTCTATGTAATCTCTTTCCTCATGGAGTTCATCATTCAATCTATGTCTTTCATTGAGCATTCAAAGTTTGGATTGAAGAATGAACTTCAAAATTCATTAATGCTCTAGCAACCACATTTATTGATAAATCCTTTATTCTATATAGCATTGAATGCTTAGCCATGGGAATCCTAAACTTGACCATAAAGACTTATCATTATTAAGTTAGGATTCACCAAACCCTTGACCCAAACCTTGGCATCTCCAAAGGCACATCATAAATATGGTTGTGGTACAAGGGAGCTATAGATGCTTCACGATTCGAGAAGATCTTCATTAAATGTGCATTAATGTGGCTCATCCACTTTAGGTAAGAAAGTATATTTGAGTCCATTATGTCTAAAAACTATTCCTTGTATAGGAATGGGTTTTAGAGTTTGACAAACCAAACTTGACAAGTCCTCATGTAGTCCTCCGACGGGAGAGTACGTTTATCATCCTTGTGTAGGACTTTGTAAGACTTTGTGTAGGCCATCAATGGATAAAAATCATGTAGACCTTGTGTAAGCTGTGAGGTTTATGGTGAAGTTAATTTAAAAGCATCTGAAAAGTGAAATTTGGCACACTCTAGGAGAGAGTGCATCAGTTGGGATTGGAGTGGGCACGTAGCCGAATGACTATACATCTTGTGCAACGGGTTGAATATTTTTAGTTTCTATCTGTTATATTTTGTTGAACAATATACATGAATTACTTACTATAGTAAACATATTTGACAGAATGCCTGAATGATGTTCTCAGTTGAGACATTCGCACTTCTTCCTATTTATATTAATCTATATAAGTGTTTAGAAGTAAGTGCACGATAATTATTTAGTTAAATTTAAAAAGTCATATTCACCCTCCTTTAAGACATTAGCCATATATTCAAGCTTCGCTTGTAGTGGTAAAATCAAAATTTCACATATTGAAAGTGTGTTTTACATAAATTTATTATGGTTTTTTATTACTAGACTTTTTGTGGATATTCATCATGAGGTGTAATTAAATGTTTGGATATGAAATCATGTATGTGGAGATGCCCATATGGAATCTATGGAGAAATTATGCCTAGTTTCATGAAAAACATGTGCTCATTATAGATCTATTGTGCCATGTATGGTTGGATACGATATTATGTATGTGGATGCGATGTTAATGGAAGTCATTTGCCCCATATGTGAGGAAATTATGTTTTGGAAGGATGGAACCCATAAGGATTATGTTATACATTGTCGGCAATACCTAGTGTATGGTTTTTTAGAATTATCATGAGGATCCAAGTGTTGGACGTGTTTACCTATGGTGGATACATGAAAATTTTCTATGGGAATGAGCATATATAGTATCATGACTAGGATGTGTACGACTCTTCACAATTGGCCATCATTGGATAGAAACGGCTATTATAGGGTCTGGTGGATCATGGGATGGGGTGAAGAATAATCATTGATAGTGGATATTAATAAACCAGCCGGATGTTAAACTACCATAATTAAAGATGAAACTAATCATGCATTCACTAGTACCCGAATTGGTGGGTCTACCCCTTGTGTGTCACGATAGAGGTGCATGGGGTATCCACAAATGTGGCTTCCCGCTTCTTGTTGTACACTAGCTAGTTGGAAGTGTATGGAGAATCCTGCTTCCTCTAGTTAGGTCTTTATCATGAACTCATTTCACAAATAACTCTAGTGACTAGTGCATAGCGTTCGTGTAAATGGGGTGTCCTAACTTACGCTTCCCGCATCATATAGTCAGGATGCCTTAACCGGAGCATGCATACATGAATTGCATTAAATTACATTTTTCTCATGGATATTTTTTTTTTGAATTACTATTATCATGATTGTAGTATTATTGTGCTAATTTCGGAGGGACGCCCTCACTAAGTTGAACCTAGGCAAATCATACCTCTTGTTAAAAAAACAACCATAGGTGATGCATGTGACAATCCAGTAAAAAATAATGAACTTCCAGATGAGGCTTATGAAGGTTTATGACATAGATAGTGGATGATGAAGATGAAGCAGCTTGAGAGAGACCGTTGCTTATTTTCATATTTCTTAGGTTTAGTTTGATTTTGTTTTGTTAAAGATATAATAATACCCTCAATGGGAGGACAAATATTGGACTTATATTTGATTGATTATGGACTTTGTGTTGATGCCTAGATTAGAAACATTAATGGAATAAGATAATAATTTCCATCGATTATGCTATGAAGGCCATGAGAATGTAAATTGAGGCAAATGAAAGGCATATGCAAGATAATATCCTTAACATATTCAAGTTAACACCTGAGAACTCGGCCCATCGTGTTATCCATGAGAGCTGAAATCTTAAGGCATTACAGTGAGAGTCCCAACCAAAACTTTGTTTGGTAATATATTTCAAAGGCAAAGACAGCCTTAGCTATAGAATTGATACATGAAGTCTTCACTACGGCTTGGCCGCTTCCACTGGTCGTTGCTGGAGGATTTGTTGGTGCAGTTGGAACAATTGGGGGAATAAGAGGTTTAGGGATATGACCTAGGAGAGGTCCAAGATCTATGATTCTCTTAAGAACTAAGGGAGTTGTTGATGTTGGTAATGGATGAGCCGAAGTAGCCACTTGGATAGGGTTTGAGGACGACACATTTTTGCATTTTTGTTTAGGAATTGTTGGATTGACTACCTTTATTGTTGTTGAAGGGGAGGTGGTTGGAATGGGTGAGGTTGCCTTTCTCGACCGCGTTGTTCTCTAACTTGGGGATGCGACCGGCTTTAACACAATTTTCTTTTTATTTTCATCAGTCATTACTTCTCTTCTCGACCACAAGTTTCTCTTTCCCTGTCAATGAGGGAAAGAGTCGGGTGATGATAAGTTCGAAGGACTCACTAACCAATGTCTCATAATAATTCCTCTACAAATCATAGAAAGTGATTGTTTGACATGACCAGCTTAGGAAGATGGGAGGTTCAAAAGTTGCACACATCGTCTCAAAATTATTGGCGAGAGCTTGAAAAATTCTAACCGAATCTATAAGTGTACGCTCGTAGGGAGGTTACTTGCCAGTCCTATGAGTGAATGGGTAAAAATGCATTAGGCTAGGCCGAACTGACAAGCAAGAAGATTGGGGCAATACTGCTCGACCCCTGCCTTAGCATTGATACCCGTTTCCACAATGCCGCCATAGGAAAGATCTCTACAGATGAGATAAGTTTCCCAAGTTTTATCTTTGAGCTTGGCCATCTTGACGTTGGTTGTCTCATATTCTTCTATGAGCCAAGATGGGACGAACTCTTTATTGCTAGAAGGGCAGAAAGAACGATTGAGTTTATTTAGGTCTAGAGAAATGAAGTAGTTCATGTAATATACGAATGCATGGGTGGCTCTAAGGAAAAAAGATGTTCTAGTGGCCGAAAGAAGTCAAAGAATCTGGAGGAGGAATGTGATTTACAAGAGTAGAATGAAAGTATTCACAAACCCCTATTTGAAGGAACCATGCAAGCCCTCCACTGTGGTAGAAGCATTTGGCGGTTGCTTCAAACATGCTTTGATATACGTGGCCGAGTATGAATAGAGCGGGAGCTAGTTGTCGTCCTTAACCTAGCACCTTGGCCAAGTGAACGTACTCCTTTGTGATCTATACAACACTCATGTATAGTAGATAACGGCAAATCCACATCAACAGAAAATGTCGTATACTCATCAATTGTATCATGTGTCTTGCGCGAATCAACATAAAGTTGGAGTAAGTTTTGTCACTATTGTCTAGAAGGACAAAGTAGTGCTTATCGTCCTGAGCAAAGTTGGGATATACTGAATCACTAAAAGGAAGAAGATGAGTGAAAGTGTAGATGTCGATGATTGTGGGACTCATGGGACCACATCCAAAATGAAAGGTATTGGTCGATCAGCTCCAAAAAAGCTAAAGTTGCTGTAAAGAGAGAAGTGTTATTTGGATATTCGTGTAAATGGAGGCTAATGCATTCGTAGGTGCCACCATGTCTCCATGTATCACCCTACATTGTTCTTCTACATGGGTATACCATTCTGGTCAACCATTCATCAGTCTTAGTTAGGATATTGAAGTCTTAAAAGCATTTACAAGATTTGGAAGATGATCAAATTGAATAAGGAGTGTTTCACCGAGATAGCCAAAAAAGAATAGTTTCATCGATCTAATCTCGCCATGAATAATCTCGGGGTGGAAGGCCAGTCTGATCATAATGTACTCCCGACCTGATTCAACAGGAGTATTGAATATGATGTTATTGATAACCCTAGTAGAAAGAATATCCAATTCTTTCATAAAATCTTCTTACTAAAAGATCATAGCAGCAGAAGAAGAAGAAGTAACCATGACAGTTGTAGAGATTTTGAATGAGGAAGGAGATTTCGAAAGGAGAAACGTGAAGAGCAAGAGTCGTAAAAAGGTAAAACTAATTCGATGTTGTGTATATATCAGTCAGGGATGTGCACATTAATGAGATGATAATTATAACTCATCGTACGATATGATTATGTGCAATGTGTCACAATGACGGCTGTAAAAAGAGAACAAAATTGTCATTCAGTTTTCATCTCAATCTAGCAGAATCAATAGGGAATTGACATGAGGAAGGATGGCTTATTGCATTTATTATATTAAACAACAAGCCACCATCGCTTTCACCTTTTTGCCCAAAGGCGAAGCAACGTCAGGGGCAATGCTTTACCCTATTTTCTGACTGATCCTGAGATAGCTAATTAGAGAAGGACATGTGTCATTGCATAGTAAATGTATAGTATGTGTGAGATCTTTAGAGATATTTGGAGCACTTTTCACGAAATTAGAGCTAGCACTAATCTGGATGATACACGTCATCTAATGATGAGGCATGGCGGAGCAACCTAGAGGTGAAAAGTGGTCCAGCGGTTAGAAGGACACATGTCAAAAAGAGAATGAAAGATCTGGAAGAACAACGTTGCGACAAATTAGCTGCCATAACCGTCGAATGAAGAGAAACGTCTGTAAGATAGCCACGGAAAAGATCTATAAATAACAAGAAATCCAACAAAGCAAGTCATCCCACACTAATCCAATCAAACCAATCAAATTATCTTTCCTTATCGTAATCGATAACTTAGCTCTATCCTAAGAGCAGCGATAATCCAGTGGTGGTAATCCTTTGTTATAATCCATTAGCAGTAATCCCTAGTTATAATCCAAGTCTACGCTTATAAGTTGGAATATTCCCATTTTTAACACCATGTTCTTCTTCTAGAAAGGCACCTTGCAAATTGTAAGTATTTCCTTTTTGTCTGATTGTTTCCACATACAAAAGTCCTTTCATATAGAAGGCAACGTGCAACTCATCTTTGGAGAAAGAACCCCACCCTCTAATAATCGCCTAATTATCTTATAACAATCTTGCGAATAGTTGAATAGGCGATCGATCTTCCTAGGTCTCAGTCATATACGGTCGCGCTTGACATATTTGCTTATTTTGGTGCTTGGGGTCAAGTTGTTCGGTTTGAATTGAGTTGTACAATCGGTTCTAGCATGCCTGCACACATCACACATGACCAAAACAAACCGAGAGCCAATAGTGACAAGTTTGGTATAAACAACAACATATACAATTCTAACATTACCACTCAAAATGTGGCTCTAGTAGGCATCACCAAGGCAAAATAATTTTTTCTTTACTAATTTGAGCGAATGGTGAAGCCAATTAATTTTAAACTTTGGATTTAATCCTACAGTTGTTATTTTGCAAGTCGAGCCTCAGTTGCTAGAGCTAGCCACAGGACAACTCGACTTAGCAAACTCAATTCGTCTAACTTATTCAAACTCGACTCGACCTAAACTAAGTGGGTGAGTTGATCTGAACTAAGTAGACTTCATCCAATCCGAACTCAAACTGAGTTAAGTTTGGGTTACCCAGTAACTCAAGTCGACTTGACCCGAAATCCAACTCGGTACTGACTCGAATCGATCTGAAACCCAACTCGTACATTTAAAAAATAAAAATAAATAAATAAATAATCCAGATTTGACATTTCATACATGAGATGTTGTGTAGCTAATGTAGAGGTTGCAATTTCGGCAAGTGTACCTAGGTTCTGAGATGTGATTTCAATTTGCAGATACCCTCCTAACCCAACTCGATGTTGGCTCTCGACCCAACTGTACCTGTGATTGGGTTGGACTTGGTCCGGGTTAGTCCAGGTCAAACCCACATCGGGTCGAGCATGCTGGACTTGGTTATGAGTTGTGTCGAGTTTGGGTCGAGTTTGGGTCATGTCCATTTCAAAACTGGGTTGAGCTGAGTAAGCCCTAACTCAGTCCAACTCGACTCGATGTCCAGCTCTATCAGTCGCGATTGAGGTAAGATGACCCGGGAAAGAAAGGCCTACTGTTAAAAAGAAAAAGGGTGAAAGAAGCGTGCTGGTGGGCTATTGGCATTGAAAAGTAAATGGCATAAATACCCCTAGGGAAGATGCAGAGACATTCAAACCCCTTTCAAAACCCAAGTTAACGACTGTTGGATACCTAATTGAGACAGAAAAATTGTCCATATCTACTCATATTACATATAATACAGACCATGATCTCATCTCTTCTCGCACGGATAAACCATGCTTGTTGGGAGTTTTACGGAAATTTCCTCACAACATATGATCTTACCAAACAACGCTCCCACCTTTTACAATCATGATGGAATTCTTTTCAGTGAGTAAAATGATTAAAATACCCTCAGTTTTTATTTTTCTTTAAAGGGAGAGTTGATGCATTGTGGGCCATGTGGTGTTTGTATTACATCAAACCGACCAAATCGTGCATCCGGCAATTTGATCACAAAAAAAAAAAAAAAAAATCAGGCCAATCCAACTATCATGTGAGCGGCACCAAGCGAACAATATACACCGACTCAACCAATCCAAATTTACATGTGGCCTACCTGATGATTAGATTGGCTGCATTGTTATTTGTACACACATCGTGGTGGAATGATCTGTTGGACGGTTTAGATGTCATAAAAACACCATGTGGATCCCTCACTGCTTGACTTTAGCCCTTCTTACATCTTAATGGTGAGAGCATCATAGTCATTTCTCATGCGGGCAGACGCTTTATTCGGTAAAATCAGAACTTGTGTGGACTTTACAGTAAAAACCCCAAATATTCCAGATGGAACAATCTTGATCCCGGGCCTCTGAATAGTCATTTTAATAAAAGAATATTCCCACATCCACAGTCAGCGTGAACAAACGGTCTGCATTTTGGATGGCCAGGATCTTCCTGTCTATGAGATTTTTGGACAGGTTCATCCACAATTTGTCCAATCAGGTCACCAATCTGGTATAGAACCGTGGGACCCACAAAAAACAGAACTCTTAGGGCCATGAAGGACAACCCATTTTTGCATGGATCCAAAGTCCAAACAACCAATGGAGAAGAGAAACCAAAATAGAACGGAGTACACAACAAACACAAGGAGACAAGCAGGAGAGAAAGCACTTTTACTGCAAATTTCTTCGGATGCCTGATGGATTAAAATTTTAAGGGAAACGCTTGTTGAGGGAGAAATTACCAAAATGCCTTATCTATTTTTCTTTAAAAGTTAGCTGAGTCCAGATTTGTGGGCCATGTAGTATGTGTATAACATCCAACCCGTTCAACATACGCACCCTTCCATGATAATCACACAAACAAAAAATCTGGCTGATCGAATATCAAATGAGCCCACTTTATTCACTTCTATTTGACAGTAGGAGAAGAAATACTGTTTGTAATCCTTTGCTCGACAACATACGACATACACCATAGGAACTTCCTTACGGCCCACCACATTGTTTATATATTCCATCCAATCCAGTCAGTGACTTATATTTGTTTTACAAAATGTAGCCCACTTGTTGTGCAATTTTAATAGATAGATTAGATTTCAAACCCATCGTTCCATGCTCAAAACAAGGGTGTCAATGGGCTTCAGACTATCTCATGGACCCTACCATGGATTTTGGGCATTGAATATCAAATGGTTATGATCTTTAGTGTTTAACATGCCATAATTTCTGCCATTCACAGTGAGGCCTGTGATATAAACGGCTTGGATCATCAATACATAAGCTCTGTATGCACACAAAGTGAGTAGAAGGATTCTTTTTAAGGCTACAGTAATCCCTCCATCTCTTCAGCAATTCTACTACATTAAGTCATCTTTTATAACAATGGATGTATGCTGGAATCCGTGCGTGCATTAGATGGCTCACAGTATAGATGTCTTAGGACGCCAGGGGTCCGTGTAACTCATCTACAATGCATCACATGGACAACTATGGTAGTTACAAAACTTGCCAAAAATTCACATTTGATGCTCTAATGCTACCCTTTGATGAGTGGATAAGCCTGCCCTTTTCGCTGTAAGTCATGTAATCCATGCGTAGGTAAGATCATCCTTAAATAGCATATTACCATAAATGGTTGTATGTAGTGGTGTCGTTAACTTAGCAAAGTCTCTCTTCTTAAAATGAGAAACTTTGATACTATGGCAGAGAGTGACGAATGATATGCAGGTACTTAGAAATTACTTAAAATTTATGAACGTGGCATATACAAATTGTTGAGGATTGTGCTGCAGAATCACACAGAGATAAATCTACGATAGCAATATAAGAGCACCAAGCAAACACAAGAGAACATAAAGATTTAACGTGGAAAACCCTTTCGAGAAAAAACCACGGCACAACATGATAGATCTTCACTATGAAAGCAGAAATTACAAAGAGAGGAGACTTACCTGATTCAAACAACCTTGACTTTCTCCCTTGCTCCACCCCTTTGAAACCCTAGAACCCTTTTTAGAAACCCTCAGAGTACTTTAAGAAGCCTTAGAATTGCCCTAGGAACTCCTATTTATAAATTAGGAACCCTAACTTTCGCACCAACTTGAAATAATCCGGAAACCGCCTCAAATTTATACAGTCCGCACACAATCTGTGTAACCTCCGACTAGTCAAACTAGAGCTTAGGCTAGTCGCAAGACACTTCGGCTATTCGAATTTGTCCTTCGACTGGGAGAATTTCTCGGAAGTTCCAAAATAAATAGTTGCTAGATTTTCACCCGAACTTTCTCAGGCTAGTCAAATTTTCTCAGATTTAAGACATCTGTTAACAACAATCTCCACCATGTCTTCAATCTTCAAACGTATAACTTCTTGACATCTTCTACTATCTTTGCCTCACATCATAGCTTCAATCAATGCTTCTCGTGCATACTACATCTTCCTTTTACGCCATCGCCAAGCCCAGAGAAGTTGCACAGAGCTTGAACTTCTCTGTAGGAATGACCTTGGTAAGCATGTCTACTGGATTCACGCTGGTGTGAATCTTTTTCAGAGTTACGCCTCCTTCTTCAAGCACATGTTGGATAAAATAGTGACGAACATCAATGTGTTTAGTACGAGAGTGATAAACAGAATTTTTAGCCAAATTGATAGTGCTCTCGCTATCACAATTAAATGGTACGGCCTCTTGCTGAAGTCTCAACTGATTTATTATGTGTCATAACCAAACTTCTTCCTTAAATGCTTCCGTCACTGTCATATATTATACTTCAGTCATGGAAAGTGCCACCACGAACTGAAGCTTCAGCATTCAACTAATTGCTCCACCCGCTAGTACAAACGAGTAACCAGAAGTTGACTTCTTGGGATCCACACTGCCTGCGTAGTCTGAGTCCACATAGCCTACCAACTTTATCATTGTCTTCCCAAAAGTTAAGACGTAGTCTTTTGTATCTCGAATGTATTGAAGTAATCATTTCACCACTTTCCAATGTTACTTGTCAGGGTTTAACATGTATCTAATCACAACACCGACTACCTGTGAAATATCTAGTCTCGTACAGACCATGACATACATTAACTGTCAGCCACATTCAAATAAGGTACATGAGACATAACATGTTTTTCCTCAATTGATTTAGGACATTGTTCTGAGGAAAGCTTAAGGTAAGCCGCATGGAGAACGCTCACCAGCTTTGCCTGGTCCATCCCATACTTGATCAGCACCTTATCAAGATATTTTGTCTGTGATAACTAAAGCATACTCCTTTTCCTCTCTCTATGAATATCTATGCCGATAACCCTCTTTGCAGCCCCCAGATCTTTCATCTCGAATGTCCCTGATAACCGAGTCTTTAATACGTTGATTTTAGACATATTATGACTGGCAATCAACATATCATCAACATACAATCCTAAGATGATGAACTTATCATCACCTAGTTTCTTGTAATAGACACAGTGATCATATTCACTCCGAGTAAACTTCTAGCTCAACATGAAAGAATCAAATTTCTTATACCACTACCTAAGCGACTATTTTAGGCCGTACAACGACCTCATTAACTGCAAACTTTTTTCTCCGCCCCTTTAACTTCGTAGCCCTCTGGTTGCTTCATGTAAATATGCTCTTCCAACTCCCCGTGCAGAAACGTAGTCTTGACATCTATCTATTCCAGATCGAGATCGTATTGGGCAACCAACGCTAACACGAATCTGATGGATACTTGCATAACCACCAACGCAAATATCTCTGTGAAGTCGATTCATTCTCTTTGAGCATACCCTTCACTACCAGCCTCGCTTTGTATCTATCTTGTTTCCTTTTGTATAACCACTTGCATCCAATCTCTTTTTGGCCCACTGAAAGCTCTACTAGCTCCCGTGTGTAGTTTTTGTGTAACGAATCCATCTCATCATCCATAGCCTCCTTCCACTTTTCTGCATTAAGCTCATTAAGAGCCTCTTGAATAGTTGACGAGTCCCCCTCATTTGTAACGAGGGCATATGTGATATTAAAATTGTCCTTATATCTTACCAATAACCTACGATCACGCGGTGGGTTCCCTCTCACAAGTGGCTACTTCACCTGCTCTTGTACCTCTATCTGCGCATTTGTTTCTGCCTGAGTATTATCTATATCAATCTGAACATCTAAGATCAACCTTTATGGTTCCTCTTACTCCTGATCATTCTTGTGAAATAGGGAGCTTTCATCGAACCAGACGTCACGGTTAGTGATGACTTTGTGCTTGACCTTATCGAATAACATATAACCTTTTACTCCAATACCATAGCTAACAAAGATATATTTTTTGGCTCTTTCGTCTAGCTTTCTCTCTTAACTGACGATACATAAGAGTAAGCCTCACAACCGAATATGCGCAAATCTGAGTAATCCAGCTTATGACCACTCCATACTTCATCTCAAATTTTATATTCAATTGTTGTAGATGAGAATCGGTTCACCAAGTAGCACGCCATGTTAACGGCCTCAATCCATAAGTCCTTGTCCAACGCGGCATTACTTAACATGCATCGGGCCCTCTCTAAGAGTGTCTAATTCATCCGCTCAGCCACACTGTATTATTTCGGCATGTGATGCACTATGTTGTGCCTAATGATCCAGTCATCTTTGCAATTTCATTAAACTCAGTGGAAGTGAATTCTCCATCATTATCAGTCCTTAAAATCTTTATTTTTTGTCCTAAATGATTTTCCACTATTGCCTTCTATTGTTTGAATATGATGAAAACTTTGGATTTAGGTTTTATGAAGTAAACCTAAACTTTCCTGCAGTAGTCGACAATGAATGAAACAAACCATGACGACCCCCCAATGAAAACCTGTGGCGATAACCCTCATATGTCAGAGTGCACATAATCAAGCACTCCCTTACATTTATGTTTTCCATATTTAAATGATAATCTAAATTGTTTATCATATATACAATGCTCGCATATATCTAAATGAGAATTCTTAAAAGCTGAAATCAAACAACAATCAGATAGTATCTTTATGCCCTGCTCGCTCATGTGGCTCAAATGAGCATGCCGCATATGTACAGATGTGGAATATGCAACAGTCACTGCTGCTCCACCTGTTGAAGTGCTCCCGATCAACCTGTAAAGGTTTCCGTACCTTTGCACTCTCATAACCATGAGTGCCCCTTTTGAAACTTTAAAGACATCATTAATACCAGTGAACTTGCACCATACAACATCGAGTGCACCAAGAGAAATCAGACTTTTCTTCATATCAAGAACGTGCTTGACATCAGTCAAGGTATACTTAATCCCATCAAACATCTTTATGCTCACTGTACCAATAACCACAACATTATAGGCATTGTCATTACTCATAAAGACCTGTCCACCATTGCATTCCTTGTAACTGGCAAACCAACTCCAATGATGAGCCATGTAATATGATGCTCCTGTATTAAGGATCCACTCATTTCTAAGATTGTCATGCAAGTGTCCGACCATAGACACAAACAGAACATCACCTCTACTTGTTTCTTCATCAGATGTGACAACATTAGCCTCCTTGGAAGAAGCCTCTGAGTTTTCTTTCTTTGTTTTAGGATTTGTGCAATCCTTCTTCATGTGTCCATTCATTCCACAGTTTCAGCACTTTAGTTTTCCTTTACCCTTTCCCTTAGATTTGGATCTAGGTCTTGAATATTATGTACATCACTCAGTATTTCTTCCCCTTATAAACAGTGCATCAGAAGATGACCCTAAGCAACCGTTCATCTTTCTCATAACCTTTACTTAAAGGGTTGAGATAACGGTGTCCGCACTTAGAGTTTTATTTTCGGTGCACAATTAGTCCCTGAATGACTCATACGATGGCGGTAGAGTATTCAACAATATACATGTCTGATCTTCACCTTTGATCACTTCCTCCATGTCCACCAATTTGCAAATCAGTTTATTAAAATTACTGATGTGGGCCTCCACATCTCCACCCTCTACCAATCTGAACGTGAACAACTGTAGCTTCAAGTGTAGGCGATTCTCAGTGATTTTTTTAGCATAAATGTCTCCTAACTTCACCCATAAACCAGCTCAGTTTTCTCCCTCAAAACATTATAGAGGACCTCATTCGTGAGACATAAACGGATCGAGGTTAAGGCCTTCTTATCAAGAGTATTCCATTCATCATCAGTCATAGTAGACTTTCTCTCCTTAAGAGCATCATCCTCGCCTTGCTTGGTTAAGGAACTGATCATCCTGATTTTCTATAACTCAAAGTTATTTTTTCCTGAGTACTTCTCAATATCATACCTAGTGCTTCCCATTGATGCTAATACTGCATATTCAAATTTATATCCCAACAATTACTCTCATACCACTTGTTGGAGATTGTGCTACAGAATCACATAGAGATGAATCTAAGATAGCAATTCAAAAGCACCAAGCAAACACAAGAGAATACAAAGATTTAACGTGAAAAACCATTTCGAGAAAAAACCACCGCACAAAGCGACAGATCTTCACTATGAAAGCAGAAATTACAAAGAGAGAAGACTTACCTGATTCAAACAACTTTGAACTCTCCCTTGCTCCACCCATTTGAAATCTTAAAACCCCTTTTAGAAACCCTTAGAGTACTTTAAGAAGCCTTAAAATATCTTAGAATTGTCCTAGGAACTCCTATTTATATATTAGGAACTCCAACTTCACACCGACTTGAAATAATCCGAAAATCACCTCAAATTTACGCAGTCCGTGCACAATTTGCATAACCTCTGACTCGTCGAACCAGAGCTCGAGTTAGACAAAGGATACTTCATCTAGTCGAACTTGCCCTTCGACTGGTCGAATTTCTCCGAAGTTCCAAAATAAATTATTGTTGGATTTTCACCCGAACTTTCTTAGGCTAGTCGAATTTCCTCAGATTTAAGATATTTGTAAGCAACACAAATAGCCAAATTAAATCAAGAAAATTATGGTACTCAGCGTTGATGTATCGTGAATTTAAAATTAAGCTGATTTCATGATCTAAGTATTGGATTGGTGGAGACTTATTTGACTTTTAAAAAAATCCAATGGTCTTATATCCACAAATCAGCATGATTGTTCACCCATTAGTTTCTGGGATTGTCGCTTTATTTGAGCTAATAGATGTCGCATGTTCAATTTTTGAGTGCGGGCGGATCAAGCATCATATGCAGCCCGAGTATCATATAATTCCTCTTTTAAAATTTAATTTTTGAGCTTTTTTAAGCCCACACGCTTATGCAATAAAGCCTACATATGTGCCAGCGTGGGACAATAGGTCATAGATCGAATTCATCCATCTAAACAACACTACCATATTAATGTCCTAGCCAAAAAATGAAGTTGATCCACCGGTCAGCTGGGCCACCGTTTGTAAAACAAATGCACAAACTTTGAAAAATGTAGATGAAACTTTTTTTTCCCAACCCATCCATCTGTTTCTAATACTACGGCCCACATGATGATTGAACCAGATTTTCTTCTTGGGAAAACGTGTACAAGGTCGGGCGAACCTGATGAGCGCATTATTTTTTCCACACATGTGCTATGCCAGCACATATGTTGCATGTACACGAGCATTTATTTCACATGCATGTGCCATTAGCAAAGCACTTAATTTCTTTATTACAGGTCTTCCAGTTTTCTTCTCCATTCTCAAAATAAGGGCAAATAGGTCTTCTTACCCTTGTTAGCAAGTTTAGAAGCATGATATAGTAAATATGAGTAGACACTCCACCTAAAAGAACAAACCACTCTTTTAACCTCAACTAGACTAATAAAACCAGCCCATCGCAACTCAAGAGTAATTGAAATCACAATCGATCAAACGGATAAGACTCTCACTACATCATGAGAACAACCAATGGACCCAATCGGTGGATTCGGAATATGACAAATTGGATCCTAGCCAATAGTCCATACTCTCCAAAAAACCCTGACTGCACATCTCTTCAATAAAATGATCTTTATCTAACCAAAGAAATGTTGAAAACTCAAAAAGGACAAGTTGAAGGGATCCTCGACGCATTCCCGATACACCCAACAGATCTGATCGACCGATCTCAAACAAGTGTAGTCAAAGATCATAAGAACAACCAACTCTCCAGGACATTGAATACCCCCTATACATGACAGAGTACATGCGGAAAAAGACGAAATAGACCTCCGGCTCGTGGTGAGCAGATGGTCCACCTGGCATGCCTTATACTTAACAGAGATATCGTCCAACTATGCATATGCCAAAATCTTAAAGCGAGGACGCGTGGTGCCATCATCGGCTCATCACGAGTCGATGGATGAAGTCTAGAAAATCCGCACAATGGCTGCCATTCAGGACCAAAGTCAGAGAGAGAGAGAGAGAGAGGAAGCTTTGGTTCTCTCATTAGTTTGAAAATTCTTGATTGACATCAAGGTGCTGCCCCAACTCGGAAGTCAAGCTTCGGAAAAGTAGCCTACGGAAGAAGCTAATGAAGTCGAGTAGTGTTGGAACCGGAGATATCCAATCATCACTTTGATAATATATATATATATATATATATATATATATATATATATATATATATATATATATATATATATATTTGGTTTCCCACAGTTTCTTTCTTATATCTCAATCAAGCTCTTCCAGTCTACATACTCCTAGTATATCTGCAACGTCAACTCGTACTTTTTATTTTCTTTGTTTCTCAACTTTCTACATTATATTTTTCTTTACCTCATTTGTTTACCTGGAATCCTAAACTCTGTGAAGCAACTCAGATTACATCTTATTTTATTTACTGCATTGTTTTTTCTACTTAGATTCATCTGATTCTACAAAATAAGGATAAAACTATTTTACTTTTGCCTAGCCGAGATCTCATGTGTCACGCCTCAAACCCGGAAATCGGATTCACGGGAATCCCGATCGCCGAATCCGGTGCCGACAGCTTCCGTAGTACCCCATTCTCGGCTCCTAGCATTCATACGCTGGATTCCGATCCTGGGATCCTATAAGGAAGATTTTTTTATATATATACATTTAACTTGTAATAAGCATAACCACAAGATTACCTAATTCACAAAGGCAACATCATCATCACATATCCACTAATATAATCATTTGAGTACAATGCTGAAAAGGAAATACATAAGTCGAAAATCAAGCTCCAGAAGAACTCTGCACGCTCCAAACTCAACACTGCTGCAACCTAACATCATCTGCACGCATCTATCATGCATAAGCTTATAGAAAGCTTAAAGAGTGGTGTAAGTGTGGGCACAAGGTAAGTGTCAAGTATTCAACGCAATGTCATAATCATACAATGTCAAAATAGGCGCAAGGTCATGAATCATATGTTATTAGAGTAAGTGAAAATACTAACAGGTCCATGAGTCAAGCAATATCAAAATGCGCAATACAGATCAACTATACAAATGAGGAATAATATCAGAATACGCAATACAGATCAACTATACAAATGAGGAACAATATTAGAATACGCGATACAAATCAATTATACAAAGGAGGAACAATACCAAAATACGCGATACAGATCAATTATACAAATGAGGAACAACATCAGAATACGCGATGCAAATTAACTAAACAAATGAGTCATAAAGAGTCAAATATCAGATACCGCATCTAAACTATATAAATGCAGAAACGCAGGTAACCCAAAATGTTATATGCCGTGGATGTAATACAATATGCGGTGCGAATGAAATGACTATGCTGGAGTGTGAAGTCGGGATAATAGTACGTAGTATCGCAGGTTATGGGGTTCATCACAAGGGACTTCTATCCAAACCAGTCCCATACCTAAATTTGGATAGTCAGACTTGATATGGTAAACTCCTGATCTCAGGTTAGTTGGGCACCCCAACCGAAATTCTGGCCATTGCGAAAGTACACGTAACAAATAGTTGTGCACCACCAGCCCGAGTGGATAGTGAATGAATGGGTGAATGAGTATGCAACTCCTACTCAATAAGTCTATATATCAGTATTGTTCATCTCTGAAAAATCACCGGGGTCTATTACACTCTAAACCAGATTGCCGCCCCATCGCGCGCAACAAGGTGAGTGGAAGAGACCTCACTATCCGCCTGCCAATATCGGGCCCGGCTCGTCGATAGCGGACTCATTCCTCGAGCCGGTCAGACTCAGCCTAGCATTGCCCCCTCCTCTCGGGTAGGTAAGGCTATACCTCCTTCCAACCGACCACGACACAGTGGGAGACGCGGCCTAACTGTATATGGCCCTCATGCGTTAATGCATTCACTCGGTCTAGACGTTGGAGCAACCTCTGGAATCAAGAAGGTTTAAAGACTTTCACCCAGGAATATTTATAGCACCCCATGTAGAACAGATTTTCAGTGTCCCGTTTGGCCATCCACGATATGACTGTGGAGGCTACGACCCTGATGTCCTAGGGCACACAATGCAATATGCATGAGCCATACAATCCAGTCATGCATCAATCATGCGCATACCGTGCTCTCATGTGAGATAACCTCTACCTATCAGGAAGTCTCATAACAATTTGCCTAATGACATATACAATGGTCAACCACATTTCATAACAAACATGCAAATGATGCGTATGGGGACGTATCATGATGTTATGTAGTCACATACTCATAATCGGTATCAACAATCGGCCTCGATAATGTAGACATTTAACCAACATTGCCCCCAAGGAATGGCTCACACAAAGCCAAACTTATAAAGGGCCCATGGCCTCACACAAAGGCCTAATATATAACACAATGGGCTTTACTTAAGGGTCATATATACACAACGGGTGGGCCCTGCTCATGAGTTTTAGATACATGACATGTGGACCTTACACATGGGTCTCGAATACATCAAATGGGTCATGCATCATGGGCCTAATACATATCACAATGGGTCTTGCCCATAGGCCACGAATACATCACAGTGTGCCCCAACTACGAGTCGCATATACATCATATAGGTCTCGACAATCGGCCTCGGCCTCAACAATC
The DNA here is from genome assembly GCA_030180095.1 of Magnolia changhungtana. Classification (NCBI taxonomy): domain Eukaryota; kingdom Viridiplantae; phylum Streptophyta; class Magnoliopsida; order Magnoliales; family Magnoliaceae; genus Magnolia; species Magnolia changhungtana. Next base: position 1,156,247 of record JASAUF010000078.1, read on the forward strand.
GAATTGACACTCGGAATCGGCCTCGATACACGGCCTCGACAATCAGAATCAGCCTCGATACTTGGCTTTAACAATCAGAATCGGCATATACAATCGGCCTCAACAAATTGAAATCATCGGAATTGGCCTTGATACTCGAAATCGATCGATAATCGGAATCGGCAAATCGGTCAGTCAATCGGTCATGATAATTGCACCGATTGACAGTCAAAATTGGCAAATCGGTCACGTCAATCGGAATCGACAAGCGGTCAAGATAATCAGAATCAGCAAATCGGTCACAACAATCGCACTGATCGATAGTCGGAATCAGTAAATCGGTCACGTCAATCAGAATCGGCAATCAGTCAAGGTAATTAGAATTAGCAAATCAGTCACAACAATCGCATCGATCGATAGTCGGAATCGACAAATTGGTCACGTTAATCGAAATCAGTAATCCATCAAGGTAATCAGAATCAGCAAATCAGTCACGACAATCGACCAATCGATAGTCGGAATTGATAAATCGGTCACGTTAATCGAAATTGGCAATTAGTCAAGACAATCAAAATCGATCGATAATCAGAATCGGCAAATCGGTCACGTCAATCGGAATCGGCAATCGGTCAAGATAATTATAATTAACATATCGGTCACGACAATCGCACTGATCAATAGTCGAAATCGGTAAATCGATCACGTTAATCGAAATTGGCAAGCGGTCAAGATAATCGGAATCAACAAATCGGTCACGACAATCGCACCGATCGATAGTCGGAATCGGCAAATCGGTCATGTTAATCAAAATCAGTAATTGGTCAAGGTAATCAGAATTAGCAAATCGGTCACGACAATCACACCGATCGATAGTCGGAATCGGTAAATTGATCACGTTAATCGAAATCAGCAATCGGTCAAGGCAATCAAAATCGATCGATAATCAGAATCGACAAATCGGTCACGTCAATCGGAATCGGCAATCGACCACAATAATCGGAATCGGCCTCAACAATTAAAATCGGTGAGAATGGTCCTAACAAGGCCTAAGGAAAGGTCACAATGTGGACATCTAACCATCATTGCTCAGCAACGTGGACATTTAACCAACATTGCTACCAAGGAATGGCCCACATAGAGCCAAACGTATCGTGGGTCCACGGCCTCACACGAGAGCCTAATACACATCATTATGGGCCTCACTCATGGGCTGTAATTACATCAAGGTGGGCCTCATGGATGGGCCATAAATACATTATAATGGGCCATGTCCCATGGGCCTTGAATACATCACAATGAGCCACACCACCTAGGCCTCGAATGCGTCACAATGGGCCATAACCTATGGGCCCTGAATACATCACAATGGGCCGCATTACATGGACCGCACCAATGGGCCTCAACGAGGGTCTCATATATCACATCGGGCCTTATTAAATGGGCCCCAAGTACATCACGTCGGGCCCCTTCCAAATGGGCCCCAAGTACATCAAAATAGGCCATATCAAATAGGCCACTTCAGCTACACCATTCATCCATCTATAGAGATCATTTTAGAGCATTATCCAGACAAATAAATCATATTAAAAGATCATCTGGACCATACCACAATTAACGGTGGAGATAATGTTTTTCACCATTAAAGTACAAAGGGCCCGCCACAGGAAATCGTGGGAGCAGCCACACCCACCGTTAAAACATTTATAGGACCCGCTGTGATGTATTTTGAGATCCAGCCTATTCATCGGTTTAAATTTCTGAAGTGAAAATAAAAATATCAACTTGCTTGGAACTGCTATGGCCCTTAAGAATTTTTGAACGGTGGATGTCACTGTCCCCATTATTTCAAATGGCGGGGTCCGCTAGAATTCTAGATCCGACTCATTCTTTTACTCATGCCATAAAACAATCTCTCAAATGGTTGGACGGGATCGATACGGCACATGCATCATGGTGGGTCCCACTGTCCAAGTCTGGACGGTGCGGATAAGACCCATACATCACAGTGTGCTCCGCATATGGATGGACGGGAAGCAAACATCATCAAGGTGGGTCACTGCATAGACAGTGCAGATACAACACCGCATCATGGTGGGGAAGATGGTGCAGATGAAACATGTAAGACCCGTATCCTAGCCCGTACTGTTCCGTCAACTCTCGCGATCCTTCCCGGTGAATTGCGGCAACCTGCGACGTATAATCAAAGTTTGCGATCGACCCTAAGTCGTATCCTGTAGATTTGAGTCGGTTTAATCCGGGACTTGTACCATTACGACCGCACCGTCGCCGTGGTTCCAACGCCGCGTCTTACACATCGATTTGATACCCTGGCAGGAAGATGTGCGCCGGCGTTTATTTCGAAGAAATGCCGCACTTTTATAATTTTAAGAGAATCTCTACAACATGTCTCATCAATCAATTACTCAAATCAATCAATTAATCATATCATGTCAAGTACAAGAGCAACCCATGCTTTCTTTCTCCACAAGTCAAGCAAACTCCAAAAGTCAACCAATCCATACCTCACTCATCACTCACATCCATCATCCATCCATCACTCTCTCTCCCTTACACCCTCTCTCTCTCTTTTCTCAACACAATTCAAAGCACCAAAAGGAGGTGCACATGTCCAACAATTTTCAAGAGAGAAGGTGTTTTGTGTGGCCCACTTTCCTATCTCAAATCCTTCATCCTAACCCTTAATTCCTCATTATCCACCATCAAAGTGAAGCTCAAGGAGATTGGCTTTCCAACGGACCGAGAAGATCGAACGGTGGGTGCTTATTAGGCTAGATTCTTTATGTTTTTATGATGGACCAAGTGAGGCCTACCGATCAATAGTATGGATCTCACTTGAGACCCTAAGATGTGGCCGATGGCCCACCTTAATCTTCATGATCATTCCATAATGGGGCCATTCTCCATGGACCTCATCATGATGTTTATTTTCTAACTTGAAAATGGGTCATCTAGACCTTACATCTTGGTGGAGAAGGGATCTCCACCATTGATCTTTGATTTGGTAGGTCCGCATGCAATGGGACACACTTGATGTAGGATTAAATGCTTGAAACAGAGGGCCCATAGTGCCGGGGTCCCTCCATCATGTGTGTCCCTCTATCTCTCTCTTCCTCTCTTTTTATTTATTTATTTATTTATCTTTGTGTGTGATGAGGTGGCCATGTGGCCCACTTGGATGGACCCCACTTTGATGTATGTATTACCACACCATCCAACCCCTTTCTTGTGGTGTCCCACGTCCCTAGGTGGGGCCCACCTTAAATGAACATGGAGGGCCAAATCGTCCAGCGTCCAGGGACGCTGGACTTAAAAAAAAAAAAGTTTTAAAAAAAAAAAAAAAAAAACATTAGCCTTGGTTTAAGGCTATTTGAGGTGGACCACTTATATAGGCCCCACCATGATGTGTAAGTTCAATCCACGCCGTCCATCCCTTTCCTCAGACCATTTTAGGCATTGAGCCGAAAAATGAAGTCCATTCGATCTTCTATCGGGCCATAACATATAAAATAGTGGTTTCTACCGTAGAAAACCACCCTACCGTTTCTATGGACCAAATAATATCAAATATTGGGCTTGTTTGGCTTATCTCGAGCTATGGGAACAGTGGGCGGGGTGGATTTGCCTGATGCCGACCCCACATGGAAAAAACCTTAGAAAAATCGGTTAAAAAAAATAATAATAACATGCAGCAGGCACTACTGCTGCAGGCGCAGGCAGCGCCTGCATCATTACGGGTGGGCGGACGACGGTACCCACGGCCCCTGCCGTGGGCCCCACCATGATGTATGTTTAGTATCCAAACCGTCCATTGGGTGGGCCCCTCCTTGAAGTGGGCCCCCGCCAAAGATCAGGCCAATCTAAGTCTCAGATGGCCCACATCACAGGAAACAGTGAGGTTGACTGTCTGCCCTTGAAAACCTTTTTGGGTCCACAGAAGTTTTGAATCAGTGTGAAATTTGTTTTTCTATATTCATCTGGGTCCACGTGACCTCATCAATGGTTTGGATGGAAAGTAAACCTTATGGTGGGCCCCATGTGGGACCCACAGTGATTTATATATTTTATTCTCACCGTCCACTGACGGTGAGATCCCCATGATTTGTGTTCTATTCACACCGTCCCCCTAGATGGTGTGAGTACGTGTGTGGGCGTGTGTGCGTGCGTGTGTGTGTGTGTGGGCGTGTGTGCGTGTGTGTGTTATATATATATATATGTATGTATGTATTGGTGGCCATTGTTAAGGCCCACCTTGGCATTCATAAGGCGCATGTGAGGAGGCCCATATTGATGTAATTGTGGCCGTTGTTGAGGCCCACCTTGGTACATGTATGAGGCCCATTTTGATTTATTTGTGGCCGTCCATTGAGGCCACCTTAGTACATGAATGAGGCCCATTTTGATTTATTTGTGGCCGTCCATTGAGGCCAACCTTGGTATATATATAAGGCCCATATGATTAGGCCCATTGTGATGTATTCAAGGCCCATTATTGAGGCCCACCTTGATGTGTATGAGGGCTCGTTATTGAGGCTCACCGTCATGTGTATGAGGCCCGTTGTTGAGGCCACCTTGACATATATGAGGACCATGTGATTAGGCCCGTTTTGATTTATTCTAGGGCCCATGGGTTGAGGCCCATTGTGATGTATTAGGGCCCATGGGTTGAGACCCATTGTGATGTATACAGGCCCGTGGGTTGAGACCCACTTTGATGTGTATAGGGCCCATGTTATGAGGCCATTTGATGTATCGGAGGCCCATGAGTCGAGGCCCAATGGTAGGTACATAAGGCCTATTTCAATGTATGATTCCACCATGGTTTATGTAATGATATTTATGGCGGGCCATGCCTTGGGAGCAATATTGGTTTGACGTCCCCATTGTAAGAATAATGTCGGTTAAATGTCCACATTATAACTCTCCCTAGGGCCCACTGATAGGCCCGTACTCGCTGTGTGTAAGCCATCTAGGCCCATCTTCATTGTGAGGACAGTTCATCACTTTATAACATGCTTAGTATAGCTCTATGATTCATGCCCATACGCATCATATGTATGCTTGATATGAGGAATGTTTGACCATTGTATCTGTCATTGGCCAGATTGTTATGAGACTTCCTAATAGGCAGGGGTTATCTCACATGAGCACACGGTATGCACAGGATTGGTGCATGACTGGATTGTATGACTCATGCATCTTGCATTGTGAGTTATGATCACTGTACGTCCTAGCAACATCAGGGTCGTAGCCTCCACAGGTACATCGTGGATGGCTAAATGGGACACCGAAAATACTTGGTTATAGCACTGTGGGCACTTAGGATGTCCTTGGATGAAAATCCCAGAAGCTCCGAGGCCAGGAGTAGCCCCAACGTCTAGACCGAGTGGAACATGAATGCCCTTGTGCGGAATACCAGTAGGCCACGTCTCCCACTGTGTCGTGGTCGGTTGGGAGGGGGTGTGGCCTTATCCGCTCGAGTGAGGGGGCTATAAGTTAGGATGAGTATAACCAACTCGTAAATGAGTCCGCTATCGACGAGCCAGGTAGGTATTGACAGACTATTGATCAGGCGGATAGTGAGGTCTATTCCGCTCGCTGGGCTGTGCAGCTAGGGAGGAGGCAGTCGGTGTTGAGTGTAATAGACCCCGGTGATTTCTCCAGAGAGAAACCGTACTGATATGTGGACTTATTGAGCAGGAATTGCATATCCATTCATTCATTCATTCACTATCCACTCGGGCTGGTGGTGTGTAACTATTTGTTACATGTACCATCGCATGGCCACGATTTCGATTGGGCGCGTGACTAACCTAAGATCAGGAGTTTACCACATGGTGTCTGACTATCCAAATTTAGGTATGAGACTGGTTTGAATAGAAGTCCCTTGTGATGGACCCCATAGCTTGTGATACTTTGTACTATCACCCCGACTTCACAACATGGTCATCTTATTTGCACCGCATATCACATTGCATCCGCAGTACTTAGCATTTTGGGTTACTATGTTTTTACACTTATATGGCCTAGATAAGGTTGATGGTATTCGTGGCTCATCAGAATTTGCATACTACATTGCATCCTCAGCATCTGTTATTGTCTTATTATGTTTTGCATCGCATAGCCTTGGTACGGCTGATAGCACTTATGGACTTACCAGTATATTTTTGCTTACTCTGATATCGTATGATTCATGATCTTGTCAGTATTTCCGCATATTCTGATGATGTATGATTTATGGGCTTTATGGTATACTTGACACTTATCTTGTGCACACACTTTCACGACCCTCTAAGCTTTTGTAAGCTTATGCATGATTGATGCGTGCGGGTGGCATTAAGTTGCAGCAGTGTTGAGCTTGGAGCGTGTAGCTGTCCTCTGAAGCTTTGATTTCGATATATGTATTTCCTTTTTCGCATTGTATTTGAATGATTATATTAGTGGATATGTGATGATGATGTTGTCTTTATGATTTGGGTATACTTGTGGTTATGCTTCTTAAGAGACAAATGTATGTTGAAAAATCCTCCTTGTAGGATCCCAGGATCAGAATCTGACATATGTACGCTGGGGGCCGAGAATGGGGTACTACGGAGGTTGTCGGCACCGGGTTCGACGATCGGGATTCCTGTGAATCCGATTTCCGAGTTTGGGGCGTGACAAAACACATGCTATTAAGATGGGTCCCACGGAACTTGCTGACGTCCGTCAGCCAAACAAAATGGACAGTGTTGATAAAAACCCATACATCACGTGGTCCACCAGGTACGGACGGTGTGGATTTCACACGTCCAGGCAAGAGTCCCATCGTCCAGTGCATATGGACGGTGAGAACGTAAGTCACATACAACAAGGTGGGTTCCCACGTGGGGCCACCAACCCATATATATATATATATAATATTTTATTGTTGAAAAGCAGATACATCACATGATATAATATTATATAATATTTATTTCATTGTTTGAAAAGGTCCAGTGTCCAGACCTTTTGGACGATGGACAAACGGTTTAGATTTAGGACGAGTGCATCAAGGTGGGGTCCACGTGCTGGATGCACGTCTCCAAGGTGGGCCCCACATCCAATGTGGCACACGTGCTGCTGTGCAGCATGGAAGAAATGCATATATCCTCATGTGGCCTGTCAGACGGACGGCGTGGGACAGAATGCATACATCACGTGGGCCACGTCCATAGATCTCGCCGACGTCATGCAGTGGGACCCACACCCAAAAGATGGACGGTTGGCGTGCATATAGCACATGCATGAGATGGGTTGGACGGTGGAGATGTATATATCAAGGTGGACTCCACCGTCCAGGGGTCCGGATGGTGGATGCTGTGAATGAAACACATATTCCATAGGAGGGTCCACATGTGTGGAACCCACCAGCCTTTTTGGAAAAAAAAAAAAGAGAGGCTGATATTTGTGTTTTACATCGTCTAGGGGCCTGCACACCCAAGAAATGGACGACCCTGGATGGGGCGCATCACTCGGTATGGGGTTCGTATCAGGGTGAACGACATGAATAAAATGCGTACATCAAGATGGATCCCATTATGTGTGGGCCCTCAAATCATAAATCAAATGAATAAAATCACCCACCCTATGATCTTCTTGGTCCTTCACTTCCATCAACGCATCCTAAAGCTCCGAGGGACGCATTTCAGCGGTGGGGATGATCATTGGAGGGTGGAGATGGGAGGTAGGAAGGTGGGCCACACTTGCTCTCCATGGAAGCCATGGACGATTGCTCCATGGGAGTTGCTTGAGAAAAAAATAAGAGGGAAATGAGTGAGAGAGAGAGAGAGAGAGAGAGAGAGAGAGAGAGAGAGAGAGAGAGAGAGAGAGAGATGGGAGAGAAGTGATGATGAGTGATGTAAGCATGTACTTTGTTGTAAGAAAATGTTGACTTTAAGGGAAAGGTACGAGCGATGGGAGTGATGGGTACTTGATTGATGTGATTGATAGGATTGATGTGATATTTTCTAGGGATTGCAACGCGCGGCATTTATACTCGAACTGGACGCGGGCCTACATCTCCTGGCCCGGGTATCGCCTCGGCGCGCGAGTTGCGACATTTGAACCGCGGCGACGGCGCGGTCGCTAAGGTACCAGTCTTAGGTTGAGTCGACTCTGGTTGACGACGTGTGAATCAGGGTCACGCGCAAACGCCGGTTAAGAGTCGAAGGTTGCCGAAATTCGATCGGGAAGACCGCGGAAGCCTATGGAATGGTACAGTTTAGGATACAGGTCTTACATCATGGATTATGCAAAGCGTGACTAATATAGAAATGCCAAAGTTATATTGAAATCTCTTAAAAATTATTAAATCACATGAAGTAGAAAGCACACATCATATGGTTAGGACATGGTGCCTAACCCTTTCCTTTTTTATCATTGAAACTCTTACCCAGAACTTATAGTCTTATATTCACCATTGGAGTTACTTGAGTTTGGGAATCTTATGGTTTGCTAACTCATAAATAATTCTATGATTTCTAGATGGCCATAGTCTCTTAAGATTGTGACACCTTTAAAAATCAAATACGATTTTAGGCCTGAATCGATGTAATGCACCCATACATGCAACCACACAAAAAAGTAATTGGGTGTATGCTTCCTGAAAATTAGCAATCATGAGGAATTTTCGGCTAAAAATGAAGAGGGCAGATTATCATTAGCAATGGTTGTCGTGATTATAAGATGAAGTTTTTGCTATTCACATTTAAGTGCCTCATTTGGTGGGATAATTTAGAAGAAAAATAAGATGAACCACCATTTGTATGATAAAGAGAAATTTTTTATACATGCATTTCAAGACTTGTAGCACTATGTGGTTTTGAATGGAGAATAAAACAATCGTATTGTGGGTTTATAAGGAAAAGAAGAAGAAGAAGCGAAAACATGGCTTAAGAAGTAAAAGATTAATTTCAAAATACAAGGGATTAAAATCTAATAAAATATATTAATCGATACGTTTAAAAGAAGCTTAGATATCTTACTAATAAAAGCAGAGAAAATCAATCAAAGATTATTATTATTTCCTGATAGCACTTTTTCTCTAAGGACAAATTTAGTCCGGGTTATCATGACTCAGTGGATCGACCAAGGCAATATAACAATTGGGCCAGTTGCATAATATTCCAGTGAGTTTCATATAGAAATGAAATGATCCGTGGCATGAATCGGGCAGTTTTGGGCTTATCCGAGTCAACTTGGTAAGTTCCTAATTGACTCACCGAGTTTTCAAATAATGGCTCATCTATTAAAATAAAAAATGGAGCCTGCATCCAAACCATGGGCGCCCCCTCTGCACCGGCAACGGATTGGCTACTGCCCCCTGCCACCAGCCAATGGCTGATGGTCGGTTCTCTGTGAGCCCCACCATGATGTATGTGTTTCATCCATGCTGTTCATCTATTTTTTCAGATCCTTCTAGGGTATGAGACCAAAAATGAGATATATCCCAATCTCAAGTGGAGCACATTACATGAAACAGTGTTGAATGAGTGTCAACTATTAAAAACCTTTCAGGGGCCATAAAAGTTCTGGATCAAGCTGATTTTTGTTTTTTTTTCCCTTCATCTGGACCTTCATGACCTAATCAACAGATTGGATGTCAAATAAATAGTACAGTGGGCCTTCAGGAGGATTTTAATGGTGGATATCCAATCACTGTTGTTTTCTCGTGGTGTGGTCCACCTGAGATTTATGTCATTTTTGGGATCAAGCTCTAAAATAATCCGTAAAAATGGATGAAACACATACATCATGGTGGGGCCCACAGAGCACCGGCCACCAGCCACCGGGCTGGCACCCGCACCCGGACCATGAATCTCTACAATATACCCCTCCGTGGATGAATCCCCACCATATACACCTCCGTCCATCAGTTTCTCGGGACCACGTTAAAACGGAAAAAAAAAATTTAGACAGTTCCAAAACTCAGGTGGACCACATCATACAAAATAGTGGGGATTGAATGCCTACCATTGAAAACTTTAGGAGGGCCACATAAGTTTTTTGTCGGATGATATTCGTGCATACAGTTTATCTGAGTGGTAATAACCCTAGGATGGCAGACAGACGTCATGGTCGGCTACAAGAAGGTACGGTGAACATATCCGTTTTCACTGTTTCGTTTGGTGTGGCCCGTATTTGTTTTTGATCTGCCTGATTTTTAAAATCGTCTCCTATTACGGTCTTTAGAAACTGATGTACGGAGTGGATTTGTTACGGGCATCTCTGTGGCTCCCCGCATAGCCTCCGACCAGATGAACTTCATGTGGCCAGGGGCCACAGGCAAGTCGCCTGGAAGAATACCTCCAATCAATCTTTGGACATTTCCATCGAAATGTTGCATCTCAAAAGGGAGAAAAAATAAATAAATCCAAAATACCTGTTGTTGCGAATCCGCGATCAACCAAAAGCACCGAGGGAGGAAGATTGGAGGAAGATGGTCTTGTTTGCGGAGCTTTGTCGTCGGCAGCAGCACTGTTGATTGTGGAGGGAGGATACGAGGAGACTTGATTTTGAATGAGAAGGTCGAAACTGTTATTACTTGCTTTTTTTTTTTTTTTTGGTGGAAATCGATTTAACGAGTTTCAAGATGGAATGGAAATAGTGATTTCTTCGTGGAATACAATGGATAGTGTAGGGAAATTGAATTCGATGCCCTTTTTCGTTTGCAAACAGGGGAGATTAGATTTTTACGGAAATTGTTTTCCTATCCTAGCTTTTCTACATACCCAACACCATCTTAATATCATGATACAATTGCTAGGAATTTAGAAAATAGTGAACCTATTTCAGTAGGACTATTTACATAATTTCTCAAAGGTGCCCATCCATGTATCGTCCTGTATTTAGTAGTGGTATTGACATGATACACATCTGGTACTGTAACATGTACTAAGTATAGTGGCATGTGAACTGTCAAAATGACCCATTGGTGGGAGACTATGGTAAATCTAAGCTTGCTTAGCTTAGAGTACGAGGTAATCTACTAGGGGGAGTACAGGATAATTTACAAGGGGTAGTTGTGAAGAACGCATGTGGAGAGAGGAAGGGAGAGAGAGATGGGGGGAGAGATACTTTAGGAGGGGGAGATTAAAAAAGTAGAGAAAAACGGAAGGAAATGATGTGGCTATGAGCATAGAGAGAGAGAAGGTCACCAACAGTGGGCGACCCATCCACATTTCCTCTTTTGTGGTCACTCGAGTTTTACATCTGCTTGTTGTTTGTTTTTTTTTTTTGATGTCCTAACATGAGGCGGTGATAGATGTTGGGATGGATGTTACATAGTCATAATGGGGGTTCCCACATAGACTTTGTTGTATAGGCTCGTTGAGCAGGCCACACACGTACGGAAAGAGAGGTGGGAATGTTTTACTTGCGCACAGAAAAGGAGTGGGGAGGAGTGGCCAAAATCCAAGCCATCCGTTTTTAGGCTTGCAGATTTCAAAATTCTAGCAATACCATTGATCCATATTGAAAATCTCGGTAATGTACTGTACAATCTCAAAAGCCACAACTCTCCTAAAACGAATGGCATGGGCAGAAATGTCCTTGGCTCCTTGTGTTATATTTAATAGACATTTAGTATTGGCATTCACATGATACACATCTGGTACAGTAACATATATTAGGTAGTTTTGTTTGTAAGCTGTCAAGATGATCCATTGGTTGGAGACTATGATAAATGTAGCCTTGCTTAGCTTTGAGTCTAAGATAATCTACAAGGCGTAGTCACCATCAACTGATTTTGAAGGACTGTTAGGAAACATATAAACTTTGTTTTTTTAGGATACCAAAATATTATTAAGGTAAGAAAGAGGATGATAAGGCATCATTCAAAATACAGAGTGGGAAATCTTCCCACATCCTTATAAAAACCTCAAAACATCTCTGGATATATAGATAGATCGGCCACAATCGATGATTAGGCGCATAACTTTGAGGAGTTTCCCTTAGGGTGGTACACTTTCATGGAATATCTAGTTGTTACTGTCGGAGTATTTGCCATTTCAATTTAATGGATTATATGTTTTTTTTTTTTTTTTTTTAAAAAAAAAACCATTGATGCTTTATTATTCTGCATACATGGAATGTATATGATTGGGACGGATTTGGTTGTGGGACTTTACTAAGGTCTTTATATCCATAGTAAATGAAGTAGGACAAGTTCGATGTGAAATATATTGTGGAGTCTAAACTTGTCCGGTTGTTCATAAACATAGAATATTGTCATGGTCAATGGATAAATCCGGATAACTTAATCCACGATGCACTGTGCATGGTGTGAATGATGCGCCTATAGTGAGACTCTACCATGGGACATTGTTCCCATGCATGTGTAGGTGTTAGCTTGTTCTTCCGATGCTTGTTATGCTTATCCTCAGACTTGAGAGGATCTGAAGTCCTATTGGGCATTTGACTGGTTACTTTAGTTCACCAATATGTGGGCCTTTTAGGTGGATCATGGTGACAAAGGATCTACGACCCTTAAAGTTTTAGCCTTGTATCGGGAAATTGGAATGATGGATCGGCATGGTCAGTCAAATTTGCTTTGGTAAATCGTTTCGATTATACAATTTCTTTTGAAATTATATGTTGTTTGATGAAATTAATGGTTATGATTTGTTCTTTATTAATCAATCATGGTCGTAAGATATGGTGTGCTCTAAGATGGTTTTGAAGTGGTACGTAGAAGGATATGTGTATGATATTATGAGATAGGTGATTGTGTACATCCATGTGTGTTGCATACGAGGAAACGTTCAAACTTGGACGGGTTTGACTTAGTCAAAGTCCTTGCATGGTTAGGCAAGTATATTGTGAGTATTATTTGAGAGTGAAGTAACCTATGACGATTGACCTAGAAATCTCTTTATAATAAGGAAAACTAGGTGGCAATAGGCTATAAGTATATAAATATAGGAGAGTAGGCTAGGAAGTCTTATAGAGTTCCAGGTCCTGGAAAAGCTTCCTTAGTACATAGAGTAGGAACTTTAGAAAGAGCCTGTTGCAGGAATTGTGAGGAGCCAAAGCATCTTTTTGACCATCTTCTTCCTGTAGCTCAGATTTCATCAACTTCACCTTAGGTTAACTCTATGAAATCTTGTTAAAGCAAATCGAAGGTTGGTTGAACCTTAGGTGCATCGAAAGTATTTCTTTACTTTTGGGTTAATTCATGCATACGTAGAAGTAAATATGATTTTATAGTATTTTGCTTCCACTATGCATAAAGTCTTTCAATTACCTTTGTAAACTATATAAACTACCTTTATACATTGGATTTGAAAATGATTTTTCCTGATTGTGAATCTGGTAATCTCTTGCAAGTTGAAGTGCAAAAGCATGTGTTGACTTACACTTGGTAACATAAAATTCCTACAATTAGTATTTGAGAGAGGTGATTCAAAATTAGGGTTTATAAGGCAACATTGATGCTAGGAGATTGAAATGTGGAGGTTTGAGTTGGATTGAGCATTTATGTAGATGGATCATTTGGACTTGGTGAAAGAGTTTATGCATGCTAGGAGCAAAAACAAAATAAAAATCGAATATGCTTTTGGGCATGCATGAACTGACATAAATGTAGAACGTACCTTTTACTGGAGAAAGACGATTGGCATTAAATATTTTTCCTTGTCGCAAAAGCTACAAAATGCCTTTTCTAAAGTTCTTACTCTATATGCTAAGGAAGTCTTCTTGGGGTGTGGAACTTTGTGGGGGCTTCTTAGGCTACTCACCAATATTTATAAACTTGTAGCTTATGCCACATAACTTTTCTTGTTATCAAGGGAATGCTTTAGGGCAATATTTATAGGTTACTTCATCTACATGCAATACCAACGATATATTTGCCTAACCATGTCAGGTTTTGACAAAGTCAAACATGTCCAAGTTTAAATGTTTCCTTATGTACATTGCACAAGGATGCACATAATTGTCCTATCTTATGCTATTATACATATATCTTTTTACATACTGCTTTAAGGCTCATTGTCCTAAGGCCCAACATCCCATGTTAGAGACTCACTATAGGCACAACAATCACACAATGTATAGTGGTCAATTGATCAAAGTTATCTTGATTTATCCTTTGGTGGTGACAATATTTTATGTCTATGAACAACGGGAGAAGTTAGGCCTCATAATGTATTTCACATCGAACTTGTCCTACTTTATTCGCTAAGGAAACAGAAACTTCGATGATATCTCGTAACCAAATCCAACCCAATTATATCCATTGAATGTATGCACAATAACAAAGCAGCAATGGTAGAAGCATATAATTTATTATACTATAAGGGCATATATTCCAATATTTTTTTTTAACGACGACAGGGTGTCTCTGCCCCCGTTGAGGCGAGACTGTTCCTTGTGGATGCACGTAATCACTCGTCAACCACGTGCATCGGGTAAATCGCGGGGAGGGAAATCAAACTCATGTCTGTGGGGAGCAAACGCATGAGACGCTAGCCATTCGCCCAAACCTCGGGTGAGTATATATTCCCTGTGGATGCCCGCAATCACTTGTCAACCACGTGCATTAGGTAAATCGTGGGGAGGGGAATCAAACTCATGTCTGTGGGGAGCAAACGCATGAGATGCTAGCCATTCGTCCAAACCTCAGGCAAGTATATATTCCAACATTTGGCTTATTGAAACTTATGACTGAAGTTGCTGTGTTTGAGCTCGTCAATTCTTTTGATGGTTGAGCTAGACCATTCAGTAGGGAAGTCTTGTAAATATGCTTCCCATCCTATAAGACTGTTTTCCCTAGTAATTTTTGTAGAAGATTGTGTGCGGGCGCGTGCGTGCATATATATGCATGTGAAATATGCTTTCCATCTTATAAGACCGTTTTCCATAATAAAATTTGGAGAGATTGTGTGTGCGCGCTCGCTTATGTGTGCGTTTTGTATTGGGTGCTCCTTTGGAGGACTACAACATATAATGTGTTGTTTAGGGCTTCTTTACAGATAAGATTTTGTGGGTGTAGATTATTGAGGAGTTGGTTTCATATCCTTTCCCATCCTATATTAGTCATATTGGAATCCTAGTACAATATACTTGTTAAAAATGGAGAAATTAGGTAGTATTTTGCATGATTTAATGGAAATTTACATCCGAAGTGGGTGACATGGAGTTAGGAGAAGTTGGTACCATTCATCCTACACGAACTAGCTCAAAATTCACTACTCATATTGAAGATATGATTGTTCGAGCTCTTGAGATTGTGAAGCAAATGATTCAGTCTCCAGTTTTTCAACTGCCTGTTTTGGTTCATCTTGCTTCATGACTAATCTTGTTATGGAAGGAAATAGATTATGTGTCAAGTTGACACAACAATCACACCTTGTTGAGGGCTTCTTAAACTTAATCTATTTTCCTGTTCATACTTTAGTATATGGCACCAAATACTTGTGTTGAAAAGAGCTTTTGCTTTTAAAATCACCTACCCAATAGTTATTGGGTACAAAAGAAAAGAAATGTTTTCTCGTCTTCTTAAGTTTTTATGAAGCTTGAGAAGGAAATTGAACTTCTCCATGTCTCTAAACTTCTTTGCACATTATAAATTTCAAACTGCAGTGGCTCGTTCTTCTTGACTTTCATCTGTTGGTGTCTTGACTTCATCTCCAACAACCAATTCCCTAAGGTTAAAAATCGAGAGAGATGTTTGAGTTCTGTAAGGCATGTAGTTCATGAGTCTTGACTCGAATATAATGATAGTTTACAATAGTTAACTCATTGTCTACTCTCTAAAAGTCTTGATTGGAAAATGTGGCTCTACTTTGATCTTATAAATTGAAACAAAACACTAATATAAGCAACAATTTAGAAATTTAAGAATTTTTATTGAATAAGCAATTGGACACTACCTAAAATCAATACTTAAAATAAAAACTTTTTTAAAAGACTATTTTGAAATCACCTTTACAAACAAAAGATGGTATTTAAGAATGATTAAATAGGCTGACTGTAATAATTATATTTCTTGGTGACCAGTCTTTAATTAAGATACTAACAGATGGATCCCTTTCGGGTCATCAATTAGATATATTACTATATAAAATTCATGAGCACTTAGATATACTGCTCGTTAAAACTCACTTTATATGCCTCAAAGCATCTTTAGGAGGTGAAAGATTCATTAGGAGATAATCAAGTCTCCATGATGAACCCTCTTATCTAGAAATTGTCAAACTGTGCAACTGAAGTATTATATTAGATTAGGTATCATTCAGAGCTTTAGGTATTATTTGTACACCCCTCCACATCGCTATCACCCTACCATTGTGTGGGCCCATGCCCTAAAGGTGGACTCCACTTTATGATCTTAAAAATCCATTGCTGGATATGTGATAGGTAATTACTAAAAGAAAACACATTTATTTAATACCATAAAAACGTATATTTTCTTTTCTAAAAATTATTTTAATAAAATCTTTTTAGACCTAAACGATTGCATGAGCTCATGACTAACTGAGACTCTCATTCCAAGTTTTCCTCCATGGTGAATAGCAATTTACACATGAGATTTCCTAATTTTTATTCCTTATTGAACAATCACAAGACTGTGTTTCTTCTTGAGTGACCCAACTACACATGTATATCATTGTAGTCGGAGAATCACAACATGTGTCAAAATCATTCTTGGAGATAACAATGTGTCCATGATTAGTCCTTAGATCCAATGATGTATAAACAAGATGCTTGGAAGTGTAATTCCTACAATGGATATAGGAGAACTCCTTCACATGATCCCATGTTCAAGTGCCAACTACTAGTGTTGTGCATACTCATTGAACTTAAATTGTTTGAGTCAAGGCCAATATTGCTTTTGCAGTAATCTAGTACCGTGACAGCCTTATACATGTACTGCCCAAGTACATGATCAATTATGAACACAATTTTTATGGATAAGGAATATGGCATCCTCTCTCTCCTATGTCACTGGCTTAACCACATGCACAAGTTCTGATACAATGGGTATCAGAATGGTTTTGAATGACCTCTCTTGAGAGAAGGTATTTCATTAAATAGGCAATGCTGCCGGTTTATACAAGGAAAGTTAAATATTTACATGCCAATCACATAGAGTGATTGTAGGAAGCTATACATGGAAAGCTATCTAATTTACATAGAGTGATTGTAGGAAGCTATACATGGAAAGCGCTCTAATTTACATAGAGTGATTGTAGGAAGCTATATATGGAAAACTAAAGTCTAGAAACCTAGTAAGGAAAGTATATACAGCCTAGATTAATAACCATAGATACGGCAGCCATTGATTCTATTGACATCCCCCCTCAAATTGATGCGGGTTATCCACCAGCATCAATTTGCTTGTAAGAAAATTGTGCCGTTGCCGAGTGAGAGCCTTGGTAAAAATATCAGCCACTTGAAGATTGGTAGGAACATGAGGAAGAGAGATAGTCTGAGCTTCAAACGCCTCACGGATGAAATGGCAGTCAACCTCGATATGTTTAGCGCGTTCATGGAAGATAGGATTGGCTGAAATGTGAATGGCACTAGTATTGTCTGCATGAAGAGAAGTAGGTCCACGTGGAGAGAAGCCAAGTTTAGTCAATAACCCTCGGAGCCAAAGTATCTCAGCACAAGCTTGGGACATGGCCCTATATTCAGACTCAGTCGAGGACTTTGACACACGGTCCTGTTTCTTGCTTTTCGAAGAAATAAGAGCCGTACCAAGAAACATACACCAACCCGTAGTAAAACGTCTAGTATCACTGCACCCTGCATAATCAACATCACTATAGGCTGCAAGATCGAGTGAAGTACCAGCTGGATAGGAAAGTCCTCTCACGGCTGTGCCATGGACATATCTAATGATGCGACGGACTGCAACCATATGAAGATGCCTAGGAGAAGCCATGAACTAACTAACTTGTTGAACAACATAGGAAATATCAAGTCTAGTAATTGTAAGGTAGACCAAGCTGCCAACCAGTGTACGATAGGGTACAGGGTCTGATAACAAGTCACCCTCTTCTTTGCGTAGCTTGAGATTAAGTTTCATTGGAGTATCAAGAGGGGTAAAATCCTGAAGACCAGCCGCAACCACCAAATCCTGAGCATATTTGTGCTGTGACAGAAAAATACCATGTGCTCCAATAGTAATTTCTAGACCAAGAAAATACGTGAGAGATCCTAGATCCTTCATGTGAAAGGAGTCCTGTAGATACTGTTTTAATTGAGAAATCAGAGAATCAGTGCCCGTGATGATGATATCATCAACATACACCAAGAGAATGACAACACCATTCTCAGTTTTGCGAAGAAAAAGTGATGCATCATACTTGCTTTTGTGAAAAGCAAACTTGAAGAGGGTAGAGGTAAATTTCTCATACCATGCACGAGGGGCCTGTTTAAGGCTATACAATGAGCAACGCAACTTGCACACTACTGAAGTAGAAGGAGAAAGTAAACCGACAGGAGGACGCATATAAACATCTTCCTTGAGATCCCCGTGAAGGAAGGCATTCTTCACGTCCATTTGGTGTAAGGCCCAATTTTGAGAGGCAGCAATAGTTAAAATGGTGCGGATGGTGGTCATTTTGGCCACCGGAGCAAAGGTCTCCTCGTAATTTACTCCGTATTCTTGATTATTTCCAAGAGCTACTAAGCGGGCTTTGTACCGGTCTAAACTACCATCAGATTTCACCTTAATAGAGTAGACCCACTTACAGCCAAGTGGAGTCACACCTGCAGGACAATCTATCACATCCTAAGTCTTATTAGCCTCAAGAGCACATAGCTCTTCCTGCATGGCCTGCTGCCAGCATTCATCTTTAACTGCCTTTGAGTAACTAGTAGGAACAACAATAGAAGATAGAGTGGCAGATAAGGCAGAAGAAGTAGCACTAGTCAATGGAAACCCATACCGGTCAAGAGGAGCTGATACTCTAGAGGATCGGCGTAAAGGAACAGGTGGCAAGATAGGTGCGAAAGGGGGGAGCACTGGAGAAAGCCTCTGGTATACCATGCCGGGCTGAAACCTTTCAATCGGAGGTCTAGAATTATTCAAGGTATCATCAAAAGAAGGTAAGAAAACAATGGGAGACTGATGAGGAAGACATAGGAAAGAACCATTGATTTTCAAAGAAGAGCACATTCCTTGAAACACGAACTCGATTAGAAGTTGGATCATAGCATACATAACCTTGTTGTGTGACACTATAACCCAAGAAAGCACAACGAATGGATTGGGCAGAAAGCTTGTTTCTGTCCGGTGGAGGAAGATGCATAAACCATACACACCCAAAAGTGTGAAGATTTATGTACGTAGGATGGTGATGATAGAGCCTGAAATATGGGGACTCAAGATTCAAAGCTTGAGAAGGAAGTCTGTTTATAAGAAATGTAGCTGTGGTAAGGGCTTCCACCCAATACTTAGGAGGAACTGAAGACTCAATGAGCAAAGTTCGGACAACATCTAAAAGATAACGGTTTTTCCTTTCAGCTACTCCATTTTGTTGTGGAGTATATGAACAGGAGTGTTGAGAGATAATACCTTTAGAATGTAAGAAAGATTGGAACTCATGTGACATATATTCCCCACCCGAGTCTGACCGAAGGATTTTAACAGTAGCAGAAAATTGAGTTTGAACTAGAGCTAAGAATAGTTGGAACATAGGAAAAACTTCTGATTTGTGCCGTAAAAAATACACCCATGTATATTTGCTGTAGTCATCAATAAAGGTCACGAAATATTTGTATTGGGCATGCGAAATAGTAGGACTGATACCCCAGACATCACTATGGATGATCTCAAAAACGTGAGTGGCTCTACTGCCTTCAAAAGGAAAAGGTAAAATCTTACTTTTGCCAAGTTTACAAGTTGCACAATCAGAAAATGCAGCAGAAGAAAAATGCTCTTTATTATTCAATAGACCAGATTTGAACAAATAAGATAGAATCCTAGAATTAGGATGACCGAAGCGTTTATGCCAGACTTTAGGAGACACTCTAGACTTATTACAAAGTAAAGACAGGAAAGGAGGCAGGTTTCTTGGGGCAGGTATTTGTAGAGAAAAGAGACGTCCATGCTTAGGCCCCTTCGTTATACCCTGTCCTGACATCTGATCCTGCACAACACATCCATCATGAGTAAAATTAACATCATAATTTTGGTCCACAAGCTGGCCAACAGAAACTAAGTTCGCAGACAGATTAGGTGACACAAGGACATCCTTAAGAGAAGAAGAGACATCACCAACTGCCACAATCGGTAGAGCACTACCATTAGCTGTTTGAATATGTGAAGAACCACAATATTCCCAGACATTACTTAAACCATGGATAGAATTAGTCATATGATTAGAAGCACCCGAATCTAAGATCCAAGAAGGAGATGAACTAGTACCTTGAAAACCCAATGCTGAAAATGCACTCACAATCATTTTTTGGACTGTTTCTCGAGTTAGAGAAGGTGCTGGAGGCTGTAAAACAATTGCAGAAGAGATGGCATTAGCAGCAGGTTGTGAGTCATCAGTAACAATAGCATGGTAGGCCTTGGTGGAGCGTGAAGGCCGAATGGTACACTCTTTGATAATGTGCCCCGGCTGCTTGCAGTAATTGCAAAACTTCTGAGGATAGTTAGGGGCAATATGGCCATATTTCTTGCAACTATAGCACTGTGTGCTGCTCATGTCACGGCCCTTCCCCTTGCCATGAGCAGCATAAGCAACTGAAACAGTATTAGAAGCAATGTGGGACTGCTCCATAAAGTTCTGAGTATCGAGACATTGTTCCTCACGCAAGAGTTCTCCAAAGCAGCCTCCAAAGTTGGAACCGGATCTCTATTGACTAGAGAGGCACGAATAGACTCAAACTCAGGCCTCAATTTCATGAGAAATTGATCTCTTTGACTGGTTCTGTGGACATGTTGTACTGACGCCAGACCTTCGGCAGAAACCTTGGCTGTAACAAGGTCGGAATAGTCATTCCACAGGGTCAGAAAACTAGAGTAATAGTCTTGAACTGATAAATCTCCTTGAGTATAGTTAGCAATGGCCAACTCAAGATGGAACCGCCTAGCATTATTGTCTTGGTGATAGACTTGCTTGATATAGTCCCACATAGCCTTTGCAGACCTATGAGGGCGCAGAGAAAGGATGAGATGTGGCTCCATGGAGCCAAGAATCCAGGACATGATCTGATTATCTTTGGCTGCCCAAGCTGCCTTGTCAGCCTCACTAGAACCTCCTTTGCTGCTACCATCAATATGGCCCCACAGCGCCTTACCCTTGAGAAAGATCTCCAATTGAAACTCCCAGGCAATGTAATTTTTGCCAGTAAATCTGACACAAACATTATCCGCCTTCTCCTTATGGACAGCGACTATGACTGACAAAACTAGAACGAAAATTTCTTAGGGAATAGCTCTGATACAATGGGTATCAGAATGGTTTTGAATGACCTCTCTTGAGAGAAGGTATTTCATTAAATAGGCAATGCTGCCGGTTTATACAAGGAAAGTTAAATATTTACATGCCAATCACATAGAGTGATTGTAGGAAGCTATACATGGAAAGCTATCTAATTTACATAGAGTGATTGTAGGAAGCTATACATGGAAAGCGCTCTAATTTACATAGAGTGATTGTAGGAAGCTATATATGGAAAACTAAAGTCTAGAAACCTAGTAAGGAAAGTATATACAGCCTAGATTAATAACCATAGATACGGCAGCCATTGATTCTATTGACAATAGGATGGCACAAAACTAACAAGGATGAGTTACCCTAAAAGACTTAATTAAGACTAAAAACACAGAAATGTTTATTAATAGGCTATTCTCCAAAATGTGCTTCCTATAAGTTCTTAAACATAGACAACTGCATAATAGATTTGGTAGATGTTGATTTTATAAGTATTCATTTCCTTACGTATTTAATTTTGAACTGAAAAGTTCATTAGAATTGTGTAAGCAACCTGATTCTAGTGGCCATAATAAAGTTAATGAAACTCCTATAAATAAAATAAAATAAAATATGAACTTAGGAGAAAGTAATAGGGCCAGGACATTAGCTAGCTTTGATTCTATTATTGAAACCTACATGGTTGAAGAAAATTCCAAGAGCTTCAAAGAAGCAATGTCTTCCACTGATACTCCATTTTAAAAGGAAGTAGTAGAAGACAAAATAGATTTCATTTTATCTATGTAACCCAAAGTCTAGTTGACCTTCCTGTTGGTTAAAAAATCTTAGGTTCTAAGTGAGTTCATAAGAAACACTTGAAGAGTTAATGGTTTGTAGCGAAGTACAAAGTCAGTTTAGTAGTCGAAAGGGTATAAATAAAAAGGAATGGATGTTAGTTTTGTTCACCCTAAAAAGCTAATATGTTGATCTTAATTGTTAAATCAATGATCTTATCTGCAGATCATGATGGCCATGGGTCCTGTGTTGATATGTTATTAATATCGTACCTAATATGCAGTTGTATATTTATCATAAATGTATGTGGGTTAAAGGAGAGGGTTTCCTCTATTATCCTTGGGAGCTAGAGTTTAGGCACAATGACCACTTGTCAAGGGAGAGTTTTGTTCCATAGATCTCAATACTCTATTGTTCCATGACTACCTACCATGTTTTAGACGAACATGTGGCTATTCTTATGTGATCATCCTGTTTTAGGGACCGATGATGAATAGGAATGGGAGGTCTCCACTGTTGGGCTTGATGATGAGTTGGTGCCTTTACCCTACTCAACATGAGACTGTTAGTATTTATGGATATGCAATCTTGCTATTAGACTTGTTAGATACCTACATTGGAGGATAACTTAAAAGTCTTTGGATCGAGAGACCCATCATAATTGTTTAAGATTGACTTTATGTATGTACTAGCTTTGACTAATCCTTAGGCCAAAGGACATGTGAGGAGTTTAAGTTTTCATTGTATTGTACTTTGTCCTACCTTACTTAATTGTAGTGATTCATGTGGGTATTGCTAGGTTTACGCGTCAGGATATGGTTAAGGTCTATATGATCCAAAAATGGATCAATTGGTTACCTAGAAACATTCTTATGGTTGAGATCTGGTTGATCAAACCATCCATCAAGTAGTTTTTCGCTAGGCCTAACGCTCAAAAAGTTTTAAATGGTTTTGTGAATATTTTCAGTCATGATATTTTGTTTTAACTGTTAAATGTTTTGGTCACACTTGATAATAATTCTGACATTTAAGATCTAGTGGTCACCACTTGGTTTGCATGAGGATTGGGTGACTGGTAGATGGCCATGGATGATGGAGCGATTGGGTCAATTTTAAGTACAGGGTTGCCAATTTTAAAAATTGGGTTGATTGCCTGTTAATTTTTCTGGAGTAGTGTTGTGATGGAAGTGATCATTCCTAAAGATTGGAAAATTGGAAAACTTCAAAACCACGGGGATTTGCTTTTGTTCGCATGCAATCAGAGGAAGAGGTGTCAAAGGTGGTATCTATGTTGAATGGCGAGGGATTTGGTGGAAGAAAATTGTTGGTCCAGAGAGTGCGTTTTGGGCCAGATGTAAAGAATCAGGAAGTGGATTCAAAGAAATTGGTAGGAGACAACAATAATAGATCAAAACAAGAGGATGCTGTGGTGCAGAAAAGGCATGCTGACCAAGAGCCAGTTGTTTCTGCTGGAACAATACAGAAATCTTTTCGTGATGCTTTAATCGATGATTGTGGTAATGCAGATGTACATTGTGATATGAACAGGGGGTCGGAAAAAGAGACTGTTCCTTTAAAACTGCATGTTGAAGATGATTTGCCATGGATTTGGCGGGGTGGTGTTGGTGCTTCACAAGTGGTGCATATTTGCCCGAAGGCGGTTTAAAAATCTTTTCTTCTCTTCAACACTCTCTGCTGGCTGAAACTTCGGAAACTATGACATTACTATAGATTAGGAGATGGTTGCTGTTGGACTGTAATATTGTGATTGGAAGTTCTATTATTAAACATTTTGGTCCTTCGATGATATGGATTTCCTTTCGGATGTTGATATTGATCTTATTTTGTTGACGGGTGCCATTTAATGGGGGCATTTTCACACCAGGCTTGAGTGGGGCGACCTATGTGAGGTGGGGCCACACTTGGGGTGGGCGGCCTGTGTGAGGCGAAACCCATGTGAAGTGGGGCCGCTAACCCATGCGAAGTGAGGCCTGGGCTATGAGATAAATGGATCGATTCGCAACGCTCTATCAGTTCGAGCTTTTAGAGCAAATGGTTAGTTGTCCTACATCAAAGTGGTATCAGATTGGGAGGTCTCGTGTTCGAGACTCCTCATTGGGAGTGATTAATGCAGGGGCATTTCACACCGGGCTTGAGTGAGTAGCCTACGTGAGGCAGGGGCACTGAGGCAGGGGCACACCCGGGGTGGGCGGCTCGTGTGAGGCGGAACCCATGTGAAGTGGAGCCCACAAGGGGGGTTTGGCCGAGGGCCTAACCCATGTGAAGTGAGGCCTAGGCTATGTGATAAAGGGATTGATTCGCCACTCTCTATCAGTTCAAGCTTTTAGAGCAAGCGGTTAGTTGTCCTGCATAACCATTATTTTTGATGGTCTTGTGAAGAGAGTGTCTCGATGGTCTGAATCAACCCCACTCAGTATGAAGTTTGGTTCTTGGTATGTGGCATCCTTATTGAACTGTGATGTAGGGAGGTATTCCTCAATATTGCTTCGTGTCTTGGAGAATTGGTGGTGATAGATGAGGCTAAGAATCTGGATTTGAAATTGGAGTTGCTTGATTGTGTGTACGGAATCATCGTTGTTTGTTGGATTTATCTTCGTTTCAACTGGTGGTGGGAGAGGCTTTCTTATGTCTCGCCATTCAGAGGTGGGATATGTGGGGACGACCATTTTGTTTGGGGAGAAATATGGTCGAATAAGGAATCAGAGGTCTTTGATGGTGTCGAACGCCTTGGTTGGCGAGACGGAGGAGCACAAAATCCAAGTTTTTGCGATGCATTGGACACCATCTTGGACACATGTCCTTTAGTTGGCGATTTAGAAGGGGTAGTGCATCTCATATGAATGACATGGCTGCTGATAATATTTTGGTGGTTTCTGGAGCACCTGTTTCTCTATATTCTGCTCCAAACCAACTTTTTAATTTTGGTTTGGATGCTGCTCTTTCTCTCGAAGCAGTTTTAGACGCAAAAGCTGTTCCGTTTTCTTTAGTTTAACTAAGCCTTGGGACATGTGGACGAATGAGAGCCAAGACTTTTCTTAATTTAATTCAACTTTGAATTCTGAAGATTGTGACTCTTTTAAAAACGACTATTATCACTGCATTGTCATCGGATTTCGACACGTGGGACTTTCTTTGAATCTCTTGGGATTTAATCTCAGTGCGACAACTGTTATGAGGTGTGATCAATGCTTATTCCTATTTCTTTTCTGCACGTGTGTGAGAGATGTTGTTTTCTGATTGTGTCTAAATTTCACACGTGGGAGTATTTACTAAAATCTATACCCAATACTTCCATTACTACATTCTTCACTACGGCGACGGAAGGTTCCAAGTTCCATGAAGCTTTTTCTTTGCTGATATTTCGAAGGGCAAAGTATATGAATGATACTGCAGATGCTACATGAACTTCTTTGTTGATGGAAGTGGGAGATCTGGTAGTAGACAGGGTTTCTTAAACTCTTCAGTCTTCCTCCATTCAAGACCAAGCTTCATTTAAGGAATTTAGACGTCAACAGGAACATTTTTCGTATTTGGGTGATTGTTCTTTATCAGTCGATCAATTGGAATGGTTGAAGGATGTGATCGAGAGAGTCGGAGGTCTTATAGGACCTTCTTTCGGGGAAAATGATGATGATGCCTTTCATCACTGTCAAAAACAGGCATCGACTTCAAAAAAGACACGTAGAGGGTTGCTAGAACTACTAGTTTGGAGTGTTCCATTCAGTATGATATGCATAAACAGAGTGGTGGTCCAAAGAGGGCTTGATGGGGTAATATCGTTGCTCAATGATTGTGTTATCTTGGAATATCAGAGGTCTGGGCTGTCCAACTAAGAGGGGTCAGATACACAAGTTATGTAAAAAACGCAAGGCTGAAATTCTTACAATTCAAGAGACAAAATTACAGTTGATTGATACAAGTGTTATCAAAATTCTTTTGGGGGCATCGAACACGAATTGGGTATCTCTTGATGTTGTTGGCTCTGCTGGAGGTATTCTTCTTGTTTGGAATTCGGGTATATGGAGAAGGGAGGATGTAAAGATTGGTCAATTTTCAAATTGTTCCGTGACCTCTTCAGTATTTCTTTGGGTCTTCTCACCAGTCTATGGTCCTTGCACTATAGGTCAGCATACATATCTATGGCAAGAACTTTTTGACATTTGACAGTGTTGAAGAGAGCCATGGGTTGTTGGGGGTGATTTCAATGTCATCTGATTTGCTCATGAGAAATCGTGAGGGAGCAGGATTACTCGTAGTATGCATGACTTTGTAGATTAGATTGATCTTCATTGTCTAATGGATTTGCCTTTGGGGGGTGCCAAGTACACTTGATCTAATGGCCAACAAAATCCTCTTGTGGCCAAGGTATCTTGTATTAGTATCAGTTGGCGTAACGGTGCCCTCCAATACCGATACGGATATGGGAGCGTAACGGCGATACGAGGGCGTAACGGCCCGTAACGACATAATTTTTTTTTTGCCAAAAAAATATGAAAAAATATGGATTAAATCTGGAATATTCTAAGCATTCCAAATATTTATTCATTTATAAATTGAAACACGTTTATGGTGGTGTGACGGTTCACTCTTTGGTGAGAAGTTATATCGGACAGTCTGATGAATTTATGAACCAGATAACCTGAATTTGACTACAAAATTCATGTATTTAATTTTCTAACTATCTACTATCAATGATAGATATATTAGAATAAATGTAATATGAAAATATCTTACATTAGGTGTTTGCAATTATTTTCGAGGAATTTCTCGAACGTACCTGTGGACATGACTGTGATTCCTGTCTATGACCTGTCATCCTCAAGTCAAGAATATAAAAAAAAATAAATAAAAAAATGGTAGTGTCTGATATACTCCCCTACAACTTGATTAAGGATTACTTGATTGGTTGTCAGGGGAGCTATTTGAAATACAAGTTCGGTAGTGTCAAGTGTGTGCTTGGTTTCTTGCAATAATACTGCTGTGAGCTGTCTGCTGTAAATAAATACTTACCTTAATACAAATATATACTCATAATCAAAAGTCACCACCAAAATGAAAATCTGCTTTTTTTGTGGTTGCTCGACCTCCACATCATCGTCATTATGATCATCGAGCTGAGGCTGTCCAATAGATGTAGGTGCTGCATATCTATAATATCCAGTGCCAGAAGTAAATACTAGATCAACGAAACCAGAGGATGATTGATCCTGATTAGGCAACGACTCTGACCCCGAGTAAGGATATCCACCAGTGCTCGTCGAATACCCATACTGGTGCCTGTACTCAAGCTGTTAAGAATCTTGAGATTGAGAGTGCGTCTGCTGTGATGAGTAACTTGGATTTGGATCTGGATATCTATAATCATATGGATATTGATTGGGAGGACTACTCCAACATGAATGTGATGGAACAGGCTCAGTATAACCACGATAATCATAATCCAATTGACCATAAGAATATTCATCATAATAACCAGGACCATGAGTCTGCTGATGTTCCGGACCTCCCGGACCCAGTGCACCACTAGATGTACCCTCCTCCTACTGGCTGTATCTTGACTCAGTACACTCATAAGTCCGACCTCGTGTACTACCTCGTCGATGTTCATCGGCATCGCGATCTGTAGACGCCCACCTACCATCTGTGTGAATGAGGCAGTATAGGGTGCTAAGCAACACCAGAAGTGTCAGCACCAGGGGCAGGGGGGTCATCATCACCATCATCCGATATGGTCACGCTATCACTGCTCGTGCACTTTTGTTGATCTTGAGCCGTACCCATACTCAGCATAAACGCTGCCCCTCTTACTAGGTCCAACACATCTGCATGACTCTCTTGTTGCGCTCTGCGTATTTCCGAGTCATCAATTTTCAATTCTTCACTATCCTCTTCAATTTGTTTTTCCCTTGTTTCCAACCAAGGTAGAAGCGGGTCATCCTCATCATAAATATTGTCCAAGTTTATTGGACAGCAGTCTACGTCATCGGCGGCTGTAATGCTCCTATGATGTCATCGCATTCTTAGTTTTATATTGTAGTGCATAAAGACAAGTCTATCTAATTGCAATATATTCCTATTCTTTGAATGAATAAGCGCAAAACAACTCCAATTCCTTTCGCAACTAGAGGAAGATGTTGTCTGGCTCAAAACTTTTACTGCAATTTTTTGGAGAGTCTTCATACTCTCTTCGAAATTAATCCACCATTCGGCCGGTTGCAACCTAGATACTGTATGCTGTGCAAGAGCATATCCAAAACTACCAAGGCAATTTTCAAATGTATCTAATTTATTCAACGCCTTTATTTGCAAATCTAAGTGAGGCTCTAATCTCTTTATCACATTTTTTTAGCCCGACACGAACTTCATCATCTTCAACAAATAATTGAGCATATCTATACCTAGGATTTAGGTAGTAACTTGCTGCATGAAGATCGTAATGGAGTTGTCTTGTCCATCTCCTGTCGATCATCCTCCAATAAGACTCCTAGCTTCTACAATCACGTTGAATTGCCAACTTTGCCTTATCCATGAGCCAGACAACATCTTTGAATGAATAAGCGCAAAACAACTCCAATTCCTTTCGCAACTAGAGGAAGATGTTGTCTGGCTCAAAACTTTTACTGCAATTTTTTGGAGAGTCTTCATACTCTCTTCGAAATTAATCCACCATTCGGCCGGTTGCAACCTAGATACTGTATGCTGTGCAAGAGCATATCCAAAACTACCAAGGCGATTTCTAAATGTATCTAATTTATTCAACGCCTTTATTTGCAAATCTAAGTGAGGCTCTAATCTCTTTATCACATTTTTTTAGCCCGACACGAACTTCATCATCTTCAACAAATAATTGAGCATATCTATACCTAGGATTTAGGTAGTAACCTGCTGCATGAAGATCGTAATGGAGTTGTCTTGTCCATCTCCTGTCGATCATCCTCCAATAAGACTCCTAGCCTCTACAATCACGTTGAATTGCCAACTTTGCCTTATCCATGACATCGTATAGGAAGCCTATGGCAGGTGCTTCGTCGGTTTCAACAAGACGGAGTATCCTCATTAGTGGCTCCATCACCTTTAAGATCGACTTGACCCTCTTTCAATATTTGTTGTCCCATATGGTGTTCGCAACTTAAACCGGTGTCCCTAATATCTTCTGCCCATGTTTTGTGTTGAGCCATTCTCAGGAAGCGAACATCTCACTCAACTCTCCCCTATGCTGGAATAAATTCTCTAATTCTATAAAGTTTGTTGCGAATCTAGTCGCCGCAAGCCTCAACCACTCTCGTTTTTTCGTGAACTTTCTCATTATTGCGACTACTTGATTATAGTTGTAAATAAACGTCGTCACTTCTCTTGCTCTTTCGACCATTTCCTTAACATTCTTCTTCTTCCCAATATCTTCCAATATAAGATCAATACAATGGGCAGCACATGGTGACCAAAAAAGATGTTTTTTCTTATTCATCAACATATGTCCTGCAAGCTTATATGATGCTTCATTACCTGTCACAATTTGCACTACATTCTCCTCTACAATCTTTTCCACAACTTTATCCATTAGTCCAGTAATATAAGTAGAAGTTTTTTGCTACCTCTGAGGCATCAATTGACTTGAAGTATATAGTTCCTAAGTGGTAGTACACCATGAAGTTGATCATGCTGCGTCTAGTTGGGCCAGTCCAACCATCACACATGATCGTGCATCCTCTGGCTTGCCATACAAGTTTAAAGGTAGCCATGTATGCTTTCACATCCGCATACTCTGCATCTGTCCATTTCCCCCTAATCTCCTTAGCCATGGGAGCTTTTATTCCTTCACCTGCTTCTACTGCTGCATCAATTACCACCTGCCAATATGGAGAATTGGCCGCGTTAGGAGGTATGTTGGCATGTATAAATAACTTTGCTACTGCTCTACCTAATTTCTCAACGGAAGTTCTACTTCACATTTGTTTTATCTTCTTTTGTTTAGTTGATTCTTTCCTAAACAGGATTGGATCAATAGAGGGTCTCCTATGCTCATTTACGTCTTCATCCAAACGTATAGGGGCATCACATTAAGTTGTTTGTCGTCAGCTCCTAAACACACGTCGTAACCCACCAAACCTACCCCCTCCACTCCCACTTGCAGAAGTAGTTGCACTCCCACTCCCCCTGTATCACGCACTGACCCATGCGTGCTAAACAGGCGAGAACGTTCTTCCTCTTCACGAGCTAGACGCAAGCTCTCTCTTCTAGCTATAGCTAATTCCTGATCTGAATCTTTGTCAGAATCAATAATATCTTTATCACGAATGCTCATATATTTAGGACCAAACACCTCCTGTCGAGCTGCATCTAAAACATCATCTTTCTTCTTTTGTACAGCAGCATGTTTACCCTTCGACTCATCCAGACTAGCTTGTATTAAAAGCATTATCTCTTTAGGTACTTTAGTACATGCCGCAACTTGACCCTTTCGATGTGCCAAATGTTGTTCGAGATGGGTAATTCCATCAGTCACTAGTCTATCACAATATTTGCACTTCATTTGGTGCTTAGTACCACCAATCCTCTCACAATGTTGCCATCCGATATCCTCACTTGTTGGCCAGACTCAGACATTTCTTTAGGTTTAGGTGGATACTAGATAATTAGATATAGATTACATATGAGTATGAGTGTATGACCTATGTCAATAAAGATGATTTTATGTTCTAACTAAACCATAAGAAGCTCCAAAACTTGTCCAATATAAGCAAATAAAAACATAAAGTCACTAATTCGAAAATAGAAAAAAATTATAAAATGACACCACAAATCTATAAAATGCACATTAACATATTCTACTATAATTAACACATCAAATTATATGATTAAATTAACAAATCATTCATTAAAAAATGATTTTTCGATTTTTTTTTTAAAGGGCCGAAATTAGTGCGTAAATAGAAAAAAAATATAAAATGACGCCACAAATATGTAAAATGCACATTAACATGTTCTATTATGATTAACATATCATATTCTATGATTAAAACAACAAACCATTCGTTAAAAAATGATTTTTCGAATTTAAAAAAAAGGGCCAAAATTAGTGCGTAAATAGAAAGAAAATATAAAAAAAATATAAAATGACACCACAAATCTGTCAAATACACATTAACATGTTCTACTATAATTAACACACAACCAACCATTCATTAAAAAATGATTTTTCGAATTAAAAAAAAAAGGGCTGAAATTAGTGCTTAAATAGAAAAAAATATAAAATGACACCACAAATCTGTAAAATGCACATTAACATGTTCTGCTACGATTAACACATCATATTCTATGATTAAAACAACAAACCATTCATTAAAAAACGATTTTTTGAATTTTTTTAAAAAAGGGCCAAAATTAGTGCGTAAAGAGAAAAAAATATTTAAAAAAATATAAAATGACACTACAATTCTGTAAAATGCACATTAACATGTTTTACTATGACTAACACATCATATTATATGATTAAAATAGCAAACCATTCATTAAAAAATGATTTTTCGAATTAAAAAAAAAGGTCAAAATTAGTGCGTAAATAGAAAAAAATATAAAATGACCCCACAAATTTGTAAAATGCACATTAACATATTCTACTATGATTAACACATCATATTCTACGATTAAAATAGCAAAACATTCAATAAAAAGTATAAATACCTATTTTTGACGAATTTCTGAAAAATGGCCCCCGGAGCTTCGATTCAAGAAAATCCTTAATAGAATGTGTTTTTATCTCAAATACCAAGCCAAGATTGGTCGAAAATAGTAATAGAAGGATTGAGTAAGAGTTTGGAAGCAAGTGGTTTAGAAAAAACTGAAAAAATAGAGCTTAAAAAGACCAAAAGAATATGACCGTTATTCGACTGTTACGGCCTCGCCGTTATAGGGCAGTAATGACCGTTACGCCCCGTAACGGCCGTTACGGTACCAAAATTGGGGGGTGGCCCGTTACGCACCCTTATCGCGTAACAGGTATGACCGTTACTGTTACGTATCGGCCGTTACGGCCAATTCGTAACGGATTCGGGACACCTTGCTTGTGGCCAAGTTAGATGCATTTCTGCTTTTAGTGGACTGGATGGATAAATTCCATCTTGTGACTCGGCATGGGCTACCACATTCAGCTTCTGATCATCGTCCTATTCTATTGGAAGTAGCTTCAGAGAATTAGGGACCTATACCTTTTCAATTTGAATCTTCTTGGTTACAAGTTGACGGTTTTTCACAGCTGGTTGTAGAATGGTGGAGCTCTTTTCAGGTGGAAGGATATTTCGGTTTTTGTTTGTGCTCAAAAGTTAAGTTGTTGAAAGGTAAGATAAAGACTTGGAAGCATGATTTTCTTGGCGCTTGCGAGTTCGAATATGCAGTTGTTTTGCATGAAATTAATGATTTAGATGCTCTTGAGGAAAATGGTCCTCTGTTGGCAGAAGTTAATGCTAAGAGAGATTCTTTAAGGCATCGTTATGATGAATGGTTAAAGGAAGAAGAAATTAAATAGCGACAAAGGTCTCAGGCATTATGGATTAAAGAGGGAGACAAGAACACAATTTTTTCATCATATGGCAAGTGCCAGAGCTTAGGTAAACAAAATCTGCAGTCTTGTAGTGGATGGTTAGCAAGTTATAGCAAAAGATCAGTGGAACCATCCGAGATTAGACATGTTGGATTTTTCTGTTTTCTCTCATGATGAGGCAGAGTATCTTGAACGTTCTTTCTTTGAAGAAGAAGTTTTACGGCTATAGGTTCAATGTGCGGTGACAAAGCTCCCGTCTCTGACGGTTTTCCCATTTTATTTTTTCAAAGGTTTTGGCAAACAATCAAGGATGATGTCATGGATTTTTTTCATGAATTCTATGAGCGTGGTATCATCTCTAAAAATATGGGTGCATCTTTTATAGCTCTCGTCCCCAAAATCGAAGGTGCCGAAGATACGAAAGATTTTCTACCAGTTAGCTTAATTGGTGGTCCATATAAGATTCTCGCTAAGGTGTTGGCCAATAGATTTCATGGGGTGTGAGCTACGATGATTTCAAAATATCAAAGTGCATTTGTGATGGGAAGACAAATTTTAGATTGTGTCCTTATTGCAAAGGAATGTATTCACTTACGACATCGTGCTGGACGGAGTGGTTTGGTTTGTAAGTTGGATCTTCACAAGGCTTATGATAACCTTGATTGGGAGTTCCTCGGTTATATGCTCGCTAGGTTTGGATGTGGTGACAAATGGAGATGTTGGATGCGTTCTTGTGTTCAATCCACTTATTTCTTAGTTCTAATCAATGGTTCACCTTAGGGTTTCTTTAAATCTTCTCGTGGGGTGAGGTAGGGTGATCTGTTGTCTCCCTATCTTTTTATTGTAGTCGGTGAAGCTTTTAGTAGAATAATGCAACAAGGAGAGGCAACTAGATTGGTCAGCAACTTCCAGGTTTTGGATTCGAGAATTACTATTTCTCATTTACAGTACACTGATAGCACTCTTGTTTTTTTGTGATGCGGATGAATCATCTATTGATAATTTGCATAAAATCATAGTCTGCTTTGAAGCCACCTCAGGACTTTGCATCAACATCACCAAGGATGAAATGTTGGGAATCGAACCGGAGGAAGCAGAATTGGATAAGTTTGCGTTATAATTTAGTTGTAAAAAAGGTTGTTTTCCTACAACATATCTTGGGATGCCTCTTTGGGTTGGAAAGCCTCCGATTACTTTATGGGATAAGGTGATTGCTAGTGTTAGGGATTTGGGTCTCATGAATATTAGGGGTGCACATCAAACCGGTAGAACCATGGAACCGGACTGGAACCGACCAAACGGTCCGGTTTGGTCCGGTTCTAGAGTGCACCGGTTCCGGTTCCAAAAATCAAAGAACCAATTACATTGGTTCGGTTCTCGGTTTAGGGGTATGTAGAACCGAACCGAACCGTGAACCGATCCGTAGAACCGAACCGTGGATCCGATCCATAGAACCGAACCGTGGAACCGAACCTGGAACCGAACTAGGAACCCTTTGATTGTTTCCATATTTGACTCATGATTTATGGTTTATAATGCACCATTTGATTGTTTCCATAAATGTATTTTTACACACCTTATACAATATCTAAATCATTCATCAAATGGATCACAACATGAATGGAGATGGGCTAGATAATAAAATAAAAGATGCAATTGGGCTGGATTATAAAAAGCCCAGAATCGTGGAACCGATCCGGAACCAAACCGATTTTAACAGTTTGGTTCCGGTTCCGGTTCGGTTCTAGGGTGCTAACGGTCCGGTTCCGGTTCCGAATATCCTAGAACCGTTAGGAATGGTTCGGTTCCGGTTTCACCCCAGAACCGGACCGAACCGAACCGAACCGACCCGTGTGCACCCCTAACGAATATAGCTCTTCTTGGTAAGTGGCTTTGGAGATTGGGCGGTGAAGAGGGTACATTGTGGCGGAGTATTGTTTAAGATAAATATGGTCTTCATTCTAGTGGATGGGGAGTTAAACATTCAACTCTGTATCGTGCTTAAAGATGGACATGAATCGAGCTAGCTCGGTCAACTCGCTCGACTCGGCTGGGATCGAAGCTGGGTTCGGGTCGAGCCGAGCCTATTTTATTGGGTTCGAAATAATTTTGAGCCAAGCTCAAGCTGGGCCGAGTTCGACTCGACTCGGCTCAAAGATAGATTCGAATTAGACTTGGTTCGACTCGGCCCAATTTTATGTATATCTAAAATTAAATATATTATATATAATATATATAAAATAAAAAATAAATATCAATCGATCGGGCGCCCTAAAATCCCTCCCCTTTTTTTATTTTTTCGCCTGAGCATCCCCTTTTCTGCTGTATTTTTGCCCTAGTTGACCTGAGTTGTCGTCCGACCCGTCCCTACCTGTCCGAGCAGAGCACCCGTTCGGCCTTAAATCTCGGCCGACCCTATCCGAGTAGAGGTTGCAAAGCACCCCGTCCGACCACTCACCCTAGCTGACCTGAGCTGCCATCTCTCTCTCTCTCTCTCTCTCTCTCTCTCTCTCTCTCTCTCTCTCTCTGACCACTAGGCCATCCCTATGACCCTGTTCGACCACTCGGTTGTCCTTGTCCAAGCACTCGAGCTGGTAACCCTCTCTCTCTCTCTCTATTTGAGTGTCAGGCCGACCGATAACTCGAAAGCTCGAACTCGAACTCGGCTCGAACTAAGCCTGAGTTGCTGACCGAACCGAGCCGAGTTGGCCAGTTAGGCTCGAGGACCGAGCCGAGCCGAGCCAAACTCGAGTTGGGGTAGGCTGCTAGCCGGTTGATCGGTGTTATTTCATTAGCAATGACCAAGCGATTTGGGCTCCTCCTTGTCAATGGAATTTAGTAGACTTAGAGATTGATGAATATGCATCATTATTGTCTCGGCTGCATCTTCTCGTTCTTGATTCTGCTGCAAGTGACTCTATGGTTTGGCATGCTCATACTTCAGGTCGGTTTTCGGTTCGTTCCTTTCATACATTGTTGCATGGTTCATCTCCATGGGATCAACACCTTCATTTCTTATCTCATATTTGGTCGTATGGTGCTCCACCATGTGTTGCTGCTTTCGTTTGGTTAGTGGGCAGGAATCGAATTTTAAAATGGCGGTCTTTTGCTCTTCCAAATGTTTTTATTTTATTTTATTTTATTTTTAATTTTTTTTTTTGTGTATGAGGGATGCGGAATCCGTTGATCATTTATTTATCCACTGTTCTTATCCAAGACAAATTTGGGAGCATTATTTTGCTCTACTCCTTATTGAGTGGGTGATGCCAAATTCAGTTTGTGCTCTCCTTTGGGCTTGGGCGGGAGAGTTGGTAACTCTACAAAGGCATTAGGGCATTTACTAATCATGGCTATCTTTTGGGTTGGTTAGCGAGCTCGAAATGATCATTGTTTTAACAATAGGGAGGTATTCATATTGGATTGTCTTCGTAAGATCAATTTCTACTTATCAGGTTGGGCTAGTCTTGTAAATATGATAGCTATTGACCATCTTTGCGCAGTGATTCTTTTGTAACTATTTGTTTTGTTTTCTTTGTTTCTTGTTCACTTCTCTCTAGTTTTCAATAAAATTTTATGTTAATTTTAAAAAACACATTACAAACTTTAGATATAATATGGCATACCAAAGTCTGTATAGTGGTGGAGTACCATGCTAGTGTCTCTCTCTAAAACTCTAGCTAATCCTTAAATAGATCCTATCCTAAAGGGATTGTGACAGATTACAAACTTTGTGCTCTCCTTTGAGAGAGGGGAATCTTGAAAAGTTAGGACTGAAGCCCGAAACTTGAAAAGTTAATTGTTATGTTGTTTAAAATGAGTACCAAAATAGTGGCATGAAAAGTTTGATCAAACAATCTTATCCAATGGGAGTCAAATTAGCAAAGCTAATAATTTTAAATAGTGGAAAGCATCTGATAATTCAGTAGTAATTATATGCTTATTATGTGGATGATTTGTAATTTTTAGCATTAATTTAGAATGTATAATTAGTGAAAATATTGTTAGTGCTTGACTTATCTAATAAAAAGAATATCTAATAAAAAGAAGGTTAGAAGCCCTTTCGACAAAGGACTACTCACGGCCCTCCTATAGCTGTTTTTTTTTTTTTTTTTTTTTGGGGGGGGGGGGGTTGTTGTTGTTTTGGTAACCTCTTTCGAAGTTCACATGGATTTGAATCCTCTGCAACACCTATGGTAGGAGTCTCGTGTAATGTTGATATTTTTGGGGCCTATTGTGACTTTATGTAAAAACATCCCGTCCATCAATTTCACCGAATAATTTCTTTTATATGTAACAAAAGTAAGATTGATTCAAAACTTTGGTGGGCCACAACATGCGAACAATGTGAAATCACACCTAAAACCTAAATTTACTTGGTGTGGCCTACATGATTTTTGGTTTGAACTTATTTTGGGGATGTCCCTTAATCCCAATGGGGCTCACTTAGTGAACAGGTTGGATGGCACACACACATATCGGGGTGGCCATATTGTGGTAGATTGTTGAACTCTCTTTTTATGCAACAAGTCTTGCAAAACATTCCGTTCCATTTGGCATCCTCTCTTTTGTGCGTTTGGTAACTGCTTGGAGTTAAAGTAATATAGCTGCATAAAAAGGGTACTCTAACTCTATGGGCAACATACCAACGTGATTCAAATGTGAGATAATGTGATGTCCAACGTTACTTGATTTCTGGGAAAGTGTATATTAGAGAGGGGCCACATGTTAAACGACTTGGATCTTTACAATAACTTTCTACATTCGCACTTGCTGTGCATCCTTGCATCATGCAGTCTCCTGCCTCTGATTGAATATATGCTGAATGTACCATTTCCAAGTGGCTGCATATCAAGCATCATATATAGCTAGCCTAACAAATTACTCACGTTATTGAAAGCCTCTTGGGGGATATATAATGTGGATACCCTTAATAATTGGAGTGTAGACCCATCCTCAAGTGGTGCACATGGCATGTTTGAGTACCAGCTGGATCGATTGATATATTGGGTCCTTGTGTGGATGACATACATAATAAAAGTTACATCTATTAGGCGTTCCTGTCTGCCAGATCAGTGGTACTTAAATTAATAGCAGAAAATTAATATAACCAAAGCAAAAGTGAACGAGTATTTTCTAATAAGTTTGATTTTGATGTTTGAAAAATAAACCATCCTTACTAGGGCCCAATAGATGAATGGACTTGATGGATAGTCCACCCTACCATGTGCACCATGCTTTGGGTGGGTCCTTACTAGTTCCATATATGAAAATATTGAGTGATGGAGGGATTGCTTTATCTTAGTACCTTAATAAGTATGTAAATCTTGAGAGCTATCTTGATGGAGGGATCAAAGAAGTATATCAAGAGGGATTGGTTGATTATGAAGTGATTTCCATAGATTTTGTCAAATCTTGTGTAAATCTGGTTGATCTCTTAAGTTCTTAACCAATAGCAATGGAAAAGATAAAAGAAAAGTTGAGGGGAATGGGACTGAAGCCCATATATAAAGTATTTGCTAATGGTAACCTAACACAGCAGTTGGAGATCCCAAAAAATCTAAGTTCAATGGGAATCCAGTGTTAGAAGATTTGTTAGAGCTCTAAAAGAAAAAGAGGAGAAAATGGTTTCCCCAAGTCCCACTTATAAGAGAGAAAATGACATCTTAGTGTTATTTTTGTAAGGGAGAAAGGCTGAATAAGTTCCTTAGTGAGTTATAACTATTTGAGTGGAATACCTGCTACAGAACAACCTTGATCGAATCACCTATATGAGTATGGAAGTAGAGCTGTTTTCTATGAAATAGAGGGCTAGATCTCTAATCACTCATCAAATAGAAAATTAGCATATGGCTTAAGGTGTTGGTTTTATTTATTTATTTATTTATTTTTTATTTTTTTGGGACTTTGTTAGGTAGGAGTGAAACAGGCGCAGCTCCTAAAAAAAGTTGGTTCAAGACACTGTTTACTTAGGCTTATAAGCCCTAGTCGATATTATATAGTAAATGTTCAAGTCGAATGACACCTCTGACTACTTATACTTTTCTTATGTGCTCAGACTTTGTTTGGTCACACATGGAATAGGTATAGGCACTTTTTCTCACTTATAACTAAACATAGTGGGCAGGGTCTTGAGCCCTTTCTTGAGAGTATGCATGTAAGAGTGTATGACAAATTGTCTTTTTCACACCTCTGCCCCACCAGGCTAGTGACGGTGGATACATGTAGGTGTGGATGTGTGTGAGCTGCTCTGATGAGTATTTTTAATGCCTTCATCTGGTTTTCGAAATCAAATCATTTAAAATTTCGTAACAGTTTTTTTTCATTTCAAGGTTTTGTAAGGGACAAGGGCCATTAGTTGCAACTGTAATGGTTCATTTGGTAATGAAAATTTCGTCTATCCACTATAATTTCTTTTTCTCTGTTCTCTTGGTTTGAGTCAGAGCAAAAGAGCTACTGACGAGTCGATCCACTGGTAAAACCAAAGATGATCTTCATTAGTGGGTGAGCCGTTTAAATCCTACAAACATTCTTCCAGATGCCTGTGGGGTGGAACTTGTCCTAAAGACATCGACTTAGTCATGCTTGGATCCATCTAACAACTTTTTGAACTTATGTTGGTTCCTTCATTGCAACTCTTCTCGTCGTCGTTTAAACTGACGCTTGTCACCACATCTGGACTAGTGATCATGAAATTCAAGCTCTCCGAAGTTCTAGAGCTTACTCTGCACCTAGAGTCACGGCCAACCTTGGTTATGCTGTTGGGTAACTTGGTGCTAGTAGCACTTTCTCTAACATTGATGTGGATATCCTCTCAGATGGTGAAGAAGAAGCCTTTCATCTCTATGGCAATGGAGCCATCATGGTTACACATTAGAGTTATCATCGTTCTTAGAAATTTTTAAAACAAGTATATTGCCTTTTACTTTCTACAAATTCTTGTATGCCTGTAAATACATTTAGGGGGCATTTGGATTGTAAGTTACTTTAAATCAGCAACTTATGCCATAGGTAGCTTATCTTCATTTCTACTGATTCAGCGGATAAGTAAGTTTGGTAAATAACATACTTATCTGCTAAGAAGTAGAAAAGCCTGTTTGGTTTCCAACATCATAAGTAATTATCCCTCAAGTCTATTTGGCCCCCCTCATGCCCACCATCCATCATGTGGGGCCAATCTTTGATGTGGACAGTTCATTGTGTGGGCCTTGCATTTGATGTGGGCCGTCCATCATGCAGGGCCTACCTTGGATGTGGACCATTAACCATTAGTGCTCAACCTTTAATGTGCACCATTCATTATGTATGGCCCACCTTTGATGTTGGCCATCCATCATGTAGGGCCCACCTTCAGTATCCATCACCCATCATGTGGAGCCCACCTTTGATGTGGACCATCCATCATGTGGGGCCCACCTTGATATGAATCATCCCTCATGTGGGGCCCACTGTTATTGTTTGCCCATAATTTGGAGCCCACCTTAGATGTGCGTTGTCCATCATGGCGCTTGGGGTTAAAGTTGTTTGGTTGGAATCGAGCCACACAGTCAATTCTAATACACCTGCAAACATAACATGTGACCTAATCTGAAGCCAAGAGGCAACATGGCCTGAAAAGGCTTCAATGGTGGGCATCATTGCCTCTACTGCTAAGGGGTGGTCTATTTGAGCTTTGGATCTACTCATGCCCCCTAAAATCATTGGGCAAAATGGATGGATGGTGTGGATATAACCTTTACCACCTGTACACAGGACAGGCCTCTGGTGATGTGTTCAATACTAGGCGATCCAAGTCCCTATTTATACTCAAGTAATTAAGTTACATTATTAATGATGGACTTTTTTATTATTTTATCAAAAAACACGATGAAACACTACAAGAATATGGCCCATAAACAACGGTTGAGATTAGCTTTCATCGGCGCTTTGTATAATAACGAGCGCTGCCATGTGTACACTATATATACCCCCCCCCCCCCCACCCAAAAAAAAAAAAAAAAAAAAAACCCTAGCTGTCTCTCTCTCTCTCTCCCCACCCCGTCTCTCTCTCTCTCTCTCTCTCTCTCTCTCTCTCTCTCTCCCCCTACGCCCCGATTCCCTTCCCTCTTTCTCTCTCCCGCCCCCTACACCCCTGACTCCCTTTCCTTTCTCTCTCCCGGCCCTCTACTCCCCTGATTCACTTCCATCCCTCTCTCTGCATCTCATTCCTCTCACAAATCTCCCAGGTTTTGAGATTGCTCCAGGTTTTGTCAGAGCGGCGAGCGAATAAGGTCTCGATGGTGTCTCTCTCTCTCTCTCTCTCTCTCT
Source organism: Magnolia changhungtana (assembly GCA_030180095.1). Taxonomy (NCBI): domain Eukaryota; kingdom Viridiplantae; phylum Streptophyta; class Magnoliopsida; order Magnoliales; family Magnoliaceae; genus Magnolia; species Magnolia changhungtana. The sequence continues at coordinate 1,197,299 of JASAUF010000078.1, forward strand.
CTCTCTCTCTCGAATCTTTAATGGTTTTGTTTACTTGTCTGGATTTGGGGTTTTACAGGAGGAGATTCACTGGATCAGTTGCTTCCTTGGATTTCTAGGGTTTTGTTGTTTCTAGTTATGCTCTGTTTTGCACAGAAGGGAAGGTACATGATCTATAGTTATCATCATTCTTATCAGCATCAATTGTTCGATTTCTAGGGTTTTTTCCTCATGATGGGAGGTACAACATGGAATGCGAGTTTATCACAGCAGGTTTAAACTGATTTTGTTCGATTGAATTAGTAGGTACAACATGGAAATGGGTGCAATGATTTTCCTTGTGTATCTTTTTAAGACAATACATTGTATGTTTGTTGAACAGGGAATGATTTTAGATCCTTCATTGATGAAACAGAGAAGGGAAAAATATTATAACAGATTGTTAGGTAAAACTATTACAATAGATTGCCAAAATTTTTAGAAATTGATTGGGTTTCTTAATACTCCCTCCCCCCTCAAGTTAGTGGGTGGAGATTTGTAACACTCAACTTGCCAGGTAAATGATGAAAATAGTATCCATCAAGTGCCTTTGAGAAGATGTCTGCAAGTTGCTGTTGAGTGGGTGCAGAAGAAGTGTTGAGAATCCCACAACTTAAATTTTTTTTTTTTTTTTCCAGATAATGTAACAATCAAATTCATATGTTTGATACATTCATGAAAAATATGATTGTTGGCAATGTAAAAGCAGCGTTATTATCACAATAAAGTTGCATGCATTGGAACATTAAACTTCAAAGTCTTAAAGAAGAGTTTTTGAGCCAGACGAGTTCATGATTAGCATTAGCCATGTCATGATATTCAACCTTAATAGATGACCTTGAAATGGTGGTCTATTTTTTATTTTCCAAGAAAAAGGTGCTTTTGGCCAAGCATAATAAAGTATCCCGTAGCAGAGGGCTGCGTCTTATGACAACTGACCGAATCAGAGTAAGTGTAAGCAGAGAGCTAAAGAGAGAGTTATCGGAGGACAAAAGATGCATTTGCTGGGGGGAATTTTAAGATATCGTAGCACTCAAATAATGGTATCATAATGAGATTGGCGAGCCTTGTGCATGAACTAGCTGAGAATGTTGACAGAATAAGTAATGTCAAGTTTGGTGGTGGTCAAGTATATGAGATTCCTAATAAAAATTGAACTGTCCAAATAGTAGAACTCTCTCTCTCTCTGTGGTTCCTCTGTCCAAATAGTAGAAAATTTGGATGCACTACTGAATTGAATTGAAATTACTTCTCGAATGCAGGGAAAACAATGAAACAGTAATTTCCTTAGCATTCATATCGAGGCCTAGGCTCCAAATTACAATTGCTGTTACATTCAAATTGAGCTTAGAAGAAACTCAACTGCAATTTGGAGGGCTACTTCCTCATCATGTGTACTCAGATACATCACCAAGTTTCTGTATCTGTCTTCATCAAACAGAATGTTCACAACTTGTGTGTAGGCTATTCTACAAGTCAACCTAGACCTACAATTCATCTAGCATGTGGGTGTGGCATATGCTATTATAAATGATAAGTCGACAACTCAACTGCATTCTGTAAAAGGATGTGCCAATGTTAGTCTACAAACTCAACATTAACATGCAATGGCTAGTTAAATCCCCAGCTCACAAGCAATGGCTACTTGAATCCTCAGTACACAACTCAATTAGCCATAACATGGGATAAAACAAATCCACAGTATGTAGTAGATTACTAAACAAAACCTGTCTACATCTTTCAACAGTACATTATAGATGACAGAGAAACAAAAAAGTTCCTACAGTCCACAATATCTGTAGGCCATATTTAAGATTGTCCTATCGAGGAGATTTCTAGAGCACAGTCCATACATGATGATATATAACAAATCAATTGTCAGGTTTACCGAACCATGGCCTCACTTGTCAGAAATGGTAATTCTGTGTACTGTTGAAAGATGTGGGTCATGTATAATATACTTCCTCTCAATTAACTATTTAATTGAGAGAACAATTTCTAAAAATCCAGAAAAATGCAACAGAATAGCACCAGGATTTATCCTTTCATTTTTGGATGCATGCCATTCCAAGCATTAGGGAGATGAGGTGGCTGATTACTTAGTTGCATAGTCTCGCTTCCTTGTATTGTAAAGCAGCCATTTGGATGCTTCACAATATGTCTGATAAGAGTCCAGGTGCAAAGGATAATAGAGAGAAATTTTCATTAGTTGGTCTGGTTCCTTTCACCATAAAAGATGTGCCGAAAGTATCACATGTCGAACTCAAAACTAATATGCCTATATATGAGAATTTAAATCTAAAATACATGTCCAGAATGCGGAGTATTCTATTAGGAGTCTCTTAGAAGCTTCAGCTACAAGAGAAGCCTACTGTAGCATTTTAGCCAGAAACAAAGTAGTTCATGGAGACCCTCAAAGACCCTGGGTCCTTACCTAAAACATTCTACAAAACAAGGCAATCATGTTGCCTTGTGAAATCATCATTCCCTAGGCAGCTCAACTCTTTATTAGTTTAATTCTAAAATATGAAGGAAATCTATTCATACTTCAAAGAAGGAAGTAATAACACGTGAATCCACCTCTTTGCTCGGTATCTGCGGGTTTTCAATTGTGGATCATTGGCTTGTTGCATGACTTGCTTTACCTCTTTGGATGGACCATGACTGAAAAATCTCATAGATTCACAGATCCTAACCACCAATCTTGGAAATTTTTGCAGTTGAATGTAAATCACTGTCATATGTCTCTTCGTAACTATCTGTAGGCCTTTTTTTTTTTTTTTGAAAAGTTACATAAACAGCCAACGAAACCCAAAAAACAGAGACGAAAAAGTTCCTACAGCCCACAATATCTGTAGGCAATATTTAAGATTGTCCTATCGAGGAGATTTCTAGGGCACATTCCATAATGATGACATATAGCAAATCAATTGTCTGGTTTATTGAACCATGGCCCCACTTGTCAGAAATAGTAATTCTGCAAAGATGTGGATCACGTATAATATACTTCCTCTTAAGGATGTTGATGTCTCCATCCTACACTAATGTTCAAAAAATTGTACAAACACTAACTTCTTTTTTTCGGAGAAATTACAGAAATTTTATTGAAAAGGTGCCAACAGGCGACAAAGAATACAAGAAACAAAAACAGCCAACCAAACCTGAAAAACAGAGAAACAAAAAAGTTCCTACAGCCCACAATATCTGTAGGCCATATTTAAGATTGTCCTATCGAGGAGATTTCTAGAGCACAGTCCATACATGATGATATATAACAAATCAATTGTTAGGTTTACCGAACCATGGCCCCACTTATTTTTTAATTCATTTATTCTACTTGGAAGATTTACAAATGATGATGATGATAATTTTGACTTTTACCGACGCTTTTGTTGGGCTGCACTGCTATCATCTTTTCTCACTACAATAGTTTCCTGTTTATACAAGTAGGGCTGGAATTCTTGAGTGCACTTTTATTTTCTTTTCTTTCTACAAGAGGAGCCCCTGCTTCAAGCAGCTTTGAGATCGTGAATGTGATCCAGCTTTGCGATCTTTGTCAGCTTTTTAAATGGTTGAAAGGAAGTTAACAAATCCAATTTGGGTTCTGATTATAATCAGACGTAACCGGCCATCAGATATGATCAGACGTAACCAGCCATCCAGCTCCAAAGGTTCAACCGCTGAGTCTTTTGTCGAGACTTTTCTAGTTTGTACTCCTTAGCATTTCTTCATAGACTTCATCAGGATGGCTGGTTACGTCTGATTATATCTGATTGATTGTTCTCATGGTTTCTTAATTATGCAGGTCAACCGCCTTTTGGACTTGATATTTCACAGTCTGTATAGCCACAAGGAAGTATTTCTCCGGGAGCTTGTAAGGTCTGTATCATGCTACTGATTCGATTTTTTTATTAGTCATTTAGAGTATTTGACTATACTCCTAGGTGCATTGGTGTTATCATCCACCTATTATCGGCACTATACATGTTCCATATGTGTACGGTTATCTTCATCATCCATAATTGATTGGCAACTAACTAGAAATGCCTTTGATTGGGGAATCTAGGTTGTATGATCAATGAACTTTTTCTCATTGAGTAAGATCGATCGCAATGATGTTGTTTTGGTTTTCAATACATTTCTATATACATAAGTCCATTTCAGGATCTCTTCATGATGCCGTCTCCTTTGCAACAGTCATCTTTTTCTAAACTAATAATGTCGTCTCCATTGTTGTTTAACCTTGCTGCAGTTATTTGTTTTTTGTAGAAGAGGCTGAAATGTGCTGAAGTATTTCGAATTCTATTAGTTAATTTAAATTTATTTAGAACAACAGCCCGTTGCAAATCAGAGAAGCCTTCTAGAAGTATGGCCGAATTTCCTTCAGCCAAGCCGCCTCTTGGAGTTTTCTTTGCAGCGATAGCCCCTCGCTTGGATATTATTCGATCTCTTCCTCTCCAAAGTGAGCAATATTTCAAATTTGACCAATCAAATTTCCAGTTATTATTCATTATTGTTATCATTGTTATTTTTCTGGTGAATGGTTGTTAGATTTTGTTTTATTAATCATGGAAACCATTGTAAATCAGAGTAATACCGAGCTCTTTGATTTCATAAAGTGTTGATTTCATTTTTGCTTTTCATTCTTTCTGCAACCATGATCAATTAGGACAATCCCAAGTTCATCAATTTCTTATTTTTTTTCTTCTCTTAATTTTAATTTTAATTTTTCAATTTTAACCATCTGATACTTGTCCACCAATTGGCTAGTTTGGTAATCAATTCAAGGTAATTTTTGGATTATGATGCATCTAAGTTGGTGCTGACAGATTAATTTGAGTTACTTGTATGCCACATATATCAACCATCACATCTTGCCAAAGTTGTTATGCCTGAAAGCTACCTCTGCAGAAATACTTTACAGGTAAATATATTCCTTGAATTTGTGGATGATGTGATTATGACAATATATCTCATGATTTACAAGATAAGCCTATATTTTCCTCATAAAATGAGCTTATGGTCCAATTTGACAAATTGTCTTTTACTATTTTCTCTGTGTAATTTTGTGTTCATGCTACTTCTATCAGCTACATGAATATAGAACGGATCCTTATCCATTTGTCTTAACAATAGTGAGATTGAGGAAAGTGAACTCTCTGATGCAAGCTCAACAAATTTGAAAGAAGATGGATCTTCACCGTCCCTAACTTTGATCAGAAAGCAGGTAGATATGCTATACCAGCTCATAAATTCACCAGTTAAATGGTTAGTCTTGTAAAATATATGGAATGGTTTTTTGAAGATCTGTTTTCCCTTCCACTTGTTTATTTCTTTCATTGGTATGGCATTTTGGAGTTAATATATGTGCATATGGAAAATCAGGGATGGTATTCAGATAAACTTTCATATCTAAAAGGAAAAGTGCCTTCCTCGATAGGAATTCCAACATCAGTTGCCCTGCCCTTTGGAGTTTTTGAGAAGGTTTTGTTAGATGATTCAAACCAGGTTTGTCTCATCTCATCTCATGTCACTTAAGTGTATCCAACATCAATAGAATGCTAATTCTAACATATCGACCTTTGAAACCTTTCCAAAATTATCAGAAATGACATAGGTGATTATCAAGCAAATGCTAGATGTGTATGCCTAGATGAGGGCTTCACTTGGTGAGGCATGCATTTCGTGACAAAGAGGCATGCATAACAAGTGATTTCTTGTTTAGAAGCCTGAAATATAACTTCATGTAAGCCATGCACTATCTGTTCATTCCCTCACATTTATGTAACATAGTTTGTTATTCCTCTAATTGATAACATTTGCATTTGAGTAGTTTGTTATTCCTTTAACTGATAATGGCTGCATTTGAGTTTGTTATTCCTTTAACTGATAATGGCTGCATTTGATTATCTTAATATTGGGTCATGTTGTTTGCTTGCTGTCGATCACAATGCATCATTAACATGAGAGATGCATCGGAGTAGACTTACTTTTTCTCTATCCAGGGTCCATGTACACTGGAGTAGACTTCTACATGAAGTTGTGTGGAGTGTCCATTATTCAAAGGTGAGCTTTTATGCAAGTATTGAATTTGGATTTTCGGCTTAAAAAACTAAGCGAGTATTTTGAGATAAATATGAGATTTTCACTACCTATTCTAATAATAAATGCAGATACCCTAGCACTAAAACTGTTGGAAAGACTTTTGGCATTTGTACAACAGCCCCTTCTGCACAGGTATGTATTTTCTATTATGTTTCCAACTGTCTATAAAGAATGGAAATGCTTCCTTAACTCTTGTTAATATGAAAATGGGGAAAGGGATAACCTCTCCAACTAGCAAAGAGACAAAACCCCGCTCCAAGATTGAAGGAAAGCGCACAATCCCATAGCTAGAGGGTCATGGGTCCAATCTTCCTGTCAAATGCCTAAGCTACATGTCATTTTATTCAATTCCTTATACATTTTGAAAAATAGTATTTTATAGATCAGATTTTTCCAAAGCTTTAACTAGATATGCATATCCTTTTCTATCTTAAGAACTCCTTTTCTGAGGGCTGAAACTTTCCTATTGAGTCCTCTTAATTTTCATTTGTAAGTGGTGAAAATCTGTTTTTTCTTAAACGGTAATGAGGGGTATTATTCATTTGATTTAGATACAAATGCTGCAACAAAAACACAAGTATAAAATCACTACTACTAGATTTATGGCTCTAACGTACAGCTGGATGGACATATTCCACACATGGAAGCAGACCCATTCCGAAAGAACCCCAAATATATGCAAGGTTCATGTTAGATCATATTGAGAATGTTGGAAGTTATCAACATGAATGATTTGCAGATTGAGAATGTTGGAAGCTATCAACATGAATGATTTTTCATGTAATCTGATTACTTACAACCACACAGTAGAACTCATATGCATCTGTTTGCTTTCACTTACAAATAAGTTGGTTATAATCTTCTATTCCTTATCCATATGTGATGTAATGAATCTGTATTTTGGGTTGTTTGGAAACTAGGAATTTACAAGTTGCTAAAGAATTTATTTTCTGGAAACGAATTCTTTATGAGAAACTGATTGGCCATCTAGGAATTTATAAGTTCTCTTTTTGCCATAACCCAACCAAATCTAATTGGCTTAAACTGAAACTCCTTCAATGCAAAAGAAAAGAAGGAGAAGAAGAAGAAACTTTCTCTACATTCTTCATTTCATTTTTCTGATATTCAGTTGTAGTAAACTGAAATTCCTGCAAATTTGTAGACTTGATGCAAGGATCAGGCAGAACCTTGCTGCCATGCTGCAGTTGGAACATGAGCTTGGGACCTACAAGCACTTCAGCCTTTTGACACCACTCGTGCTACGAGTAGACCATAGAGAGGATTTGTTTTTATTTATTTATTCAAGACCATTTTTAATTTATTGTAATAAATGTTATATTTTTTTTATTATGAAATAATATAAAATTTATTTAATATTCAGTTTTAATTGTATTGCATCATTTTTTATATTTCAAATATTAAAAAAAAAATGCAAGGTTTTCAATTGAATTATGTCATAAAAAAAATATTACTAGGGCATCTCAAATCTATGTAAGGATTTTCTGCGGCGCTTTATGTGAATAAGTGTTGTACCATTGGCGGCGCTCTACACTTACGTCGCTCCTGTGACGCTGCTAAAAATATACAAGCGCCCCATTCTTTTATCGACACTCCCATTTAAGCGCCGCCAAAAATGTTTCGTGGCGCTTATTAGCGCCGGTAAAACTCCTTCTTCTTGTAGTTAAAATAAGAGAAAACCAACTAAAGGGACCTTTGGCAATAATCTAGGTTAATGAGATGGCTTGATAAAAAGTTAATTTTAAAAGTCAAGTGTGTAAATACAATATTAATGAGGTATTATTTTGTAAAATTTTCTTATTAGTACTATCACCTCAAGGGAAAACTAATTTATCTCATAAGGACAGATTATAATAAAGACGATCATAAACCAATATGGGTGCCAAATCTAAATAGATGGTTGTTATCATAGACGTACTCAGTGTAATCGTTATCTGAGCCTTATCCCAACTAGATGGGTTTGGTTGCACGAGTTTTGGATCATTGTCCGGTTCCAAAATTCAAATGGATTTGAAGGATTATAATACTGGTTAACCTGCATTTGCACCCTTTAATTCAGACGGACTAGTTTTCATTGTAATTCTCCCATAAATGCTTACTAAACATGCATACAGGTAATCAAATCAGTGTAATGCACAACTTTTCAACTAAAGTGGGACCCACTAACTAAGACTGTTTACTTAATTTACGTGAATGCCACTTTTGCAGTTTCTAAGTGCTGAGTATCAAGAGTAAGGGCCTGTTTGGTAATGATGAAAATTGTGACTTAATGCAGAATTGGAAAGCAATGTGCGTTTAGTTTTGTTTGTTAACACGGAACGGTGGAAAACGCTTCGTGCATTTTTACTGAATTATTCCAGCAATGAAGGTCTAGCTTAATACCGAATGGAGAATGTGCTCTGTCTCTCTCTTTTTTTTTCTTTTTTTTTTTCAATTCTAAAATTGCCCGTACTTTCTCCTCTGCGTGAAACATAACCCAACTTTTAACGTGTGGCAATTCTTTGGGCCCACTATGATTTATGTGTTAGATTCACACCGCCCATCAACTTTTCTATATTATCCCAGATCACGATCCCAGAAAAATGAGGCACATCCAAACCTCAAGTCTACCACACCATAGAAAGCATTGGGAATGGAGTGACTACGTTAAAACCTTCTTAGGGTCCATTGTGAAGTTCATTTTCCATCTAACCTCTTCATAAGTTCACACAAACCTGGATGAAGGGAAAACACAAAAATCAGTTTGATTAGAATCTTATGTGGCCCCAAGAAATTTTTTATGGTAGGCACCCAACTCCCACTATTTCTTGTACTGTGGCCCACTTAAGCCTTAGATCTGGCTTGTTTTTGGTCATTTTTCCTAAAATGATATGGAAAAATGAATGGATAGTATGGATAAAACATATAAATCACGATATGCCCCATAGAGCCCCTGAAGTGATGTCACCAAGTTCTGTGGGCCTACTATGATGTATGTGTTGTATCCACACCGTCCATCCATTTGGAGAGATCATTTTAGGGTATTCTCGAAAGAATGAGGCAAATCCAAAGCAGGAGTGGACCCCACCATAGAAAATAGTGGGGAGAGTGACACCCACCATTGAAACCTTCCTAAGGTTCACCAAGATATTTATTTGAGATCTAACTTGTTCATGTGTTAACGCAGATATGAAATGAGAGAAAAAAATATCAGCTTGATCGAAAACTTTTGTAGCCCTTAGAAGTTTTTAATGGTGGGTGTCACTCTCCCCACCGTTTTCTGTGGTGGAGTCCACTCAATGTTTGGATCTAACTCATTCTTTGGATCATGCCCTAATATGATTTCTCCAAATGGATGAACGGTGTGGATACAACACATATATCATGATGGGACCCACAGAACTTGGTGATGTCACTTCAGTAGCCAGTCTCGCTACCCAACAGTAGCTATTATGGGTTTATCGGATTGCCCACCTACCTTGGCCCTAATTGTAGAGCCCACCTTGATGTATGTATCCTATATCCACTCTGTTCAACCGTTTTTTTTTTTCGAATCATTATGGGGCATTATATAAAAAATGAAACAAATTCAATTATCAAGTAGTCCATATAGTAGGAAATAGTGGTGAGTAACCATTAATGGGCCAAGAAAGTTCTAACCCACATGACATTTTGATCATCTTTATTTTTTTGGATCAATTCCTAAAATGATTTGGAAAAATGGATGGACAACATGGATAAAACACATACATTATGATGGGGGCCACACAATATCGTCCAATAGCTACGGGCAATTGACGTCATTAGTACCACCGAGGTGCATGGACCCTGACTGTGAAGCCCACGGTGACGTATGTGACTACAATCATGCTATCCATTATATAAAAGCCTCATTTTTGGGTATGATCCAAATAATGAAGCAGATCCAAATCTCATATGGGCATAATACAAGAAAAGGTGGTAAATGACCATTAAAAAATTCTTACGAGCTACAAAATCTTTGGATTAAGATGATATTTGTGTGGTCTCCTCATCTAGTGTTTTTTTTTAAACCTTTTCAATAAGTTGGTAAATAAACATTTTAATTGAATCTATGAAGATTTTAATGGTAAGGATTCAATCATGATTGTTTCATGAGGACAAATTTGTCAAATTAACATATTCCAAACATTTAAGACGTTAGTTAACAAACGAATTGTTCCAAATTCAATACTAGGTTTTTGACTTTAGATTTAGACTTTAGATTCTGATTTTAGATTCAGACTTCCACCTTCAGATTTAACAAACAAGCCCTAATACTTTGCCAGAGTATAAACGTTTCTCTTCCATTTGCTTGGAAGCAGATTGCTTGATGTACCACAAACCACTGACCCTCTATGGTGTGTTGACGTCACCAAGTTCTGTGTGCCCACCATGATGTATATGTTATATTTGCCCTGTCCATCCAGTTTGTGAGATCATTTTAAGGCCTGGCCCAAAAACGAGGCAGATCAATAGCTCAAGTGGACCATACTACAGAAAGCATTGAAGATTTAACGTCTACCACTGAAAACTTCCTGGGAGCCACGGAAGTTTTGGATCAAGCTGATGTTTATGTGTTTTCCCTTCATACAGGTCTATGTGACCTTATGAACAGGTTGGATATGATAAATAAACATCAGTGGGACTTAAGAAAGTTTCAAGGGTGAACGTCATTGTCAAAATTGCTTTCGTGGTCCACTTGAGTTTTGGATCTGCCTCATTTTTTGGGCCATGTCCTAAAATGATCTCGAAATATGAATGGACGGTGTAGATATAGCAATTACATCATAGTGGCCCCATAGAACTTGGTGACGTTAACAACGACGGGTCGGTGGTGTGTTGCACACCACGCAATCTGCTTCCTACTCGTAAAGTCGAAGTAGTAATGAAGGATTTCAGTTTCTTGTCGCTGTAGAACGAAAAACGTGCGATCACGTTTGCTACACCCTTACCAAATCCGGACAAGGCAGGGATCCACCTAAGTCCGTGGATCCCTGACTGGGGGGCCCACCGTGACGTATGTTCTTTACATCCACGCAGTTCGTCAGTCTTGACAGCTCCCTTTAGGGCATGATTAAAAAAACAAAAGCAGATCTAAATCTCGGGCAGATTATACCAGAAGAAACAATGGTTGTTGAACTTTAAAAACTTTGTGGGCCACAAAAGTTTTAGATTTACTGATATTTGTGTGGTCCTTCACCCAGGTCTGTATGACTTAATCAATAGGTTGGATGGTAAATAAACATTCCTGTGGTCTGAAAGAAGTTGTTAATGGCGGGTATTCAATCACTACTGTTTCCTGAGGTATAGTCTACATAAGACTTAGATCTGCGTCATTTTTTGAGATCCTTACGCACCCTGTCTCAAGCTGATAAGGTGATTGAAATTTAACTGTTGGGATGGATGGCTAAATCCTAAATCCAACCCCCTTAAACCCTAAAACCCAATTCAAACCCTAACCTAAACCTTAAACCCTAATCAGAGCCCTAATCCTAGAAAAAAAAACTTAGTCAAACCAATCAACTCACTAAGTCAATTTAATGAGTCAACTTGATGGGTTGACTCACCTAGTTGGGCCCAACCTTAAAATTAGGCTTGAACCAAGCCCAAACCCAAGCCCAACTGGAGTTCAGGACAACCAACAAATTAACACTCCAACAGGCAAAAGCCTCCACATGAGTATAAGAGATCCCTTGCCAAGACAGGATGTCCCGTGTGGCATTCCTCCTGTATAGGCAAGATACCTCAATACATGTGCTTTCTCCGTTTTGCAACCCCTAAGTATGTGGCAATGTGCATCGACTCCGGTGCCCCTATTCTAGACCCATATTTACTATTTTACCAACCTATCCAACCCATGAGATGTTGCTATGTGATAATCTCAAATCTAGACCATCAACACCCTTTTAAACTTGGCTAAAGGGCTATAAATAGCTCCCTCCCTCTCTCATTTGAATAATCCAGTAGCCATTAGATCATTCATCTCTTATCAGGAGACTCTTAGCCACCCATTTCTATCCCTCCACCAAGGAGCGAAAAGAGCAATGGGAAAGAGAGTCTAGTCCTGATCTAGCCTAACCTAGTGAGATCCCTAGCCTCTTAAGCAATCCATTACTTGATTTGAACCGCTCAATTTAGTCTTTGCGACACAACTGTCCATCTAACTATTCAATCTTTAATCAGCTTCGTCCAAACCAGCATTAGCATAGTGAACACTCATTCCTCTCTTAACCCTGTTGCTCATCAAATTCATCATCTTTGTATTGCATTATGTCACCTATTGAACCTAATTAGCTCAGGCGTATGCTCTGCCACTTGCTGATATAATCGGATTATGCCCTTTAGAAACTCAGCTGATTAACTCACGCTTTGTCGTAAGCATTGCATATAACACAACATCACAATTCCACATATATCTCATCACACACATAATACTCAACACACCCAATTAGTTCAAACACATGCTCTATGGCTTGTCGACATAGTCGAATCCTAGCCATAAGAAACTTGGACTTATTGGTTTTATGCACTTCTACAACATTATATTTATCACAACACTACATACACACTATCGCATCATTAGTACGTAAGAATTAATCCTAATCCTCAGAAGTTAGTCAGATCTTGCAAAGTAGAGACCGTACATTTGTACGGATAGAATGGGTGCCTAATACCTTTGTAAGTGTTAAAGTTTATCAATTACATGTGATATGCATTGTCAAGCCTGGGTGAGCCCCATGGATAGTCAAAGACTCAAGAAGACTTGAATACTAACAGAAATCAAAGTGAGGAGATAGGTAAAATGATTGTGCCTTGCTACTATACCTCAAAACCAAATACTCCTACCATTTTCTTGACAAAAAAACCCAATTAAAGACGTCTTAATCCTACAAGAAAACCTTAGAAACCCATCTTCCAAAAGCCTAAGATAAAATTTGAAAAAAAATAGAATTTCAGGCATGTTCGGTTGCACTGAATCCACCTTCGATCAAATTGAAATAAATGATAACAAGACAACAAACAAACATGCTAATTCGGTTGCAACCGAATGACAAGTTTGGTTCGACTGAAGGTGATGTTCGGTCCCGCCAAAACTTGTAAAAAAAAAAATGGACAATGAGTAAATAGATAAATTTGGCTGCAACCGAATGCAAATTTGTTCCTACCGAAGCACATGTTTGCTTCGACAGAAGGACAATTTCAGTATGACCAAATGTACCAAAATTTATCTAGTGGCCATTAAGGTTTTTCACACTTAATTCGATGCGACCAAAGGTAAATTCGGTTCGATCGACTACTAGCCATTTTTTTAAACCATTTTTCACATATTACAATCATTTTATAAATCCAATCTTTGAGTATCTAAGCCCTTTGGTGAGAAATCCATAGAGCCTTGTAAGAGTGTTATTCCCTTGTTAAAATCCCTCATCCCAAGCTCTTTTCCTCATGGTGTTTATTGTTCAATTCTTTTGATTAAGCACATTCATTGAGCATTCAAAGCTCAGATTGAAACATGAACTCCATTATTCATTAATGCCATAATCTTGATCTTTAATGGAAAATCTTTTGTGTTAAAGGACATTGAATGCTAGTCCTTATGAATCCTAACTTGTACTATAAAGATCCCTCATCTTGAGTTAGGTTCTCCTACCCTTCTCCCATGCCTTAGTACTACAAAGGCATATCTACTTCAAAGTTGTAGTCCAAGGGAGTTAAAGAAGAAGCTTTCGTGATAGAGAAAACTCTTCAACAAGGTACGTTCACGGGGGCTCATCCACTTTGAGTAAGAAAGTTATTTTTTAGTTCATTTTGTCTAAAAATCTATTCTTGTGTAGAGTTGGGTTTCAGAGTTTGATAAACTAAACTCTCCAAGTCCTTGTGTAGGCCTCTGAAGGGAGCATATGTCTGTCGTACTTGTGTAGGACATCTTGTTGAGTTTGAGATCCAAACTCACTAAGATTTTGTGTAGGCCATCGACGGATGCAAAACGTGTAGACCTTGTGTAGGTAGTAAAGGTTTATGGTAAACCTGATTTAAAATCATTTTGATAGTGAAATTTAGTACACTCTAGGAGATGGTGAGTTAGCTGGAAGTGGAGTAGGCACATAGTCGAACCACTATACATAGTTGGCAATGGGTTGAATGAATACTGTCTATTGTTTGCTTCATTTTTATTGAATGTTCATGAATACATATAGTTAGTGTAGCCAAAATATTTGATGAAATGCACACACAATGATTCACTATATTCATACTTTAGAATTGAGCTAAATTGGTATATCTATATTCCCTTATAGTTAAGGGATTGGAGGTGGACCTTAGCAATTTAACTCATAATTTTTTAAAATATTTTATTCACCCTTCTCTAGGGCTTAATCTTATTTTCTAGCTCCTATCGTAGTGGTTATTGAACTTAGACTGCAATTTCAATTGGTATTAGAACATGTTCCTCTTGAAGGGCTTAATAACCTATAGGGAGATCCTAGTTGGAGCTTGAAAATGTCTAGGACCGAGGGGACTTTGGTTTCTAGACCACTATTTTTTATTGATCTAGTTACGCATATTGGAAAGAAATAATGTGAATCTTCCTTAGATCTTTAGAACATTTAGTTTGTGATATTGTTGAAAACGAGTGACAAGCACTAATAGAAGAAATAATATCTGGTGATGGTGTTACCACCTTAAGGTCTAAACCTCAATCTCTTTGAACAAATTACAACAAAACAATGTCTAGTTATGATGCAAAAGTACTAAATGGAATTCACTATGTAGTCTCCTAAGAAGCATTCAAACGTATACGTATGTGTGAAACTACTAAACAAACGTGGGATTTATTAGAAACCACCCACGAAGGGACTAGCACGATTAAGCACTTGAAACTCTAGCTCCTTACAACTCAATTTGAAAATATTAAGATGGAGGAGCATGTGACTTTTATGGAGTTTTATACTAAACTGTGTGACATATGCAACTCCATGAGGGAGTTAGGAGAGAAGGTTCCAGTACCAAGCATTTGTTGGAAAATTTTGAGATCACTACCAAAATGATTTACTTCAAAAGTAGCAAAAATAAATGAATGTAGAAACATTGACGAATTGAAAGTAGAAGAACTGTTAGGTTCCCTACAAACCTATGAACTACATTTTAAGACTCCCACTAAATAAAAAAAAATACTGTCTTGAAAACTTCGCAAAAGAAATAGGAATTTGAAGAAGATAGTGATGATGAGAAGAATGATGAAGAAATATCATTATTGGCTAAGAAATTCAGAAAATTCTTCAACAAGAATCAAGGAAAGAACTTCTACAAAAAGAGAAAGAAATATGACTCAAATCGCCAAAGAGGTAAATCTTCTAAAAGGTCAAAAGATCCTCAATTCTATAACTGTAGAGGTTATGGTCATCTTGCATCCGAGTGTCCCATGAAAAAAAAATAAAAAGGAAAAGCAATGGTTGCCACATGGGATGACTCGAAGGATTCAAATTTAGACTTAGATAAATACCAGAGTGATGGAGACCAAGGCTCATTGAGAGTTCTTATGGCCTCCACCACCATAGCTCTCCCATAATTAAAGTACATGGGAGACAATGTGATAATGTGAAAGACAAGTCTTCCTTGGATGAATAAGATGAAAAAGATGGTAATGATGGTCTACAAGAAGCTTATGAGCAACTATGCACTAAAAGCTTGAAGGTCCTTAAGAAGCTTTGGTCAGGGTAGGACTGAAAACAAACAATTGAGCAATGAACTTGAAGAAGTTAATGCTAAGAAAGAATGATTAGCTAATGATATTGAAGACTTAACAATAGACAATGCTAACTATACTGCGGAAAATATAAGATATGAAAGTGAAGTGACTGAATTAATGAAGAAAAATGAAGATCTAGAAACTGAACTAAAAGGTTGAAATCTATTAATCATGGTCTAAAATTAGAACTTGATAAATTAAAGTCTCATGCCAATATGAATCACAAGTTTACCCAAAGTGAAGAAAAAGTAGAAAAACTACTAGGTATGTATAATAGGTTGGGAGACAAGAGAGGTATAGGTTATGATAGCTTCAAGACCAGTTGTCGCGCCCCAAACTTGGAAACCAAGTTCACAAAATTCCTAATTGTCGAATTCGGTGCTAACAGCCTCCGTACTACCCCATTCTCGGCTCCCAGCGCCTATACGCTAGATTCCGATTCTGGGATCCTGCAAGGAGGATTTTCTAACATACATTTATCTCATAAGAGGCATAACCAAAAGTTTACCCAAATCACAAAGACAATATCATCATCACATATCCACTAATATAAACAATTGAATACAGTGCTAAAAGGGAAATATGTATATCGAAAATTAAAGCTCCAGAAGATAGCTGCATGCTCCCAACTCAATGCTGTTGCGACCTAATGCCACCTGCGCGCATCTATCGTGCATAAGCTTATAGAAAGCTTAGAGGGTGGTGTAAGTGTATGCGCAATATAAGCATGCTCAGGATGCAATATGAGAGCAATGCGAAAACATGCTGGTAAGTCCATAAATATCATCAACCTTATCCAGGTTATGCAGTGTAGAAGCATAGTAAACCAAATGCTATATGCCGAGGATGCAATGCAATATGCGGTGCGAATGAAATGATCAAGCTGGAGTGTGAAATCAGGATGATAGTACATAGTATTGTAGGCTATGGGGTCCATCACAAGGGACTTTTATCCAAACTAGTCTCATACCTAAATTTGGATAGCCAGACTCAGACTCAATGTTGTAAACCTGATCTCAGGTTGGTCGCACACCCCAACAGAAATCTTGGTCATTGCAAAGGTACACATAACAATTAGTTATGCACCACCAGCCTGAGTGGATAGTGAATGAATGAATGAATGAGTAAAATGCTGAGTATGCAACTCCTACTCAATAAGTCCACATATCAGTACCGTATATCTCTAGGATCATCACCGGGGTCTAGTACACTCTACGCCACCTGCCGCCCCATCAAGCATACAACTGGGTAAGTCGAAGAGACCTCACTATCCGCTTACCAATACCGGTCTGGCTCGTCGATAGCGGACTCACTTATGAGCTGGTCAGACTCAGCCTAATATTACTTACTCCCTCAGGCGGGTAAGGTCACACCCTCTCGTAACCGACTACGATACAGTGGGAGGCGCGACCTACTGGTATACGACCCTCATGCGCTCATATATATCCACTCGATTTAGACGTTGGGGTATCTTTTGGTACCAAGAGGGTTTAGGGATTCACCCAGAGACATCTATGATACCCCATGTAGAAAAAGATTTTCGGTGTCCCATTTGACCATCTACGACATGCTTGTGGAGGCCACGACCTTAATGTTGCTGGGCGTACGGTAGTCATATCATAAAATACGAGATGCATGAGTCATACCATCCAGTCACGCATCAAACCTGCATGTACCTCACGCTCATGTGGGGCAACTCCGTCTCTCGGGGAGTCCCATAATAATCCGCCCAATGGCATATGCTATGATCATTCACTCCTCATAACAAGCATACATATGATGCGTATGGGCATGGATCGTGGAGCTATACTAAGCATGTTATATCATGATGATGTACTCTCCTCATGTCAAGGATGGGCCTAAATGGCCTATTCATATCAAGAATGGGCTTAACGAGGCCTAAAGGAATGTCACAATGTGGACATTTAACCATCATTGCCTATTAATATAGACATTCAACCAACATTGCTCCCAAAGAGTGGCCCTTATAGGGCCAAACATATAGTGGGGCCCATGGCCTCACATAAGGACCTCACAACATAATGGGCGTCACATATCACAATGGGCCACATCACATGGGCCTCATATACATCAAGTGGGCCGCATCGCATGGGCCTCATATACATTGCAATGGGCCTCTCACACGGGCCTAATATACATCACAATGGGCCCCATCACCTGGCCCTCAAATGCATCACAATGGGCCTCATCAGATGGGCCAATATACATCACATCGGGCCTCATACAATCACAATGTGCCACATACAATTATGATGGGCCTCATATAATCATAATGGGCTTATACATCAGGTGGGCCTTATACATATGGCAGGTGGGCCCTGCGTGTGGTAGACGGGGCCCACTAGTGGGAAGTGTGGATATGAAACACGTACATCATGGTGTGTCCCACCGTCCCTGCTTGGACGGTGTGGATGAAACACACATACATCATGTGGGCCATACAGATACAACAAGTGGGTCCCATATGAAATTTAGATCTATCTCATCCTCTTTGTAATGCCATAAAATGATTTCTGCAAATGATTGGACGACATGAATGACCCACGTACATCATGGTGGGTCTCTTGTCCAGATGGACGAACAGTGTGGATATAATAAATAAATCGTGGTGGGGTCTACGTTCTGAGATGGACAGTCGGACGGCGTGGATGTGAAACACACATCATGTGAGCCCACTGTCCAAAAATGCTGGAAGGTGTATATAATACGTACCTCACATCAGACTCTCAGAACTTGCTGACGACAATACAACAGCTATATAGCTGTGAGAGGTACACTAGCCAGTCCGTTTCCATAGAGGTGGGTCCCACATGGGGCCCACCATAACGTATATTTCCATCCAATCTGTTGATAAGGTCATAAAGACCTGAATTAAGAGGAAAACAAATTTCATATTGATCCAGAACTTCTGTGACCCCAAACAGTTTCAATGGTAAACGTTCAATCCTCCACCGATCTTTCAATGTGGTCCACTTGATAGGCAGATCTGCCTTATTTCTCGTCCCAAGCCTTACGAGCTCGGAAAGTAGATGGACGGTTTGGATCTAATACAAACCTCATGATCAGGGCACAGGACTGCTGACGTCAAACAACAGCTATATATCTGGTGTGGCCTGCTGGCCCATCGTCCAGATGAACGGTTAGATATAATACGTACCCCAAGATCAGACCCACATAGCTGCTGACGTCAACACAGTAATTATATAGCCTGTGGGATCCACAAATGGACAGTTTGGATTTAACACGGATGGATGATCTGGATGTAATACACCCCATGATTAGATCCACCGAACTTGCTGACGTGAAATACTGCAACAATACACCTAGTGGGGCCCAGCAGATGGACGACTTAGATACCACACATGCATCATGATCAGACCCACATAACTTTGCTGACATCAACACAACAGTTGCATGGCTGATGGGGTCCACAAATGGAAGGTTTGGATGTAACACATACATCATGCAGGACCCACAAAGCTTGCTGACGTCCAGCTACTAAACGGACAGTTGAGATATAACATATACCTGATGATCACACCCACAGACCTCGCTGACGTCAGTACAGCAGCTATACTGCTAGTCCCGTAGAGATGGACGGTCATAGATAAAGCACATACCTCATGTGGGACCTACAGAACTTGCTGTCGTCAGTACAACAACTATACTGCTGGTGGGGCCACATGGATGGATGGCGTGAATAAAGCACATACATCATGTGGCGCCCACGAGGAAGGTGTGCTACGCCTGAGATTTGAATCTGCTTCATTCCTAGGCCCATGGCTTGGGAAATCTGGATGGATGGTGTGGATACAATACATCAAGGTGGGTCCCACAGCCCAGAGATTGGGTAGCAAATAAAATTATAGTGGGCCTGGGAGCTTAAAGAATACAAATAGCGCCCTAGCTGCTGTTATGGTCCAGCCCATAAGGACGCTGGATCTGGACTGTTTGCAGATGGACAGTCTAGATGAAACACTGAATATAAGGTGGGCCCCACCTGTTCACGATTCCTACACATCAAGAAGTCTGCGGTGGGCCTCACAGCCCCCAGGTTGGATGACCAATAAAAGTACAGTGGGCCTGGGAGGTTCAACAGCACGAGGAACGCCACTGCTATTGTTGTGATGCGGCCTACGAGAACCCTGGATCTGGGCGATGTTCACATGGACGGTGAGGATATAATATTTACAATTATCTGGTGAGGCCCTGCAGATAGTCCACCAGAGGGTGGGACCCGTCCAGGTGGGCCGGGATGGGTGAAATGGATAAAACACAAGCATGTCAGCGGTCCTGCTGCTGGCAGATTTCTGCCCAGCCAGTTCTGTCCGGGCCTCACGATTAGAGAAATCTGAGGGTGGACGGTCTGGATACAACGCATATCACGGTGGGTCCCACGTGGGGATGGTCCTCCAGAGACGTGGGTCCGTCTAGGTGGGCCACAAAATGGAAGGATGAAGAGTAAAAACATCACAGCAGGCCCTGCAGGATACAGCAGATACATCACATTGGGCCAGCAGCTGGATAACGTCCAATTACTGGATCTAGCCCATCCTTGGGTCATGCCCTAAAATGATCTTTCCAAAATGGACGGTGTGGATGTAGAGTACATACATCAAGGCAGGCCCCACCGTCCCAGCTGGACGGTGGGGATATAATAGATACATCAGGTGGGCCCCCATGTCCAGGGACTGGACGAGGATAAAATACATAAATCATGGTGGGTCCACGTGGTGGCCCACTAGCTCCATGACCTGGACGGTCTGGATGAAATACATCACAGTGACGCTGTATACAGTAGGTGGTCGGTGCGGATAAAACATATACATCAGGTGGGTCCCACCGTCCCAGCTGCTGAACGGTGTGGAGCCACATGCACATCAGATGGGTCCCACGGTTGCTAGACAGCGTGGATAAATGCATCACAGTGGGCCCTGCGTCCACAGATGGACGGCCCTGCTGGCCTATGGGTTATGGTGCAGATACAACACATACAGGTGGGGTCCATGTGAGTGGACCACCCCAAAATCATGCTGGTATTTGTGCTTTCCTTTCATCCAGGCCTGTCCAAAACAGGCAGCCAAGAAAGCTGCTGGACGGCCAGCAAGGTTGGGTCGGCTGGACAGTCCTTCTTGATGGACGGTCTGGGTCTGATGTGCACATCAGGTGGGCCACACATCATCATGGAAAAATAGAGAGAGAGGGAGAGAGAGAAAACGATTGTGGGAGGGGCCTCGCCACTATGGGCCCTTCTCTTGCATTACAACACATGCATGCCGACAAGGTGGGACATTGACCACACCTAGGGACCAAGATAGGATCTCCACCATTGATTGGTGGGTCTCACTTGTCCCATGCATAAAATAAACAGATCTATCCTAAGGAAACACCCACCGTTTTCACTCCTTAATTCCTTGAAAAGCTAAGCTCCTTGGCTTCTTCTTTGATGGTGGGAGATGAAGATTAAAAGGTTGGATGATGAGATCTTGGGATAGCAAGTGGGCCACACACCTGGCTCTCCTCCTCCCTTGGAATGCTTGGACGATTCCTCCCTTAGGTTGCTTGGAAATGGTGGAGAAAATGAGAGAGAGGAGATATAAGGAGAGAGGGATGGGTGTGATGGGTGGTATGGGTTGTGTTGACTTTGGGGAAGAGAGGGGCATGGGTGAGTGATGGGTTATACTTGACTTGATTAATTGATTGATTTGAAAGGTGGTAGAGATTTTCTTGGGATCTCTCGAAATTTCAACGTGTTTCCTCCTCGAAATATACGTGGGCCCACAACTCAACTGGGTCGGGTATCTCATCGGCGCGTGAGACGCAGTCGCTAGGGTACAAGTCTCAGGTTGAGCCGACTCAGATCTACGGGGTGCGACTTAGGGTTGCATGCAAACGCTAATTATAGGTCACGGGTCGCCGAAGGAGGATCTCGAAAGTCTAAGGAATGGTATGGACTGGCAGATAGGGGAATTCGATAGGGAGGATCGCGAAAGTCTAAGGAATGGTATGATCTAGGATACGGGCCTTACACCAGTTCAACCTTTATTCCTCCTATGGTCAGAAAGGAGTCAATAGCTTCAGTAAGGAAACCAATAACATCTCCCGTTTGCTATGCATGTGGTGATTTAGGTTACTTAAAATTTGAATGCTTAGCATTTAGAAACTCACGATCAACCCTAGTTTCATGCAATATAAGTAAATTTATACCAACTGGGAGAATGATGTAGTCAGTGAGAAGTCCTGTAAAGATCATGCTTTCCTTTCATGCTGGTATTTGTGCTGGTATTTGTGCTTTCCTTTCATCCAGGCCTGTCCAAAACAGTGACAGCAAGAAAAGTCTGGACGGCCTGACAAGGTTATGGTCGGGATGGGTCCTTCTTGATGGACGGTCTGGGTCTGATGTGCACATCAGGTGGGCCACACATCATCATGGAAAAATAGAGAGAGAGGGAGAGAGAGAAAACGATTGTGGGAGGGGCCTCGCCACTATGGGCCCTTCTCTTGCATTACAACACATGCATGCCGACAAGGTGGGACATTGACCACACCTAGGGACCAAGATAGGATCTCCACCATTGATTGGTGGGTCTCACTTGTCCCATGCATAAAATAAACAGATCTATCCTAAGGAAACACCCACCGTTTTCACTCCTTCTTAATTCCTTGAAAAGCTAAGCTCCTTGGCTTCTTCTTTGATGGTGGGAGATGAAGATTAAAAGGTTAGATGATGAGATTTTGGGATAGCAAGTGGGCCACACACCTGGCTCTCCTCCTCCCTTGGAATGCTTGGACGATTCCTCCCTTGGGTTGCTTGGAAATGGTGGAGAAAATGAGAGAGAGGAGATATAAGGAGAGAGGGATGGGTGTGATGGGTGGTATGGGTTGTGTTGACTTTGGGGAAGAGAGGGGCATGGGTGAGTGATGGGTTATACTTGACTTGATTGATTGATTGATTTGAAAGGTGGTAGAGATTCTCTTGGGATCTCTCGGAATTTGCAACGTGCAGCGTTTCCTCGAAATATAAGTGGGCCCACAACTCCTGGCCTGGGTATCTCATCGACGCGTGAGACGCAGTCGCTAGGGTACAAGTCTCAAGTTGAGCCGACTCAGATCTACGGGGTGCGACTTAGGGTTGCATGCAAACGCTAATTATAGGTCACGGGTTGCCGGAATTCGATAGGGAGGATCGCGAAAGTCTAAGGAATGGTATGATCTAGGATACGGGCCTTACACCAGTTTAACCTTTATTCCTCCTATGGTCAGAAAGGAGTCAATAGCTTCAGTAAGGAAACCAATAACATCTCCCGTTTGCTATGCATGTGGTGATTTAGGTTACTTAAAATTTGAATGCTTAGCATTTAGAAACTCACGATCTACCCTAGTTTCATGCAATATAAGTAAATTTATACCAACTGGGAGAATGATGTAGTCAGTGAGAAGTCCTGTAAAGATATCACTACAAAAGAAGGAGAATGTGAGGAGAAAGTTTCCTACTCCTCCTAAGGTAGATAGAAGAATGAAGTGAAATTGCCATTTACCACTACAAGTGAAGCTTGGTATATGACTAATGTCCTTATGGGGGGGGGGGGGGGGTTAAATAGGACTTTTAATCAAATAAACAACAATCACTCACATATAATTACTCAAACAAACCAAGAGCAATTAGGAGTGGATAATTCAAATATACAAGGGTGAAACATCATATAGGCATTTTATCAAACATTTTTGGAGTAGTTAAGATAGTTATTCATATCATTCAGCAAAATTGAAGTAAAAATCATTCAACCCATTGCACACGATGTATAGTGGTTAAGTTATGTGCCTACTCCACTCCCGTCTAACTCACTCTATTAGATTTCACTATCCAAATGGTTTTAAATCAGGTTTACTATAAACCTTTACAACCTACATGAGGTCTATACATTTTACATCCGTCGATGGCTTCACAAGGTCTTACGGAGTTTAAATCTCAAACTCAAACAAGACATCTTACACAAGGACGACAAATGTGTGCTTCTATCAGAGGCTTACATAAGGACTTGGCGAGTTTGGTTGGTTAAACATTGAAACCCAATTTTATACAAGAATCGGTTTCCAGGAAAATGGACTCACAAATAACGTTCTTACTTAAAGTAGATGAGCCTGTTGAAGCGTGCCTTGATGAAGATCTTCCTCAATCATGAAAGCATCTTCTAAAGCTCCCTTGAATCGCAACCTTGTGATGGATGTGCCTTTACAAGTGCCGAGGTGCAGATAAATGGTAGGTGAATTCTAACTAAAGATGAGGGATCTTTAAGGATAAGGTTAGGATTCCCAAGGACTTGCCTTATACACTTGCATTATCCCCCTTTGTTAATTACATGACAAAACCTAACTTAGACTCAAAGACCAATGACAACCAATGTCAACCTCAAAATCTTACAGTAATTACATGTCATACTAATGATGTACATAAATACAATGTTTTTTTTATTTATATATATATATATATATATATATATATATATATATATATATATATGACTTGATTACACAAGCTTCCCCTCAATTCCTGCTTGATCCTTTACAAACGATTGCCTACAAAAAGATAATTTGACAATTTTTAGTGGGAGCTATGTCTCCCCCCTTTTTGTCAAAAATTGATAAAGGGTTATTGATAGTTAACAAATATAAGCAATATGCAAATAATTATTAGACATTCAGACGGAAATGTATAAATAGAGTATAAATCACTAAAAATGTTTGTCATCATCATAAAAGGCTCATTATAAGGCAGGACAACCTATAATTATCAAGCATACAAAATAGACACAAACACAAGCACAAAATCAACCACACAGTTAAAAAGAATAATCATCACTGACCGAGCTGGTCAAAATGAATATAAACAACTGTTTTTCCTCACCGAGTCTTTCTCTCCCCAAAACAAAACAAAAACTATACTAGTAGCTCCTTATATCTTAGAGATTGGTCCAGGTGAGGTGACATCATCATCGTGCTGACATGACAAGTGAGCAACGATGCTCTAAATAGTGCGCTGGATAGACTAGCACAACTTCTCCAACTAGGACTAGCACTCAATTATATGCGTCTTCTGATCTTCAATGAGAGTGATGCAGGTGAGAAGATCATGCATAAATGCAGAAGCTGAAGGAGTGTCACCAGTGGTCATAGCCATAAGGTTGATAGTCGGCACGTCATCGATGTCTGCCACAGAGTCGTCAACTGGAGGATCAGCCAGGGTGAAGGATATTGGAGCTCTAGATGATCTGGAACCGGTGCGCTAATTCAGATTCATCCTCTATATAAAGTGCGCATCAAACCTCAGTGTAGAAATGGATACGTCCTTCAGTTCTCAGAAGCCACAATCGAGGGCGATACAGTAATACAATAGATCAATTGCCCAATAGGTATCCTAGTATAATTTGACTCAAAGACAGAGACCAATAGATGGAAAATCATGGTTGAAAGACACATAGGCTCATGGTTTCCCAGGTTGTAAAGAGTCTCTACCATGAACGAGGTGAGATCAGTATGATTTCTGAGGCGGGGATAGAGGTTTGAGGTAAAAATTAGATATATAATGTGGTACTGGGATGGCATATTGGACACTCGAAGGGCATTCCCATTGTGCCATGGACGTTTTCCCCATTATAGAGGAATTTGGTCCATACGACCCACTTCGCCTTAGATGACAAATGTAGCTTTGCGGGCCAGTTAGGGTATAATGGGACTTTGACAAAATGTGAAATAAGAGTGGACATAATAGCCGACACTAGTCCCTTATACTGTACCTTAAATGGCAATGAATCCTCATTGTTTGGAGGGATATAACTAGAAAGGAATAATCGAACTAGATTTGAATTTATAAGGCACCCAAATGATAATATGGGTTCCCACCCCCTTTTTGACAAAAGTTCATATACATTATATGCTTTGAGACAATCGCGATCGATATCCCTCTCACAAATAGCCTTGCATTTGGTGAATCGAGACTCAATCAGATTTGGGGGTGACAGAGGACCAGCCAGATTTGTGGTTGGATCGGGTGAAGAAGAAGTGCCCAGTCTTGGAATTTGGGTAGTCACCCAACCTCACTTGGTGCAAGTTGCTTTGTCCTTGATCATTTGGGCGTAGATGCTCATGCCTCTTTTCATAACAGATTTCCTAAGGAGAGTCGGAGGCACGATCCGACAATTGGGAAAAATGAAAATAAGGATGGGAGCGAAGCACAAATGAGTGTTTTTTTTTTTTTTTTACCTGAGATACAAGAAATAGACAAGTAAGGACTTCAGAAGGGAAGGAGAGTTGCCATAGAAACAAGGAGGAAAAACACTTTGACCTAAAACCGAAAAAATGAACTAGATTTTTGAGTTGGCGGAATTTTAAATCCCACCGCTCGACCTGACTTTGGTCGCCCCAAACATTATGTTCGGTCGCACCAAAGGTTAAGTTCGATCACACTGAACATGACGTTTGGTGCCACCGAAGGCCTACAAAATTTGTGTTTTAACACTAGCCTAGGTGACCTAGTCATTTGAGCACTTTGACTGTATGAGGTCCAAAATAAAAGATGCACTTGGGACTTTAATTCCCAAATTTAACTACTAGGTGTGCTATATGATGCTATAAACTCCTCAGATTAACCAATAACACTATGAAAGATGATGGTGCAACTATAATGTGTAACCTCGATGGACTTTTGGAGATCTCCAAGTCAGTTTATGTCCAGGGGTTTCGTCAATATATCAGCCAATTACCTCTCCGTAGGCACACAATCCAACAAAATGACATGCTCTTCAACGAGCTCTCTAATGAAATGGTGCCGGATATTGATGTGTTTATTTCTAGAATATTGGACAAGATTTTTGGGTATCTTGATGGTACTTATATTGTTATGGAATAATGTCATCGTAGCTTGTTTAATTTTGTAATCTGTCAACATTTGCTTCATCCATAGTAGTTGGGCGCAACAACTACCGGCTGCAATATATTCAGCTTCAGCAGTGGATAGAGAGATGGAGTTCTGCTTTTTTACTATGCCATTATACTAAGCTATTTCCAATATAGAAACACCCGCCACTAGTCGATTTCCTATCATCCATGTTTTCGGCCCAGTTAGCATTTGAGTACTTGGCAATTATTGTTAAAGTATCAAATGGGTACCATAGGCCAAACTCTATAGTTCCAGCCATATATCGGATGATCCTTTTCAGAACACTTAGATGTGACTCTTTAGGGTTATCTTGGAACTGAGCACATGCTCTTACTTTAAAGCTATATCAGGCCCGCTGGCTGTGAGATAGAGGAGGCTGCCAATCATACTCCGGTATAGGTTTTAATCCACACTTTTTCTAGATATATATTTAGACAATTTTAGTGTGGTGCTCATAGGCGTGTGATAAGTATGTCCAGACTCAAGTACAAATCGTTTTACCAATTATTTTGCATACTTGGTTTGACTCACAAAAATGCCATTTTTGAGCTGTTTAACCTGTGATCCTGAGAAAAAAAATTTAGTTCTCCCACCATGCTCATTTCAAATTCTGCTTGCATCAAGTGGGCAAACTGATGCGTCATCTCCTCACAAGTGGAAGTAAAGACTATGTCATCCATATAAATCTGGGCAATGAGAACAGAATCCCCAGTCTTTTGAATAAAGAGGGTGTTATCCGCACTTGCCCTAGAGAATTCATGGTCGATCAAAAATTGAGTCAACCTTTCGTACCATGCACGAGGGGTTTGTTTAAGACCATAAAGTGCTTTTCTTAGTTTGTATACTTGGTAAGGATATTTCAGGTCAACAAACCCCTTTGGTTGTTCCACATAGACTTCTTCCTCAAGTACACCATTCAAGAAAGCACATTTCACATCAATTTGAAATAATTTTAATTTGAAGGCACATGCTATGGACATGAGGATTCTTATAGACTCAAGTGGTGTAATAGGGACAAATGTCTCATCAAAGTCAATACCCTTAATATGAGAGTAGCCCTACGCAACTAACCTAGACTTGTTCCTAACTACATTACCCGATTAATTTGATTTGTTCTTGTAAATCCATTTATTTTCGATGATATTGGTATTCTATGGCTTGGAAACTATTTTCCATACCTCTTCCTTTCAAATTGTTGTAGCTCTCCTTGCATAGCCTATTTGCAAATTTCATCTTACAGAGCTCCTACAACATTCTTATGTTCCATTTTGGAGGTGAAGCAAAGATGACTATTGATTGTCTCAAGCTTTCTCTTGGTTTTCACATCGGTACTAGGATCTCCAATTATTTGATTAAGGGGAAGGTCCTTAATAATTGAAAGGTCAACCAAAGGTTGAGACAGTTTTGGAGAAGAGGGTTTTTCATTAGATTTACCTATCTCGCTCGGACCCTCATCTTCATTCATATCAATCACAGGACCAGAGTTATTAGTGGATTGGTCATCAACAACCACATTGACTGATTCTTGAATTGCTATGGTCCTAAGATTTTAAACCCTAGATGCATGACTATTGAAGGAGTAGTTTAGAAAAATCCTGTTGTCCCTCTTAGGGTCAAACTTTCCCAAGTTTTCATGTTCTTTAAGAATATAATATTTACTACTAAAGACTTTGAAATACTTGACTCTAGGTGGCTTTTCATGTCATAACTCATATATCCAACCTGCTTTTAAATAGACTCCATTGATTGTATAGCAGGCTGTGTTCACAGCTTCGGCCTATAAATTTTTTGATAAATTTTTACTATCAAGCATAACTGAAGCCATTTCTTGAAGCACCTTGTTCTTTTTCTTAGCTACTCCATTTTGCACTACTCCATTTTGCTAAGGTGTTTTAGGTGCTGAGGATTCGTACTGGATTCCAAGCTCATCACAAAATCTTTGGAATCGGTCGTTTTTGAATTCACCACCATGATCGCTCTTGATTCTATCAATCATATACCCTTTTCCATTCTGAAGCCGCCTTACAAGTTTCTTAAATTCATCAAATGTATCTAATTTTTTTCTCAAGAAGGCAACCTAGGTGAACCTGAAGTAATCATCCAAAACCATTAGGAAATGTCTCTTACCACCCTAGCTTTGTACCCTGGTAGGACCGACACCGTCCATGTCTAAAATCTTAAGAGGCTTAGATGTTGCCACAAAAATCATCTTTTCGTGGGCGACCTTAATTGTTTTTCCTTTTTGTCACTCCTCACAGAAAATACTGGGCCTTTTCCCAATCTTAAGAAGCCCTCTCACCAGATTTTTGGAGCTAAGGTGAAATAAATTCCTATAGTGGACATGGCCGAGTCTTTGGTGCCAAAGTTCCATTTCATTATATTGGGCCATGTAACATACAACTAGAGAAGCAAGCTCTCCATTGCTTTCAATTACATAGAGATTGTCACTGGTGTGTAGACCTCTAATAATCAGTTTACATATAGAGTCCGAGATCTCACACATTTCCTTTGAGAATTTTATAGAATGTTCTCTATCACAAATTTGAGATATAATTAAGAGGTTATGATTTAATTACTCTACGTAAAGAACATTCTCAATCTTGGGTAATGGTGGTCTAGCAATAGTCCCTCGCCCAATAATCTTAGTGATGCTTCTATCTCTAAAGGTGACTGACACACCATCAAAATTAGCGTAATGACAAAAATGGGTTCTGTCACCTATCATGTGTCTGGAGCACCCACTATCCAAATACCATTTGGAATTACTACTAGATTTAAGAGGCATGAATCACCAGGCAGTTTGCTTTGCCTTTTATGACCCATTTAGAAACAACTTTCTTTGGGCCTAGATTGTTTTTTAGAGAGACAATATCTTTATTGGACTCATCTCTCAAGGGAGAACTCTTTATAGGAGAATGAGTTCTTTTAGTGAACTAGTCATTGCCCTACTTCACTTGAATCATCATCTTCTTTTCCTTTTCATTTAACTAGGCAACCTACTTGACTAGTTCCTTCATTCTCATATTCATTTTAGGAGGAGTGAAAAACTTTCTCCTCACATTCAGCTCTTCTTGAGGTGGTTTCCTTGGTGGACTTCTCACTACCTGTAGCATTCTTCCAGTTGGTAGAAATTTACCATTAATGCTTGAACCTGGAGTGGATCGTGAGTTTATAAATGCTAGACATTCAAATTTTAAGTTACCCACATCACTACATGCATGACAAACAGGAGATGTTCTTGGTTTTCTACCTGAAGCTATTGATTCGTTTCTAATCATAGGGGGGATAGATGTTGGACTAGTTTTGAAGCTATCGTATCCTAAACCTCTCTTGTCCCCCGACCTCTTACCTAAGTCTATAAGCGTTTTTAATGTTTCCTCACTTTGTGTAAACTTATGATTGACATTGGTATGAGATTTTGATTTGTCAAGTTCTAATTTCAGACCATGAGTGACAAATTTCACCTAACTAATTCAATTCCTAGGTCTTCATTTTTATGACTAATTCAACACTTTGATTTCATATATCATATTTTCTGTAGCATAGTTGGCATTATCTCTTGTTAGCTCTTCCATCTCATCAACCAATTGTTCCTTTTCAGCCTTGGCTTCTTTAAGCTCATTACTCATTTATTTTCGATCTTAGCCTGACCAAGCTTTTTAAGAACTTTCAAGCTTTCGGTGTACAATGGTTATAGGCTTCTTGTAGACCAATATTATCATCTTCTTCATTTGAAGAGAATTGATCATCTACATGATCATCATTTCTTCTATGTCCCTTGATTCAGGGGTAACTGTGGTGGTGGAGGGCATAAGTATTCTCAATGAGCCTTGGTCTCCATCACTCTGGGATTCATCTAAATTTGAGTTTGAATCCTCTAAGTCATACTAAGTGGCAGCCATTGCCTTTCCTTTATATTTATTTTTAATGGGACATTTGTATGCAAGGTGACCATAACCTCTACAGTTGTAGCATTGGGGACCATCTTTCGACCTTTTAGGAGATTTACCTGTTTGATGCTTCAGGTCATATTTCTTCCCCTTTTTGTAGAGGTTTTTTCCTTAGTTCTTGTTGAAGAATTTTTTGAATCTTTAACCAACAAAGCCATTTCCTCACCATCCTCATCATTGTCACTATCTTCCTTAAATTCATGTTTCTTTTATTAGGCTTTTAAGATAGTATTTTTGGATTTAGTAGGAGTCTTGAAATGTAGTTCATACATTTGTAGGGAACTTAGCAATTCTTCTACTTTCATTTAATCAATGTTCCTACATTCCTCAATAGTTGTTACTTTGGAGGAGAATCGTTCTATAGCGACTCAGAATTTTCCTACAAATGCGCGATACTGGGACTTTTTCTCCTAATCCACACATGGAGTTACATATGTCATTTAATTTGGTGTAAAACTCCATTAATGTCTCATGCTCCTCCATCTTAATGTTTTCAAACTAAGTTGTAAGGAGCTGGAGCTTTGAGTGCTTGATTGCGTTGGTCCCTTTGTGGGTAGTTTCCAACAAATCCCACGCTTATGTTTAACTATTTCACACAAGCATATGCGTTTGAACTCTTCTTGAGTGACATCATAATAAATTACATTTAATGCTTTTGCATCACAGCTAGACCTTGTCTTATCATAATCAGTCCAAAAAGATTGAGGTTTGGGTCTTGAGATGGTAGCACCATCATTATATACTATTTGTTCCATTGGTGCTTGCCACACATTTTCAACAATGTCCCAGACAGCATGATCCAAGGATCTCAGAAAGATATGCATTTTTTTCTTTCCAATATGTGTAATTGGATCCATAAAAAAGTGGTGGTCTTGAAACCGACATTCCCTCAGTCTTAGACATATTTTCAGGCTTTAACTATGATCTTCCTCTAGACTATTAAGCCCTTCAAGAGGAACCCGCATTGATACCAATTGAAGTTGCGGTTTTACCTCTACAAGTGAAGCTTGGATATACGACTAATGTCATAGAGGGAATGAGTGGATAATTCAAATCTACAATGGTGAAACATCATGTAGGCATTTTGTCAAACATGTTTGCAGCAGTTATGATAGTCATTCATATCATTCAGTAAAATATAATAGTTATAAGAAAAAATCATTCAGCCCATTCCATACGATGTATAGTCGTTCATTTATATGCCTACTCCACTTTTGGCTGACTCACTCTCTCCAAGAGTGTACCAGATTTTACTATCCAAATGAATTTAAATCAGGTTTACCATAAACCTTTACAACCTACACAAGGTTTATATGTTTTACATCCATCGATGGCCTACACAAGGTCTATATGTTTTACATCCATCGATGGCCCACACAAGGTCTATACATTTTACATCCATCGATGGCCTACACAAGGTCAAACGAGACGCCCTACAGACGGAAGACAAACGTATGCTCTCATCATAGGCCTACATAAGGACTTGACGAGTTTGGTTGGTCAAACTCTGAAACCCAATCCTACACAAGGATCAGTTTTTAGAAAAATGAACTCACAAATAACTTTCTTACTTAAAGTAGATGAGCCCCCTTCAAGCGCCTTGATCAAGATCTTCCTCAATTACAAAAGCATCTTCTACAGTTTGCTTGAACCGCAACCTTAAGATGGATGTACCTTTACAAGTGCCGAGATATGGATAAATGGTTGGTGAATCTTAATTAAAGATGAGGGATCTTTAAGGATAGGGTTTGGATTCCTAAGGACTTACATTTAATGTGATGTAGAGCAGGTCACAGACAGTTTCATGGCCAAGATGGATCAAAAAAGGCTCAGTTGGCAACAAAAGTGATCCGAATTGTTGGACCTTAGATCGGGCATATCTCGCAATCCGGAATGAGTTACCTGATGTAAAATATATGATTTTGTGGTAGAACAAGCTACTTTAGCCAACCAACCCAGCTACGTGAGGTTATGCAGCTTAGAATTGCAAAAAACCCCTGGATCGACTGTCGTGTCCTATTTTAATTTCATTTTTACTATAAATAGTAAGTTTTAGTTTGATTATAACTCTTTATCTATCGGGCTTTAGGAGTTGCGCCCAACGTGAAAAGAGCTTAGAATAATTAGGAGAACGGTTTGGTGAAGTCAAATAGGACACTTACTATTTTTGGCCGAAAACCTTGCGCACTAGTAGACATCATAACTGTCTATAAATAGTAAGCTTACTATTTATAGTAATTTGCGATTTCTAGGAGTTTTAGTTGTAGTTTGATTTTGATTTCTTTCCCATTGCTTGGTACCCCTATTTAAAGGGTTGTGAGCTCATTTTTAATAATTCATTAATCAATTTTGAATTTAGTAGAATTTATTTCTATTTTCTGCTTTCTTTCCTCGTGGATTCGAGAAGTCTTTGTGAGGAGTCCAGAGAAGTTCCGTGGATTCGGAATAGTTTTCCTCTTGAGGAAGACGGTGCTCGACCTCACGTCCTCCCCTACGTTATAATGCCTTTTTGAATAAAAGATTTATCATTAAAGATGAGTGTTGGGGCATTAATGAATGTTGGAGTTCATATTTCAATTTGAGATTTGAATGCTCAATAAATGTGCTTTATCACAAGGATTGAATGATGAACTCCATGAGGGAAAGAGCTTGGGAGGGGGTATTTTAACTAAGGAATCACACACTCACAAGGCTTTCTCTATTTCTCACCACTTAGTTTTGAAACAAAAATGGTATAAAAAAATAGCTAGCTGTTTATGGGACTGAATTACCCTTCGGTGGCATTGAATTAGGCATGAAAAATAGCTCTGGCTGGTAAACAGTTTTTGGCAGCTTCAGGGGCACAAAAGGTGCCTTTTGGTCGGACCAAATTAGAGTTCGGTTACAGCTAATTTTACGCATTTTGGCTTTATCCTACTTTTACAAAGTTTGGTGGCAACGAATGTAGGTTCGGTGTGACCGAACACACCTAAAATGCAATTCTTTCTTTTATTCCTTCCTTATCTTTTAGTGATAGGTTCCTAAGGACTTCTTATAGGGTTTTGAGACTTTTTTAGTTTTTAAGGGTTAGCACTATGACGCACCTATCTTACCTTTCTTCGCACTTTTGTTTATTCAAGTCTTCTTTCTTCACGGGGCTCATCCGGACTTGATATATGTAATTGACAAACTTATATACTTACATGAAGGAGTTCATCAAGAAGGTTTCCTAGTTGAATGAAAGGTAAAGAAAACAAGTAAATCAGGGCAATGATCAGTTTGACAAAAGAACTCATTCTCTTAGAAAAAGTCCACCCCTAAGAAATGAGTCTAAGAAAGAAACTCTCTCTCTAAAAAACAATCTAGGCCTAAAGAAAGTTGTATCAAAATAGGTCATAAAGGATAAACTATCTGGTAATTCATACAGCTCTCAAGGTTGGTAGTAATGCCAGATGGTATTTGGATAGTGGTTGCTCTAGACACATGATAAGTGATAGGAACCATTTTTGTCATTACACTGATTTTAATACTGAGTCAGTCACTTTTGGAGATGGAAGCATTGTTCGAATTGTTCCAGGTTTGCCCAAGATTGGGAATGTTTTCTTCATGGAGGGCTTGAAGTATAACCTCATAAGCATATCTTAAATTTGTGACAAAGAACATTCTGTAAAATTTTCAAAGGAGATGTGTGAGATCTTGGACTCTATAGGTAAATTGATTATGAGAGGTCTACACACAAGTGATAATTGTTATGTAATTGAAAGAAGTGGAGAGCCTACTTCTCCAGCTGTATGTTGCATGGCCTGAGATAATGAAACTGAACTATGACACCAAAGACTCGGCCATGTCCATTATAGGAATTTATCTCGCCTTAGCTCTAAGAATTTGATGAGAGGGCTTCCTAAGATTGGGAAAAAGCCCATGATTGTTTGTAGGGACTATTAGAAAGGGAGATAAATTAAGGTTGCCCACAAAAAGACATCTTCTGTGGCTACATCTACACCTCTCGAGCTTTTACATATGGACCTTGTCGGTCCCACCAGAGTACAAATTCAGTGTGGTAAGAGATTTTTTGGTAGTTGTGGATGATTACTCTAGGTTTACTTGGGTCACTTTCTTGAGAGAGAAATCACATACATTTGATAAATTCAAGAAACTTGTGAGGCGGCTTCAGAATGATAAATGGTACATGATTGATAGAAATTGGAGTGATCACAGTGGTGAATTTGAGGTTCTAGAAATTCTATAATGAATATGGAATTTGACATGAGTTCTCAGCCCCTAAAATGCCTTAGTAAAATGGAGTAGCTGAGAGACAGAATATGGTGCTTTAGGAAATGGCCTATGCTAAATAGTAAAAATTTATCAAAAAGTTTCTAGGCCGAAGCTATATACACAACCTGCTACACGGTTAATCGAGTCTATTTAAGAGCAGGGATGGACTAAACAACATACGAATTGTGGCATGTGAAGCCACTAAGTATTAATTTTTCAACGTCTTTTGTAGTAAATGTTATGTTCTTAGAGACTGTGAAAACTTAGGAGAATTTGACTCTAAAAGCGATGAAGGGATTTTTCTAGGATATACTTTTAATAGTCATGCATATAGAGTTTATAATCAGAGGACCTTGACCATTCAAGAATAAGTCAATGTGGTTGTTGATGACCAACTTACTGACAACTTGGGTCCTGTATTTGATGTGGATGGGGATGAGGGTCCAAGCCAGATAGGTAAATCAAATAAAAACCCCTCCTCGCCAAAAGCGTCTCAACCTTTGGTTGACTTATTGGTTATCAAGAATCATCCTCTCAATCAAATCATTGGAGATCCCGGTACTAATGTAAAAATCAGGAGTCAACTTAAGACTATAAACAATCATCTTTTCCTTACCTTAATGATGGAGCCAAAGAATATTGTAGAACCTCTATAAGATGAACTTTGGATATAGGCTATGTAAGAAGAGCTGCAACAATTTGAAAGAAATGAGATGTGGCAATTGGTGCCTAGGCCATAGGATACAAATATTATTAGAACTAAATGGATCTTGAAGAACAAATCAAATGAATATGAAAAATGTAATTAGAAACAAGGCTATGTTAGTTATACAGGGATACTCTAAGATTGAGCGTATTGATTTTGACGAGACATTTTTCCTGGTTGCACAACTTGAATCTATCGAGATCCTTATGTCCTTAGCTTGCGCTTTAAAATTTAAATTATTTTAGATGGATGTGAAAATTGCTTTCTTGAATGGTGTACTAGAGGAAGAAGTCTATTTATTTAGAACAGTCAATAGGGTTTGTCAACGTTAAATATCCTCATAAGGTATATAGATTGAAAAAAAGCAC
The DNA here is from genome assembly GCA_030180095.1 of Magnolia changhungtana. Classification (NCBI taxonomy): domain Eukaryota; kingdom Viridiplantae; phylum Streptophyta; class Magnoliopsida; order Magnoliales; family Magnoliaceae; genus Magnolia; species Magnolia changhungtana. The sequence goes on from JASAUF010000078.1 coordinate 1,233,423, forward strand.
TTTATAGTCTTAAACAAACCCCTCGTGCATGGAATGAAAGGTTGACTCAATTTTTGATTGACCATGATTTTCTAAGGGGAGTATAAATAAAACAATCATTATTAAGAAGACCAAAGATTCTATTCTTATAGCCCATTTACGTAAATGATATAGTTTTTGGTTCCACATGTGAGGAGATGGCTCACCGGTTTGCCCACTTAATGCAATCTGAGTTTGAAATGAGCATGGTAGGTGAGCTGAATTTTTTTTCCTAAGATTACAGGTCAAACAACTTAGAAATGATGCTTTTGTAAGTCAAACCAAATATGCTAAGGAATTAGTAAAAAGATTTGGCCTTGGGTTTGGTCATACTCATCATACATCTATGAGCACCACACTAATGTTATCCAAAGATATATAAGGAAAAAGTGTGGATCAACACATGTACCAAAGTATGATTGGCAACCTTCTTTATCTCACGACCAACGGGCTAGACATAGCATTTAGTGTAGGGGCATGTGTTGATTTTAGGCTGACCCTAAATAATCACATCTAACTGTTGTGAAAAGAATTATTAGGTATGTGGCTGGGACTATGAATTTTGGCCTCCAGTACCCATTTGATATTAAACCAACAATTGCAGGGTACTCAAATGTTGATTAGGCTGGGAATATGGATGATAGGAAATCCACTAGCAACAATTGTTTTTACATCAGGAACTGCTTAATATCATGGCATAGAAAGAAGCAGAACTCTATCTCTTTATCCACCGCGGAAGCCGAGTACACTGCAGCTGGTAGTTGCTGCACCTAGCTCTTCTGGATGATGCAAATATTGACGAATTACGGAATCAAGCAGGACACAATGACATTATTCTATGGTAATATAAGTGCCATCAACATATCAAAGAATCATGTCCAACATTCTTGGATGAAACATATTGATATTCGGCACCATTTCATTAGAGAGCTCGTTAACGAGTAGATCATTTGACTTGATTATGTGCCTACTGAGAGGTAATTAGTCGATATGTTGATAAAAACCATGGACACAAACCAATTTGAAGACATTTAAAAGTCCATTGGTGGTGTGCACGTTATAGTTAGGCCACATTCTTAAAGGTTTTATTAGTATATCTAAGGAGTTTACCATCATATAGTGCACTTAATAGTAAAATTTGAGGGTTGAAGCCTCTTGTGCATGTTTTGTCTTTTTATTTATTGTATTATTGGAACCCATATAGCCCAATTGTTCACATGTTGGAGTAACTTGGGCAATTTTGTTAAAAATGCCTTTTTTGGATGCATTTGGTGCCACCGAACTTAGTGTTTGGTGTGACCAAATTGGAGTTGAGTGTTGTTGTTTAAAATCCCGCCCGCTCAGTCTCCCTCCCCCCATTTGTTATGCAACTGCTAGGTTCCCTTTTTCCCTTAGTTCAGCTGGAGGATTCCTCTCTTCTTAAAAGCTTCAATACCTCAATTTGTCTTTCGATTCTTATGTACATCACATCAAATCCTCCATAGGAAATTCCATTCTTATAGTTTCTTGCATTTCTTATTTAGTGTTTCCTTAAATGTCGAATCTTGCCCCATCTTCTCCCCATAAGATTCGTACCAAGAAGAAGCACACGAAAACTTCCCTCACTTGTGTTAGGTCAAAACAGCTTGCGCCCAAAAGGGGCAGGACCTTTGCCTAAAATCCTAGACTAGGTCCATTGTCTCTCATAGTTTCCCATGGTCCAAACCCTCATGAGGCAAGCCTTACCTCATTGACCAACTCCAATGAAGCTAGATTTTCTAAACGCAAGGTCATATGAGAATAAGATATCGTCTTATAATGCTTGAAACCCTTCAATGTTTATGACATTTTGCCTCATTGTGGGTGGCAACCCATTTTATCTTTTAGCTTTCCAGTTAATGCTAATCTTGTTCATTTATTCCTCCAAATGATGTAGATTCCTTGAGCTTTGACGTTAGGTACAAGGGTTGGGTAATTGTAATTACTCATAACTCTATCTCTCGGTTCATTAGAGTCCCTTTATGTCCTGACCAGCTTGCTGAATTAAAACTCTCATTAGAAGCAAAGAGGGCAGTGTGGACAAAATTTCTCTATAATGGAGAAAATGTCCCATGGCAAAAAGGGAATGTGCTTCATGCCTCCAATATGTTGGCTAATTACCGCATCATACATCTCATCTCTGCATCTAACCTATATCCTCGGCTAGGAAACTACACCGACCTTACCCCATTCATGGTTGAAACCTTGTATAATCTTGGCCACAGTGAGCCCATGTGTCTCTCCATGATGATCTTTCATTAACTTGTCTCCGTGTTCGAGTCCAATTATACCGGGCTCCCTTTCAGTCGGTTAATATGTCATCTAACCCTTGACTGTGTTTTTAGAGAGCCCGTGGATGTATCAATCACTGGTCCAAAGATCGATGCATATTGCATTCGCAAGATGAACCACCCTCCTCGCATAGCTTCAGGATGATCTCAGGCTCATGCATCGTCCACTCCAGATGAATATCATGTCCAAGATTATGCTGTGCATACTGATGAGGCACCATCTGATGCGCCATTACCACCGGATGCTGCTGACCCTACATCAACATTTTCGCCTCAGCACGAGCTTCTGTCTCTCTTTAATCATAACGAGGATCAACAGTCGCAACTTCTAAAGTGGAAGCCACGACTAAAGCAGCTATGTCACTCCATCCAGTGCACCATCTAGAGTATTGTTGCCCATTTATCCTGCCAACGAGATGACATCACTGCACCTAGACTGTCCAGTTAGATTAGTTGCGGTTGTGTTTTTTTTTTTTTTTTTTTTTGTGGGGGGGATGTTGCAGGAAAAATAGTTTGTGTGTATCTTTTGACGAGCTCGGTCATTGATAATTTATATTTTCAAGCTGTGTGTATCTGGTCTTTGTTTTTTGTTTGGCGTTATTGGTGGATCTTGCCTTATCATCATTTTAGATATTACTTTAATCCTTCATGATATAGACATGTTTTCTGTGCATCTTAGTATATATATTTCCTTCTAACGTTTGTTGTTTATATGGAAATGTCTTACATATGTTATTTATATTAACACTTGTTAACATCCCTTCGTCAATTTCTAACAAAAATGGAGAAATAACTCTCACCAAATTGCCAAGTTATCTTTTTGCAGGCAATCTTTGGTGCATGTTCATACAGGAATTGAGGGGGAGCTAGTTGTGGAAAGAAAAATCAAGTCTATTGATCATGTCAAATTTATTTATTTATCAATGTAAATCATTAATGTGACATATAATTATTGTAAGTTTCTGGGTTTGACATTAGCCCTTAATAATGACAAGAGTCTATAGGATAGGTTAATTGACAAAGGGGGAGATTATAAGTGTAAAAGTTTATCAATTACATGTAATATGTGTCGTCAAGTCCAGGTGAAAGCCAAAGACTCAAGAAGACTTGAAGACTTGCATAAATCAAAGAGAGAAGATAGGTAAAATGATTGTGCTTTGGTACCGTACCTCAAATCTAAATACTCCTAACCTTTTCCTAACCTAAAAACCCAATTGGAGATCTCTCAATCCTATAGGAAAATCTTAGAAAACCATCTTCCAAAAGCCTAAGATAGAATGATTTGACAAAAAAAAAAAGAATTTCGGGCATGTTCAGTTGCACCGAATCCACCTTTGGTTCGACCAAAATATATCACAATAGGACAACAAGCAAACATGCTAATTCAGTTGCAACCGAATGACAAGTTCATCACATTCTCTCTTATCATAAAATGATGATCAATCCCACCGAAACTTACAAAAAAGGCACAACGAACAAACATCTAAATTCAACTGCAACCAAATGCAGATTCGGTTTGACAGAAGTACATGCTTGGTCCGACGGAAGGACAATTTTAGTCCGACCAAATGTACCAAAATCTTTCCAGCTGCCATTAAGGTTTTTCAAGCTTAATTCAGTGAAACCGAAGGAAAATTTGGTTCTATTGACAACTAGCCATTTTTTGACCATTTTCACCTGTTACAATCATTCTATAAATCTGATCTTTAGGCATCTAAGCCCTTTGGTGAGATATTCATAGAGCATTGTGAGAGTCTTATTCCCTTTCTATAATCCCTCATCACAAGCTCTTTTCCTCATAGAGTTTATTGTTCAATACTTGTGATTAAGCACATTCATTGAGCATCTTAAAACATGAACTTTATCATTCATTAATGTCATAACCCTAATCTTTAATGGAAGATCTTTTGTGTTAATTGGCATAGAATGCTAGTCCTTAGGAATCTTAACTTGTACCCTAAAGATCTCTCATCTTGAGTTATGTTCTCCTAGCCTTCTCCCTTACCTTGGCATTATAAAGGCACATCTACTTCAAGGTTGCAATTCAAGGGAGCCGAAAAAGAAGATAGATGAAGCTCTTCAATAAGGTGTATTCATGGGGCTCATCTACTCTGTGTAAGAAAGTTATTTTTATTCCATTTTGTCTGGAAATTGATTCTTATGTAGTGTTGGGTTTCAGATTTGGATAAACCAAATTCTCCAAGTCCTTGTGTAGGCCTCCAACGGGAGCATACATGTGTTGTCCTTATGTAGTGTTGCGTAGCATGCCAACAACGCAGTGAACCGAGATCCAATATCAAGTCTCACCCACAAACGACAACCATGAAAAAATATAAACTAGAAAAAGAATCAAAGCATTTCAAAGAAACCACAAGACAAGATATACGTGGAAAAACCCCAACAAGGATAAAAAAAACCACAGATGCAAACCTCCACTATGAAGAAAAATGAAGATTATAAGGCAATATACTAACCTCTCCCTTGGAAGTACATAGAAAACCCTTTGCTCACACCTTAGAATTATTTCTCACACGCTAGAAAAGCCCTAGGGATACCTATTTATAGTTTAGGTAACTTCCCTTTCACACCCTTGCGAAAACTGACTCAAATTTCTGCAGTTTGCATTAAATCCGGAAACGAATCTGCGTAACCACGACCGGTCGAGCAGACTACACGATCGGTCGAGCGGACCCCATGACCAGTCGAGCACCTCTGAACCTAAAAATTAATGCTCGCTGGACTTTGAATTGAGCCAGTCCATGACTGCTCACGACTGGTTGAGTGGGGCACTTGACCGATCGAGCATGAGCCACAACTAGTCGAGCAGCCCTCAGATGTGGCTACACATCTCAACAATCTCCCACTTGGAGACATATCGTCATAAACCTTCGTCTTATACATCTGGAGTACATCACCTCCCCGTCTTCAAACCTAAAGACCAATCAAAGCTGAACAAAGCTTCAGCTTCTCCCATGTGACCGCCTTGGTCAGCATATCCGTAGGATTCTCACTTGTATGAATCTTCTCTAGAGCAATCGATCCATCTTCTAGTAACAAACGTATGAAGTGATATCTGATAGAAATATGCTTGGTCCTTGAATGAAAGGCAGAATTCTTAGCCAAGTGTATTACACTTTGACTGTCACTGTATAGCTTGCAATCTACTTGCTTCTTACCCAACTCTTCCATGAAACCTTGTATCCACACCATCTCCTTGCATGCTTCTGTAGCTGTAATATATTCTTCTTCTGTCGTACTGATGGATACTATCTTTTATAACTAAGAGACCCAACTGACTGCAGCACTCCCCAAAGAAAAAACATAACCTGTAGTGCTTCTTCTGGTGTCGATATCTCCTGCCAAATCTGAATCCACGTAGCGTTGTAACTTGATTTTCGATCCACTATAACACAGTCCTACATCCTTAGTACATACCAGGTATCTAAAGATCTACTTCACAGATTCCCAATGTTCCTTCCTGAGGTTGTTCATGAACCTGCTAACAACTCCCACTGCTTGAGCAATGTCTGGTCTCATGCTCACCATAACATACATGAGACTCCCTATAGTTGACGCGTATGGGACTTTAGCCATGTAGTCTCGTTCCTCCTGCGTCTTTGCCCCTTGCTCCTTAGATAGCTTAAAGTGGTTGGCTAATGGAGTGCTAACCGGCTTAGCACCTCCCATATTGAATCGATTAAGTACCTTGGTTATGTACTCTGCCTGTGACAAAACTAGTTTCTTGTTTTCCTTATTATGCTTTATCCTCATGCCTAAGATTTGTTTTGCAGCTCCTAAGTCCTTCATGGAGAATTCTCTAGACAGTTGTCTTTTGAGATCTGAGATGTCCTTTATGCTTGAGCCGGCCATAAGCATATCATCAACGTACATAAGAAGTATGATGTACGACGTATCAAACTTCTTCAAATAGCAATAGTGCCCTGCATGACATCTCTTAAAACCGTTTCCCGACATGAAACTGTCGAACTTCTTGTACCACTGCCTCGGGGCCTGCTTCAGGCCATATAAACTCTTCTTCAGTCTGCACACCTTGCTCTCTTTTCCTTGTGCCACGTATCTTGTCAACTGATACATATATATCTCTTCTTCAAGATCCCCATGAAGAAAGGTTGTCTTAACATCTAGCTGCTCTAGATATAAGTCCTCTGTAGCCACTATACTCAAGGCCATGCAAATCTAGACATTTTCACTACCAGTGAAAATATTTCAGTGAAATCGATACCTGCCTTTTGTTGAAACCCTTTCACAACCAATCTGGCCTTGTACCATTTTGAACCATCATGCTTCTCCTTCAGTCTGTAAACCCACTTGTTATGAAGAGCTTTCTTACCCTTGGGTAGAGTGACTAGCTCCCATGTACGATTAGACTTAAGAAAGTCCATCTCATCATCTATGGCCTACTCCCACTTAACCCGTATATCTGACTGTAATGCCTCTTCAAAACATTCTGGTTCACCATTATCTGTTAGCAGTAAATAATGTAAGGAGGGTGAGTATTGAATCGTGGGTCTCCTCTTTCGAGTAGACCTCCTCACAACTGGTGTATGCAACTTTGCCTCATAATGCTCCTATGCATGATCATCCTGTGGCGCTGTAACACCAGTGTTTGGTAACTCTTCTAACTCTACAAATTCCTTTTCCTCAGCCTTATTTTCCTGCACACTGTCCTTATGTATCACTTTTTTATTGAAGACTACGTCCTTTCTTCTGATGATTTTCCTATTTTCTGCATCCCAAAAGCTGTAGCCAAAATCATACTACCCGTAACCTAAAAACGTGCACCTCCTGGACTTCGCATCCAACTTGTTTCTGTGCTCTGCATCAATGTGAACATATGAAGTTCAACCGAACACTCTGAGATGTGCAAGGTTCACTTCTTTCCCAATTTACATTTCTTCTGGTAGCCCACATCCAATGCTGCTGAGGGACTTCTATTGATGAGATATGCAGCAATATTTACAACATCTACCCAAAAGGTTTGGACAACCCTGCATGTAACCTCATGCTCCTAGCGCGCTCAAGGATGGTCCTGTTAATGTGCTCAGCCACACCATTATGCTGTGGTGTCCGTGTAATCATTTTCTGATGTTTGATTCCATTTGCTGCACAATACTCCTCAAATTTCTTATCACAGTACTCTCCCCCATTATCAGATCTGAGACATTTTACTATTTTACCTGTCTCATTTTCTACCATAACTTTCCACTTCTTAAATACATCAGATTTATATTTTAAGAAATAGACCCATAGTTTTCTACAAGCATCATCAATAAAGGAAGCAAAATAACGTGAGCCACCAAGAGATAATACCTATGCTGGTCTCCACACATCAGTGTGTACAAGCTCCAACAGATGCGTCTTTGGAGCGCGTCCCGTCTTTTTGAAGCTTACCCTCTTCTGCTTGTCATACCGCAGTCCTCGCAGAATTCCAAGTCAATAGACTATAGCCCTGGTAGCTTCCCTTTTAATAATAACACTTTCATCTCTTTCTCACTCATATGTCCCAACCTCTGATGCCATAACTGCCCATTCACTCCAGTTGATGCGGCTATGAGTGAACTATACAATCTTGAAGTCACGTACAAAGTACATTCCTTCTTACCTCGAGATATCACCAAGGCACCTTTTGTGATCTTCCAGGAATCACTGATGAATGTCGTCACATAACCGGTATCAGCCAACTACCCCACTAAGAACAAGTTACATTTCAAACTCGGTACATGTCTGACATCCTTCAATTTCAAAATCATTCTGTCTTTCTGATTGACATGAACGTCCCCCTTTCCAAGGATACTGCACGGCTCATCATCACCCAGGTAAACTCTCTTGAAGTCACCTAATATATAATTACGCAAAACTTCCTTACATGAAGTGGTATAAAACGAAGCACCCGAGTCTACAACCTAAGACTCATTCTTCGAATCAAGAGACAAGATCAATGCTTCTGTGTCACTCTCCTCAGATAGATTCATTGAATCCTTCCTACCTTGAGAGCTTTCTTCTTGTTTCTTGAGCACCCTACAATCATGTTTCATGTGCCCCTTCTTGCCGCAATGCCAACACGCGTCTTTGTCTTTCGGTCCCTTGGACTTCTTCCTCGACTTAGAACGCCTATGTTTATTATCTCCCTTGTTTAGTGATCTTCCTCTTCTTTTAATGTTTACAGCATTCCCTGAATCCCCTGAAACTCCTGATGTCTTTCTTTTAGATTCTTTGCTGAGAATTAGACTGGCTACATCATCAAATTTCAACTTTGTCGACCCTGAAGAATTGCTCACAACAATCACCAAACCATCCCAATGCAGTAAACGGACAAGATTAATAACGCCCGACCTCATCCTCAAAAATAATGCCAACGGATTCCAACTGGCTCGTGACTGTATTGAACTCGTTTAGATGTTCAACCATGCTCTCACCATCTGATATCTTTATATTAAATAGCTGTTTCATAAGACGAACTTTGTTGGACGTTGAGGGTTTTTCATACATGGTGGCTAGGGCTTCCATTAATTCTTTTGTGGTTTTCATCTTGGATATATTGAAGGCAACGCTCTTAAACAAAGAGAGTCAGATCGTTCCTAAAGCCTTCCTATCCAGTAAAAATAATTCATCATCTGTCATCTTTTCTGGTTTCTTCTCTTTTCCTCCTAGAGGAATATAGAGGTCCTTCTGACAAATAATCCTCCATTTGCATCTTCCAGGAGGCAAAGTTTGAACCATCAAACTTCTCAATTTTAGTCTTCCCTTCTTCTGTCATCGCTCCCAATAGAACTAAACTAATAGTGTTGATACCAGTTATTGCACAGCACGCCAACAATGCAGTGAACCGAGATCCATTCTCAGGTCTCACCCACAAATAATAAACAAGAAGAAATATAAACTACAAAAAGAATCAAAGCATTCCAAATAAACCACAAGACAAGATATATGTGGAAAAACCCCAACAAGGGTAAAAAAACCACAGATGCAAACTTCCACTATGAAGGTAAATGAAGATTACAAGGCAATATACTAACCTCTCCCTTGGAAGTACATAGAAAACCCTTTACTCATACCTTAGAATTATTTCCCATACCCTAGAAAAGCCCTAGCGACACCTATTTATAGTTTAGCCAACTTTCCTTTCGCACCCTTGCGAAAACAGACTCAAATTTTCGTAGTTCGCATCAAATCTGGAAACGAATCTATGTAACCTCGACTGGTCGAGCAGACTGCATGACCGGTCGAGCATGGACCACGACCGGTCGAGCACCTCGGAACCCAAAAATTGATGCTCACTGGACTTTGAGTCGAGCCAGTCTATAACTGGTCGAGTGGAGCACTCGACCTGTCGAGCATGGGCCACGACCGGTCAAGCAGCCCCCAGATGTGGCTCCACATCTCAACATGTAGGACCTGAGACCTTTTGTAGGCCATCGATGGATGCAAAACATGTAGACCTTGTGTAAGTTATAAAGGTTTATAATAAACATAATTTAAACCATTATGATATTGAGATCCAGGACACTTTAGGAGAGAGTGAGTCAGCAGGGAGTGGAGTAGGCACATAGCTAAACCACTATACATAGTATGCAATGGGTTGAATGAATCTTGTCTATTATTGGTTTCATTTTTATTGAATGTTTATGAATGCATATCCTTAGTGTAGCCAACACGTTTGATGAAATACACTTACAATGATTCAATATATTCATGCTTTAGAAATAAGTTAAATTGGTATATCTATATCTCGTGTAGTTAAGTAAGGGATTGGAGGTGGAGCTTAGCAATTTAACTTGAGATTTTTAAAAAAGGTCCTATCCCCCCCCCCCCCCTCTTAGGACTTAACCTTATTTTCTAGCTCCTATTATAGTAGATATTGAACTTAGATCATAATTTCAACCTTCCCTTTCTGTAATCGTGGTCCCTAAACTCGAATTTTTATCCACAGATATAGGAGTCAATTTAGGATCATGAACCTTCAGATTCTCCTTCCTAATCATTTTTATAGGGTCTAACCGATTGTAGGATTGGAGTAATTGGTTCGTGGTGACTCGAGTCATATATAAAACCCTTTCTAACGTACAAATACAAAAGCCCTTGAAAGAGGCACCCGTGGAAGGCGCAAGTTAATTCCGTTCGGGCTCCATTGTCCATAGAATGGTGACTCCATTGGGGATGTGATAATCCACTAATAGTGATCTGACTTGAAAAATAAGATGATCTTATGAATTTTTTAGGCTAACAGTTCTCACATATTTTCAGAAGGCCAACTCTTCCCTGCTCTTAAACTAACAGAAGCTCAATCTGCGCCACCATCGTAGGAAGAAGCATGCCAATGGCTCGCATCCAGGAATTAGCACAAGGAGTAAAGGCAATGTAAGAAATGCTCCTCTAATTCGTACATGCACAAGCTACCACAACTACCAACCAATGTGGCCCAATTCAATAACAACAACCAGTTCCAAGATTCTTCCTAACCTTTAGTTCAAATCAATCACAACTATCGGAGTCCACACAAGACTATTGACATCAACCAACACAACCCTCGACCATGGGGCATTCATTTTAATATCCTCCTGTAATCAGGAGTCAGTCTTAGAACAATCCGACAATCGGGATTTCAATCAATTTCTAGCCAACCTCACAACCAGTGTTCATGGACCTTATGAATAGGATTTTGGGCCCTACTTATACAGGTTCATAATAGCGTTCATCGACAACATCCTGGTGTACTCAAAGTGTCAGGAAGATCATGAAGAACATTTACGAGCGATTCTTAGCACCCTCCGACAACACCAATTGTTTGCCCAGTTCCGAAAATGTGATTTTTGGAAGAGAGATATAAAGTTTTTAGGACATGTAATCTCGGGAGACGGAATATTCGTGGACCTTACCAAAGTGGAAGCAGTCCAGGATTGGAAGCAACTCGGTTCGGTTTCAGAAATAAGAAGTTTCCTCGGACTAGCGGGCTACTATCGTAGGTTCATCAAGGACTTCTTCAAGATAGCTCGGCCATTAACCCAACTCACTCGGAAGGACGTTAATTTTTCCTGGAACAAAGAGGCGGGGGCAGCCTTCCAAGAATTGAAAGACAAATTCACATCCGCCCCAGTCCTCATATTACCTGAGCAAGGAGTCAAGTACACCATCTTCACCAATGCCTCTCGAGTCGGTTTAGGAGGCGTACTCATGCAAGAGGATAGAGTCATCGCCTATGCCTCTCGAAAATTAAGGAAACATGAAGAAAACTATCCCTCTCATGACTTAGAACTAGCAGCTGTCATTTTTGCATTGAAATTATGGAGACACTATCTCTATGGCGAAGAATTTGAACTCTTTTGTGACCATAAGAGTCTCAAGTACATTTTCACCCAAAGGGACCTGGACATGAGACAACGCCGTTGGATGGAAACACTGAAAGATTTTAAATTCAAAGTGTCATACCACCCAGGCAAAGCCAACCTGGTGGTTGATGCCCTTAGCCGTAAGAGAGCCTTGGAATTTGCAGCCCCATTGATGGTAAGGTAATAGAATATGATAGAATTCATATGGGACTTCGAGTTGAAATTGACCATGGAGGAGCCATATGAGACCATAGCCCATGTTCAAGTTCAACCATTGATCGACAGCCGGATCATCAAAGCCCAAAGAAAAGACGAATTACTAACAGGAATGAGAGATCGGGTAGATGGCAGCGAAAAATTAGAGTGGAGAATTGGTTCTGACGAAGGGCTATGGTACCAAGTCCGCTTGTGTGTCCCAAACCTTCATGGGCTAAGGGAAGAAGTCCTACATGCCGCTCATAACTCCAAATTGGCAATGCATCCGGGGAGTATGAAGATGTATAAGGACGTGAAGAGGACTTATTGGTGGAACAATATGAAGAATCAAATAGCCGATTATGTGTCCAGATGCCTTACCTGTCAATAGGTTAAGGTTAAACATTGCCGACCACCCGGCCTCTTGCAACCCATGCTGCTAGTAGAATGGAAATGAGATTTCATATCCATGGACTTCATTTTGGGTCTGCCGAAGACAAGGAAGGGATATGATTCCATATGGGTAATCGTCGACAGATTAACGAAATCGGTTCATTTCCTCCCAATTCGGGCCTCTAACACCGCGGATGAATTAGCCAAACTATACATTAAAGAAATAGTGCGACTTCATGGGACCCCTTTGGAAATCATGTCGGATCAGGACACCCGATTCACATCGATCTTATGGACTCAAATGCAAGAAGAAATGGGAGCAAAATTAAAGTTCAGCACTGCCTTTCATCCGTAGATTGACAGGCAAACAGAACGGGTAAATCAAATCCTAGAGGACATGTTGCGAGCATGTGTTCTTGATTTCAAAGATAACTGGGATGATTGTCTTCTGTATGCTGAGTTTTCTTACAACAATAACTTCCAGACTAGCATAGGCATGGCCCCTTACGAAGCATTGTATGGACGCCCTTGCCGAGCCCAACATTGTTGGACAGAAGTTGGAGAGAAAAGCTTGGTGGGACCGGACTTAGTCTGAGAGACCACTGAAAAGATTGACATAATTCGGCGTCATCTTTGAACATCCCAGAGTAGGCAAAAGAGCTATGTTGATACCAGACAAAGGGACTTAGAATTCGAGGTTGAAGATCATGTGTTCCTTAAAGTCTCGCCAATGAAGGGAGTACTGCGTTTTGAAAAAAAGGGGAAGCTTTCTCCACAATTCATCAGACCATTCCAAATAATGGATCGTGTGGGCGCCATAGCATATTACCTTGCCCTGCCTACACCACTGGTGGAAGTACACAACGTTTTCCACATGTCGATGTTGAAAAAGTACGTCCTTGATCCTACACATATTATCAAGTGGGAACAAGTGGAGCTCAAAGAGGATGCTACTTACATCCTGCAGCTCGTACACGTGATGGACAGGAGAGAGCAAGTGTTGTGTAATAAGGTCATCCCATTGGTAAAGGTGCTATGAAAGCACCGCACTAAGGAAGAAGCCACGTGGGAAACAGAAGCCGAAGTTCGTAAACACTACCACAACTGCTCAAGGACTACGAACAAGTACAAATTTTGAGTACGAAATTTATTTTTAAGGGGGGTAGATTGTAACACTTAGGTCTAGCAGCAACGAATCTTAAGGAGTCCATTAGCAGACTCGCCTGAGGACCTTATTAAGCTAGTCGCGAGGGAATTAAAAACACAAATTCCCAGAGACCAACATCAAGCAATATCATGAGGGAGTTTTCACAAGTCGTGAAATGACGCTAACACGAACGTAGTTAGACCTAGGAATAACCAAGGACTAAATTAAATCCTAGGAATTTACCCAACCAAGAAAACACTCGATAAGACTAAATAGGGCCTAGACCGAACGTTGTGAGTTCCTCGGACTCGAAACTATAGGGAATTGTCTGTATTACTAGGCTTGACGCCCATCGCGAACGGAAGAATTAGGAAAACACCCGAAACCGCTCAACCTAAACCTGAAGTCAGGTGCTTGAGATACGTGAACCCCCTGGGTTAGAACTGGAAAATTTTAATAAGAGGGGCCCCTCCGCTCTTTCATGAAATCTTGATACTTTGACTGTCGGATAGCGGCCAGACCCAAGAAACAAGCTAGGAACATTTCCCTGCCCATCTCCCTACGACCGCGACCCCGTTCGATTGACAATCACCATTTAATGCAAATGTGACCCTCCCGATAAATCGAGACGTCCGATCGAGGCCCATTTATGACAACCCGAAGAATCCATTATGAGAAACCTTTCCCATGTACGAATGAGCCGGTGGGCCACACCAGGGCCCTACAAATAAAAAATTAACCACTCCTAGGCCAAGCCCAATGGAAAAGGTAGACTTGGGGCCATTATACACACTTTTGGCCCCATATAAAGCCAGTTTCAGCACCCCACTCACTTCCATACGAATTTAAATGCCAAGGAAGGGAGTGAGAGTGCTGAAAAAGAGGGAGAAAGAGAAAAGGGGGACTAGTGAGGAAAACTACACCACCTCTTGTCTGCCGGCAGCGCAACCACCCCTCGCCATGTCGACGAGGCTTCTCCCGACAGCAATCCGAGGTAAGGAACCAACCCCTCCATGAGGGTTTCCTTTGAGAATCCATTTGCATGTACCCTCAAGAGCCCATTGCCTTATTACAGGGCATTAGAGAGCTAGTTCATAAGAATCTAGCCTAGGAATCGGCCCCAAACGCGATGCACCATCTTGAGGTGCGGACCATTACCTTTAGGTTGTCGTTTATCAAACCCTTATCGAGATCTATGGTTTGTGAAATGAATTATTGATCACATTCTAACCAGTGCCCATTCCTTGATTGATTATTTTATGTAAATTGATTCTTTACATTTATTATAGGGTAAATAAGAGATTCAAAACCAGTGCAGGTCTAATCCTTCAAGATTATTGTTCATGCAATGCCTTTTCCTTGCCTTATACATGTATGCTAGTTAAACATTGATTGTAAATTTTTGTAGCCTGAATGATAGGTCTACATGTTTGAAAAAAATGCCTAAACTAGAGTAAAAATCCTTTTCATCTATCGTTTTGCAACCTTTCCTACCCTCGATGTGAGTAATGTAGGAGGAATGTTATTTATTATGACTAATTGATGAATTATGGATTGGTCGGCAACCGAAATGCAAGAGGGCGACCCAATTTGGGTAAGCTTCTTGGGCAAACCTGGCCAGTCCAAGGCGAGCACAACCATTCGATAGTAGTACGATTGCATGGGTTGCGTGCACTCGATGTTAGTGGTGCCGGAGCCCCCTCAGGCTAATCAGGTCAGTCCACTAACTGGCCAATTCCTGTGTTTCCACCCTGGGTGATCACTCTAAATTGAATCCAAAGCACCCTACACCTATGAAGGCCCACTATGAACCACCCATGACATGATCTATAAGACTCGGGGGCCGGACATGGTGGTATGGGACACTACGCCCGCACCATCGGCCTACGTAGAGGTGACGAGCCTCCCCATAGTGACCGCAAACAATTCAAATTCATGAATTCACCATAGCATGTGTACATTTGGGGATTTACACACCCAAACAGATCAAGATAGGGCTATTGACTCAGTAGCGGTAATTTGGCTTTCCTAATCTACTGGATGAACGAAATAAATTAATTACTCGGCTAACATAAGCATCCATTAAATTACATTAGCATAGGTTGTGATGACTGGGGAGTAGAGGTCATTGTTTGAGGGAGTACTGACATTAGTGCATATGTAGTCGGCGGCGCATATGAGGGAGTGTTGGAAAGTGGGGACATGCATCATCCCACGATAATATGCATGTGCATTAATAAGAGTGCTTAGGATGTTGTTGATAATGTGCTTTACCATTAATCATGTGTGTGGTTTGATAGTATGCATAGCTTAATGTTAATGGAATTACTGAGTTGATCACTCACTCCCACTCTGGGATGGTGTTTTAAAACACCAACAAGACTCAGTGTTAGATGCAGGTACCCTGGTGTCCGATCTATTGTAGGAGGCATATGTGGACTCAAAGGAGGAGATTTCTTACTTCCAGACTCTAGGAGGGGCGATGCAGGGTGGCATTGAAACACTGATGGAACCTTAAGACGAAAATATTTTACTTTTTTTTTTTTGTAGTTTGGACTAAACACTCATATCCTGCCTAGCTTTTGCTACATACTCTGAACAAATGTTTATGATGTTTGTTTAGTTTATCGTTTCAGAGTATTTACAATGAGTTTGAGATGCAAATTGGCCCAAAGAGGTCATACCATTGTGAGACCTGATAGAAATCATTAACTCTTGCATTATCATGAAAGCATTAGTGACATTTGGGACCTTGGGAGACAAGTATGACTCAACTCCCGAAGTCTAGGGTGTTACATATTCTTCGACGACATGGAAAATTCTAAGGGAAGTGGAATTGGAGTTATCCTTTACTCTCCCAATGACGTCCCTATACCTATCTCAAGGTGAATCACATTCAAATGCACCAACAATATGGCAAAGTATGAAGCATGCATTATCAATATAAAAGAAGTCATAATCTTGGGAATGAAGAAGCTACGGGCATTTAGAGACTCGCATCTTATCATCAATCAGACTAATAGCATCTGGAAGACTAAAGATGAGAAGCTTATACCATATCATGTATACCTCGAAAATCTGATTGAAGAATTTAAAGAAATCACCTTCTCATACATGCCATGAGCTAAGAATCAATTCGCAGACACTTTCGCCACCTTAACATTGATGCTGAAAATTCTGAAGGGAGCTTCAAAATGGGAGATCACAGTTAAGATACAAGATGAACATGTCTTCTGCCTGTAAATAGAAGAGGTCGAAGCCACTCCTATGAGCAAACCCTGGTGTTCTGACATCAAGCAATATCTGGAAAATCTGATATAAATGGAAGAAGCTACATCAACAAATTGTCAAACCATCCAATGTTTGGGGGATCAATTCATGATCAATGGTGAAATTCTCTATAAACGATCCTTTAACCTAGTCCTCCTTCATTACGTCGACAAATATGAAGCTGGGAAGATTATGGAAGAGATCTACGATGGAATATGCGGTCTGCACATGAATAGGTACATGTTGACAAAGAAGATTCTACGACTCGACTATTATTGGTTAACGATGAAGACAAACTGTTGTCAGGATGTCAGGAAGTATTTTAAGTGTCAGGAGCATGCGAATTAAGTCCATGCCCTAGTTTTAAAACTATATAATCTGACTACACCCTAGCCATTCTTTATGCGGGGTCTCGACATCATCGAAAAAGTTAACCTAAAAGCTTTAAATGGTCATGAGTATATACTTATGGCAATCGACTACTTCACAAAGCGAGTAGAGGTAGCATCTTATACTAAAACGACATCATCTCAAGTAATCAAGTTTATGAAAAATATTATCATTTACCTATACGGAATCCAACAGACCATCATCACCGACAATGGGTTAACATTCATCAATAAGAAGATGGAAGACTTCCTGGAAAAATTCAAGATTCAACATGACAATCAACCTCCTAGCGCCCTCAGATGAACAAAAGATTTGAAGCTACCAATAAGATGCTTATCAAAATACTTCAGAAGTTGGTCAAAAGATACAAGGACTGGTCTAAGATGCTTCCGTACGCACTCTGGGCTATCTATACGATCTGCTATAAGCACAACTCCCTTCGAGCTTATATATGGAATGGAAGTAGTTCTGCTAGTTAAAGTAGAAATACCATCTCCCCGAGTACTACACAAAGGTGAGGTCGAGGAAGGGGATTGACTAAAAGATAGATATGATCAATTGCATCTTGTAGACGAAAAAGTGCATGTGTGCACTAAGGCATTCCTAGTGCTATTAGAAAAGGATTGCTTGGGCTTACAATAAAAGAGTTCAAAAGAAGAGATTGAATTGCCAAACTCGACGAGGTTCTTGTGTAGGACTTTGACTCATGTGTAGGGCCTAAATCAAAGTCATTGTTGAAATTACGATAATGACCGCTTTAGTAGAAGTGGGAATACGCCAAGGTGTCCTAAAAGAGGGTGGAATAGGACTTTTTCAAATTTTATGATGATTTAAAACCTATCAACCCTATCCTAAATCAATATGCAAGTATTATGATTTCTTCAATGTAACTCTAATGGCTTCTAAGCCAAATAGAGGATCCATTCATAAGACTATACAAAACATAAACAAGATGAAGAACATAGTTCATGATGGATGTGACTGTGTGTGAGATGTGATTCTAATTAGTTCTAGGTAATCATGTAAGCATGCATTATGAGAACATTTAGAGAAATCACACAAGTAGCAAAAGTAAATAGCAATCTCAAACACAGTTGATTTTATAGTGGTTCGACTATGTGTCTACTTTACTTCCGGCAGACGCACTCAACCTTTGAGTGTACCGGATCTCACTAACGAAGGTTTCAAATCAGGTTTACCTCAAACCAGTACAACCTATACAAGGCTAACTCTAGGACCTACACAAGGTACCTAACATGTCTCCACGAGACACAAGTTTATGCCCCACACAGGAGCAAGGATCAATACATAACACCCAAATTTTAGGCCACATAGGCCAAGGATTTATACAAGGAACCTAGAGTTTATGCCCTACATGAGAGCAAAGGTCAACACACAATACCTAGGTTTTAGGCCACATAGGCCAAGGATCCACACAAGGAACCTAGAGTTTATGCTCCCATGAGAAAGGGTCAACACACAACGCCAAGGGTTTTAGGCCACATGGGCCAAGGACCTACACTAAGGACCTAAGTTTATGCTCACCAAGATCAAGGGTTAACACACAACACCCACACATATTCTCCCATCGGAGGCCTCTTATGAGGACTTGAAAGGGGTGAGAATCACCTGTAACCCAATCCTACAAAGGAATGATTAGCATGGTCTCTGGACTTTAATGACTTACAGAGAAGTAGATAAGCCCCATTTAACATGTTGATGAAGATCTCCTCCTTTGATAATGAAGAATCTTCAGCTCCCTTAATCCATAATACTTATGATGCTCCAATGTAAGGTGACGGGTTGGGTCAAGATGATGTTGGAATCTTACTTAATTAAATGTTTTTCTATATTAGAGATGGAGTGATTCCAAGCATCTATTCATTCAAGGTATCCCAACTCAATGATTTGCCATTAAGGTGGTAGCTGGAGGATCCTTGAATGCAGAAGTTCATTCACCAATCCACTCTATTGAATATCGATGATGAGGGTGGATTGAGGAATGAACTCCCATGAGAGAAAAAGGCTTAGGGTAGGTGATCTGAATTAAACACTCAAAAGCTTTATCTATTTTCTCTACAAACAACCTAAGGCAAGCTCTCATTAAATAGGCAAAAAGTTTCAACTTAAATAAAATAGTTATATTTTTAACAGAGTTCGATATCATTTAGCAGGCTTTGATATCATCGAGCGTATACTCTCGATAACGTCGCTCAATGATACAAACTCAATTTGTCAAATGCTTTTGAACCTTTTTGTCAACTGATCGAGGATATCGAACAGGCTTCGATGTCATCGGATTTCGAACTCCGATAACATCGACTCATGGTTCGATTCCTTGATATTTGAAAACATGAAAGCATACTTGCCTTAAGAACTAAACAGGTATTGATATGATCGAGTATCTCTCGATATCATCTGATTTTAAATATTGATGATATCAATACCAGTTTTGATTCACCGATCTTTTCAAGGAATTTTCCTATAAACTTGCTGGACAGTTTTGTATCCCAATTCAATGCTATCGACCTGGTCTTGATATGATCGATCTTTGAATATCAATATCATCGACTGATTCTTGATACCTCTAACAATTAAAAGACTTTACCTGAAAGCTTATTGGTCTGATTTGTGTCCCAATCCGATATCATCGAAGGCCCCTCGATATCATCGAGATTTGAATTTTGAAGATATCGAGGCTCTCTTCGAGACATCTATAATCACATGATTTTCCTTAACTTCTTTCTAGACACAAGCTGACTAGATGTCAATTTTATCAAGCCGTTTCGAAGAACTTGAGATTCAAAAGTCGATAATATCGATCCTATCATCGATTCATCGAGAATTCGGCCCATGATTCATTTTGGTTGCTAGACATCTGAAGTCCTCATTTTGATAACATTGAGTGAGTATCGAGGACATCGATGACGGAGTTCGATTTCATCGAAGTAAGTATCAATAAATCGACAAAGGCTGAAAACTTAGAGATTTTCCTATTTTGCAAAACAGTTTTCACACCTTAAACCCTATGTTGTTCTAACCATTTTTAAGGGCTTTATTTACCCGGTGTTTTGGGACATGGGATGTGAGGCTAAGTTTACCTTTGTAGAGATCTGAGGCCACATCCGATTGAGGCAGACACTTGAACATTCTACCTATGGGGCTCACTTTTCTTGCTGACTCAACAGTCACGCTAATTGACAAACCAGGGCACTCTTAATCTCCCCCTTTGTCAATTATGTGACAAAACACGTAAAATCCTAGAACATCATCTAAACCAACACCCTAAATTATTTTTACATAACTCTTTACATAATTTTACAATGCTACTGCAAGTTTAAACACACAAATATGTAGTTGCTCCCCCTGTCTTTATGCAGCTGCTCCCCCTAACACCTGTACCACCATTCATACATAGATACACACAATTTTCTCCATGGTGGGATTTGTTCTCCCCCTTTTTGTCAGTCATTGGCAAAGGGCAATATCTCAATATTAGTTGACTGAAGTTGTAGCATAAAGATATGGGAGAATCAATAGAGATCCAGATATTTCAATTCATAACAGATAATGACATCTCTAAAATGCATAATCAGTAAGAGACAAATGTATAACAGATAACGACATCTCTATACTCATGGAAACCTTTCATGCATACTAGGTCAAAGGAGAGTTGTGATTTTGCAAAGAAAATAGCAGTATAACTTCAAACTACAGAAACCACAATCTAATTCTCAATCGTTAAGGAATATGTAAGAGAAAGCAATCACAGTTTATACCAGTATTCCATAGAAATTAACGCATAATTGAGAGAAGATAGACATGACAACATATATATATATATATATATATATATATATATATATATATATAAGTTATCAATCAGCCATCAAACATCTAAAATAAAAACTACCCAAGTTTACCAGTATTTCATCATCCAACCCAAAACGACACAAGTAAATATCTAGCCCAACCATGGGCTTACTAAAATACAAGTATTTTCCTCATGTAGAGGATATCCATAAACCACATAAAAAATTGTTAGACTTTTCATATTAGCTAGCCATCACATACACTCACAAGATCACAGGGCATTCAAAAAGATATCCATGCCCGTACATCGAGATGAGTATCTGGTGTATGTGACAGCACGAAGGTTATCGATACTATGGTGGAGGGGCTGATGAGGACGGTGCGGTATCATCTCATTGGTATGTCATCAGATCAACCAGTTGCTACACCGTTTGCTGCACCCCAGCCACCAATCTTTCTAAGACAGTGAATCATTCATTCATCGTTTCCTTCATCTGAGTTACTTCTCGCAACGTTGTCCCGATCCGATCTTGATGTAATTTAAATCTTTTGGTCTGCATAGGGTCGGATGGAGGCGGAGTTTGCTACGATTCGAGTGCGTCTCCTTCGATCTGTGCTGCTCCTACGGCTTGTGCAGCTCCTTCACCCATTTCACCTTCTTCATGAATCCCCTCCTCGGGTTAACCTTCTGGATATTGATGAAACTTCAAATCCATCTTCTTAATATTGATTCTGTTGAAATGTTGGAGAGGTAGCTCCTGATCATTTGTCAATGGAAGACTGATCTTATCACTTAACACATGAACAATCTGAGGGAAATGTAGATGGACATCTCTAGAAGTGTGAATGGCATACACCAACTGGTGAATTATCATAGAGGGAAGGCATAGCTTGATCCCAGTAGCCACACAATACACAATCATGACCATAAATCCTGTAAGGTCAGATCGGTTTGTACCTCTAGGGTACACGTTTGTGGTGAATATCCTGTGTAGAATTCGGTACTTATGAGCCATATATTTTGCCTTTAATGCATTACCCTAGTACCAAGGAATATCCCTACCCTAGCATAGAAATGACGTAATCTTAGATCGAGTTACTGGATTTTCAAGATCCAGATCAGAGTGATCGACGGGATACAGAGTGAGGCCAAAAATACTTGCAATAGATTTTGAGGTAATTTCAACATCGGTATCCCCAACAGAGATAGTTATGGAAGGAGGTTCTACAACAAGAGAGTGGCTGGAAGTAAGGAATCTATAGGTTCTTTCATTATGGCATGGGCCACTAAAATAGAGCATAGGCAGCCAATCTATTGCATCCAATAAAGGTTCCAAGTTGTAGGGTTTTAGGCAATCCCTGTCAACTTTACATTCATGTACTAACTGTCTTCCAAGATATTTTGCCAGACTAGGATCTACTACAGCAGGAGGAGGAACAGGTGCAGCACTTTGAGACCCACCACGCGATATTTGTCTGGAACTTCGTTGGCGTGTTGGGGTCCGGTGATCAGGAGCCTTTGCCCTTTCTTTAGGTGCAAGGATTTTATGTCTGGAGGATCTTGAGGATTCCCCAGAAATAGGATTTTTTCCTTTATCCTTCCCCATGAAACATTTACACCTCAGAATGTGGTGACAGAGAATGGAATTTGACAGAGGATTGAAGGGTTTGAACACGAATTGATGATTCTCTAGACAATAATCCTCACCCTAATCTAGAAATACCCAAACTTACAAGATGCAATCTTGAGAAATCAAGAGAATAGACAAGGAATTACCGGATTTTGGTGATCTTTGATGGCTTACAGAGGAAAAACCATGAAAAATAGCCAAGGAAGACGAGCAGCAGAGAGCAGGACAAAAATCAAGTAAAGAATGAATTTTCTCGCTTATCCGCCTTTTATCGGGTAGTAATCTTCGATATCATCGAACTTGGTTTCGATGATATCGATATACCCTAATCGATGTTATCGATAATGAGTTCGAGGGCAGACCAATCGACTTGACTTTTCAGATTCTTGAGAGGTCGTTGATCAGATCAATGCGGTTTCGATGATATCGACGAGTCTTTTGATTCAACGATTCACTTATCGAGAAGAAGGATGGGACATGTTATCTCCAATTTTTGATAATCTTCCATATATGTATATCTTTGAATATTTTCATGTCAGCTTCAGTATATGATCAAAATCTTTACAAAAAGTTGTAATCATCAAACTTATAAACATAAAAAATGTTTATGCACAAAAAGAAGTTCCTGAGGTATAGAAACCTCTGATATATCATGATAATCATAAAAATCATTTGCATGTATTCATCCAGACTTAGATGTTATAGCCTGGACATGTTTTCCATGCTCAATTGTTACTAAGCATATGGATCAACCTTTCCATTTCCTTTGATGACATAACAATGGCCATTGGTGCGAAGACCCTCCATAACGGATTTTCCTGATAAGTCCAGAATCTTGCACTTTAGTTTGTCAAAGGTAACCACATGTTTGTTGTAACATATTTGAGAGATGCTTAATAGATTGTGAGTCAGTCCTTTTATGCAAAAAGCATTTTCATTTTTGAGCATCTCCATTCCTTCTATGGTTCCACACCCTACTACCTCAGCGGTGCTTCCATCACCATAAGTGACTATTCCATCATCAAGATCTGAGTAATTTGAGAGAAGGGATTTGTCACCTGTGACATGTCTTGAGTACTCGCTATCTAGGTACCATTTAGTACTATTGCTTGTTGAATGATTTGAGTGACTAACAAGACAATTTTTCTTTTCTTTCACTACCCATGTTGTGACAGGTTTTCTTGAGGATTTGTCAAAAACATGTCTAGGTACATTAGGTAACTGAATCAGTTTTCCTTGTTTCATTAGATCATTTGTTTTCTGATTCAGGTTAGCCACTTCATTTAATAGCTCCTCCATTCTTTTGGTCATTCTGGGTGGAGATGGACGTGTTGTACCTTTTGCCATACTGACTCTTGGCATTCTGTACTGTTTTTCCGGTTTGTCTACATTTACCAATATGATTCGGACCGAAATTAGATTAAGTCCACCTAGGAGCAATACATTCAAATTTAAAATGGCCTGAGTCTCCACACGAATGACAGATAGAAGTAGCTTTTGTTTTGCTACCTAATGCAAATAATTTCTCAACCATTGGTGCTGCATTTTTGGAACTTGGTTTGAATTTTTCATATCATAATCCACTCTTGTCTTTTCCAGGTCTTCTCATCCCTAAGATTTTTTCTAATTTTTCACTACTCTAGGAGAATTTGTAATTTAGTTCAACCGACTTCCTAGATTGTTCTGCATCAAACCTAAGTGTGCGGTTTGCATTCTTAAGATGCATATTTTGATCTTCCAATAGTTCAATCTGTTTAGTTAGTTTTAAGGATTCAGATTTGAGGGATAAATTGATTTTTTCCAGCTTATCATTTTCAGAGTGGTATTGCTGAAGATCATTGATCAGGTGAGTATTGTTTCTGAAGTTTTATCCAGATCCATTTGCAGCAATTTATTTTTAGTTTCATTCATCCCAAGTCTTTTAAGGATCTAGACGCTATGTATATAAAGTTGATTATAGGCATTCGGTAAATTATCCTTCTCTTCCTCTTCTTCTTCTTTCTCATCATCTGATGGAAATGTCTCTTCGATCCGAGGTTTATTAATTTCCTCAAGTATCACTGGGATGTCTGTAGATGTGGAGGCCATAAGTATTTTCAAGGACTTTTAGTCTCCCTCACTTTCTGAATCACTGAGATCAGATTTAAATTTTCAGTGTCATCCCAGGTTGCAGCCATGGCCTTTCCTTTGGCTTTTCTGTTGGGGCATTCAGTGGACAAATGTCCAAATTTCCTACAGTTGTAGCATTGAGCTTCTCTGGACTTTTTGGAAGGTTTGCCTATATTGTTCTTGTTGTTCATTTGTTTGCCTCTGAATGGTTGACCACGATTTTTGTTGAAAAATCTTTTGAACCTTTGAGCTAAGAGAGCCACTTCCTCATCCTCATTATCCTTTTCACTTTCCTCTTCCTCATTAGTAGTGTGTTTTGAGGTCTTGAGAACAGTATTCTTGGTTTTAGGAGTTTGCTTGAAGTGTAGTTCAAATGTTTGCAAGGAACCTACGAGTTCTTCTACTTTCATTTCATCCATGTTTCTACTTCAATAGTTGTAACTTTTGAATTGAACCGTTCCGGTAATGATCTCAGAATTTTTCTACATATTTTTGGAACCGAAACTTTTTCTCCTAATCCACCCATGGAGTTGCAGATGATGTTCAGTTTTATGAAAAACTCAATGAAGGTCTCATGCTCTTCCATTCTGAGACTTCAAACTGTGATGTTAGGAATTGCAGTTTAGATCTTTTCACTATGCTAGTTCCCTCATGAGTTGTTTCCAATAAGTCTCATGCCTCTTTAGCTGTTCCACACATACTGATTTGATTAAAGACTTCTTGGGACACAATACAGTAGATAGCATTCATTGCGTTAGCTTTAAAAGTTTGTTTTTCTTTATCGAATGTTGTCCACATTTCTTTAGATTTTGGTTTAGTGATCGTCGTGCCATTTTCAAGTACTATTTGATCGGTTGGTGGCACATATCCTTTTTCAACATTGTCCCAAACATCATGATCTAAAGATCTCAGAAAGTAATGCATCATAGCCTTTCAGTAAGCATAATTTGATCCATCAAATACAAGAGGTCTAGTTACAGATGAGCCCTCTCCTTTGACCATATTACCAACTTCAGTCAAGATCACTCTCTAGGTGGTGAAACCCTTAAGAGAGACCCGCTTTGATACCAATTGAAATTGCGGTAATGACTGCTTTAGTAGAAGTGGGGATATGCTAAGGTATCCTAGAGGGGGGTGAATAAGACTTTTTAAAATTTTATGATGATTTAAAACCTATAAACCCTATCTTAAATCAATATATAAGTATTAGGATTTCTTCAATGTAACTCTAATGGCTTCCAAGCCAAATAGAGGATCCATTAATAAGACTATTCAAAACATAAACAAGATGAAGAACATAGTTCGTGATGGATGTGACTGTGTGTGAGATGTGATTCTAATTAGTTCTAGGTAATCATGTAAGCATGCATTATGAGAACATTTAGAGAAATCACACAAGTAGCAAAAGTAAATAGCAATCTCAAACACAGTTGATTTTATAGTGGTTCGACTATGTGTCTACTCCACTTCCGGCGGATGCACTCAACCCTTGAGTGTACCGGATCTCACTAACGGAGGTTTCAAATCAGGTTTACCTCAAACCAGTACAACCTACACAAGACTAACTCTAGGACCTACACAAGGTACCCAACATGTCTCCATGAGACATAAGTTTATGCCCTACACAGGAACAAGGGTCAACACACAGTACTCAGATTTTAGGCCACACAGGCCAAGGATCTACACAAGGAACCTAGAGTTTATGCCATACACAAAAGCAAAGGTCAACACACAACACGTAAGTTTTAGGCCACATAGGCCAAGGATCCACACAAGGAACCTAGAGTTTATGCTCCCAAGGGTCAACACACAACACCAAGGGTTTTAGGCCACACAGGCCAATGACCTACACTAAAGACCTAAGTTTATGCTCACCAAGAGCAAGGGTCAACACAACACCCACACGTATTCTCCCATCGGAGGCCTCTTATATAGACTTGAAAGGGGTGAGAATCACCTGTGACCCAATCCTACAAAGGAATGATTGGCAGGGTCTCTGGACTCTAATGACTTACAGATAAGTAGATGAGCCCCATTTAGCACGTTGATGAAGATCTCCTCCTTTGATAATGAAGAATCTTCAGCTCCCTTGATCCGTAACACTTATGATGCTCCAATGTAAGATGACGGGTTGGGTCAATGTGATGTTGGAATCCTACTCTATTAAATGTTTTCTTATATTAGAGATGGAGTGATTCCAAGCATCTATGCATTCAAGGTATCCCAGCTCAATGATTTGCCATTAAGGTGGTAGCTGGAGGATCCTTGAATGCAGAAGTTCATTCACCAATCCACTCTATTGAATATCGATGATGAGGGTGGATTGAGGAATGAACTCCCATGAGAGAAAAAGGCTTAGGGTAGGTGATCTGAATTAAACACTCAAAAACTCTATCTATTTTCTCTACAAACAACCTAAGGCAAGCTTTCATTAAATAGGCAAAAAGTTCCAATGGAAATAAAACAGTCATATTTTTTATAGAGTTCGATATCATCGAGTAGGCTTCGATATCGTCGAGCGTATACTCTCAATAACATCGAATGGCCACTTGATAACACAAATTTAATCTGTCAAACGCTTTTGAACCTTTTTGTCAACTGATCGAGGATATCGAACATGCTTCAATGTCATCAGATTTCGAACTCCGATAACATTGACCCATGGTTCGATTCCTCGATATTTGAAAACATGAGAGCAGACTTGCCTTAGGAACTAAACAAGTATTGATATGATTGAGTATCCCTCGATATCATTTGATTTTGAATATCGATAGTATATATACTAGTTTCGATTCATCGATCTTTTCAAGGAATTTTCCTATAAACTTGCTGGACAGTTTTGTGTCCCAATTCGATGCTATCGACCTGGTCTCGATATGATCGATCTTTGAATATCAATATCATCGAGTGATTCTCGATACCTTGAACAATTAAAAGACTTTACCCGAAAGCTTGCTGGTCGAATTTGTGTCCCTATCCGATATCATCGAAGGTCCCTTGATATCATCGAGATTTGAATTTCGAAGATATCGAGGCTCTCTTCGAGACATCGGTAATCACATGATTTTCCTTAACTTCTTTCTGGACACAAGCTGACCAGATGTTGATTTTATCGAACCGTTTCGATGAACTCGAGATTCAAAAGTCGATGATATCGATCCTATCATCGATTCATTAAGAATTCAGCTTATGATTCATTTTGGTTGCTGGACATCTGAAGTCCTCATTTCAATAACATCGAGTGAGTATCGAGGACATCGATGACAAAGTCCGATTTCATCGAAGTAAGTATCGATAAATCGACAAAGGCTGAAAGCTTAAAGATTTTCCTAATTTTGCAAAATAGTTTTCACACCTTAAATCCTATGTTGTTCTAAATATTTTTAAGGGTTTTATTTACCTGGTGTTTTGGGACATGGGATGTGAAGCTAAGTTTACCTTTATAGAGATCTGAGGCCACATCCGATTGATGCAAACGCTTGAACATTTTTCCCATGGGGCTCTCTTGTCTTACTGACTCAGCACTCACGATAATTGACAAACCAGGGCACTTTCAATTGTGTAGGCCACCAGACATGGGTGCATATGTGTTAGTCTCCATGGGAGCCTTCGGCGAGAGTAAATGTAGGTCCTTGGATTAGGACTGTGGTTGTTGGTTAGCCTATAAAAAACTAACTAAAGTTACTTGCGGGAGCCGCCAAAGGGAGTGTACTTCAGTAGGTTCTTGTGTATGATTAATGTTCACAACACACCTATAGAAAACCATGGAAGGTCTCTTGTGGGAGCCGGTCCTTGTGTATGATTGTAAAGGTTAAAGGTGAACTTGATTTAAAACCTCTAATAATGAAATTTGGTACACTCATGGGTTGAGTGTGTCCGCCGAGAGTGGAGTATGGAAATTGAAGTACTATACATACTTGCATTTGGGATTGTTATTTGAGCACTTGTTTAATTATGCTTATGTGTGAAGGCTTAATTATTTGTATGCACTATTAGATGAATCCTAAGAGTCGATAGTTAGCACATCCTACACACATATGTACACTATCATGTTTATAAACTAGTTGTTTATTGCCACATCCTTTGTAGTCTATATGATTGAACTCTCTAATGGCTTAGAAGCATTATAGTTAATTGTCTTACTTAATTTAAATTGTATATTAGGTTAATTAGGCAATTGGATTTAAAATATATAATTTTTAATTGGTCCAAATCACCCCCCTCTGGGACATAGCCATAACTCCTTATTTTGTTAAGTTTCCGCGCACAACCCGTGGGCCCACCACATGTAATTTCATGAATCATGCTGTTTGATTTGTGACCAAATTATTAAAATGGTTCAAGAAGTAGTAGACCAAGTTCGCGACCATATTATGACTTAAGTCAACCGTAAGACCTATTCGGAATGGATTGATCGACAATCTCCATTGTCACGGCTGATTTTACCGTCTTCCTACCAGGACGGCCAAATTTGTTGTTTTTGGATCATGATGGTCGAGTTTGACCAGACGACCGAATGTGCCGTTTTTCGTTCATGATGGCTGAGTTCGACCATGACAGTCGAATTTACTGTTTTTTGATCAAGATGGCCGAGTTCAACCAAAATGGTTGAATTTACCGTTTTTCAATTAAGATGGACAAGTTCGGCCAAGTTGGTTGAAAATGATGTTTTTTTATCAAGATGATTGACTTTGACTAAGATGGCTGAAATTGATGATTTTACATAGCCGAGCAATCACATTTATTGTGTAAAATAAGAAAATAACATCGCATTCACCTTTTACTAAAGGTGAAACGATGTGAGGGGAAATATTGTACCGTATTCCTGACCGTTCTTGGGGAACCCAATTATAAAGGACATGTGCTATAGTAATGGAAATATATTGCATGCTAAATATCTTCAAGGATGCTTGAAGTGGTTTTAACAAAAACACAATTGACATGATGACAATATAGGAAAGAATTAAAATGAATTCAAAAGTAAACCAAGTAGCCGATATTCATCCAGGAGGTCGATCAAGAGGCCGCTAGTCATCCAGGAGGTCAATCAAGAGGCCGAGTGAAATACAGTCAAGTCAGTAAGGACACCTAGAGTGGTTACTAGGGCATGTGACAAGTTTAGAAGGAAGATTCAATGAGGCCTATAGTGTTGAAATGGTTACAATAACTGTCAGAACGTGAAAAGCATCCAGAAGACCAAGTAGTGCTGAACAATTATAGCAATCGTCAAAACGTGGGAAGCATCCATATGATCAACTTAAGGCTATAAATAGCAAGGAAATTTAATAGAAGAAATTGTCTCATTCCAACTCAATCAAACCCAATATATCTTTCAATTACCCATCATTTACCTTCTTTAGTGTAATCACCCTACTTTTTTTGTAAATTAATTACATTTCTCAGTGTAATCCTTTACTTTTTTGCCCCTTATTTACATTCCATAATGTAAGCCATAGCATTAATCAAATAGTTGATAATCTTAACTATAATTTGGATATACACTCATATGCTGGATTCTGTTCTCCATTCATGAAAATGTTTTCAACTGTTTTTCATGATCAACTATAAGGTTTCCTTTATTGTTTTTCTTTTACTTGTATTGAAAAGTCTCGTTTCATATTAAAGGAAAACTCATAACCCATTATCAAAAGATGAACCCTACCCTTTAAATATCGCTTGATCTTTTTACGTTCGAAGCAAGTAGTTAAATAGGTGACCGATCTCATTCGATCTCCGTCACATAATATGTATCAGCTTATTTCAATGCTTTGTGTCAGAGTTGTTCTTTTGAATTGAGCAACAAATTCAATTATAGCACGCACACTTACCGCATGACAAAAATTCTATATCGAAGCACAACAACAGGTATAGACTTTTAGAGCAGCCACTAAAGTGTTGATTCATCTTAACTTTTGGGATCAAGACCCAACAAGGCTGGCTTGGTATCCATCGTAGTGGGGTGGCTAACAGTGAAGTGTGAACTAACAGTATTGTGTACTAACAAGCTAACAAAAAAAAGATAAAAAAAAACGACCCAACAAGGAATGCTTTAGATAATGGACAGCGTGGAATTTATGCTATCCACGTCAGTGAAAGCTCCCTCCCCTTTTTGCAGTTGAGCTGCGCTTCCCACTTTCAGAGGGGCCTAGACTGCAGCTGTAGCAGAGCACACCTTTTCTTCCGGGTAATCATCGTGTGATGTTTCTTTCAATATCTGAAAGATACGTTTAAAAGATATCGGATCAGATATGTCTTAGGATCCTAATTCAATGAAAGCCCCTCACGTGAACGAAGGTAGGGGTTTGGATCAACCCCTAGAAAGCACACGTGTCAGAGATCTGGGCCATTCATTGTATAAGGTATACTTTGAATATACAGTGCACAAAAAATAATTTTGATCGGAAGATCAGGCACATCAGACTTTTCTATGAGAAAAATGTGCGGTTCCAGGCTGTTGTGGGAGACATGTCAAGTGCACATCAGATCCACCCCGTGCATTGGATGAGCCCTTCGATGTTAGGAGTTGGGGCTAATAATCGGCACAAAGAGAAAGTCAGGTGGGCCATACACAAGGAATACTTTGGGAGCGGACGAATAAAACCTTCTCTACTGCTTGTGGAGCCCACCTAATCGTCCACTGGGATGAATAGACACATAAAAAGTAGTCTATCCCAACAAATAGGTGGGCTA
The DNA here is from genome assembly GCA_030180095.1 of Magnolia changhungtana. Classification (NCBI taxonomy): domain Eukaryota; kingdom Viridiplantae; phylum Streptophyta; class Magnoliopsida; order Magnoliales; family Magnoliaceae; genus Magnolia; species Magnolia changhungtana. The sequence goes on from JASAUF010000078.1 coordinate 1,264,735, forward strand.
CAGCACGTAAACTACATGAATCGAGCATTATCTTGCAATATTCCCTGCGTTGTGTCCCACTTAAGTTTTGGATCGGACTGATTTTTGGTTTCTACAGTGAGAATAAGGGGGAGAACATGATGGACCGGGTGGATCGGATGCAAAGTTGAATGGGCCCCACGGCAGCCTGTAATGGTACCATTTGAGCTCACCTTAAGAAGTCCAACGGTCCAAATTCAAAGTAAATGGGCTACCCTGTTTTCTGCTCCGCGGCATGTTAACAACGTACACTGCATAACGGATGGCCAGAATATCTGACACGTGTGCCATCCTACTGGAAACGGATTGGCTACTTCCCCTGACACCAGCCAAATGCTGGTGGTGGGTGCTCCGTGGACCCCACCATGATGTATGTGTTTCATCCATTCCGTTCATCTATTTTAACAGATCATTTTACAGTATGAGACCAAAAATTAGGTATATCCAAATCTTAAATGGACCACATTATAGGAAACAGTTTTGAATGAGCGTCGACCATTAAAAAACATTTTGGGGCCATAATAGTTTTGGATCAAGCTGATTTTTGTCTTTTCCCTTCATCTGGACCTGTATGACCTAATCAACCTATTGGATGTCAAATAAACAGTACAGTGGGCCTTAGGAGGATTTTAATGATGGATATCTAATCACTCTTGTTTTCATGTGGTGTGGTCCACCTGAGATTTATATACCTCTCATTTTTGGGATAAAGTATAAAATGATCTGTAAAAATGTATGAACAGAAAGGATGAAATACATACATAATGGTGGGGCCCACAGAGCACCGACCACCAGCCACGGGGCTGATGTCAGGGGCAGTAGCCAATCCGTTTCCATCCTACTTGAGAACGGGGTCGGATTAGGTGGTACCCTGGTAACGGCCCAACACCTTAGTGGTTGTTACCCTCACCGTGGGGTCCACCTTGATGTTGTGTTCTATATCCATGCATCCGTTTTTTCAAGCCGGTTTTAGGACGTGGTCTCAAAAATTAAGAAGATCCAAATCACAGATTGACCACACCGAAGAAAACAGTAGTGATTGAACGACCGCCATTAAAACTACCCAGGCCCACTATCAGAAGGTCCATAATGTTTATTTACCATCCAACCCGTTTATAAGGTCAAACATATATGGATGAATAGAAAATACAACTATATGGATGAATAGAAAATACAACTATCAGCTTAATCAAAAATAGTTTTCACCAACAAAATGTTTTTAATGATAATTTACCACTTTTTCCAGTGGTGGGGTCTACAGGAGATTTATATCATATTAATTTTTGAAATAACATTCCAAAATGACCCGAAGAAACGGATGGGCGGCATGGATATATAACAAAGTCATCAAGTTGGGCCCCAGACGGTAAGGGTAACACCTAATCCGCTCCCCTTGAGAACTTGGTCTGGCGTGGGAGCGGACAACATGAAAGCGGATTGCGTGGTGTGCTGCACATCACCGACCTCGATTGTCATGGCAAAGTTCTGTCGGCCCCATCATGATGTCCTTGTTATATCCACACCGTCCATCCATTCCGTGGGATGATTTTAGGTAATGAGCCAGTTCCAAACATCAAGTGGGCCACACCAAAGTTAGTGGGGATTGAATGCCTACCATTGAGAACTTCTTAGGAGCCACGGAAGTTTTGGGTCAAGCTGTTATTTTTGTTTTCCCTTCATCCAATTCTATGTGATCTTATGAAGAGATTGGGTGGAAATTAAACATCATGGTGCCCCTATAAAGGTTTCAATGGTGGGTGTCATTGTCCCACTTCTTTCTACGGTGTGGTCCACTTGAGATTTGGATCCTCCTCATCATTGTATTCACACCATGAAATGACTTCGTAAAATGGATGGACGGCGTGGATATAATGTATACACAATGGTGGGCCCCACACAAATTTACTACGTCAACACACCACCGACGTAGATGCTATGTGGCACACCACGCAATCCGCCCCTCGGCCAATTGCTAAATAAATGAGGGCCATCACATACTTTTATCCCTGTTTTCTATGTCGTTTCTAGTCAATGACTCTGCACTTCAAATGCGGCGAGCGTGCCTTTCTTATTTACTACAGGCTTTTTAATAAAGGCATGCCTGCTTTTCTTCTTCTTTCTTATTCTTTCTTCTTTACTCGACATTTATTCAATGTTCTGTCCGCAGAACTTCCGTGTGGGATCCATGATGTTTTGAGGATTTGTGATAGCAGATTCCTTACCTCAATGTCTGTCTTCTTACTTGGCACACATGGATAAGATCCAACCATCTATTTCGTGGTTCCGATAGTGCTTCCACCATGAGTAAAAAATCAGTGTTTAGACAGTTCTAGACCTTTTTACATAGTGGCATACAAATAAACAATACCAAAAAGGAAAAAAGAAGAAGAAAGAAATGGCTCCGGTTAAATGAGAAAATGCCTAATTATTAGATGGTTAGGTAGTATAATCAAAGAAATTTTAGTATTTGCAAAAAAAAATAAAATAAATAAAGTCGTAATCTCTATGAAATTTTTATTTATTAACCCAAACTTTATTCGATAGCCTTAAGTCACGAGAATCACTTCATTTGATATGATTCTAACAGTTGAAATTGTCAAATATTCAAAAAAATTTGGATTTTCATTTTGATGCCAAAATGCTTTTGGAAATTTCAAATTAATAAGTGGGGTGTGTTCTTTAAATCGCAGTTAATGTGTGGATGTGTGTAGTATTTTTACTTGGAGCTTTGGAGATTGAGACACTCGGGTTATGTGCTACACACTGGAATATGTACTTGAGCTTGGGCACGGGCGAGGGTATGGGCAGTGTAGCTGTAGTGGTGTTAGTTGACACACTTTGCATTTCATGATTAGAAGATCCACTCAAATTAATAATCAACGGTCAGATCTTTGATCCGATTGACAATCAGAAATGACCCAAATTAATGATAAAGGGGTGAACCGCTCTTTAGGGCCCGTTAGGCCGGGTGGATTGATAGGGAGTGAATGGTATTAGGGAGTGAATGGTATTAGGGTGTATGGCATGGATTTCTAGGTAATGATGGTGTTGTCAGCGGATTATCTTGAGATCCATGGGATTGCTATATCCCTGGATTGATACATCCAATCCGTTTGGCACGCCCGGCCAATCCGGAGATTAAAGCTTCCGATCCCTTCCAATCCAACGAACCAAACACGTCGCAGGCTAATTTGAATGGATTAGGATGGATTGGATGGGATTTAAAGGTAATGATGGTGTTGTCAGTGGATTGTCTGAAGATCCATCGGATTTGGATCAGATCACCTACACTGTTTGGCACGCCCCGGCCATTCCCGGGATTTACCATCCAATCCCTTCCACTACCATCTAATCCCTTCCAATCCAACCGGCCAAACGGGCCCTTAAAGACACCGTATATTTTAAGTGATTCACCCTAGTAAAACGAAATAATTAAACCTTATTTTATTTTATTTTTTGGTATATCCAACAAATTTTTCTATCAAGTGTTCCCAATGCTGATTAAAATATGACAGCTTTGATCATTGAAGGGTCAGTCTGGATGGGTGGTTGGACCAACTGAAGGGTACAGATTGATCGTTTGAACTGGCTAAGTGTCTGAAGGCAACTGAAGGGTACAGAGTGATCATTGTTGAAATTTGAATACGTCCAGCCGGAAGCCCAGCACAAACATTTCAATATCTGTCGAGGCCCAACCCATTGACAGCCCTATATTGGTTTTTGTTTCTTTTATTAGCTCGCTAGCCCCTCCATCTTCTACAGCGTTTTGCTAGAATTAAGGTTGGCAATGGTCTAGGTTTGGGCCGAGCTAGACTAGGCCCACTCAGGGCCCAACACTTAAAGACCCAAGGACTAAGCCTAGCTCAAGCTTGGCATCCACCTAGCATAGCAGGTCCAAGTCTGAGATCAGAAAAATTGGTTGGGACAGGGCCCATTTAATTGTTCTTGATCTTTCTGTTGATCAGGTCCACGGCCCAAACAATTTCTCATCAGGATTGAGTTCAAGTCAAGCCGTAAGCCTGGCCCACAAGCCAAGCTAATAGGTCCAAAAGCCTAGCTAAAAGCTCTGTGGAGCTCATCTGGCTAGGTTTGGTAGGCCAACCGGGCCACTGCCACCCTTGGCTAGAATACATCATTATCAATTACAATAGGTTATGTTTGTTTACATCAATTTGAGATTGGGAAAACTAGGGCAATTTAGTTCCTTTTTTCTTTTAACATTGACAATCCTTGGTACCACCTAAGCATAGCCCTTCACTGCTACCCTAAGTTGAGCCTTCCAGTCGGCTTCCAATCTTGTCTAAAACCACTTAGATAATAAAACTATTTTAGAGCATGCTAATCCCTTAAAATACTATGCATCTCATAACACTACAAGAAAAGGGGGCTTTAGCCTCGGTTCAAAACTGTAGCTAAAAAGGTTAAAAACTGAGGCTAAAGCCTTTAGCCTCAGTTTTGCCTCAGTTATACAAACCGAGGTTGAAAACCCCGTGGCTAAAGGCTTTAGCCTCAGTTTTAGCAACCGAGGCTAAAATGACTTTTATAGCCTCAGTTCTTCAAGTGAGGCTAAAAACATTTTTAGCTTCAATTTTCTCGAAATGAGGCTAAATCAAAATTTTAGCCTCCATTGTTTTCAACTGAGACTAAATCCAAATTTTAGCCTCAATTGTCTCCAACCGAAGCTAAATCTATTTTTAACCTCGGTTCTCAACAACCGAGGCTAAACCCTTTAGCCACGGGAGTTGTAGTCTCAGTTTAGGTAACTGAGGCAAAACTGAGACTAAAGATAAATTTAGCCTTTGTTGACATCAACTGAGGCTAAATTCAATTTTTAACATCATTCTGCCCAAAGCAAAAGCCGATATAAAGTGAAAGTATATCACTAAAGAGAAATCAAAACTATAAAACACTAAAAAACCACATACCACATTGGAATCAATGGCTTAGAAGAAGGATCTACTTTCAGATTATGGACAATACCAGTTAAGGCAATGTCTGCCCGATATCCTTTGGAAACAACAAAGATGGAAGATCACCAAAGCTTTTGTTGTTTGCTGTCAATCAGTCAGGCATCAGTCAAAGGAAGATGCTGAAACAGGACTCAAACAATACAACAACAGTCTGACCACCAAACAACAGATTGTCTGTATCATCAACAACTCCCATAAAAGGAGAAAAGAAAAAGGCCATACAGATGAAATGAGATGTCTACACGCACAGTGCCTCTCTCAACTCTGCTCTTTTCGTTAATGACAAGAAGCAGCTCTACTTGAAAATTCCATAACCTCTATCACTTAAACAGACAGGGAGGAAAAAGAAATGAAAATCGAATATGAAGGAACTCCGAGCTATGGTTTGCCATCATGCTTTATTGTCTCCAAGTGCCTCCCTTTGGCAAAGAACGACAACCATCGGATCATCGAATTTCTCGGTCTTCCCCAAAGAATACCTCAATCTATAACAAGTAAGAACAAAAACATTACAACTATAAACATCGTGTATGCAAATGACTACCTCCCAAAAATAAAGAGTAAACAGAGTCCGGTTGTTGAGATCAAGTAACTAGTGTAGCCATAGAGAAGAATTATATATGCTTGTGTCTTTCTGAAAGAAACGGAGGGGGTTGGTTTGATAAAGAGGGTGGCATACCATAAGAAAGAACCATGACCATGTCGCTATCCCAACCGTGGGAACTCGATGAGCCACTTTGTTATCATCCGTGTGACTTGAGATTTCTGCGATAACGTGGCTTTGAGTACGGCGTCACATTGTTGCAAGAGTCGATGGATACATCATACATCATTTGCATTGTTTTATTCTGCAGCAATCGACAAGAAATCCATGTAATCAATGTTGAACTGAGCCATGAATACAAACTATAAGATACTATTTCATTTCAATATACACAGGACGAGACGTCTCAGTCAGAACATTTAAAGTTCTCAGTCAAAACATTTATGAAGAAAACAAATTGGTGAAGAACGCTTATCTTTCCTGACATGTCGACTTTTTTCTTATGGTATGAAAAAACAATTGCGCATTTTAGCAGGCATTCTAGCAGGCATGAAACAAAAAAAAACCAAGTTCGACAAACATGTCGAAGCTTATCTTTCCTTCTTGCATTCTAGCAGGCATTTCTATACTTCCATATGGTTCCTAGTGCATTCTTATTAGATCTGTTTGGTAGCCACTTGAAAATGAGCTCATCTCATTTTAGTTGACAATAATTATGTATTCGAGATCAATTTTTGGCTGGACCTAGGTTGGCTTAGACCCAGACGTAGGGCCATTTAGGCCAGGCCTGCCTGGTTGATCCTATTCAAATTTATGATTGTGCTTGGCCCAGGCAGGATCCATGGACAACCCTGACTCTGGAAGACTGTTTGAACTTCATTCAAGCAGTCCTTTATTTATTATTTTTCATTTTTTTTTCTATTGTGTGGAGTTTATTGGGAAGAATTTCCAAACAATTACTTGAAACCCGGTACGTAAATTTCAGACTCAAATTATTTTCCATTTAGGTCCTTTATTTTCTGTACTTCATCAATTTTGGTAACAGAGCCTCCATACTGTTTCAGGACCTTCCTATTCGAAAGGTTTCATAAGCATAACACATCCAAGGTGGAACCCATCATATCAACAATTTGATTCATGAAACCATGGCTCCACTTGTACAAACAGAAAACTCATGCAAACTGTACATAGTTTTGGGTCACATGACATAACATCTAACAATTGCGCCACTTTGAGCTGAATATATCAGTCAGAAATGGATAATCCCAAGAATTGATGCCATGAGAGTCATGACATGGCAACTAATATCTCAGCAATGGCAGGGAGGCCTTGGGTCATCCATGCATATTCTTGTAATGATGAGTCAACCATCTACAGGTGCTTAACCGATTGAATGACTCAATGTGTGCCAACCAAGGTATTCGAGAATGAATGGCCATCATTGTCATTCATACGATCTGTTATTCTGTCCCTTTTAAAAAATCAGTAACGGCCCCATAACGGACTTTGTTAGGGGCCATTTTTTCCACAATGGTCACATTACTACCCATGTAACGGATAATGGTACCCACTGTTATCATTATGTAATAGTTTTTGGATACCATGAAGCCAACACAATGAAGACAGGTAGGAGAGAAAAAACAAATGTTTGCAAAGAAATTGACCAACAATATTCTGATTCCATGCTAAGAATCAAAATTGCAGCTGACTACAAGTTTAAGCACATGATTAAATGAGGCAATGCAACTAGAACCAACAAATGTAACTTGCGCATGGACACACGTATAAGTGTCGGACACATAAAACAAAGTGTCCCTGGAAAATCCAATATCGCAACAAGTCCATACAAGTGTATAAAATGATATAATTTTCCAATTTATAAATGCATAAAGGCATAGAAAAGTGTATCTAACTATCTCTAGTTTTGGAATACCACTCATGCCTACTTGACTGGAAGATTCAAACTGTCGGTCTAATGTAACACTAAAGTTTCCTTAGATGCAAATAAATCTGTATTAATGGATGCAGCTAATCCCGAATACAAAACAGAAACTGTCTTACATAGAGTAGAAGGCCAAATGCCATACATTTGGAGAGCTTCTAGGAGTTTTTGGCAGCCACTGCAATCTAGCTCCTGGATCAACATCAGTTGGTGCCACATGAGCTTGCACCTGCTCCAACATCACAGAAAACTCCATACGATTCCATGTCATTTCAAGTTCAGACTTAGGAATATGAATGCCTTCAGTACATATGCGATGTGCAGATTATGGTGCACAACCTGCATAGGTGTAAAGTAGTAGTTTCCTACCTCCACCTTAGTAAGAAATTCAGGGTGCACTCACACACATGGTAATCGCTCTATGAGGAGATTTGACTGGTTTGTTTACGCCCAAATGGATACAAAGACCTGCAAGGAAGAAAAATAACTTAAGAGTTATATCAAGTAGCAAATTGAAAATGGATAGTTCTTTTCTTTTTCTTTTTCTTAAAGATGGGCTTGAATCTGAAACCTCAAGACTGCCAAGCATTGAGCCATGGGATTGCTACCTTGAGGACTTCGAACGTTGCAAAAAGAAAAAAGAAAAAAGAAAAGAAAAAGAAGGAAACTCGACATTGCAGTTTGCACCTCAACACCATTGCAGTTCATAATCTCACAAGTCGCCACAACGCCCCGCTTGCCAAAAGTCAAGACCCAAAAACAAAATCATTTGTTGCACCACAAGACATTGTGCAACTTGGTTGAGTCAGAATGAGTTCTAACAACTCAAGGACTCATCAGATTCAGCATCTCTTTTGAATTGGTCCCCAAATACCATCTTGCATAGAGCCGATATCAAATCAACTTGGTATCAGACAATATTTTAAAAACTATGACAAGTTATCAAAATTCAATACAATCTGGAAAAAGAAAATTAAAGATATATATATATATATATATATATATATATATATATATATATATATATATATATATATCCTGCGTGAACTTTCGAAGGTGTAGCTCATACTAAAAAGCTACGAAGAAAACTGCCAGCGTTAGCAGATCACTAGCAAACACCCCATTTTTCCTATAGCCGCATTCTTGTAGTTTTTCAAATCCATAAATTTAAAATGGGTGTACTCAAAATCAATCAGGGTTGTAAATATTTATTCCTGCAACAATTACTTTAGAAGAAAGGGAAAAAAAAAAAAGAAGGAAATCACAGCCACAGAATTTGGAGAGCACCTACCCAACATGAATTTCAATTCCCAAATTGAAAATGGAAACTCAAAATCATTATGGTTGTAATTATCAATTCCCATGCTAAATTACTATAGTAGTTGCAAAAAAGAAAAGAAAAGAAAAATTACATTAGTTACCAACAATTTGGAAAATAGAATGTCAGCAAATGAAAGTTCAACTTTTGGACAGTTATGAAAATCCAATCGGTGTATTTTGCATGGTGGTCCATGAAGTGTGGCTGAACCTAATGGACAATCTAGATCTATTGATTGGATAATCCATGTCTCTTCATTCAACTAGGAGTTGCCTTATCTTATAGTGATACATGAACAATGGATTGTCTCTTTAAAATAATTACCTCTGTATATAAAATTATTTCCATGTATAATTTACCTACAAGACAATTCATATATAATTTATAAACGAAATAGTACTCCATTTAACTGAGTATGATAAACTGAGTGAGAGGAAGTAACTGCTAAATGTGTATGATAACCAGTTTTAGCCCATCCACCAGTAAATAGCACACTGTTCACCAGGTTGAGCTTCTGCAGTAGATGAACATTGTATGTCAAAGTTGAAATTCATGCCATCTATTTATCATAAAAACAAGTGCAAATAGAAGGAGAAGCCAACCAGCATCTTCAAATAATAACTATTTAGTGAAAGAACATTGAAGAACCTAAGATGTGGTTGCACACACAACTAAATTGGATTTCAATAGTGAGGTAATCAAATTGCAACAACCTCCATTAGTATTTGTATGAGGAAGTAGCCCCCAAACTGCAATTATGCCCTGTTCAGTACTGTGGATGTGTGGATGTTGAATCTGTCAGAGTATTGTACAATTCTGCTTCTCGATAGTTTTGGTTTCCTTTTTCCTGCAGGCTGAAGGAATTTCTGGGAGGTTTGTAATCCATTTCCGGACAGAGCCAAAGGCCTCCACTTGCTTGTCTGTTAAGGTGTCAAACACAACAGTCGACATATATAGATAAAAGGGAATGAGTTCCCAATAGAAGGAGCTCAGTTATGCCCACAGCCATACATACCATGGCAATAACATTTGTTTCTCAACCAACATGGGCAAAAAAAAAAAAAAAAAGTTTAGCCTAGAGGCAATACTCCAAAACTCATTGTACGCATGTGTTACATACCCACAGCTATAATTTACTAAAGCCATACTGTTTCTCAAATGGCCTTCAATAATAACCTTGCGAGAGACCTCAATGTTAGCAGTTTTTCACCCAAGACACAAAAAATAAGTCCTAACTATGCTACGAAATCAGGACATCCAGAAATGAAGATATTATCTATTTCCTTCTAGAGATAGGTAGCACCATACCTCTTCCCATTGATGGTGTCCTCGAGGAGAGTGCCAGTGGCATTGTTGCACTACATATTCAATTCAGGTAGTACATATTCAGTTTTGCATCCATCAGTAACAAGAATTTTAAGAATTACATATCTCCATTCTTTATGGGACTTCATTTATGCTGCTCATCAGATATTTCCATATAAACTTAGTAAAACCATTGATAAATGAAATGAAACATCTAACTGAATAGAGAATATAATCCAAAAAATAGGGAAGTAAACCCACCACCCTAGCAAGTTTATATACTAAAGGTAACCTAAAATCTAATATAATCTAATCTATAACAGATATTTCAAATATACTAGGATTAGTGGTGGGAATCTACTCTAACAGAGCTTGCTCATATCATTTTTCAATTTGTAAATGTGGTTTATGGTAGTGGAGATGTTAGAGAATTCAATTGTTACTGTTACATTACCTCCTTGGCAAAGCGATTCGTCGGGGCAAGATATCTGTTGCCCTGGCTGTTGATGGTAGGATTTGCACTTCCGCCAATCGCATAGATCTACCAGTGAGTATAGTCATTGTTCACCACATGGAAATACTCGTGCCTGCACCTAAATTTGTTTTCACAAAGAAAGAAATTCGTTTCAAATCACTCCATTTTCTGGAAAAAGAAACTCGCAAACAAGAAGTGAAATGCCGATGGATGTTGTGGGACCTAACCCCAACAAAAAACAAGAAGCACGACAGTTTCAAGCTTGTCAGACAATGATAAATAAAGATGAGGATAATAAGAATAAGAACATGCCAATTACCTGTTGAATACGAGCTCTTTTTTGAAATATTTGATCTTCGTATACAGAAACTCGACTGAGCAAAATGCTTTACCCTCTCCAATATTACCTGGACATGTTGAATTCCCTAGCATTAGGAAGTGTGGGTTGTAGGTGTAGCCAACCCGCAATTAAGGATATGGGAAAAAGAATAATAGAAAAAGAGCTCCAGTATAAAGATCTGTCATTTAAGCAGTTTACTTTGAGTGTAAGCCACATGTACAATTTCTTTGTGCTCATGTATCAAGCATCACACACAACTGGAGTATCAAAAATCCTTGGGTGAAGATTCACCGTGATTCTTCTAAATGATGCAAAACTAACATCTAAATCTCAGCAAATCAGAAGATACTAAATCTCAAAATGTATTTCAAATGCATGATATTACATAAATCAAAGATAAATCTCTAAAATCTACATAAATAAACCTAAATTACAACTTAAATCAGCAAGAATCAAAACAAAATCCAATGAAATCTCTAAGAATAAAGAGACATAAGTTGGATCAAGATCAAAACAGATCAAGCACTAGAAATCAAGAAAAAATTACAAAAATCAAACCCTAAGTGGAAAATCAAAGCTCCAAACAATGAGATCCGAAAGGAAAACAGATCTAAGAAGAATCGGATCAAAATCCAACGAAATCTCTCAGAATCGAGAGACATAAGTTGGATTCATACTAAAATAGATTAAGCACTAAAAATTGAGAAAAAATCCAAGTAAATGAGCTAGAAACGACAGGATTTTCACGGTGAATAGAGAACAAGGTTTTCTCTCGGATCGAACACCAAACCCTAATCGGCCGATATTGCGGTGCAGAAACTACTCAAATCCAAAGAAATGAGCTAGAAACGACAGGATTTTCCACTTCTTGAGAAAGATTTCGGTGAAATTAGCCAAAAAAAAAAAAAACACGAGATCGAACCAAAAATGCGGAAATTGGATTTTGAACGGCCAAATGGGGAAAGCGCGCACGAAAATGAAGATTTGCCCGATTTCTAATTTGCGATGGGATTTCGGTTGAGAAATCGGTAGAAAAAGAAGAGAGAACAAGTACGAAATCAGTAGCGATTTCGCTCCGCTTTTTTCCTTTCAAGTGGGATTTTGAGAGAGAGCTCGCTTGAGCTTATATTGCAAAATGAGAGAGACTTCAAAGACCGCTCTCTCATGAAAAGAACCTAATTTGATGATGGACTGAATTATATGGTACACGTAACCCACATTTTTTACAAGATATCGAGATGTTTTAGTTTCTGAAATATGGGCCATAGTTTTATGTAATCTAGACCGTTTAAATTTTTTATCACAACATGGATGTATTAAAATTTGAAGACATATTCAATTAAATAATATTAATATTTCTATATTTGGTCTAGGAATAGAAACGGTTATGATAAGAGGTAAAACAACCGTCTATTGAAAATAATATATTACATCTGTAAGAAACGGAATTTTTTTTTCTTTTTTTTATACACGTACACACCCCCACACACTCGCACTGGTGGAATTTCACCACCCATGGGTACTCGAACCCTTGACAAACTCCTGATAGTCTACCACCCGGTAAGAGTAAAGACGGGTGGGCAATGCGAAAATCGAGTCTGTTCATTTGCAGGGCTCAAAATGAGATTTAGATCTATTTCATTTTTGGTTCCTGCACTAAAATTAATTCTTAATTTTATCAAATTTATGAAAATTTTCAAAAAGAAAAAAAAAAATCAAGATTTTTATTATTATTATTTTTTTAATTCTAAATTTTTTTCAAGATTATAAATTCGTTGAAATTTATCAAAAAAAAATTAAAATTCTCATTTTTTTCAAATTATCAAAAAAAAAAATTCAAATCTTAATAGTTTTAGAAATTCTTAAATTTTTTTAGAATTTTCAATTATTTGAAATTTCTCAATTTTAAAAAAATTTCCTTTCAAAATTCTCAAAATCAAAATTCTTTTTTTTTTTTTCAAAAATTTCAAAATTTTTTAAAATTCTTAATTTTTAAAAGATTCTTAATTTTTTTAAAAATTCTCAAATTTTAAAAAAATTCTTATTTTTTCATAATTATCATTTTTTTTCTTAATTTTTCAAAAAAAAATAATTCTTAATTTTTAAAAGTTCATAAATTTTTTTAAATTCTTAGTTCTTAGAAAATTCAAAATTCAAATCTTTTTCAAAATCACAATTTTTTTTTTCAAAATTCTCAATTTTTTCACATTTGTCAAAATTTTTAAAAATTATTAATTCTTTCAAGATTCTCAATTTTTTTTAATATTATTAAATGTAGACTTTTAGCCACGGTTCCTATCCAATGGAAGTTAAAATGTAGACTTTTTGGCCTCGGTTCCTATGTAACTGAGGTTAAAATATAGACTTTTGGCCTTAGTTCCTATGTAACTGAGGTTAAAAAGTAGACTTTTGGCCTCGGTTCTTATGTAATTGAGGTTAAAAAGTAGAGTTTTGGCCTTAATTCCTATGCAACTGACGTTAGAAAGTAGAGTTTTGGCCTCAGTTCATATGCAACTAAGGCTAAAAGGTAGACTTTTCACCTCTATTCCTATGCAACTGAGGCTAAAAAGTAGACCTTTCACCTCGGTTCCTATGCAAGTGAGGCTAAAAATTAGACCTTTCGCCTCGGTTCCTAGTAACTGAGGCTAAAAAGTAGACCTTTCGCCTCGGTTCCTATGCAAGTGAGGCTAAAAAGTAGACCTTTCGCCTCGGTCCTAGCAACTGAGGCTAAAAAGTAGACCTTTCATCTCGGTTCCTATGCAACTGAGGCTAAAAAGTAGGCCTTTCGCCTCGGTTCCTATGTAACTGAGGCTAAAAAGTAGGCCTTTCGCCTCGGTTCCTATGCAAGTGAGACTAAAAAGTAGACCTTTCGCCTCGGTTCTTAGCAACTGAAGCTAAAAAGTAGACCTTTCGCCTCGGTTCTTATGCAAGTGAGGCTAAAAAGTAGACTTTTCGCCTCGGTTCCTATGCAACTGAGGCTAAAAAGTAGGTCTTTTGCCTCGGTTCCTATGCAAGTGAGGCTAAAAAGTAGACCTTTCACCTCGGTTCCTATGCAATTGAGGCTAAAAAATAGACCTTTCGCCTCGGTTCCTAACAATTGAGGCTAAAAAGTTGACCTTTTGCCTCGGTTCCTATGTAACTAAGGCTAAAAAGTAGACCTTTCGCCTCGGTTCCTATGCAACTAAGGTTAAAAAGTAGACCTTTCGCCTCGGTTCCTATGCAAGTGAGGCTAAAAAGTATACCTTTCGCCTCGGTTCCTAGCAACTGAGGCTAAAAAGTAGACTTTTCGCCTCGGTTTCTATGGAACTGAGGCTAAAAGTAGACCTTTCACCTCGGTTCTTATGCGACTGAGGCTAAAAAGTAGACTTTTAGCCTCAGTTATTTAGCAACTGAGGTGAAAAATGAACTTTTAGCCTCAGTTCCATAGCAATCGAGGCTAAAAAATACATTTAGCCTCCATTTTTTCAATTGAGGCTAAAAAATTGAGGCTAAAGGCCTACTTTCTTGTAGTGTAAAGTAGAGACTACACTTTCATGTAGCTAGCTAGAGAACGTTGCCTATTCCTTTCTTTCTCTATCACCGAAGTTCTTTACTCATAATCTCTAGATCACTGATAGTAACAGAAGTCATTGTACACTAGGGAATAGATTCCCTGATCTTTACGATTTTGTAAGGTCCATCCGATTGTGAAATTTTGAGTAAGAATCGGCTAGTAATGACTACATAAATCCAGTGCACCATATTCCTAAGACAATATTGCAACCCACCTACAAAGCGATAAAGAAAGAGCTTGAAGATGTCGCTGGGGGCAAATTCGTGTTCACAGAATGGCAGCTTCACTGGAGATTTGCTTGGTTCACTATCCGAGACTTAGACTCAAAATGTGGGATTCAATGGATTTTAGGAGACTTTTATTCTGCGTATTACTTTCCTCCGATCTATACTGATCCTACACAATTTACTTTCTTCAAGTTCATACTGGTCTTAAACATTTACTTTCTATTTATCTTTAAAAAAAAAAGTAAAAATAAAATAAAAATAGAGGATGAAGGAAGCATGTGCCTTTTATTTATCTGGAATTATCTGGAAAAAATGCAGAAGCTAGCGTAACCACCACTATTGCGCCCAAGAGCACCTCAGGTATGAAATGCTCATGGGCTATCCATATTTTCACCCCCACCTACCCTAGTACTTACACGCTCTCAGGCTACCATGACAATTCAAGAAGAAGAAGTTGTAGCCTTGTCTGCCCCCTGTATCACTTGAACGCGTGGCTGATAATCCTATAATAGCCCCATCTATGGTCGATATGGCTTAGAATCTCAAGTCTAAAGACATTACAGGATCTTGTGGCCCGACTTCTTCAAGGAGGGGATGTTGTTGATGTCTTAAATTTGTGAGCATAAGGGTCTGTTAGTGTCATCGATTGACTGCTCAATGCCATCGAAAAAAAATCTAGAAAATCCATATTTTTTTGTTGGAATGTTTTGGTGATTTCTCGATGCCATCAAAGGAGTTCAATGCCATTGACATACTATCAATGCTATCGAACATCCATCGAAGGTGCCACCAAGCGCGTGCGCAGAATAGCGTAAGTGCTGGATTTGTTTTCAATTTCAATTCTGATTCTCATAGAGGTTATATATATGGGTGTAATCGAGATTTTAGGATATAAAAAGGTGTTCTATGTTTTCTAAATTCATTCTTGAGGGTTTCAAGAGCATAACTTGGAGAGATTCGAGGCTTGTTCGAATCGGGTAATCTCTATTTGTTGTAATTTTCTGCTTTCATAGTGCATTATTGCTGCTTTGTGCTGTGGTTTTTCCCGCAAGGATTTTTCCACGTTAAATTCAGAGTTTTTATGATTGGACTTAATTATGCGATTGGAATACTTTGCTTGATTCATCTATGTGTGCTTCCGTGGTCTTCCAATAAGTGGTATCAATGCTAATGTTGGAAAACAAATTGAATTTGAAAGCATAGTATCAATAGCTTCTAATCCTAAGTTTGATGTTGAGAGGCATTTTGGAAAAAATAATTTTGAACTATGGAGGTCAAGATGACTAGTCTCTTATTTTAGATTGAACTGGATGATGCACTCCTTGAGAAGCGGCCAAAATTCATGACAGATAATGAATAGAACAAGATGGATAAGAAAGCGAGAACCTCTATCTAATTGTGCATAACGGATGAGGTCCTCTAAAATTCTATGAGAGAGAAAACTTCAACAACTGCATAGGCGAAATTAGAGGATATCTACGTGACGAAATCTCTTGAGAATTGCGTGGACTTGAAGCTTCAGTTGTTCAATCTGAAGATGGCAGCGGGGGTAGATGTTGAGGCCCACATTAGTAACTTTAATAAGTTAATTTGCAAATTGTTGGATGTGGAGGAAATAATGAAAGATGAGGATTAGGCATACATACTGTTAAATTCTCTCACATTTTCATATGAGTCATTTAAGGACTCATTGTGCACCAGTTGATCGACCATTAGCATCAATACCATTATCTCAGACCTTCAAGGAAAGGCAATGAGAAGGAAAAGCAGTGACATGTGCGCCTCTACTAATGCATTGGTTACAAGGGGACAAAATTCTGAGCGGGATAATGGATCTTCTCGATCGAGGTCAAAATACAAGGGTAAGGGCAAAGGAAAGTTGAAGTGTTAGAATTATGGGATGTTTGGGCACACGAAGAAGGATTATCAGAATTTAAAGGTAAGAAAAGGGAATTCAGAGTCTTCTTCTAGGGAAACCAATACTACTGAGTCTGATGAAGGTAAGAGTGGTTATGATGCGTTGTTAGTATCCATGGTTTGGAAATTTATACAATGAATGTAAGGACTAGTGGATTTTGGATACTGGGGTATTATATCATATGACTCCTTATCAGACTTGGTTTGCTAGTTACAGAGAGTGTGATGGTAGCCAGATATTTATGGGTAATGACAATGTCTATAATGTAGTGAGTGTTGGATCAGTGCGCATCAAAATGTTTGATGGCATGGAGCATACCTTAATTAAGGTGAGACACGTTCCTGATACGAGAAAGATCTTAATATCTCTTGGAGCACTCGAGGCACTTGTGTGCAAATTCACTGACTTTAATCTTGTCCTTAAAGTTTCAAAGGGGGCACTCGTTGTCATGAAGGCACGGTGGAACGAAAATCTTTATAGGTTAATTAGGAGTACTTCATCGAGTGGAACTGCAGCATCTATAGCAAATTCCACATTTGCGCGTATGTGGCATGCATGCTTGGGCTACGTGAGTGAGCGGGGCATGAAGGTACTTTCTGACCGTTGTTTAATTCCATCTTTTAAAATTTTTGATTTAAGTATATGCGAGCATTGTATATATGGTAAACATTCAAGGTTATCCTTTAAATATAGAAAACATGCATGTAAGGATGTTCTTGATTATGTGTATTCTTATGTATGGGGGTCGTCGCATATGGTTTTTGGTGGAGGGTCATCATAATTTTCAGGTTTAATGATGACTATTCCTAAAAGGTATGGGTTTATTTTATAAAAAATAAATTAGATGTTTTCAACAACTTCAAGCAGTGGAAGATATTGGTGGAAAAACAGTCAGGGTGAAAAGTGAAGGTACTGAGGACAGATAATGGTGGGGAATTCACTTCGGGAGAATTCAATCAATATTGTAAGGATGAAGTGATCGTAAGGTACAACACAGTGCGCCACACACCAGAGCAAAACAGTATGGCTGAGTGGATGAATTAGACTCTCTTGGAGAGGGTCCAATGCATGATCAGTAATGCTAGGTTGGCCAAGGACCTGTGGACTGAGGCCGTTAACACAACTTGTTACTTAATGAATCGGTTCTTTTTTACAGCCATTGATTGTAAGATTCTATAGGAAGTGTAGAGTGGTCAGCAAGTAGACTACTTAGGACTGCGTGTATTTAATCGCAATGCTTACTCTCATGTACTGTCAGTTAAGAGATATAAGCAAGAACAAAGGGCTAAAAAGTACATTTTTGCTGGTTGTGGTGGTAGTGTGAAGGGGTATAAGATGTATGATTGGGTCACAAAGAAAATCATCATTTGTTGTGATGTAAAATTCGACGAAGGATCCTTGTTCTGTAAGGAAGAGCACAATGAACTGAAAAAGTTGGTTGTAGACATTTAGTTAGACAGATATGAAACACAGGCTGAGATAGAGACGTAGACAGCGGTACAGGAGCAGGTGGAGCAACCACTAATGAGAAGAAATCCACCGCGAGATCACAGGTTACCAACTAGATATATGGATGACTCTAATGTCACATGTGCCCTTATTACAGATGAGGGGGATCTGTCTACTCTTCAGGAGGCTCTTGATGAGCTAAATGCTAAAAAGTGAAAAACTGTGATGAATGATGAGATGAACTCCTTATACAAGAATGAGATGTGGGAGATGGCGGAGCTTCCCATTGGCCAAAAATGATCGGATGCAACTGAATCTTCAAGAAGAAACATGATAGGTATAAGAAGTTGGTAGTGAAGGGATATGATCAGAGAGAAGGTGTTGACTTCATGAAGATATTCGCGCTAGTTGTAAAGGAAGTGTCTATCAGATTCGTGTTAGTGCTGGTTGCCTAGTACGATTAGCTAGAGCAGAAGGATGTGAAGACTGCCTTCTTGCATGGGGAATTGGAAGAGAAGATCTGCATGAAGCAAGTAGAAGGTTATGAAATACAAGGGGCAGAGAACAATGTTTGCAAGTTGAAGAGGTCATTGTGCGGCCTTAAAAAGTTGACTAGACAGTGGTATAAAAAGTTTGATTCTTTCATGGTGAGTCATATGTTTACCAGGAGTGAATATGATCATTGTGTCTATTACAAGACACTGAGTGATGGAAAATTCATTATCCTGGTATTGTACACCGATGACATGCTTATCGCTAGTCACAACATGTCTAAGATTGACTTACTGAAGACTCAGTTATTAAGGACATTCAAGATGAAAGATCTCGAGACTGCAAAGAGGATTCTTGGCATTGATATATATACAGACAGGAAGATGAGCAGGCTATGGTTATCTCAGGCTGAATACCTTGAGAAGGTATTGATGAAGTATGAGATGGACAAGGAAAAGTCGGTCAACATTCCCTACATGACTCACTTCAAGCTATCTTCAGAAAAGTGTCATAAAACATATGAAGAAAGCTAGGATATGTCTCGTGTGCCTTATTCGAGCGCGGTTGGTAACTTGATGTATGTCATGGTTTATACGAGACCTAGCATTTCACATGCAGTGGGTGTTGTTAGCAAATACATGTTTAACCCTATAAAGTAACACTGGGAAGCAATGAAATGGCTACTTTAATTTATTCGAGGTATGCAGGACTACGTTTTAACATTTGAGAAATGGGCCAAGTTAGTAGGTTACATGGATTTTGATTACACGAGCATTGTGAATACTGAAAGGCCGACTTCTGGTTACTCGTTTGTGCTAAAGAGTGGAGCGATCAGTTGGATGTTGAAGCTTCAATCTGTGGTGGATCTTTTCACAACCGAAGATAAGTACATGGTAGTGATAGAAGCATTCAAGGAAAGTGTTTGGTTTAGATGAATGATAAATCAATTAGGGCTTCAGAAGGAAACTGTGCCAGTTAATTGTGATAGCGAAAAAGTGATCAATTTGGCTAAAAACTCTTTTTATCACTCACGTACTAAACATATTGATGTGTGTCACCATTTTATTTGATAGGTACTTGAGGAAAGATACCTGACTTTAAAGAAATTTCACACAAGCGTGAATTCGACTGACATGCTTAGTAAGGTGATTCCCAAAGAGAAGTTCGAATTTTATACAATTTCTCTAGGCTTGACGAAGGCATAGATGAAAGACAGAGTGTGCACAGTGGAGCTATAATGTAAGGCAGAATTAGAGATGATGATAAATGAGCTATGAATAATGAAGATTGAAGATATAGTGGAGATTGTTGTTGATGTCTTAAATATGTGAGAAACGGAGTCTATCGATGGCATTGAGAGACTGCTCGATGCCATTGAGTAGAGTTCGATGCCATTGAATAGGTGCTCGATTGAATTGGAAAAATCTAAAAAATCCATGTTTTCTTATTGGAATGTTTTAGTGATTTCTCGATGCCATCAAACTTCCATCAAAGGTTCCATCGAGTGCATGTAAAATTGCGCAAGTGCAGAATTTGTTTACGATTTCAATTGTGATTCTCATAGAGGTTATATATATGGGTGTAATTGAGATTTGGGGATATAGAGAGGTGTTCTAGGTTTTCTAAATTCGTTTCTAAGGGTTCTAAGGGCATAACATTGGGTGATTTGATGCTTGTTCGAATCGGGTAATCTCTATTTTTGTAATTTTCTGCTTTTATAGTGCATTACTTTCACTTTGTGCCATAGTTTTTTCCCGCATGGGTTTTTCCACATTAAATTCGGAGTGTTTGTAAATGAACTTGATCGTGCGATTAGAATGCTTTGTTTTATTCATATTTGTTTGTTTTCACGGTCTCCCAATAGGGGATGCTTAAATTATACAAGCACAATCTTCTAGTGCCCCATTCATCCCAATTTTCCAGCACCCTCCAACTTCAATCCAATCTCTAACTTCCCTTTAGTGTCAGCACAAGACAAGTCATCCTCCCCCTAATGGAAGTCTCTTTTAAACTCAATTTCTTCTAATTGGGAATTCTATTCAGCAACATCCCATCAACAACACTCTTTACCAGATATAACCTCTCCTACCAATTTTCAGCACAGCTCCCCTTAATGGGAGCCTTGGATAAGTTATGACAAATACCGCCGGTGGTAATGTTGAGTGTGCAATATTGTACATTTCCCCCTATTTATTCATCGGTTTTATGAACATGATGGTGCTTAATCAATCTATTTCTACATGTTTTCTCTTACAAGGTGATTTTGAGAGCTTATGGTGAAAATGATGCTAAAAGCATGAACTTGATGCTCAAAAGATTACCAAGTGCAGAAGAATTCACATGCCAAAGATCCAAGAAAACCAAGTGCAGAAGATGGAGAAAATACTAGCAAAATTACAACTAAAATAGAAGAAAAACCATATTATTCAGTCCCACCTAAGGTCCGTTTGGTTCGATCGAAAGTGCAGAAAACAGTCCAGCGAGAAATCGTGATTTTCAGACTTAATTCGGTCCCATTGAAGCCTACTTTGATCTCACTTAAGATAGCTTAGGTGTGACCTAAATTTGACAGATTCTGCACAAATTTTTTAGATGTGACTTTGGTACAACTGAAGGTAACTTCGGTACGATTGAAGCGTAACAAAAGTGTGGAAATTGAAGTTGGTTAAAAGATGGTGTGGACTTTTACTATTTAAGGGACTTTTCTTAGTTGTTTTGAGGATGAATTAGAGGTTGGAAAAGAGACCAAGGGGTGGTGAGGATCTACAAAGCTGTTCTTCTTCTTCGACTTCTCAATTATAGTTTGTTTTTCTTTTGTTTTTCTTCTAAGATGTTAGTCTTGTTATGCTAATCTCTTAGGTAAGGCTAATGGATGAAGCTTGTAGTTAATTTTAGTAATTATTTTATTGAATTCAATGACATTAATTTGAATAATGAGATTAGATTGATTTGGTTAGAATTTACTTCAAGTCCTTGAGTTGTTTATTTCGTGATTTGTTGTGCACTTTGGGTACGACGAATACTTCAATTTAACAATTATTCAGCATGAGTTAGAGAAGGAATCAATCTATAGAATTGATTGATCCAAAGATGACAAAGGGTGTTTTAGATGCCTTTAATTCCCTTTGGTTAATGTTTGAGTGCTTTATGAGAGAACCTATTAAATGAATTCATATCCTTCTTGATGTTATGAATGGTTTAACTGGATTATCTTATAACTGGATAGATTAGGACTTTGATTCCTATTTTGATATACATTATATCAGTAAATTAATATTGAGATTGCTATGAGTGGATTCCTAGATCCTTAGGCTTTTATTTAATTATTTTTACCATTTTCGAAATTAATGGATTAAAAACCCAGACAATTCTTTAGACTTAGATTAGTTATAGACAGTGTTCCCATTCCCTGTGAATTCGACCTCGGTCTCACCTAGTTATTACTATAGTGTAGCCCTGCACTTAGGGTTATGAACAAGTTTTGGACGTTGTTGCCAGGGAGTGGCGTTGAATAGGATTAGGTTTAGGTTTTCTAGGTTCGATTTTTTAAAAATTTCATAAATTTTTTTAAAAGAATTTGTTCTGTTTTAGATTTTCTAACAACACTAACATTTTTAGAATAGTGTATACATATAGGGTATGACATTCTTAGTCTAACTATATAAAAAAATGTACAAAATACATGAAATGAATAACATCTTGTACAAATTCTACAAAATCTAACCTTTACACACATAAACTGACTACACTATTAACAAAGATCATCTAAGATAGAAACTATGGTGGTGCGCTTATAGTAGCAGGTAACATCGTGGAAATCAATGAGAAGCCGATGTTTTGCCTCAGCGCAGAGGTGTGCTAACACTAGGTAGATTGCTTTGATAAATTTCAACCATATTTGATTATTAAATGTGTAATATGGCTCCATGTTTTTCGTGAGTGACATGTTAGACATTTTTCTTATGAAAGTGAATCACGATTTAGTCTTAAGTGTATGGGAACTTTTTTGGAAGGCAAGTAAAAAATCTCTCTTATTACCCAAAGTAAAAGCCTAAAGAAATATAAAGGATGCATCAAGGGTTGAGACCCTAAATTAAGCAAAAATAGAGAAGATAAGAAAGAAAAAGAAAAGGAAAAAACTCCACACCACGACTCGCCCAGAGTGGAAAACTACCCACACCTTAGGCCAAGGAAGAAACCAACACTTTGGGCTATAATGAAATCAAACTGTCCACACCCTCGGCTTGGGAAAGAAATCAACTACACCCCAGGTCAGGAAAAGCATTTCCTTGGTCTAGTTGGTGATAGTATGCGGAAGTGTGAGCCCTCAAGCACTACGTGAAAAATGGAAAAAAAGGACAGATTTAGAGACGGTTTTAGACCGTCTCTAAAATTGCTTGGTTTAAAGACGCTTTAGAGACGGCCGTAAACCGTCTCTAAAATTGTAGACGGCCCCTGACCGTCCTTAATATTGTCTTTAAAATTTGAACGTCCACAAATCATTTAAGATGGTCGTTGACCGTCTTATATGGGTCATATGAGACGGTTATTGGCCGTCCACATTAGAGACGGTCATTGGCCGTCTTCATTAGAGACGGTCATTAGTTGTCTTTTACTTGCAATCTGAGACTGTCAAAGACCGTCTCTATTAGAGACGGTCCTTAGCCGTCTTACAGCCCTGTTAAAGATCGTCTCTATTAGAGACGGCCCTAAATCGTGTCTATTAGAGACGGTCCTAAATCGACCATCTCTATTAGAGACTGTTAAAACCGTCTCTAATGCTCAATTATGCCCCTCGAAAAAATTTTAAAATAAAAGTTAAGAAGCTTAGAAAAATAATTAACAATATTTAAGAAAATTTTAAAATTTGAAAAAAAAAACTGTTGATAATTTTGAAAAAAAAAATTCAATAAAAAAATGATATTTTGAAAAAGAAAATTTTAAAAATTAATCAAAATTGTGAAAATTTTGACAAATTGAAAAAAAAATAAGAAAACTAGATTTTGTATTTTGAGAAGAAAAATTGAAAAGTTATATATAACAAAAGTGAGATTAAAAAAATGATATTTTAAAAAAGAAAATTTAAGAAATTAAACCAAATTGTGAAAAAATTGACAAATTGTAAAAAAATATATTTTAAAAAAAAAAGATAACTAGACTTTGTATTTTGACAAGAAAAATTCAAAAGTTGTAAATAACAAAAGTGAGATTAAAAAAATGATATTTAAAAAAAGAAAATTAAACAAAATTGTGAAAAAATTGACAAATCATAAAAAAATATATTTTTTAAAAAAGAAAACTAGATTTTGTATTTTGACAAGAAAGATTAAAAAGTTATATAACAAAAGTGAGATTTAAAAAATGATTTTTGAAAAAGAAATTTAAAAAATTAAACAAAATTGTAAAAAAATTGACAAATTGTAAAAAAAAAAAATATATATTTTAAAAAAGAAAACTAGATTTTGTATTTTGACAAGAAAAATTAAAAAGTTATATAACAAAAGTGAGATTTAAAAAATGATATTTTGAAAAAGAAAATTTTAAAAATTAAACAAAATTGTGAAAAAATTGACAAATTGTAAAAAAATATATTTTTTAAAAAAGAAAACTAAATTTGTATTTTGACAAGAAAAATTGAAAAGTTAGATAATAAAAGTGAGATTTTGATGATGTGTTGTATATCCTTGCTGCTCCTATGTTTCTCCAACCCATTTTTGGGTGGGTAATAATGTAAACATGTTTTAATTTTTAAAAAATTTTGTCGGTAAAAATGTGTGTGTGTGTGTGTGTGTGTCTATATATATATATATATATATATATATATATATATATATATATATATATATATATATAGTTTTTATATCATATGAATGGAAATTTTTATATATATATAATTAAAAGGTAATATTTAAATGATTTGTAATATCACATGAAAAAGAATATTGAAAAGTTTAGAAATTTTAACTATGTTTAAGAAAAATTTTGAGAACAAAATAATGCTTTTGAAGAAAAAAATCGGCATTTTGAAATTTTTGAAAAAAAATTAAAATATGAGAAAATTTTGGATATTTTGAAAATAAAAATTCAAAATTTGTATTTTAAATATTTTTGAAATATTTTATAATAAAAATGATATTTAGTTAAAAGAGTAAAAAAAATATACATTTTGAAAAAAAAATTGTTAAATTTATTTATGAAAAATAAAATTACTAAATTATTAGGCACATCTGCTAATTGAACTTTTAATCGTTTTTGGATAATCTAATCAGTTCAAATTGAAGAGTAAATAACTTCATATGTTTAAATCAAATTTCACTGAAATTGTTGATCAATCTTGTGTGCCCAATATCTTTCTCATATGTAACCTAATTGAGGCGAGTAATTAGTCAAATTGAGAGTATTGATCAGTAAAATAAAGTGAATGGACCAGACATGTAAAATGGGCCAAATATTCTGGTTAAAATTGTGACCCAACTTACTGACCTTGTGAGAACCTAAGAATTGATGTTAGTAAGTTTTGTGGGCCCCATCATGACATGTGTCGAACATCAACACCGTGGATTTGATGTGTCCCCTTTAGGTTATGAGATATCTCAAAAATCATCGCTAAATGAAACTCAAGTGGGCTATACCATTTAAAACTATGTGAAGACATCCTAAAAAATATAAAAGCACTTGGTGGGGCCCACATGAGTTTTGGATGCGGTTGAAACTTGGTCTGACCCCTCATCCAAGTGGGACACACATAATGAGTGGGTTGGATATGTGAATCACATTTAGGCGGGCCCAATATATGATTATGAATGTTTTAAGGAAACCCTTCTCTACTACATTTAGGTGAGTTACTCGTTACTTTTACCAGAGTAAACTCTATGGGGTCCACTGTTATTTATTTATTTTATCCACTCCATTCATCCATGCTAATAGATAATTTAAGGTTTAAAGAACAAAAAGGAAGTATATCCAAAGCTCAAGTGGGCCACACCACAAGAAATAGTGTGATTGAACCTCCACCATTTAAAATTTCTTAGAGGCCATACAAGTTTTGGATTAAGCTGATGTTTGTGTTTTCCATTCATTCATATATTTTTGATATTATGAACAACCTTTAACCAATTTTGGACAATCTAATCAGTCCAGATTGAAAAGAAAATAACTTTAGATGTTTAAATCAAAATTCATTCAGTTGTGTGTGTTTAATCCATGTCGTCCATCATGATGTATGTGTTTAATCCATGCCGTCCATCTATTTTTAAAAATCATCTTATGGCATGAGACCAAAAATGAGGCATATCCCAATTTGAAATGGACCACATTACGAGAAATAGTGTTGAATGAGTGTCAACCATTTAAAACATTTTGGGGGCCATAAAAGTTTTGAATTGAGATGATTTTTTTCCCCCTCTTCATCTAAGCCTGTATGACCTAATAAAAAGATTGGATGTCAATTAAAGAGTACAGTGGGCCTTACATAGGATTTTAATGATGGATATCCAATCACTATTATTTTCATGTGGTGTGGTCCACCTGATATTTATATACCTCTTAATTTTGGGACCCACCATGATGTATGTTTTATATCCACACCTTCCATTCATTTGGAGAGATCATTTTAGGGCAATATCCAAAGATAAATCCAACCTGTATCTAATCCGCATCCGACAACTCTCTCTCGCCCTAGTCCTCTGGAAGTGGATTGCGTACTGAGTAACTCAGTACCCTTAGCGTAGTAAGTAAACCATGTGGGGTCCACTGTTATTTATTTATTTTATCCACTCCGTTAATCTATGTTAACGGATAATTTTAGGGCGTGATCCCAAAAATGAAGCAAATTAAAATCTTAAGTGGACTATAGTACAGGAAATAGTTTGATTGAACATCTACCAATGAAAATTTTTTGGAGGCCAAAGAAGTTTTGGATCAAGCTGATGTTTGTGCTTTCTCTTGATCCATGTCGTCCATTCATTTTTTAAGATAATTTTAGTGGTTGAGTCTAAAATAAAAGTATTCCTAAAGCTCAAATGGACCACACGATAAGAAACAATGCGAATAATGACTTCCACCATTGAAACCATGCTAGGGCCCATAGTGATTTTTATTTGTCATCCAACCTGTTCATAAGATTACACAGAGATGGATGAAGGTAAAAAAATAAATATCAGCTCATAAAAAACTTCAGTGGGCCCTAAGAAATTTTCAACAGTATAATTTCAATTCGCACTATTTCTTGTGGTGAGGTCCACTTGAGATTTGGATATATCTAATTTTTGGGATCAAGCCATGCAATTATCTATTAAAATGGATGTACGGGGTAGATAAAATATACAAATCACAGTGGACCCCACAGAGTTTACTTAGTACTCTTGCCATGGGATAAGATTAATGCCATGCTTACTCAAGGATTAGGTGGGATGGGATTAAAAAAAACATAATTATTACCCATGGCAGGGATTGTCCCCTCTTACCATGGGATAAGATTAATGCAATGCTTTGTTAATAATACAGTGGTACATTGAATGGATATACCCACCATCATTTGAAATTACTAAGAATAACACAATGTGTTATATCTAAACCGTTCATTTGTTTTGTAACCTCATTTTATGGCATGGGCCTAAAAATGAGGTATATCCAAAACTTATGTGGCCCCAGAGAAGTTTTCAATGGTTAGTATTCAATCCCCATTGGTTTCTATGGTAGGGTCCACTTGAGGTTTAGATTTACCTATTTTTTGGCCCATACTCTAAAATAATCTCAATAAATGGGTGGACGGTGTGGATATAGCCCACACATCATGGCGGACCTACACAACTTGCTAACATTGAGTGAAAGTGGCACAGGTTCCAATGCAATTCCATTTAATGTAATTCCAAGCTTTTCCATCCTTCATGAATGGAGACGGATTGGCTACTCCTCCTTACACCAGCCCCGTGGGTGGTGGTCGGTGCTATCTGGGCCCCACTATGATGTACATGTTTCGTCCATTCCGTTAATCCATTTTTACATATCATTTTATGACTTTATAAAAAAAATTATAGGGATATAAATCTTAGGTGGGCCACACGACAGGAGAAAAATAATGAATGGATATTCACCATTAAAATCCTCCTAAGGCCCACTATACTATTTATTTGACATCCAATCTGTTGATTTGGTCATAAAGACCCAGATGAAGGGAAAAAATAAATATCAGCTTAATCCAAAACTTTTATGGCCCCTAAAACGTTTTTAATGGTTAAAATTCATTCAACACTGTTTCCAGTAATGTGGTCCACTTGAGATTTAGATATACTTCATTTTTTTAAAGATGTCATAAAATGATATATAACAATAGATGGATGACATGGATGACACACATACATCATGGTGGCCCCATAGAGCACCGACCACCAGCCAATGGCCACATACATCATGGTGGCCCCATAGAGTAGTGTAAGACCCGTATCCTAGCCCGCACTGTTCCGTAGGCTACCGCGGTCATCCCAGTCGAATTTCGGCGACCTGCGATCGTTTATCGGCGTGTGCACGCGACCTTGAGAAGTGTCTCATATATTTGAGTCGTCTCGACCCGAGACTTGTACCAGTGCGACCGCGCCGTTGCCGTGGTTCCTATGCCGCGTCTCGCGTACCGGTGCGATACCCACCCCATGAGTTGTAGGCTTGAGAATAAATTGAGGAAACACTACGGGCAATGTGTGCACCGTTTCCAAGAAGATTCCTGGTTGAGAAAATGGAATCTCTACCCATACCCTCCTCTTTCCACCAAGTCAACCAAGACCTTACCTCTCCCATGCCTTTCATGCCAACAAGGCAATGTTATCCATATCCCATCTCATCTCATGCTCAAAAAGTCAATTACCTCCATCCCTCACCCATACACTCCATGTCATCCATCCTTACAACTCCCATCACTCTTTCATTTCTCTCTTCACCCCATTCAAGCAACTCCCAAGAGAGCCAACGTCCATGGCTTCCAAATATATTAGAGAGCCATGTGTGGCCCACCTTCTACCCCTCTCATCTCACATCTCCACCCTTGGATTGTCATCTCCACCGTTGAAAGAGCACTTTTGGAGCATTGGGAGGCTATAGGCGGAAGAAGGAAGAGGAGATTGAAGGTGGGTGTTTTATAGGCTTAGAATTTATTTATTTTTGATGGACCAAGTGGGTGATCTACTGTTGATTTGATGATTTGAGAGCCCACTTGTGGTGGGACCCACCTTGATATATGCATTACTGTGAGGGGCCCATAGTGGCGGGGTCCCTCCATCTATGCCGTCTCTCTCTCTCTCTACGTGTGGCCCACCATGATGAAAGTATTTTATCCGCCGCCCACTAGCGATGCCCACCTTGCTGCCCATCCGTTGGGATAGGTCTGGATGGAAGGAGAAATATAAATTTCAGCTTGATCGGTGGCCCATTGAAGTGGACTCACTATATACATATGTTGTATGTGAGCCGTCCAGCAACAGACGTTGCTGGACGTAGGCAAAACACAAACATCAGCTGCTCCAGATCTCTGGTGGGCCAAACCAAGTGTACCCACCCTGCCGTATGTGAAATCCAGGCCGTCCATCTTCTGGACGGTGGGCTAACAGCCCACCTAATAGCTGTGGTTGCTGCTAACGTCAGCAGCTTCTATGGTCCCAACACGAGGTATGTGTTGTATCCGTACCGTCCAACCATTACAGGGACGGTGGGTCCCATGCAGCTATCAGCTGCAGGACGACGTCAGCAAGCTCCGTGGACCCATGATATATATGTTTTTTTTTCCAGCCGTCCATCCCTGGGTTGGGGTCCACCTTGATGACACCTGTATCCCACCGCATGGGACCCACCTCTATGGAGCAAGGTTGGCTGGTGTACGTGGCTACTGGATCGTCTCTAGCAAGTTCTGTGGGCGTTGATCACGAGGCCCACCATGATATATCTACAACCATCCATCCATTTTGGCGTGGCCCACCATGATCTGGACAGTGGGCCTATCATGATGCACGTGTCTTGCATCCAGGCCTGGACGATGGACATTTCAGCAATAAAAAAAATAATAATGATATTATATTATTTATATAACTGCTATGTTGGAGACAGCAAGTCCCGTGGGACCCACCTGATGTGTGGATCCCATCCTAGCCGTCCGCCCATCTAGATGGAGCCCACCTTGGTAAGTGTGTTCTATATCCTCACCGTCCAGTGTCCCTGGACGGTGGGATCCCTTGATGCATGTGGCTTATGTCCACACCCTCTGTCCATTTCTCTGGGACGTGGGGCCACCTCACACATGTGACTAGTGTGAGGGTGGGGCCCACCTCTATGCATGTGAATACCCCACCTTGGTGTACGTGCCTTACACCCAAACCGTCCATCACCTGGACGTGGACCCCACTTGTTGCATGATGTCAACAGCGTGTGGGTCTGATCATGAAAGTATGTGTATACCCACGCCGTCCATCTAATTTTTTTGTGGTGTGGGGGCGCACTGAGATGTATGTGTTTATTTTCACGCCGTCCATTTGGACGGTGCTGATTGGAGCCGACCTTGATGTATATCGCCTTCCATGATGCATGTGTTGTATTCACACCGTCTGCCCATTTTGATGGACATGTGGACCACCTCGATGTATGTGTTTTATAACCACGCTTTCTATCTATTTTGCTAGCGGCAGGCCCACTTGCTGCATGTGCAAGGTTCAACTGTGATGTATATTTGAAGCCCACTTGATGAATTTGAGGCCCATTGGGGTGGCCCATTGATGCGGCCCACTTGTTGTATATGACGCCCATTGGTGCGGCTCATTGATGCGGCCCGCTTGTTGTATTTTGAGGCCCATCGGTTGCGACCTATTGAGATGTATACTAGGCTCACCTGTTATATATTTGAGGCCCGTCGATGCGGCCCATTGATGTATATGAGGTTTATTGGTACGGCCCATTGAACAACCCATTGAGATGTATACTAGGCCCATTTAATGAGGCCCAATGAGATATAATTGTGGCCCATTTGGTAAGGCCCATTGAGATATATTTCGGTCCATATGTCACGGCCCATTGCGACATATTTTTAGCTAATATGATGAGGCCCATTGTGAAATATTTTCGGCCCATTTGGCAAGGCCTATTATCATGTATTTAGGCCCCATGGGTTGAGGCCCATTGTGATATATTAGGGCCCATGGGTTGAGGGCCATTATGATGTATTTGTGGCCCATTTGGCGAGGCCCACATTGATGTCTCCACATGAGAAGGCCCACTATGATGTGTGCGTGACCTTTGGCGAGGCCCGACGAGACGTATATGAGAGACCCATGTGATGTATATGAGGCCCAGGTGCAGGACTCACCTATTGTGTAATTAAGGCCCGATGTGATGTGGAATTTTTGTCGTGATGTATATAATGATGTTTATGTGAGCCACTCCTTGAGAGCAATGTTGGTTAAATGTCCACATTGATGGGCAATGGTGGTTGAATGTCCACATTGTGACCTTTCCTTGGGCCTTATTCGGCCGATTGTCGAGGCTGATTGTCGAGGCTGAGTATCGAGGCCAATTGTTCGGTTGATTCCAATTGTCATGGACGATTGCTGATTATCAATCGATTCCGATCGACGTGATCGATTACCGACTCCGATCGACGTGACCGATTTACCGACTCGAATTATTGATCGATCGATTCTGATTATCATGGCCGATTGATGTGACCGATTTGCCGATTCTAATTATTGACCGATCCTGATTGTCGTGATCGATTGCCGATCCCGATCCCGATTTACCGATTCTGATTATGGATCGATAGATTTTGATTATCGTGACTGATTGCCTATCCCGATCGACTTAACCGATTTACCGACTCTAATTATTGATCGATCGATTCTGATTATCGTGACCAATTGCCGATCTCGATTGACGTGATCGATTTGCCGATTCTGATTCTCGATCGATTCTGATTGTCGTGGCCAATTGCCGATTCTGCTTGACATGACCGATTTGCTGATTTTGATTCTAGGCCGATTCCGATTGTTGAGGCCGAGTATCGAAGTCGATTCCAAGTGTTAATTTCGATTGTTGAGGTCGAGGTCGATTGTCGAGACCTATATAATGTACATACGACCCGTAGTTAAGGCCCATTGTGATATGTATTAGGCCCATAATGCATGACCCATTTGACATATTCGAGACCCATGTGTAGTGCTCACATGTCATGTATTTGAGGCCCATGAGCAGAGCCCACCTGTTGTGCATATGTGGCCCTTAAGTAAGGCCCATTGTGTTATATATTAGGCTCTTTGTGCGAGGCCATGGGCCCACTATATGTTTGGCCCTATGAGGGCCAATCCTTGGGAGCAATGTTGGTTAAATGTCCACATTATAGAGGTTGATTGTTGATGACGGTTATTGGTACTGATTATGAGTATGTGACAGCATAGCATCATGATACATGCCCATACGTATCATCTGCATGTTTGTTATGAGACGTGGTTAATCATTGCATATGTCATTGGGCATGTTATTATGAGACTCCCTGATAGGCAGAGGTTATCTCACATGAGCGCACGGTATGCACAGGATTGATGCATGACTGGATTGTATGATTCATGCATCTTGCATTATGATTACTGTACGCCCTAGCGACATTAGGGTCGTAGCCTCCACAGGCATATCGTGGATGGCCAGACGGGACACCGAAAATATTTGGTTCTAGCATACCGGCGCCATAGATGTCCCTGAGTGAAAATCCCTAAACCTCCGTGGCCAGGAGATGACTCCAACGTCGAGACCGAGTGGATATATGAGCGCATGAGGGCCGAATACCATGAAGCCGCGTCTCCCACTGTGTCGTGGTCGGTTGGAAAGGAGTGGTGGCCTTACTCGCCCGAGAGCAGGGGGCATTACTAGGCTGAGTTTTACCAGCTCGGAAATGAGTTCGCTATCGACGTGCCGGATAGGTATTGGCTGACTATTGGCCAGGCGGATAGTGAGGTTTCTTACACTCACTTGGACTGTGCTGCTTGGAGAGAGACAGTGCCATTTGGAGTGTACTAAACCCCGATGATGATCCCAGGGAGGAACCGTACCGATATGTGGACTTATTGAGCGGGAGTTGCATACTCATTCATTCATTCACTATCCACTCGGGCTGGTGGTGCGCAACTATTTGTTACATGTACCTCGCAATGGTCAAGATTTCGGTTGGGCGCGCGACTAACCTGAGATCAGGAGTTTACCACATTGAGTCTGACTATCCAAATTTAGGTATGGGACTGGTTTGGATAGAAGTCCCTTGTGATAGGCTCCATAGCCTACGATACTACATACTATCATCCCGACTTCATACTCCAGTATGGTCATTCCATTCGCACCGCATATTGCATTACATCCACGGCATATGGTATTTTGGGTTACTATGTTTCTGCATTTATATGGTCTAGATACGATTGACACTATTCATGGACTCATCAGAAATTACATATTGCGTCACATCCTCGGCATTTGATATTTAGCTCTTTATGACTCCTCATTTGCATAGTTGCTTTATATTGCGTATTCTGATATTGATTGACTCATGCACTTATCCGTATTTCCGCTTACTCTGTTATTATATAATTTATGATCTTATCAGTATTTTTGTTTACTCTGATAATTCCTGTTCTTGTCAGTATTTCTGCTTACTCTGGTAATTCATGATCTTGTTAGTAATTCTGCTTATTTCGATATTGTACGATTTATGGATTACTAGTATTTTTGGTACCATATGATGATGACATTGTATTGAATACTTGACACTTACCTTGTGCACACACTTACACCACCCTCTAAGCTTTCTATAAGCTTATGCATGATAGATGCGTGCAGGCGATGTTAGGTGGCAGCAGTGTTGAGCTTGGAGCGTGCAGCGATCTTTTGGAGCTTGATTCTAAATATTATGTATTTCCCTTTCAGCATTGTATTCAAATGATTATATTAGTGGATATGTGATGATGATGTTGCCTTTGTGAATTGGGTAATCTTGTGGTTATGCTTATTATGAGTTAAATGTACATTGGAAAATCCTCCTTATAGGATCCCAGGATCGGAATCTTGCGTATGGACGCTAGGAGCCGAGAATGGGGTACTATGGAGGCTGTCGGCACCGGATTCGGCGATCGAGATTCCTGTGAATCCGATCTCCGGGTTTGGGGCGTGACAGAAGTTGGTATCAGAGCATAACTTGGGAATACCTGAGGATAACATCACATATCTGTTGATAGCTACCCTGCACTCTGTGATTGTTGAGAACCTAGAATGGTTAGATCCCCGAGTTCGAATAACTTAAAGATTTTCTAACATAGCTCCCTACCGTTAAGATTATGAGGCTGCGTAGTACTCCAGTTTTGATCATTTCTGATCCGGGATTCGAAGAGTAGTAGGGTCACCATAGTGTTGATGAAGCAACTTCGGAAGGCAAGGTTGTGATTAAAGAGCGTTATGTTCATCTTTTGGTAGATAGATTGTGCCTTGACATATATACTTGATGGTGTTTCCTCTTCCCTTGTATGTTATGTAAATTTCGAGGACGAAATTTTTATTTGGTGGGGAGAGTTGTAAGACCCGTATCCTAGCCTGCACTGTTCCGTAGGCTACCGCAGTCATCCCAGTCGAATTTCGGCGACCTGCGATCCTTTATTGGCGTGTGCACGCGACCTTGAGAAGTGTCCCATATATTTGAGTCGTCTCGACCCGAGACTTGTACCAGTGCGACCGCGCCGTTGCCGTGGTTCCTATGCCGCGTTTCGCGTACCGGTGCGATACCCACCCCATGAGTTGTAGGCTTGAGAATAAATTGAGGAAACACTACGGGCAACGTGTGCGCCGTTTCCAAGAAGATTCCTGGTTGAGAAAATGGAATCTCTACCCATACCCTCCTCTTTCCACCAAGTCAACCAAGACCTTACCTCTCCCATGCCTTTCATGCCAACAAGGCAATGCTATCCATATCCCATCTCATCTCATGCCCAAAAAGTCAATTACCTCCATCCCTCACCCATACACTCCATGTCATCCATCCTTACAACTCCCATCACTCTTTCATTTCTCTCTTCACCCCATTCAAGCAACTCCCAAGAGAGCCAACGTCCATGGCTTCCAAAGATATTAGAGAGCCATGTGTGGCCCACCTTCTACCCCTCTCATCTCACATCTCCACCCTTGGATCGTCATCTCCACCGTTGAAAGAGCACTTTTGGAGCATTGGGAGGCTATAGGCGGAAGAAGGAAGAGGAGATTGAAGGTGGGTGTTTTATAGGCTTAGAATTTATTTATTTTTGATGGACTAAGTGGGTGATCTACCGTTGATTTAATGATTTGAGGGCCCACTTGTGGTGGGACCCACCTTGATATATGCATTGCTGTGAGGGGCCCATAGTGGCGGGGTCCCTCCATCTATGCCGTCTCTCTCTCTCTCTACGTGTGGCCCACCATGATGAAAGTATTTTATCCACCACCGCCCACTAGCGATGCCCACCTTGCTGCCCATCCGTTTGGATAGGCCTGGATGGAAGGAGAAATATAAATTTCAGCTTGATCGGTGGCCCATTGAAGTGAACCCACTATATACATATGTTGTATGTGAGTCGTCCAACAATAGACGTTGCTGGACGTAGGCAAAACACAAACATCAGCTGCTCCAGATCTCTGGTGGGCCAAACCAAGTGTACCCACCCTGCCGTATGTGAAATCCAGGCCATCCATCTTCTGGACGGTGGGCTAACAGCCCACCCAATAGCTGTGGTTGCTGCTAACGTCAACAGCTTCTGTGGTCCCAACATGAGGTATGTGTTGTATCCGTACCATCCAACCATTACAGGGACGGTGGGTCCCACGCAGCTATCAGCTGCAGGACAACGTCAGCAAGCTCCGTGGACCCATGATATATATGTTTTTTTTCCAGCCGTCCATCCCTGGGTTGGGGTCCACCTTGATGACACCTGTATCCCACCGCATGGGACCCACCTCTATGGAGCAAGGTTGGCTGGTGTACGTGGCTACTGGATCGTCTCCAGCAAGTTCTGTGGGCGTTGATCACGAGGCCCACCATGATATATCTACAACCATCCATCCATTTTGGCGTGGCCCACCATGATCTGGACAGTGGGCCTATCATGATGCACGTGTCTTGCATCCAGGCCTGGACGATGGACATTTCAGCAATAAAAAAAATAATAATGATATTATATTATTTATATAACTGCTATGTTAGAGACAGCAAGTCCTGTGGGACCCACCTGATGTGTGGATCCCATCCTAGCCGTCCGCCCATCTAGATGGAGCCCACCTTGGTAAGTGTGTTCTATATCCTCACCGTCCAGTGTCCCTGGACGGTGGGATCCCTTGATGCATGTGGCTTATGTCCACACCCTCTGTCCATTTCTCTGGGACGTGGGGCCACCTCACACATGTGACTAGTGTGAGGGTGGGGCCCACCTTTATGCATGTGAATACCCCACCTTGGTGTATGTGCCTTACACCCAAACCGTCCATCACCTGGACGTGGGCCCCACTTGTTGCATGATGTCAACAGCGTGTGGGTCTGATTATGAAAGTATGTGTATACCCACGCCGTCCATCTAATTTTTTTGTGGTGTGGGGCGCACTGAGATGTATGTGTCTATTTTCACGCCGTCCATTTGGACGGTGCTGATTGGAGCCGACCT
Organism: Magnolia changhungtana; assembly: GCA_030180095.1. NCBI lineage: Eukaryota > Viridiplantae > Streptophyta > Magnoliopsida > Magnoliales > Magnoliaceae > Magnolia > Magnolia changhungtana. The sequence goes on from JASAUF010000078.1 coordinate 1,300,973, forward strand.
TGATGTATATCGCCTTCCATGATGCATGTGTTGTATTCACACCGTCTGCCCATTTTGATGGACATGTGGACCACCTCGCTGTATGTGTTTTATAACCACACTTTCCATCTATTTTGCTAGCTGTAGGCCCACTTGCTGCATGTGCAAGGTTCAAATGTGATGTATATTTGAAGCCCACTTGATGAATTTGAGGCCCATTGGGGCGGCCCATTGATGCGGCCCACTTGTTGTATATGACGCCCATTGGTGCGGTTCATTGATGCGGCCCGCTTGTTGTATTTTGAGGCCCATCGGTTGCGACCCATTGAGATGTATACTAGGCTCACCTGTTATATATTTGAGGCCCGTGGATGCGGCCCATTGATGTATATGAGGTTTATTGGTGCGGCCCATTGAACAACCCATTGAGATGTATACTAGGCTCATTTAATGAGGCCCAATGAGATATTGTAAGACCCGTATCCTAGTTCGTACTGTTCCGATGAATCCTGCAATCCTTTTCGTCGAAGTCCGGCAATCCGCGACTGATAATCGACGTTGCACATGACCGTAAGTCGTATCATTTAGATTCGAGTCGGTTTAATTCGAGACCCATACCATTGTGACCGCGCCGTCGCCGCGATTCCAACGCCGCGTCTCATGCGTCAATCCGACGCTTAGATCATGAGATGTGGACCATACATTATAATAACCATGGACCGCACATTGCGGGACCACCCATCCCATGTGGCACAAATCCTTAGGTAATTATGAGGGTAATGGATGACATCACCCTAGCCTAGCTATAGCCACCCTAGTCTAAGCTATAGCCACCCTACCCCCTAGCCTTCTTACAAGTACTTATGACTAGCCACCCTACCCTTAGCCCTCTTACAACCATTTATTACAAGCCACCCTCTCTTACAAATAATCATAGCCTACCTAAGCTACTCTCTCCCTCTCTTTACTACACCCTCTCTCCCTCATTTCTCATCACTTTTCCCAAGCAAGAGGAGAGGCTCTCGTCCAAGCTTTCCCATGGAGAGAAAATAGTGATTTTGGTGGCCCACCATTCCCATCCCTTTAACCATCATCCTAACCATTCAAACCCCATCTTCCACCATCAAAGAGGAGCACAAGGAGATAGGCATTCCAACGGACCAAGAAGATCAAGTGGTGGGTGCTTTATAGGATAGTTTTTCCATGTTTTGATGATGGACCAAGTGAGGCTTACCGATCAATGGTATGGATCTCACTTGGGACCTTAAGATGTGGCCGATGGTCCACCTTGATCTTCATGATCATTCCGTGATGGGGCCATTCTCCATGGACCCCATCATGATGTTTATTTTCTAGCTTGTAAAGGGTCATCTAGACCTTTCATTTTGGTGGAGAAGGGATCTCCACCGTTGATCCTTGATTTGGTGGGCCCACATGCAATGGGACCCACTCGATGTATGATTGCTTGTAAGGGAGGGCTCATAGTGGCGGAGCCCTCCATCATGCGTGTCCCGTCTCTCTCTATCTCTCTCTCCCTCTCTTTTTATTTATTTGATATTTTTGTGTGTGATGAAATGGCCATGTGGCCCACTTGTATGGACCCCACCATAAATCATGTATTTTATCCAAGCCATCTAAGGTGGGGCCCACTTTATATATATATTGTAACCACACCACATCCCCATGTGGTGGCCCACCTTGGAAGGGCCCACCTCAAAGGCGTTGCACGCCCAAACAAACAAAAAAGAAAAGAAAAGAAAAGAGAGTCCAGGGACTCTCTGGACGTTTTAAAACTAAATACAAATCTAAGGCATTGGAAGTGGGTGCTCATGTAGGCCCCACCTTGATGAATGTATTCAATCCAAGCCGTCCACCATTTTTTCCACCTCATTTTAGGCGTTGAGCTGAAAAATGATGTTAATCCGACTCTCAGGCGGACCATACCTTTGGAAATAGTAATTTTCACCGTTGAAAACTTCCCTGATCTTTCTGTACATTGAAAAATATCCAATATTGGACTTGATGGATGGATTATGAGCTATGGGATCCATTGGGCGGGTCTGATTCATCAGATGCGGGCCCTACACCAGAAAAACCATGGAAAAACATGTTTTCAAAAAAAAAAAAAAAATAATAACAATAGAATCACACAGCAGCAGAGAGGCGGGCGGGCGGACGGACGCCAGGGTTCCACGGCCCTCAGCTGTGGGCCCCACCATGATGTGTTTATTTTATCCACACCGTCCATTTGTTGGGCCACACCCTGAAGTGGGCTCCCTCCAAAGATGAGGCCGATCTAAAGCTTAGGTGGCCCACATCACAGGAAACAGTGTGAATGAACGTTTACCATTGAAACTCTGTTTGGGTCCACAGAAGCTTCGGATCAAGCTGAAATTTGTTTTTCCTCTTCCTCCAGGTCCGTACGACCTTATGAACGGTTTGGATGGAAGATAAACATTATGGTGGGCCCCACGTGGGACCCACAGTGATGTATGTGCCATCAGCCCACCGACCGTGGACGGTGAGGTGTGTGCGTGGTGTGTGCGTGTGTGTGTGTGTGTGCGTGCGTGTGTGTGCATGCGTGTGTGAGTGTGCACGTGTGTGTGCATGTGTGGGTGAGCGTGTGCTGTGTGCGTGCGTGTGTGGTGTGTGTGTATATATATATGTTATATATATATATTATATTATATTATATATATTACATATATTATTTTGTATATATATATATATATATATATATATATATATATATCTGTTGGTGGGCCTTAGGGATTTTAATGGTGGAAATCTTCCTCACCACTGTATTTTTGGTGTAGCCCACCTTGATGTATATATAAGGCCCAGGTGATCGGGCCCATTATGTCTCGCTATGGCCCATTGTTGAGGGCCACATTTGATGTATTTGTGGCCCGTTGTTGAGGCCCACCTTGATAATTATAAGGCCCACTTGAAGGGGCCCATTCAATGTATTTGAGGCCCATGTTACAAGGCCATTGTGATGTATTCAAAGGCCCATGGGACATGGCCCATTGCAATGTACTTAAGGCCCATTGATGCGGCCCACTTGATTTATGAAAGGCCCATATGAAGTGTACCACTTGATGTATTTGAGGACTTTGGGTCGAGGCCCAATGAGATGTGTATAGGTCCATTGCAATGTGTGATTTCCCCATGGTTCGTGTAATGATGTTTATGACGGACAGTGCCTTGGGGGCAATGTTGGTTTGACGTCCACATTGCAAGTATAGTGTTGGTTAAATGTCCGCATTATAACTCTCCCATTGGGCCCGTTGATGGGCCCATGCTTCTTGTACGTATGCCATCTAGACCCATCTTCGATATAAGGATAGTTCATTACTTTATAACGTGCTTAGTACACTTCCATGATTCATGTGCATACGCATCATATGTATGCTTGATATGAGGAATGATTGATCATAGCATAAGCCGTTGGGCTGAGGCATTTACGGAACTCCTTATGAGATGGAGTGCCCCACATGATCGCGTGGTACGGGTGAGATTGCTGCATGATTGTACGGTGTGACTCATGCATCCTGCATATGTGTGACTTGATCACTGCACGCCCTAGCGACATCAGGGTTGTGGCTTCCACAGGCACATCGTGGATGACCGTATCGGATACCGGAAATACCTTGTTCTAGCACTGTGGGCACTTAGGATGTCCTTGGGTGAAAGTCCCAGAACCTTTTTGGTACCAGGAGATGCTCCAACGTCTAGACCGAGTGGATACACGAGCGCCCGAGTGCCGAATACCAGTAGGCCGCGTCTCCCACTGTGTCGTAGTCGGTTGGAAAGGGGTGTGGCCTTATCCGCCTGAGTGAGGGGGTTATAAGCTAGGCTGAGTTTGACCAGCTCGCAAATGTGTCCGCTATCAACGAGCCGGGTAGGTATTGGCAGACTACTGGTCAGGCGGATAGTGTGGTCTCTTCCACTCGCTTGTGTGCCTAGGGAGGAGGCAGTCAGTGTGAGGTGTATTAGACCCCTGATATCCAGAGAGGAACTGTCGATATGTATACTGATAAGTATCGGCACGCTTGTATTGCATATCGCATATGACATTTGGCTACATAGGCCTCGCATCGCATGGCCTTGTTATGGCCGATAGCATTCATGCCTGCATTGCATAGCTTTAGTACAGGTGATAGTATTCATGGACTTACCGCATACTTCCGCATTACTCTGATATTGAACACTTGACGTTTGCCTTGTACACACACTTACACCACCCTCTAAGCTTTTGTAAGTTTATGCACGACCGTTGCGTGTGTAGCGTTGACAAAGCAGCAGCCACGAGGCGGGAGCGCGCACGGACTATTTTGGAGCTTTTTGATCACCCTGTATTTCCCTTTCGCATTGTACTTAAAAGTTTTTGATATAGTGGATATGTGGTGATGTTGTTTTGTGACTTGGTTATGCTTTTGGTTATGCTCCATTACATTACAAAAAAAATTTCATACTGAAAATCCTCCTTGTAGGATCCCAGGATCGGAATCTGGCGTATGGGCGCTGGAAACCGAGAATGGGATACTACGGAGGCTGTCGGCGCCGGATTCGGCGATCGGGAATTTTGTAAGCCCGGTTTCCGAGTTTGGGGCGTGACAGATATAATTGTGGCCCATTTGGTAAGGCCAATTGAGATATATTTCGGTCCATATGTCATGGCCCATTGCGACATATTTTTGGCTAATATGATGAGGCCCATTGTGAAATATTTTCGGCCCATTTGGCAAGGCCTATTGTGATGTATTTAGGCCCCATGGGTTGAGGCCCATTGTGATATATTAGGGCCCATGGGTTGAGGGCCATTATGATGTATTTGTGGCCCATTTGGCGAGGCCCACATTGATGTCTCCAAGTGAGAAGGCCCACTATGATGTGTGCGTGACCTTTGGCGAGGCTCGACGAGACGTATATGAGAGACCCATGTGATGTATTTGAGGCCCAGGTGCAGGACCCACCTATTGTGTAATCAAGGCCCGATGTGATGTGAAATTTTTGTCGTGATGTATGTAATGATGTTTATGTGAGCCACTCCTTGAGAGCAATGTTGGTTAAATGTCCACATTGATGGGCAATGGTAGTTGAATGTCCACATTGTGACCTTTCCTTGGGCCTTATTCGGCCGATTGTCGAGGCTGATTGTCGAGGCTGAGTATCGAGGCCAATTGTTCGGTTGATTCCAATTGTCATGGACGATTGCTGATTATCAATCGATTCCGATCGACATGATCGATTACCGACTCCGATCGACGTAACCGATTTACCGATTCGAATATTGATCGATCGATTCTGATTATCATGACCGATTGACGTGACCGATTTGCCGATTCTGATTATTGACCGATCCTGATTGTCGTGATCGATTGCCGATCCATACCGATTCTGATTATGGATCGATCGATTTTGATTATCGTGATCGATTGCCTATCCCGATCGATGTGACCGATTTACAGACTCTAATTATTGATCGATCGATTCTGATTATCGTGACCGATTGCCGATCTCGATTGACGTGACCGATTTGCCGATTCTGATTCTCGATCGATTCTGATTGTCGTGGCCAATTGCCGATTCTGCTTGATATGACCGATTTGCTGATTTTGATTCTAGGCCGATTCTGATTGTCGAGGCCGAGTATCGAAGTCGATTCCAAGTGTTAATTTCGATTGTTGAGGTCAAGGTCGATTGTCGAGACCTATATAATGTACATACGACCCGTAGTTGAGGCCCATTGTGATATGTATTAGGCCCATAATGCATGACCCATTTGACGTATTCGAGACCCATGTGTAGGGCTCACATGTCATGTATTTGAGGCCCATGAGCAGAGCCCACCTGTTGTGCATATGTGGCCCTTAAGTAAGGCCCATTGTGTTGTATATTAGGCTCTTTGTGCGAGGCCATGGGCCCACTATATGTTTGGCCCTATGAGGGCCAATCCTTGGGAGCAATGTTGGTTAAATGTTCACATTATAGAGGTTGATTGTTGATGACGGTTATTGGTACTGATTATGAGTATGTGACAAAGATAAGATCATGATACATGCCCATACGCATCATCTGCATGTTTGTTATGAGACGTGGTTGATCATTGCATATGTCATTGAGCATGTTGTTATGAGACTCCCTGATAGGCAGAGGTTATCTCACATGAGCGCACGGTATGCGCAGGATTGATGCATTACTGGATTGTATGATTCATGCATCTTGCATTATGATTACTGTACGCCCTAGCGACATTAGGGTCGTAGCCTCCACAGGCATATCGTGGATGGCCAGACGGGACACCGAAAATATTTGGTTCTAGCATACCGGCGCCATAGATGTCCCTGAGTGAAAATCCCTAAACCTCCGTGGCCAGGAGATGACTCCAACGTCGAGACCGAGTGGATATATGAGCGCATGAGGGCCGAATACCATGAAGCCGCGTCTCCCACTGTGTCGTGGTCGGTTGGAAAGGAGTGGTGGCCTTACTCGCCCGAGAGCAGGGGGCATTACTAGGCTGAGTTTTACCAGTCGGAAATGAGTTCGCTATCGACGTGCCGGATAGGTATTGGCTGACTATTGGCCAGGCGGATAGTGAGGTTTCTTACACTCACTTGGACTGTGCTGCTTGGAGAGAGACAGTGCCATTTGGAGTGTACTAAACCCCGGTGATGATCTCAGAGAGGAACCGTACCGATATGTGGACTTATTGAGCGGGAGTTGCATACTCATTTATTCATTCACTATCCACTCGGGCTGGTGGTGCGCAACTATTTGTTACATGTACCTTCGCAATGGCCAAGATTTCGGTTGGGCGCGCGACTAACCTGAGATCAGGAGTTTACCACATTGAGTCTGACTATCTAAATTTAGGTATGTGACTGGTTTGGATAGAAGTCCCTTGTGATAGGCCCCATAGCCTGTGATACTATGTACTATCATCCCGACTTCACACTCCAGTATGGTCATTCCATTCGCACCGTATATTGCATTACATCCACGGCATATGGTATTTTGGGTTACTGTGTTTCTGCATTTATATGGTCTAGATACGATTGACACTATTCGTGGACTCATTAGGAATTACATATTGCATCACATCCTCGGCATTTGATATTTAGCTCTTTATGACTCCTCATTTGCATAGCTGCTTTATATTGCGTATTCTGATATTGATTGACTCATGCACTTGTCCGTATTTCCGCTTACTCTGTTATCATATAATTTATAATCTTATCAGTATTTCTGTTTACTCTGATAATTCCTGTTCTTGTCAGTATTTCTGCTTACTCTGGTAATTCATGATCTTGTTAGTAATTCTGCTTATTTCGATATTATACGATTTATGGATTACCAGTATTTTTGGTACCATATGATGATGGCATTGTATTGAATACTTGACACTTACCTTGTGCACACACTTACACCACCCTCTAAGCTTTCTATAAGCTTATGTACGATAGATGCGTGCAGGCGATGTTAGGTGGCAGCAGTGTTGAGCTTGGAGCGTGCGACAATCTTTTGGAGATTGATTCTCAATATTATGTATTTCCCTTTCAGCATTGTATTCAAATGATTATATTAGTCGATATGTGATGATGATGTTGCCTTTGTGAATTGGGTAATCTTGTGGTTATGCTTATTATGAGTTAAATGTACATTGGAAAATCCTCCTTATAGGATCCCAGGATCGGAATCTTGCGTATGGACGCTAGGAGCCGAGAATGGGGTACTATGGAGGCTGTCGGCACCGGATTCGGCGATCGAGATTCCTATGAATCCGATCTCCGGGTTTGGGGCATGACAAGTAGCCAATCCGTTCCCTGGATGAATCCCATACCACCTAATCCCTTCTAATCCCACCGCCCAAACAGGCCCTTAGCGTCACTACGCAATCCGCTTCCCTCTCTTTGAGTATGCATTCCGCTCTCCCTCCACTTCTCTCTCTCTCAGTACGCAATCCGCTCTCCCTCCCTCCCTCTCTCGTCGGTAGCAAATCCGCGTCCCCCTCTCCTCTCTCTCTCTCGCCCTCCTCTTCCCTCTCTCTCTCTTAACCTGTCAGTAGCTAATCCGCGTCCCCCTTTCCTCTCTCTCTCGCCCTCCTCTTTCTACTCCAAACACTAACCCATCATCCACCGACGATGTCCATAGTCTTCCCCATCTGCGGTAGTAGTGGATCTTGTCCTAATGCATGGCCGCCCAACCTCCATCAACAACAGCTACCATCACAAGAGGCTTCTCGTCCCTCATTGTCAACAACAGCCACCATCAAATCGAAGGTACTCTCTTGATCTCTCTTCCTTCATCTCTGTCTATCTCACTTCCCCTTTTGATTTGAGGATTTTAGGGCTTACAGATTTGAGGATTTTAGGGCTTACAGATTTGGGGATTTTAGGTCTTACAGATTTTGGGGATTTTAGGGCTTACAGATTTGAGGATTTTAGGGATTTTAGGGCTTACAAATTTGGGGATTTTAGGGCTTACAGATTTTGGGGATTTTAGGGCTTTCAGATTTGGGGATTTTAGGGCCCCAAGAATGTCATGTGCAGATAAAAGCCCCTATTGTATTATATATTAGCCGTTATTGGGAAAAATGGTCTTTTGAAAATAGAGGTTGTTGTTTCACATGCATTTTTCATGACCTAACAAATGTAGAGTGACCCTCCTGTCTAAATTGGCTATTACCACTGGGGTTTTCTAAACCTTCAATTTTTTTTTTTTTTGGTATTTATTAAATACGTTTTAAATCAAGTTATGAACCAGATTAGTTGTCTATTTGTCTCATGGACTATAATCCACCTGATGAGCAGAGTGGTCTTGAGTTTTTTTTGGCTAGAATGTCTACAAGGAGAATGAAAAGAAATTGTTGTTGGATTGTAATAGTGGGTAGTAGGGCAACTGGAAAGTTAACTGCTGGATATGGAATCCTTGAGCAGGGGTAAATTCTTGCATTTGGGGGCCATGGAAAAGGTAAGAAATGGATTCCAGCTCTGTAACGCCCTGAAATTCGGGGGTCGAGTATGAACTCGACTCCCGAGTTCCAATGCATCACTTATGCAACATACATAATGATGGTTAAATGTTGTTTGAGTTAGAACAATAAATATGAATGAGATTATGCCAAAAACAGTAATTCATACTCCAGTTCAGTTGTATAAAGGCAAGCGGAAGACTGAAATTGTATATTTAAGGTATGTAAAGAAACAAAACTTTTTGTGAACAACAGAGTATGAACACTAACTGAGTACCCAAATACATGTACTATTTCTGAGTCAAAAATCAAAATACAATCTAAAAGATGAGTCCTGAAGTCCCCGCGATGCAGTCGGCCTAAGCATAGCCGTCAGAGTACTGCATAAATGAGAACTCATCCCGGTCCTCGTCGAAATCAGCTCGGCTCCTGAACCGTCGCGCAGTCTATACCATGAATAGAAGTCCTGGTTGGTGTTGCAAACACCGTCCCGTAACGTGGGAGTGAGTAGCTAACTCAGTGGAACAATAAAGCATAGGTTAACATGTTATCAATCAATCAAGCAGTAATGATAAAGCAGTACAAATCAAACAAGTTTAACTACTCTTGATAAATGCAAGAATGAAATGACATGATGATGTATGCCCTTGCCAAACCACCCTCATGCGACAACATCTTACATTCGCGAATGCATAACTCCCTCAGTGCCCCACATCTACTAGGGACATGCGGTGCAATGATGCGCATGATTTCCGAGTTGTTATTAGTCCGTTTCAAACAGCAATATTGAGAAACTAAGGTACCTCCCTTGTATCATTCCCAAACATGATCCATTCTAGGGTCGTCAGTCCTAGTTAATCTCATACGATATTATGGTTTGAGAGGCGTAGCGAAGGCATCACAAAGGGCTCGTCACCCGTCAAGACGGATACAGATCTCACCGTATGCGGCTCATTCATCGACCGTCGGCTCGAGTACGGGTCTCACCGTACTCGGCTCAATCACTAGCCGTCACTCGAATACTGTGTCTCACCGTACTCGGCTCAACTCATACTCTAGTTCTTTGTGAAAGACTCGTCGCTAATCACTGCACCTTGGAGTATACTCGAAGATACTACAGAGGACTTGTCGCCCGTCAGCACGAGTACAGGTCTCACCGTACTCGGCTCTCGTTGTAAGTATAGACAGCTCGAATACAGTGTCCCATACCACCGTATTCGGCTCATGAGTTTGGGTTGCTCAATGGTCACTATGGGGAGGCACATGGCCCCAGCATAGGCCGACAGCTCGGCCACGGTGTCCCATACCACCATGTCCGACTCATGAGTCTTAGCGGATCGAGGTACCATGGTTAACGGGATTGCCACTGGGAAGTTTGGTACCCTAGGTTCAAACAGTAATGACCAGACATGGTGAACACACATTCGACATATCGGGTTAATTGACGAGCCTGACTAGCTCGAGCGCACAACAAGTTGGGCGATGTGAAGCGCAAGAGCACTCCGTGTGGCCAACCACTATCGCCAACCGAAGTACGACTCGGGTTCGTCAGACACATCCATTGTGGCGACAATCTCAGCCACAATCTCAAGTCTGGTACGGAATGTTTGGACTATAGATATAGTCCCAAACTCAAACAGTTCTCATCAATAGCATGTGGAGTTAAGCATGATAAACAAAGTAACACAAACATGCTAGGAGGCATGTCATAAAGCATGTTATAAAGCAAGATATAAAGCATGTTATAAAGCATGATATAAAGCATGTTATAAAGCATGTAATAGAGCACTATACAGATAGGGATACAAATACATATACATCATATGTGAGTGGTTGTAGTAAACAACCACATGGAGGAAATCCTACATGTCTCTAAGGTAGTCGAGAATTCCATCTCAGCACCGACCTACGGTGCAAACATCCAAGCATTCACTCTCACAAGCATTTACACAAACACTTAGAGTATGCTATTTCAACATACATGACGTATATTAGTAAAACATGTATTAGGGCTATTCTTTCGCTAAGCTAGCATTTTATCCGCGTATATCGTAATCATACAGCAAATAATCATGACAATTGCGTTTCCAAAATTTACAGGTATACGATATTTATAGAATACACAATTTCAACATACGTAGTATTTACAAGAGAACATGTATTACGGCGATTCTTTTCGCCAAGAAATTAATTTATACGCACATAATATATTTATACAACAATTAATCATGACAAACACATCGCTAAAATATACACGTATATGGTACTTCTTACAATACCGTATTTCTACATACATGGTGTATATTAGCAAACATGTATTTAGGCGAACCCTTTCGCCAAATGAGTATTTTATCCATACATCATATATCCATACGACAAATAAACATGTCAAATACATTTCCATAAAAAATACGTATACGGTATTTTATACGAATACCTAGAGTATGTGAAATTCCAAATTCTACAATTCTAATTGAAACAGAAAACGGAAAGCACTTTGTACATGTGCAATTGCATACAGATCATGAATCTACCATTATCGGACATTGAAAGTGTTGAAAACTGCAACCTATACACCTAAAGTCCTCACCTTTCACCTTGGAATCTCAACAAATCAGCAAGGTTGGATGAGCTTCCGTATTCAGTAGTTTTCTAGCCTAAGGAGTGAAATCAGTTAGCTATTTCACAACCTAAAGCATATACACCTCAAATCAGATCTAGGGTTAGGGTTTCTCACCTTAAAACGGAGTCGGTGACGTCGGAAAAACGTCAAGGAAGGGGTGGTGCAGCCCGTTGGATGATCTACAACAGTAGGAGGAAAATTCTCCCACAAATCCCAAGCTTTTCTCTCATTTCTCTCTCTCTCTCTCTAGGGTTTTATCCCAAATTCGTATGGCTGTGAGAGGGGCTGTTCTAAGGCCCTTATATAGCCAAAAACCTCCCCGGAATAGACTCCGGTTCAAGAGGTACGACTATTATAGGTATTTCGGCACTTTTCCACCTCAAAAGAGTGTTTCTGGCGGCCCACCTTGAGCCAAACGTCAAACTTAAGCTCACAACTCATGGATCTACGTGGGATTACGTTTTCGACTCGATCGGATTCCCAGATCACACGGGGCGGACCACTTTCAGTTGAACGGTCAGTGGGCCACGATCCGAAATTCCAAGTACATGTAAATGTTCCTGAAATTTTTCCTGATCCGAGGGTGTAATTTGATCTGATTCCGACGGTCTGGTTGCTTAATACTGATCCACAACCGAATGGTGTCAGATCACTATTCCAGATATTTATTTTGTAAAGGAAAGAGTGATTTTCACACTCCCTCACTCCGGACTCAAGCGAATAGCTGTGGGACATCGACTGGACCTGATTTCCGAGGTGGTTGTCAAGCCCAGTGAGGCGGTCCTATTTCCTTAACTTCGTTTGAATCGGACTTCCGATGTGCGGTCTAGACCTAATACGAAGTTTCATTTCATTCCCGAGAGCAGCCGGGAAATGAGTTTGATCCTAAACTTTAGGGTAACCTAGAGTCAATGATTTGGCAAGTTTTGGGTCTTGCAGATCGTATTTAAAGCGATCCCAACGGATTTCATGGCTAATCGAGTTTTGCACTTAGTTAACTTTGTTAAATTTCCATAGGATTTAATCCTAATTGATTTCTGGTCGAGGTGGTACTCGAGCCAAAGTACGGAAATTTACGGGTCGTTACAAGCTCAAAGAATCCAGGGAAATGAATTCCCTCCCAACTGTTATATTTTTTAAAAATCATATTGAAAAATGATGCCAGCACACTTCAACAGAATCACATTCCCAGTTAGTTCTTCAACAGCTGGTTTCCTACCAATTACATTGGTACTTGCCAAACATGACTGAGAATCGGTTTCTCGAGAATTGGTTTCCTGGAAGCAAATTCTTTAGTAGCATTTAAATTCCACGTTGTCAAACGAACCCTAAAGAATGTCGTTGGCTGGCAGAAACCATAGGGCATTACTGCTTCTCTTGTTAGGTCTGAATCTTTATATTGGGGATGCCTTGTCCCTTTGTGTAATATTTTCTTGCTTGCTTGAAATAATATCAGTTTATTCATGCCATAAAGATGGTTTGTCTATTCCAGAAGTTGTTAGGAGGCTTAATTAGTGGGTGGCTCCTTTGTCACGCTGCACCTGATTTCCTGTGTCTGTGTTTCTGGTTGTCTGGTTGAACTGTTTGTTTCATTGAGAGATGTGCAAAATTGATTGGCAACAAGTCATCATCATCATCTAAGCCTTGTCCCAACTAATTGGCTGTGTTGAGGGTCAAATATTGCATATCAGACCCCGATTACTGCCAGATTTTACATACACAATAATGCTTAATGGAGTATTTTAATTGTGTTTTGTTGTAGGATTCAATCAGGAGCGTTGACTGAAAACTGATAGTAAAAATGTGAATTTCGCACTCTGATGTCACAAAGGCAAGGGACGAACCCCAGGGGATTAAGAGCGACGAATTTACACGCCAGAGATCCGAGGAAATTGAGAAACTGAAGCTCAAGTGTCCCGAAAGTCAGCCAGAATGCACGATCACAGGGTTCCCACCATCCGTTCAGATCAAAACTCCATACATGACTTGAGGACTCTAAATGAACCGTACACGTCGAAATTCATCCATCGGTTCACCGCGGAAGCAGCCCAACAGACAAATCAGCCGTTAAACAGTCAATTCTGGGCCCACCTGACACCTGGATCTGCTTCAAAATTGGTATCAACGCGTTAAATGAGCTGAGGAAATGAATGGATGGAATGGATTTTAACCAAGCATCACAGTGGACCTCGCATGTACATCGCATGTACATGGGGTATCCGATGCCCGAGCCGCACAGGACGGTCAGCCCGGTCAAAGACGGGCTGACCCGTCGTCTTTCATTCGCAGCGATAGCGGATGCTGGTGCGTCCGCTGATTTTTAACAGTGGGCCACCACGGTCCACTTTCTGGAGGATCTAAATCGTCCATCAGATCCCTAGGGAGGTTCTTATCACTGCCTAGAGGGCAGAATTGCAAACAATTTCGAGGATCAAAATCCAACCGTTCAAACGGACAACCGACGGTGGAGTGGGAAATCAAGTGGGCCACACTGAAATTAACAAATCTCGTCCTTCCTGGATGGTTTTTCATCCTGAAGATAATGGATGGCTTGGATTCTTCAAACGACGTCGAACGTGGACCCCACCAACATCACTGCGAGCCCTGTTTCCGCGTCCGACCGCTGCTTGGATTCTGTGGTTGTTGTACGACCACGATGATCGTCGAAGGGACAATCTGGGCCGTTAATTCGTCTCGTGGGGCGATAAATACCCACGCCTAGGTGGCAGAATTTTAAGATATCACAAATATCGGTTTTTCACCGTCAAACGCAAGATGGACGGCGATACAAAAGATCAAGTGGGCCGCACCGATTTCACTTCAAAAACACTCTTTCCCAGACGGTTTTTCATCCTGAAGCCATTGAATGGAGTGGATTTTTTATATCAACGATGAAGTGGACCCCGCCGTCAGCGCTGCGTAAACAGATAAGATTCTGTTTCGCAGCGGATCGCTGTCCGGGTTTTGTGGCCCACTGTGGGAGCTTGGTGGTGATCGGATGGTCCATCTGGACCGTCCAAACTTAGCCCATGGCATGGTCGACCACCCCCATGAAGCCTGAATGGCTTGGATCTTGCACGTGGAGCTCATGTAGCCGGAAATCCCTTCAAACGCAAGTGGTTGTGATTTTCACTGCATAACGTGCGTACGCATTACGCACGATTTCTTCCCTTGCTGTTATTATAAAAGAGAGAGAGAGAGAGAACAGGAGAAAGGGGGAGAACGGCTGGAGATCTGGGGTAGCTTGGAGACAGTCTGAGACGGGGAGCAAGAGCTTGGATGGCGATTTTGCTAGGAGTTCGGCTGGGAGCTTGGATACAGAGAGAGTAATATTTTTTATTTCTACTGGTTTCTGATTTTATCCTTTTAAGATGATTAGCCCAATCATGTGTGGCTAAATCCTCTTAGCTAGGGCTAAGAGGTGAAGCTTGTAGCGTGATGGGAGGCCTCTTTGCTTGTGCCTTTGTTTAGACTGGATTGATGTTGATTTGGGTTTTATTTAAGGGAATGTTTTCAGTCTTTAATGGTCTGTTGTGACTGAAATTACAATGGGTCTGCGATGGCTTTGAGCATGTTCTTTTCTTCTTTATGTTTATGACGTCAGGAAGCCCTGTTGTTCACCATCGTCTCCTGGGCATGGTCAGATGACGGTACCCTTTCCTAACCTTCATAAACACGTTGATTGGTTGGTAATTAGTTTAATTTTGTTGTTTGCTTTGTCTCCTGGGCATGGTTTGGTGATGGAATCCATTCTAATTCACATACCTCTCATCTCTTGAAAACTATTTCAACGGCAGTTCAGTCTAATTTCCCTGATTTTTACTCCAGGCATAAGATCTCCCTGATCTCGACAAGTGGATCCTCTGAATCCCTAATTTCCCTTCTCTGAATTTTCTTCTCAGTTTAGATTAATATTTCATCATTATTCTTCAAATTACACTCAATTTAGATATCATCTCATTCTAGTTCTAGTTCTAGTTGGTTTCAGATAACGTACAGGTTTCAGTCCCTTGGGATTCGACCTCGATCTTACCGAGTTATTACTACATCACAACCCTATACTTGGGGAGTGAACAAGTTTTTGGCGCCGTTGCCGGGGACTGACGGCTACGATTTTCTGAAATTAATTGGATTTAGAGTTAGTTTAAGATTAGGATTTTACTAATTTTAATTTTTAATTTTGTTTTCTATTTGATTCATAGAACTAACCTATTTCCTATTCTGTAGGTTGTTAGGATAGAACTTCTAATTTGGTAAACTCTTTCTAATTTTCTAGATTTTCTAACTCTTTAGATTTGGTTTACTTCAGAAACTAACTTATTTTGTTTTATTTTGCAGGTCTTTAGCTTAAGGACTCCAATTTGGTAATCTCCTTCCAACCCTCTCTTCCTTCTAGATTTTCATTTTTCTTAGGATTAGATTTAGAATTTGATTGAGGGCTGCGAGTGTTTCATGCCCAAGTGGGCCCGTGATGACACTCGACGTCTCTTGACTGAAGGAGGATTAGTTGAGGGGTTGACTGTCCATCGCAGGACTAAACACCGCTCGAATTCCCCTGAGTTAATTGAGGTTATGGCTGCAAATCAACCTCAAGCACTACCTCAACATGTGGATGAGGAAGTACATGAGGTTATGACTGCAAATCAACCTCAAGCACTACCTCAACATATGGATGAAAATGAGGTGCATCAAGCACCCCCACCTCGTACTTTACGGGATTATTTACAACCGGCGGGGTGTGAGTACGCCCTCATGCATGATTTTTCCTGAAAACACAGGACAGATGGACATCAAGCCAGGAGTTATCCAACTCTTCCTAAATTCCATGGGCTTGAATCAGAAAGTCCATACTTACATTTGAAAGAGTTCAATGAGATTATAGCCACCTTATACTTTCCCAATGTATCCGAGGATACAATCAGGCTGAAACTCTTTCCTTTTTCCTTAAAAGAGAAGGCTAAGACGTGGTTACATTCACTGCGTCCTAGATCCATTGGCACATGGAATGATTTGCAGAGGGAATTCATAAAGAAATTTTTCCCACACCATAAAACGATTACCCTCAGAAAAGTAATCATGAACTTCGCCCAAAAGGAAGATGAAACATTCTACCAATGTTGGGAAAGGTTCAAGGATCTTGTCAGTTCATGCCCACAACACGGTTTTGAAATGTGGCGCATTACAAATTTTTTCTATGATGGACTGACATCTTCCATGCGCCAACTGGTCGAGACAATGTGTAATGGAGAATTCATGAATAAAGAAGTCGATAAGGTATGGGATTACCTCGATAGACTTGCCGAAAATGCACAATCTTGGGACCATTACCTAAAATCAAACACCACGTCTAGGCCAACTCAATCTAAGGAGAAAGGTGGAGTATATCTCCTGAAAGAAGAGGATGATGTAAACTTTAAAGTGACTAATCTCATGCGACGAGTCGAGGCCATGGAAGGAAAGAAGGATAAGGTTAATGAAATTGTTTGCGGCATCTGTGATTGTAACATTCACACAACTGAAAATTGTCCTACCATATCTGCCTTTCGAGGAGTGTTAAATGAGCAAGCCAATGCCGTAAATAACTATCAAAGACCTTTCAATGGATCTACCTCCAATACATACAATCTTGGTTGGAGAAATCATCCAAATTTTAGTTGGAGGAATGGACAAACTGCTACCCCTCAAAGTTTCTTCAATCAAAATCCAAATCAGGGGAAACCTTAAGAAGAACCGGTTCAAAATTCCATACAAGAGCTGACTCAGGCAGTGCGTGGACTTACAGACTTTATGCAAAAAATAGATTCACGTATGACGGTTATAGAAAAGGGGATGCTTCCTGCACAACCGCTCCCCAATCCTAAACCGCAATACGAGATAAATGATCCCAGCTCTTCAAATCAAATGGGACACGCTAAATCCATCACCACTCTTAGGAGTGGGAAGATCATTGATAAAACCCTTCCGGTTAGGCCCGAAAAGCCTCAAGAACCAGAAGAGGACAATAATGATGGATCTCGTGATGTCCCACAAAATTTAGAACCGGAACTTCTAGAGAAGCCGCTTGCTCGTTCCCCCAACGGTTGGTTGCACCAAAACGTCTTTCTAACTCTCGGGATATTCTCGGAGGTGTTGAAACAAGTGAAAGTCAACATTCCTCTACTTGATGTCGTAAAAAAAAGTTCCTCTATATGCAAAATTTCGAAAGACCTATGCACGAACAAAAGACAGCAAAGCATTCAAAAGAAGATCTTCTTGACCGAGAAAGTGAGTGCCATCCTGAAGCAAGACGTGCCGCAGAAATTCAAGGATCCCGGTAGCCTAACCATATCATGTGTAATCGGGAACCATCGAATTGATCACGCACTTCTTGACTTAGGAGCGAGCGTCAATCTGATTCCCTACTCAGTACACAAACAGTTAGGACTGGGTGAGTTAAAACCTACCCTAACCACACTACAACTTGCCGATCGAACTGTTCGTGTACCAAGAGGGATTATTGAGGATGTGTTAGTCCAAGTCGATAGATTTTACTACCCTGTAGATTTTATCATCCTGGACACCGAACCCATCAACAACATGAGCACTCAGATTCCCGTCATTCTTGGTCGCCCATTCCTTGCCACGTCAAATGCAATCATCAATTGCAGGAATGGTGTCATGACTATGTCTTTTAGAAATTTGACATTGGAGTCAAACATCTTTTTCAATAACGGCAAAGAACGAGAGGGATGATGACGATGTCCACGACATTAACATGATCGATACTTTCGTGGAAGATAGGACACCCCTTACCTTATCCTCTGATCCTCTAGAGACGTGCTTGGCCCACTCCCATGAGTTTGATGATGATATGATTAGGGAGACGTGTGCCTTGCTTGATACTGCACCGGTACTTGAAGTTAACCGGTGGAGGCCACAATTTGAAGAATTGCCACAAACTGATGTAGTGCCTCTACCGTCTAACCTCAAGGCACCGAAGCTTGACCTAAAACCTTTGCCCTCTGATTTGAAATATGCCTATTTAGGTCAAGATGAGACATACCCGGTGGTGATCTCTGCCCACCTGGAGAAAGAACAGGAGAGTATGCTCATATCTACTCTCATTGAGCATAAAGGAGCCCTAGGATGGACAATAGCGGACCTCAAGGGAATCGATCCCTCGATTTGTACTTACCACATATATCTTGAGGAAAATGCGAAGATAGCTCGGCAACCACAACGTAGACTAAATCCAAACATGAAGGAAGTGGTTAAGGCCGAGGTTCTCAAACTATTGGATGTGGGTATCATATACCCTATATCTGATAGTCAATGGGTGAGTCCAACTCAGGTGGTTCCTAAGAAGTCTGGAATCACCATCGTAGCCAATGCTAATAATGAACTCGTGCCGACTAGAGTCACTACTGGTTGGAGGATGTGCATTGACTACAGGAAGTTAAATACCGTCACGAGGAAGGATCACTTTCCTTTGCCCTTCATCGATCAAATCTTAGAAAGGCTAGCTGGTCATTCCTATTACTGTTTCCTTGACGGGTATTCGGGCTACAATCAGATTGAAATCGCCCTTGAGGACCAGGAAAAGACCACATTTACATGTCCCTACGACACCTTTGCTTACCGAAGGATGCCATTTGGACTATGTAATGCCCCTGCCACCTTTCAGCGATGTATGCTAATTATTTTTTCTGATATGGTAGGGCAATATCTAGAGGTCTTCATGGACGATTTCTCTGTCTATGGTTCATCTTTCAGCAAGTGCTTGGAAAGTCTTAAATGTGTGCTGAAAAGATGTGAAGAAAAGAACTTGGTACTTAATTGGGAGAAGTGCCATTTCATGGTTCATAAGGGGATTGTCCTTGGACATATAATCTCGTCCAAGGGAATTGAGGTAGATAAGGCAAAAATCGATCTTATCTCTAACCTGCCTCCACCCAAGAACATCAGGGACGTGCGATCCTTCTTAGGACACGCATGATTTTACAGGCGATTCATAAAGGACTTTAGTCTTCTCTCTCGTCCTTTATGTAATCTTCTTCAAAAGGATGTTCCATACGAGTGGACTGAGCAATGCCATGAAGCTTTCACCAAGCTTAAAGGCATGTTAACCACTGCACCCATCATGCAGCCACCCGACTGGAGCCTTCCTTTTGAGCTTATGTGCGATGCTTCTGATTATGCTCTTGGAGCGGTGCTAGGTCAGAGAAAAGATAAGAGGCCCTACGTCATCCATTATGTGAGTAGGACTTTAAATCCTGCCCAAGTGAACTACTCGACTATAGAAAAGGAACTTTTAGCCGTAGTGTTCGCCTTGGACAAATTTAGGTCCTACCTGATCAGATCCAAGATCATTATCTATACAGATCATGCGGCACTGAAGTATCTTCTTTCTAAGAATGATTCTAAGCCCCGCCTGATACGATGGATTCTTCTACTCCAAGAATTTGATTTGGAAATTAAAGATAAAAAGGGAGTAGAGAACGTAGTGGCCGATCACCTTTCTCGCCTTAATACCTCTGATTCCCTTGAGACGACCCATATCAATGACATGTTCCCTGATGAACAACTGTTCAGAGTCTCCCATTCTCCTTGGTTCGCTGATATTGCTAATTATCTTGCTACAGGTTCCATACCGACACATTGGACTGCACAAGATAAAAAGAAATTTTTCACTGAGGTGCGCAACTTCTTCTGGGATGATCCATATCTGTTTAAATATTGCCCAGACCAAATCTTGAGGAGATGTGTGCTAGACGATGAGCATCAGAGTGTCATCTCCTTTTGTCACTCACAGGCCTGTGGTGGTCACTTTTCTGTAAAAAAGACCACGGCCAAGATTCTGCAGTGTGGCTTCTATTGGCCCACTATGTTCAGGGACACTCATGAGTTTTGCAAAGCTTGTGAGCGTTGTCAGAAATTGGGAGCATTGTCCCGTCGAAATATGATGCCCTTGAATCCCATTCTTATCATAGAGGCATTTGATTGCTGGGGCATCGATTTCATGGGACCATTCCCCCAATCTTATGGGAATTTATATATTTTGCTTGCCGTAGACTATGTCACTAAATGGGTCGAAGCGATTCCATGTCGAACTAATGACCATCGCACAGTCATTAAATTCTTAAAAGAAAACATCCTTTCCCGATTTGGAACGCCTCGAGCCATTATCAGTGATGGGGGCTCACACTTTTGTAATAGGCCATTCGAGAGTTTAATGAAGAAATATGGTATCTCTCATAAGGTGAGCACCCCATACCACCCACAGACAAGTGGGCAAGCTGAGATTTCTAATAGGGAGATCAAACACATTTAGGAGAAAACGGTTAACCCTGACCGTAAGGATTGGTCAATTCGATTGACTGATGCCTTATGGGCATACCGTACTGCTTTTAAAACCCCTATTGGAATGTCTCCCTTTAGACTCGTCTATGGGAAGGCTTGCCACTTGCCTGTGGAGTTGGAACATAGAGCCTACTGGGCAATCAAAAATTTGAATTTCAATCTGAACAACGCTGGCTCGCTACGCAAACTTCAATTAAATGAACTTGAAGAAATCCGGAACGATGCATACGAGAATTCGAGAATTTACAAGGACAGGATGAAGGCGTTTCATGACCAACATATTCTACGAAAATCATTCACGCCAAATCAGAAAGTCCTTTTGTATAATTCTCGATTACATCTTTTTCCGGGTGAGCTTCGATCTCGTTGGACCGGCCCTTACATTATTGTTACTGCTTATCCTCATGGGGCCATCGAGATAAGAGATCCCGACAATGGCAAGGAGTTTAAAGTAAATGGACATCGTTTAAAGCCATTTGTCGAGAAATTTGATTCAGAGGACATGTCCATGCCTCTGACTGATCCTGTTTACCAGGACTGATCTCGTAGTCTGATGGAGGTATAGGTAGGTTTATCGCTTTCATAGGATTAGGGTAGTTGCTTTGGTCTGGCTGAAGACATTAAACTTTGCGCTCCTAGGAGGCAACCCAGCTTTTCCATTTATTTCATTTTCCTAGTTAGTTCAATGTTTGTGGGTAACATTACTGCAAACCCTCACGAGACTATAACTCGTCCACTAGGGGTAACCTAGGGGTTTAAAGGCTTGTTGCATATGCTAAATGCAATCGAGAGCACCTGCGAAAGTGGTATAGATAGGATTTTATTTTTGTTATTTTTGTTCTACTTTCTCTCTCGTGCTGACCGGATTCCATACTGCGATCTCTTGGAAAGTCTCTCACGATTCATCATCCAGTACTATCTTCCCATCACTTCACATTTACTTTT
Source organism: Magnolia changhungtana (assembly GCA_030180095.1). Classification (NCBI taxonomy): domain Eukaryota; kingdom Viridiplantae; phylum Streptophyta; class Magnoliopsida; order Magnoliales; family Magnoliaceae; genus Magnolia; species Magnolia changhungtana. Next base: position 1,322,836 of record JASAUF010000078.1, read on the forward strand.
GTTGTCCCATGTGCATTCCATGCTCATATCTTTTACATTGAGGACAATGTAGCTTTTAGGTTGACGGTGGGAGATTAGGTTACCTAATCAGTGTTTTTCTTAGTCTTGAGCAAAAATTGTGAAAATTTTTAAAATTTTCTGGACTTTCTAGTGAATTCGAAGTGATTTGACGACCATCTTTGATTTAGAATTTCAGGATATGGAAGGTTGGTGATTTACTACTCTTTGATTCAGTAGCTATTAGATGTCACAGTTAAGTTGAATTGTTAATCCATGATTAGAAGTTGTAAACATTGATTGAGTCATGATTTCACATACCACATCTCACTTACACATTGAGATTTCAGTTTGATATTGAATGATTAACTTGGTAATCACTGAGCATGAAAGAAACCAGCCTAAAAGATTTGGCCATCAGGGTATAAAAAGAGAATTACACCATGGGTTTGCTCCCTATAGGTGTGGATTCGATTTTCCATGATTAACAGTTAGACAGAGCTGGGCGACTAGTTTCACCATAGGTTTGCTCCCTATAAGTGAAAATTTGATTCCCATCTTGACATTAAAAAAAAAAAAAAAAACTAGAAAAATGAAAGAATGATCTGTGAGGCAAGTTTTGGTTATCATGAATTCTCTTGTTGATTACCAACGAAATCCTGAAATAAAGAATTGAATATTAATGTTGAAAGTCGGGATTACACTCTACACCCATGGAACTTAATGTTTAAAATTATTCTAGTTTATGGATTAATATTTGAACTTGATTATGAAATTCACCGTGCATGAGAGGCCAGGAGAAATTGATAATCAACATTCATGAATCTTAAGATTTCTCATATCTGGATTGTTTTTCAAAATATCACTCGGCTTCACAAGAATTGTCTCGTAATTCTCAACTTAATTTTTGCATATTTTGCTCGGGACTAGCAAAATGCTGGTTGGGGGTTGTGTTGAGGGTCAAATATTGCATATCAGACCCCGATTACTGCCAGATTTTACATACACAATAATGCTTAATGGAGTATTTTAATTGTGTTTTGTTGCAGGATTCAATCAGGAGCGTTGACTGAAAACTGATAGTAAAAATGTGAATTTGGCACTCCGATGTCACAAAGGCAAGGGACGAACCCCAGGGGACCAAGAGCGACGAATTTACACGCCAGAGATCTGAGAAAATTGAGAAACTGAAGCTCAAGTGGCCCGAAAGTCGCCTGTAATGCACGATCACTGGGGTTCCCACCATCCGTTCGATCAAAACTCCATACATGACTTGAGGACTCTAAATGAACCGTACACGCCGAAATTCATCCGTCGGTTCATCGCGAAGCCCAATGGACAGACAAATCAGCCGTTAAACAGTCAATTCTGGGCCCACCTGACACCTGGATCTGCTTCAAAATTGGTATCAACGCGTTAAATGAGCTGAGGAAATGAATGGATGGAATGGATTTTAACCAAGCATCACAGTGGACCTCGCATGTACATCGCATGTACATGGGGTATCCGATGCCCGAGCCGCACCGGACGGTCAGCCCGGTCAAAGACGGGCTGACCCATCATCTTTCATTCGCAGCGACAGCGGACGCTGGTGCGTCCGCTGATTTTTAACAGTGGGCCACCACGGTCCACTTTCTGGAGGATCTGAACCGTCCATCAGATCCCTAGGGAGGTTCTTATCACTGCCTAGAGGGCAGAATTGCAAACAATCTCGAGGATCAAAATCTAACCGTTTAAACGGACAACCGACGGTGGAGTGAGAAATCAAGTGGGCCACACTGAAATTAACAAATCTTGTCCTTCCTGGACGGTTTTTCATCCTGAAGATAATGGACGGCTTGGATTCTTTAAACGACGTCGAACGTGGACCCCACCAACATCACTGCGAGCCCTGTTTCCGCGTCCGACTGCTGCTTGGATTCTGTGGTCGTTGTACGACCACGATGATCGTCGAAGGGACAATCTGGACCGTTAATTCGTCCCGTGGGGCAACAAATACCCACGCCTAGGTGGCAGAATTTCAAGATATCACGAATATCGATTTTCCACCGTCAAACGCAAGATGGACGGCGGTACAAAGATCAAGTGGGCCGCACCGATTTCACTTCAAAAACACTCTTTCCCAGACGGTTTTTCGTCCTGAAGCCATTGAACAGAGTGGATTTTTTATATCAACGACGACGGCCCTGCAAGATCACATTGCGTAAATGCAGATAAGATTCATGTTTGCACGGATCGCTATCCGGGTTTTGCGGCCCACTGTGGGAGCTTGGTGGTGATCGGATGGTCCATCTGGACCGTCCAAACTTAGCCCATGGCATGGTCGACCACCCCTATGAAGCCTGAATGGCTTGGATCTTGCACGTGGAGCTCATGTAGCTGGAAATCCCTTTAAACGCAAGTGGTTGCAATTTTCACTGCATAACGTGCGTACGCATTACGCACGATTTCTTCCCTTCTTTGTTATTATAAAAGAGAGAGAGAGAGAGAGAACTTGAGAAAGGGGGAGGCCCACAAATGGAGATCTTGGGTAGCTTGGAGACGGTCCGAGATGGGGAGCAAGAGCTTGGATGGCGATTTTCTTGGGAGTTGAATTTGGGAGCTTGGATATAGAGAGTAATATTTTTTATTTCTCTCGGTTTCGATTTTATCCTTTTAAGATGATTAGCCCAATCATGTGTGGCTAAATCCTCTTAGCTAGGGCTAAGAGGTGAAGCTTGTAGCGTGATGGGAGGCCTCTTTGCTTGTGCCTTTGTTTAGACTGGATTAATGTTGATTTGGGTTTTATTTAAGGGAATGTTTTCAGTCTTTAATGGTCTGTTGTGATTGAAATTACAATGGGTCTGCGATGGCTTTAAGCATGTTCTTTTCCTCTTTATGTTTATGACGTCAGGAAGCCCTGTTGTTCACCATCGTCTCTTGGGCATGGTCAGATGACGGTACCCTTTCCTAACCTTCATAAACATGTTGATTGGTTGGTAATTAGTTTAATTTTGTTGTTTGCTTTGTCTCCTGGGCATGGTTTGGTGATGGAATCCATTCTAATTCACATACCTCTCATCTCTTGAAAACTATTTCAACGGCAGTTCAGTCTAATTTCCCTGATTTTTACTCCAGGCATAAGATCTCCCTGATCTCGACAAGTGGATCCTCTGAATCCCTAGTTTCCCTTCTCTGAATTTTCTTCTCAGTTTAGATTAATATTTCATCATTATTCTTCAAATTACACTCAATTTAGATTTCATCTCATTCTAGTTCTAGTTCTAGTTGGTTTCAGATAACGTACAGGTTTCAGTCCCTTGGGATTCGACCTCGATCTTACCGAGTTATTACTACATCACAACCCTATACTTGGGGAGTGAACAACTGACTACATTAATCCTTTTCTGCCATTCTACTCTATCAGGGGCCATAACTTTGGTTATCCTATAGGTCATCAAGTCTTTTCTTACTACCTCTACCCATGTCCTTTTAGGCCTCTTCCCCTTGCCATTTTATAGCCTTCAACTTGTACAGACTCACTCCTAATCGGCACAGTTCTTGGTCTCCATTTTACATGACCAAATCATCCAAGTCAACTTTCCCTCATCTTATTACCTATTGGTGATGATACTCTTGAATCCTCGCATGCGTTTGTTTTAATTCTATCAATCCTTGTTTTACCACTCATACATCTCAACATTCTTGTTTTAGCTACACATCACACTATGTACATTTTGTTCCTTAACTGTACAACAGTCATAAATCATTGTTGGTCTTATAGCCACCCTATAAAGTATCCCTTTTACCATGAGTGATACAAGATGATCACATAAAACTCCAAAGACACATCTCCATTTCTTCAACCCTGTTTGAATTTTATGGGCAAAATCCTTCTCAATCTCTCCACTTATGAATTCCTGACCCAAGATATTGATAAATATAAAAAAGAAAAATAGTATGAACTAATAATAGTTCTAGTGTAGACATATATCAATGGTTTGGAATATAGCTGAAAATGAGGGTACCACATAATACCCAGTTTCGTTGAGGTACCAGGCCAAACATGATGCGAGGATGGAGTTTACACTCATTATGGGAGTATCAAACGTGGTTTTGATACTCTGCCATGTTGCAGTATCATAGGATGAAGCTGGATTGCAATTTTTTGCTTCCCTCAGCACAATGAAATTCTTATTCAGCTTGTTGCTACATGGAGTCGTGGAAACAACGTATCTGTATGGTAAGAATAACTTGGAAATCAAGTTTATAGCCATGGACATACTCGCTTGAGTCTCCTCCTGAAGGTTGCATTGTAGGAGGCACATATAAATGAGCCTGAGAAGTAGGCTTCTACCTGTCTTGTGCATGAATCCATGTTTTCCTATTAGGGAATCTGGCTTCTTCTTCTTCTTCTTCTTCTTCTTCTTTTCATCAATTTAGTTCGAAATTTGTGTCTATTTTTATTGATTCTGATAATGGGTTTGTGATTTCTCTCTAATTTACTCAATTGTTCTCTATTGTTAATTTATCATGTTTGAGTGTTCTTATATTTGTTTGATGTTTGTCACCACTAGTTTCAAGGCCTGAAGAGACTGCACCTCCCAAATCTCCTATATAGAGAAAAGTCCCTCCTATTCCACCTCCTGGATTCTATCCTCAGCATGTGATGGACCGTGACCAATATGCTTCTATGGTTCCCTCACTTGGTTTGTCGTTCTTTCTTTTCTTTATTAATTTTCTTCACGTAATAGGTTTCCTAAGTTGTATTACACTGTTAAAGTAGAGCAAAGGTGGGTTACGGTTATTCCTTCTTGTGGTAGGTTCAGCTACACAGTATCCGTTCCTTGGCAGTTCGGCTAATTTGAATCTGCAACAACAAGTTGCTGGAAATAGCAGCCATACGATGTCTACCAACTTGTGTTTGTGTGGTCTCACATGTAGCCAGTTGAAACATTGTATTATCATCCAGGTGGTGCATAATTGCCTACTTATTGTCTGTGTAAGTCTGTATGACCTCCAATCCATCCAATTGGTTTGCCCCACCATGAAGATCACTTGGTGCAAAAGTCTGAATTATCCACTCATCAAGCGGTCATACTTGTACATAGGACCAGTTTAGCGGTTGTCCATTGTTTTTTGTGGTTCACATGATGAGGGGATTGGTCTGATTTTTGCATCAGGTGTTCTTTGTGGTGGGGCCAAGCAATGAGTGCATCATCACAGTTTTTGCATTTATGTATTTCTATTTTGTTGATGAATTACTTTACTATGAATAATTGCACATCATTTTTAGGCTTTAACCAGATATTTAATTTGTACTCTCGAGATTTTATAGGTGATGCTGCTTGTACATTTCAGGCGATTGATGAGAGAGTTTACACATGTGCATGACCAAGCTATTCATCCAAGTTGCTTAAACTATATCTAAGCTGTGCAAGTTTACATTTTTTTTTTGTTGAGATTCCATTTGGCTTAAACTATATTCTAGTTCCTTTTTAACAAGCAGCTTAAACTATATCTAAGCTGTGCCAGTTTACATCTCATTGCTTTAGAGATGAGTTAATAGCTGAAAAATGATAACATGAGAATGGCCTATACTACTGTATGCATTTGGTACCAATTCTTAATGTTGGCAACTCACCCACCCTGCACCTTGCATACCTGTACCTCTCCAAAGGTCACACTGATTGGATGATCTTAACTGTCTGAAATTGCCATTGGATTTGGACCATTTTCTTTTTGACTATCCTGAGGAACTTTGAGTTGTACTATTCTTTTAAAACATCTATATGCTTCAATCTCCTTTGATCTGCACTCAAACCTATTGTGTTGAAGGGCACATCCATTCTGTTGGGTAGAACACTTATTTTAATATCACAATGATTGGATAATCTCAACCATCTGATATTACTGTTGAATTTAGACCATTTTCTTTTTGATCAAGGTATTAAGGAACTTTGAGTTACACTCCTCTTTCTTAAACGTGTACATTTTTTCTTAACCTCGAGTTACACTCTTCTTCTTCTTCTTCTTCTTCTTCTTCTTTTTCCACATTGACATGTTTTAATCCCACCTTGTGTATTGTAGGCCACATCCATTCAATTTGGTATAGATCCCTTTTGTTAATTTTACACAAGTACACATTTGTTAAAATATCATTGTAAAGCCTTTTCTTGTAAAAAACTCATTCTGAGAAGGTAGCGTTCACTGTGATGGAACTTCATAGCATGCTTTTTATCATATAATTTCGTTGTGAACAAGGAACTATAGTGAGTAGAATTTGATGATTCCACCATTGCTGCAGATCCTTCTGATGCCCACACGATTAGCTAGTCCTTTCCCCATACGTATGGTCAGCCGTTGGCTCACATCCTGAGAGCAACTGCCAAGGTCTCTGAGGCTCAAATCGTCACCAACTTGACAGAAAGACAAATAGCATCAGTGGCTACAGATTGCAGCATGGATTTAAACAAGGTTCAAGGTGCCGTCAACAATACTAATGGAATCCTCTAGGTCAGATTGTTGATTGGACTTGATTTTATTTAAATGATCTTGATAATCCATTTTATTTAAATGAGCAGACCCGGATATGCGTCGGAACTATCCGGATGGATGATGAATGTATTTGCGAAGGTAAATGAAAATAAAAAACTTATAATATATATATATATATATGTTATCAATGGAGGATACCTTGTTTAGGGAGACATGAAATTCTTGTAGCTTATGATATGGTGCCCCAATATTGGTTGTATGTTACTAGTATGTAGTAGATAATATGTCACGCCCCAGACTCGGTAACCGGACTCACAAGGAACCCGATGGCCGGTTCTGGCTGCAACAGCCTCCGTAGTACCCCATTCTCGGCTCCTGAGGCAGGTTCCTATCCTAGGATCCTACAAGGAGGATTTTCATAATAGTATAATCATTACCAATACGAGCATACCCAAGATTACAACAAGTACATCTGGAAGTAATAAAGGATACATATCACAAAATTCACTAAGAATTTGAACTTTTACAAGCTTACATCAGGTCCGAAAGGACATACATAAGATAATGAGAAAAGAGAGAAAAGAGTTAGCAACACTGGAGTCCTCAAGCTCAACTCTACTCCACGCTCTGCTGCTACGACGCCTGCTTAGGATCTCCTACATACATTAATCATGCATAAGCTTATAAAAAGCTTAGAGGGTGGTGAAAGTGGGTGATAATAGTGCTCAGAAGAAGATAGAGAATGCAGAAGGGAGTCATGATCAATACCAATACCACTAACCTTACCAAGGCTATCATGAATGCAAGAAACTATACCAAGGCAGTACGATAATGCAGGAAGCCATACCAAGGCTATATAATGTAATGAGTACTGTAATACAATGAGTACTGTAATGCGATGAGTACTGTAATGCAATGAGTACTGTAATGCGATGAGTACTGTAATGCAATGAGTACTGTAATGCATTATGAGGCTTACACAGCCGATGCAAATGCAATGCGAAGTAATGTCAGTGCTCATATCCAATCCACATATCAAGTACATTTCCATCATAAGGAAATCAGCAGGGGTCCATTACACCGCCTTTGGATGACCGCCCTCTACTGGACCCGCAGACGGTCAAACGAGCGTAAGAGACCTCACTACCCTGCCTGCGGACAGCGAATCACCAGCAAGGCCTGAAGGTAGTGGACCCATTCACGAGCTGGTTAGACTCAGCCTAGCAATGCCTCCTTACGTTAGGCGAGTAAGGCCACACCCCTATCCAACCGACTACACGACAGTGGGAGTTGCGGCCTAATAGTATAGGGCCCTCATGTGCTCATATATATACCACCCGGTCATGCTGTTGGAGCAGATCCTTAGTACCATGAAAGTTTTAAGAATTTCACCCATGGGTATCCTATGCACCCGGTATTCTCAAGTAACATTTCTGGTGTCCAAACATGGCCATCCACGATGTATCTGTGGAGGCTATAACCCTGATGAAGCAAGGGCGATAATGCTCATATGCTATACAATGTCAGATGCATGAATCACACAATCAACCATGCATCAATCCCAAGCATCCAACGTGCTCAAGAGGGGATACTACGTCCCTCGGGGAAGGTATCATGCAATGCCCAATGATACAATATGACCACACACACAGTGTCGACCAAGCATACAATGATGCGCATGGTCATGAGGATGAATTTAATCACAATATAGGGTGATACGCAATGTGTATTACATTCCTCCTATCCAAGAAGGAACCAAGAAAAGGTACTTGACAATATCGTTAAGGAATCCAACTTCTAGTGGGGGCCCATTTACCTGGGATAGCCCACGAACTAAGTATACAAGCTACGGGTCTAAGTAATGTGGAAATGAGCCTAACAAGAGTCTAAGATGAGTATCTAATCACATTTAGATACAATCGGGCCTAGAGGGGTCCATAATGGGGACATTTAACCACCATTCCCCAAGAGGCATCTCAACCATGAACTATATGGATACAAGGCCCAAAGCCCTACATTCACGATAAGAACACAGGTAACCACATACATACATTCCTCATAATAGGCCATAAAAAGATACAATACCACTTTTAACAACATGGGGCCCAAGAGAGAAATTAAGGCCCAAGGCTCAATTTCCAATGGCCATAGAATCCATGCATTAAGTTGGACTTGGTGGGCAGCCTGCGTACACAATATATGGCCCAAAAATAAGTTTAAGTTTGGATGATGAAATGGGCCCAATTACATCAGCCCAATAACTAGCAATTTAAGTAGGCAACCAAGGGCTCAATACTATCCCTATCTTAGCCCACAAGTCCATCAAAATGGTGGAAGTTGGCTTAATATATGGTTGGGCTAAGCTGAGACGTCCTAACCCACTCTGGGCTCATAGGATGCCCCAAAAATCTGATCTAAGATAGGGGTCCTCATGTGATCACTAAAGGTGACCCAAAAATGCATTTATTAAGCCCAAAGATTATAAGAAAACATAAGCATACAACACGCACACAAGTTCTCAATATGGTGGGTCCCATGTCTAATAAAGTTTCAACCATAACAATATACATTTAAGGCCCCTTAATAAACGTTCGGTCTACTCTGCTTCCTGGGCTTGCGAAAGCCCAGAAATTAGTCAAATAAGTGAGAATGATCTCATGAAGGCCAACAATATTCATAGGGGGCCCCACCAGATGGAGGGTTTGTATACATCAAGAAAAGATCAAGTGGGCTTGCTATTGGATTATGAATCTAGTAGCAACCTAAGGCAGAGAGTGCCTCCATGATCGGGCGATCCAAGGCTTGGACGGCCTGGACCACATGCATTAAGGTAGGTTCCACATACATACACATTGAGCCTTAAACAAATGGCCTAGGGTCTATGGTGGGCCTTTAACCATCCATAGAGAAACCTATGGGCCTACCTTAGGATCACCCAAGAGGACATCCAATCTCAACTGGTTCCCAAGAGGTAGCTCGCCACTACTCGAGTATGGAATAAGGCCCAAGGCCTAAGCAATCTATGGCCTAGTGGGCCATACACTAAGCCCAATACTTGGTAGCATGGTGAGCCCTTAAGCAAGGTTTGGGTCCAACCATAAAGGTCATAAATTCATATATTGTGGTGGGTTCATGGGCAGCCCAGTAATTCATTTACATGGTTAAGTTTCACATTTAACACAAGGGAGTTGGGCTTCACTTTTGGCCCAAGTACAGGGTCAGTTTAGTGGGCATCCAAGGGCCCAACCTCTTGTGTATTATCGTCCCTAAGCCCATCACAATAGATAGGAGAGTATAGGCCCAAGATCAATGGGCCTATCCAAAAGAACCGAGTCTACAAGGCCTACTTGCTAACACAACATGCATACAATATATCACATAATGGGCCCAAAAGAAATGGCCCAAACAAAAGCCATCCAATTCATACATTATAGTGGACTTGAAGGCAGCCCGTAAGCCCAAGAATACACATGAGCAAGGCCTATACTGACAGTGTGGGCCTTGCCACACCAGCCCAAAGATTTAGCAAGGCCCTCCACAATATACATTTATGTGGGCCTTGCAAGTCAGCCCATAATTCAGCATTTTATGAGGGCATCAAGACTAATAAATGCACATGATCAGTTTGTAGATGGCCCATTGGGCCCATGAATCAATAAGGTCAGCCCTTGCACAATCTTGGGCTCAAGGGATAGGTTTCCAGCCCATTGGGCCTATAAAGCTATCAAAAATTCTGTTAAGGTTAGCCCACAAACCACCACAAAGGTGGGCCTCAAGGGGCACTAATTAAGCCCAAAATGTCTAAGGAAGGAGGGCAAAGAGTGTATGCAACACTCCCTTAAATCTGGTGGACCACCACGGCTCCAGAAGATTAACTATGCACAAATTTGGGCCCCTTGCTGGAATTCCAGCCCACGCACTTCCTGGGCCTGCTGGAGTCCAGAAATTTATTGAATTTAAACGGGTTACTGACCCATGGTGACCCACACATATCACAGTAGGTCCTACCAGATTAGAAGAGGGATATACAACACTTACTTTAAGTGGGCCGTGCCGTTAGAATGTAGGCCCAGCAGCCCAAGGTAGGGGCATCCCATGTTGGTTAGTCATGTGGGCCTGGGTATTTGGCCCAAAACTGACCCAATTTATAGGCCATACCACGGTCAGTCCAGGGGTCTGATGGTCCTGAAAATTTGTAGGATTATCCTTCCATAGGTGGACCACAACCCCAAAAATTTTCAGAATTTTTGGACATCTATAAATAATTTAATTAATTTGAATAAAATAAGCTGTCTAGAAAATCGGACTGGCCTGGATGTCCCAATGTAGTGGGTCAGTCCTGGCCTTGCCACGGTGTGCACAGGGGTCTATTAGACCTGAAATTTAGTAGGTAGGTCCTACCATGAGTTTAATACCTCCCTGTAAATTTTCATAATTTTTGGGTACTCAGAAGTGTTTTAATTAATTTAAAGAATACAATCTATCCAGGGTGAAATATTGCTGGAATATAACTGTCCTGAATTTGGGCCTTCAAATGGGTGGGTTCTGGGCCTCCAAAATTCTTGAAATTTGGACCCAAGGTCCCTCATCAAGCCTAAAATAAGGTGGGATCCAGAAATATATCTCACCTTCTGAGAAAGTATTTTTTTTTTTAAATTTATTTTTATGGAACTATGCTGCTGAACTGCATAGCAGAAATTTCTGGCAGCCAACTATATTAGCTCACCCTTTTGGATGCCCAAATGGGGTCCATTGGCCCTAAACTTTTTCAGGTAGGCCCTACCATGGGTGGGACACCTCTCTAAAAATTTTAGAATTTTTGGGATAGTAAAAGTATTTTATTTAACTCCTACAATTTATGGACAGCAAGGTATTTCAAAAAAATTCTGCTGCTGAAACAATGTTGTTGCCCCTGATTTGTGCACCCCATTAGAGTGGGCCCAGGTCTGCCAAATTTTAAGAAAATATAGGACCAACATCCCTACACAAGTATACAACAAGTTGGGGTCCACAAAGGTGGCCCACCATTTCAAAAACCGACTGATAATTATGTTTGTACAGCAAGCATGGTTGCTAGACAGTCCAGAAAATCTGGACTATCCATCCTCCTTGGCCCACTCTTTTGGGTGATCAAATAGGGACGGATGAGGGTGAAATTTAGGAAACATCTAGGTGGCATCCACACCTTTAAGAGGTATATATCAAATAAGACCAAACACCCCACCAATCATCCCTAAAACTAAGCTTAAGACAGCTCAAAAATCTGTCCAGATGGCTTTTGGACAGCAACATAATACTGAATTAAAATAATTATAATCACTATAAAAAGAGGAAATCAATCCATGAAAATTGTAGTATGGACCACCCCAGTGGGCCCCACAAACATCCAGACCATACCCCTCCATGAAACCCATTGCATGTGCCCAAAATGGGGCAAATAGAGTGCCAATGTCCAAGAAATGGACAGCCATGGGCGTCCACTTTGCTTGGATGGTTTGGATATTCCGAGGCCACTAAGTGGGCCACACACATCAGGAAATCAAGAATAGAATAATGGAAAATAAAAATAATCCAACCACAAGAGAAGAAAATGACATGCATCAAAGGAAAATGCCATGATGGGGTCCATGGAGAATGACCCCATCCATGGATCATGCATGCAAGGAAAAAGGGTCATTGGCCTCAACCATGGAGACATGAGGGACCTCCATCACCACTTGATGGGTCCCACAAGCTCTTAAGAAAGAAATGAAGAAGGATCTAAGAGCACCCACCTAGATCAATCTTGAAACTTACATCACCATCATCTAGAGGCTCCAATCAACATGGATCAATGGCTAAGATTAAGTGAGAAGGGGTAGATGAGGAGGTATTTTAGGGAGAAGGGGTTGGAATGGAGGGAAGATGGGGAGAAGGTTGCTGGATTTTTTTACAAATGGGAGAAGAAATGAGGGAATGAGAAGAAAGAGAGAGAGAGAGAGAGAGAGAGAGAGAGAGAGAATTGTAGGGAGGCAATCATAGCCTCTCTCCTTGGTTAGAGAAACCATAATGGCCTATGGTGACAATAACAAAGTGCTATGCTTAGTAGGTCTCTTGGTGGTGTGTTTAGGGTGGGTAGTGTCTATTCAATGGAAATTGTGTAGTGTGTGTGGTGTGCATGGGAAATTGTGCCATTGAGGTGGTCCACATGCATTTGTACAAAAAGTGGGCCACATGATGAAATGCTCATAACTTGAGATGTACACGTCGGATTAACGCATGGGATACGGCGTTAGAATCGCGGCGCCGATACGGACAAGATGGCATGGGTCTTGGGTCAATCCGAGTCTAGTCTATGTGACCAAACTTAAGGATGACCGCAATACAATCCAAGGGTTGCGAGTCACCGGGATTCGACCGGTAGAACCGCGGGACCAAAATGAACGAAATGTACACTTATGCACATACATGCACACATGAGAACTCAAGTCGGGTCTCATATAATACTAGGTTCAATTGTAGTTAATACTAGAGAATACCTAAACCTAAACCTACACTTATAACTTATAACCTAAACCTAAACTTAAAACCCAAATGTAAACACGATCTCGAACCGGAACCGGAACCCGATTTCCTAAACCTAAACCTTAACGCATTCTCAAATCCCTAAATTTAAACCTACACTTATCCTAATCTCAACTCCCTAACCTAAACCTAAACCCGATCCCTAACCCGATTTCCTAAACCTAAACTTATAACCTTAACCTAAACCTATTCTCAAATCCCAAAACCTATAACCTAAACCTAAACCTTAACCTATACCTAACCTTAAACTATAACCTAAACCTATAACTTAAACTCAATTCCCTAAACCTTAACCTATAACCTAACCTAAACCTAAACCTATAACCTACACATATAACCTAAACCTAAACCTATAACCTTAACCTAAACATAAAACCTAAACCTAAACCTATACTTATAACCTAAACCTATTCTCAAATCCCAAAACCTATATAATAAACCTAAACTTTAACCTATAACTTAAACCTAAAACCTAAACCTAAACCTACATTTATAACCTAAACCTAAAACTTATAACCTAAAGCTAAATCTAAATCTATACTTATAACCTAAACCTATTTTTATAACCTAAACCTATTCTCAAATCCCAAAACCTATAACCTAAACCTAAACTTAAACCTACACTTATAACCTATAACCTAAACCTAAACCTAAACCTAAAACCCAAAGGTAAACCCGATCGCAAACCCGAACCCGATTTCCTAAACCTAAACCTTTACCTATTCTCAATTCCCTAAACCATAACCTAAACAAAAACCTATGACCTAAAACCTTAACCTATAACTTATAACCTAACCTTAACTTAAACCTTAACCTATAACCCGAAACCTAAAACTAAATGTATTCTCAATTCCCTAAACCTAAACCTACACCTAATCCTAATCTCAACTCCCTAACCTAAACCTAAACCTAAACTTGAAAATCCAAACCTAAACCCGATCCCGAACCGGAACCTGATTTCCTAAACCTAAACCTTAACCTATTCTCAAATCCCTAAACCTATAGCTTATAACCTAAACCTAAACCTTAAATTAAACCTAAACCTAAACCTTAACCTAAACCTATAACTTATAACCTATAACCTAAACCTAAACCAATAATCTAAATGTATTCTCAAATCCCTAAACCTAAACCTACACCTACACCTAGTCCTAATCTCAATTCCCTAACCTAAACCTAAACCTAAACTTGAAAACCCAAACCTAAACCCGATTTCCTAAACCTAAACCGTAACTATTCTCAATTCCCTAAACCTATAGCTTATAACCTAAATCTAAACCTAAACCTAAACCTAAACCTAAACCTATAACCTATAACCTAAACCTAAACTTAAACCTAAAACCTAAAACCTAAATGTATTCTCAAATCCCTAAACCTAAACCTACACCTAATCCTAATCTCAACTCCCTAACCTAAACATACACCTAAACTTCAAAACCTAAACCTAAACCCGATCCCGAACCCGAACTCGATTTCCTAAACCTAAACCTTAATCTATTCTCAATTCCCTAAACCTATAGCTTATAACCTAAACCTAAACCTAAACCTAAACCTAAACCTATAACCTAACCTAAACCTAAACCTAAAACCTAAATGTATTGTCAAATCCCTAAACCTAAACCTACACCTAATCCTAATCTCAACTCCCTAACCTAAACCTAAACATAAACTTGAAAACCCAAACATAAACCCGATCCTCGAACCCGAACCCGAACCCGATTTCCTAAACCAAAACCTTAACCTATTCTCAATTCCCTAAACCTATAACTTATAACCTAAACCTAAACTTAAATCTAAATCTAAACCTATAACCTAAACCTAAACCTAAAACCTAAATGTATTCTCAAATCCCCAAACCTAAACCTACATAACCTAAACCTAAACCTAAACTTGAAAACCCAAACCAAAACCCGATCCCGAACCCGAATCGATTTCCTAAACCTAAACCTTTACCTATTCTCAATTCCCTAAACCTATAGCTTATAACCTAACCCTAAACCTAAACCAAAACCTAAACTAAAACCTAACCCTAAACCTACAACCTTAACCTAAACCAAAACCTATGACCTAAAACCTCAACCTATAACCTATAACCTAAACTTATAACCTATAACCTAACCTTACCCTAAAACTTAACCTAAAACCTAAAACCTAAACTTAAACCTAAAACTAAATGTATTCTCAATTCCCTAAACCTAAACCTACACCTAATCTTAATCTCAACACCCTAACCTAAACCTAAACCTAAACTTGAAAACCTAAACCTAAACCTGATCCCGAACCCGAACCTGATTTCCTAAACCTAAAGCTTTACCTATTCTCAATTCCCTAAACCTAAACCTTAACCTGAACCTAAACCAAAACCTTAACCTAAACCTAAACCTAAACTTATAACCTTAACCTAAACCAAAACCTATGACCTAAAAACTTAACCTAAACCTTAACCTATAACCTATAACCTAAACTTATAACCTATAACCTAAACCTTAACCTATTACCTGAAATCTAAAACTAAATGTATTCTCAAATCCGTAAACCAAAACCTACACCTAATCCTAATCTCAACTCCCTAACCTAAACCTAAACCTAAACTTGAAAACCCAAACATAAACCCGATCTCAAACCCGAACCCGAACCCGATTTCCTAAACCTAAACCTTAACCTATTCTCAATTCCCTAAACCTATAGCTTATAACCTAAACCTAAACCTAAAACCTAAATGTATTCTTAAATCCCTAAACCTAAACCTAAACCTACACCTAATCCTAATCTCAACTCCCTAACCTAAACCTAAACCTAAACTTGAAAACCCAAACCTAAAATCGAACCCGAACCCGAACCCGATTTCCTAAACCTAAACCTTTACCTATTCTCAATTCCCTAAACCTATAGCTTAAAACCTAACCCTAAACCTTAACCTAAACCTAAACCTAAAAAACCTTAACCTAAACCTAAACCTATGACCTAAAACCTTAACCTATAACCTATAACCTAAACTTATAACATATAACCTAACCTTAAACTAAACCTTAACCTATAACCTATAACCTAAACCTAAACCGAAAACTAAATGTATTCTCAAATCCCTAAACCTAAACCTACACCTAATCCTAATCTCGGCTCCCTAACCTAAACCTAAACCTAAACTTGAAAACCTAAACCTAAACCCGATCCGAACCCAAACCCGATTTCCTAAACCTAAACCTTTACCTATTCTCAATTCCCTAAACCTAAACCTTAACCTAAACCTAAACCAAAACCTAAACCTAAACCTAAACCTACACCTATAACCTTAACCTAAACTAAAACCTATGACCTAAAACCTTAACCTATAACTTATAACCTATAACCTAACCTAACCTAAACCTTAACCTATAACCCGAAACCTAAAACTAAATGTATTCAAAAATCCCTAAACCTAAACCTATACCTAATCCTAATCTCAACTCCCTAACCTAAACCTAAACCTAAACTTAAAAACCCAAACCTAAACTCCGATCCCGAACCCGAACCCGATTTCCTAAACCTAAACCTTAACCTATTCTCAAATCCCTAAACCTATAGCTTATAATCTAAACCTATACCTATACCTAAACCTTAACCTAAACCTAAACCTATAACCTATAACCTAAACCTAAACCAATAATCTAAATTTATTCTCAAATCCCTAAACCTAACCTACACCTAATCCTAATCTCAACTCCCTAACCTAAACCTAAACCTAAACTTGAAAACCCAAACCTAAACCCGATCCCGAACCCGAACCCAATTTCCTAAGCCTAAACCTTAACCTATTCTTCAATCCCTAAACCAAAACCTATAACCTATAACTTAAACCTAAACCTAAACCTAAAACCTAAATGTATTATCAAATCCCTAAACCTAAACCTACACCTAATCCTAATCTCAACTCCCTAACCTAAACCTAAACCTAAACTTAAAAACCCAAACATAAACCCGATCCCGAACCCAAACTCGATTTCCTAATCCTAAACCTTAACCTAGTCTCAATTCCCTAAAGCTAAACCTACACCAAATCCCAATCTCAACTCCCTAACCTAAACCTAAACCTAAACCTAAACATGAAAACCCAAGCCTAAACCCGATCCCGAACTCGAACCCTATTTCCTAAACCTTAACCTATTCTCAATTCCCTAAACCTATAGCTTATAACCTAAACCTAAACCTAAAACCTAAATGTATTCTCAAATCCCTCGAACCTAAACCTACACCTAATCCTAATCTTAACTCCCTTACATAAACCTAAACCTAAACTTAAAAACCCAAACCTAAACCCGATTCCGAACCCGAACCCGAACCCAATTTTCTAAACCTAAACCTTTACCTATTCTCAATTCCGTAAACCTATAGCTTATAACCTAAACCTAAACCTAAACCTATAACCTTAACCTAAACCAAAACCTATGGCCTAAAACCTTAACCTATAACGTATAACCTAAACTTATAACCTATAACCTAACCTTAACCTAAACCTTAACCTATAACCTAAAACTTAAACCTAAACCTTAAAGTAAATGTATTCTCAAATCCCTAAACCTAAACCTACACCTAATCTTAATCTCGACTCCCTAACCTAAACCTAAACCTAAACTTGAAAACCCGAACCTAAACCCGATCCCTTACCCGAACCCGATTTCCTAAACCTAAACCTTAACCTATTCTCAATTCCCTAAACCTATAGCTTATAACCTAAACCTAAACCTAAACCTATAACCTATAACCTAAACCTAAACCAATAATCTAAATGTATTCTCAAATCCCTAAACCTAAACCTACACCTAATCCTAATCTCAACTCCCTAACCTAAACCTAAACCTAAACCTCAAAACCCAAACCTAAACCCGATCCCGAACCCGAACCCGAACCCAATTTTCTAAACCTAAACCTTAACTTATTCTCAATTCCCTAAACCTTAACCTATAACCTAACCTAAACCTAAACCTATATCCTGCACTTATAACCTAAACCTATAACCTAAACCTAAGCCTAAAACCTAAACCTAAACCTAAACCTAAAACCGATCGCCCTAATAGGATTGAGATGGCTCTGATGGATGTACACAAACAAGCCACTGCAAACCTACAAAGTGGAGATAAGAAAAAACATCTCCAATTGCTTATTATCATTTTACCTGACATGAGTGGTTCATATGGTGAGTGCAAACAAGACCCTAAATCCTAGAGATGGAATGAATCAACTAAAGCATTTTGTTTTCTGATTTTGTAGGAAAGATAAAATGTGTTTACGAAACGGAGTTGGGCATAGTGTCGCAGTGTTGCCCACCGAGACAGGCATCTAGAGTCAATAAACAGTATCTTGAAAATGTTGCCTTAAAAATTAATGTCAAGGTTTGTAATTCTTTGAAGTTGTTGAACTTTGAATGTCTGATGTGTTTCTTCTTTTGCCTCTTTTGAAGTTGTTCTCGACACAGCCACATTGGCAGGAGCTGATAAGAGATCTTTTTCAAGTTATGCAGGATCCTCAGAGAGGTTCTATGAACAAAGGGATGATTCGGTAAGTCTTTTTCTCCTCTGTTTTTGTATGATCTTTGGTGCAAGTGTTTGAATTCAGTGTTTAAAGAATATTTATGGTATTTGGCAGAAAACAACTGATTGCATTCAGGCAAGCAACGGGATAGAAGCCTCATCGCATTATATTCCATAGGTAATTTTTCACCTCGGGAGTCTCTATAAAGTATGAATATTATGATTTAGTCTTGGTTTTTGTTGGATGAGAAACTGTTTGGTATTTTGGCTCATGATTTGGAGTTTTGCAGGGTTGGTGTGAGTGTATTTATGTGTGGATGAATGTAATGTGGATAAGATTGTTTGTGTTTGGATGGATGTAGTTTATGTTTGGATGAATGTAGTTTATGTTTGGATGGATTTATGTAGTTTAGGTTTAGATGGATGTGAATGTGAATATGATGAAATATATTATATAATAGGTGTATATCAGGAAGAATACGATGTTGTAACAAGTGTATATTAGGAAGAATATGATATTGTAACAGGTGTATATTGTTTGTGTTTAGATGAATGTAGTTTATGTTTGGATGAATGTAGTTTTTGTTTGGATATATTTACGTAGTTTGGGTTTAGATGGATGTGAATGTGAATATGATGAAATATATTATATAACATGTGTATATTAGGAAGAATATGATGTTGTAACAGGTGTATATCAGGAAGAATATGATATGAATAGGTGTATATGCAAATAGAAGACGACTGAAGACCGTCCCGTCCTTTTAAAGGACGGTTCACGACCGTCCTTTTCAAGCTCATAAGAGACGGTCCATGACTGTCTTTTTCAGACTCATAAGAGAGGGTCGTAGACCATCCTTTTCCGGCGCATAAGAGACGGTCTATGACCATCTTTTTCAGGTCATACGAGACGGTCTATAACCGTCTTTTTTATTGACGGTCATAGGCCGTCCTTTTTACGGACGGTCAGAGACCGTCCTTTTCAACTTCATCTAAGTCCACTACTACCTACCATTATAGACGGTCTATGACCGTCCTTTTTTAGAGACGGTTCATGATCGTCCTTCTTTATAGACGGTTTATGGCCGTCCTTTAAAAAATATGACACGTCAAAATTTGATGGCCGTTGTGACGGTCCAGGACCGTCCTTTTTGGCCTTTTGAGACGGTTTTCAACCATCCTTTTTTCGCTGTTTTGGCGTAGTGAAGATCTAACGGTCTACATGATATGGAACCTTCACAAAGCCGAAGATGAACAGTCCAGATCTAGCGGTCTGCCTAACCACTACTAGAGTAGATGGGTCTAATCACCCCTCTGATTCTATGGTATAGACGATCTATGGCTTAAATCATTCCAAGGACAAGCTAAACGGACAAATTTCTATATACCACTATGCCTCTTTTTACTCTCAATATTCCTTAATATCTTTTCATGAGAGAGCCTTATCTTATTTATAGGAAAGGATGGGGAGTTTGGGTGAGACCAGAAATTATCTGGTCTTATCCCTATTTCCTCTTTTTAAATCCAAATTCAAACTTGAATTTAAAATCCATCTGCTAACGGAAGAAGCCGGAAGATGCCTAAACCCATTGGACCCACCCACTAGTGATTGCCCACTGGCCTATGTCCAACATCTCCCACTTAATCACATTGTGGGATAAGCACAACAAATTTATCCAACTCACCTAATAATAATCAAAATCAAACATCGTGATTAAAAGAATCAGAGGTATAGGACTAGCTGGATCACCGTAATATTCTCACAGGGGTTAAAGTACTAAGTGACCACCTAAGTAGTACTCAATAACTCAAGCTTTGCAATGCCTGTTCTAGTTTACATGACCACACCGGATGGAGTTAACTCCCGATCTAGAGTACTCGGCCAACATACGCACTTATCCAACTTATCGAGTTATTCTGAAAACTCAATTTTTCACAAACTTCGACTAAAATCAATTTAAAGCAATGCTTATATATATATATACACTTTTAAGAAAGAATATTGTTTGCAAAAGTCTAATAAAAATAACTCAATACTACCGGCGGATAAGTCTTCAAGTGCATATTTATAGTTCTAGAAACTTGGTATAACTATCACGGGATCTTCCCCACACAGATGTGTAATTTAGAATCAATCAAGTTTCTTTGCTAGGGTAACTGAGTCTGGCCAATCAAGAACCTTTCATCATAATATACTAAGGTAGCGTCACTTAATCTCATCCTCCTATACACAAGAGAAGGGTAGCTAAGGACACAAAGATTCATCTGCGGGACTGACTACTCGCACGTTGCAATGATTAGATCGAATCAAAACAATCTATAGGTAAAATGTCCCAGCACATGGCTACAATTCACGTCGTAAAGTAGACAATACTAGGTGTATGTCAGGTCTACAATACGCAGGTCATTCTACATGAGGTATGACTCATCTCATAACCTCACAACCTGGCTATTAATTCAAGCCATAACATTAATTGCATGAAAAGTAATGGTGCGATTATGTTATTCGACTTGATCAGTCTCATCTTCAATCTTTTAAGATCGTAGGTAGATACGACTGGCTCATATCCTCATCATTTATTATTCACAATAAAGAGAAGTCCATACCTCAGTATATGAACATCGCTCTAAATGTACCTCTCTTTTACATTCAAGGTTGGTCAACTCGTGCAAATGGGTGATCGGCCTACCAACAAAAAATAGAAATCCTACATGATCTTATGGTAAATGTTGATGATCTACTTACCTAGTTTATATTAGTACTCAATACTAAATAAATGGAATCTGTTATTCATTAATGAAATATCAAAGGTACTAAATACAAGCATATCACTCAAGCTTTCCTCAATCCCATCTACCTGATGTGAACTTGAAATAGATCTCTGGCTATAGGTTTCATCATGGGATCGACCATCATTTCCTTAGTAGAAATGTAGCTGAGGGCAACCTTCTTATCTCTCACTTGATCATGAACGTAATGATATTTGATCTCAATGTGCTTGAACTTCTGGTGGTGTTTAGGGTCCTTTGCCAAGTCAGTGGCAGAAGTATTGCCTATCTTCAGTAATATAAGTTGATGAACTCTCGGTACAATATCCAAACCTAATAAAAATCTACGAACTCATATACACTCCTGAACTGCAGCACAACATGCAATGTACTCAGCCTTCATAGATGAAACAACCATGGATGTTTGTTTCTTGCTCGACCATGAGATAACTCTCCATACGAGTAAGAAGACATATCCTGAAGTAGACTTTCTCTCATCAACATTATTACCCCGAGCTACATCAGAATATCCTTTGAGCTCAAGGCTCATGCCTTCATAACACAACATTAAGTCTTTGTTCCTCTGAGATAGCAGAATATACGTATGACGGCTCGCCAATGAGACTGTCCCGGGTGACTCTGATAATGGCTGACTATGCCAACTGCATAACTAATATCTGGTCTGGTGCAAAGCATAACATATATTAAGCTCCCTATTGCGCTTGCATAAGGTACTAAGGACATGACCAATTTCTTGGCTTCAGTCTAGGGACATGATTTTCTATCTAACTTAGTAGCTTTATTCATAGGAATTTCAATAGCTTTTGAATTTTCCATCCTGAACCGCTTTAAGATCTTTTGTATATAGGTGGCTTGAGACAAGTTTAAAAATTTCTTAGGGTAATCCCTGATGATTTTTACCCCAAGAATAAAGTTGGTTTTACTGAGATCTTTCATCTCAAAGTTCGAGAATAGTCAATCTTTAGTCAATATCAATAATTGCATGTCATTACCAGCTAGCAGGATATCGTCTACATATAAAGATAGTATCAGAAAAGATCTTCCAGATCATTTCATGTATACACAATGATCTTCTTCACTCATTGTGAATCTAAAAGTAGTGATGACTAAGTGTAACCTCATATACCACTGTCTTGAAGATTACTTTAGCCTATAGAAAGATTTCAACAATTTGTAGACATTCTTTGGATGCTTTTTGTCCATATAACCGATAGGCTATTACATATATATCTCTTCATCCAAGTTACCATTTAAGAATGCGGTCTTTACATCTATCTGATATAACTCTAAGTTTAAACTTACGACAATGGATAAGATCATGCGGATTGAGGAGAACTTTGCAACAGGTGAAAAAGTCTCCTCGTAATCAATGCATTCTTTCTATGTGAAACCTTTAGCAACTAATCATGTTTTATACTTGTTCACTGTACCATCTATCTTTCTTTTGATCTTGAGTACCTATTTATTACCTATCATTTTACGATTGGAAGGCAGATCTACAAGTTCTCAGACTTTATTCTTCTTCATGGAAGCGATCTTTTCCTCCATAGCATCACCTAATCAACCAAGTTAGAAGATAATAATGCATCTTGATAAGAATCAAGTTCATCATCATCAACCGCAATGCAAGAGAATGTCTGCCTCTCAATATCGAAGTATCTTCGGGAAATCAATCCTCTTTCGCTTCGACGTAACTCAAGAGCCTCCTGAGATGTTCTCCTATTGTCCTAATAAATTATAGGAGCATCATCATTTTGAGAAGTAAAGTTTCCACTCTCTTGAGATACATCGTGTACTTCAACAAGTTCTATTAGAACTTTTTGCTTCATTCGGCTGGGGTATCTATCTTCGACGAAGGTCATGTGTCCCAAGATTGTATCTCAATCCATCGTCCATGGTCCTCATAAACTAGAACGTATCCCTTTGAATCCATTCGGTACCTTATGAACACACATTCAATGGTTTTACTATTAAGTTTACCTCTAAGTGGAGTAGGTAATAAAACATATCCCACAGATCCCCAAGGGTGTAGGTTGGCTAGAGAAGGAATTCTCCCAGACCACATCTCATATGGGGTCTTAAGAATAGATTTGGATGAGACTCTATTAAGAACGTAGACAGTTGTTAGTAATGCGTCTCCTCAGAATGTGGTAGAGAGATTGGCTTGTGCCATCATCGATCTTACTATGTCCAATAGTGTCATATTCCTTCTCTTTGCAACACAATTTTGTTGTGGAGTGTAAGCCATTGTGTACTGCTGAACAATACCAACGTTTTCATAATATGATTTAAATGTTTCAGATGTATACTCGCCAACGCTATCAGATCGAAAGATTTTAATATTTTTCTCAAGCTGATTTTTTACCTCAACTTTATATTTAAGAAAACAATCAATAGCCTCAGATTTGTGTGAAATGAGATACACATATCCATCACGCTAGTAATCGTTAAAGAAAGTTATAAAGTATTGACATCCATTTTTAGCATGTAAATTGAAGGGTCCACAGATATCTGAATGGATTATCTCTAGTGGGCCCTTGGACCTAGCCGCTTTAGGAAATAATTTATTTGAAGTCTTCTTAAATACACAATGTTTACAAAATGACAAATCAACTTTAGATAAGGAATCTAATAGACTGGAATATATTAGTCTTGTCATACGATCGTTTCCATTGTGACCTAACCTCGCGTGCCATTTTAGAGATTCAAATACTACAGTTTCATTCGACATAGCAGATAAAGCAAGAGTCGCATTTCACTATCTATGTCCAGAATAAATAAATCTGAAATTAATTTTTCCTATGCAAAGATGAGGTTATTTAGTTTTAAAGAAACTCGTGTCCCAAAAAAACGAATATCGAAACCATCAAATAATAACCTAGAAACAAAAATTAAATTCCGACGCATGCCCGGTTCATAAAGAGTATCACGGAGGATTATTGTTCGCCCTATGCGCGTACGGAGATGGTAAATGTCAATCCCTATTATGCCTTCAACAACATTATTTCTCATATACACCTTGTAACTTCCCTTAAATACAAGTCAGAATTCCTCGAATCCTCAACAACTTAGTGTCACGTGCTTTGTTGCGCCTGAATCTAAAATCCACTCATTATATATAATATCAACGGAAAGTATTTCAGAACAAACGCCTACATACAAAGTATCTAGTGACCCAGGAATTACCGTCTTTTTAGGGGTACACTGCCGGGCATAATGGCCGAAATTTCTGCAGACTAAGTAGATTATGTTAGTCTTTTCCTGCTTATTCTTTCTGAAATGGCTAAGCTATATGTCCTAGAGGGGGGCGGGGGTTGAATAGGACTATGCCAAATTTTAAGATCAATATAGCGGAATTAAATGAAATAGCTAGCCAAATAAAGAAAGACAATTCGCAATGCTGAAATGAAAGGCACCCTCAAAATTCAAGTCTTGAGAGGTTGATACAAACGTCGTTCTAAGGACAATCTTACACCAAAAACCAAGGGTTATGGTAGGACAACCAGATTTCTAGAAAAGTCTTTGTATCAAGAACTCAAACTGAAGAGGAATAAATAAATGATCTCAAACCACAATGGAGAATAAAATGCAACCTCAAATATTAGTTATTCTAAGGACAACCATGCACCATAAAAATGGCAGGGCAACCTTACTAGAACAAATAAAGAAACTGAATCTCAAAACCAATAGAGGAATAACAAGAAATAAATTCTAAACTATTACAACATTCACATCCACATATACATCCCACAAATGAATAATCAAAGATAGGAAAATAAAGCACACATCCACACAACACAGAGTTATAGTGGTTCACCTGTGTGTACACCAACTGTTCAATAACAGCCACACAGCTACTCCACTCCTAATATCCTCACACAGGGGATATCAGCGTTCACTATCAAAGATAGGTTTTCCAGGTTCACCTAAAACCTTCATAATTGTGTCTTTCTCTGTGGGCTTACACAATAAAAAAAACCCCACTTCTGAGTTTTCCTGGCTCTCCTTAGATAACCAATACAATGAGATTTTTCTGGCAAATCTCAAAAGAAAATCAAATAAAGTAAATTACACAAAATGTAAAATACCTGAATTTCTTCTTTGTTGTAGCAGCCCGGAAGAACTAAATCAGAGTAGAGATTCGAATGTCCAAGTTCAATATCCAATACTCACTTTACAATGGTTCTAGGTTTTAATTGATTTTAAATTAAACTAAATGAGCTAGCTTTAATTGATTTTGATTCCAGAAAAAGAAAAACAACGCTTCCTCTTTTCAGATCATATTGGAATGCAAGAAACAAAATCAATTTAAAAAGCTAAAAAAAGAAAATATTAAATATGTACACTTAGCTTAAATGGAGCACAGACTTATCTCTCAGAAGGCCGAATTAAATTAGCTTGAATTACTTATTTTATTCTGAGATTCGTGCTCTATTTATAGGTGAGCAAATCACGTCTTCGACTGATCCATAAGTCACTACGACTGGTCATAGGACCAACAGAAATTTGAAAAAATCAAGCGCGATAAGATAAGACAGTTTCACGACTGGTCGTAGGTAGTCTACGACTGGTCGAAGGACACCTTCGACTGGTCGAAGGTTACTCACGACTAGTCGAAGCAAGTCGAATTTCAACGTTGTAGTTTAAGTCGTAGGTCTACGACAGGTCGAAGAAGCAGTCGACACTATTCATATGACTAGTCGAACAGACCCCAGGACTGGTCGAAGCTTAATAGAAAATTCTGAATTTTTGCAACAAACTTATGACTGGTCCAGACAAATCTTAGACAGGTCGAAGCAGTGCTAGGACTAGTCGAACAAAGTCAAGGACTAGTCTTAGAACAGACCAAACTCACTTATATAAAACATATGAATTATGTATCTGAAATGACCTACTCTGAAGGTCAACTTAAGGTCAAACATATCTTAATAGTGAAGTAAGGACATTGAAATTTAGATGAGTGACCTTGAGTATAATGAAGCTTGAGATCTTGATGTAGCTTGAACTTAAAAGCTTCTTGAGATCTGAGCTTGAACTAAGTCGAACATTCTCACATGCTCGAGTCTTGACTTGTGA
This sequence comes from Magnolia changhungtana, assembly GCA_030180095.1. Lineage (NCBI taxonomy): Eukaryota > Viridiplantae > Streptophyta > Magnoliopsida > Magnoliales > Magnoliaceae > Magnolia > Magnolia changhungtana. The sequence goes on from JASAUF010000078.1 coordinate 1,349,247, forward strand.
ACATTGCTTGTCACATTCTCGAGTCTTGACTTGTGAACATTGCTTGTCTATCGAAGCTGATTTTGTGAGACTTTTGTCTTGACTTGGCATATCATGAGTAGAGCTTTGTTATTCAAATATGCAAGCTTCATAACAAGATACATACAGTGTCTTTGGTACCACAAATTTGACAATATAGTGAGGCTATCAACTATAACACTTACAATCTCCCCCTTTGTCAAATTAGTGACAAAACACACTTACAAGATATATTTCATAAATCAGAATATCTTGTTATAGAATCATGCACCAACCGGCACACATTCATAATAACATGAACCTGCAAATCAATTCAACATATATTCCACCTCTGCACATACTCCCCCTGAGTAACATCTCCCCCTACGTAACATCCCACTAAGTAACATACATCTCATAATTCCAAACCATTCTCCCCCTTTTTGTCACAATAGGAGAAAGGAAGCAATGAATAAATAGCTGAGTTAAAATGAGAGAGTGAAAAAGATAGGATATATGAGAAAATAGGATAAATAATACATATAATCCATAAACAGAGATAAGTCAAATGTAACAACAATCTCACAAACAGAGAGAGAGACTAGAGAAATAAAGTTATTACAGTCCAGTAAAATAAAATGAACTAATCTGAGCCAAATGAAGGAGCAGGGATGGAAATATCAAATTAATGCATGCCCTTGTTCAAGCACCTAAGATATTTGCGCATATATTTGAATTGTAAATCATAGGTAACATTCATGTTATCTATCTTAACATTCATATTTTCAACCTTCTCCTCTAATCCACGCAAATGTGCATCAAATTCAGATGGTTCATAATCAGGATCATTTGCTGAATCAGATTCAAGTTCTTCAAAAATATCATCCATGTTAATATCATCAGGAGGAAGATCATCGGCTTCTTTCTCATGTCCGACTTCGGCACCACCATTACCATCACCTTGACCAGGAAACATATCCAGCTTCATCTTATTAAGGTTAGAATTGTTAAATATCAGATGATGGATAGGGGCTTCTCCAACAGGCATGTCGACTAACATATGTGTAGCCAACACAGTCATCAAATAAGCAAAAGGGATGTCACCGTGACTTGGATGGAGTCGAAAATGAATAATGGAATGACAAATCAAGGATGATAAACAAAGATGAGCACCTCTGGCAACATTATGAAGAACACGAACCATGAATGACGTCAATTCAGATTTATTACCAGATCGAGGATACAAGTTAGACACAAAGATCTTATGAAGAATTCTGTATTTGGGTAACCAAAACCTTGAGGGAAGCGCATTCCCTTTATGTCTATTGAACATCCAAATTGCATAGATCTCTAGTGAGCATACGTTTTTCAGTTACTGAGGGTTTTTCAGATAAGTTATGGATAGGAATGCCCTCATCATTCAAAGGAATTTTCATAAGAGCTAAAATCAAATAACGATCAACGTCAAATGGTCATTCTCTTGTGGCTATCTTAAAAGTTAAATTTTTCAATGAAAAAACACTTATGCATGCGAACATGTACTGGGCAATGGACCGGTATGCTAGCCTACCCCAATGCAATAAGTTATCCCAACCTACAGTTTGAAGAATAGGAAGGATATCATATGGAGCAACATGATCAACAGAAACAGGACGTTCTATAATAACATTCCTCAATCGAATGTCCCGTACATAAGAAGGATCTTCTTCGTAGAACCGAAGATGACGCTTAGTAAGAGGAGTAGATTTGGAAGAAGATGGACCACGAGATGTTGTCTTTCTACCTCTAGATGCCATTTGTAACACGGATTTTAAGGAAACAAAGAGTTACAAATGATTGAGAAGTGAGTTTTCTCAAATCAGATTAGGGTGTAGAAAAATTTCAAATCTCAACAAAATTTGAAATAGATAACATCAAGAGAGAAATAGAAGTAATCTAGACACAAATCTACAAGAAAAATGCAAATGGAGCACTAACCTTGAAGATTTTGAAAGATAAGTTCAACTGGGCGAGCGATAGTTCGTCGGAGAGAGAAGAAGAAGTGAGGAAGTTCCCCCAAATTTAAGTCAATCACCGCGATCTACGACTGGTCGTGGGTTTTCTTCAACCGGTCGTGCCACGACAGGTTGAGGAAATCCTCGACTGGTTGAGTACCACCAAAAATCAAATATCTTGCATATTTCTCAAAGAATGAAATCTAAACAAGCAAATATATACAATATAATACAAATAGGCATAAATAATTATTTTAGAATGCACATGCCAAGATCAAATTTCATTTTGTTAAACCTTCTTTTGTCGAGCGGTTTAGTAAAAATGTCAGCACGTTGATTCTCGGTAGGGATATATTCCAAAGATATAACTTTTTCTTCTACTAATTCACGAATATAATGAAATATAATGTCAATGTGCTTAGTACGAGAATGTTGAATAGGATTTTTCGAAATATTTATGACACTGGAATTATCACAATATAATAACATAGAATCCTATTTAATTCCATAATCACTTAGCATACACTTCATCCAAAAAAGTTACATACACGCATTTCCAGCTGCGATATATTCAGCTTCAGCAGTAGAGAGTGATATAGAACTTTGTTTCTTGCTAAACCAAGAAACTAAACAGTTTTCGAGTTTTCATCACTGGTTGATTTTCTATCATCAAAATTACCAGCCTAGTCAGCATCTGAGTACCCAGCTAATTGAACACTAGTCTCATGTGGATACTAGAGACCGAGATTAACAGTACTTGCGACATATCTTATAATCCGCTTGACAGCAGTCAAGTGCAATTCTTTAGGATCAGATTCATATAAAGTGCAAATACCAACACTTAGACCGATATCGGGTCTACTAGCAGTTAAATACAGTAAACTACCAATCATACTCCGATATAATTTCGGATCCACGTTTTTACCTGTAGAGTCTTTTGAGAGTTTCAAAGTTGTATTCATAGGAGTATCAAAATTCTTACCATTTTCAAACCCAAATCTCTTAATCAAATTCATAGCATATTTAGATTGAGAAATGAACATTCCATCAGGTTGTTGTTTTACTTGCAACCCAAAGAAATAATTCAATTCCCCAACCATGCTCATTTTAAACTGAGATTTCATCAAATCTACAAACTCAATAGTCATGTTAGTACAGGTAGATCCATAAATGATATCATCAACATAAATCTGTACTAATAAAATGTGATCATTATGTATTTTAATAAACAGAGTTTTATCAACAAATCCTATTTGAAAATTATGCATAATAGAAACTTTGTTAGTTTCTTGTACCATGCCCTAGGAGCCTGTTTTAAATCGTAGAGTGCCTTTTTAAGGCGATACACATGATCGGTATTTTTGGGATTTTCAAAACTTATCGGTTGTTTAGCATAGACTTCTTCATGCAGATCACCATTTAAAAAAGCACTTTTCACATCCATTTGGTAAATCTTAAATTTTCTAAAACTCGCAATGGATATAAACAGTCTAATTGATTTAAGACGTGCTACCGGTGCGAAGGTTTCACCATAATCAATACCTTCAATTTGAGTGTAACCTTGTACCACTAGCCTAGTCTTATTTCTTATTATATTGCCAAGCTCGTCAGACTTATTTTTGAAAATCCATTTGGTTCCAATGATATGTTTATCTTTAGGTTTAGGTACGAGATACCAATCATCATTTCTTACAAATTGGTTAAGTTCTTCTTGCATCGCAACAATCCAGTTTTCATCAACAAGAGCTTCTTTTACGTTAGATGGTTCTATCTAGGATGTAAAACATACATAATTACATATATCCTCAAGTTGTTTACGGGTACAAACACCAGTGAGAAGGTTTCCAAGAATCTGTGTGGTGGGATGATCTTTAACAGTCCTCAATTTAGAATTAGTCTGATTAGATGAAGTATCAGGTTTATCAATTACAAGAACTTCAGCATTATCTGGACTTGAGGCTGGTGTGTTTAAGCAATCATCAATGACCATATTGATGGACTCTTGAATCACACCGGTCCTTTTATTCAGAACCCTATAAGCTCGACTGTTTAAAGAATATCCTAAAAAGATCCCTTCATCACTTTTCGTATCAAACTTTCTCAGATTTTCACGATCTCGTAAAATATAGCACTTGCTACCAAAAACTCGAAAGTATTTGACAGTAGGCTTTTTATCGAACCACATTCGTAAGCCGTTTTATTATTACCTTTACTAGTGTAAACCCGGTTAATGATATAACAAGTTGTATTCACTACTTCAGCCCAAAGATTCTTAGAGAGCTTCATGCTATTCACATGACATTAGCCATTTCTTAAAGCACTCTATTTTTTCTTTCAACTATACCATTTTGTTGTGGAGTTTTGGGCACTGAGAATTCATGTAATATTCCCTGGTCACTACAAACTTCTCAAAATCGCTATTCTCAAATTCAAATCCATGATCACTACGAATCTTATTGATTTAAGAACCTTTTTCAGTTTGAATCCTTTTGAGAACTTTTCTTCCTTCTTCAAGGGTTTTAGATTTGTCCCTTAAGAAGACTACCCAAGTATATCTAGTAAAATCATTTACAATTACCAGGATATATCTTTTGCCACCTTGACTCTCCGTCCTAATAGGTCCTATCAGATCCATATGGAGAAACTCGAGTGGTCTTGATGTGGCATTGGAGTTCACTTTTTTGTATTAGTTCCTTGTTTGTTTGCCAATTTGGCATTCGCCACATATTTTATCTAATTTTTATAGTTTAGGTAAACCTCTTATAAGTTCCTGTTTGATCAATCTATATAGATTTCGGTAGTGTACATGTCCAAGTGGTTTGTGCCACAAATCAGTCTTATCTGTATGGACCAATCAGTCTTGTCTGTATGGACCATGTAACATGATTGATTAGATGAGCTAGATTCGCTAACAATATAGCAGTTTTTAGATGTTCTTCCAGTTAGTATTACTGAACCCTGTTGTTTAGAATCTCACAGCTTTGATTGGAAAACTGTACACTGTGGTTATTATCGCATATTTGAGATATGCTAAGCAAGTTATGTTTTAGACCTTCAACATATAAAACATTCTTGAACAAAGGAAGGTTATGAAGTTGGACCATACCTTGGCCCATAATCTTGTAGTTGCTCCCATTACCAAAAGTGACTGAACCATCAGTCATGTCTTTGAGATCGGTGAATAAACTTTTGTCACCAGTCATATGCCTTGAGCATCCACTGTCTGGGTACCACTTTGAATGGCTTGTAGCTTTGAAAGCTGTGTGGGCAACCAAGCAGGTACCCTTTGGAACCCATTTCATAACCGTTTTAGGTTTAGGTGGATATTTGGACTTCTTTCGTTTGTAAGAGTTATAAGTATGACCCAGTGAGTTAGACTTTAAAATCTCCTTAAGTAAATCAATTATCTTTTCAGCCAAAGGATTTTGGTTTTTTATTTTATAGTCAATATGGTTTTTAGGTTTTTGAAAAGATTTAGAGATTTTAGAAAATATTTGATCTTTCCCTTTTGAGTTCAAGGTCTCCCTTTACGAACTTGGGAGGAGTGTGAAAAGGCCTAGCTATATGTCCTAGAGGGGGGGGGGGGGGGTGTGAATAGGACTATGCCAAATAAAACTTATAACAGCGGAATTAAAAAGAATATGATAGCCAAAATAAATCACAATGCAGGAAAGTAAAACAACCTCAAAAATCTGATCTTGAGGGGTTGATACAAATGTTGTTCTAAGGATAACCTTTCACCGAAAACCAGAGTTTATGGTAGGACAACCTTATTTCTAAAAAGATCTTTGTATCAAATCTCAAACCAAAGAAGAATACAGAAATAAGCACAAACTGAAATAAATTGTAATCACAAATGTATTGTTCTAGGGACAGCCATACACCATAAAAATGGCAGGGCAACTTTGCTGGAACAACTTTAAAGGAAATTGAATTTCAAGCAGATAAAGGAATAGCAGAAAGTAAATTCTAAGTTATTACAAAATTCCCACAATGCTTGAATTAAATGATTACAACATTTACCACCATACATACATCCCACAAATAAATAATTAAAGATTAGAAATATAAATCATTCAACCACAACACAAGGGATTATAGTGGTTCGCCTGTGTGTTCACCAACTGTTAAACAACAGCCACACAGAATGCTACTCCACTCCTAATATCCTCACACAGGGGATATTAGCGTTCACTAACAAAATAGGTTTTCACAGGTTCACCCAAAACCTTTAAAATTGTGTCTTTGTCTATGAGCTTACACAATTAAAAAAAAAAAAACCTCTCTTCTGAGTTTTCCTAGCTCTCCTCAGATAACCAATACAACAAGATTTTTCTGGCAAATCTTGAAAGAAACCAAAACAGAAAGGAATTTACAATTAAATGTAAAATACCTGATTATCTCCTTCGTTGTAGCAGTCCGGTAGAACCAAGTCAGAGTAAATGATTGAATGTCCAAGTTCAATGTCCAGTACTCAATTACAATGGTTCTAGTTCTAATAGATTTTAAATTAAACCAACTAGGGCTTGCCTTAATTAATTTTGATTCCAAAGAAAGGGAATAATAATTCCTCTTATCAAATTAGATTGGAGTAGCAGAAACAAAATCAATTAAATAAAGCTAAAGAAAGATAATATAAAATAAGCACACTTAGCTTAGATGGAGCACAGAATTAACACCCAGAAGTTTGATGAAGATTGGCTTGAATGGATTAATTAATTCCTTGAATTCTTCTGAGATTCGTACTCTATTTATAGGTGAGTAGATCACGTCTTTGACTGGTCTAGGGAGCTCTTCGACTAGTCGAAGAAGTAACAGATTTGAAAAAAATCAAGCGCGATAAGCTTTGACTGTTCTACGACTGGTCGAAGGTCACCTTCGACTGGTTGAAGGTCTCATTCGACAGGTCGAAGATCTTGTAATTAATTGCTGGACTTTGAGTCAAAGATTTTTTACTGGTCGTAGATGCGATCGACACGTTCCTTTTGGTCGAATGTGATTCTGGACTGGTCGAAGCCTAACAGAAAATATCTGAATTTTGTAACAAACTCACGACTGATCGAGGAATTTCTTGGACTGGTCCAAGCAAAGCTAGGACTAGTCGAAGAAAGCCTAGGACAAGTCCTCGAACTGCCCAAACTCATGTGACATATACACATGACTTATGTATCTAAAATGGCCTACTTCTAAGGTCAACTTATGGTCAATCAAACCCCAATCATGAAGTAAGGACATTGAAAACATTAGGAACAAGTGACCTTGAAGTTTAAGCCTTGAAGTCTTGATGTAGCTCAACCTTGAAAGTGTCCTGAGTTCTTTACAAACTGCCTTGTACTCTTCTTGAAGTCTCACATTATTGAGTCTTGTCTTGTGAGTAATACTTGCAGTCAAGGTTGATCTTTGAGTGAATCTTTGTACTTGTGAGCTTTGCTTGTTCACGAATGTTGATCTTTGAGAGAGCTTCACTTATGCAAGTTATATAACAGTGATTTTGGTATTACAAATTTGACAACCGACAGGGCACTACAAGAAAAAGGGGCAAAGGATGCAGACCACGTTACTTTTTTGCTACGGATATAAACCTTAGCTATATTTGCTACGGTTTTAATCCGTAGCTAAAGGTTGTTACACAGATAATAATTAATAGTGTTGTAAGGGGCTCTATGAGGCCTAAAAAAAAACTATATGTTATATCTAAGCTGTCTATATATTTGTAAATACTACTTTAGAGTATGAGAAAAAAAATCAGCTAGATCTAAGTCTCAAGTGGACCACACGGTAGTAAACATTGATATTAAAATACTGTTGCTTCTTATGGTGTGGTCCATTTGGACCTTCAGTATACCTGAAATTTGGTGCTTTTGTGTAAAATAATTTATTAAAATTATTTATCGGAATGGATTAACAAAATACATCATGGTGGGCCCCACGGATCCCTTGATCGTGACTTCTTGGTCCGTCCGTCAATAAAACCCCCCATTTGGGCGCGCGCTCAAAACAGAGCCGCGCCCAAACGACTGTATCTCTCTCTCTCTCTCTCTCTCTCTCTCTATCTCTCTCTCCATTCCCTAATCAGAGCTCTGGGAAAGCTCTTCTTTCCCTGATCCTCTCTCTCCCTCCCGATCTCTGCTCCATCTCTCTCATTCTCCTCCCTCTCTCTCCAATGCATCAGTCGTGAACGCCCTCTTCTCTCTCTCTCTCTCTCTCTCTCTCTCCATTGCAGCAGCCATGAATCTCCTACCCAAAGAAACACACGTCGTGAAGCTCCTCTCCATAGGTTTGATATCTTCTTTTATTTGTATCTCTTTTACTGTCTTTCAGATTTGAAATGGCATGCTATCTGTTTGATGAAATGGCATGCTATCTATTTGTTGAAATGACATTCATGCCAGAAGCAGCCCTGGCCATACTGATACAGCGGCACTAACCTTGGAGTATACTAGGTATTTAACCTTGCTGTTTTACGATGCTGGACAAATGGCGAGCATGTCTAGCACCTTTGACATTGGCAAGTGCAGGGCCACATGCATAGACAGTGTGAATTTGAAATTTTAAACTTGTAACATATGTGATTCCCAAGTTCAAATGGCAAAAGAAACCTTGCTACCCAAGCAACATTTGTGAAACTAACAAAAGAGTTCATCCCTACAGGTTGTGGAGCTGGGTATACACCATACCGAAATAGCCTCAGAATTATATTAGTTCAGATGTTTCACTCAGTTCTAGAGTTCTAGTTTGGACTCGCACCATCTTTTTCATGTTTTTTTTTTTTTGGAGTTATTTCTGGGGTGTTCCTAACTGTTTATTCTCCTTTACTTGCTTTTCTTTGGGGTAGCAGGGATTTCTAGTCTGTTGACCTTAGATGGGCATGATCTCACACTAGTATCAATTAAAGTTAATGGCACGGAACTGAAGGCACGTTGTTGATAATGTTGTTGACTTCTTGTAATCCATGGGTGTAGTTGACTTTCATTAAGTTAATGCTGTAATAGACTTTTCCTGATACCACACAACTTGTTGGAAAAACAGGCTAGAATCTGACCTGTCCATCAGGTGCGGGTCCACCATATGATCTCCAATAACACATGTTCCACTCATCAGGACTGCCACACATGCAGCTTGCATGTTCAACACTAGCAATTTTTTGAACTATTCATTGTTTTTGTAGAAGCATGGCCCACAGGATTTAATTGTCTGGCCTGATTTTTGGGTCAGGTCATCTATACAGTGGGACCAATCTGATGTGTGGATCTGATTTCAGCTACACTCATCTCAACATTCTCAACATTCATCTCAACTTCACGTCTTCCCTCAGAATCATTTTGATATCTTGCATTTGTAAAAAAGGATAGATAACAAATTCAAATTAACTACCAAAGGAAGTGCTTTGTTACCACTTACCAGTATTGTGATTGAATTTCTCTATTCAAAATCAACAGATTTGTGAGTGCCCTGAACTTTTTGCTGGATTGGAAGTGCTTAATCTGTCCAGAAACTACCTCACAAATTCATGTGGTTTTACCTTTCAACGATCTTGGAAAATTGCAAAGGTGTGGTGCCTCGGTTGTTGCTTGATTTACTTGATGTTAGTACTTCTTTCTTAACAAGAGAAAAGTGATAGCCACTCATAAGAGTAGGATTTCAAATCTTTCTCTCCATGTGTGCCAATGGTGCTTGTGATCTAGCTCATTCATCTGTTAGCCTCTGCTGTGTCAATGCAATGTGGCTGAAAAATCAACTCGGTTTGTCATCAGGTGGGCCACATGTGTATGTAAAGATGGATGATTAAGAAAATGTCCAACAATCCACATTCAACACACACATAGCCCACCTGATGACTACATTGGCTTGATTTTCAAGCCACGGCACATACTATGAGGGGTTTGCCCATGAACACCCAGATTTTGCATACACCTTTCGGAGTGTAGCATTCAGAATCCTACTCATGCAGTAGCCTTGATACTTTCTCAATAAATACCAGTCACCAATATAAAATTTCCAAGCACAGGGTTGGTTCCATGGTTGTTATCTATCTAGGTTTGAAATCATTCCATTGCGTAACATATTGCCCAACACCGACACCACTACATAGTGCCCTCTATCGGGCTGTTTTGGACCGATATGGAGCTGATGCACCTGTATTGGTAATGGGCGATTCTGGTACATATCAGGCGATCCATACTGATTTCAGATGATACTTTAAGCCTTGTTATCTTTTTTACTTCAATGTTTACATGTTATAGAAAAATCTATGTTCCTTTTTTCTCTGATGATTATTCTTTGTTATGTAGCACTATATAGCTTGAACATAGAGGAATGTTCTATCACTTCCAGAACAGTTCAGGAGATCGCTGATGCATTGGATGTTTGCTCTGTACTTACAGAACTTTGTTTAGGTATTCCTTGTGATATGATTGTTGGTCATTGACTCAACCGAGTTGTTGAGATAGTCTTCTAGATTATTTCATTCCATATGCTAATAGCTTCAAAAACTGTTTCTTTCGACAGGGAAAAACAACCCCATCACTGGCAATGCTATCTGCAATCTATTGGTGAAATTGGCTACTTTGAAGAAGTGTAGTTCTTTAGTGGCCTGATTCAAATTTTATTAATTTTTGAGGCTGTAAGGCTTAAATCTGTGAAAAAGTTTATTTGATATATATATATATATATATATATATATATAAGATAGGTATTTTTGTGTTTGTAGTTGAACATGCAGCAGCCAACGACTAGTTGTGTTAGAGAATGCTATTAATTTATTCATTGGTGCATTCATGTGTGTGTGAGGAGTACGAATTGCATGTGAATTTCACATGCAATGGGTGTACGTGCGTAAAAGGTGGGCTCCACTGTGGCCATCATCTGGTGAAAAAAAATTTGATGTTTTAGACAAGTAAATACAATTTTTAGTTCACAATACATCTAAACTTGGAGCCATAATTTGGCCAGTTTAGTTTGAATTAATTGTATGCCATGTGTAAAAGTTCTCAATGCATGTGTATCATCCACAAAATAGGGACAGAGTATCGATTTGGTGTAATTCTTTGTTGCATTTTCATGCACTGGTTAACTGAATTGGGAACATACAGTTAAAAGATGATTCGGCCAATTCACCCTGACTCGAGCCAGTTGTGAGCTCATGCATAGAATGTAACTAAGCTGAAGTGGCACAAGGTAATTCTCTTGCTCATGCATAGAATGTAACTATTGCATTATGAGCTCATGGAGTGCTGAAGAGTTACCTGCTACTTCTTTCCTTTTCCAGAAACTTTGGGCTGTCCAAAACCTTGATAAAAAGTGGTTGCTACTTCAAAAGCGGAAGAATGCTCTTCAGTTGTACCACAATAAGCGCTTTCAGGAAGAAGCTCGAAGGATTGACAATGAGATGAGGCTTGCATTGAATCAGCAGCTTTTCAACTCTATTCTTGAGTCTCTTAAGGTTGCCGAATCTGAAAGAGAGGTTGATGATGTTGATGCAAATTTTAATTTGTATTTCCCTCCGGTGAAGTGGAAGTGGAAGAAGGGCAGTTTAAGAGAGCGAAAACGAAAATCTCTGTATAGTATTTGCAGTAAGGCTGGTCTATGGGAGGTAGCAAACAAATTCGAGGTTTAGTTCGAACAATTTGGGTTACTCCTAAACCTGGAAAAGATGGTATGTATATTCTTATCATAACCTTGCATTGGCTTTGAACATAAAGTGTAACCATGCCCCACTTCATTGATTCCAATGGGTGGATGAATTGGAAGATGCCAAGGAAACTCGATGAAATAGCTGCGAACTTTACATGCGCGATGTTTGAGACTCCTCAAGATGTGCTCAAAGGTGCCAGTGCACATGGTATGTATTCTACTTTATTGTTGCCCTGAATTTTAAGTTTCATTATACGTGTGGAATTTCAAAAGATATTGTGCTTGGCATTTTTAGCATTTTTAGCAAAAACCGACAATTCTTTGTGAGCCATCCGTCAGAAACATGTTTATGATATTCATGGAGAAAGTTGTAGTCTCAACTAGTCCCGCACTCTTGGGAAAAGCTGCAATAGATTATTTTCATCAATTCGCAATCTGTCAAGTGGTTGGATGAGAAGCCATTCTATCGATTCAAAGATGCACAGTGGCTTCTTATCCAAAAAGCGGAAGAAGAGAAACTCCTCTGGGTTACCATAAAATTGCCGAGAAAATGTTCAAACTAAGTTAATAAGTGATTCAAATGATTATTACATCGGTGATGGAGTTAGTAAGTCTGCTCAGCTTTGGATCGAGCAAAGGAAGTTGATATTGAAGGACGCTTTCTTTAGTTTTCTTCTTCCTTCAATGAAAAAGGAAGCCCGATCCCTCTTGACGGTAAGAGCCAAGAACTTCACAAGAGCCACAAAAGTTGTGGATCAATCTGATATTTGTGTTTTCCCTTCACCCAGGTTCGTGTGACCTAATCAAGATGTTGGATGGCAAATAAACATTACAGAAATTTGAGTTTATGTAGAATTAGGACAACAGGGGTAAATATGACAATTTTCTAATTTTCAGACTTTTTAGTTTGTGTTTACCAAATAAGTTTTTGTAAGAAAGTGCTTATTTTCAGATATAAGAACTTTTAGAAAAATTACCAAACAAATATTTCAGTACTTTTTAAGTATTAAAATTTAGTACTTTTAACTTTCAGCACCTAAATTAATTTTCAGACCTTATTTTTCAGTTTACCAAACGACACCTTAGTTCCTTTTTGTTGATTCAGTTCTTTTTCATTCATAAGTGGACTATTTACTGTTAATATTCTAATATTTTTTTGGAAGACAATGCTTTTCTCGTCATATTTCTCTTGTTGTGTTACCGACATTGACCTTCAACATCTGCTCCATTTTAGGTGGACATGTTTGATGATTTGATCATGTAGTTCAGCTTCAGTTGTAATTTACATCTACAACCCACACTTCCTAATGCTAGGGAATTCAACGTGTCCAGGTAATATTGGAGAGGGTAGAGCATTTTGCTCAGTCAGTTATTATATACGAAGATCAAATATTTCAAAAAAGAGCTCGTATTCAGCAAGTAATTGGCTTGTTCTATCTTGCTTATTCTTATTCTCCTCATCTTTGTTTATCATTGTCTGACAAGCTGGAAACTGTCATGCTTCTTGTTTTTGGTTGTATCCACAGATAACTATGCTTTCTTTACCGATATATGGTTTTGGACTTTTGGTTGGATGTCAGCACATAAGTGCTTGATGAAATGTGTCTACATCTGAAATTTGTGGTTGACACTTTATTGCCATTTCAATGATAAATTTGTGTCCAATACATAATGAGTTCATACTGATAGTTATTACTTATTATGCATTAGGGACCAACAACTCCAATACTAATTACTGTTAAGTGAGATAAACTCATTTTTAGGTGTCTACAAAACAGGGCCTTAGGAGTTGGGAATTAACAGTAATGTTCAAAGAACTGTAATGATCGGACAAAAAATTGGTATCGAATAGGAGAAGTGGGAGATGAACCAAATCAATTGTCACAGAACCCTCGTACCATCAAGCATGAGATATCCCCGTCAGTACACCAAATTGTTTTCATAAGACTCCCCAACCATCTCTTGCGAGTTCTTATTAGTTGATTTTGCTAGTGCCAAATGTCATACTATTTTTATAATGGGAAGTATCAACTTCATAACACATGCACGAAGCCAGCAGATGGATTGAAAGCAAATCAATTTCCCAATTCAAAAAGTTTAACTAAACACAGGACCTGTGGAAAAGGATTGGAAGTGTATATATGAAATGGCTGAGCAACCAAAATGCTTACCGGCAGCAATTAGCAACCTCTCGATGCATTGGACCAGTAACCTGCAAAACCCATGTAGAACAGGTCATGCTAGTTCAAAATGTAACTCAAGGAAGGAAGCAAAACATACGGGTAATAACCTACAGCATATGGGGAGCAGTAAGAGAATTCAACTTAGGTTAGTTAACTCTACATCATATGGTTTTGTTTTGAATTACAAAATTTTGTGCAGGCAATGCGATGTACTCAAGGTTCTTCAAAACCAATATTCATATCTATTGGACATCGCATATCTCTCGGTGCATCTGTCAAGATTGTTAAAATGTGTTGTAAATACTGTGTACCAGAGCCAATCCGGCAAGTAAAGTTTATTGCTTTATTTTGTGTTCACATAACACACGAGTCTCTCTTATTTCAGTTTGAGCTTTTTCAAATTTTAGTTTACTGATTTGCTTATTTTAATCACCTCATTTAATGTGGAATTTGAGGATTTGATTTTCCAGGAGGCATATGAAGTAGCCAAAACTCTTCCTAAAGACGAAGTTCCAGGAGGTATAAATAAACAACTACCAGCTTTCATATTCTATTTGATTGGACAGTGGCCTTTTAGACCACATGATGGTTTAGTTGCTGAAATGAACTGAGAGATGGGATTTTAATGGGAATTAGAGGAATTTGAAGACCCTTTTCGGAATTGAAGTTGTGGGTTTGGTTGGTTTTCTCATCAGGCCTGTAAGTGGTCTATTTCTGTTCTAAAAATGTTGGGAAGGTTTTGGTTGCTGCAATGGAAGAAAAAGAAAAGAGATGAGAATTTTATGGGAATTAGAGGATTTTCGAGACCCATTTGGCCATTGCATTTGTGGGTTTGATTGGTTTTTTAAACAATTACTTTGAGTGGCTGATCTCTCTATCTTTTTTGAAAGCAGAAAAATATTGGATTTTAGAAGAATTTTGAGACCCATTTGGCTATTGTATTTGTGGGTTTGGTTGGTTTTTCTCAACAAACCATCTGGGTTATTGATCTTCTTTCTTCTAAAAACTATTATTCTTGTATTTTGTTCTGTTATTTCTTTAAGAGGAATTTCTGTATGAAAGGTGTCACTTGGGTGTAGTTGTTTTATGCTTCTTTCATCATTTACATTCTATTCTTGATCGATGAAAGCTCATTTGAAAATTTCAGTTGTTTCGGACAATTTGAAGCAATGGCACTTGAGATGAATGTTGAAAGTCAAATGCGCAGCGAAATGTCAAGGTTCTTCTTTGGAATCATTGAGTTCCAAAGGCAAGTATGTTCAAGACATATGCGCTCTAAGAGGTAGATAAAATTCTATTGCAGATTTGTTATTTCTATAGTTCCAGTCCATCGTTTTAGTGTAATGTTCCTAGCAATTTGCCTGAAAGAGCCACATTTCTCTCTTTTAGTCTTCCCACCCCAATACTTTAAATCTTGTCCATCTCAAGATGTCCTTGCACTTAATCACGTGGAATTTTATGCACTATAAACTTCTTATGGTAATGAAAATACTTGTACACATAGCTTCTTACCATTTCTGTTTGCTGTGGATATGAAACGACTCATGATGTCATCTGTAGGTGTTTTGTTTCTTTAGAATCTGAACCTTGTACATTTTGTGAAATTTTGTGAAACGACTTATATGTTTGCATTAGGGGTGTGGTGGCACACCCATTTTGCATTTTGTGAAATTGGAGGAGTACAATGTTGTACTGTGTAAATTCCCCCCAAAAAAAAGAGGAGGAAAATAAGTGTATACATGCTAATCAGTGGTGGTGGGTTTGTTTTATGTAGTTTCATTTGTGGGTGTGATTGTACACCCATTTTGCATTTTAGAAATTGTAGCTGTACAATGCCGCACTGTGTAAATTCTCAACGGATGTGGGTCCTTGATTTTGTGTATTTTTACTGTGATGGAGGTGGAGAGATTTCCTTGTTCTTCTTTCTATTTTTTGCCTTTTGGAATTTGGATCATTTTTACCTATGTTTTTATATAGTTTTTACTTATCTTGTGTAATCCAATTTATTTTTATGAATAAGGGTTTTGATATATAGTGGATCAGTACAAGTTATTCATTATGTGACAGGTTTTCAGGTGAGATGAACGAGTTTTAAAACAAAACAGTTTGCGGTTTTGAGAAGCAATTCCCAGGATGTATGTGTGTTTCAGGGACCATCTGCACCTTGGAAGCATACAATGGAAGGTAAGGAAAAACCTTGAGTTCCCTTCTTTGAATCATGAAAAGGTATTTGTGCTAAACCTATAACCTATAACCTAACCCGATCCCGAACCCGAACCCGATTTCCTAAACCTAAACCTATAACCTAAACCCGAACCAAAATCCCTAAACCTTAATCTAAACATATAACCTATAACCTAAGCCTATACCTAAACCTAAAACCTAAACCTAAACCTAAACCTATAACTTAAACCTAAACCTATAACCTATAGCCTAAACCTTAACCTAAACCTATAACCTAAACCTAAACCTATACTTATAACCTAAACCTATTGTCAAATCTCAAAACCTATAACCTAAACCTAAACCTTAACCTATAACCCAACCTAAACTTATACTTATAACCTAAACCTATTCTCAAATCCCAAAACCCATAACCTAAACCTAAACCTATAACCTATAACCTATACCAAAACTTATAACCAAAACCAAAACCAAAACCTTTGGACGTAAAGGAACCCATTCTCAAATCCCAAAACCTATAACCTAAACCAAAACCAAAACCAAAACCTATAACCTAAACCAAAACCAAAACCTATAACCTAAACACGAACCCATTCTCAAATCCAAAACCTATAACTTAAACCAAAACCTATAACCTAAACCAAAACCAAAACCTATAACCTAAGCCAGAACCCATTCTCAAATCCCAAAACCTATAACCTAAACTTAAACCTTAACCTAAACCAAAACCAAAACCTATAACCTAAACCAAAACCAAAACCTATAACCTAAACTCGAACCCATTCTCAAATCCTAAAACTTATAACCTAAACCAAAACCAAAACCTATAATCCATAACCTAAACTAAAACCAAAACCTATAACCTAAACTAAAACCTATAACCTATAACCTAAACCAAAACCAAAATCAAAACCTATAACCTATAACCTAAACCAAAACCATAACCTATAACCAAAACCCGAACCCATTCTCAAATCCCAAAACCTATAACCTAAACCGCCTATTTTATTTCTTGTTTCTTATTGTAATTTCCTTGTTTGGCTCATTGTTTATGTTTGTCTAGACTCTAGTCACATTAACTCATTACCAGCCAAACTCTATTAACTTATGATATTGCTTACAATTGCATCTTAGTCACGGCTAGTTGTGTTTTGTTTTGAAGGATTTTAGCTCCAGGTTTCACATACTAATCCAAGTACTAACAAAATTATTACAATTTTGGGTGGGGTTAGGTTTCTTCTAAACATCAAATCACAAGCATCCTTCTCGCAGATAACAGTGGAACTTGAAAAACTCCTGCAAGAGGTTCGGGTAAAATCCATTTACTAGATTCAAGCATCTGGTACATCTTTTATCAAGAATGCACATGATTGGAGTGGTCTGGCCATATTTATGTATTTGCTCGAAATTGATAGAGCAGACCCGGATATGCGTCGGAGCTATCCGGAAGAGCAGGGGTCCCTGGAAGGTGGGAACCGCTATTATGACCATGATGAAGCTGTCAATTTCCTATGGACAGCATTGAAAGGGCCTGGCCATTTGGACAAGCTGTGTTCATGTATTTTCTCGAAATTAAAGGAACAGACTCGGATGTGCGTCGGAGCTATCTGGATGAGTGGGGGTCCCTGGAAGGTGAGAACCGCTGACCATAATGAAGCTGTCCATTTCCTATGGACAGCATTGGAAGGGCCTGACCATTTGGACAGGCGTGTTTATGTATTTGCTCGAAATTAATGGAGCAGACCCGGATGTGCGTCGGAGCTATCCGGATGAGCGGGGGTCCCTGGAAGGTGGGAACCGCTGACCATGATGAAGCTGTCCATTTCCTATGGACAGCATTGGAAAGGCCTGGCCATTTGGACAGGCCATGTTTATGTATTTGCTCGAAATTAATGAAGCAGACCCGGATATGCGTCGGAGCTATCCGGATGAGCGGGGGTCCCTGGAAGGTGGGAACCGCTAACCATGATGAAGCTGTCCATTTCCTATATAAACTGACATTAGAAAGAAGGGCACTGGCCATTTGGACAGGCCGTGTTTATATCTGTATTTGCGGGGACCACACCCTTAACCTATAACCTAAACCTATTCTCACATCCCAAAACCTATAACTACAACCTAAACCTTAACCTAAACCTATAACCTATAACCTAAACCTACAACTTAAACTCAATTCCCAAAACTTTAACCTCTACAACCTAACCTATTCTCAAATCCCTAAACCTAAACCTACACCTAATCCTAATCTTAACTCCCTAACTTAGACCTAAACCTAAACTTGAAAACCCAAACCTAAACCCGATACCGAACCCGAACCCAATTTCTAAACCTAAACCTTAACCTATTATCAATTCGAAACCTATAGCTTATAACCGAACCTAAACCTATAACTTAAAACCTAAACCAAAACTAAAACCTATAACCTAAACCCAAACCCATTCTCAAATCCCAAAACCTATAACCTAAACCGAAACCTTAACCTAAACCTATAACCTATAACCTAAACCAAAACCTATAACCTAAACCAAAACCAAAACCTATAATCTAAACCCGAACCCATTCTCAAATCCTATAACCTAAACCAAAACCAAAACCTATAGCCTAAACCCGAACCCATTCTCAAATCCCAAAACCTATAACTTAAACCAAAACCAAAACTTATAACCTAAACCCGAACCCATTCTCAAATCCCAAAACCTATAACATAAACCGAAACCTTAACCTAAACCTATAACCTATAACCTAAACCAAAACCTATAACTTAAACCAAAACTAAAACTTATAACCTAAACCCGAACCCATTCTCAAATCCCAAAACCTATAATAGAAACCGAAACCTTAACCTAAACCTATAACCTATAACCTAAACCAAAACCTATAACTCAAACCAAAACTAAAACCTATAACCTAAACCCGAACCCATTCTCAAATTCTATAACCTAAACCTATAACCTATAACCTAAACCAAAACCAAAACCTATAACCTAAACCCAAACCCATTCCCAAATCCCAAAACCTATAACCTAAACGAAACCTTAACCTAAACCTATAACCTATAACCTAAACCAAAACCTATAACCTAAACCAAAACCAAAACCTATAATCTAAACCCGAACCCATTCTCAAATCCTATAACCTATATCCTAAACCAAAACCTATAACCTAGACCAAAACCAAACCCATAGCCTAAACCTAAATCAAAACCTATAACCTAAACCTAAACCTAAACCTTAACCTAAACCTATAACCTATAACCTAAACCAAAACCAAAACCAAAACCTATAGCCTAAATCCGAACCCATTCTCAAATCCCAAGACCTATAACTTAAACCAAAACCAAAACCTATAACCTAAACCCGAACCCATTCTCAAATCCCAAAACCTATAACCTAAACCGAAACCAAAAACAAAACCTATAACCTAAACCAAAACCAAAACCTATAACCTAAACCCGAACCCATTCTCAAATCCTATAACCTAAACTTATAACCTATAACCTAAACCAAAACCTATAACCTAAACCAAAACCAAAACCTATAGCCTAAACCTAAATCAAAACCTATAACCTAAACCTAAACCTTAACCTAAACCTATAACCTATAACCTATAACCTAAATCAAAACCTAAACCTAAACCTATAACCTAAACCAAAACCTATAACCTAAACCAAAACCAAAACCTATAGCCTAAACCCGAACCCATTCTCAAATCCAAAAGCCTATAACCTAAACCTAAACCTTAACCTAAACTTGAAAACTCAAACTTAAACCTAAATTTGAAAACCCAACCTAATCTCAACTCCCTAACCTAAACCTAAACCTAAACTTGAAAACCCAATCTAAAACCCAATCCCGAACTTGAACCCGATTTCCAAAACCTAAACCATAACTCATTCTCAAATCCTATAACCTAAACCTATAACCTTATCCTAAACCAAAACCTATAACCTAAACCAAAACCAAAACCAAAACCTATAGCCTAAACTTAAATCAAAACCTATAACCTAAACCTTAACCTAAACCTATAACATATAACATAAATCAAAACCTAAACCAAAACCTATAACCTATAACCTAAACCAAAACCTATAACCAAAACCAAAACGAAAACCTATAGCCTAAACCCGAACCCATTCTCAAATCCAAAACCTATAACCTAAACCTAAACCTTAACCTAAACTTGAAATCCCAAACTTAAACTTAAACTTTAAAACTCAACCTAATCTCAACTCCCTAACCTAAACCTAAACCTGAACTTGAAAACCCAATCTAAAAACCAATCCCGAACCCGAACCCGATTTCCAAAACCTAAACCATAACCCATTCTCAAATCCTATAACCTAAACCTATAACCTATATCCTAAATCAAAACCTATAACCTAAACCTAAACCAAAACCTATAGCCTAAACCTAAATCAAAACCTAAAACCTAAACCTAAACCTTAACCTAAACTTATAACCTATAACCTAAATCAAAACCTAAACCTAAACCTATAACCTATAACCAAACCAAAACCTATAACCTATAACCTAAACCAAAACCTATAGCTTAAACCCGAACCCATTCTCAAATCCAAAACCTATAACCTAAACCTTAACGTAAACTTGAAAACCCAAACTTAAACCTAAACTTGAAAATCCAACCTAATCTCAACTCCCTAACCTAAACCTAAACCTAAACTTGAAAACCCAATCTAAAACCAATCCCAGAACTTGAACCCGATTTCCATAACCTAAACCATAACCCATTCTCAAATCCTATAACCTAAACCTATAACCTATATCCTAAACCAAAACCTATAACCTAAACCAAAACCAAAACCTATAGCTAAACCTAAACCTAAACCTAAACCTTAACCTAAACCTATAACCTATAACCTAAACCAAAACCTATAACCTAAACCAAAACCAAAACCTATAATCTAAACCCGAACCCATTCTCAAATCCTATAACCTAAACTTATAACTTATAACCTAAACCAAAACCTATAACCTAAACCAAACCAAAACCTATAGCTTAAACCCGAACCCATTCTCAAATCCAAAACCTATAACCTAAACCTAAACCTTAACCTAAACTTGAAAACCCAAACTTAAACCTAAACTTGAAAACCTAACCTAATCTCAACTCCCTAACCTAAACCTAAACCTAAACTTGAAAACCCAATCTAAAACCCAATCCCGAACTCGAACCCGATTTCCAAAACCTAAACCATAACCCATTCTCAAATCCTATAACCTAAACCTATAACCTATATCCTAAACCAAAACCTAAACCAAAACCAAAACCAAAACTTTATAGCCTAAACCTAAATCAAAACCTATAACCTAAACCTAAACCTTAACCTAAACCTATAACCTATAACCTAAATCAAAACCTAAACCTAAACCTATAACCTATAACCAAAACCAAAACCTATAACCAAAACCAAAACCAAAACCTATAGCCTAAACCCGAACCCATTCTCAAATCCAAAACCTATAACCTAAACCTAAACCTTAACCTAAACTTGAAAACCCAAACTTAAACTTAAACTTGAAAACCTAACCTAATCTCAACTCCCTAACCTAAACCTAAACCTAAACTTGAAAACCCAATCTAAAACCCAATCCCGAACCCGAACCCGATTTCTAAAACCTAAATCATAACCCATTCTCAAATCCTATAACCTAAACCTATAAATTATATCCTAAACCAAAACCTATAACCTAAACCAAAACCAAAACCTATAGCCTAAACACAAATCAAAACCTATAACCTAAACCTAAAACACGTAACCTATAACCTAAATCAAAACCTAAACCTAAACCTATGACCTATAACCTAAACCAAAACCAAAACCCAAAGCTTAAACCCGAGCCTAAACCTTAACCTAAATGTATTCTCAAATCCCTAAACCTAAACCTGCACCTAATCCTAATCTCAACTCTCTAACCTAAACCCAAACCTAAACTTGAAAACCCAAACCTATACCCGATCTTGAACCCGAACCCGATTTCCTAAACCTAAACCTTAACCTATTCTCAATTCCCTAAACCTTAACCTAAATGTATTCTCAAATCATTAAACTTAAACCTACACCTAATCCTAATCTCAACTCCACTAACCTAAACCTAAACCTAAACTTGAAAACCCAAACCTAAACCCGATCCAGAACCCGAACCCGATTTCCTAAACCTAAACCTTAACCTATTCTCAATTCCCTAAACCTTAACCTCAATGTATTATCAAATCCCTAAACCTAAACCTACACCTAATCCTAATCTCAACTCCCTAACCTAAACCTAAACCTAAACTTGAAAACCCAAACCTAAACCCGATCCCTGAACCCGAACCCGATTTCTAAACCTAAACCTTAACCTATTCTCAATTCCCTAAACCTTAACCTAAATGTATTCTCAAATCCCTAAACCTAAACCTACACCTAATCCTAATCTCAACTCCCTAACCTAAACCTAAACCTAAACTTGAAAACCCAAACTTAAACCCGATCCGAACCCGAATCAATTTCCTAAACCTAAACCTTAACCTATTCTCAATTCCCTAAACCTTAACCTAAATGTATTCTCAAATCCCTAAACCTAAACCTATACCTAATCCTAATCTCAACTCACTAACCTAAACCTAAACCTAAACTTGAAAACCCAAAACCTAAACCCGATCCGAACCCGAAGCCGATTTCTAAACCTAAACCTTAAACTATTCTCAATTCCCTAAATCTATAACCTAAACCTAAAACTTAAACCTAAACCTAAACCAAAACCTATAACCTTAACCTAAACCAAAACCTATAACCTAAGCCTTAACCTAAATGTATTCTCAAATCCCTAAACCTAAACCTACACCTAATCCTAATCTCATTCCCTAACCTAAACCTAAACCTAAACTTGAAAACCCTAACCTAAACCCTAGATCCAGAACCCGAATCCGATTTCCTAAACCTAAACCTTAACCTATTCTCAATTCCTAAACCTTAACCTAAATGTATTCTCAAATCCCTAAACCTAAACCTACACCTAATCCTAATCTCAACTCCCTAACCTAAACTTAAACCTAAACTTGAAAACCCAAATCTAAACCTGATCTTGAACCCGAACCCGATTTCATAAACCTAAACCTTAACCTATTCTCAATTCCCTAAACATTAACCTAAATGTATTCTCAAATCCCTAAACCTAAGCCTACACCTAATCCTAATCTCAACGCCCTAATCTAAACCTAAACCTAAACTTGAAAACCCAAACCTAAACCCGATCCCGAACCCGAGCCCGATTTGCTAAACCTAAATCTTAACCTATTCTCAATTCCCTAAACTTTAACCTAAATGTATTCTCAAATCCCTAAACCTAAACTTACACCTAATCTTAATCTCAACTCCCTAACCTAAACTTAAACCTAAACTTGAAAACCCAAACCTAAACCCGATCCTAAACCTGAACCTGATTTCCTAAACCTATAAACTAAACCTTAACCTATAACTTATAACCGATAACCTAACCTATGGATTTTGCTATAGTTTAGAAGATTTGTAGGTACATTTTTGATTTCTTTATATATAATTGTTTTTTTTCAGCTCTTTTTTTTTTTTTTGTCTTTCTTCCTTTTGAGATGTGTACAAAGGCATGCTTATTTGATTGTGTCTACAATTGTTGTTTTATACAGGCTGACAAGCTAAAGAAGTCAGTGGATGATGAAATTCATTTTCTCAAGAGAAGAGTTTTAAAACTTGAAAGTGATCTTCTGTCGAATTCTACAGAAGTTACATATGCAGTTTTAAGGAAAGAAGAAGCTTTATCTTCTGTGTTTGCTGAACTTGACCGTCTGAAGAAAGAAAATTCTGTAAAAGCGCGAGCATTATTTAATGCATGAGGGCACGCCTTAGTTGTAATTCTTTTGATAGGTTGAACAAAGTGAAGTATTGTTTATTTAGAAATGTGAATGTAGGATGCATTGTAGATTTGATTGCTATTGTAATAAATGCATCATTTTTTTCCTCTGATTGCATTAAGCTTAGATGAGTTATCAATCATAGCAGGTTCTTGCAATGGAAACAGAGAAAATAGCTACGAAATATAATCCGTAGCAAAGCTACAGCTTTTCGCCGTAGCTATTGCTATCTATTGCTACGGATTATATCCGTAGCTATTGGTATCTATAGCTACGGATTATATCCGTAGCTCTCCGTATGTAGTGCTGCAAATATCGTAAATATTGGTATCTATTGCTACAGATATAATCCGTAGCTATTGGTATCTATTGCTACGGATATAATCCGTAGCTATTGGTGTATATTGCTACGGATATTATCCGTAGCTAATGGTCTATATTGCTAAGGAAAAGATCCGTAGCTAATTGTACTTATTGCTACGGATATTGTCCGTAGCTAGATCTTTAGCTACCCCACCAATTGTGACGGACGCGATACGGACTAGATCCGTAGCAAAAGCCCTTTTGCTACGGATCTAGTCCGTAGCCTTTGCCCATTTTTCTTGTAGTGGGGATATAGACTATAGCACTTACAATCTCCCCCTTTGTCAAATTAGTGACAAAACACATAACCAAGATAAACATAAAGTAGAACAACTGGTTAAATAAACATGAACCAGTTAATATTAACTGGCTTACCTGCAAATTATAATTTAATATTCAACATTCAACTACTCCACTCATAATCAAATCACATCACTCCCCCTGAGTAACATAACCAATGCTACTCCTCTCTCACAATCACATCGTTAAGAACAAACCATTCTCCCCCTTTTTGTCACAATATGACAAAGGAAACAACAATAAAGGAGAACTAAATAAAGGAATATATGAGAGAAAACATGAGGAGATTATAGCAAAACAGATAGTATCTAACTCAAAATCAGTATAGTTGCACAAAGAACAAATACCCAGCATAAAACTAATCAGAAAATAGTATCCAATTCCAAATCAGTCAACTTAGTGCTAAGTTTTAAAGTTATTATAGACCAAAAAAAACTAATCAGAACTAAAACCAGATGACGGAGCAGGAATAGATGGATCAAGTTGGTGCATGCCTTTGTTCAATCGCCTAAGATATTTACGCATGTACTTGAATTGTAAATCATGAGCAACAGACATATTTTTCAACTTTTCATTTATATTCTCAACTTTACCCTCCAATGCACTCAGACGTGCATCAAAATCAGATGGTTCAAAATCTGGATCATTTGTTGAATCAGAATCCAGTTCCTCAAAGATGTTATCTATATTAATGTCATCACCAGCTTCTTCATGACCACCACCACCATCACCACCTTGTTCAAGAAGTAATTCCAGCTTCATCTTATTGAGATTAGAATTGTTGAAAATCAGATGATGGATAGGTGCCTCATTAACCGGCATATTGACTAAGATATGTGTAGCCAATACAGTTATTAAATAACCAAAAGGAATGTCACTATGACCAGGATGAAGTCTAAACTGAAGAATGAAATGACAGATTAAGGATGGTAAACAAATCTAAGTACCACTGGCAATAGCATGAATGACATGAACCATAAACGAAGTCAAGTCAGTTTTATTACCCGAACGAGGATACAGATTAGACACAAAGATTCTGTGGAGAACTCTGTATTTGGGTAACAAATACCTTGCGGCAAGCGCATTCCCTTTTTTAGTCCAGTGAACATCCATGTTACACAAGTCTCTAGTGAGCATACGTTTTTTTAGAAACTGAGGGTTTATCAGTCAAATTATGAATAGGAATACCCTCATCATTTACAGGAATATCCATAAGGGCTGAAATTAAATGACGATCAATGTCAAATGGCCCTTCACTAGTAGATATTTTAAAAGTTAAATTATCCTGTGAGAAGTCACTAATACATGTAAACATAGATTGGGCAATGGATCGGTATGCTGGCCCACCCCAATGTAATAAGTTAACCCAACCTACAGCTTCAAGCATAGGAAGGATGTCAAAAGGTGCAATATGATTAATATCAACAGGATGTTCAACAATAACATTACGTGATCTAATATCCGTAACATAAGATGGGTCATCATTAGGAACAAGAAGATGACGCTTGGTCGATCTGGAGGAAGAAGGACCACGGGAAGTAGTTTTTCTACCTCTAGTAGCCATTTGCAACAATAATCACAAAGAAATAAGAAGTTGCAAAGGATTGAGAAGTGGATTTACTCAAAACAGATTTTCTAAATCTAAACCCCAAATCTTAATGAAATTCAAAATAGAAAGCTTCAAGCTAGAAAAGTAAACAATCTAGACACAGATCTGCAAGAAAAACGCAAATGGAATACTAACCTTGAAGAACAAGAATAATGGGTTCGACAAGTCGAAGCTCGGCTCCTTAGAAAAGAGAAACGAAATGAGGAAGAAAGCAAAATCCCTAATTTTGAAGTGATTCCCGAGATCTACTACTAGTCGTGTGTATCTACGACCTGTCGTAGGTCGACTGGTAGAGTATACTCATGACTGGTCGAAGAATGTCCAAAAATTCATTTTTCTTACAAATTAAAAAAAAAAATTGGAATTCAACCTATCAAATATATACACTATGATACAAGTAGGCATAAATAATTATTTTAAAATACACATGCCAAGATCAAATTTCATCTTTTTAAACCTGCTTTTATCAAGAGGTTTTGTGAAAATATCAGCTCGCTGATCTTCGGTAGGAATATATTCCAGAGATATAACCTTTTCTTCTACCAATTCCCAAATATAATGAAATCTAATGTCAATGTGCTTAGTACGAGAATGCTGAATAGGATTTTTTGAAATATTTATCGCATTGGAATTATCACAATGTAATAACATAAAATCCTGTTTAATTTTATAATCACTTAGCATTCGTTGCATCCAAACAAGTTGTATACATGCACTGCCAGCAGCGATATATTCAGCTTCAGCTGTTGAAAGTGATATAGAATTTTGTTTCTTACTAAACCAGGAAACTAGAAATTTTTCAATGTAAAAGCAACCACCACTGGTTGATTTTCTATCATCTAGATTACCAAATTTAATCAAGATCGAGTACCCAGCTAATTGGACACTAGTCTCATGAGGATACCAGAGACCAAGATTTACAGTACTTGCGACATATCTAATAATCCGTTTAACAGCAATCAAGTGTGATTCTTTTGGATCAGATTGATATCTTGTGCAAATACCAACACTTAGAGAAATATCAGGTCTACTAGTAGTTAAATATAACAAACTACCAATCATACTCCGATAAAGTTTTGAATCAACATTTTTACCATTAGAGTCTTTTGAAAGTTTCAGGGTAGTACTCATGGGAGTATCGAAATTCTTGCCATTTTCAAATCCAAGTCTCTTGATTGGATTCAAAACATACTTAGATTGAGAAATGAATATTCCTTCAGGTAATTTCTTTACTTGCAATCCAAGAAAATAAGTCAATTCCCCAACCATGCTAATTTCGAACTGTGATTTCATTAAATCTGCAAACTCAATAGTCAAGTTAGTACAGGTTGATCCATAAATGATATCATCAACATAAATCTGTACCATTAAGATATGATCATTATGTTTTTTAACAAACAGAGTTTTATCAACAGATCCCATTTGAAAGTTATGATTTAAAAGAAATTTTGTTAGTTTCTCATACCATGCCCTAGGTGCTTGTTTTAATCCATAAAGTGCCTTTTTAAGCCGATACACATGATCAATATTTTTGGGATCTTCAAAACCCACTGGCTGTTCAACATGTACTTCTTCATGTAAATCACCATTTAGAAAAGCACTTTTAACATCCATTTGATATATCTTTATCTTTCTAAAACATGCAATGGATATAAATAGTCTGATAGATTCAAGACGTGCTACTGGCGCAAAAGTTTCATCAAAATCAATTCCTTCAATTTGAGTATAACCTTGTACCACTAGTCTAGCCTTTGTTCCTAATTATATTTCCACACTCGTCAGACTTATTTTTGAAAATCCATTTTGTTCCAATGATGTGTTTATCTTTAGGTCTTGGTACGAGATACCAAACATCATTTCTTACAAATTGGTCAAGTTCTTCTTGCATCGCAACAATCCAGTTCTCATCAGCAAGAGCTTCTTTTACATTAGATGGTTCTATTTGGGATGTAAAACATACATAATTACATATATCCTCAAGTTGTCTATGGGTGCGAACACCGGTGAGAGGATTTCCAAGAACTTGAGTGGTTGGATGATCTTTAACAGTCCTCAACTCAGAGTCAGTCTGATTCGATGAAGTATTAGGTTTTTCAATGATTAGTACTTCATCATTATCTGAATTAGGGATTGGCATATTTAAGTGATCATCAATGACAACATTGATGGACTCTTGAATAACACCAGTTCTTTTGTTCAGAACCCTATAAACACGACTGTTTAAGGAATATCGTAGAAAAATCCCTTCATCACTTTTTGTATCGAATTTTTCCAAATTTTCACGATCTCGTAAAATATAGCACTTGCTGCCAAAAACTCGAAAGTATTTGACAGTAGGCTTTTTATTGAACCACAATTCGTAAGCCGTTTTATTATTATCTTTGCTAGTGTAGACTCGGTTAATAATATAGCAAGCTGTGTTTACAGCTTCAGCCCAAAGATTTTTAGAGAGCTTCATGCTATTCAACATGACATTAGTCATTTCTTGAAGTACCCTATTCTTTCTTTCCACAATTCCATTTTGTTGTGGAGTTTTGGGAGCTGAGAATTCATGTAATATTCCTTGGTCGGTACAGAACTTCTCAAAATTGCTATTTTCAAATTCAGATCCATGATCACTACGGATCTTATTGATTTGAGAAGATTTTTCAGTTTGAATCCTTTTTAGAACTTTTCTTACTTCTTCAAGGGTTTCAGATTTATCCCTTAAGAAGACTACCCATGTAAATCTGGTAAAGTCATCAACTATTACCAGGATATACTTTTTCCCACCACGACTTTCCGTTTTGGTAGGTCCTATTAGATCCATGTGGAGAAGTTCGAGTGGTCTTGATGTGGTATTTGAATTCACCTTTTTGTGTGAGTTCCTTATTTGTTTGCCCATCTGGCACTCACCACATATTTTATCTAATTTCTGAAGTTTGGGTAAACCTCTTATAAGTTCTCGTTTGCTCAATCTATATAAATTTCGATAATGTACATGTCCAAGACGTTTGTGCCATAAATCAGTCTCGTCTGTATGGACCATGTAACATGTTTGATTAGATGAGCTGGATTCACTAATAATATAACAATTTTCAGACGTTCTATGTCCAGTTAATATTACAGAACCCTTATTGTTTAGTATCTCACAACTTTGATTAGAGAACCGAACACTATGGTTATTATCACATATTTATGATATGCTAAGCAAGTTATGTTTTAAACCTTCAACATATAAAACGTTTTTAAACACAAGAAGATTAAAAAGTTGAACCGTACCTTGGCCTATAATCTTGCAGTTGCTACCATCACCAAATGTGACTGAACCATCATTCATATCTTTTAGATCCCTGAATAAAACTTTGTCACCTGTCATATGCCTGGAGCATCCACTGTCTAGGTACCACTTTGAATGACTTGTTGCTTTGAAAGCAGTGTGAGCAACGAAGCATGTGACTTTAGGAACCCATTTCATAACTGTTTTGGGTTTAGGAACATAATTGGTCTTCTTTTGTTTATAGTTGTAGGAATAACCCATAGAGTTAGATTTTAAGAGCTCCTTGAGTAAATCTACTATCTTTTTCAGCTAGTGGATTTCGTTTCTGATTAAAGTTGACATGGCTACTTCTAGGTTTTTGAAGAGTTTTTGAATTTCTAGAAAAACCTTGATAATTATTTTTCCCTTTTGAGTTTGAGGACTCTCCTTTCACAAACATAGGAGGAGTATACTTTTGTTTAGGAGATAAATTTTTATCATAACCCAACCTGGATAGATCGCCACATTTTCTTGATCCGGATAAAAGTTTTTCTAACTTTGGATCACCTTGGGCATATTTCCATGTGTCCTTTTGACTCAGAAGAGAAGATACTTCATTTTTGAGTTTCTCAATTTCAGATTTCAAACCAACAATTAGGGAGTTTTAAAATTCCAAATCGCATTTTGATTTTTCAAAACAATCTGAGATTTGTGATTTTTCTAAGACAAGTGATTCAAAACATTCTTTGAGTTTAGAAAACTTTTCTTTTTGAAGTTTAAGTTTGACAGCAATTTTACAACTTTCCTTATATAGGGCATTGTAAGCGTCTTGAAGATCATCTTCATTTTCACATTCACTACTCAGATTTTCTTCACTTGTTGAGTCATTATCTGAAAATGTGAATTTGGCTAGAGTCATAAGTGCTTTAACTTCATTGCCTGACTCAGTTTTAGAATCTTCTGATTCTGAAGAAGCTTCAGAATCAGATGATTCATCCCATGTAGCCAACATACCCTTTTTCTTGGGTTTGTCCTTTTTAGGACATCTATTTGCTAAGTGCTCATATTCTTGACAGTTGTAACATTGACTATCTTTCAAAGATTTTTGAGTTTTGGGTCTAAACTTCTTTTTATCATTTGATTTTTAAAAATCAACCCTTTTCTTGCTTTTGAAAATCTTGTAAAATTTCTTAGCTAAAAGAGCCATATCATCTTCTGAATCAGAATTTTCTTCTGAATTATATTTAGAGGATTTTAGTGCGATAGATTTACCTTTAGGAGCTTTAAAGTTTAACTTGTAGGTTTGTAAAGAATCAACTAGTTCTTCTACCCTTATATTATCCGTATCACGAAGTTCCTGGATCGCGGTTACTTTAGAATTGAACCGTTCAGGGAGTGAGGGTAATATCTTTGCACACACTTTACTTTCTGGGATTTTATCGCCAAGACCCCACATTGAGTTTACAATGTCATTTAGTCTAGTGTAAAAGTTCATAAACATTTCATTTTCCTCCATATGAATTTCTTTAAATTTGGTTGTGAGGAGTTGGACTTTAGACTTTTTGACAATTGATGTACCCTCGTGTGTCATTTCTAGTATATCCCAGGCTTGCTTTGCAGTATCACAGGATATGATTCTTTTGAACTCATCCGGTGATAGTGCGCAAGTGATTGCATTTAGTGCTTTAGCATTGGCACTATACTCACTTTTCTGAAGGGTGGTCCATAAATAATAAGTAGGTACAGACATAGTTTTTGAACCGTCGGATTCAGTTACTTCAATGGTAGGAGTTTTCCATTCGGTCACTGTGGCTCGTCACACACTCTCATCCATTGATTTTAGGAATATCCTCATTCTGGCTTTCCAATAGGCATAGTTGGAGCCATCAAATGGTGGAGGCCTAGTGACTGAAAGGCTATCAAAATTTGACATCTTTTTATATAGCTTAGATCGTTAGCTCAGGAAATAAATCCAAATAAAAAGCAATAAGAACGAGCTATTAGGCTCTGATACCACTTGAGAAGGCCTAGCTATATGTCCTAAGGGGGGGGGGTGAATAGGACTATGCCAAATAAAACTTATAACAGCGGAATTAAAAAGAATATGATAGCCAAAATAAATCACAATGCAGGAAAGTAAAACAACCTCAAAAATATGATCTTGAGGGGTTGATACAAATGTTGTTCTAAGGACAACCTTTCACAAAAAACCAGAGTTTATGGTAGGACAACCTTATTTCTAGAAAGATCTTTGTATCAAATCTCAAACCAAAGAAGAATTCAAAAATAAGCACAAATTGAAATAAATTGTAATCACAAATGTATTGTTCTAGGGACAGCCATACACCATAAAAATAGCAGGGTAACCTTGCTGGAACAACTTTAAAGGAAATTGAATTTCAAGCAGATAAAGGAATAACATAAAGTGAATTATAAGTTATTACAAAATTCCCACAATGCTTGAATTAAATGATTACAACATTCACCACCATACATACATCCCACAAATAAATAATTAAAGATTAAAAATATAAATCATTCAACCACAACACAAGGGATTATAGTGGTTCGCCTGTGTGTTCACCAACTGTTAATCAATAGCCACACAGAATGCTACTCCACTCCTAATATCCTCACACAGAGGATATTAGCGTTCACTAACAAAATAGGTTTTCACAGGTTCACCCAAAACCTTTACAATTGTGTCTTTGTCTATAGGCTTACACAATTAAAAAAAAAACCTCTCTTCTGAGTTTTCCTGGCTCTCCTCAGATAACCAATACAACAAGATTTTTCTGGCAAATCTTGAAAGAAACCAAAACAGAAAAGAATTTACAATTAAATGTAAAATACCTGATTATCTCCTTCGTTGTAGCAGCCCGGTAGAACCAAGTCAGAGTAAATGATTGAATGTCCAAGTTCAATGTCCAGTACTCAATTACAATGGTTTTAATTCTAATAGATTTTAAATTAAACCAACTAGGGCTTGCCTTAATTGATTTTGATTCCAAAGAAAGGGAATAACAATTCCTCTTATCAAATTAGATTGGAATAGCAGAAACAAAATCAATTAAATAAAGCTAAAGAAAGATAATATAAAATAAGCACACTTAGCTTAGATAGAGCACAGAATTAACACTCAGAAGTTTGACGAAGATTGGCTTGAATGGATTAATTAATTCCTTGAATTCTTCTGAGATTCGTACTCTATTTATAGGTGAGTAGATCGCGTCTTCGACTGGTCTAGGGAGCTCTTCGACTAGTCGAAGAAGTAACAGATTTGAAAAAAATTGGGCGCGATAAGCTTTGACCGTTCTACGACTGGTCGAAGGTCTCCTTCGACAGGTCGAAGATCCTGTAATTAATCGTTGGACTTTGAGTCGAAGATTTTCGACTGGTCGTAGATGTAGTCGACACTGTTCCTTCGACTGGTCGAACAGATTCCTGGACTGGTCGAAGTCTAACATAAAATATCTGAATTTTGTAACAAACTCACAACTGATCGAGGAATTTCTTGGACTGGTCGAAGCAAAGCTAGGACTAGTCGAAGAAAGCCTAGGACAAGTCCTCGAACTGCCCAAACTCATGTGACATATACACATGACTTATGTATCCAAAATGGCCTACTTCTAAGGTCAACCTATGGTCAATCAAACCCCAATCATGAAGTAAGGACATTGAAAACATTAGGAACAAGTGACCTTGAAGTTTAAGCCTTGAAGTCTTGATGTAGCTCAACCTTGAAAGTGTCCTGAGTTCTTTACAAGCTACCTTGTACTCTTCTTGAAGTCTTGCATTATTGAGTCTTGTCTTGTGAGTAATACTTGCAGTCAAGGTTGATCTTTGAGTGAATCTTTGTACTTGTGAGCTTTGCTCGTTCATGAATGTTAATCTTTGAGAGAGCTTCACTTATGCAAGTTATATAACAGTGATTTTGGTATCACAAATTTGACAATCGACAGGGATATAGATTATAGCACTTATAGAGTGTTCTTCGTTTTAGGAGGAACATAGCCCAGACCGGATCGATTGCCACATTTTCTTGATCCTAAAAAGAGTTTTTCTAGTTTAGGATCACCTTGGCCATATTTTCAAGTTTCCTTTAAACTCAAGAGTGAAGAGACTTCCTGTTTTAGACGTTCATTTTCAGATTTAAGATTTTCAACCTGGGAGGTTTTAAAATCTAAATCGCATTTTGTCTTTTCAAAACAGTTTGAAATGTGGGACTTTTCTAAAATAAGAGATTCATAAATTTCTTTAAGTTTAGAAAATTTCTCTTTTTGAAGTTTCAATTTTACAACAATTTTACAACTTTCCTTATATAGGGCATTGTAAGCATCTTGAAGATCATCTTCATTTTCACATTCACTATTCAAATTTTCTTCGCTAATCGAGTCATCATTATCTGAAAAAGTGAATTTGGCTAGAGTCATAAGGGCCTTAACATCATAACCTGACTCAGTTTCAGAATTTTCTAATTCAGAGGAGGCTTCAGAATTAGAAGACTCGTCCCAAGTAGCCATCATACTTTTCTTTTTCGACTTGCCCTTATTAGGACATTTGTTAGCTAAATGTCCATACTCATGGCAGTTGTAACATTGACTGTCTTTTAATGATTTTCTTGATTTAGGTTTAGGTTTCTTTTTATCATATGCCTTTTGAAGATCAACCCTCTTTTTACTTTTAAAAATCTTATAAAACTTTTTCACCAAAAGGGCCATATCATCTTCAGAGTTTTCTAAATCAGAGTTCAAATCATTTTCTTGAAAACCATTTTTAGAAGTTTTTAAGGCAATAGATTTACCTTTTGGAGCTTTAAAGGTTAACTCATAAGTCTGTAATGAGCCAACTAATTCCTCAACCTTCATATTGTCTGTATCACGAAGTTCCTGGATTGCGGTTACTTTAGAATTGAACCGTTCAGGAAGTGAGCGTAGTATTTTAGCACATATCTTGTTTTCAGGGATATTATCACCTAGACCCCACATAGAGTTTACAATGTCATTCAATCTAGTATAGAAGTCCATGAACAATTCATTTTCTTCCATACGAATTTCTTCAAATTTAGTTGTGAGGATTTGTATCTTAGATTTCTTAACAATTGAAGTACTCTCGTGTGTCATTTTAAAAATATCCCAAGCTTGTTTTGTAGAATTATAGGATATAATTCTTTGAATTCATCCAATGATAATACACAAGTAATTGCATTTAGTGCTTTAACATTTGCACTACTCTCATTTTCTGAAGTGTGGTCCAAGAGAAATATAGTGTAACTCTCATAGATTTTGAACCATCAATCCCGGTTACTTCAGTGGTAGGAGGGATCCATTCATTCACTATGGCTAGCCACACACTTTCATCCATAGATTTTAAGAAGAGTCTCATCCTAGCTTTCCAATAAGCATAATTGGAGCCATCAAAGGGTGAAGGTCTAGTGACTGATAGGCTATCAAAATTTGACATCTTAAATATAACTTAGATCGTTAGCTCAGGAAATAAATCAAAGAATAAATAATTAAAAATGAGCTATTTAGCTCTGATACCACTTGAAATGGCCAAGCTATATGTCCTAGAGAGAGGGGGGGGGGGGGTGGGCGCGGTGAATAGGACTATGCCAAGTTTTAAGATCAATACAGTGGAATTAAATGAAATAGATAGCCAAATAAAGAAATACAATTCACAATGCTGAAATGAAAGGCACCCTCAAAATTCAAGTCTTGAGAGGTTGATACAAACGTTATTCTAAGGACAACCTTACACCAAAAACCAAGGGTTTATGGTAGGACAACCTGATTTTTAGAAAAGTCTTCATATCAAGAACTCAAATTGAAGAGGTATAAATAAATGATCTCAAACCACAATGGAGAATAAAATGCAACCTCAAATATTAGTTGTTCTAAGGACAACCATGCACCATAAAAATCAGGCAACCTTACTAGAATAAATAAAGAAACTGAATCTCAAAACCAATAGAGGAATAACAAGAAATAAATTCTAGACTATTACAACAATCACATCCACATATACATTACACAAATGAATAATCAAAGATAAGAAAATAAAGCACACATCCACACAACACAAAGAGTTATAGTGGTTCACCTGTATGTACACCAACTGTTCAACAACAGCCACATAACTACTCCACTCCTAATATCCTCACACAGGTGATATCAGCATTTACTATCAAAGATAGGTTTTTCAGGTTCACCTAAAACCTTCACAATTGTGTCTTTCTCTGGGCTTACACAATTAAAAAAACCCTACTTCTGAGTTTTCCTAGCTTTCCTTAGATAACCAAGACAATGAGATTTTTCTGGCAAATCTCAAAAGAAAACTAAATAAAGTAAATTACACAATGTAAAATACTTGAATTTCTTCTTTGTTGTAGCAGCCCGGAAGAACAAAATCAGAGTAGAGATTTGAATGTCCAAGTTTAATATCCAATACTCACTTTACAATGGTTTTAGGTTCTAATTGATTTTAAATTAAACCAAATGGGCTAGCTTTAATTGATTTTAATTCTAGAAAAAGGAAAACAACACTTCCTCTTTTCAGATCAGATTGGAATACAAGAAACAAAATCAATTTAAAAAGCTAAAGAAAGAAAATATTAAATATGCACACTTAGCTTAAATGGAGCACAGACTTATCTCTCAGAAGGCCAAATTAAATTAGCTTGAATTACTTATTTTATTCTAAGATTTGTGCTCTATTTATAGGTGAGCAAATCACGTCTTCGTGATCCATAAGTCGCTACGACCGGTCATAGGACCAATGGAAATTTGAAAAAATCGAGCGCGATAAGATAAGACAGTTTCATGACTGGTTGTAGGTAGTCTACGACTGGTCGAAGGACACCTTCAACTAGTCGATGGTTGCTCACGACTAGTCGAAGCAAGTTGAATTTTAACGCTGTAGTTTGAGTCGTAGGTCTGCGACAAGTCAAAGAAGCAGTCGACACTGTTCATACGACTAGTCGAATAGACCCTAGGACTAGTCGAAGCTTAACAGAAAATTCTGAATTTTTGCAACAAACTTACGACTGGTCCAGGCAAATCTTAGACAGGTCGAAGCAGTACCAGGACTAGTCAAACAAAGTCTAGGACTAGTCTTAGAATAGTCCAAACTCACTTATATAAAACATATGAATTATGTATCCGAAATGACCTACTCTAAAGGTCAACCTAAGGTCAAACATACCTTAACAGTGAAGTAAAGACATCGAAATTTAGACGAGTGACCTTAAGCATAATGAAGCTTGAGATCTTAATGTAGCTTGAACTTGAAAGCTTCTTAAGATCTTAGCTTGAACTAAGTCGAACATTCTCATATTCTCAAGTCTTGACTTGTGAACATTGTTTGTCACATTCTCGAATCTTGACTTGTGAACATTGCTTGTCTATCGAAGCTGATCTTGTGAGAATTTTTTCTTGACTTTACATATCATGAGTAGAACTTTGTTCCTCACATATGCAAGCTTCATAACAAGATACATACAGTGTCTTTGGCACCACAAATTTGACAATATAGTGAGGCTATCAACTATAACACGTACACTTTCCATGCTCCTTCTTAAGATTTAGAGGAGGTGCTGTGGATTTCTGTTCTTGGTCATTCTTTTTGGCCTTCTTGTGAGCTTTGGACCGTTTCTAATTAGCTTTCCACTTTTGGGTCTCTACTGCAAAGGCCTTGGCTGAACCTAGCTGAATTGTATTCATTTCAACCTCTCATACCAAATGGCCACAAAAGTCTCTAAACATAGTAATAGAATCAGTATGGTTCAAAATTCTTTTGATTGGGGACTAAGATTTAGGCAAGGAATGGTGCATTGATATTATCTTTTGATTTTCAATCAATTTGCACCCAACATTCCTAAGGGCACCTACCATCTACTCTATCATACAGATATGATCTTTGATGGGGCAGCCGACTGTCATCCTATACTCCTAGAATTTTAATTTTATTGTCCGAACTTGTGCATCTGACTTCTGCGCATAGGCATTTGTCAGTGCTTCCCAGATTCCTTTAGCGGTGTCATGCACTTCATACATTGGTATGAGTTCTTTGTGCATGTGCTAATTAGGAATTACGGGCAGAACGATTCTATTTATGCCACTTATTGTAGTGGTCCATTGCAGCCCTATGTTCTCCTAAATTTCCATTCTCAACCAATATAGGTTCCTATTGAACCTCATCAACTGTATGCAATATGTCATCCTCGTCCAGAAGGTTTCACACCACACGGGACCAGTTTTCATAGTTGTCACCATCGAGTTGTTGCCTTTTGAGCTGTTCAACGATTAATACTTTAGTGGCTATCTCTACATTGCATCAAGTATCACTGCTTAGTTATGATTTACGGTATTGACACTAATCATCAATATTTCTACATGTTATTCAAATTTTCAAGGTATAAAAGTAGTCAACACATCTTAACGAGATCTGAAAGTCCACATACCCGAATGGGTGGTGTAGATCAATCAAGTTCTCTTTTTAAGATAAATTTGACGCTTTTATAAGGATATATTTGTATAACGTGCAACCTTCCATTACAAGTTGCATACATCATTTGGTGGAGGAGAATTAACTCCCACTCAGGTTATGTATAACATTTATATTTAGGCAGCATTCTAGCACTAAGTTTTTTATTTTCCAATGAAAAATGGGCTTAAATTGAATCACATTAAGCCTAATTATTTTACATATATAAACATTATCATTATATTAAAAAAAATGAAGTGCTTAGATATAAAGAGAGTTCTATGATCACCAGTGATCATGTCCATTAGTGATGGATCTGATCATTACTGTTAATGATCATTGTTGATGATGGATCCTATCATCAACATTGATCATTATGGTTGATGATCGTTTCGATCACTAATGATCTCTAGATCATTGATTTTCAAAGTAGATTTTATCTACACCATCCATTTGAGTGGACCACATAATAGAACATAGTAGGAAAAGGGCATTCACCGTTGAAGCTGTAAGACCCTAACCCAAGGGTGCATGCTGTTTCTTTAGGTCACGCGGTCCTACCGGTTGAATTTCGGTGACCCGCGACCTACGAATAATGTTTGTAGTCATCCTTAAGTTCGGTCACATAGACCAGACTCGGATCAACCCGAAACCTATGCCATTTCGTTCATATCGGCGCTGCAGTTCCAACGTCGCATCCCGTGCGTGAGTGTACATATCAAGTTGTGGGCAAAGTTCGAGATGGACCCTTGATGTGTGGATGATCACCTCACACATTTCCCATGTGCATGTGATGGATGATGTCACCCCTACTGTAGGTTTCCAAAAACCCTACAACTCTACGTCCTATAAACCTACACCCCCAAGCAACCTTGTTTATATCACCCTAGCCTAATGATGCTTTTCTCTAACCTAGGTAGAGAGAGTAATCATTACTCTCCTACACCTCCCAAGAAACTCTCTCTCCCTCTCATTTCTCTCTAACTCTCCTTCTCCTCTCCCTTTGCTAACCTTCCAACGTTCCACCTACCCCTTATTTCCAGCCCTTGCTACCCCAAATACCTCCTAATCCCACCTTTTTCAACTCATCTCAACCATAGATCCACTTTCCTTAGAGCTTGTAGAAGAAGATGGTGTAACTTTGGAGCTTGATTTCTTAGGTGGGTGTACATGCATTGTAAATTTCAGATATCTAATTTTTTTCTTATTCTTCATATTTCTTCTCATGTTGGAGCTTATGGGACCCATCAAGTGATGGTGTGATCCCAAGTCTCCATAGATGTGGCTTGTAGCTCATCCTACATTGCATGCATGTTGCATGCAAGGGACCATTCTCCATGGATCCCTTCTTGCCTTTTTTCTTCCTTAGATCAGGGATCTTTG
This sequence comes from Magnolia changhungtana, assembly GCA_030180095.1. Classification (NCBI taxonomy): domain Eukaryota; kingdom Viridiplantae; phylum Streptophyta; class Magnoliopsida; order Magnoliales; family Magnoliaceae; genus Magnolia; species Magnolia changhungtana. The sequence goes on from JASAUF010000078.1 coordinate 1,388,502, forward strand.
GGTCATCTAGACCAATAATCCTTGGTAGAGATTGCATCTCCACCATAGATCCCCAGTAGATAGCCTTGATCATGTAGATCTTGTACATCTTATGATAGTGAAATGTGTATGCATGTGTAATGAAGGGAAGGGCCTCAATGAGGTGGAGACCCTTCCCATTGTGGCCATATTCTTCTCTTTTTTCTTGTTAATTTATCTCTGATCATGAGTTTGTGGCCCACCTTGTGGACAACAAAATCCAAACCGTCCAAAGTGGGAGGACGCCCATTACAGTCCATCCTTGGACGTGTGGCCCCAAAATCCTCCTAAATGGGGTACATGTAAGGGTGTTTTTATGGTGTGGATGGTCTAAAAGTTTGTGGAGCCCACTAGGGTGGACCAAACTATGATTTTATGGGATTTAATCCCCTTTTAAATGTTGTTTATGATTTATTTAAATCAGATATATGTTCTTGTCCAGAATTGTCAGGACAGATTTTTGGGTCATCATGGGGCCTGATTTTTGGACTTTTGATAGGGTGATTGATACCATATAATATATGATTCTTGAAGGTGTATATCCCACCTATAAGCATACCAAATTTTAGCCCCAATAGACCCCATCTGAGCCTCCAAAAGGGTGGACCAACATGATAGACTACCATATTTTTCTGCCGTGCAGTCCAACAACATTACCTCAAGAAATCCTTAATTCATAAATTATTTTGATGAAGGTGGACCATCTTTCTAAGTTCCATCTTGTTGTAGACATGATGAGGGACCTTGGCCCTCAATTTCAAGAACTATAGAGGCCTTGGACTCACTCCATTGGAGTGCCCAAATTTAGGATAGCAACATATACATTGCTGAAATTTTCTACCTTACTGTCCTCTCCATGTTTGTAGCACTAATTGGGCCCAGCCCATTGGGGCTTTTGTGCATGATTGTGGGGCCCACCTTGTGATGTTTTAGAGGCCTTTGGGTCATGGTTGTGGGGCCAACCAGTTAGACCAACGAGCATGACTGGACATCCAACTGGTGAACTTCCAGCCATGCTGGCCGTCCCTTACCTAGGCCCACCATGATGTATGTTTTCCATCCTTGTTGTCCCTCTGTTTTTGTGGGGCCCATGTAGGTGGATTTACCCTGTGTGGCCCACCATTGGAGTGTGTGGAGCCCACCTTGATGTGTATTTGGCTAGGTCATCCATGGCCTTAGACCATCCCACCCTTGGGACGCCCATGCCTTGGGCTACTGCTGGGCATGTGTTCCAGCATCAAGCCCACTTATGTTGAAGTGACAAATCCCCTCCTCCATCTGGTGGGCCCCCCTATAAGAAGTGATAGCCCTTATGGGATTAATTCCCTCACACTTTGACAAGTTTCTGGGCCTCAATAGGCCCAGGAAATTAGGTGGACTGAAAGTCCAGTTATGGGCTTTAAATATACATGTATATTGCTGAATTTTTATTAGACCACATTGAGGGAATTGGGTACTTGTTGCTCCCTCATAATTTTGTATTTTCTTGGGCTTAATTAATGCTTGTTTGGGCCACCCATTGATGATCGTTTGTGGACCCAAGTATAGACTAGATTTTTGGGACTTCCTAGTGGGCCCAGATTGAGCTGGAACGTCCCCTTTGGTCAGCCATATGTTGAGCTGATCTTCCACCATTTTGATGGACTCATGGGCTGAGATAAGGGTGGTATTGGGCCCTTGGTTGCTCACTTAAATTGTTAATTATTGGGCTAATGTAGTGGGGCCCAATCCACCCAACTTAAACTTGTTTTGGGCCATGTATTTGTGTACATGGGCTGCCCACTAAGTCCAGCTAAATGCATGGATCCTATGGCCATTGGAACTTGGGCCTTGGGCCTTGATTCCTCTCTTTGGGCCCATGATTGTTGATGGTAGTATTAGCCCAACTCCTTATGCCTTATATGAGACTTATGTACATATGGTTTGGATATGGGCCTTGGGCCTCATAGCTATGTGATGTATGGTTGGTTATGCTTTGGGAAAATGGTGGTTGAAAGACCCCATTTGGACCCTTCTAGGCCCATTAGTGTCTAAGAGTGGTTGAATGCCCACCTTAGTCTCTTGCTAGGCCCATCTATATTATCTAGGCCCGTAGTTTTATATGATTAGTCTCGTGGGATACCCCAGGTAAATGGGCCCCAAATAGAGATTGTATCCCTTACAAGGAATTGGTTAAGTATCTAGACCCTTCATGGTTAGGTAGAGAGTTCATCTTCACCTTATTAGCACCCTTATTCATCTTCGTGGCCCACTCCCATACGCATCATATGCATGCTTGGTTGAGGTATGATTGGCCATGGTTGTGCCATTAAGTAGGACATGTTGGTATCTCCCCGAGGGATGAAGTTTCCCCTCTTGATCACGATGGATTCTTGGGATTGATGCATGGGTGATTGTGTGATTAATGCATCTGACATTGCATAACATGTGAATATTCGCCCTTACTTCATCAGGGCCATAGCCTCCACAGATATTTCGTGGATGGCTATGTTTGGACACCAGAAATAATACTTGAGCATTTAGGGTGCATAGGATATCCCTAGGTGAAAGCCCCTAAACCTTCATGGTACCGAAGAGATGCCTCAACGCCGAGACCAAGTGAAAATCATGAGCGCCCAAGTGCCTTATTCCGTTAGGCCGTGACTCTCACTGTTGCGAGGTCGGTTGAGATGGGGTTTGGCCTTACCCCCCTGAGTAAGGGGGTATACCTAGGCTGAGTTTTACCAGCTCGTAAATGGGTCCGCTACCGTCAAGCCTCGTTGGTTATTGGATGTCCACGAGCGGGTAGTGAGGTCTCTTACACTGGTTTGACTATGCAGGTGTTGGAGAGCGTCAGTCATCCTATAGTGTATTTGACCCCGGTGGATTCCTTATAATGGAACTGTACTTGATATGTGGATTAGATATAAGGACTGGCATTACTTCATATTTCATTGCATTGGCTATATAAGCCTTATATTGCATCGCCTTGGCATGGCGACTAGCAATCATGTATTTCATTGTATAGCATTGGTACGGCTTCCTACATTCATAACTGAGCCTCGGTATGGCTATTAGCTTCGGCATTATTCATGTTCCCTTCCGCATTCCCCTACATTCTTCTATGCACACCATTGTCACATACCTTCACCACCCTCTAAGCTTTCTATAAGCTTATGCATGATTGATGCATGCAAGAGATCCTAGGTCGTCGCGGTAGTGGTGGAGCATTGGATTGGCCCGAGCTGAGGACCTGTTGTAGACCTTTCATTTCCCTTCTTTCATTATGTATTTCGTTTTAAGCCTTTGTACTTAAAAGGTTTTAATTCTTAGTGAATTTTGTAATGTATTTCCTGTGGTTATATTCTTAAGATTTACTTGCTATAATCTTGGGTATGCTCGATTGAATCAGATTTATGATATAGAAATTCTCCTTGTAGGATCCCATGATCGGAACCTGTCTCAGGAGCCGAGAATGGGGTACTACAGAGGTTGTTGCGGCCAGAACCGGCTATCGGGTTCCTTGTGAGTCCGATCACCGAGTCCGGGGTGTGACAGAAACCTTCCTGGGGCCTAACGTGATATTTATTTGTCGTCTAACCAGTTGGTCTTTGACATGGGCCCATTTATGGTTGCTGTCTCATTTGTTGTTCTCTGTTCCATGTTAGGGGAATTAGTTAAGGGTGGCTCTGTGGGCCCATGCCAAAAATTAATCACATGGTTTGGACAATTCTAGCTGTTTGATCAATGGAGAATGTACCTATTGAATGGTTGGAAACTGATATTCATTTTTCAGCATCTGCATGTGTGGCCTCTAGTAGGATGGCTAAAATCGTCTGCATTTGGTGAAGATTTGCTACTGGATCTAGCCCCCTTCGGTCTAGATCCATGGTTTGTATGTTGGACTTTGGCCTGAGTTCTCAGCCCAATGGCTAGATGACTTGTAACTGGGGTTGCATTTTTAAATAACCAACACAAGGCTAAGATATTATGGTTGTAATGATCCAGGTAGCCTGCCCTACGTAATGACCATGAC